>OZ026820.1:1652431-3003524 GCA_964023185.1 Macaria liturata | reverse complement strand
AAAGTGGGTTTTTATATGTGAAGATAAATATAACATTTGAATTGGATAGTAGACTGAGATTGTTTTATCATTTGGTCCAAGTAAAATGAGACGTACCTAAGCCGTTTAGCCGGATTAGCTCCCAAAGAATTCCAAAACAGTAGAATTCCAAATATTATTGGATCTGTGATTACCTACATATTTATTTAAATTTATAGATGAATTTTCGATCCGACAAAATTTTGTGGTTGTACCACATGACTGGAAGGAGCTTTAATTTTGATAAAAAAGAAAAATGATAGTCAATAAAAGAAGCAGTGCACATAAAATGTCCGCTCCTCCTGTATCCAAGCGTGCATATTCCAGTGGTGTCCCTGCGTAGAGCTGCACCGCCCCGCCGGGCGGACAGTAACAGTGTGTGTGTGCAGAGCCTGGAGGCGGCGGCGCTGGTGGCGGAGTACGTGGCGCGCGCCTCCCGCCTGGCGCCCCTGCTGCCGCGCCTGCGCCCCCTGCCCCCCGAGCTGGCGCGCCCCGCCAGCCCCCCCTCGCTGGCGCGCGAGCTGCAGCACTCGCTCCCGCCGGACTCGCTCTGGGACGACCGCCCCAGGAGGTACTTCGAGTCCATGCATTATCACAGGGATGAGGATGATGATGATTACGACAGTGATTCCCTCGCGACATAAACATAATGTACGAGCACAGTATTTATTGTTTCCATGCATTTTATAAACGCACGATCTTAGACTACAGTCTACAGTATTGCTTCCAGCGGGCAGACGTAACAAATGGGGGCTATTTAATGTTGATATTTGCATGGAATGTAACAACGGCCTGTTTTTGCAGAAATGACGACTCGTTCATTTCATCGTCAGTTTCATTTAGAAGTAATACTGCAATGGTGCTTAACATCATGCAGGCTGTAAACAAAATATGAGCCTATTTTATGTTCAGTTCTGTAATCTCAGAAATAAACATCAGAGATTGTATTATTCACACATGTGTATAGATTGAAATTGGATTGGAATCTGAGGATATCAGAACAGTCGAGTCTTATAAATAGAGAAAATAAATGAGCCATGATCGCTGCTGGAAACGATGTTTTATAATGTACCTGATAGAGGAAATGAGTGAATAGAACACAATAAAAATATATGGTTTCGTACCTCAGACGTGTTTCAATCTAACATTGTCAGAAAATGGCATTCCGTGACGCATTACTGTAATTTTACTAGCGATGGCAATTAAAATATAGTTAAAATATTATTAGCATGTTTATTAACGCGTACCAAATATGAAATGTATGTATTATGTACCACTTTTATGAAGTGACGAATTTCATTGTAATATTTAAGAACAAATCTGTGCGTGAAATTAGTTATTTAAATCTACATCCCGGTGAGTTACACTATTTAAAACTAAATCAATTAACATCGGTGTGTCCCTAGCTTTAGAAAATATCTAATTTAATCCTCCGTATGTAATTGTATGCCAGGCTTGTATTCGGTAAGCCACGTTTAAATTATAATTATTATGGATATGAATTTAACTAATGGAATTTATTTTTACTGTTTATTTTATTGAGTACCATATTGGATGCTATGTACCGCGTCTCGTCCTAATGTATCGGCCTGAAGTCCCGTACTTACTTATGTATCATTCCTATGTGAGTGACTGAGAGGAGTGGAGCGAGTGAAGCAAGTAGCAAGGCTGTGAACACGACACGTGTGAGAGGTTGTTTGTCAAGTGACGCGTCTTATTGTAAATGAATTATTAAGTCGATGGTTGTAACACAGAGCACAGTGGACCTGTGTGAGATATATAGATCGTGAGTTATTATTATGTACTATTGTTGTTGATCTTTGTCCAAACGTCCAATGATGTACGTCCGAAGACGCCGCGACTGCCTTCATCTTACATTTTTGATAATCAACTAAAGTCGATAGCGATTCATAAACTATGGCAGAGCTCGGTAACAAATAGTAGGAGACTGATTTTGTATATTAATAGTGATATGGCTTTATACCGAGTTGGAAAAACTCCACGTTTCATTCAGTATATATTTAAGTTTATGGTCCTAATGTTTATCGTAAGTGAAACTACTAGTTTACGCATAAAATATTCCAATTCCTTGTATAATGACTGTAATTTTATGAAATGTAGATAAGTTAATGTAATAATTTAAGTCAACTGTTTATTGTACAGCTTCCATTCACGCTATTTAGTATTTGTAAATGATTAAGCCACTCCTACCTACATAAGATACTCATATAATGATCTAGTTGACTTCAATCTAGTTGATGACTTGTATAAAGTTGTACAGAAATCATATCATTATATACAAATTATTCAAAATAAATTGTTCATATCAAGAAATGTATTTTATTTAAATAATTACATACAGCATGCACAAGACATACGAATTGAAAACATAACATTCCTTAAATAATTATAACAGTGAATAACAAGAGAATATGAAAATAATTTTAACATTACACAGAGTATTGCCGTCGCTATCGAAATCCTCGAGTTCTGAGATAGGACTTTACAATCAATTAACTAGTAAACGGTTGCAAGACCAATCAGTAGTCTAGGAACTAGTTTGTAATAAATATATAACAAATTTAAAACCAATAAGAAAATAATACATAAGGTACAGGTATATTAGAACTTGCTTGAAATAATCAAATATCAAAGTTTTAACACCAATCAACTTGTCTTAAACAATCTAAGTAGTAGACATTTCAAATTGTGTAGTTATCCAGTTTGGGTCCAGGAATAATGTCCTTTATTTCGAGGGTGCCGGGACGCTTGATGACTTTTATGAATCCTGCTTGCTTCAACTCTGAAATTATAAAAAATATATTATAAACTGATATTTAAAAAGAGTGTAGCTTTGTAACTAAAATTAAAACATTTGTTTTGATAGAATTAAGGTACAATTAGGATACGTTTTGTTTCCATGGGTACTAGGAAATGGTAAGTAGTATACAGCTACGAAATAAAAATATTAAAATAATAGTTGATAAAGCATTATCTATCTATCTAACTACAAGTACATAGTAAGTATATCACAGTAGTCTCTGTACTAAATTTAGGGAGTGTTTAAATAAAGTAGTATTTTATCTTAATGTTTTGGAAATAAATTATTTTTATCTATGGAATTGTCAGAAACTGAGTGATACGATAAATTATTTTTATACCAAAAATCTCATAAAATCGTTTCAGTTGTATTTTCAGATAGGTATCAACAAATATCTGAAGTGGACATATACCTATGTACTAAACTAATAGAATAATACGCATTGAAGGCGTTTTTTCGATATGCCAGTTCTTACAACGAATTTATTACATGACGCTGAAATACTAAATATATCGTATAGGAACATGAAACTATATATAGATAGATATCATTCAGTAACATAAGAGAATTACAACAAACTTATTACAATAATAATAAGAGTTGGCATCAATCATGTCTCGTCAACCATTGATATGATTATAAATGAAAAAATCTTGTTACTAATTTAAATTAAGTACATTATTTATTTACAATTATTGATGATACTCACTTAATATGGACGAGAAGCATTTAGCAATGATCACATTCCTGTATTCATGCAGCATGGGTCCCAGCGCTATCAGGGTCTGGATACTGACATCTTCTTGGCCTCTTCTTGCTTTTATGCATTTTATTATTTTGATCATGGTGCGTGCAGTGCCCCACTGGTCTCTGGAAAATCGTAGAATATAAACAATATATTAATTGTTAATTACTAGTGGACGCCCGCGGCTTTGCTTGCATTATTTTTGGATAAAAAGTAGCCTATGACTTTCCTAACACCTCATACTACCTACATACAAAAAATCATGATGATCTGTTCAGCCGTTTTTGCGTGATTAGCGTTTAAATAAACAAAGAAACAGACAAATATTAAAAAATGGATTTAAAGTAACTATACCCACTTTTATAAAATATCTTCTATGTACAGATTTTTGACCCTCTTCAGCTTTATTTTATGTATAGATAGATAACATAGGCATATGTCATCATATAGGATTACTTTCATAATATAAGACGTTCCACGGTTGAAGACCGGTTTCCTTTAGACAAGCGCGTTAGGTATTAGATTACATCGTTGCTTAACATCAGGAGATTTGTTGTCAAGCCTCTATAGTATAAAAATCCAAAATATGAAAATAAAAACAAAATGTACAATTCTGACCTTATAAATCTCGTGGACTCGGTAGTTTTATCCGAGTCCCCGAGCGATACTCTAGTACGATCCAGGCTGCCTAGAGGAGTCTCAGTGCTTCCACTCGCCTGACTCAACCTACGCCTTTCTGATTGTCGAACTGTTATTGCTTGTTGGTTTTCTATTCCTTGTTGAACATTTATTGCTTGTTGTTGATCTATTTCTTGTTGTATTTCCATTGGTTGTGGTTGTGTTGGTATATCATTCAGTCCTGCCTCCTGTAGTATCGTAGTGAGCCGCCTCTCGTCAGCTGGGAGAGAGGACCGACGTGGTACTGTTTGCTGATTGGTCGGCACATTCTCTTTGTCTGATGCAGGCTGCTTGTCGAGTTCTGAAATGGTAATGGTAAATTTAAAAAAAACATACTAATACAATAATGATTTGTATGAAATTTGGTATGTTACTCTTTCTGGTTTAAGACATACTAAGGTACCCTTTTTTTCGGAGGGTAAACCCGCGGGAAACTGCTAGTATCAATTGTATGTCGCGGCTGTTTGTAATATTATGGCAGATATGTAATATATGTTAGATAGAGGTCTTAGGGCTGCTGGAAAACTTTTTGACAACTCTCATACGAACATATCTACTGCTAGTCTGAATGTGGCGTGTAGATTGCCACAAATTAACTATAATTAAATTATGACTGAAGTCTAGATGTATTTCAAAACCACCCTCGCAGGCAAGGCTTATCGACAAACACTACGTGAAACATACTGTATTCTTGTAGTTCGCTCCAACTGGTTTAACGCCTTTTAATAGGCTGCTGGTTGTATCGATCCATTATTAATAATTACAATGTGCATGTTACCTGCAGCTGACTGTCTCCCAGCTTGTGTTGTTCGCTTTATTTGAACCTCCCCGTAGCGACGCTTTGCTTCCTGGAATATTAAAGATGGTGAAGTTATAAATATAGTTTTACTAAATATGTACGTACAGTCGATAAAATAAAGAAAAAAACTACAAACCAATACCTTTGAATTTCTAGAGTCGAGATCTTTGTTTAGATGCCAACAATTTGAGAAGTAAATCATCAGCTTAACTTTCTTAGTTTTAAGAGTCTTACTATACAAAGTCTGTATGGAGATAACACAATAGCGACTGCACGGTATTTTTTTTTATGTAAATTTCACCTACGTCCCTTGCGATGCCAAGGATCTTTTGTATCTTATGTATTTGATCCTAATTTTTATTAAATATTTTCTAACTAATTATGCTGTCCCAACTATATTCCTATAATTTAATATAGTATTCAGTTAGGTTTATATATCTATTTGTTTCTTTTTAATACTTTTTCAACAACTTTGGTACTAAAATTAAAAATACATCTCGTAATTTTTTATCGGGAAATATTTCACTAATTTTCCTTATCTATTTTTACACCTATTTCTTGCTCAACATTGAATCTGTCGCGAGCGAACATAGGACACTCTGCGAGTACATGGGCTACAGTCTCATCCTGTGTAGGGTCACAGGGGCAAGATGGACTCGCCTTTATCTTAAAGCGATGCAGATACTAGGAGAATCCACCATGCCCCGTGAGTATTTGTATAAGTACGCCAGTTCTCTAACAATTTTGTATGCCAGTATAGCGTCCGGTAAGAACATTTTTGTCACTGCTCCTTGTTTAGCAGATTTATATCTCCGATTCCATTTGTCAAATGATTCCAACCGGAGTTGCCTCTTGACAAATGAGACCGGACACAGGTCTGCACGGTAATATTAGTTACCAGCACGAAAAGAAGAGATATAGAAGTAAATATATACTTACAGTGGGAGCAGGTTCATCGCTAACTCGTTTGTTGCTCCTCTCCCTCTCTTCCTGCGACAACGTGTACAGTTTCTGAGTCAGCATCTCAGATATATCTTGTTCCGGCACATTCAACAAATCCCTCGGCATTTCTACTTCAAGTGGAGGCAGGTTTTGTTCCTCTATTATTTCTTGCCCTTCCTGTTGTTGGATAGGATTAACTTCAGGAATCTCTTGTAATTGTTGGACAGGTTCGTGTTGAGATGCGAGGCGCGGGGAGCGGCGTTGTATAGCAGCTTGCTGAAATTATAATAGGCACAAGAAATTAGATTGGAATAGTGCTATGTACTGTATATACTTGGAGGATAATAAAGTACATAAAGATATAGAAATACGAAGATAATGTATCAAATTGTAGTCATTGTTTTAAGTACTAGGATGCCTACAACATCGCTAGCGTTGTTTTGTGACTAAAAGTATCACCATAACAAAATTTACATTGATCCGTCGCTCACTTTTGTATAATGGTTATGAATTGTTATAATATGCAGCCAAGATGTATACAATAAATAAATCTATGACAGATACGTTAGTTATTATCTTTGTTTACATTCCGT
The DNA here is from genome assembly GCA_964023185.1 of Macaria liturata. Classification (NCBI taxonomy): domain Eukaryota; kingdom Metazoa; phylum Arthropoda; class Insecta; order Lepidoptera; family Geometridae; genus Macaria; species Macaria liturata. The sequence continues at coordinate 2,996,928 of OZ026820.1, read as the reverse complement.
TTTAAGTGTCAAATGTTTTTTCTATCTACCCTCATTTCCAAAATCAAAAGTAATTTCAGTAACTAAACCATAATTGCCAGTAATTAAACTTTTCTACTGCTTTAGTACTTTTCTGAGTTAACTTGTCAGACTAATCCTGTCTTACGTATAGAACTTTTTTTTATATTAGGATTGTAGGGTAGGGTGGTCGACAGTGAACCAATGGTACACAATGAACCGCGCTAATAACTCGGAAATGCGACGTTGCCGCTTTGTGCATTTCACTGTAAACAAGCTTCTGATAGATGCGATCCTCCCTCCCCAGTTGCCGGCGAGCTAGCGCTGCGTACGCCCGCGCATGTTGGACTTTTGTGTTTTTTCGAAAAAAATACTGTAAAAAACGCGTGAGTACTTTTTCGTTTTATTTTATTTGTGTGAGTGGTAGAAACATAGCGAAAGTAATGTTATGAAACCATTGTTTTTACTTAAAGTTACGATATTTACAATAATCGTCACGTGTTTGGTTATGCGGGCTACATAACCTCAAAGTTTGTAATGGTAGGATGGTACAGAATGAACCACTCTAAAGGAGTACACAATGAACCAGTGGTTCATTCAGTGCCACCCCTGGTTCATTGTGTACTACCTACTTATGTACAGAACGCAGAATTAATTGAACGAAATATTATCTATATTTTGATTTTTGAATTTGTTTATTTTTTAGGATGGGGCGAAACAAATTAGAGAGATCTGCAAGAAAAAAAGGATCATCCTTTCCAAAAAAGCTAACTACATCGTCTGAGGCAAAAACTACACATATTCCAAAGACCTGCACGCCAACAAAAATACTAAATGAACTTCGAAATTGCGTAATTTCGCCGCAAGAGTTTCGAGCTAAATTAAATTCTACTAATCCAGATGGATTTAAAGCCCCAGTTGATGTAGATACATCAACTGCTCCAGATTCAGACCAGGAAAATAGCATAGATGATATTAAGCTTAGGATATCTAGAAAAAGAACAGTTAATTCTCAAGCTTTTCTTGATACATTTATTTCGCCAAAAGAGTTTCGACCGGCTTTAAAAGCAGGCCCAAGAAAAAATAAGCCAGGCATGAGAAAGGCTGGTAGAAGTCTTATAGCGACAGATACCCCTGAAAAGAATTCTTTGGCCGAGATGAAATCTCTAGCAAAAAAAAAAAAAAAAGGAAGTTAAGAAAACAGTTGAAGCTGTCAAAAAAGATTTGTTTGATGAAAGAAAAGACAGTAAGCGACGAAAGAAAAACCCATCCACCGTCGAATCTTCAGATGATGAACAAGAAGAATTTCGTGCAAGTGGATCATCGTCTAGTGGTGAAGATTTTGGTATTGAGACTGACTCTGATGACGAGGAAATAGTGTTGAGAAATGAAAATCTTAAACTGCATCGTAGCCCACGTGAAAACGATTTTGTGATAATACTTTTTAAGACCAAAAATAACACAGTCTACTATGTAGCAATGATTTCTTTGTATCATACCTGAAATTAAAAAGTAAAGTTCTACAAAAATTTGTTGAACCAAAGGAACCCGACACCGCAGGAGTAAACATTTGTGATATAAAATATTATATTCTGACTGCTCCAAAAATTGAAAATTCTAATAATGTTCGTCGTCAAACTACTTACAAGTTTCCTGTTGAATATCTCGCTTCTGAATTTTCGTTATTAAACTCAATTGTTGATAGATTAATATTTTATTGAAGTGATAAAGACTTATTTAATGTTAATGTAACTTGTGAGTTTTAAATACGATTTTGTTGTCTGTCATCAACTGTCAGTTGATTATGTCTAAGTAAATTAAAAATAATTATGTTGAAAACTACATTTCTTACTGTAACAATTGAAGACTTGGCGCGCACTCACTTTTATTACTTACAATTTGAGTTAATAATGTAGAGTTTATTTTTTCGTACTCCTTTTTAAAGTTAGATATATCAGTTGATTGTATTAAAAAAATTGTGCCATAAATATGCGGATTAATAATGTTGATTTAAAGTGTATGTATCCTAATAAATAACTAAAACTAAAAGTTACGCTTTGTTTAATTATTTTAACGAGAATTTTATTTTTATATTGATAACAAAAGTCCTGGATCATTGTGTGCACCCTTGGTTCATTCTGTACCAGTCCCCGGTTCATTGTGTGCCATGGGGTGCACACAGTGAACCAAATGCCATATTTTAAAAAAAGATAAAAAGCTCTAAAACTTCCATCAATTAGCCTAAAAAAGAATAGAACTACAAAAGTCTATTAAATTATCTATGATTTAAAATATTAAGATTGAAATTTGGATTAAAAAAACTAGAGTTACAGCTATTTATAATTTAGGTGGTTCAATGTCGACCACCACACCCTACTGACCGTACTGATGAATAAATCAAAATTAAAGCGCGACTTTTTAATTGTATTCTCGGAAATCAACGTATTTAATATAAAAAAGTACAGGCTATTTATTGGTTAGTTAGGCCTTGATTGCTCGTTTCATTTGTTAGGATAATAGATTTGACTACTACATTTTACTACATCAGATAGACTATTACATTAGTTGTACCTCCATCTCTCTATCAATGGTGTTGGCGCTCTTCTGAGAATGTCGATCATTGCCAAAAACCAAAAATTGACGATAAACGCTTCCGAGCATATTATATTAATGTTTCTGAGAATTCTTAAAGAAATATTATGTTAATTGCTAACTAATATATGAGTAGTGCCTCCATTTCCCTCTCAGTGCCTGCACGGTGTGTGTACCCGAGGTGTTCTAGCTTGTCTGACATGTCCATGCGTCAGAGAGTTGTCGATCAATGATTCCCAAAATTTCCGATCAAAGCTATCAAGATTTGTTATTCTTTGGCCATAACTTGTATTGTGCTATCGAGATTTGATGATCAACGTTAGCCCGCAAATTGACTAATAACGATCCTGAGAATTTCTAATTATGTAAATGGTAGGCTAATAGACAAGTAGTACCTCAATCTCCCCGTCAGTTGTGGCGCGATGTATGTACCCGAGGTGGCGCAGGAACAGGCGCGTGAGCGCGGGCGCCAGCGGGGAGCCTGCCTTGCAGCCCGCGTGCGCCGGCCGGGACATGTACACCTCCAGCGGGACTGAGATGTCCATCAGGGTGTCGGAGAAGTCCTGAGGATAAATAAATACATAAATTATAAAAATAATTTATTTCCAAAACAATAATACATGGTTTGCACAAGTTGATACATAATAATTATATAATTCATTACATTTTTGTTTGATAAAACTTAATGATTCATTATCTTAAATTATAAATGACATGATTACTAGTAAATAGTATAAACGCAAATTTTATATGTAGCGTAAAGAAATTATAAAATTTTGTAACTAGTATATAATTGATCGATAACTAATGATACTAGATAGATAGATAGAATATTCTATATCGTAACACACGAAATAAAAATACAAAGAAAAAGATTAAAAATAACTTAGATATACTAGTGCCACAAGTGGCGGCCTTACCGCTAGAAGCGATCTCTTCCAGGCAACCATTGGATGGACAGAAATGAATAAAGGGGTATAACGGAGGACGTGGTTTACAACAAAAATAGACGCGATAAGAAAACGACACAAATTGTATATAGACACTAGTAAATGAATTATCAGTTGTATAGCATTAGGACAGGGTTTTTTTTTTCAGGACTTAAGATTACAAGCTAGATAGTGCTGTGGAATACACATCATCTAGCCCTGCTCGGGACCAAGATAACGGCTGCGCGCGGGACAGCAGCGGAGCCCTCGAACCAACAGTACTTCTAAAGAGTCAGAGATATCGTCGGGTTCAGTCTATGTGACGTCTTTGACAAGTGTTGAAGGTTCATTTAGCACCTAAAATGGAATGCCACTTTTTGGCCACCCATCCAAGGACTGACCGTGTCGACCGTTGCTTGGCATTGGTAATGAAATGCGATTGTCTTCGCTGAGTTGAGCTACGGACGCGATAGTAACTAATTTCTTACCTCACAACGCAACTCCACAAGAGGATTCTGTATTCTAGCTCGAAATACATCGGAGGGGATTTCAATTCTCTTGTCAATGATCAATCTACGAGGACGCTTGCGACGCGGCTCGTATTCTTCCAGTTCCTGAATAGAACATAACACATAAGTATGTATTAACAATTGTGAAAAGCCATAACTTATAATACCTACTTATTTGGAAGTTGCAAATGTAGAGGTATTATTTCTGGGCCTCCAAGATACAGGCATTGCCTAGTTCGGGGTCCGCTAGAAACGCACATATAGTATGTTTCATTTTCAGAATAACGTTCTTAATTCTATGTCATTTAGGTTTATTAATAAAGTTATTTCTTGTATTAATATGTACCTTATTTATATAAATTTGATTGATATCATTTGATATCATGTTCGGGCAAGATAACTGAGCGTATGAAGACGAGAAAGCTGATGGGCTAAAGCAATAAATCTAAATAAAATCTCTTAGCTCATATTTCTGTACAAGTGATATATTAATTTCTAATGAGAAACAAACATCTTTTTTTCACCAGTAATTACAACAGTCATATTTGGCATGTCATTTTTACAATTCAATTCGATACAGGATACATTCTTATTTATATACAACTTCATATTTTATCTCATCAATCTATTAGAATTGTCTGTTACATATCATTAACCGACTTCAAAAAAAGAAGGTTATCAAATCTTCCGAAAGTTTTTTTTATTATATTTATCTTTATAAAGACATCACAAACTTTAAATTCTGATAGACTTCTCAACGGTTTCTCTACAAACTTAAGTGTAATTCCTCAAATGTGATCTAAGAGATGTGGTGGCAGTAAAATAGATTGCAGTGGTATATACTTTACCTCCAGTTCTATCTGTGTTTGTTCGTGTACAGTGTCCGCACGACGAGTTTCAGTCGGGGTGACCACCTCTGGTACTTCCACCTCGGGCTGTTGTTGTCTACAGTACAATTAAAATGTTGCATCAATGAGTTGTTGTTTTATTTTTACTTGAACGGGTTTGCACTTGGCCATAAAGATAAAGAATCTTTATTGATAATGTAAAGTTGTAACATAGGTATAAGTACTAATATCATAGAATATGCTACACAAATTACAATATCTCGTCTAATTGAATTTATAACATTTAGTTTTAATAAAATTTTAGAAGTTACAATGTCAAGTTTTATTAATAACATAATGAACATTTTTGTTATTAAAAACATGTCAAACATAATAATAGGTATGTAATCATACAATATGTCAACTTAAATAAATCTTGGTACTGTCACTTTAGCTGTATAGGGGCTAAAATGACAATTGGCATCACACTCCTTACCTAGTAGTTAATTACTTAATTTCTAAGCAAGATTAGAATCAATTGCTAGTTGACTGTAGTCATTTTCAAAGTATTCTTTAAAACTGTATAGTGTCTGATCTAACAATAATTGTTTGACGCTATTGCAAAATTGCTGATCATTATTCAAAGACTGAATGTGTGCGGGGAGTTTAATGATCAGTTTCTCTCCCATTATAGTGGGTAGTTTCTTAGTCATACACAGCCTAGGCACAGTAGGTTTTAACAATACTCTGTTTATCTTGGATCTATTTGAGTTATGTCTTAAGTTTAAACAAATGTGGTTTTTTTTTTACAAACTTTACAATCTCTAATATATATTGCGACACTGACGTCAATATCTTCAACTCTTTGAAATGGTTTCTACAAGACTCTCTATATCTACCTCCCACAATAATCTTATTGCTCGTTTCTGCATTATTAACACTCTTTCAAAGTCTGTAGCATTGCCCCATATACTTATGCCGTATGAAAGTATAGAGTGTATGTATGAATAATAAGTTTCCTAGTTTGCCTGATAGCAAGCAAAGGCTATGGCCTAAGATGGAGCGTGCTTACCCGATAAGAACCGATTCACTCTCGTTTTAAAGATTAGTACTTACTTTAATTATTTAGTTTTATACAATAATCTCTCTCTCTTGAGTCATATTTCTTCAGATTCAGATTCGTTTATTGTCAGTTATGTCTTACTGTAATACAAGTGGTTTACAAAATAATAAATAGTTCATAACGACGCGTCGAGTTGGTTATACATTTAATACCACACCACATTCAATAATTAATAATTTTATTTTATTTTAATAATAAAGCAGCTGTAAAGGGGCTTTGTCAAAAATGGTACGTGATGTTATTTATGAAAATAATAAGAAACATTGTCGGCAATTATCAAACCTCGTCATAGCAGATAATTTACAATAAAAACAAATGACTGACTGACTCATGACTGAGGGTCGTGACTCCCCCACTGAATTAATTCGTTAGGGGAGTTCTCTTGTGCAGATACATCGTGGTGGGCGCCCAGGTCCTTCCACGGAAGACACCTGTCCTCAATGTACAATAATAACACCTAAACACATAAAATTTTTAGTGATTTAAAACAATTTTTTGAGATAAAATGTGTTAGGTAAATTCAATTTGACGAGATATTGTGATTTGTGTCGTATATTCTATGATTACATTTTAATATTATGTGTGTGTTGCAACTTTACGATATCAATAAAGATTCTTTATCTTGTATCTTATAATAATAATAAAAAAACATGAATAGGTATCTGAGGAAATTTAGGTGATTTACTTTACTGATAAAATAAATAAATACTTACTTTTCCTGTGGAGCAGTCACTTCAGGGATAGGTAGCAACGGAATATCTGTTATATCAGGAAGCTCTGAGGAAATGGGGAAAGGCAGGGTAAAGGTGGGGTAAAGGATTTAGGAACACATTTCGTTAAATAGGAACCAAAAGGAAATTAATTAGGAATAATCATTTGGCTTTATACATGGATAATAATTGGATATGGAATTTGGAGAGTAAAAATAATGGAAATATCTCGGGCTATGTTTTCTGTCTTACTGTAAGTATGGTACCTTTTTCGAAATCAGCGAGCGATGTGTGGACTCCAAGAGCTGAAATGATGAATATAATAATACATTAGAATTTAGTAAGTGTATCTTAATAACTAATAATCTACTATAACTGATGAGCGAGCTAGTTGTTTATCTTTAAACTAGCTGTGCTCGCGTCTTCGTCCGCGTGGAATAATTACTTTGGGCATTAATTCTTTCATGCATATTTTTTGATATCTTGAACCATTTTCGCAGCGCACGCAACGGAAGCCCTCAAAGATGAATAATTTTGGCCGTTTTTTCCACATTTTCCATTGTTTCTTCGCTCCTGTTAGTTGCAGCGTGATGTTATATGGCCTAAAGCCTTCCTTGATAAAGGGTCTATTCAACACAAAAAGAATTTTTTAATTCACACCAGTAGTTCCCGAGATTAGCGCGTGCAAACAAACAAACAAACAAACTCTTCAGCTTTATATTAGTATAGATTTGTCTGGTCCAAAGTGACGTCATCATCACCATCATCATCAGCATGTATCGCCCACTGCTGAGCATAGGCCTCTCTTCTTGTACGCCACTCGTCCGGTTCGGCGAAGATCGAATCCAAGTGACGTCGTTAACATTAAAATTATACGGAACTATTTCTTTAATAAATATAAATATGTACATTATCACATAATATGACTTGTGATGTACTAGTAAGACTACAGTTAGTTAGAGTTGTAACTAGTTTAAAAAAATAAAAGTAAACATTTAACTTAACCTACGGGAGGAGGCCTATACCCAGTGGGTCGAAACGGGCTGAAGATGATGATGTAACTTAACTAACCGCACATGAAATAAGATGATCCGATGCTAGAATAAAAAAAATTGGTCAAACAGACTAACAAACCAATGAAAACCCAGTGAATACATACATGGTCTGGCCAGGGTAGAGTCTAGTCCGGACATCATCTCCACGTCATCATGGTGCTGGGGGGCGCGCGTGGCGTCCAGCGCCTGCTCCGTCACCACGTCCAGCATGCTGCGGCTGCGAGCAGGGTGCTCGGCAGGCTGTGCTAGCATCACCTCCACGCTGCGGTCTATGAGCTGCTGCAGGGCCTGCTCGGGGTGCTCCTCGCCGAAACCATCCTACAATTATTAAAAATATATTCTTCTGCTTGTTATCGAATCTGGTTTATCAATGGCTTCTAACATGGCTTAACGACTGTAGTATTAAACAAATAGCCGGGACCTACAACTTAATGAGATTTATAAATTTTCAAAATTTATATTGCATTTGATTTAGGTGTTTTGCCGAAATCTATAGCAATTTTAAACATTCATTTTATGTAATTTGTATTGTCCGAATATCCCATCACACTAATATTATAATATATTATGTTTGTTACTTTTTCACACTCAAATGGCTAAATAGATTTGTATGATATTTGGTATGGCAGTAGATAAGGGTTTGCAATTCAGAATTGAAACACATAGTCAACGAATCCGGCACATTCTACATACATTGTCGCAATGTATCTGATAATAAGCTATCTCGCCTTATACATAATTCTTATAAATAAATAAAAAAGAAACATCTATAAAACTTACATTTGGCAGTACAATTTCAGGGATAACAGCTTCCCTCAACGTTATAGCTTCAATGTTTGCAACTGTAGTATTATTGTTCTAAAATAATAATAAAAAAATCAAATAAGTAAATAAAAATATTACACACTACTTTTGTTTGACAACTGCATATGGTATTTTTTTTACTATTTTTCAGAGATATGCTCCTACAGAAACTTTGTTTCCTATTAACTAAATTCTTAATTAAAAAAGAAGCTGTTTTTAGAAGTCCTCAGAGTAAAATTATAGAAAATAGTATTTTATTTTACAGTGGCCAGTCAGATAGGTACTGACACACGATAATATGTACCTATGTAGTCTAATGTAGAGCATACAAACCAACTAATCCTGACCATTAAAACTATTAAAAACAAAGGTAAATATAATAATGTAATAGATCTATTCAGGGGTTCTAGAAAACAAGCCTATGCTCAGCAGTGTGTGATAGCAGACTGTGTATGATGATGATAATTAATATACCATACCTAGAGTTTTCACTTCCTAGGCTAATTTCTGTACAGTTTTGTGAACAAATGTGAATAAATATTCGTTTTGAAGGTCTCCTCACACTTTTTTGTGTCTTTATAATAAAACTAGTGGACGTCCGCGGCTTCACTCGCATTATTTCAGGATAACTAGTACCCTATGACACACCTAAGTCCTCATACTATGTATCTACATACTAAAAATCATGATGGTCCGTTCAGCATCTCTAATAAACAGAGACACAGACAAACATAGAAACAAATAAACAGACAAAATTTCTAAATATTGGAATGTGTTCTGGCAATTCAAAGTATCTCCAAACCTTTTTTTTTAATATATTCAATGTTCAGACATTCGACTCCCTTGAGCTTTATTACATGTATAGATACCTGCAGGAGTTCCTCTACCCTGGGCTCCTCCGGCTCGGCCTGTTCTGGAGGCCTGGTGGTCCTCCGGTGAGGAGTGGCGTGAGGCCTGGACTGTCCCCTGGCCTGTGCCGGGGCTCTCTCGCGGCCATTCTCTCTCTCCTCTTGAATAGCATACCTGGAAGTTATAGTTCATTATAGTTAGTAATTATCAACTACATGACAGCCAGGACCTACCAGAGGCCCTTAGGGTGGTTTTAAAACTCTGACACCAGAGGTGGCCACTCTTATATACCTAAACTTGCTTTATTTAGTACTTTAAGGAGCAGTAGCTCATACTTTCATAAAACTATTAGGTATAAAAAGCAAAAGTATATCTTCCCTCTATTATCAGTCTCCAATTTAATAATTAATCAGTTTATTCTAGAATAATGTGCAAGATCATATGAAGCAATGTTGCTTAACATCAGGTGATTTGTGGTTGAATGTGAGCATATTTTGTGTAAAAAATACAACTTCTTTTTTTTTCATAAATAAAAGTAATTTATTTCAGGCTTATATACCTTATATTGTATGTATCTTAAAAAAGTTTTAAACTCCAAACCTATGTTATGATTTAATAAAAATCTATTATGCCTAACATTTTTATTACATGAATAAGTAGGTATTAATTTGAAATGTTCACAATAGGTACTTACTTTTTGTTAGCTAGTTTGCTTACATTGGCATGGATCATGCACAGCTCTCCTGGGAAATAACAAGCAAAATTCATATCAGATTGGGTTCTTATAGGAAAGCGTCCATAGAAAAAATATAATATAGAAAAAATATTTATTTTATTTATTCATACTTGCACACATACAATTTTCCAAAAGAAATTACATGTGCCCTGAGGATGCAGCAAGAAACAATAGCTAGACTTTATGCCAGCCAGTGTCATCACAAATTTTATTTTTTCATACATATATAATATTCTTATGCCTTAATTTATGAGAACGTAACTGTACATCACTCCATGTAGATTTTTCTTATTAGTCATGTATGTTCGGTTTGTATCATGACTTTTACTGTAAATTATAATGACTCAAGATCATATAATTTCACATGCTTATTACCTACATAAAGTTAAGACAGCTTATCTGTAATGGCTTTATAACATCTGACAATACCTACTAACCTACTAAAGAGTGCAGAAATTCAAAGGGATACTCAAAAAATTCAATGAAACTCTAATACCCATGACATAATGCTTAGTGAAAAGACAGCTCATTCTAACAAGAACAAGAGATTAGAATAGACTAGAATTAATTGAAGAACAGTAAATGTACTGAGTATTCTTTTGTTTTTGGCAAGCACATACCTAGAATAGAAAACAAACAGTGCACTATTCCAAGTGAATGGACTATCCATTCTTAGTTCTTTAATTTTAGACAAGACTGGATAGGAAGGAAATAGCAGACTCTTCCAAGAGAAGCAGTGTAAGTACTGTACTGTTTCTGTCCAATAAGCAAGCATATCAGCATAACAAACATCAAGGATAACTGAACACAACTTACTGAGTAATCCATTGACCTTCCTCTGGTAGACCCTGACCAGGCCTCGCATGAGTTGGGAGCTCAGTCGCAGCGAGTAGCGGCTCGTGGCGCGACCTGACTCGCTAGATATCACCACACGCAGGTTGTCACTACAAGCAAACGTTATTACTATAATTCTACACCTTTGCTCTTCCTCTCCTCTCCTCCTGATTTCAGTATTTCTATGAGAACACAGTAGTAAGTGGTAGTATGGAGGAAAATGCATTCTATCTGGACGCGTCCAAGAGCATTAATCTAAGGACATTCTACATATAACAGCAATGCCAATTGATTAGTTTCTACGGAACTAAGAAAAGTGTCTATCTTGTATTAAAACTTACCATAATATCCGTATATCTTGGGCCTCCAATTGCCGAGATACAATCGATGCAAAACGAGTAGGATAGCTATCAGCCATCCATAAAAGGTGGAACTTGCCACCTTTTCGCAAAGAACTGACAGGGTAAAACATTATTTCCAATAATTTCGCTTTTGCACAAAATTTAGCAAACAGAAAAGATTTACGCACTTCCACAAAACTATAGAAAAGTTGAAAAGACGCTTTCTTTCCCGCCAAAATCTATGCAACATAAGAAAAAAATGTTTATGGTTCGTTTTTTTTAAATATTGATTTTCATTTAAAGACCCCGACATACTATCGGACGCAGCTGATGCCTTTTAAAAAATGTGTTTATTTCCCTGACAAGAAATATAACAAAAATACGTAGAGAGAGTATGTATATACTCTCTCTACGCAAAAATAGAAGAGTTATGGCGAGGGAAAGAGAGGGATGAAATAAAAAATCCTTGGTTATGGCCAAATAAAGAGACGGTAGTAAGGGAAAAAAACCTAAGTATACAGGAACCGGACGAAAGAGGCCGGTGGGGACACATAGTATATGTAGTGAGAACGTATTAGGGTAAAATGTATGCTGGAATACGAATATTTGATAATTTCGAAAGTGTATTTGTTGGTCTGATTATTTCGCTTTCACATCGTAAAGTTCTGTAACGTAACAAGGGCTACTTTATATTCCATAGCGCGAGTAATGCCGCGGGCTTCCTCTAGTAGGCCATAATTTAACATCCATCTCACCGACATAATAGAAAAATGGTAATGCTATTTTTTAACACTATGATTTCTTTTTGGACTGGGATTCGACTAGTTCTATAAGGGGCATTAGTTAGCAGTTTATCTAATAGAAGACATACAACACAATAGAACATAGTAATAAGAATGGAAATTAAACAAATATTTTAATTAGGATTCGTAATTATATATTTAGAATAATATTAAAAACTACATACACATACAGTCATGATAAAATAACAATAACATTTTAGCAGCAAAAGGCAATTGACGTACTTTATAAAAATTTTTGCGATGTTTCTTCAAATGCATTCAGGTAACTAACATTTAAATTAAGAAAAAAATAAGAATTTTGAGTTTTTCGTGCCATGTTTCTGAGACTTATAAGAATAATTCTTTTTGGAAACAGCTCCAATAATATAATTAAAACTATCATGTCATTAGATCACTACATACAACTATGTAATCATACTAAAATGTACTCCAATCCCATTCAATATTTGACTACAAATTCAGAATAAGTCAAGAACTTTAACACAATTAAAATTCCATGTGCTTATGTTATAATACTTAAATGTCGTATTTGAACTGTCTACCTTCACTTTCAACCAATTTTTTGAGTCTGGTAATACAGGTTTTGTTCAAATGTTCTTTTGTTATTCCTAATTTGGTGGCTTCCTCTAGATGTTGCTCCGCGGCTGCTGATTGGTTCTCAGCTACATGGTAGTTGATGAGTCTTGAATATGCGTTACCGATAGACCCTAGCGTAATAACTTTACTCTTTTTCAAGTTGTCAATAAGATAAACGATTAACTGGGGTTCTTTTCGCTCGTAGCTTTCTTGTAGAAGTCTTCGGAACAATATGGATTCTCTGTTGATAAGATATTGGTTCCAGATTGTTTCGGCCTTTTCTTTCTGGCCAGCCAGTACGTATTCCATCCAGAGAAGGTTTATTGGTGACGTCACGCCTTGTGATGCGGCGATTTCTGCTGCCTTGTGACCTGGAAATTTAAGAAAAACTTATAGTTTTTACTTATAGGTATAAAGGCAATGTGATGATACCAATAGTGAAATGCAATGTGACTAAAATAGCTTCAGCATAGTTTTCAAAGTTAAATATTTTCATAGCTCTTTAACAGTAAGAATCATTTCTTTAGGTACATTAATGAATTAATTACATACATTTTAGGCATTTGATTTGGTTTTAGCTTGGAAAATTTTAGTAGAATTTTATGCATTAATTACACAGAAGTTGCTAAGTATTATTATTGGGTTAAGGCTGGATCTTTTGCGCTATGCCACCGTCACTTTTTCCACTATTTATATTTTTAAAAGCATATCAAGCTAAAAGAAGTTCAAAGATTATAAAAATCCACTTACATTTGGCCACTATTTCCGGATCAGAGTTATTGACTAAATCAGCCAGTGCATTACTTCTGGGGAACTTCCTGATCGCCACCTCTACTTCTTCTTTGGTCTTCGCAGCCTCCACAGATTGCAGCAGACTGTCTACATGCTGCGAGCCCGCGCCGCGAGTGAACACCGCCAGCGTTAATTTATCATCATAAGTCACTTTCTTCTTCATATTGTCAGTAATATATTGACCGAGCTGCTGAATCTTTTCAACGTTACCCTCCAGAGCCAAGCTTTTCAACAGGTATTTGAGTATTTGTGATTTAGGTATGATATCTTCCCGGAAGGACTTCAAAGCTAAATCCATTGCTTCGGACAGTTTGCCTTCATGGATGAGAGCTTCGATGTTGGTGGATACTTCGTTTTTGGTGGGTTTCGCTGGTGCTTTTGGCTTTACATCCCTCTCGACTTTGGGCTTTGTGGTGGCTTCTTTGGCGGTGACTGTTTTCTGTGCTTTTTTTGGCGTGTCTACGTTTGGCATGACAAATGGAACATCTCTGTTCTTTGATTTGAGATGTTTGCCGAGGTGTGTTAGGAATTGTTCTGTGGGTACTGTGCCTTCTTCTTGGAGTAGAGTCCAGAGGCCGAGGGCCTTGTCGGTCTCATCAGACTTGCAGTATGTGACCAGGAGGTGGTAGAACATGTTGGCTCGGTCGATGTGAGAGAGCTCCTTGGTCGCCTCGAGAAGACCTTCCAGGTATTCGGATTTTCCTTCCTATAACACATGAAACAAACTGATAAATACATAATGCTTCTACCTTGTACTTCTAATTTTATTCTCTAAGGTTTTCGTAAATTTAGGAAGCTATAAATCCGCGCCACCGGCGGCGAATATAGTCTCCATGAAAGTTTCACATCTTAGTTGAGACTAAAGTAACTTTTTATTTAGATTCTAAGTTGTTATGTATATCTAAATTCACATCAGTGCAGCCATTTCAGCGTATATAAGGAACAAACGTATTTACAGTCCAACTTTTGTCCTTATAATATTAGTACAAAGTATGTTCTATACCCTATATATTTTTTTATCGATGGTCAGACACATCCCCCTAACAACACTAGCCCAAGATGGACTATACCTGTACTGGAATTCAATTGGTTATAGTACAAGTTTATCGAAACTTATTATAAATTCGGTGCCGGAACACATCCTTCTCTCATAGACTTACGCTTGACTACTATTTGCCTGATGTTAAGCAACGTTATAATCTAAGATCTAGCGCGGTTGCTCAAGAAGAAACCGGAAAAAAGAAAGAAACAAAAAACAAAGCGGAATAAACCATTATAATACTACATATATTGTTTGATCCTTAGCCAACAACAAATGCTCACCTCGACGTATCTGAGGCACGCGTCGTCGAGCCTCCTGTGCCGCGTCTGCAGGCCGGGCGTCTCCAGGATGCGGCGCGCCTGCCGCAGCCGCCCGCACTCCACGAACGCCAGCACCAGGTCGTGCAGGATGTTCACTTCGCCGTGGATCTGGGAGTTACAGAAAATAATATAAAGTGATCAAATCAAATATAATTTTTAGTTGTAATAACCGGCTAGCACTTACGTCAATAAGAGGCGGCCAACAGGGACGCGTGTGCTGACTCGTCTTCCTGACGATGGAAACCTCAGTTTTCCGAAACTTGTCGAGCTAATTTTCGACTTAATTATTGACGTAAGTGCTAGCCGGTTATTACAGCTAAATTTAATCATGCCTTACGGGATCTAAAATACAGAAATCAAATATACTTGATTGTACACCAAAAAAAAAGTATACAATTCACATAAAAAAAAACTTTCAGAAGACTTAATAACCTCTTTTTTTTGTAGTCGGTTAAATAGTATAAGGTAACCAGGAACATTGGGCGACCTTATCACTAAAGCAATCTCTTCCAGGTAACCTAGTTTGGACAACACTTGATTGATATCGTTAATTATTGTCCCGGAACATTTATTTTATTAACTTATACTTCTACCAGCGATTGTATAAAATACAAAACCAATGTTAGGTTGGTTTTCTACAGGCCTTATATTTGTTGCCATATCAACAATTTGAGGTATTAATCACTCCATATTTATATTATAGTTTCCGTAAACGTATTCACGCTTTACTTTACATTATAGACAACTCAAACTAGTAGGTTTCAATCATGTAGATGTTTTTTTTCCTATGGTTTATGATCTTTTATTATGTTTTTCAAACTTACTATATAAAAGTTACCACGGAAATTCGCACGGTAGAATCAGGCATTCATACACATAACACTGTGAGCCAAGGTGGAGCAAGTGTGACCTGATTGTGATTTAAACTGAATCTCAAAAGAAGCCGCCGGAACACTCCTTTAGGCGCTTGGCGACTGAATTTACATTTAAGGCTGATAGCCAGACGAGAAACAGTAATTACTCTATACCTATTCAAAATCATATGCAAATATTCGCTGTTATATTAGTACCTATATGATATGATAAGGTATATTAGTCATATGAGGACGCATCAGTAACTTACCCGTAGGAAATACGTTCGCTGTAGCCGAAATCGGCTTGGAATGCATCATCATCAGTATGATTCTATTGCATAATCTTACCTGTGTACTCAAATCAGCAAGCCACTGCAGCTTCGTAGCGTCTTCCTTCATTATGAGAGCTTTCATAAGCTCTCCTTTCCACGGCGTGCTTCTGTAAGTCTTGCAACAGTTCTCAAACTCAGCCAAAGCTCCTTCCAAGTTGTCACTCTTGATGTGGACTTTGATCAAAGGACCAAGAATAACGTTTGAGGGTTCGATGTAGTTGTTGTCGATGAGGGTGGTTGTCAATTCTTTTACCTGAAATTTGGGGAAGAATGGATTAGTTGAAACCATACAAAAATTATATAGAAATCACACTCAGCCATAACAAATAAACCAAGGTAAGCATGGCTGAATGATACGAATATTTAAATAATAATAATCCTCACTCTACATCAACGGAAACCCCTGAATCATAGTTAAAGAATGTGGTTGTGGGTCCCCTAGGTTTCCTTTTCAGCCAAAAATTTTAAGTAAATATATAAATATATAATAAGTACCTATTAACTTGGTTATAATTTCGTGTTCATTGAAGAAGTCAAAATTTTAAAGTGAATGTATCTTACAGGTAAGTTTGTCAGTAGAAAGTCCTGTGACTTTAAAATTAGTTATGTAATCACATTTCAAACAAAAACCTTCTACGTTACCTTCTATACATAAATGATATTGAATTAATGTACTTACTTTAGCAGCTTCCTTTTGTTCAGCGAGTGTGTTCAGCACCTGCCAACACTTGGAGTTCAACATGTATCCACTCTCCGCATCGTCTGCCAGTTTGCTCTCCTTTAAGAAAGCGATCGCTTCATCAAATCTATCAGCTCGGATTAGAGCATAAGCCATCAACACCAGCTTGTATTTATTCAACGTGAAGTCTGGATTCAGAGCCAAGATATCTGAGTGACATTGCTTGGCCTTCTCCAACTCATCGTTCTGGCAATAAAACTCAAATAGCTGAGCATATGTTGCTGCTGTTATTTCAAAGCTTGATGCCTTCAACTCCTCCACGTAGCTAATCACTTTAGCGACATTGTTCTCTTTGATGTATGCAGATAGCAGCTGCTTCTGTAAACGGTAGACGTTGACATCTTTAGATTTCAACTGAGCGATGAGTTGTTCCAATTCGACTGAATTACGAGGAGTTTCTCTCTTAAAGTTCTCCAGCGGTGCCATCTCCAAATCGTTTGAAGTCAATTTCGCCAAGAGCTCCGATATATCGGTTGTCAAGCTTTCGCCCATATATTGTTCTATATCTTGGGCACATCCGACCGTTATACCTAGACCCTTGGCTTGCAAAGTGCTCAGTAATTTCTCGACCAAGTTAGATTTAGATAAAATCTTAGCTCCAGATCTGACTAGCCGGCTGACTTCATTTAGATTGGTATCGTCTTTTTGGCCATCTTCATTGGGATCTTCCTCAGTTTGGTTGTAAGGAGCTTTGGTGCTTAGAACATGTAGTATGCTGACAAAATTATCCACATCCTTGGTTTTAGCCAGAGCATTCAACAGAGGTTTAGCTAGTAGTGTATAGTTGCCTCTAGTGCGGTACTGTAATGCTGTCTGAGCAGCATCCTTAATCTTTCCTTGATCTAGTAACTCGAAAATAACATTTCTGGAACTGTAGGACACTGCTACATTAGCGAGCTGCAGTTTGGAAACAACGCTCAACGGATCTTTCTTCATTAGGTAAGGAATGACGTAATCTCTGAGAGCTTCACCGGACACATTAATCTTTTTGTTTTGCATATCTTTAATTATCGATAAAAGTCCTTCCTCATCGTTTTCTTTGACCTTCTGTGCTAGAAGTGGCCAGTAGAAGTGAGAACGCACTTCTAGACCTTCCTTTTCGTATTCTGTGAATAGTTTTTGAGCTATTTCGGTGCGTCCTTGTATGAGGGCGTTTTCTGTAGCGATAAGGATGGCGTTAGGAATGAGGCCTTCGTTTTTAAGCTCGAGGCAAGTTTGTACAACTTCATCCGCCGATTTACCAACGCGGAGCAATTGTTTGATGAAAAATGCGCCTTTGAAAGGAGTATCTTCAATTTTTTCCGATTTGGGCATTGTTGTTAGTATTTTCTTGGCTGTTTGCAGTTGGTTCTTGTTCAGGAGTCGCAGGATGAGGTTGCAGCATTCTTGGTTGTAGCCGACGCCTTTTTGCAAGAGTGGTAGAAGTTGGTCGACTTTGTCGCCATGCCCACCCACCGATAAATGTTCAATCATTTCCAAAACATCCTGAAAATTAAAAGACATTATTAAGTAAGTTCTAACATAACATCTTAAGTTTATAATTGATATACTTAATGTAAAATATAAGTGAATGTCTACTGTTTGATTCACATTAACAAATAAAAGAACTGTTGAGATTAAGAACCACCATCACACCAAAAACTATGTTGATTTGTCACTTGGTTGTGTTTAAAAAAGGTGCAACAAATCACTAAACAAAAACATTTTCGCTTTTACAAAATAATATAAAAATAACATTTCAATATTATACTCAACATACAGCTTCTTGGCAATCTTACCTTATCAGTCATAAGAGCATCTTTCTCATTAGCCATCTTGATGATTTCATTGACACCATCAATGTCTCCCTTTTTAGCAAATCCACAAGCTAACAGTGTGTAGGTACGGTTAGTAGGTTGCAGTCCCGCTCTTGCCATAGTTTCTAGCACTGCTTTAGCACCATCTGTGTCCCCGTGGAAAGCATGTCCCATCACTAGTGCGTTGAGGACTGGTTCTGAGACGGGGAAGTTGAGCTCTCGCATCTTTTCTAGGACTTTAGTGGCGCCCTCAACGTCGCCTTCTTGACAGTAACGCCACATCAGTCTTTGGTAGGTAACCCTAGAATATGAATGAGTTATATGATAAAAACTTATTGAGATAATACTATTTGGATGATAAATGTTAATACATGAGCTTTTGGAAGATGTTCAAAGAAATTATGTACCGTTGGACTAAGATGAGGTAGAAGGAATCTCTAGAAGAAGGGATGATGAGTACAGGGAATAGGAATGGGAGGCAGCAGGCAGGGGCCAGGAATAGCAGGGGGATGGAATAGATATTAAAGATCCAGTGATTTCAAGAGTCAGATAATAATAATATAATGTGACAAACCTGTTAGGCTGCAGCCCCTTCTTCTCTAGCTCCTCAAGAAACTGTGCCGGTGAGAATGGGTGTTCATTCTCCAAGTAAACCCGGAGTAATGCATTGTAATGTGAGATGTCCATGGGAATACCCCTCTCTGTCAGAACACTCCATATCTTCTGCACCAGCAAGGTTCTTTGTTCGGGCAGCTCTTCGGGGACTAACTCACCTGGGAATTAGGTAAATAGATTAATTTTATTGGATATAACAAATATAATTTAAAAAAAAATTTCAATGATGGGTATGGGTATGTGTAAGTACCTAATAAATTAAAGCTTGATTTTTATGAGAAGGTATAATAGTAACTTAGTCTATATATGTATATATAAAAGGAAGTAGTGTTAGCTCAGAGGGGAGCTAGCTTAGAACCAGGACATAGGATACTTTTTATCCCAGTTTTTTTTATTTTTTTATTTGAATTGAATAAAATCTTACCAAAATGCTGGCCTTTTTCTGGCTTAGCTAAGTTAGCCAAGCTGGTAATAAAAAGAACTCAACTACTGACAGCGGTTTAATGTACATACATACTTGGCTAATTCCTTGTAATTTCGAGATTAAATATATTATTTTTAGAAAAATTGTGATGAAATCAATCAATCAATTTGATCACAATTGTTCGGAAAACATAGGGAAAATAGAAAAAGATATGGGTTTGTGGTTGGTCTATGAATGTATTTTATTATTTTACTAGTTTTTACACAGAATGCATCCAACATTAAATGTATCTGCACTAAAAGAGCCTTTATTGGGCCACAATGAATAATTACTTAATATCAGAATCAAATCTTTTAAATCTTTATTTTAACTGGGTATAGGCCTCAAAATTATACAAACAAATATGATTAGAGAATATAAAACTGAATTATTTCAAAAGTATGCATTTCACAGCAATTATAAATATAAGTGGAAGGGATTTTTGATAATCAAAGGAAAACACAAATCCAGTTGAGCACTCTTTCACAAATATTTGGCTAAAAATATAAGCTTTTGATCTCTGTTTTTACTTTAACGTTTACATTTATTTAAAATGAGATGTGTATTTTTGAATTATTTTAACACACGCGTATTTTAAGTCATATTTGATTTTTTATTACTAGAATAAACATAAACATATTTATTGCAAAAACTTTACATTGTACATAGAAATTAAGGCTCTGCCTTCTGCTTTAGTTAACAACTGTGTTGCAGAAGGCAAGGTCTTCCAGTGGAACATTACTTAGATGTTCTACAATATATTATACTTTGCTATTAATATATTATAATGAACCTGAAAAAAAGTTAAAACAACATTAAAAAGTTTGTATTTTTAAAGGTTTGTATATTGCCCATGTCTGTGAAATATAGTTGTTTTATTTTCGGAGCGCTTGGTTGACGCGACGCATGACCAAAATGCTGGCCTTTTTCTGGCTCAACGTATCAGCATTGCCATCCAGCGTGGTAATGCGGCCAGTATGCTGGGCACGCTGCCCTATGGTAGTGGGCTGGAGCACTTAGATTATCTTTAGGCTTTTCTAAATATTTTCTAAGTGCCCCTTTTTGTAGTAGTTAGAAGTAGTATGTTTAGTTTTTCTTCCCTTGTTTTTATATTTTATTATTGTAAATAAATTATTTATTTATTTGTAATTAATAAAATCTGAATTCCGCTTATTTATTGCCTCTAAGGTGGAACAGCAGTCAGCTAGTTTATTTATACATATATTTGGTTATTATATTCAATTAAAGAACATTATTAATGATTATTAGCTATCAAATTTTGATATCATCTAGGGATGCAATGTTTAATAACATTATTTACTTTTACTTAAAGGAAACACCATAGTTACCTACCATATGAATGACTACTAAACTTACTACCTAAAACCACTATGAAAATGTTATGTGTTAGTACTAAGTATGTAAATAATTATAGAATAGTTGATGATAATATGTTTATACCTATTTCTCAATGTATTTTAGTGGGATTATGTGTCATTGGCCAATATAACCTTTTATTTTATGAATAGTCACAAAAAAACTTACCACAGCAGCGAATAACCAGCAGTGATTGAGAGCTAGTGATGTCATTTCTTGAGCGGATTTCATCAAATACTTCATCAATGTCTTTCTTTGTGATACGACCATATCTGCGCACCTCCGAGTCTAGTTTCTGCAGGAGTGGCTCGAGACTTTCAGCTTTCTTAGTGGCATAGTCGCGCATCAACACACTAGAAAAAAATACAAATATAACAAATTAAGTGTGCTCTGATGTGCACGATTTTCACTTACGTTCTGATACAAGAAATTATTATAATGCTACAGATTTAACAGAAGTATCAATTGATATTAGTAAAATTTTGACCATTTGTTTCATTTTTTTTTTAGATAAGCTACTAGTCTTATAGCTAATATATACAGATAAATTGTTACGTATTTCAGTTACATGATAATTAGTATCGTTATAAACGGAAAACTCACTTATTAGCAGCACATAAAGCCTTTGAGTTAGTGATTAGATTGGTTTCTGCGGTCTTCGCAGAGTTCAGGAGAATCGTTCGTGCGGCACCAGTAAAGTACCGCACAAATTTCGTGGATCGTAACAAGGACGACATGTTACTGTTAAATTACTAAAACATGAAGATTTGCACAACTTTTTTGGGTTTATAGGCGGAATTATTAGCTCTCACTTCATATGCACAGAATAGTATTTTGAGGTTATTTGTTATGTCACTCATGTGTTTCATAGACAATTTCAACTTTTTTCCAGCTATGCCCAATATGAGAAAATAAAATACTTTTGAATTGAACGTCAAAGTTTTGCACAAATACGAAAGCGTCGAATTAGAAGTGTCAAAAACATCAGCTGACTAATGTCAATACTGTCAATGTCAAATGTCAAGAATTTATGACGCGGTTGATCTGATGCGCACCGTCCCTCCCCCCTTCGCGTAATTTGTTCGATTCGGTAAAATTAAAATTACTTAGTGCCGAGTGCGGTGTGTGATTTGTATAGTTGCGGGTTGTTTGTCAGCATCTCATTTACGCACAATACCGGTACCGGCGAGCCAGCTTCCCCTTAGCAACTAGGCGTGCCAAGTCCAAGAATCTTCGAGCACTTAAAATTTCAGAATCTTGTGGGAGAAAAACAAGAATGGTGAGTTTCCTGATTCATAATTCCAGTGACATTGCACTGACCTTCGATATACAGCGCTCTACCCGTTATTTTAGATCCACTTTCTGATATTTTTCTCATCTCATGTTTGCCAATTCTTATGTATTTTTATCAGATTATTACATGATTTTCACTTACTGATTGAATTTATCCCCACTAAGAAAATGATAAGCATTTTAAACCAGTACATATACTTACCTAGATGATTTTGATAAAATTATCTAGTTTCATTACGCGGCTAATCAGATTGGAATAACTAGAATATTTTTACCATTATTTAAGCCTATCTATTATTATCAACATGACCTGGTGCTGTTCCAAATCAAAAACAGCGAAAAATACCTCTGCTATTATTGTTCAGAAACTTAACCCTTCGACTCGATTGACGCCTGTCAAACTCTACACCCGTAAGCTCGCGCGAGTAATGGCGGCTTGCGCGCTGTCATAGCAGACGTTTAGAAAAATGATGATTATTCAAAAACTATCAAATTTTAGTAATTGGTGTAAAGAACAGTCGATTATATGATAACGCTGTTACATGTTTTCTTCAAACTCAACATGATTTAACATCTCAAACAATACTAATTTATAGTTAAAAATGGAGACATTGTAAAAAAAGGTGTCTCGGTCGAATTTAATTTTTATTACTTAAATCACAGGTAACTTTTACAAACGATTTGATGTTTTTTGTAATCTTTTGTATATTGTTATACTCCTGCAAAAATAAGTTTTTGTATATCAATCGATAAAACTGTGATAATATCGTAACAATATGTCAGCTCTTCTGCGGCTGTCGCCGTATCGAATATAAATTTCTATACTCAATTAGTCAATAATCTTTTGCCAAAATTTACATATTATTAATTATATCAAAAGGATATACATTAATTTTATGATTACATGCATTGTTTTGCAAAAATATACAACGGTACATGATGTTTTAGGTATTTCCCGGGATTGCTATCAATTTCGTGTTTGATATCTTATTTGCTATGTACTTTTAATGAGAAGGATATTTTGATAAAATAAAACATAGAAATTATAGCTGAATATGTATATTTATTTCTTTTTTATTAATTTATGGCAAATTCCTAACAAAAAATAAAAGAAAAGTGTAACCAAAACCACAGTAAATTTCTATGAAAAAGCCAAAGCCCAATAGTGATGTACCATGCTATCGATAAATTTCGCAGATGATATGAAAAAATAGTACCACATACAAATGTCGAAATATTTGTTATTATTATGTGTATAAAGGTGCTACAGCAAAATATCGATAAAATGGAATTAGTTTTTTTGGTGAAAATATTACGAAGAAAAAAACAATGGAAACCACACCAGACACAAATTGCTTACACAACAACCGAAGTAAAGTAATCAGCACTCGTAACTAAAAAAAGCGTTATTCATACTTTTGATAAGTGGATAGATATACCTAAACCATAGAATATACTAAATTACAAATTATACAAAACCAAAACCATTAGCAAAAAATAACATTTATAGTCATAACGAAAATCAATTAATGACTTACAAATATATGTACTTGCTGTAATATTTACCTGTAAACGATAAAATAATAGATATTTATTATTATGCTTCTGAGGTCTCGCTGGCAAAAACTTTCACTACCTAAATTTCACTCTCTTACTGCCACATCAATAACATCGTGTCAAACGGACAAAGAAAAAAAGAAAAAAAATTATGGGACGGTACGGAATTGTTCAAAACAAAAGTCCAAACAGAGAGGCACTTTACATTGTGTACATTCAAAAGCCGTTCTGCTTTGTTTACGGCCATTAGCCGTGCATCATTGAGAAGGTCGAGGAATTGCTGGGGAGCGTGTCCGTCATCGGGATTCCACATCTAAAACACGAAAAATAAAAAATTAGAATAAGATCCTAAAAAACTGAAAACATCCTCATGGGTTAAGTTCATAATAAACAACATGGGGTTCATAATAAACAAATTTATGAAAAAAAACTTATTTATTCCAAAAAACTATCGATATTTTATCGATAAAGGCCATATTGATCTATATCCAGCACTAAGGCCAAACAAATAAAAATGGCGGACAGAAAACAGATATTTTGCATATTGACAAAAGGAAATTCTTTTTTTAGCTTTTTTAGATATTTCTAACCGGAAATATAACCAATAATACATTATATGATGATTATTTTCTAAATATCTTGGACATCAAATCATGCACTAATACATTTTGACTTCGAAATCACCCGTCAAAATACTCGGAACACAGAACTATTTCGTCGCGTCCTCATTTGTAAACGAAAAACTAACTTCATATTGTATTCAATGCTTTATTATTATAGTGCAAACGTCTACACATATGCTATGATCAAAACTATAACAAGTTTTACTTACCTTTTTCACGAAAACTATTTTTAAACACGCACAAACACTTTGCTTCACTTCAACCAAACTGATGATTTTCAAAATGGCCATGCTAAGGAACAATAACAAAAAACCATCGTTATTATAACACCAAAAGAAAGAGGGTGTATTCTTCTCTTTTGTTTCTATACAAACCATTCACCTACAGATTAAAAAAGATACGTTTTGAAGACCTTTTTAAATTAGTTGTGTGTTCGTATACATGTATACGCGTTCCAAGTTTACCGTTGCCAAGTGTCACGAGTATACATGTATACGCATTCCGAGTCGAAAGGTTAAAGAAATGGTAGGTAGGTAAATGATTGTGTAATATTCATGTTCCACATTGTGCCATATATACCTATATATATAAGGCTTATCATATTGTGTTAAATTTCAATTAAGTACTTACAAATCTTTAAAAAGTAATATATTAAGTATCATTAATTTCTGTCATTTGTTATATCTAACAAAGTTCATTTTGATAACAAATTGAAAATGACTATTGAATATTGGTCTAAACTGAAAATACAAATGTTTATTTCAGGCTGCTCCAATCAAAGTTGTAGTGACGGGCGCTGCGGGACAGATTGCCTACTCTCTCCTGTACCAAGTAGCGTCTGGTGCTGTGTTTGGACCGGAACAGCCCGTGTTCCTCCACCTTCTTGATATCGCTCCCATGATGGGAGTCCTGGAAGGTGTGGTCATGGAGCTGGCTGACTGCGCCCTGCCCCTGCTCGCCGGAGTACTCCCCACCGCCAAACCCGAGGAGGCCTTCAAAGACGTAGCCGCCGCATTCCTGGTCGGCGCCATGCCCAGGAAAGAAGGTATGGAGAGGAAGGACCTCCTCGCCGCCAACGTACGTATCTTCAAGGAGCAGGGCCAGGCCATGGACAAGGTCGCGCGTAAGGACGTCAAGGTCCTCGTCGTCGGCAACCCGGCCAACACCAACGCTCTCATCTGCTCCATGTACGCCCCCTCTATTCCCAAAGAGAACTTCACCGCCATGACCCGACTCGACCAGAACCGTGCTCAGTCCCAGCTGGCGGCTAAACTGG
This sequence comes from Macaria liturata, assembly GCA_964023185.1. NCBI lineage: Eukaryota > Metazoa > Arthropoda > Insecta > Lepidoptera > Geometridae > Macaria > Macaria liturata. The sequence continues at coordinate 2,971,164 of OZ026820.1, read as the reverse complement.
GAGTCCCCGTCAAGGATGTCAAGAACGTCATCATCTGGGGCAACCACTCCTCCACCCAGTTCCCCGACCCGGCCAATGCTATTGTCACCATTGGTGGAGTTCAGAAGCCTGTCCCCGCAGCTATCAATGATGATGAGTACCTGAAGGGAGCATTTGTAAGCACCGTGCAGAAACGTGGTGCCGCTGTCATCGCCGCCAGGAAGATGTCCTCTGCCCTGTCTGCAGCCAAGGCTGCCTCCGACCACATGAGGGACTGGTTCCTGGGCACCGGAGACCGCTGGGTCAGCATGGGCGTCGTGTCCGACGGTTCCTACGGCACTCCCGCAGACATCGTGTACTCTTTCCCCGTGACTGTCAGCAACGGCAAATGGCAGATAGTGCAGGGCCTGACCATCTCAGACTTCGCTCGTCAAATGCTCGACAGCACCGGCAAGGAGCTTGTCGAAGAAAAAGAAGAAGCTCTGGCTGTCTGTAAGGATTAGAAACCTAGATTTAAGACTAATGTAAGTATGAGTAGGGAGATCACGTGTTATCATTTATACAGCAATAATTAAGTTGTTACCATGAATATTGTTATCTGGTTATGTAACGCACCCATGGATCCCTGACCTGGGAACCATGGCCTCACTATCGCCACTCCATATCTATGCTGTTTACTATAGATATTATTTGTGTTGCTATTAGCTGTAACATATAGCATGATATTATTGTGTAAGATTGGAATATTCCTGTAAAAAAATGTATTTATTACTCTATAGGTTCTATAGAACTATATTTTTTACATTATTATAGTTTCTCATGATTTTCATTTATGGACTCGTTTTATTTTTATCTTGAAACTGATAGTGTTGCTTAGATTTACGTAACCACTTATTATCAGTTAGATAACAAGAGTGTACATTTACACCTAACTACTTCACTTCGACTTCATAGCGAATTTAATAACAGCTAACAGTTAATAACAATAAATAATCGATTCTGTACTATACTTTTAATCGTAAAAACAACATTATTTACTTCAGAAAGCTTTTTACTTTGGTAATTAAAAACTGATAATTAACGTTTAATGAGATGTAAATGGTCATTTTATGTACGCGACTTTGCTGATAATGAAATAATTGAATGTTTTGTTCTGTTGTGATAGTATTGCCCACAGACGTAACTTATCAACTTGAAAGGGCGCAGACTGATACACTAATAAATAGGATGCCTATTCTTTAAAATGGCCGCTGGCAGCAAATATGAACAAAATTATTATTATCGTTTTTGCTTACATTTCAAAGGACAAAAAATACAACTTGATACTAACTTAGGTCTTAACTAGTTGATTGATGAGTGAGTTATTAATATGAAAAACTAGTTTGAAACGTTTTTATTTTAAGGTGTGAAGTTGTTTTAACCATAAATTAAATGTCTTTCTTATAAACTTAGGACAAAGAGGTAGGTATTGGTTGGTCAGTCTTCTTGTGCGAGATAGTTGGCGCTCATCTATCTATCGAAGGCCAAAACCTACATAATAGTAAACAAAGATCTCGTCATAACACAACAACAGTTTTTTATGGTTTCGTAGTTATCATTAATATACCTACTTTTAGTATATTGGCACAATTACGGTAGGTATGGGTATGGTATGGTTCCACTCGTTTTTTTGTCACAAAATACCAAAAGTAGGAGTTGCGTAAATTGACCAAATACAAAATCGGATAGGAAAAGGAAACACTGTGAAAAATACGAGTTAAAATCCATACCTACTTAGCAATACCATAAAACCTATGTAGTAGGTTTTCAAGAGGCGAACTTGATATAACGTAGATCGTAGATTACAACGTTGCTTAACATCAGGCAAGTTGTAGTCAAGCGTAGCTATATCATGTAAAAAAAAACTTATAAATTTATTTATTTTAGAAATTTGAGATATAGGTACCTACCCACTTCTCTTCGTTATTTTATTTTTACTAAACACGATTCTGTAGAACTTCTTGCTGGTACTTGGTACTGTTACTGGTACTACTCTTCTTGTAATCTCTGAATCAGAATTATTATAAGTGGTCATTAAAATGCCCAGCACAAAAATGCAGCCCGTAGTATTACTTACCAATTACTATGAATTCTTTATTTTTTAACTCCTTTCTAGTCATATTTTACCACTTTATTTCGAAAGGCGCTAACGTACCTACGTAACTACTGTAGTTATGTAACTTACGTAACTACTGTAGTCGAAATAAAGTGGTAAATAGTTAGTACGTAGTTACTAACTACGTACTTTGTGAATGTTATTAATTGCATGTATAAATCACAAAGGCGTTAGGACGATGGATTCCTGTATCTAACGCCTTATTGAATATTCATGGTGAAGTACCTACTTTTATAGACTAGAGACCGTTTCACGAAAGAGTTCCCTCAGCTAAGGCGCCATAACCGCATGATTATATCATCTAATCACTATAAAATGTTAGTTCCAAACTTTTCCGTGGGACTTATTTCGTGAAACAGTCTATACTAGTTACCCTGCCCGACTTCGCACGGTCACATATGCACGATATAAAGTAAAACAAACACAGCTATACTCGTATTAAAATAGGTTCGTAAAAAAGCCATTAAGTACCTCCTATTTGTCGTAAAAAAATTGGTTATAGTGAAATAATCCCAAAGAAATAAACATATGCCATCGTAGACATTTTTGTAGACCTTTTTAAGATATGCAATACTTAGTACAATATTTCGATCTATCTCGTAGAGTGTTCTGTTCAGCCAGCGTTTGCAATGTAAGCGCAAAAAATGTGTTTACTTTCGACTTCACAGTACAAATCTTGAAATTAGCAATGGTTTTCTAATATATTAAGCATGCTATTAATACATAAACCGTTTCTCTTGAGCCACTCCATCTATTAAAAAAATCTGCATCAAAATCCGTTAGGTAGTTGTAAAGATTTAAGCAAACATACATATATAAGTTCATATGTACATAATATTACATACAGACAGACGCGGAAAGCTATGAATTCATGGTGAAAAGCCCACGAACGCCATACCTTGTTTATATGATCACAAATTGTCAAAAGAGTATTCTGTGACACAAGGAAAACGGTATAGAAATCTTTAATTGTATTGCTTGCCTGTTATAACCCAAATTTGATAGTTCTCATCAAATTTGGGTTATAACAGGCAAGCAATACGAAGTAAATATTAGTCTTGCCCGAATCTCTATTCCCCTTGAACTATAATTTGTCGGTCTTCAAGTCGAGAGTAAACCGGTTTCTTCTAGGCAAGCGCGCTAGATCGTAGATTATAACGTTGCTTAACATCAGGCAAGTTGTAGTTAAGCGTGAGCCAATATCATGTAAAAATGTCATTATTTTTAATTAAATATGAGTCATCGAAAATAATATCTAATTAATTTATTTTGTTGTAATGCTGTGTAAGTAATGCTGATTTTATAGTTTTATTAATTTTTAATAATTGTTTTACTAACTTATGAATTTGTAGTCAACTAATCGTTTATCCGCAACGACAATTACAAATAAGATTAATCACGATAAGATAATAACAAATCAATGGCTGTCATTAAATAATGAGCACAGATTTGTTTCATATCTTTTAAACATAAGTCCATCACTTGAGCACTGCCTCCCAGTAAAAAAAAAACTATGGAGTTAAAAATATTATTTTTGTTTATAATAACAGTTTCAGCTGTAAATGGGGTTATTGAAATAGAAGTGAATAATAAACATCGTGCGTTGGATGAAGCTTTGTACGAAGAAGTGTTGGATGCAGAAAAGTGTCACGAACAAATTAGATTCATAAGGAGTAATGCGGGTCTGCAGATTCAATGTGAGTTTTCCACTTATTTATTGGATTTAATGATATGTTTATTTATAGGACCAGTTTAATTCCTTCAAAAAAAAATTAAAAATCTCAATTTATTTTTACTTTTTTATTACTTAAATGAATGCCGTTCAACTCTCAAGTTAAACATATAAGTATCTGTGATTTGTCGATGCTTTAAAATTAAGTTTGCCTGGAAGCTAATTTAGAAGGTAGGTATAAAAAAAATATTAATATTCGTTATATTTTTAAGCACAAAAGTGAACCTAATCCCTTTAAATTACTTTCAGTTTAAGAATCGCACCGCCAAAGATATTATTGTATGTAAAGCGCTATAGTAGGTGTCTGCGATACAGGTATTCCTAGTGCAGGACCTACCGGTACCTCACAATGAAATCCAAAAAACTGTTAAATAATTAAGCTATAGTCATGTTTGTTATCGGTTTTACGAATAAATTTATTTGTATTTCTTTTGTACTTTCAGTTGCCGATGCTGGAATTCGAATGCCTCGTGGGGTGGCGCAAGGCAATTTCGTAGACATGGGGAACTACCTCCAGTGCCTTGGCATTACACACGAAGCAGAGGAAATGTCTATCCAAGGCAAATACTGCACAATAGTAGTACCCCTAAGCCAGGAATGGGGATTTCCCTGGAACAATATACAAGGTTTCGATCCGAATATTTTGGAGGTAGATGAAGAATTGAAAGCAAAGATTGAGGAGGCGAATTCGTACAGAATGAAGTTGCTAACTTCAACGGGACTTCTGAATGGAGATTTACCGAGGTACAGTATATAAGATTTTATTAGCCAATTCGACCGAATGTTGTAACATGATTAGGTATATTGTACCTACTTTGAATTGATTTAATCACATTATTTATTGAAATCAATTCAGAGATTAATTTAATTTGTTGCACTTTTGATTATTATCTGCTATTTTAACGGTTGGTAGTCTATATAAAATACCGCAATACACACAGAAAAAGGGAAGAAAAGAGCAACAATTTTTTTTGGTATTTAATATTTTTACTGGAGTCGATTTTTTTTATTAAATCTTTTTTATTAAATTTATTATACACTTGAGTTATCATACTTAGGTTGTTTGTTATGGGCGAAAGTTTTGTGTGTATTTATTTGTTCGCCCTGAAACAACTTATATGAAATTTGGCATGGAGGTAAATAAGTCCCGAAATTAAAATATAGACTATTTTATATCCTAGAAAAGTGCGGTAATACTGCGAGCTAGACGAATATATGACTTAAACTATAACTAATACATGACGAATTTATTTGGGTACCTTCTGCTGTTTGTGCTTCTCGATAAGATGTAGTTGCAGTTGAAATTTAGAAGAACGCCACTGTTAAATAATCTTACACAATATTATCACAATACCTGTCTCTCTTGAGTCGTATGTCCTAATGACTGAGGGTCGTGACTCCCCCGCAGAATTAATTCGTTAGGGGAGTCCTCTTGGGCAGATACATCGCGGCGGGCGCCCAGGTCCTTCCACGAAAAACACATGTCCTCGGACTTGTGGTCCTCAAAAATGTCGGTTTCCTCACGATGTGTTCCTTCACCATTAAGCGAGTGCAAATCCACACATAACTTGAAAATACAAGTCATTGGTGTAGGGCCGGATTCGAACCATGGTGCGTCTGGATGAAAAGCAGACACTGGAACCGCTGAGCTAAAAGTTTTTTTTTGTCTAAATGAGATAGTTCTTGGACCAACATCAGTCATCCCGCAAACTAGGGCCAAGTGCAACCCTGTTTTAAAAGAAAAGGTAGTTTAGCTACTTTTATTGTACTATAATTACTTTCTTTTTCTACTTCAGATCGATACCAACGATACCGGACGTAGGCCTTGCCTTCAGATTGGCCGTGTGCATTCCCAAACCATGTACTACCCAGCAAGCTATCACGTCATTTCTGTTTAACGTGTCCGCTATCGGATTTCGATACGAGGACGATTTCTGCCGTCTACCGGGCGATAAGCCTTGGTCGCCAGCTGATACCGTCGCTACGTAAGTTATCTGTCTGTTTTATTTCTCTTTATTACAGCATTATGACTGGCCGGTTAGCATAGTTGATAGTGGCTCTGCCTTCTAATCTAGGGGATGCGGGTTCGATTCCCGCATGACACAAGTATTTATGAATTTTAAAATTTGTAATTAAGTACTCGTGTTGAGTCTGGTCGTTAGTATGTATAATAAGTACAAGTAAGTATTCACAAAAGAAAAATATATAAGTATAATATCCGTTATCTAGTACCCACAACACAAGCGTTAGCGTAGTGTGGGGCTAGATGGCGCTGTGTGTAATGTCCCGGAATATTTATTTATTATTATTTGTGAAGATGAACCCTGAGCTCTTCAGTGTTTAGCCAGAGGGTTGTAGACATGAGGGTACACTCCACAACAAATACGCACACAGCATATAGGTACGCCTACCTAGTTTTCACTAGGTAACTAAATACATGAATTTGAATTTATTCTGTTTCATAGTGACTTGTTAATTATTATAATTATGTAGGTTAATATATAATTAATGGGAACCTTTGCACCGGGAGCGATCCGGGGTGGGCTCTTTGATTAATTTTTGTTTGTTTAATTTTGCTTCATGTTTTATTTTAGGTATATTGTATATTTTAATATTATGTTTAAGACTTGTAAATATATTATACTATTAGTTAGTTACTTTATGTTTTAGTAATTAGATATTATTAGATATTATATTATGTAGGTAGTAAGTATATAGCGTGGTATTTCTAGACAGGTATCGGATATATACCAAAAGGCTTGGTAAATATCGTTACAATATTTTTACATAAGTACACTTAAATTAGTCCTTAAGTATATATAAATCGTAGGATTCACCAAGCTCGGGCTTTTACAGTAACATACATACCTATGTATACATATATGTATATAAGAATGATACCGCTTCCGTTTCTCGCTAACGCAATTAATTAATCAGAAATTTTATCGAAACTATTTAGCCTATTAAAAATAAATCAATGCGGCTGGTGTCCTATCTGTTCATTCTTCCTGATATGATTAAATCAATGCGGCTGGTGTCCTATCTGTTCATTCTTCCTGATATGATTAAATCAATGCGGCTGGTGTCCTATCTGTTCATTCTTCCTGATATGATTAATGTAGGTAATTGAATAGATACAAGATTTGCGCAATTTCGTTAATTCTAATTAAGCCGCTATTTTTTACCTACGAAGAGTATCACCTAGAAGACTTCCGCGAAACGATATATCTAAAGTATTTTTGTACCATTGGATATACATATTATGTAAATAATTCATGTAGTATTGTATTACGATTTGTACATGCATTTTAGTACAACGAATTTGTGCCACTATTATATGAAAATTTACTAGGTACCACCAGCTAAATATCAAAATATCCACATCGTCTTATCGAATGAGAGTGGCCAACTCTGGGGTCGAGAGTTTATCAAGCCGCTCAGAGGGCCTCTGACATGGCTTAACATTAGTGAACGCTAACAAAATATCTAAAAACGTTTTTATTCACACTTAAAATAATGACGAATGTTGTAATACTTACATACGTATGCACGTTATTTTCGTGCTCATACCAGATAAATAGTCAGTAAAAATAACTGTAAATTATTACTAATGGTAACAAAATTATTTTCAACACTCTTTAACCAACCTGTATCCCCTTACAGAGGATACCGTAGGTTCTTATTACTACATAGGTACATAGTATAAAGCAAAGTTTTTTTAATACATAGATAAAGTGATTTAAGAGGAGGGTTCATAGTAGTAGAGTAGGTAAGAGTTTCAATTACAACAATGTTGTAATTTTGTTGCACCCTGTTTTGGAAATTAGGTCGTAAATATGTATGTATTTATCTCCCTACCTTCCTTACTTCACCTCTTCAATTCTTTACTTACCTTCATGCACATTTTTTGGTACTTAATTATTTTAAAAATTTGATCGATCGCTATCTTTATTTACGATCAGTGATAGAGAATATTTATCAACACATTACGAGTAATTAAGTAATTATTCTATATTATTTTGAGTCATTATGATAAAGTTTTAGGTGTTTCCATTATTTACGTCATATAAAACAGGTGCATCCTGCCATCATATATATAGATCTACATATTTAGTTTATGACGTCTTAATAGATATATGATAATACATAGTGATATAAAAAAAAATACCAAATAATTCCTCTAACTTTGACTGCCCCGTTAGCTTAGTTGGTAGTGGCTTAGCCTTCTAATCTAGGGGTGCAGCAGTGCAAGTACGGAAGTTTTATCCTATCGACGTCGATTAGATTAATTCGATAACTTTATCTATATTTTGTCAACAATCGCATTTGCCGAATTATGTTTAGAGGTAGATAAATTGATCGATAAGCCTCGGTAAGCTTTAGTACAGATAATAAAAAAAGATTGGAATCGTTCACTCTGCTAAATTAAAATTTAAAAATGATTTGACAAGTCAATGTCAAAAACACAAAATTGCTTAAATCAATGTCAAATATTTTTCGCACGACACTGGCAAAATTGCGGCAATACCGCAGAAGCCATTTAAGATAGTTGGGATTTGGCAGAATTGCAAAGTCAAATGTTCGCAATGTTTCTTTATTAAATGAGTAAACAGCAAGAATGTTTATTTTCTAAGAAAACCAAACATTCGTAGTTATCGAGGCCTATCGTCGTCAATTTGAAACCTGATAAAATTAACCGATTTAAACAACTTCAAATGTCAGTGTATTGATTTCATTCGGTCTTTGATGATAAATTTTATCATAGTTATCGAACCATAGACAAGGTGTAGATAAGAAACGACAGCGTCGATAATATTCGTCAAAATCCAGTATTATCGAATTTATCGGGTTCGATTCCCGGCACAAGAAGTAATTATAGGTAAATTAAAAAATTGAAATTACCTACTTGTGTTAAGTCTGGTCGTTTCTATGTATATTAAGTATGTATTTACGAAAAAAAAGTATATATGACAATATAATGTATTATATCCGTTATCTAGTACCCATGATACAAGCGTAAGCTTAGTATGGGGCTAGATGGCGCTGTGTGATATGGCCTGAATTATTTATTTAAAATATTTGCTTTAAATATAGCTTTTTTTTTAAATTAGCCTTTATCAATTACCGTTTTTGACCTCATGTATGTTGTAAGTTATATTATAACATGTTCTTTTTTACAGAGTACTGTTTTCTATAATCGGACTGCTGACTCTTCTGAGTACTTCTTATGATTTAATATCCACCAAAATTTTAAAGAAAGGTTGGTTTAATACAGTAATAATAATTATTACGTTTCGGTTGATCATAATACAGATATTATATAGGTACAGTAATTAGTTACCCAAAAAAGGTCTCCACTTTTCGAACTAATATTACAGAAGGCTTTAAAAATTTTACCGTTTTCTATCTATTTGAAAACTGACAAAAATAAAGTTTTGTGCTCAATTATTGCTACATAAACTATAAACTACTAGTGGACGCCCGCGGCTTCGATCGCATTATTTAGAGATAAAAAGCCTATGGCACTCCTAAGACCTCATACTACCTACATACCAAAAATCATGATGATCCGTTCTGCCGTTTTTGCGTTATGAGCGTTTTATTTATTGATAGACAAACAGACAATAATTCTCAAACTGCTGAAACGTGTTCTGTTATGGATTTAAAGTATACCCAAACATTTTTTTTTCTAATGTCTTCTAGGTTCAGATTTTTTACCCTCTTCAACTATATTATATGTATAGATAGATAGATATAACTTATATTCTTAGCCGTCCTGCTGCTATATTATACAAATAAAATACGACGACATTGAAATAGGGCCTAAAAATACCTAATACCATTTCCAGATCCTAAACAAGTCAGCCGCGTCTACACGTCCTTCTCAGCCTACACCAACGGCCGTAGACTGTTGAACTTCAGCTCGTCTAGAGGAACCCTGCACTGCCTCGACGGGATTCGAACCTGGGCCATGATGTGGGTGGTAGTAGGACACGCGTTCAGCACTGAAGTGTTCGTTGCTAATCCCATTGAGGTGTTTACTGGGGTGAGTAGAAATTTGTAACACTTTCGAAACTATTAAAAATCATTTTAACATTTAGTTAAGTTTTAGTTTATAAGTTAGTTATTAATTAGTTAAGTTTTTATTTTTAATTAGTAAAATTTGTTTTGTAAGTTTTTCAAATAAAGTATACCTACCGAGTTTTTAACATGTTTATTTTGCTACATAAATGAATTTGTGATAAGAATAATATTTATGTATATGAGATTTTAATAGTTTTAGTACCTACTTTTAAGTTTTTATCTGTGTTATAGAAATAAAGGCTTTTTATTTTTATGTTGCTTACTCCGACGTATATTTTGACGATGTGTTATCCTTCCACGGCAGACACGTGTCCTCGCAGTTTGTTGTGTTTATACATACTCAGACTGCCATGGAGTCTGTGGTGTGGTGGTGTGGAGCGCTTTCCTTCTCCGCTAAATCCTCGTGTAATTAAAAATTATCGGCATAATAAGAATCAGGGCGCATCAGATTGTAAGGCAGACACTTCCCCACCGAGCCATGCTCGCTTCTTTAATATTGTGTCTATACTCTATAGATAGCTAAACTTTTACATAGCATTGTCATATATACGATTGTAGAATCCTTAGATAGAAGAAAAGTCGTCTTTCTGTTTTCAGTGGATATATTCGCTACAATCTCTGTGGATACTTTCTGCACCCAACACTGTGGATACATTTTTCGCTATAGCAGGAATGCTGTTAGTTTATTCAACTGCTGGGAAATTAACTGGAAGTAAGTTTTTTTTTTTTTTTTTTTTTTTTTCCTGAGATTCTCTTTTTTTGGGCTGGGATTTGTGAAGTACTGATCGTTTTTATATAAAACTGTTTTTTTAAATAAAACTGTTTATTTTGGAGTCGAATGTTAATAATAAACAATTAATCTGACGCGCAGTAAATGAATTAATCTCAATCAAAAATAGCAGCAAAGAGCGACGAAAAAACCGCTTAGGAAACTGTCAGCTTCACTCTGGCCACTTTGATTTTATAGTTCAAATGGAATAAATAATAATAGTCTTATAAAAACATACTTTTTTATAATTCCACACATAAAACTCTCCCAGCCTAAGCAAGGGCCATTACTAAGTCTTCTATACTGATTAAAAACTATATAACTGCTATTTACAAAGCTCTGGTGTACTATTCGGTTTACATTACATCCAAGCTTATAAAATGAAAGTTAACATGTTTACTTTTCCATTTCAGAACAACTATTGAAAAACCTGCCCGTGTTCTACCTGAACCGGCTCCTACGTCTGTTTCCTCTACTCGCCACGGCGGTATTGCTGCAAGCTTCATTCTTCAACAGAATGTACGATGGCCCGTACTGGCAGCAAGTTGAGGACCAGACCAACTACTGCAGGAACCACTGGTGGTGGACACTGTTATACGTGCAGAACTATATTGGTCCCTCTACTATGGTGAGTATACACATTGATAGGAAATACAGATGTTGATTTGAAAAAACCCTGACAATAATATTTAGTTAAAAAGTTAATTCAGTATCTAAAAAGCTAGTGACGAAGTGCGTTAATGCTAGATACCCCATTAATTAGATTTAGATATCACATCAATTAGAATTTCCAATAATCCCATCATCCTGGATGATATCTGAGTATTGCTTCTGGAATAACACTTTAAATTGTTGGTCCCTCCTTCATTATAAAACAACATTCGTCAACCATTTCAGAATCCCATGTAGTAGTTTAACTCTCGAGACCAGATTTCACCACTCTCATACTAATTCGCTTGATATGAAAACACAACATTATAGTTGTCTTATGTGCAATAAATGGTCACCATAGCCAAGACTGGCTGGGAGGATTATTCTTACTAATTCATTAATAATAATAATATTAATAATAATTCATTTATTCATCTATAGTGTTACAGCGTTATTATAATAGGTATGTGATTTAATAATAAAGTGTTTCACTATGAGATAAGTCTTACATTTATAACCTTATTAACTTTTGAGTGACGATTTGATAAGTTATTGTAATTCCTTACATAGCTAATTAAGTAGGTATCTATTATAATTGATATTAATATGAGACAATTTAAAAAGAATAAATAAATTAAACATTTGTTAAACATTATGTAGTAATATTAATATTAATAATAAAAGTTAATTCATTTACTGTATAACATGTGTTTCCCTTTATTTTCAGTGCATACCCCACTCCTGGTACCTAGCCATAGACGTCCACATGTACCTGGTGTCACCGCTAGTGCTGTTCTGGGTTCTGGGCTCCAACAGGCAGGTGGCCTGGGCAGCGCTAGTTGGAGGTGTGCTGGCGTCCATTACAGCTGGATCTGTGTACAGCTTTATTAACAACTTTCCTTCGGGAACTGTGGCTTTTAAGTAAGTATTCTTTGTTAAATACTAGTGGACGCCCGCTTCGCTCGCATTATTTCGGGATAAAAGTAGCCCATGACACTTCCGGGACCTAATACTACCTACTTACCAAAAACCATGAAGATCCGTTCAGCCGTTTTTGCGTGATGAGCGTTTAAATAAACAGAAAACAGAGACACAAATAACCAGACAAAAAATCTATAAATTGTTGGAACGTGTTATCGTTTCTATGTATCTCCAATTTTTTTTATCGACTTTATCGACCCTCTTCAGCTTTATTATATGTATGTATGTATAGATGTTAGATAGATAGATATAGATAATAACATACTTAATGTAGGTACTAATGTCTTAAGTTAAGTCGAAAGTAACATTTTACTTTCTTTATTTTCGTAATTTTTTCTCCTGTATTTTGTTTTATTTAAATACCAATTGTTTTTTTTTTCAGTCGTCCAGATATCTCAGAGTACTTCCTACACTATTACTTCAACACGTTAACCCGAGCGTCACCGTTTTTCGTTGGAATGCTCATCGGTTACATGCTTCATGTATGTCGCAATATCAAAGTGCAGTTGTCTTGGGTAAGTGAAAAAAAAACACATCTTTCTTGAGTCGTATTTTCTCGCATTTGCTTATCATCATCATCCACAGCCTTTCCTATCCCACTGCTGAGCTTAGGCTTCTCATTGCCTTCCCTTCGCCCTAGCGCAAACCTCATCCAGTATTCTGTGTCCATATAGAAGACCCGCGGCTCGTGCAATGTCGTCCACCCATCTCACTGCCGGACGACCCACTCCTCGTATGCCTTTACTTTCGTTAAGCGATAAAAAATAAACAAAATGTCTAAGTCCAAAACTTGGTTCAACTATTAGTACAGAACTTTGAAAATATTAAAATCACATACAAACAATCAAAACGTCAACTTCAAATTAGAACGTTGATTTATTATTAGTAACATTTTGTCAGTTTGATTTTTTATATTTTGGATCTTTATGCTAGGTCTAGGTTAATACCAATTACTTTCAAATCAGTACAGTGTTTAGTGCACAAAGAAATACAAACATACACACGAACAATATTTTACTTTTATAACATTAGTAGAGAATAGAATAAGATAATAATTTGTTTTAGTAATCTAACCCATTTCACATCTTTACAGATAACAGTAGCGTCCTTCTGGACGATTGCAGCCACTATTTCAACCACGATATTCTTCTACCCACACTTTATAGTGCAACCTGACTGGGACAATCAGACAGTGGATAATATTATGAACTCTTTCATGAGACCTGCTTGGAGCGTTGCGTTAGGTTGGATGGTTTTTGCTTGCACACACGGATATGGAGGTTGGTTTTACCATAGACAGTTTTTTAGTCTGTGGTTATGTACATATATGTATGTTTTACAAGGATTTTCATCCCTTTATATTATATCCATGATATACAACATATGTAGGTTGGCAATAGAGAGTTGGTAAGACCATGTCATAAGTAGCATCATTAGTTACTCTGCGTTAGTTCAGATTTTCAAATTCCAAAATTATTGTGTACATATTTTAAAAAATAATATGGGTTCCCTGTTGAATTAAAACATGACCTATCTAATAAATAAGTAATAATTAAAATCTATTCACAAATAGCGAAGTAATCGCGTAACGTAATTTATCCACAAAAAAAACAATAGGTAAAATAAAATTCAGAAGAATTAAGAACCTCTTCTTTTCAAGCGGATTAAAACATTAAAATGTACAGTAACATGTTCTTTTTATCTTTTCAGGTCCTGTAAACTGGTTCTTGACTCTCGACCTGTGGAAGCTGCCGTCTCGTATATCGTATGCGATATTTATATTCCACTACCCGCTGCAATTTGTCATCAATGGCGCTGCTCTAAAACCTTCCTACTTCACTCCACCTGGATATGTACGTATTTACACTTATCACGTTTCAAAACAACGGTCGCACAATATGAGTAGAAATAAGTAGATATAAAGGAACATAGCGTAGTTGAAATAATACTAGAGTAAAAGAAGATTAAAGACCTTAAAAAAAAATCGGTGTATGTTAGAGAAAAGAGTATAAAATGATATTTTAAGATCTTTTTTGAAGGTCCTTAATCTTTACTAGTAATTGGATCCAGGACATCCACTAACAGGATCTCGTGTCATTTTGGTTTAGAATGTTTTTTGGAATTATTTTTTAAAGTTCTACAACTACCAAAACACTAACACAACAAAGTTAAATTATTAGCCCAAAAATTTTTTTCTGGTGTTCCACCAAAACTTGTTGAATAATGGCATCCACAGACACGCAAATATTAACTTACTGGTCGAATTAATTAACGAATCTGTCGATCAATATTTTATTTATTATCTTCAATTGATTTTTATCTTTTGTTACAGACGTTCAAAGCGCTGGCGCATATAGCCGTCGCCATAATTGCTGGCTACTTGTTTTCACTACTCATCGACGCTCCGTTTTCTACGCTCATCAAAATATTCTTGGAAGGAAGTAAGTCATCACTAATATATACCTACAATATAACTTTTTTAAATCTAAATTGGCTTAACACTTAATCAAAGTTTGTCTGATGGTAAGCAGTAGCTGCGGCATAGGATGGAGCGTGCTTACCGGATAATAACCGGTAAACACGCTCTTGTTTTGAATATCGTTTGAACTTAAGGATATTAGGTGTCATGTTGGCATGAGTGTGCTCTCTCTCTCTCTATGAGTCATATTACCCCATGACTGAGGGTCTGAGGGAGGTGACTCCCTGCAGAATAAATTTGTTAAGGGAGTTCTCTTGGGCAGATACATCGTGGTGAGCGCCCAGGTCCTTCCACGGACTGGGCAATCAGGAATTTGATTATTATCCGCTAACCTGAAGTAATATTCGCACAAGTGACCTGTGGCATCTGGTGGAGCCTACTTGAACTGGTATGGAACTGGCTCTCAAATGAAACTGCTGGAACTCATCGCTAGGTGCTTGGTGACAGATTTTAGATATGAGGCTGGTAGCTAGCAAAGTGGGTAATAGAAAGTACCGTACCACTATACTTTGGACCCCCGGTTTAACTTGCCCTTTCATCATCATCATCATCCACAGCATTCTCTATCCCACTGCTGGGCATAGGTCTCTCTTTGAATGTGCCCTTTAACTTAACGAAACTTTTGCTGATAAAGTTTATCGTATTTTATGATAACTTTATCGGTAATATTTACTATAACTATTTTATTTTCAGATAAAAAGAAACCTGCATCGCCTCCAACGGAAAATAAAGGTGCAAGTCCACACGTCGTAGCTTCAGACAAAAAGGAGGATACTACTCAAATTAATGAAATAAATGGTGATAGTAATGTAAATAACATTTTGAGGAATGACAATATTGATAGTAATTTAGAAAGTAGTTTAAAACAAGATGCAGTAAATAATTTAAGTTAGATGTATATACAGGGTAACTGGTAACTAACGCATAACCTTTTAAGGGTGGCTTTAGTACATCTATACCAACAACTTTTGTTCTACAACTTTTGGAAATTCGTGAAAAATAAATCAGCTGTTCCATACATTTTGTCAAATATCTTCCATACTTTTGTATGGAACAGCTGATTTATTTTTCACGAATTTCCAAAAGTTGTAGAATAAAAGTTGTTGGTATAGATGTACTAAAGCCACCCTTAAAAGGTTGTGCGTTAGTTACCAGTTACCCTGTATAATTATAATTAATTGATAATTAAACTTTAAATCTCGATCATATAAATAAAATGATAAGCAAACAGATTTAGAGTACCTATGTTATTTTGTCAAAGAATTCTTTGGTCTCGACCATTGTAAATATGTTGTGTGTATCTTTCGATTTGTTACTGTTTTAGATAACTAATAAGAATAGATTTGTTTATTAGATAGGTACATATGTATGTATGTATGTACTAGGTGCAAATCCACAGGTACCTAGTGATACATATGTCATAAATGTGTTCAAGGATACAAGTACAATTAATTTTTATGTTTTGTGAACATGATACATAAATAAAGTTTTTTTTTATAATATAACTCCTTGCATAATGAAGGTTTTTGGCGTCCAAGTCATTCATAATTTTTCATTTAAACATAACCACCTCCACCAAAAATATTGTATAAGTACGTAAAAGATACAATTAAAAGTTTCGTCAGCAATGGCAGAATCATGACTCTTTCTATTTTACAGCAATAGTATCGTGACTTTTTATTATATTACTGTTAATTATTACTGCTAACTATATAATTTTAAAGAAATATAAAATTTTACATATGTCTATAATTTATATATACTTAAAGTAAATTTTTGACATACTTATATAACTTTTATTTTGAAACGTAGTACTGAACTTAAACTGTTTATAAAGTGGCTTCCTACTTTGAGATAACTTATTCGACAATATGATTGACATTGGATTTTTCTATGTTCTAACAACTTTTATTCTGGATAATGCAGTTAACACCGCAAGGCGACACTAGTAAAGTACAACATAAACATTTAATTACATATTTAATAATAAAATATTTTATAAATCATTTACGCTTGTAACGCTTTGTTACATTAGCCATATTTGTAATATTTGCGTCAGCAAAAATAAATATACTTACTACTGATTCGACTATGGCGCAAGGATTGTTTTTTATATTGTGCGTGACTTTTTCACAAGTGCAAGGGTTTTTAAAATTAAATTTAACAAGTTCGTATCCGGCTTTTGATCCGAAACTGTATGAATCCGTGTTGGATCCTGAAAAATGTCAGAAGCAGCTAAGTTATATGTTAGACCATGTTTTACCGACTATTTTATGTAAGTAATCAATCTGTATCTATCTTCTATCTGTACATAATATAATAAAACTAACGAGGGATAACAATCTGAACATAGAAATAATAAAAAAAAAGTTTTGGGATACTTGGAATTGATAGTAGAATACGAAAAATTTAAAGATGTTGGTTTGTCTGTATATTTAAACGCGCAACACGCAAAAATGGCTGAACGGATCATCACGATTTTTGGTATGTATGTAAAAATAAAGATTCATTTATTTGCAAGATTGTATTTATATGATGGTAAATGAGATTTATGTATATAGTTAACGACGGATTGACCTATTTTGAATGTTTTCTTTATTGATAGGTGAGGTTACTGTAGGTGCCTTCAGCTATTAGATGAAGATAGAAACAATTTGTTATCGTTTCTGTTCTTTTTAGTTGCAGATGCAAGTGCCAAGATCCCTAAAGGCATACTTGAAGGTAACCTCTTTGATTTAGGCAATTACCACCAATGCCTATCCATTGATTACAAAGAAGATGACATTGATATTAAAGGAAAATACTGCCTCATTATTTTAGATACTTTAGACATAATTAGACTATTGCTAGACAGAAGTATTCGTGAAAAAGAAATGTTACAACTGTTTCCACATCAGACAGTGCTAAATGCTTTTGCTATGAACAAAGTGACGCAAGGGTTGATATCATGGCAGAAAAAAGATAAATCGAATGTTACAGGAAATAATGACTTTGACAAACTAAGGTAAGACGAGAGTAAGTACATACCTATAAAAAAATTACATTACTTTCAAGCCCTGGAAACGATATATTACCTAATAACATGGATTAGCCACAACCTTATACGGATAAGACGAAGTATACCCAATCCAAATACTAGCTACGCGAACATTGTAATCGCAAGAAAATCACTACAAGTGGCGTCCTCGATAAACAAACAACCTATGTGACTTATTTCTTACTAGTTATGTGACAAGATTAGATTATTTTCAATAGTAACAACCAACGGTACTCTTCCTACTTTCCTTTGCAGTAAAGAAAATATCAGCAAGATTTTGGAACAGGTACCAAAAGACCTTGGTATATTAGTGGGTTTAGGAATATGTGTACCCAAAGCATGTACTGCACACCAGGCAATTAATTCATCGTTATTAAACTTTGGAGACAGTAATTTGAGACATTTGGCTTACAAGGAAGCTTTTTGCAGACTGCCTAATGATAAACCGTGGACTCCTTTTGATACAATAGCTTTGTAAGTTTTTTTATATACCTATTATTAAAGTTAATATGTTTAATCGTTGTTTAATTTGGTTGTTTCTTTGTACTTATTAAAAATAAACCAAAGATTTTTTGTTTTTTTTTACCTACTTGAAAATAATAAAATAATACTTACTAATATTATGTGTTTGCATTCTAGGATAATCTTTTCATCAATTGGAATATTAACAGTCGTTAGCACAGCATACGATGTTATCTCTCGTTTTGTTTTGAAAACGGGTAAGTACGTGATTTTATGTTCTATAGATCTTTTACCATACCTCTCTCAATTTTATTTTGTAATATCCACCTATTGTTACAACGCCGCGGGTTATCAGATTTATTTTAGTTTAGTTAAAAATTAGCTTTTTCATGTACCTACCTTTCATGTAAATATGAGATATTAACCTGATAACAGACACACGATCAGTGGAGAACGACAATTATTGTAATTAAAGACATTTTAACATCTCCAATTAAAAAAGTAATACAAAAAAGCCACACTAAGTTTCTTTAGATCCAAGAAATTGCAACCCTCACTTTTTCCAGAAATTTTGAAACCGGAGGCAAGTGTATCAGAATCTTATATTTACCGGGACGATTTCTTAAAATCGCACTATGAAACGATATTATATATTCTTCTAGATAATGAGAATACTACTCTTCAGACCTTCTCCGCATATACAAATGGCAAACGCTTGACTACATTCTCATCAAGCCCTGATACACTTCGGTGTCTTGATGGCATTAGAGTCATCTCCACATTATGGGTCATATATGGACATACAACTATAGAACAGGATAAATATTACAATTCTATTAGTTATATGAAGGTGAGTAAACTTTTTTTAATTTATTTGATTCAAGACTAATATCTTCAAAATTAAGCAATTTATTGGCTTGAAAAAATCACAATCAATCAACATTACTACTTATTTCTAATATCTGTAAAGTGATAATGTTTTTGGTACCAAAAATAAGCCTAGTTATATCAAATGCTGTAACACTTATGTCTAAAAATAATATTGATAAATTTTAAAGTTTTTTATCATTTGTAAAGAGATATACACACTTTTTGTTTACACTTTGTACACACACATGTTGTGTTAGGTACATACGTTGTATGACGTGTTCATAATAGGTACATATAATATGGTTATGGTCACAGAGGTCGCCCACCAATTCGGTGGGTTGACAACATTAGAAAAACCGCAGGGAGCACCTCCAATCTGCGCAGGACCGGGATAAGTGGCGTACTAGAAGAGAGACCTATGCTCAGCAGTGGGCGATAACGGGCTGATGATAATGATAGTTATACCATTGTAAATTTTCTCTTTTTAGTGGGGTCAAAGCATAGAATCCGTCTACATAACAGCAACGCCATTGTCTGTTGATACTTTCTTCACCATGTCAGGGATGTTGCTAGTTTATACATGTGCCAGGATGAGTAATGGCAGTAAGTTTTCTCTTAATCTCTGTTTTTTTTAAATTCAATAGCATAATATTTAAATGGGTCTCACTAGACTACAATTTGCCTGATGTTAAGTAGTTGGTAATAGGTAGAATAGATAAGTAAGTAATTAATTATTGAAACATGCAATAGGAATAAAAAATGCTCAACAGTAAATCAACTTATTATTAGTGCTAAGTGGCAGCTTTATCACTACGAGCGATCTCTTTCATAGAACTATTGATAGCTTAGTGTGGGGCTAGATGGCGCTGTGTGAGAGGTCTTGAAATATTTATTTATTTATTGGTAGTACAGTCTTTAAAATAAGTAGTCTACGATCTAGCCACCTAGCATTAGAAAAACCGTTTAACTTTCAACATGAAGATCGATAAATTATAGCACTCAGCAAATATAAACTAACATTTCAGAACAGCTGCTCAAAAACCTACCACTCATCTACCTAAATCTTCTATACATTTGGCAGATTTATAAAATTACGGAACAGCTGCTCAAAAACCTTCATTCTTCAACCTAAACCTTCTATACATCACTTTTAAATTTATAAAATTACAGAACAGCTACTCAAAAACCTACCACTCTTCTACTTAAACCTTATATATCATTTTATAAAATTTCAGAACAGCTACTCAAAAACCTGCCATTTTTCTACCTCAACCGGCTCCTACGTCTATTCCCAATACTGGGCACAGTAGTCCTCCTCCAGTCGTCGTTCTTCCACCGGCTGGCAGATGGCCCTATGTGGACCAACGTGGCGAGCTCTACTGACCTCTGCAGAGGAGGCTGGTGGGTCACGCTGCTGTATCTGCATAACTTTGTGTTTACTAAAACTGTGAGTTTGTTAGAAGAATACTTTGTTTACACCTTATAAAAAATATAAAAGGTATCAATTAGCTAAATGAACAATAGACAGTATCTAGAGTAAAACGTAATTAACATAAAATGCAATAAGTAGGTACTTATAAAAAGAAATAAAATGTATACTTATTAACCCCGTAAAAGTTGTAACACGTTATAAATACCTGTATATAAAAAAAAAATATTTCATCCGTTGAAGCGTCATCCAGTGAACTACGACTTAGGTTTTTTGCCACGGTTACCCGTTCAATGCCTGACCGTGGCGGTCAGTTGCAGAACTTTGATAATTTAGAACATATATAATAATTTAAAACACTAAGGTTCTTATTACACGTAGAACTTTGAAAATATGCAGTCCATTCTTGTTTATCAAAATTTGTTTTCTTCTGTCGTAATAATGAATTTGTCAAAAAGTTACTAATTATTCAACGTTCCAATTTTAAGTAGACATTTTGATTGTTTGTATGTGATATTTAAACATTAAGGACCGACTCTTTATTTTCAAAATCCAGGGACTAATATTTAAACCGCGTTTTGTAATAAGACCCTAAGCCACGGACAAAGATTAGAGTTATAAATCAATTTTTTTTCCAGTGCCTGATGCATACATGGTATCTTGCCATAGACGTCCATCTTTACATCATTTCACCATTGGTGGTGTTCTGGATCCTCGGAGGAAGAAAATCTGCATGGACAGCTCTCACCACCTCACTTTTGGTATCTCTCTTCTCAGCTACAATATTTAATTTCAAACACCAATTTATGGTCAACATATCTTTGACCCTTAGGTAAGTAATTTATAATTAAAAATATACATATCTATTTACTTTTTTCTGATAGAGAAAGATAAGAAATAGAAATCGTAAGATGAAAATATCACACAAAATGTCACTATATCAGTTTGACATTCACACTAATTCATAGGAAACAAGTTGTTCGATTTCCATAGAAATGCGTTTAGCATACATGTACCTATATAAGAGAATATTTGAAGATTGGTAAAAAAAATACTACTGTTGAATTATGTAAATTTAAGTTCAATCATAAAGGTTGACATTTTATTTCCGTGTTTCTATACCGTGAATCATAATTGCATAGAAGTATGAAACACTTCTATGCATAATATAATTGTATATTCAATCTAATGAAATAATTACAAAGTGAAATTTTGACCGTGCGTATGTGGAATGTGTATGTTATGTATGTTTGTTTGTAATAAGTATTGTACTATCTTACAGGGGTGCACAAGAAATAGATCGTTTCTGGAACCTCTACTACGCGAACGTTCTGACTAGGGCTCCACCTTTCTTCGTCGGAATGATCTTTGGATACTTACTGCATGTGTGTCGTGGAAAGAAAGTGTCTTTGTCTTGGGTAAGATATAACTTTTTCACTTATTTGTCATATCAGATAACGGAAGACCTTAGTCCCGCTTGAAAACTCTTGATACCAGAGTTGGCCAGTCTCATACGAACTGACTAGTATACCATATTTTTTTATAACTAGTGGCCGCCCGCGGCTTCACTCGCATCATTTCGTGATAAAAACTACCTAATACAAAAAATCATGATGATCCGTTCAAAAGTAGCCTATGACACTCCTAAGACCTCATACTACCTGCCTACATACCAAAAATTAAGATGATCCGTTCAGCCGTTTTTGCGTGATGAGCGTTTAAATAAACAGAGACCCTGATAAACAGAAACAGATAAACAGACACAACTTATAAAAACTGCTGAAATGTGTTCTTGTGATTTAAAGTTTGCACAAACATTTTTTTTGTCTAATATCTCCTATGTTCAGGTTTATATTAAGAAATCATAGTGTTGCATAATGCATAAAATTATTTATTTATTTTGTAATGTTTATGATTTTAAAAGATAAGATAAAGATAAAAATTATTTATTTCCACTAAAACAGGTTATCATTTTTACATTATATAAAAGTATTTAAATTATTAAAGTTCAAATTTTAATTGGGGTCCTGTCTACTGCTTTAGGATTCCCTGTGTTGCAGTATCCAGGGTTCTTCCAGTGTGTCAACTATTGAAATTATTTTATTTACAACTATTGAAATTATTTCTATAATTTTAATAAATATTTCTTTTTTTCTTTCTTATAATAAAGCTGAATCGTTTTTTTCAGCTTTCGGTATCAATTTTCTGGTCAGTTTCGCTGTTCATTATCAGCACCGAGTATATGATGATGCATTTTACGATGGAAGAGACTTGGGACCATCCGCTTTTGGACAATTTGTTGTGCTCATTTATGCGACCTCTGTGGGCTACTGCTGTCGGTTGGATTGTGTTTGCTTGCGTACACGGGTATGGAGGTAGGTTAAACATATCTATTGATATTCTTATCATACCCGTAGCTCAGCTAGCGGAGGTAATCGCATACAATTACCAATGTCAAGTGAAGGTCGACGCGGTTAGTCCTTGGATGGGTGACCGAAAAGAAGCATTCCATTTTTAATTGAATGACACATTCAATTGTAGGTCCCGGCTGATTGTCTAGTCGTTAAGCCACGTCACAGGCCCGTAGAGGAAGTTTTTTTGTTGGTTTGCTTATTCTTCTTTTACGCTGCAACTGATTATATAGTCATTCTACATAGTATAATACAGGTAGAATAGGATCCAAGAGTGAAATTGGCTTCTCAGGACCAACGGTAAATCACGATGATCCGTCGCTCTGTTGTAGCGGCAAAAATAGAAAATGGTGATTCACAATATGTATAAAGTAATTGAATTCACAATTTTGTTTGATTCCATTGTATAACAAATCCAAGATAAAACTAGCTCAATCAAATATTTAAGAAAGCGGAACAAATACATAGAAATTAACACTCTCGGTCTTATAATATAATGATATCGAATGATATATATTGATCGAATAATGTTGATCTATTTTTAGGTCTAGTAAACTGGTTATTAACACTAAACATGTGGCGTTTGCCGGCGCGTCTTTGCTATGGAGCATATCTAATCCACGGTCCAATGATCTTCGTGATCGGTGACTCCCTGACTCGGATGGACCATTTCTCGCAGAGGAAGTTCGTAAGTATTTATAGACTTGTTTATCAAAATATATAAAACTGACTGACTGACTGATATAGTGATCTATTAAATTATAGCCCAAACCACTAGACGGATTGGACTGAATTTTGGCATGCATTAGATGTTATGACGTATGTATTTCATCTTTGGAAATGCCACGGTTGAAATCAAGACACACACCATATGGTTGACTGACGACTGTTCTGTTGAGTTCCTTTATGTGAAGACATGTAGCAGATTATGAAGCGATTAAAGCGCTTTTTAAATTAACTATTACTGTATAAACGCCTTATTGCATACAAAATAATAAAAAAAAAACATTTAATAAAATCAATCTCTTCCAAGCATTCATAGGGCAGAGAAAGTTTTGAGAAATCATTAAATAAATGTAATATTGTTATGAGCCTTTTTTATAGTTTATATAAGACAGAGATTTCGATTACTTTAGTAAACCTGCCGGCTAAAATGCAAAATTGAAAAGGGTTATTCACAAAATAATTGACATCACTATTTACGTTTGATTTCATTGTATAACAAATTCGCCCAATAAAATTAGCTCTATCAATCGTTTTCCAAAAAGTCGCTATGTAGACAAATTTTAAATGAATAAATTTACGATTTTTTTACTTTATCTATTATTTCAGATGCTTATGTTCATCGTATACGCGACGATTGCATTTTTCTTGTCGTTTTTTGCCACAATTATAATAGACGGACCCTTTTCGACGATTATTAAACGAATGTTTGAAAAAAGTAAGTTGATGTAGCTAATTGACTATGAAGACCACTTATTTGTTTATATTCATAGAAATTAACGTATTAAAATTTTTTCACAGAAAAGACGAGAGAATCGACTAAATTGTAGTACCAGAAAACATAACAGTAATTATAATTTTAAGCGTATTTTTTTGACTTCGTGAGTTAATTATAGAAACGAAAAGTCTTTTTATCAGAATTCCATAATAGCATTAAAGAGAACGCAATAAGATCTTTAGATATCACATGCTTATGCGAAAAATCCTTGACACTAAACATGCGTGCAAAATTAAAGCTAGAATATTAATAATAAATTTTGGCTTTTAATAAAAGCGTAGGAGCTAATGTTACTACTACTTACTTCCTACTGATTTATCTCCTATGATTTAATCATATATTTTGAGATAAACCTATGTAGAAAGAATACACATAAAAAAACTACATACACACAAAGCCACATGAATTAGAAAGGTATCGTTTGGAAGAAATCCACGATACTTTTAATTAATCTTATTTTAAAAACAGGACGTATGTAGGTGTACATATATATTATGTATGTCACCGAAAAATAACAAGATCCGTACGTTTATAAATTTCCTAGAAAATTTATAAACTTTCGTAAGATTCTAAACTAGAGATAAATAGTATTATTTTACGCCCACATTTTCGCTAATTTATGAATTTACTACATCTCGTGGTAGATTTATAAACTAACAGATATTCACCCGTAAGATTCTAGCCGGTTTGACCAATCACAAAAGAGCTTTTAATTTTACTCTTCTTTGGAATACGTCAAATAACACACTGCTCTCTGATTGGCCGATGTCGACAGTGAAAATGTTTGTGCCCATAGACTTAGGTACAATCGGAATTGCCAAACTATATATTTATTAGTATCGATTACATAACAATATTTTTACTTTAAAACTAGGTAGGTAATATAATACAAGGTTATTTTTTTATCTTATTATGCTAATGCACCCTCTAGTACTTCACTTAACCAAAATAAAACAACAGAAATCGTATTATACGATATTAAAAAGTCTAAAACTTTCGTAGCATTGTGGTAAATTTCATTTCGTCAGCAAATTGTCTTGTATTTACCGCACTATCTTCACAATTTTGGCAGTCTGCAGCTTTTAGGTTACTCATGATGGGTCTAGTTTAATGACCTTACCGAAATAAAACTATTTCACAGTTCCAACACAGTTATAAAATTAAAAACTTTAGAAAAACACACGGGCAAACAAATTGTTTATGTTCGGTGGCGAACAAGGGCAGTGGAGATGAAGGAAAAGGAACACGTGACTTATTCAACCAATCAGAGCGCACATGACATGTGGTTACTCCTTATTTATTATTTTACGCGTGAGTTCGGTAAGTTAATCAATCGACGAAAATGTGGGCGTAAAATAATACAATTTATCTCTCGTTTAGAATCTTACAAAAGTGTATACATTTTCTAGGAAATTTATAAACGTACGGATCTTGTTATTTTTCGGTGACATATACAAATGTGGTACGAAATAATTATCACCGGTTTAAAGTCACCCCATGTCATTAAATCAATCATCCTCAGTCGTGGTGATGTTGATAAGATTATAATGGCATGTAAATCATGTTCAGCTTAATAACCAATTAGGTAGGATCACAATCAAAACACATTTTTAGCGAATGGTTAACACGAGACAATCCGCGAGTTCCGATTTAATTACATTATATGGCCACTTCAGAAAAACATAAATAAAAAATAGCCAAATATTTTGTTAATAAAACCCTTATTTTGCCAGGGATTCAAAATGAGTCCATTTAATTATATAAAGTTATTATTTTTATTGTGTGTTTTGATAGTTGAATCTGTTGATAGTAATTTAGTGTGGGAAACTCCGAATGATGCTTTGAACAATGTGTTATATGAAGAAGCTTTGGACCCGGAGTTGTGTGATGAACAAGTCAGGTATATTGTAAGGGATTCATTTCTAAGACTAAGATGTGAGTATACTATATTTTAGTTCATTATTTTTCATAAGTTATTATTTGTTTTTATTATTATTTGTTTATATCTTCATTAAATTTGTGATTACTTCTCAAAGTTCACATAAACGTTTAGTTACAAAGCCACATTTTTAAGCTCCTTTTTAGTTAGTAGGGTAGAATAAAGCATAGAATAAAAGCAATGTCACGAGAAAAGAGAATAACTACTGTAACTCCCTACACTATTATAACTGAAAAAATCTTATAACATAATCATATTTTTAAATAAAATATGAGTGTGGCTCAGCGGTTCCAGTGTCTGCTTTTCATCCAGACGCACCCTGGTCCGATTCCGGCCCTACACCAATGACTTGTATTTTCAAGTGTTTAGTGTGTTAAGGATTTGCACTCGCATAGCGCCGAAGGAAACATCGTGAGGAAGCCATCATGTTTGAGGACCACAATATCCGAGAACATGTGTCTTCACTGTCCTTCGTAGAAGGATATGGGCACCCACCCCGATGTATCTGCCTAAGAGAATTTCTCTAACGAATTAATTCTGCGGGGGAGTCACGACCCTCAGTTATGAGGAAATACGACTCAAGAGAGAGAGATAATTCTTAAAACGTTATTTCCAGTCTTAGATGCAGGTATAAGAACTCCCCGAGGTATTTTGATCGGCAACACATTAGACATGGGCAGCTACCATCAATGTCTAGATATTAGAGAAAATCTAGAAGATTCCACCATCCAAGGAAAGTACTGTATGGTCCGAGTACCTTTATCTCAAAGTTTTGAGTTTCCTGATTTGCCGGATTTGCCAGAGTGGGTGGAATTCAATCCAAGGTCTTTGATGATGAGGAATGAGACCGTAAATAAGCTGGAGAAGTGGAATGGACTAGCCATAGCATTACGGGCGATGGGAATACCTGATGAAAGGTAGGGCAATAATCAAAGTGATCCGACTGCACGCTATTGATAACTTTATTGTTGAATTAATAAGTACTACCGGAACCTACACCCCAAATTTGCACTCGCGTCAATCCGTGATAAAGTAGCATATGTGCTAATCCAGGGTTTAATCTATTTCCATACCAAATTTTATCCAAATTGGTTCAGCCGCACACACTCACAAAATTGAGGCATGTGTTATAATATTAGTGAAAAATAGTGGGAATCGCCCCTAAAGAAAACTGTAAGAAATAGTTTTTAGGAGTATCTTAGTATGTACTACATATATAATTAATATCTGGCCTGTTAGCTTAGTTGGTAGTGGCTCTGCCTTCTAATCTAGAGGTCGCGGGTTCGATTCCCGCATGACACAAGTATTTATGTACTTTAAAAATTTATAATTGCTTGTGTTGAGTCTGGTCGTTTCTATGTATAATAAGTATGTATTTACAAAAGAAAAGTATATAAGTATTATATCCGTTATCTAGTACCCACGACACAAGCGTTTGCTTAGTGTGGGGCTAGATGGCGCTGTGTGCAATGTCCCGGAATATTTATTTATTATTTATTTTTAATTCTAAAAACTATTTTTTACAGTTCTTTTGAGCACAAACTGCAATGTGGCAGAAGGAAAAACATGATACAAAAATTCTTGAAAGCAATTCGTTCTCAATCGAGATTACCCTTCACACGTCTAATCACACGTCTTCTTATAATCGCATCTTTAATTAATCCATTATTAAGATCATAATAACCTACTTATGGATAAATTCATAATTCAATTATTTTCAGGTTAATGCCCGGCAGTCCACTCTCCGGAATGACATTCAGGCTCGCCGTGTGCGTTCCAAAGCCCTGTTCCACTGAACAAGCGATCACTTCTCTGCTCTTCAACGTCACAGCTCTTGGATTCCAGTATCAGGAGGACTTCTGCCGACTGCCTGATGATAAGCCCTGGGCACCTGCGGATACCGCTGCTGTGTAAGAAAGATTTTTAAAATTATTTTATGGCGCACATAGGGTAAAAACGGCAACCCTATCACTATGTATCGCTGTTCCTGTCTACCCGTCTGTCTGTTTATCTATTCTGTCTATCACCACCAGTCTAAAACTTTATCTGTTGGCATATGACGGATGACGACATAGAAATACGTAAAAAATATAAATTTAATAAGTATGAAATAAGTAATCAAATCAAACAAGTATTTTAAAGTAGATTCCATACAAAGAACTTGATTTATAGGCGTTATTAAAGAAAATGTTACGGAACACCTCGTTTGAAGATAGTGTCTATTTCTAACCCACATATAGGTACCTACGTAAATATTGTAGTTGTTCGTCTATGCTGTTAGATTATTGTATGATCAGAGTTGTTGGTATATACGAGTACATACATAATAATAATATTGTATTTCAGGGTCGTGTTCTCGGTCCTCGGAATACTAACATTATTTAGCACGTGTTATGATCTTCATCATACATTTATTCTGGGAAAAGGTAAGGAAAATAACCTCTTATTTTCTAACATTCGCTGATATTGATCGAGCAAAGTATGTATACGAATTAGCGGATGCTATGTTGGGTTATGTAATTTATGTTAAATAAAGTATGTGTATAGAATTCGGAAATCTCTAATTACTTAATGAAAACTGTGTTTTTTGCCAATGATAATTTGAAATATTTATATAATATGGACAATCCAGAGCTGCAGGATAATCGAAATATCACGCGATCCGTATCTAGGTATTATGCGATAATTATAACACTGGGGCGTTACACTTATCAATAAATTAATCAAACCAGGGAGAGTCGGTGAAGCTTTAGAAAACCAGTTGGCTTTTCACTCGTTTTTTTACGTAGCATAGGTTTGCGTTTAACTATAGCACATATGATATTTGTTTTTATTTAGGTTTCCATATATCCACTTCCATTCTTTATGATTCTCCGAACGATGAATTAAATGCTATGTTGGGAAATATGGCACCATTCTGTAAATTCTAAATTATTTCCATGACTATGTTATAATAATTGTATTGTATGTAGTTACTCGGGTATTGCATACAATATGGTGGTTAAATTCTTAAGTGCAATGTTATTTTTATTACTGACATTGGTATGCACTTCACCACAATTAGACAGCTAACTTGTCTCACATTTACGATTGCTAGAACATAGTTCTTAGGTAATAAAAATATTATCAATTTTCAATAATTTCTAGATCCACACAAATATGGCCGTCTATTCTCCGTGTACACCAACGGACGTCGTCTGCTGTCGTTCACATCAGGTCCTGGGACGCTGGAATGCATGGATGGAGTCAGGGCACTAGCCATGCTGTGGGTCATAGTGGGTCATGCCTTCATTTCTGAATCACACTGGCTGAATCCAATCGATACTTTTGTGGTATGTTTGTAATTGTATCATCTATATTAATATTATAAAGCTGAAGAGTTTGTTTGTTTGTTTGTTTGTTTGTTTGAACGCGCTAATCTCAGGAACTACTGGTGCGAATTGAAAAATTCTTTTTGTGTTGGATAGATCATTTATTGAGGAAGGCTTTAGGCTATATAACATCACGCTGCAACTAATATGAGCGAAGAAACAATGGAAAATAAGAAAAAAACGGGGGAAATTATTCATCTTTGAGGGCTTTCGTTGCGTGTGCTGCGAAAACGGTTCAAGATATCAAAAAAATATGTATGAAAGAATTATTTCTCTTGAAATGATCTAACAAAATGTCTGCAACAGTATACGTCTATCTTTTAAGATTAACTTACTAGAACCGTTTTTATGGTAATAACTATTCCATGCGGACGAAGTCGCTAAAAATATGAGACGAATGCCTTGGAAACGCTCCATCATTTTGTTCCGGTTGCCGTAGAGACCATGGGCAGTTGGAGTGGTGACAGCAAAGATTTCGTCAGGGAGTTAGGCCGAATAATTAACGAGAAGACGGGAGACACCCGCTCTGGATCATTTTTGGTGCAGAGGTTAGCCATCGCGATTCAACGTGGCAACGCGGCGAGCGTAATGGGAACCTTTGCACCGGGAGTGATCCGGGGTGGGCTCTTTGATTAATTTTTGTTTGTTTTATTTTGCTTCATATTTTATTTTAGGTATGTTGTATGTTTTAATATTATGTTTAAGACTTGTAAATAACGATAAAATATCTACATCTAAGATAAGTTTGTTTACCTTTATTTGTAAAAATATTCCACTCATTTAAGCTTTTTATCAAATTACCTCACATACTATCTAGAACATGAAAGAAATATTAATATCTAGGTATTAGGTATATTAAAAAGAACTAAATTATCAATTTTATATCCGGTACCTGCTCTTATCTTTAGGTAATTAATCTGATTATAATAATTTACATTTTCCTGATGCAATTTTAGTTTTTATGTATCACATTGACTACAGATCTACCTGTTTTGCTTGTTTACAGCAAAAATAATAACATTATTTACGCATTCATTAATTCACTTAATAATAAGATAAAGAAAAGACGCGTTTGTTACAAAGATATGAATGAAACTAGTATAAAATAAAATGTAAAAGATAATAAACATGGCAAAAAGATAATGCGCCCAACGTGGGGCTCGAACCCACGACCCTGAGATTAAGAGTCTCATGCTCTACCGACTGAGCTAGCCGGGCTGTGAGCGTCATAGGTCAAATTATGTACCAATATTTTAAATCTATATAACGTGGTATCAAATTTTGTGCCACGTGTACTAAAATAAGTTAACCTCCTTTTTATGGCGATATTAAAATGTATTGTTATTTTTAACAACAACTGAGGGTTTCACGTAAATAAAATCCCACCAAACATTCTGTAAAAAAATTGCCAAGTCTCGATAGAGCTGCTTGTTTATCTCTAAAAAGTAATGAAATCTCTAGAATTAGTTAAGCCAAGTCTAAGGTTCCTTACTGCGATTTATTTATTATTAAGTATAGTTAATTTTACGTGACTTGGCCGTTGACTTGTAAGTAGTAGATAATGATTAATTAATTAATTAATTAATTTTCCATTTTTTCAGTGGACATCGTCATTTGGAGCTCTATGGTTGACAGGCGCTCATATAACTGTGGATACGTTTTTCACTCTCAGTGGCTTGTTGGTCGTTTACACCACTGCGGGAAAACTTACGGGAAGTAAGTATTTTGATGAGTATGCGTACTTAGTGTTGTATAGTATTGTTTGAATTCAACAATTCAACCGAATTACGGACAAGTGCAAACCCATTCCCTGTAAAAAAAAGATGTTATTGAGAAGGTTTTTATAGTTTAGTAATACATGAGCAGCCTTTTAACCCCTGGCCTTTTTTACTTTTTTTTAGCTAGCCTGTGTGGCCTTAGCACCTACGTCAAAAGTAACAAGTTTAAAATATTTTTTGGAAATTTCCAAAAAATATTTTTCTCCACTTACACTAATAATCTGCCCTATAAATTATGTCAGGGAGCGATGAACTTTGTATCGAATAACATATATTTGGGCACTCATTATTTTCATTGATGTCTCAATTACTCTCATTGATTTAAAAAGGCAAAATCCGATAGACTCCTAATAAATCAACCATTGGTATAGGTTTTACGGTGCTACGAGTATGCATAATATGGATAACTTGCATTTTTCAGTGAAACTCCTGAAGAACATCCACCTGTTCTACCTGAACCGTCTGTTCCGTATGTTCCCTCTCCTGGCGGCGGGAGTCCTTCTAGAAGCTTCTTACTTCAACCGAGCGACAGACGGGCCTGACTGGGCTACTATTGTAAGCCAGGTGGACCGCTGCAGGACTTTCTGGTGGTCTACACTGCTACACATACAGAATTATTTGAACCCTGGGATGACGGTCAGAATCTATTTATTTTTTGTGTTGTATTGGAATGTCAAAATGTAGGCATAAGTCAGCCTTTGACTATATCTTTAGTCGCTAAATGTGATGACTTAAGTATTATATGTAAAACGAAAGTGTCACTAAAGTACTTCTAGAAGCTTTTTACTTCAACCGGGCGACAGACGGGCCTGACTGGGCTACTATTGTAAGCCAGGTGGCCCGCTGCAGGACTTTCTGGTGGTCTACGCTGCTACACATACAGCATTATTTGAACTCTGGGATGACGGTCAGAATTTATTTAATTTTTGTGTTGTATTGGAATGTCAAAATGTAGGCATAAGTCAGCCTTTGACTATATCTTTAGTCGCTAAATGTGATGACTTAAGTCTTATATGTAAAACGAAAGTGTCACTAAAGTACTTCTAGAAGCTTTTTACTTCAACCGAGCGACACACGGGCCTGACTGGGTTACTATTGTAAGCCAGGGGGCCCGCTGCAGGACTTTCTGGTGGTCTACGCTGCTGCATATACAGAATTATTTGAACCCTGGGATGACGGTCAGAATTAATTAGATTTAGATTTTTCACTGCATAATCAGGCATTTGACCACCAAGTCACTTGAAACGAAATCCGCACAAAACGTCAAGAATGGTAAGTAATATAGAAAACAAAATTCATCGCTACAAAGACTAACTTTTTTAGTTAAATTTTTGGCACAATTTATTTTAATAATCATTTTAAAACAGTATTTATACCGTCGGGATCAAAACGGTGTAACCGTCAGAAAAAGTACGAAACAAAACACGAAAATGTACCTACTTCTTCTTCTTATCGAATCAGAGTGGCCAACTCTGGTGTCGAGAGTTTATCGAGCCGCCCTAAGGGCATCTGATATACCTCTTATATATTCAATGACTATACATTACCACAGAATATAGAATACACACTACGTAGAATGTAGATACTCTCAGCTAAGTACGAGCAAGTACCAACACAGACAGGACCCTAAAACTCTTAAGCCGACATCGATCTACTTTCTTACCTAAGCTCATACTTCCGACCCAGAATCACAGAGTAAGTAACATTTAGAATGGACCTAACGTGTTACAATCGATGGCCAGGATCCGAGATAAACTGACGCCCTCGGCCAGGTGACAGTTTGAATGGGTAACAGATAGGTGGCAGAGGCCAATCGTCGCCTCTCATTAACATCCTCCGACCTTGTGTAGTTGGAGACACGTTTTATGGCATGTCTACTAGATTCATCTGGCTGTAGTCATCATCACCATCATTAGCCGTGTTAAATCTACATATATGTGAGAATAGATGATGTATAATCCTTCTGATTTTTCAGCTACGATTATGGTTTCGGCTAATTAAGCCCATGCCGAAGCTATAGATACGATGAAAATAATTGAAAAATTGTAAACTAATGCTGCTATTTTGCTGTTAGTTTGTAATACACGATATTTTTAAGTGAGAGTTTTTTTCGAAATAGTTAACAACATATACATACATATAAGTACCTAGGTAAGGAAAAATCATCATGACACGGCATTTTTGTTAAATTATATTAGTCTTTTTGTGATGTAATTCGCGTAATTCGTTTGGAAACAGCATAGTCTTCAGCGAAGTATGATAATAAAAAAATAATAAGATCAATAGTATGACCAATCTTGAAATAACATAGATAAAAGAGGATCGGCCATTTATTTGAGCAAAAATTGTACGTAATAGGCATTATTAACCTACAAAATTGGCTAGGAAAGGCCATGACCCAAGATAAGTTTCCTAAAAGGATCTTGAGTGACAACTCATTTATTACTTTTTGAACCGAAAAGTTTCATCACAAAAATTGATTAATCTTGTATATTTTCTAGAATTTTACTTTCTAACGACAGTCCCTTTTGACAGTTATTTGGATTGGCAAAAAGAAAATACTTATTAGGCTTGTAATGACTTAGCGGAAAATCACTGAGAGAAACAAAAATTCCAAGAATTCATACCAAGATTTCTCAGAGAATTTGGAATATAATTTAAACCGCAATGAACAAATTATGCGTTCCGGTAATACTAGGCTTATTTAACCAATAATAATATGAGATATATTATATCACCAAAACAAGCTGTGATTGTTGGTCATGGTTTGTTCCGCTTTCACGCCACAATCGAGTGTCGGATCACCATGATGTATAGTAAGGTGACAGGATCCTCACAGTAACATTAGGCTACTTTTTGACAAGAAATCACGCGAGCAAACCGCGCGTATTCACTAGTAAAACATATTTTCGTTCACAGTGTATTGGACAATCCTGGTACTTAGCGATAGACACTCAACTGCATGTTATATCGCCCCTGGTGCTATTCTTCGTGCTGAGTGGTAGAAGACTGGCCTGGGTTGGACTGACTCTGGGTCTGACGGTGATATTGGTGGCATCCACAGCGTACAACTTTGTCATGGAGTTTCCGTCTTCGATGATGAATCCTAAGTAAGAATGGTTAGAGTTATTAAATGTTTACCATAATAATTAGCGAGTTTTAGCGAGTGTGGCTCAGCGGTTCCAGTGTCTGCTTTTAATCCAGACGCAGCCTGGTTCGAATCCGGCCCTACACCAATGACTTGTATTTTCAAGTTATGTGTGGATTTGCACTCGCTTAGCGGTGAAGTAAAACATTGTGAAGAAACCGACATGTCCGAGAACATGTGTCATCCGTGAAAGGACCTGGGCGTGGGCGCCCACCACGATGTATCTGCCCAAGAGTACTCCCCTAACAAATTAATTCTGCGGGGGAGTCACGACTCTCAGTCATGAGGAAATAAGACTCACAGAGAGAGAGAGAGAGAGAAAGAGAGACCATAATAATTGTGCTCGTGCATCGTTTAGAACTAGATTTTTTATCATAATCGATTTTTTTCAAATCATTATTTCTCTTTTACTAATTTTAAAACACAAGTAAATTAGGATAGGTATTTTTAGTTTTAACAACTAGTTAACAAGTGTACAAATATTGTTGCAGTTATGTATATTTTATAACGGATATTTATTTTATTAATCTACTTACTCATAATATTACATGCTTTCGTTTAGTGTGCGTTTAGTCGACGCCGTATAATTTATCTTAGTACTGAAAAAATCACTGAAAATAAAACATTTAAATTTAATGTATTGTTTTCAGTCGTGGCCATCAATTTATGTACTATCTCACCAATTATTACGTAAACACACTGACGAGAGGCGCTCCATTCTTCGTGGGCATGTTCTATGGATACCTACTGCATCTATGGAGAGATGAAAAAATAAGGCTGACCAAGGTACATACATATTTTTCATTCAAAACAACATTATAAAACAATAATATCTTTAAGTATATTTATGTCAATTTAATAATGAGTCAAAATAAAAATAAAATACACAAACAAACAGACAGATTAACGAACAAAACACTACTTCCCGCGCGCGGAATCGAATGTCCCCAGTACACTGGCAGCGTTTCCTCGCTGAATAGCGATTTAAGGACCTATGAGTTCAGAAAACGGGGTACTATAAAAAAATTTTTAGCCAAAAGTCTTTACGTTAAAAGAACATTTTTTTTTGTTTTTAATCTTGATCATATATTTAATCACACTACTGTTTCCGAAACACGTTGACTATTAATTTCCTCGATAGAAAAAAAACACAAAGTTAGGTCTTTTTTTGAATTTTAGCTGGCCTTAACACACTTAGTTTGTTAAACAATTTCAAACGCATATTTCTAAAATTAATTTGAGTGATGTAAAATAAACTATGACTCAACACTGCTGGAGTAAAATTTCGATTCAATATTATATTTCTAATTAATTAATTAATTTCCAACGAAAGTGGTAGATTTTAGCGATTTCGGCGCCATAGTGTTTCTCGTTCTTTTCTACCCAGAGTGACAGTGTTCGCTATAGACGAGTATATCCCAGCCTTAAGTAAAGTATTTTTTTTGTTTTTCGTTTATATGAACTACCCATATTTTCATTCGATGTGTGATTGATACATTTTAATTAACAGCAACGGCTTAGAACTAATAAACTTTCCTGAGTGAACTGAAGAACATAGTTTTATTTAGTAATCTTTTTTCCATTTAAAACTATTATTATTTTATTTATATAAAATTTTGCACATTGGTCAATTATTAACAGTTTGTCCTAACTCATTTCTTTTATTTTAGGTTCAAGCAATACTCTTATGGATAACAGCATTTACCCTTACTACATTTGTCATGTACTCTTCATACCCAATTTTGCAGTTTGATTGGAACAACCAGACTTTAGACAGTTTATTTAATTCCTTCATAAGACCTATCTGGGCTGCTGGATTGGGAACTATGATATTCTTATGTGTTCAGGGATATGGAGGTATGTTACTAGAACTCCATAAAAAAAGTTATTAACAGTACACAGCATAATAAATATGTATAATGCTCAATAAAAACAAATGACTCAAAGACCCATACAGGAATTATCTTCAGTCATTTTGCAAAGATTACTGAAGGGTTTTTAAAATACTTTTGACTGTTTAACCTAAGTTGAAACATACCTGATAAAATAAATAATAAATTCATTAAATGTTGTTTTAAATATATTTAATTATATTATAACTATATATGAATTCATTAAATGTTGTTTTAAATATATTTAATTATTCATGAAATTAAATATTCAAATTGGATGAATGCTTATCAGAAATCTAGGCTTACAAAGCCTAGATTTCTGATAAGCATTTTCATTACTATTATATTTTTCAGAGGCCCGTTCTAACTGCTCTATTTTTTCCCAGGTCCAATAAACTGGTTTCTATCTCTACCTATTTGGAAGTTGCCAGCTCGAATCTCCTATGCAATGTACATCTTCCACTGGACACTGATGACGGCTGTCAACTCTACTGCGGTCGTGCCTCTGTATTTTACACCTGGATTAGTTGTGAGTATATTTTTTTTCTTTAGTTTTGTGGTTAATGATGTAATAAAATATCTATAATGTGGAGCGTGTGCGAATATTAACTAAAGCCAGTAAAATGCAGAAATGAAGTTGGTTTGTCTTATTTGAATGAGACTGCGTGAAAATTCATTCATTGATTAGTCGAAATAAATGGCAGTAAATGTAACGTAACTCCAATGCACAATAGTTATAAAACACATTAGAACAACGGTTATACACATTTAAGAGTCGTTGTGAAAGCTAAATCTATGCGTAAGTTAGATTTAATTTGATGCACCATAATTGTATTTATATTTTTATCTTATTTTTTGTGATTGAAGCAATACTAATCGCAATTTATTTGTCTCTATTTCCAGACTTTCAAGGCGCTAGCACACTTCACACTAACGTTTGCAGTATCTTTCCTTCTAACATTGACTATTGACGCCCCATTCTCGTCAATATTTAAACTTATACTGGGACAAGGTAAGTGAAAGAAATCTTTGATTTAAAGCCTATTACTGTTCCAATAAATTGCATCCAATTATCATTGATATCATATATTTTGGTAAATATACAGATAAATACTATTTTACGTTCTAAAAGTAATTGCCATTTTTGGAAATCTCCGTGAATTCAAATTTATGAAAATTTTGGGCAATTTACAA
This sequence comes from Macaria liturata, assembly GCA_964023185.1. Classification (NCBI taxonomy): domain Eukaryota; kingdom Metazoa; phylum Arthropoda; class Insecta; order Lepidoptera; family Geometridae; genus Macaria; species Macaria liturata. Next base: position 2,933,302 of record OZ026820.1, on the reverse strand, counting down.
CAAGTCAAAAATATGTCTTATTTTGTGATACATTAGTTTATTTGTTTACTTTCTAATCAAAATTTGGTGAATTTTGTAAAAAAATAGCAATATTTTTACTTTTGTGGCTCCGGTAGCTTTCTCGACAGTAAATTATATATTAATTTCGATATTATTCGTTTACAATAAGTTAAATTAAGAAAAAAAGTAGGATGTAACTTAATTTATAATTATGGTAGCGTACGGTTTTTACTGTTAATTATCATTACACCAGTTTTTATTTCACTTTACAGGTGCAAGAAAAAAGCCGGCGTGAATCACGCGAAAGTGTCTTCAAATTCGAAAGAAGAGAAACAATCGTAGTTTGATGAAAGTATAATATTTAACGAGTTAAATGAACTGTAAATTAAGAAAGAAATAACGATTTTATATAAATCAATTGAGATACTTCTATGTACATAACATTCTTCACATCGTAATCTCTTTTACACATGTAACTTCCTGCCATGCTTTTATAATATAGTAGTTGGACGCCCGCGGCTTCGCACGCATTATTTCGGGATCAAAAGCAGCCTATGATCTCCTAAAATCTCATACATACCAAAAATCATATTAATTTGTTCAGCCGTTTTTGCCTAATGGGCGTTTAAATAAACAGATAAACAAATAAAAATGCTAAAAAGTGCTGAAACGTGTTCTGTTTTCGATTTAAAGTATACCCAAACGACTTTTTTTCTAATATCTTTTATGTTCAGATTTTTGGCCCTCTTCAGCTTATTATATGTATAGATTAAAGGAAATTAATACCAATACTTCCGCCTTACTTACTACTTACCTTTAATTACCAAAGTTTGTAAAGGAACGACGTAGTTACGTGTTCATAAGGGGATCCCTTTAAAACGCATTTTTTTTTCCTATTTTACTTTGTCATAATGAATTTAGCACAATATAATATATTGTCATAATGTACATAACTGTTGCGTAATCGTTTTTTGGCATAATGTGTTTTAAGCATAACAATCTATTGTACTATGTTCAATTCGACTATTGATGAGACGCATAAAGCTCTTAAGGCATTTATTATTTTTCCTAATTTTATTTTATTATAAAAACACATAGCATATTATGTTATATAATTGTTTTTTTAATATTACTAATTAACATTTTTATTTTAATGTAAAATTACTAGCTATTGCTTGTAAAAATGTTATTATTGTTGTATAATTGTCTTTATTCTTGATGATGTTTTCAATACGACTTTGTTTGTCTGTGTTTCTCTTCTTTTTTTTTGGGGGTGATGTTCCTCTTTCCGTTTTTTCAATTTGTATAAGTTGATGCCGATTTATGTTTAGGTATTGCGAAGTCACTTGTCTGTGGCAGGAGGTAAGATTAGGTTCGTTAGGTTGCTTTCTACCACGCATATGCGACGACGAGCGAAGCGAGGAGGAGCCAAGTCCTGTTGTAGTGCAAGTGTTGGACTCGAAGTCACTTGTCTGTGACAGAAGGTAGATTAGGTTCGTAAGGTTGCTTTCTAGTTTCTACCACGCACAGTCTGTTATTTTGCTCTTGCTTTTTAGTTAGGAGTTTAAAGTTTATGCCGTTGATCATTATGTTTAGGTATTGTTATGCTTTTCTAATTGTGTGCCTTTAAACATTATGCTAAGTTATGTTTATGCTATAGATGGTTATGCTAGTAAACATTATGTTAAAACAGTTATGCGTTTAGGTGTTATGGTAAATTATCATTAGTCCTAAAAACGTTATGCCTACCTAAATTAGTACAAAAGTTGTTATTGCGACCACATATAGACCCGTTCATAAGGCATTTTATGTGGAGAAAAATAAAGCATTTTCGAAGTAGATTAAGTGGAAAAGGCTCGAGAGCTCCAATAATTTCCACGGAAGGTTATAATATGAGGTTATACTACGTCAGGAGGTTTTCCTCTGTATGAAATGTGAATAACCTCCCTATAGTAGCAGTAGTTCATTTATAGCTTAAGTTCATTTCATATTGTATGTGTAATTTATTTTTGGTGTGCAATAAAGTTATATTGTATTGTATTGTATTGTATAGTAATAGAATCTGTAATAAACCAAATATGAGTTTAGGCCTTTCTCCCACTCCAAGCAGCATATAAATAACTAGTGGACGCCGCGGCTTCGCTCGCAATGTTTCAGGATAATAATCAGCCTATGATACTCCTTAGACCTCGTACTACCTACATCTTAAAAATCACGACGATCCGTTCGGCCGTTTTGCGTGATGATCGTTTAAATAAACAGATAAATAGAGACACAGATAAACAGACAAACAGATAAACACACACAAATTATAAAAACTGCTGAAACGTGTTTTATTATTTAATATCGATTTAAAGTATACACAAGCATTTTTTCAATATCTTCTATATTCAGATTTTTTATCTATTATATAGAGTTGATAGGTATCTTCTAGGTAAGCATGTTAGACCCTAGGCTGCAGCAAAACATCAGGCTGTAATCAAACGTAGACATATCCCAATATAAAACTTGAGTAACTAAACCCCCATTACCTTTACGTTTTTACCATTTATTTTTACCTATTTTATAATCGTTATGAATTTTTAAAGAAAGAAAGAAAGAAAACATTTATTGTGACAGATCTAACAGAAGAACACACAGGAGTAAAAACATAATAAACAAACATAAAAATCTGCCACAACACAGCCCCAACTCAGCATAATGCTGCTAAATTCTCCTATCAAGCAACTTATAGTGGAAGCCCAGGATTAGAAAGCTGGCAGCTATTTTTAGTCTATGTCGATTAGTAGATATAGTATAGTATCCGAGATCCGAGGCACTTACCCTCATCAAACTGCTACCTATATAGAATTACTGAATTTGGACCAAGTACATATAATACTTGTGTATTACGTTTTCACCCACACTCGATTAATATCAACAAGGGTACAAGTTTCTGTATTATTGCTTACTAGCTTCTGCCCGCGGCTTTGTACGCGTTATTATACATATAAACCTTCTACTTGAATCGTGTGTGCATCAAAATCCATTGTGTAGTTTTAAAGATAGGCATACATACATATTACATACAGTCGCGGAAAGCGACTTTTCTTTATAACTTATGTAGTGATGATTAATTATACTTCGGGTCAAACGAAGACGATTATATTGTTCACTAAGCAGCAGTCTGTGGAATTGTGCTGCCACTGTCACACATTTAGATAGTTAACTACTTTAAAAAAGCAAAATTCAACTTCACTCGTTTCCGTATCCGCTCCACTCGGCTCACCACGTGGGAAGACGCCTGCAACTCGCCATTACGTGATTTTGTGTCGCCGCTGTCGCACGCCTTAAACAATTTGTTTAAAAATCTATTTAATTTTAAATATTCTTTACGTGTTGTGTCCAGTGATTATTAAAGAACATTGTGAACCGTTCCAAATACCTAAAACGTTCAAATTTATAAATTCGAAATGTGTTAATAACAAAAAACTAAATTAAACAAAAATAACGGGTATTAAACGTTGTTAAATCATTTAACCAAACATTACGACAAAACCAGTGAATATTAATTGCTTTTGTGAGACCAGGTTACTGGAATTCTGTCTTTGACGGAATTTTATGGATAAATTATCTTTGGTGAGTGACTTATTTTATTAACAGCAAGACTGTTTCGTTTAGTTGCATAATAACTTTTTTTTTTGTAAACCAAGCTTTTTGTGGATAGCCAATACCAGATAGCAAAATCCTTATCCTATCCTTATCCTGGTTTTTTCCGTGTTTTGTACTCCGTACTGAATACTGATTGTGTAAGCGTACGGTTTCAGGAACAAGATTTTATAATACATCTGTGGTTGCCTGTGATTATGAGGCTTCGAATGTATTTCTTTGTTAGGCCTCTTTTTCTAGGGAGGCATTATTACCATGCTATTATATTGAGCTATTTCATTCTGTGATTTATATATGTAATTAAAGATAAATCATAAATAAGTGTTGGTAATTGGTAGGTACCTCAACGCGCCACACGCGGAGAAAAAAGAAATAAGCAACCCACAATTATTACCTTGCACGATAAACGTGAAGGATTTTAAATTTTCTCAACATGATTAGCATTGACATTTGCTGTACATTAATCTCAATTTATTACTTTACACGATATACATGAAGTCACTTAAATATTCTCAATATGATTCACAACAAAATTTGATGTACACTAATTAGTATTAATTACTTTACACGATATACGTGAAAGATCATATATATTAGATTAACATGGAGATACGGTGGACACTAATACACTTTAATTACACATAACTAATACACGATATATGTATGTAGGTGAAGCTATATAAATATTCTTAACATGATTCATATAGAGATATGGTGGACACTAATACACATTAATTGCTTTACACGATATACGTGAAGCTATATAAATATTCTCAACATGATTTACATGGAGATATGGTGGACACTAATACACATTAATTGCTTTTCACGATATACATGAAAGATCATAAATATTCTCAACATGATTTACATGGAGATATGGTGGAAATTAATACACATTAATTGCTTTACACTATATACGTGAAGCTATATAAACAGTCCCAACATGATTTACATGGAGATTTGCTGTAAACTCATTCATATTAATCACTTAACACGATATACAAAAAAACAAAAAACAAATACAAAAAATTCTTCTACGTAAAGGAGCATAAATATACACAACATGATAAACATGAAACTTTGGTGGATAATAATCCACATTCATTGCTACACAAGATACACGTGAAACCATTCAAATATTCTCAACATAATTGACATGGAGATTTGCTGTAAACTTATTCATATTAATTACTTAACACAATATACGTGATGCATCATAAATATTCTCCACAGGAATTACATGGATTTTCACTAATTTACTACGATTAACGCGAGTAAAACGCATAGCATCATCATATAAAAAGTAACGATCGAATAATAAACCGTTTAGGTTGATCTGAGCAGTTAAATTGAGAATCGTTGTGAATAATGATAGAAAACAATTAAATCTTATTTGCGCCAGGGCGCGATGTTGCATGCTCATTCTCTATTTGTACATTATTTTGTTACATGTAGTATTAAAGTCTTATAGAGGACTAATTTTTTAAGAAAAAGTACAAAAGGTGGGTTCTTGAGTAGTTATCACAATCAAGTAAAAACATAAACTACCATTATCATAAATTCAAGGGTAGTTCAAAAATAAGATCGTATGTTAATCAGCAGTCAAAAGCGTTTGGTTGGGCTTTATCATCAAAATTTAAAAGGTGAAAGGCCTTCAATTAGTTATAGCCAACACATAATTAAATTATAATTTTCTTTATGGCATAGCATTATAGCATATAGCATAGCATTGCACTCAATTTCAATTTCCAATTTTTATCATAACATCGTAGTTAACTAGTTATCTAAATGTGTGACAGTGGCAGCACAATTCCACAGACTACTGCTTAATAAGCAATATAATCGTCTTCGGTTGACCCTCGCATAATTGGAATCAAACATCAAACAGAATAACTTAGCCCACGTTTTAGGTTTTAGAAGGATTAAAGGTATCTTTCTGTTTCTGGATTGTGTAATATTATTTGGGTAATATAACTATGTATCTGTCTCTTCCCTAAAATCATCAACCCTTGATTCTCTGCTAGGTATAGGCCTCTTATTTAGTGCCAAAGATGTTAGTCCTGTATCTTTAGAGTCCAGAGAGTTATTTTGATGGATCTAACATCACTGATCCTTCTAGGTGGTTGTCTGCTTGCGGTGCTATTAGATTTTACAGTAAATGAAAGCCCATACCAGCAATAGTTAAATTTAGCATGTCGAGCCTTGTTCCTCATACTTCGATCGGAATATATAATATGGAATCTTTTAGTCGTATTTTAATAACTAAACAATTTTAACCACAATTTTTTTTTTTTTTTTTTTTAACTTGAACGGGTTTGCACTTGACCATAGTTTACCTGATAGCAGGCAAAGGCTATGGCCGAAGATGGAGCGTGCTTACCCGATAAGAACCGATTCACTCTCGCTTTGAAGATCGCTGGATTATAGTGCGTGGGGAACAGAGAGTCAGGCAGGGAGTTCCACAACCTTGCGGTACGAACAATAATGGTAGAAGCGTACCGTTTCGTGCGGGACTTAGGAACTTCCACCATAAACCGGTGTCGTCCTGCCGTACCTCTACTCGTCCGATAATAGAAGGGCGCGGGCGGAATTAGTTCGTGCAATTCCGCGGCACACTCTCCGAAATGCAACCGATAGAAAACCGACAAACTGGCGACTTTGCGACGGTCAAAACAATTAATCCAATCAAAACAATTTTATGTTAAAATCAAAACTCAACATTACATTTCCATCGCAAACGTTGGTTTTGAATCTTTTTGGTTGCATTTTTTTAAATCCTGACAGTAACACAATCATTATTCTTAATTTATAATGAATCCCTACTGTTTTATTTCACGTTGGCTGGAAAAATAGATTTTATCTGCGTAAAAAAACACGGGTAATATCCGCTCGGAAACAAGTCATTTTGCAAACAAGGCAGGCGCAGCGAGATTAATAACTTGTGTAAATGGAAATAATGCTCGTAAGATTTCTTTGGTCTTAATAAATTTAATATTTTTTGCGTCATATTCATCGTTTTTTTCATTCATTCATCGTCATAACTTGCTTTATGTATACATATTTGCTACATAGTTTTCATTTGTATGTTCGGTGTGATTTAAATGGGTATATTACGATAAAAATGTAAATAAAACAAATTAGACTGCACTAAAGGGCTTGTAAGCAGAACTATTTAATTTTCTCAAATCATATCGGTTTTCTTACCTATCTTTTCAGCACACGTAGGTAAGTCCACAAATAACTTGAATCAATTCATAGATAAAGAACAAAACCTACTAATTATTTTCGTAAAAAAGTTTTTGTATTATTTTACGTTTCAAATTAACTGTAAAACCACTGTCAACTACGTAATAGGAACTATTACAAATTATTTCCCTACATACCCTACAAAACATCACATATTCCTACATACCCTACAAAACATCACATATTCCTACACGCCTAATACCCCAGCATATTTCCAAGCACATACTTACGAGGCCGGAGTTAAAAGCTCCGAAGCCCCGATACATAAATCCAAGTCGCAGATACAACGTGCATTATCCACCATTCTAAAACCGAGTGATGTTGAGCTTTCGGTTTACATCCAGAGCCGATTGCTACAAGCTCTGATACTATTTAAAATATAGTTATAGCTGTTCTTGGCTTTGCTATGTATTTCATCAAAATTTCTTGGTAATTACAGGAATTAGCCTGGCCTGTTAGCTTAGTTGGTAGTGGATCTGCCTTCTAATCTCGCGGGTTCGATTCCCGCATAACACAAGTAATCATGGATTGAAAATATTCGGATGTGTAAAGTTTTACTGCGTTTTTAGCAAATTTTTCGTAAATACATAAGTGATTCAGAACTTATATTAATTATTACGTTTGTATGCAATTCTGTAGAATTTTGAAATAATTTGCCATTGAATGAAGGTTTAACCAAGTTAATTAAAACAAAAACGCCTAGTGTAATGATAGCAGCAAACCACACAAGCTGCTACTAGAACCAGTCTGAGTGAAATGCATTACCCTTTGTGTTGACATCACGTTACCTTCCCCTCGTTTGCATTCCCTTTGCTGGATGTCTTTTGCCTCTCTTGTGTGTATACTGATTTCCTATTCACTCGCTGCTGTTGTAATGTACCTACGTCCCGGCTGTTTATGTATGGTAGTGGCATTCCATTTTGAGCGCTTCCGTGGATCGGATGACACGTTAAATTGTAAGTCCCGGTTGTTTGTCTAGTTCGGCAGTCGTTATGCCATGCCAGAGGCCCTTAGGGCGGCTTGATGAACTCTTGGCACCAGATTTGGCCACTCTCATTCTATAAGAAGAAAATGTATAGTAGTCGTTATCCAAGCCCCTAAGGTTGGTTAGAAAAATCGGACACCACTCTCAAACGAACTTACTTACTTTTCCTGATGGTATGCGATAAATGTATTATAGTCATCATCAATCAACAACACATTTCATCCCAGTGCTGGGAAAACGATGTAGTTAGTGTCAGTTAATTTTCTCATCTCCTCCTATCTTATTCTTAACCTAGGTTGCCTGGAAGAGATCACTCTAAGTGATAAGGCCGCCCTCTGTCCCAATACTATGATCTAATTTTCTTTATGCTTGTGTTCTTTTGTTATTGGTGTACAATAAAGAATTATTGATTGATTGATTGACTTAACTTATTTTCACGGGAATGTGGCAAAACAGGGCGAGATATAATTTAAGATTTTTTATTCATAGACCAGGAAATGTTTTGAACTCATGAACTCTAGTTCAAATTTTGGTCAAAGAAAATGTACAGTTATTTGGATTTCTTAGGTTATAAGCTAGTTATTAAAACACGAAAAAGACGATATCAAATAATTCAAAACACTAATATTCTTACTTGTAGATTTAAGTATATTTATAAATAAGATAGTAAATTGTTACAATCCGTAAAAGTGAAATATAACCTGCTTTATTTAAAAATCGTTAAACTCCGAAATAGACAGAATTTTCTAAGCCATCCATATTTAAGCTGGGAATCCCGAATTCACTTAAGAAAGTTAAGTTACCAAGTTAAGTTACAAAGTAAGGACATTAATTGGGTCGAGTCCCGATTAGCACATCGAGACCAAGCTGCCTAATATTGAATATCGATTTAGGAGAATATTGTACAGGGCTAGTTGGGAATAGTCAAATTACGTCTTATTACAAAACGTGGTTTAAATGTTAGTCTAGACTTTTGAAAATATAAAAGATGGTTGTTGTTGTTCAAACATCACATCAAATCAATCAAAAAATCATCAATGTTTCTCTGTTTATACGAGTATGTGTCTCTGTTTATCTGTTTATTTAAACGCTCATCACGCAAAAACGGCTGAACGCATCATCATGATATTTGGTATGTAGGTAGTATGATTACTTAGGGGTGTTATAGGCTACTTTTTATCCTGAAATAATGCGAGCGAAGCCGCGGGCGTTCACTAGTTATCAATTAACTCATTTTTAAACAATGGTATGAATAATAACCCTGTATAGTACACGTAGGTATGTACATAGTCTTTTGTAAGCCAAATTAACATCGCCGTTTACATTGTTTTGGATGTATAATGAACAAAATAACGGTTGTTCTGTTACTCGCTATAAAACAATCATTATTATATTAACATTTTTTTTATAATAATCGGTCTCTGAAAATATAAGTAATGTACATATAAAAGATAATTAGAATTAATATTGCTCTTTTAGTTACTGTTTTTTTGGCATTACTTAAATTAATGTCAAATATTTTTGGTCTTATGATCTTTTCTTCAAACCAAATTTCATCAAAATCTGTCCAGCTGATTGAGTTTGAAAAAGAAGAAAATATAAACATTCACCCAATTGCACACTCACAAACTTTCCTCTTGTAATATTAGAATAACACAACAAGGAATCTTTTCCAAGTATTTATCTAAGATTGAATTACTTACTATCTTATAATCTATCTATTCTGAAGAATATATTCAAACCCTCGAAAACAACGCATTTCCAAGGTAGTACTACACAAATAAACCTATTTTCTTAAGCCCTAACTTACTTATACTGTAAAAACATTCTTTTGCATACCTGAAGCGGTCCTTTGCTTTAGAATTCACAAGCGCGACCTTTGACTTCTTGCCGAAAGAACTTTTTCACTATATCAATAGAGAACTACGAATAATTGAGACTACATACAAAAATCGCATCGAAAATGCTTCCATGAATTCGAATATTTTTCTTGGAAAAAATGACGGCATGGTATTTTAAAACGATTTTAAACTCCTGTTATATTTTTTGCGGCAAACTAATTACCACTATTTTAGACATTGGATTTATTGCGGTAAGTAAGCAAGTTCGTATCAAAGTTTTTAAAACGTCTCAAGGGCTTCTGATATAGACTAACAACTGCCGTACTATTTCAAACAGTCGGGACTAATTTAATAATCAGAACAAAATCTAAAAGACACAGTTTACTTATTTTTGCTGACTGTACAAAAAATCAATTCGATTCAGAAAGGAATAGCAAAATAAATGAAAATAAACTGATACCAAATGGTATTTCTTTTTAGGTTCAGACCGTGGGATGACTTTGGAGTCATCCCAATATTTTAACTCTCTCCCACACACTAATCGCACACAAAGCTTGCTCGTAATTGGTAACTATGTCAGAAATAGCCGGAAGCTTGTTCACAGTTACTGTTGATCACAAAAGCTTTAAACCCAGTCCACCAAATCAACCGCGGCGGGCGGCGGCGGATGACTATCGCGGACTTATTTTTTGCCTTAGTTACGTTTCGCTAGTATTGGTTATTCGTAGATGGAGAATTACGCAAAGTAAGCAAACCCTTTAAGAGGAGGCTCGGGCCCTTTCTCGTATGAATATTACACTCTTGAGATCTTCTTGGATGGACTGAGTTGAAGAAAATGTACTTAACTGACTGCAAATGTGCTCACACGTAGTTGATACAGCCTATATTGTCTACTTGAAGCCAATTTGTATATATACATACTAAGGTTCTTTAAGGAAAGTAAAAACATACAGTTTTACTGACTAGAAAGATGCAATTACGAGTTTAACTTTTCTATCTAATAACAGACCAAAACCAAAGCAAAGTAACATTCTTATTTTAATATATTTCTTTTAGAATGTAATCGTTTTGTGAAAGTATAAAGATCCAATCAAAATAATGTCAAGGATTTTTACAAACAAAAAATGCTAAATCTGTCATGGTAATGTGAGGTTAGCGTCTACACAATATTCGTACCACGATAACATGCATTTGTTTTACAAACTTTTCTGTTTATAGACTCCTATATCCATTCACACAAAAAGTCTACTCAGCAGTTTCAGAAGGCTCTATGAATAAGTTTGTGACGCAGACAATATTATCTTGAGATATCTAAATAGCTGTCAGTCTTATAAATAAACCGTTTTAGAACCATCCACCTTACCAGCTTATATAATTATTAAGCTGTGGTTTGTCTCGTTCCTTCTTTGTCCAACATAATATCAACAAAATAATGATAGACACAAAACATTGTTTAATAAAGCAAGTGTTCCGGCCTTGATGAGTTTTTTATAATTTATTATTCAAATTCTTATCAATATGTAACGTGAAATTACACGTGAGTGAAAACCGTAACAGTTACGATGTTTTACGATTGGGTATACCAGAGCTATTAGAGGTTTAGCCCAAGAAAGTGTAGTTCTCGATCGCTGCACAATGTCATAATATGTCCTTCCTAGACAAATGAGCATTCAGTATTACCTCATGTCCATTGCTATGAGCAATCACAGAGTGGATGCATCACATATGTTATTTGTGGAGAAATTAGGCTTCTAATGGATACAAAGTCCTTGGTTCTCGTCGAGAAGGCGGCGAATAAATCAAATAACTTTTCACCACACGTCCTTGAGGGCTAGATTTCGTATGAATGGTAGACGCAGATTTACTGAGGGACTGCTCTGATGATAAATACATGGCGCATTTTCACGTTTTTACAAGCCACAGGCCTATATTTATTCATGTTCTCTGTACTGGATTTACTTGTTTGTGGAAAAGGAATGTCTATATTGTCTGGGTATATGATGTTATTTGATGGAATAAGATTATGCCATAAGCAAATTAACCTGATGTGAAATACAGACAAGTTTTTTTTGTTTTTGAAGGATAATTAATTTAAATAAAAATTTTAATTATTTAATTGCCTTAGAGGTGATTTTGGTATATTATATTCACTGTTAATAAAAGTTAGTAAAAAACTCATATCGAATCTACCCTTAATATTGATATGACTTTAAAAATACTCTGAAACTCCCATTTTAAAAACAAAGCTGCTTGAATCTCAGAGAATTTCAATTTAAATGCCAATCCGAAAAATTGGACGATCGAACCCTTTCATTTTATATCGAACTATTAATTATCAAGATCTCAAAGAATTGTCAGACGTTTTAATCTTCCTCTGTAATTATCTTGCCTTGGGCTATGGTAGCGGTCGGGGGATTTATTGCTTTATTTTTTCAAGATGATGGAACGACTGAACATTTATTTTTTTATATCGTTTTGTTCAGTATAGTGTAGTTTTAAGTTCACTGTGGATAGTTATTTTTGCACTGTACAGGCAGGCGTTTGAACACTAGGTTTCCTAAGCCTAAGGTTCGTTAGTAACATTTTTATGTTTGTAGTAAGACAAGGAAAATTAATGGCATATTTTTATCGTGGTTTTAACTTCTTTTGTTCTCTTACATTTGGAAAATCTCAAAATTAGTTCTCCATACATTTTGACAAGTGAATTTTTGTATGGAGTAAAAGATATTTTCTTGCGTATATTCAAAAGCTTTAGAACATAAGTGATGGCTTTTAAAAGGATATGCGTTAGTTAGCAGTTACCCTGTTTATTCATAACAATAATCAAATTTAAATCTTAATACTGTTAATATTTCAACATGATGTAGTTATAAAGTTACTCTCTCCACTTGAGTTTTCAACTTGTTAGTCCAGCTGTGAAGCATCATCGAACTAGCATTATTAGAAAAGACAGTACTGGCATCGCAGTCGTTAAGTAAAGAGTAAAGACATTGTAACTTAAAGATACCTAACTTCAAGTACCTAGGTACCTTTCTTTTATACAGTAATGTTCTGCGCAGACCAATTTGTATTCACGCATGTTATTTCACAGCTGCTGCAATATTACCAGATAAACTAGCAATATTGCAGCAGCTGTGAAATAACATAGTTTTTTAATTGCCGTATACCTACTTTTTACACCAGATTTTGTCATATGAATTCACTAACGTAACTAAGGGGTCCAGTTACATGCATGTGGTTGGTCGTCATATCTGTTACCAATTTGTGATCAATTTATCTTTATTTTTTTATAGGCTTCATATAAAACAGGTCAAGACTTATTAATGGTGTTATTAAGGCTTTGAAATATATTGAAAGATATTGTCTATTACATGTTAGTAAATAGTAAGCTTGACAGTGCCTAACTCTAGTGTAAAAGTTTTCTTTTTTAAAACTTCTTTTTCGTTTTAAAACTTTGTTTAAAATCGACCTATTTACTGAGTATTACGACAGATAGCCGGGAGCTACAAATTAATTTAACTGCCACAAGCATATGGTATATATTTTCGTAGTAATGAGGTGTTTGTCACATTTAATATCGTTGTTATAGCTTAAAGTCGGCGCTGTAAACTGATTCGGAACTTTGTTTTCTGGAAGTCAGTTGAATTTCGTTGTCTGACTGTGCTTGGTGCAAGAAACGATTTTAATAACTATTCTGACGTAGGTACTCAAGCTTTAAAATATAGGAGAAAATAGTAGTTAATTGTTCGACAAATTCCAGCTCCGTAATTTTTTGTTTAATGATATTTGTTGACTTGGAATCCAGATAAAATGCACAACACAGCATTTTTTTTTGCTGAAGGTGTTTTGGCTATTGCAGGAATTATGATATAAACAGAAAGAGACACGCTGCTTTCGTTAGAATTAGCTATTAAGATTATTCATTTCAATCAAAGTGATTTAGTGGATATTGCTTTTAACGTTACTTAGTAAGTTACCGGATGTTTTTTGTCTTAGTTTTTGTAGCAGATGATAAAAAACTAACTATATATACTATATATATATATATATATATAGCTGGCATCAGATAATAATATTACACATAGTTTTTTCTGTTTTACCAATAATAGATATTGTTTAACTCCTAACTAAATTGCTCCAGCAATCAGCCAGAGACACGTACTCAACCCCAAAATTAGTTAAAACTTTATCAATACGAAGACAAATCGAATTTTAATTGAAAGGAAAGGTTTAGTGGCTTTAACCTAAAACCCCTAATAAAATAAGGACTCAGTCGTTGATGGCAAATCAATTGGAAAGGCCAATTGGACGATACTTTTACCTGATTGGGCTTTGAATATTGTTATGATTTCTATACAAAATGTTATCTCATACCGATTTGTAATGTAAGTTGCTTTATAATGTTTTTTATTGATTGATTGGTTTGTGGGACTCTGTCTTGTATAAAATAGAGGCTTAAACCCAACTTATTAATAAGACAAGCAAGCATTCGGTGCAGTTTTACTAAAAGTTTTGGACTTCAAAACCCGGCAATGTAGGTATTCTATCTTTTTGATATTTAATCTTTCTGATTCTAACAACAAACATTACTCTATTATCTAGAAGACATGAAGAGTTTGCTAGCTTTAAGCTATAGGTGCTAGTGTAGCGTTAATTCCGTGACGTTTGCATACTTTCAATAATTTTAAACTCAACTTCAATAGCATCAGTGTTGTGGCAAAAGTATTCAAATGTCATACTTTGAAAAAGAGAAGCTTTTATTCTCATAATAAAAAAATAACACAGTTTTCTTATAACTCAACAAAAGCTCTTACTAAGTACTACTGAATAAAGTTCCAACAAAAACGCTGGCAAAGTTATCGCAAACCCTCAGCCTTCTCTTGTGCATTAGACCACGGAAACTATTGAAAGTTCGCTTCAACTTCCGGAATTAGTTTCACCTTGCTGTTTAAACTATAACGGTTTCGCAGTCGATTCCAGATTCGACAAAGAAAAGGGACCGAAACTTAAGATAAGCTTAGCTTGTTTACCAACTGTTGTCTATACAAACATATGATACTGTTGATGGACTGAAGGTTCGCTTTTCATGATAGTTATTATGCTATTACTTGTCGATTCGTGAAGTTGTGCCTTCCGTGGAAGGGACACCTTGTATATGGTTTTACAATTCATGGTTTTCCCACGAAAGGTGCATTTTCTAGGTTAGCAGAAGAGAACTCCCCGGACGAAATCATTTTACGGGGAAGTCACGACCCCCAGTTATGAAGAAATACGACACAAAGAGGAGACTAATAATTTGTAACTATTTTAAAATACGATTGTAAAACAAAGAATTGTAATCATTTAACATAAACTATGCATGGTTCTTTATTTCTGCTTTAATACGCATCAATTCCGTTACTGTGATACTTTATCTGTTTACCGGCATGACTAAATAATACATAATAATTAATTAAATAAATTTAGCATGTACAAAGACAGTACAAGACAGCGAAATTATGCATGCAACCTTGGATAAAAGAGATAAAAAAATCTGGTCACGTGAACATTTTTTCAGCATTAAATTTGTTGCAATCAAACCAAATTGATTATATTGCTTACTATGCGAGAACTGGCTGATAAACTATTTTATCGCAATAACAATTTCTGGTGGAAAAATAACGAACAGCAGTTACGATATTATGTATTATACAATCGTACCTTTAAAATAGTATGTAGATTTCGTCATTTAAATTCGGCGGTGGCATCAGACGTCAGGATGGCCGAGCGGTCTAAGGCGCCAGACTCAAGGTTTCCTTACCCACTGATCGTGGGTCGAGCTGTTCTGGTCCTCTCTGAGGGCGTGGGTTCGAATCCCACTTCTGACATATCTTTTTGTGACCGGTAATTTTTTTTCTTCTTCAGTAATGAAATTGGGCTGTAGCAGTAGTTATTAAACTAAATTTAGTACAGGTACCAATAAAAGCAACATTACATTGTCGATTCATATTTACCGAAATATTTCATGACTCGGATGACATGTTAAATTTTTGATCTTTTCGGCTCAGTCAGTAACACACATTCTATATTGGCACCATTGGCACCCACATTTGGTTTTTGGGTAGGGCTTCGGAAAACTTTTTTCCGAATCCAAAAAATCCTAAACTTTATTTACAACTAAAAACAGTAAATGCAAAAGCTGTTTCTGATTCGTCGCATCGTTTACTGGTTTTACATACATGTAAGTTACATCTAACCGAGTAGAACAGATATTGAGTTCCACATGATATTCGTAGCTCTTTCTACCACTATGTACATATTTGAAAAGGTAAGTATTATTAACGTAAGTACGTAGGTATGTACCTGCTATAATACATTAAACTTTCACCAATTCCACGAATGAAACGTCTTTGTTCCCGGGTTAATTAGGCAAACTTTGTAATTGATAGCGTTAAGTTTCAGCTTATATGCGAAAACTAATTTCTACATTGATCCATTGTTTAAATAATTAGTTTCTCAGAGTCATTAGAAGAGGTTACGAAAGGGTTTTAAATTAATTTTCAAGTTTTTTAGGTACTTCTAACATTTACTAGCGTATTTTTAATGAATTATGAACCTTTTCGTTTGTCTCGTAGAATTTGTCATATAAACTTTGAACCAAAATCTAGGGTCAGGTCAATGTTTAGTAGTGTTCGTGTTTTCGGAACTTAGATACTATTATGAAAAATTGGTTTACTAGATTACTTCTATGAATATGTCCTACAGGTATTAAACTCATTAATTTAGGATTTTGTGAGTTTGTATGTACAAAATCACAAGCTAACAGCAAAACGGGAAACGAATGCCAAAACCGTTTACCATTTACCTACATAGATTTGAAGCAGACCTTTCAATAAAACTCATACAAATACCCTTAGTACCACCAAGGCGGACCGAAAATTCCCAAATAATATAAGCCACGAATTTTTCCCAGCAAATTCTTCCATGCTCGCATATTTCCTTTGCATATTAGTATGTAAAAGGTACCTACTTATATTACTTTTATAACCCGACCAGAGTAGGCACCCGGCTGAACGGACCAGTTACATCTGGTAGGTTATGAGAGCCGCTTTTATCGAAGTAGGTTAAAAATTCATGTTCCATTAGTAGCTACGAACAATATTTCAAAAACCCAGCACTGCTGCAGGCTTTGAAGCTGAAATTCAAAGGGAGCGTTTGAAAGTAGCAAGGCCGCATTGTTTTCGCTAGACTCTCATTTTGCAGTGGTGGAAATAGCTTTATTTTTTTAGCTTTTTAACTTGAGATGTAGTCTGTCCCAGGGCAGAATAGCCGCGGATAATCGAGCTCATTTTTATTCCTCTTTCGAGGTTTTTTGAGGATCGCTGGGTTTTGGGGAAGGCGTTAAAAGTTTTGTGGAACAAAATGTTTTAAAGGTGCCGCTTGAATTGAGTTTTAGAATTGTTTAAAAGGGGGCAAATTGTTAATACATGTTACTCTAACTTAATGGTTGTAATTGGAATAAACGAAGGCGTATTTAAGAATTGAACAATTGAGTTTTGTATGTGCGAAGCGATTAGTCCGTTGGTGACTATTACTGTTCAAGTAAAATTGGGAAACAAAATCTTATTTATCGTCTAGAGATCAAAAGGTAGGTTATAATATATGCTCATCTAGATAGATACATTACTATTTTTTGTGGACTAAACAGAACAAATTCTATCCAATTTAATACTGCACTGAAGTAGTGTAGTGTCTAGTTTCAGTTTTGCTTCAGACGACCAGACTTCCCCAAATTGTTTTCTAGTAACAAATTTCGTAGTTCCGTTCTTGTGATAGCGTCCAGTCTGCTTTCGACGCATTGTTTTAAACGCAGACATAGTTAGATACAGACACGTTATTAAGTTTCTTTATACCTGAAAATCATTTGCTTATGGCAACTTATAGTGTAAAAATGGCATATCTGTAAAACGACTTGTCTGTAAATCTGTGACAATAAACGTTTTTCTATTCTATTCTATTTCAATTTTAGTACAGAAAAATGCATCGAACTTGTACTCGTCGCAGACATTGCATTTTTAATTTTCATTGTCGTTTTTTATCGACAACATTGTCAATAACGAAGATTTTGTATTGATTTAGACTGACAAAATAAACTTGTCTATAATATCTTACTAATATCATGGCTTAGTTAACCATTGCATGTTACTGAATTTTTCTTTTACAATGAGGCGTTAATAGACTTTTTTGTCGGTGATTTCCAACAACAAACTGAACGGTTCTGTCTACGATCTTCGAATTGACAACTTTATTGTTGGAATAAGATCAATTTTACACCAATTTTATATAACAAATTAATTTGGCTTATTTTGAAAAGATGCGCGATAGTCTTGCTCTGGTCAATGGTCACATAGGTCATAATCAAATTGTAACCCCAATTCAATTCACCCTTAGCTTCTAAACTGTTTCCGTGGCCAGTCCATAGATGGGTCACCCTAGCTAAAATACTATTCGTGATTGGAAACCTCCATGGGCTAAATAACAAGCTAAACAACCTATTGTTAAACGCGTTATTCGGGTCACGGAAACCCAAAATTATTACTGCACTCGTGTCACTTTTGAACTTACTTAGTGAAGTCATCGCCTTTTTTATTCATATTTATGTTATAACGAGACTTACATAATGTTGGTACGTACTTATTTAAAACGAAATATTCAGACTTAGGTACATATTTTTCTCAGACAGAAGCCCCACAATTACATCGTCCCGATTTTCTTCTGATAAAATAAAATAGGTCCGACAAACGATAAAAACAAATAACGTGAAGTTTTTGGCGTCGCCAGAGTTTTTGATAAGGTAGCCCCAAGAGGCGGTCCCTAGACGGTTGGCCGTTATAATGTAGCGATAATTTAGAATATTCCTTACGCTTTTTCCTGTTATAAATTGTTATAGTCAATGCGTGGTCTTACATAAGAATTTTTGAGGGAATCCTACTTTGTTGTAAAGGTGGTAATGCCAAAAATCGTATTGAAACAGGAAAAGTGAATCACAGTATCTGATTTTGCATCGTAGACGAGTAAACAGTCTAGGGCTCCATCCGATCTATCCGATTTCGAAATAATTTTATTGATAAATATATTAGTTCAAACAATTTAGGCAAAACAGAGTACTACGCTGACATATTTCATAAGAACATATTGAAACACACCTTCATTTCTGTACTCTGCAGTTGGTCTCCAGAATCCTGGTTTTTTATCAGATAAGTAAGTTATTCAAGGTCACGAAAGCAAGTTAAAAAATCTAAGTGCGGGTTAAGCACTTAAAACTATAAACATTGTCTTCGTAAGTTGGTAGGTACATAAATAAACAAATCTAAGACAATATATATTTAGTCCTCCAAATTATGCCACCACGCGTCTTTAGATTAGCTCTAGGGAATTTCAAATCTGGTATACAATAAAGTGCTGTACCTGACTTTTGGTTAAACTTTTCAAAGAAACGTGTAATTTTTCGTATACATTAAATGATTTTTTTTTTAATTTTGCAGCAAATGTAATAATAAAGATGTTAATATTTATGTTTTAATGAGTTACTAAAAACAAATATTAGGTGCCCTGTTAGGCACCTTTTTTGCTGCAATTTTTTACAATAAAATGTTATTTTGTGTACAATTGCGCATAAAAAATTCACAATTCCAACGCCTGATTCATAGTGGCATTCGATTTTGGGGTCGCTTCCGTGGGTCGGATGATATGTTAAATTGTAGGTCCCGGCTGTTCGTCATAAAACGTCAGTCGTTAACCCATGTCAGAGGCTCTTAGGGTGGCTTAATTAACTCTCGACACCAGAGTTGGCCACTCTCATTCGATTAGAAGAAAACGAAAAACATTTATGTAAATCAAACTTGGAATTTTCACCAATAACTTAACATAAAAATTGTTTTCTATCTCCTTCTAACCACCAACGTACAACACTCCATCCAGTTCCAGTACCCCACATACGCCATACGAACTTATACCTGCGAGTTATCACTTCCACTTATCTGAAGCCACTCGAACCGAATGTTATCAATGTCATTACGGAGACATGGATATAACACTCATATTGGTAGAGGTAGTTTTTGTCTGTTTGTATGTATTTTGGTGTGTGTGTTTTGTTTGAATATGTCAGGAATAAATTGGATAAAAAAAAAATGGTTTGTGGGTGCCATATTTTTTTTTCACACGGGTTTGCATTTGACTATAGTTTGCCTGATAGTAAGCAAAGGATGAATGAAAGGGTATGATATTTAGTTTTTAATAATTGCTTTGATATATAAGAATTTTCGTCTGAGGAAGAACTGGCGCAACTACTGTCTAGGGTAGAGAGAGAGAGTGAGTTAGTCGGCCTCACCATAAACAAGGCCAAGACCAAAATCATGATGGTAGATAGACCTGGCTTGCTAATTCGCTCCAATGAACTCAGAGACCTAGAGTTCGTTGACCAGTTTGTTTATCTTGGCTCACTTCTAACTAATGAGGGTGGCACGGAAAGAGAAATAGCCAGGAGGATCCAAATGTCCAAAGCAGCTATGACTAAACTCACTAGAATATGGAAAGACCGTAACATATCCCGAAAAACCAAGGTGAGGCTGGTACGTACGTTGGGATTCTCTATCTTCTTTTACGGCGCCGAATCCTGGACAATTAGGAAGAAAGAAAGAGACAAAATAGATGCGTTTGAGATGTGGTGTTGGAGACGGATGTTGCGTATCCCGTGGACTGCACGCCGAACCAACGTATCTATTCTAAAAGAGCTCAAGATAACCACAAGACTGTCTGCTATCTGTTTTCAGCGAATTCTCAAATATTTCGGACACATTGCTCGTAGGGACCCTGACAGTTTAGAAAAACTGATGGTATTTGGCAAAGTCGATGGGAGAAGATCACGCGGCCGCTCACCTACCCGCTGGTCTGACCTAGTTAAGACCCTTACAGGCTTGCCAATAACCCAAGCTCTCAAGACCGCGGAGGACAGGACATCATGGAGAAGTATAGTGCACCAAGTGATCAAGTCTTCAAGCTAGACACGACCTTCAGCAATGAAGATAACGATTAAGAAGAAGATAAGAATTTTCGGTAAGAAGACACGAAATTATGACAGGTAAATTACAATATAGTCTTCTTAATAATCTCTCATTAAAATGGGTCAAATCGCGGGATACAACTAATATCAAAACTTGAATATTATGTTTCCTATGTCACAAATATGTTTTAGCAAAACGTCTTCTTGATATTGCTATTGATTTTAGCGTAGTGTTGCTGTTTGATAAAGCTGGATTGGAAATAAGAAATTTGATGAAATGTGTGAATTACTACGTCTCATACACTAATGTTTTTTAATAATCATCATAATTATCTTATATACATGTTTGTGTATTTGTACAAACATCTACTCGCCATCTGTATTTCTGATGTCATACTATTTATCTACAGTAAAAATAATATGGCATCACACAAATCTTATGTACCTAGTCCTTTGTTACTGCATAGTTATTGATTACACCGTATCTCATTTCTAAATTTAACTCACTACCTTTCCCTTGAAAAACAACTTCATTTGCACGTCCCATTAGCTTTGACAATTTGTTTACCAAATTAAGTTTGCTAATCCATTTTCTCCCTAAATTATGCACAAGCAAACAATGACAGCGACGTTTTGTTTGAAACTCCCCTTATGAATATCTAACTAAAGTATCTACCGCCTTTACAATGGAATCTTGCTGAATTGGGTAGGTTTCTTATCTAAACCCAGTTTGCAACTGCCGCAGAGAATATAAAACGTGGATTTGTTGTCTAAAACAATGTAAAAAATAATAGTTTTTTTATATTTTATTTGAATTATTAAATTAAATTGCAATCATACGTGTAGGTATGCCAATCAAAATCATAGTGTAATTTTCGAGTGCAAACTTTTCACTGTCAGCAAAGACCATGAGGATTTATTTGCATAAAAATAATTTGAACCATCTAAATAATAAGGCTAAATAGGTATAGTCATCAAGTTTCTGTCATGCTTTGAGACGTCTAGTTTTTCAGACTCACCCCAATGCCATTTGTTCAGACTTATAAATACTACGTAACTCAGAGAATATAACTATAAACGTATTGTCTATGTACGTATATATTCAATGGGAAGGAGCGTCCTCTTTCACCCATAGAATGAGAATCTTAATCTCTACACGCATGTTTTGTTGTGAATAACCAACCCTAATAATTATAATTAACTACAAAAGGGAGCTAAATCAAATGTGGGTGATTATAATCGTCTGTGAGACAAAATTTAAATCTTCTTCATTTATCTGAAAACTGTCAGCTAACATTCGATAAACATTTTTATCCAACATTAAACAGCAAATACCGGTTAAACTCTAAACAATTTTCCAGTCATATTTTAAAGCGTAGTTTCCTGCTTTCCAATTTTCCGAGCAATATTCTAGGCGTTGTACAAAATCTATACAGAGTCGACGACGGCGGTCGTCTTTCATCGGAGTTCTCGACCAATTTCCCACAAGCCGTTACAGAAAATGTTTGCGGTTCGTAAAGGAACCGGCTAAATCAACTCTGGTTTATAATGTTACCGTTTTGTAAGGCTTGCGAGGAATATGATCAACTATTTTTAAAGTTGACGCGCGACCGCCATTTTTGTGTTTTTAACAGGTTTTATTTTGGTCGAGTTTTTGGAAAAATACGAATTGAAAAGTTTTTGCTTATTTTACGTACGTCTACCAAGCTTGACGTAAATAAAAACAAACATAAGAAATTTTTCCCCAACATTTCCGTTTGATAATACTGATTGATATAATTAGCATATTTTCGTTCCCGTACGAGATTATTTTTACATCATTCGCGGTAAAAATGTGTTCGCACCATTTACTTGTTCCGTTCCATTACGCGTGAAGCTATCTCTTGAAAGCTGTGGAAGGGGATTTAGAATAATATTCGACATAATTTCGATGGTCTAAATATTTACAGGTTTTTGAAAAGTATTTTGTACTGGTATATCGCTTATTGGAAACCCACACGTTAGGTAACTTTTGTATTTTAAATTTTAACATTTTGCTTTCTCTCAATAGCTCTATTATAATATTACATTTACATAATATAATTATGAAAAAGTAGTTGAAAAAAAAATTTTGTTTGTTGATGTTTGTTCACTTTCAAGTTTCAACAGAGCAACGAAAATTCATCCTTTTCGATACGGAGTTAATATAGGGTTTCCCTGAATAACACGATATTATTTTATCCTGACAAAACGCAAACCTGTGGTTTTGCATATCTCTTCATTTAACAGTGAATCATCTCGTATTTTGCTAGTAAAAACCACACATCTTTAATGCTGCAAGCATCAATTGAATCCAGATCTAGATCAAATAATACAGACATCAACATTCATACAGATCCTTATTCCGTAACAGACTAGCAAGCCGTATGCACAGAACGGGCTCAAAAATTCAAATTCCCAATACAATAACAGTGGCTTGCATTCAGTGGCATGACTTATTCATAGAGGATACTCTAGTACTGTGCGTATAAAGGATGAATGTGTACGTAATGGCGAACATGCATTGACTACTACGCACATATACGTATGTACAGTACTTTGATGGATTTGGGACGAAAGACGCAGTTTTTTACGGACGTCTTAAAAATATAAATGTTACTTTCTATCTATCTATCTTTACATGTAATAAAGCTAAAAATTGACAAAAATCTGAACATAGAAGATAATATTAGAAAAATAATATATTAGGGTACACTTTTCAGCAGTTTTTAGAATTTTCGTATATAATATGTTTATTAATACGCTCATCACGCAAAAACAGCTGAACAGATCATCATTATTTTTGGTATGTAGGTAGCCTCATACTACCTACATACCAAAAATTATCTTAGGGGTGTCATTGACTACTTTTTATCCTGAAATAATGCTAGCGTAGCCACGGGCGTTCACTAGTTAAGTTATAAAGATATTGTAAAATTTACAGGTAAAAAAGTTTTATAGCATCATATCATAT
This sequence comes from Macaria liturata, assembly GCA_964023185.1. Classification (NCBI taxonomy): domain Eukaryota; kingdom Metazoa; phylum Arthropoda; class Insecta; order Lepidoptera; family Geometridae; genus Macaria; species Macaria liturata. The sequence goes on along the minus strand of OZ026820.1, from coordinate 2,909,546 downwards.
ATGTACATACTATATCCATGGAAGTACCTATCTTTAATTATGTTTGAAGGAAATGGTCTGGATTCAAGAAGTAGGTTAAGAAACTTATCATAATAAGTTACCTCGCTTCACATCCTAGGCCTCTTACCTAACTTCTACATATCAAATCCACATCAACCTTCCTGCGAGATGTCCAGGCACGCACAGCCAGCATGATTTAGCCGGGTAAAGTGTCTTACCACGTGAAATGTTACCGAAGTTGACCACGCGACCAGAATACCTAACCAGCAGGCCGATGTAAATGTTGTTCTTCATATTTATATCCAGAACTTTCTATTTATGGCGAGAAGTTTGTCAGTATGGCAGTTTGTTCTTGCGTAATTGGAGGTGTAAATCAAGGTATAGCGGTTTGGTTTTTATATAAGGAAATCAAGATTGTGTCTATGTCTATATTATCTATGCATATACATATATGATTGGTTTCAGATAGAAGCCAATGACGTAAAGTAACTTTATACGTATTCATAGAACTCAATGAACATAGAACTGAGATAGTATGCGTTTACCAAGAGGATTTTGTATCGATAACACGTTCGTACTGAGTCCAGCCTGGTTGCAGCAGTTCGTATATTCTGTCGTTAACTATCCGAATGAGATAATTTAAAAACTCTTAAAAGAGAATTTATCTCTGATAAACCAATATTCATTTGCAACAAAATTGAGTAGAATAATATAATTTATTAGGTCGAAAGATAACGTTAAATACATTAACGCTGTCTTTGAGTTTTTTTTGTACATTAACAGTAAAAAGGAAAACTGTAATGTCATGTAAAAGTTTTCAAGATTGCAATTTGGTGATACACTTATTTTATATTCGTTATAATGACTACTTGATCAAAATCCCGTAATATAAGTAAATAGGTATTTTTTTAGTAAGGCAAACAACCATGTCCCTTAATTACTAATTATGTAAATTAATGAATTATTTACATATTTTAATAATACAAACTTACTTACAACATTTTCTAATCATTTCCAAATAAAATGAGCCAGTTTCCTTACAGATCAGAACTCCCACTTGACCCATAACTTTTTCTCGCCAGAGGCGCGAACTATCTGCCCTTAATAAGTTTTAGTGCGATATTAATCTGATAGTTTATGATATTACCTAGTTGCCGAGAACAACGAGTAGATTAGTATGTATCATTTTTATGTTCTATCCGGCAACAGTATTTTATTTTTATGTGGATGCTGTACAAATTCTTTTCCGGATTTCTGGAGATATTCGTTAAAATACCAAGGGTGTTTTGCTTTATTTTGTTTTACGCGTTCATATTTTTATCATAAAATTATTTATAGAACTATTTATTATAGCTCAGCTTACAAAGACCAAAAGAAAACTTTTAGGATTGCTAATATTAAATAACAAGCATTAATCAGAGCTACATAAAAATGAATTTAAAATTTAATTGAAATAAAATTTTAGTTATTAAAAAATGTAAACATAGTTAATTTATTGTATAATTACGCATACAATTTTGCGTAAAAAGCAGTAAAATAATAAGTTATCAATGTACAGTATATCAGAAGAAAACAAATGAGTTAATGCACTAACAAAACGACAGAACTTATTTTCCCATAAAGTGTCGGAAAACAAGTGAAAAACAATTATCTCGTTTCCAGCTCGACTATGTGTAGTTAATACGACCCAAATCAGTTTATTAGCACTCAGGAATTAGTTCAGATTGTTTGTTCGTGCTAATTCCTAGATTTTATTGGCAGGGCATAAAGTCTGGTCTAGTTATCTAGGTAGTAATTTGTAAGTGATAAAATTGGCCTACATTATTCGGCTTTTACGATGTTTGTTATGCAATGAGATAAGTTTAGTTGGCACTAATTATGAGAATTAGTTTTGCTATCTTGAATTTTATGTCTGTCTGTACTACTTTATTAACTACCCTTCTACGCGTTACATTGTCGGGTCAAAAGTAGATTAATTTTATATCAATTACTATCACTTTGATAATAATTTACAATAAAATTTATAATTAATTTCAGAACTTGTGTATCCTACCCTTCTAAACTAAACTACTCTTCTACGAAATGTTATGTAATGTTTTCGTACTAACTAGTGTGAAAAATTGCTTTATTGCTAATATAATGGAGTGGCTTAGTTAGAACTAAAACGCTACTTTCATATTTAAATAAAGTCAAATAACAATCCAGTCACACAATGTTCATTACTAGTACCTACAAAGGCGCTTTGAATCCCAAACTCTTTCACTATCGCTGAAAAAGCAATCGATGCAAACGTATTTCTCAAACGGCAGCGGCGATTCGAACGCCGTTTTACGTCTCGAACTAACTGCTACAATGTTCACAGCCGTCTAGAACGAAATAGTAATTGCAGTACCTACAACATTTTACGGGGAAATAGGTAGTAGTTTGTACTAGTTTAGGGCAAGAGCACAATTGCTTACTCATAAAACGTTCCACGATAAATAGTCCCAAAAATACGCAGAAAAATGAGTTCTATGTCGGTTGTGTACGAAGCAATCTTTCCTGGGTAAGTAAAGGTTTAAAAATGTTTTTTGGTGGGAAGGTTGTTTTCAGCTGCATTTACGACTGTATGAAGTTTATGATGCGGAGGAATTTCCTCGCATTTTCATAACGCAAGATTTGATGTTGGATGTTAAGAGCGAAAGTTTTTTGATGATTGTAATAATTTTGTAGTTATTATACAAACGAATAAAGATAAATTTTAATACAACTGTTATATTAGTGAGGAATGTATGTTTTACTGGTAGGCTTTTTAGGCTCGATAATATTTGTCATCACGTTATATTAATCTTTAAACACTTTTTAGGATTCTACATTTTACATAACATATTGTGAGTCTTATCTCTGTCTTATTGACATTTTGTGATCCTTAATAGAGAACGAGCTGGTTTCCGAGACACAGATAGTTTTCTAGTTCGGAAGCCAGGGACTATCAAACTTCTTGTGTAAAATGTATATTTTTGTCAATAAAGAATTGATTGATTGATTGATTTGAGTATATTACAATACAATACAATATATCTTTATTGCACACCAAAATAAATGAATTACAATAAAATGACTTAAACTATAAATAATGTACAAGTGGGCGGCCTTATCACCTTGAGTGATCTCTTCCAGGCAACCTTAGCAAGAAAGCGGTGAAAGAGATCAGTTTGGTCGGTGGCGTACAAATAAATAATACTTAAAAATAATCTATTGCTGATATTTCAACATTATACATAGCCTTGGCACCATTTTAGTCTTTACGCACATGCCTTTCAACGGCGCGGCGGTTACATACGTGGCCTAACCTCACTTTTATTCCATTTTACTATCCAGTTGAATGTATGTGCAAAGGCATTATTACATAGGTTACGGTCAATAAGAGAACGGCTTCTGAATCGTAAAGTGCATTTGTACAGCTGTTGTCGACTCGTGATAAGCGTTGCTTCTCTCAGTTTCACACGAATTTACAGATGAAATCTGAAACTACGCGGTTTTTGCGGAATAACGGGTAGATTTTCCTTCGTGGAAAATCTGCTAACTGAAATGCAGAGATAGGAAGGGATAGATTGAAACTTTGCGGACACTACTAACAAGAGATTCTAAATCTATTTTCGTTGAAAGTATGTCAGTTATGTGCTCTTTACGCCGTTTTAACCTGATTATGTGATATTGTCATTTTGTTTTTCACCGTACGGGTCCGTCATCATCATTTGCTCTTATTTAAATAATGTATAATACATATATTTTAATTTACTATGTCATTTGTGTATAGTTAAAAATACACTATTAGTTACTACTGCTTCTTCTTCTTTGTTGTGTCAATGATATGATTTCTAGCTAGCTATTTTTTTCAGAATGTACATAGAACCAGTCAGGTGAAAATATCATTCTTTTAGTTCGGGATTCAAGAAACACTTAAGTGTTTTGCCAAAAGGGTAAATAATGAGTAGTTTGGTTGGTATTGTTTCGACATTGTTTTCTACATATGTATATGTTATAACCGGCTTTATGTTTTTTTAGAATAATTTATGTATATACCTTAACAATTAACTTAACTAAGATATTTGACAAGTTTGAAATGCTCTCCATTACCATACATATAAAATAGAACTCAGCTTTAACAAGTCCAACGAAAGCTAGTTGAGAGCTTAGTACGGTTGTAACTCAATTGGTCGCACTGAAAGGCAGGCCTTTTCCACCGTGATCACATTACAAACTTACCATACGGAGAGTAACTTGCTTTGTAACTTCCGCTAAATTTGTTAAATAAATTGAAAATAATTTTCAGTGCGGTAATGTTGGGTAGTGATATGATTATTATTGATATATTACTAAATAAAATGACCAAGTACCAATGTATGAGAGTGCTGAATTCTGGTGGTGGTTGCAACTTATCATAATATGCATGAATAGTATTTCGATATTCACAGTTCGAAAGAAATAAACTTTAACTGTAATACCGATCAACGGTGGTATTGTTGATTTTACTTGTGTAAATTGTAAGGCAAGAATCCCAGTTTTTATAAAAGTTTTTACTACCTTATTTTAGCGGTTACGCCACAATAGTTTTCTTTAGCTAGTGGAAGCAATCCTAACGCTACGCCGCTTCAGAGTTAGAATTTAAATTGTCTACGTGATCTCCAGGAAATATTCAAATATGGGTTTATTTATTCATTTCGTGTGTTATCAGAACGCTTATGAATAAAGCATAGTCTTAATGGGAGATGTATGCGTTACTACGTGAGAAATCATGTAAGTTGTGACAATTAACATGCTAATTAGTATATCGGATTTCTTGGGAGACGTTAATCTAAATCGAACTAAATCTCGTTATATATTGCTATAGCTATATATATAGCTATAAGCGTTTTTTTGATAATGGTAGGTTTCTCTTGAGCAAAGATCAATCAATCAATCAAATATACTTAATTGTACACCAAAATAAAGGACACAATTAACATAAAGGTGGAAGGTAATCAGGGATATTGGGCAACCTTATCACTAAAGATCGTTAGGTAATAGTAAACTCTTTTGGCAGGTTGTAATGGCATCAAGTAACAATGTCTGTAAGCCCACACGGGCAGCGGCTAGAGTACTCTCCTGCCTTAAAACATGTCTAGTCCCTAGATTATGTAATACGTTTTTATGACCACCTGTTAAACCTAGTTGCCTGACAACAAATTTAATTTAATTTCATTTCAGTAAGTATCATGCAGGTACTGTTCAAAGGGTATGATGTTTTCAGTAAATTAAGGGCGAATTGAAATATAACTCTCATGTCTACAATATACTAAACGTGGTGTAAACAATGATTTGAGAAAAAACAAACCTCGTTATCAGTTAATAGGTACGGATCAACCCATGCTATGTGGCTATATTAGTAGACGTCAAAGCTTTCCATAAATGGACAAAACAAAGACAGCCTCCGCAACACATTTGTCCAGTTCCATATCCGGTTCGTTACATTTACACCAGCGGTCCCATTGTTGGGACATTCGCGTCCATTTCTGGGACATTCGTGTCCATTTCTGGGACTTTTACGTCCATCTCCGGCCATCATTAGCTGTCATTGACAATATACGTACGAGACTCTTATCAAACTATCTCTATAAGGTATTAAATTAGGCTTTACTTTGCGCAAATATATATTTTTGAAAATAATTGTTTTGCTTCTCTTGCTACTCGCCGGCTTTAGACAACACATTCGTATTCATTTATTCGTAACAAAGTTATAAGTCATAGTTCACAATAATATTTCATTTATCATTTGATTTATGGCATATTTATTTATGGATTTGATTTATACATTTGTTTCTTTTAGATGTATTCCTCTACCACCACCACACTTCACCTCATTTTAAATTATAATAGCCTACATGACTTAGTAAACACCAGTTTAGACTATTCCCTCTGTGCGGTTTGCTTATGCACGCTATGCTCCCAAGAAGTTGCTCAAAAGAACTACCCTAATGAACAAATTATGCGAGGGAGTTATGACCCTCAGTAATAGCAGCCAAACTATGGAACTCCTTGCCCGAATCTCTATTTCCCTTGAACTATAATTTGTCGGTCTTCAAGTCGAGGGTAAACAGGTTTCTTCTAGGTAAGCGCGCTAGATCGTAGATCATAGCATTGCTTAACATCAGGCAAGTTTTAGTCAAGCGTGAGCCTATATCACGTTAAAAAATTGTAATGACGCCGTGACACAGGGAATCCTACAGCGGTGGCCAGGGACACTAACAATGTTAAAAATGTATTAAAGCAAATAAAAAAACTTTTTTATCATTTAATGAGAAATACGACTTTAAGAAGGGTGGTAAGCAATTATTGCGACCTAAAATGGAGCGATTATGATGTTTTGTAATTTTCACAACAATGTCCTGTCTACAGTGTGGTATGTGGTTGTTAGCTGGCGTCTCAAGCACCGCAGTCACGTAGCGGAAGGAAGCAATCTGCTCAGTCCGGGACTACAGCTGATACAGTAACGATCTCTTTATAACAGCTTTGTTTACACTTCCTTTATAGTGAGCCAGACTCTATCGAGGCAGGTTATGGAATTTTCTTGTACGTATGTATGTATAATGTATATACTATGTATTAAATAAAATTAATAGTAATATATATTCCAGGACATTGTACACAGCGCCATCTAGGCCCACACTAAGTAAACACTTGTGTCGTGGGTACTAGATGACGGATATAATACTTATATACTTATTTTGTATGTAAAAACTAAACTCAACACAAGTAATTATAAATAGCAAAATTCATAATTACTTGTGAATGTGGAAATCGAACCCGCAACACTAGATTAGAAGGCAGAGTCACTACCTACTAAGCTAACTTACATACCAGTCAATTAAATTGCAAAGAAGTAAGGATCAAAACGCATTCCTCCTCCTATACTAAAATTAATCATAATAAACTAAACTCATTTGCAAAGAAAGAAAAAGATTAAATGTAAGACAGTTATCTTGGATTTCCATTTACTCACAAATTTCACTATAATTTATCTAAACAAAATTATAAAGAATACTTTTGTATTTCGGAACAACAGTATGCAACATTAAGAAAAAAACATGTTTTAAAGCCAAATTCATTTACGAGTATTATAATACGTCTATTATAATACTCGTTTGAAAATTAACCATTCATTCCTGCGACTTAGAGTGTGCCATATCATGTAATATTGAGCTTTTAACGAAGTCATTCAAAGTGACGTGTGTTTGAGCCCTAATAATTAGCCCGTGAAGCATTCTAGGCATTAATTACAGGCCTTTGAACATTCCGCAGGCTTTACGCCGCTTCCTCCATTCAATTTCACAATTCTCGCAAGTTATTGGGCAATACAGAATGCCTGGACCCCGATTCTTGTGATCGTGCGATATGATATCGATTGACTAATCCTTGCAGAAGACAAATTCTCAGCTAGTAGTTAATTTAAAATTTGTCTACAGCCTAAATATATTATTTACAATAACGATAAATAATATATGAAAAATAAATTTAAGATTTGTTTATTTATTTTATTTTATTTATTTATAATGGTACCCAAACAGAATGTGTTCCCAAATAAGCTAAGTATACAATACATTCAAAACTGGTAATTGCTAAAGCGTTGTCGTTTGTGTGTTGTGTCATAAACATTTTAGGTTGTTACTCGATGTGGGCAACTATTTGGTTAATATCACAACACGATAACAAGAAACCCTAGAAAAATGGATGGGTACCATATTTTTCGATAAATATATTTATCTCTTTGCATCTAAATTTTTATTTGCTACTTATTTTGAGACAATATATATATACAGAAAATAAAAAAAATTAAATAAATACTGAAATATGTTTAAGTATTTATTTAATTTTTTTTATTTTAATTTTTTTTTATAATGATTTATCTGTGTTTTATAAGTTTTTTTAAGGTTTTTTTCTTCTGTATGCAGAAGAAAAAAAACCTTATAAAACACAGATAAATAATTATATATATCGCTACCTTGAGAATCGGCTCCGTATCTTGGCCTGAGATATCGTGTCAGAAATTAGCGGAGTGAATCACGCTCAAGGGCCACCGTTATTGTTACTAATTACCAGAATACAATCAGATACATAAACTGCTTTACTTAATTGAATGCCATACGGCGCATCTGATGTACTAGGATAGGGTTGGAATGTGTACTTGAGGAGACAGAAATTTTAAGTAGCTACATAATATATAAAATAGTGGTAATTTGGGGAAAAATTAAAAGGACTCTTTACCGGGCACCATAAAAGGTATATAAGTTAGTACTTAAACTATTATCATCACTTTAAGTTGCAGGAAAATTTCCTGAAACATTATACACAGTTGTTGACAAATATGCACACTTACCAACACATTATGTAGAAACGAACACCAATGAATGTATAACATATGAAACACTTGATTCGATTTACATAGATCATTATTCTAAAATTTTTATTAGTTTTGAAAATGTCTTATACGTACTGGTTAAACTAAATTTTATGTAGAAATCTATTAATAAATTCGCGCTTAAATAAAGTCATCACAAATCATCATGACGATTATTTACAAAACGGTAGTCGACATTTGGTACCCGCATAAACAGCAGCATTTCGGCAAACCACACAAAATTTAAAACGCTGACTACCGGCAAACTTCCGGATGGCAACCGACATCTCTGTTTCAACACAAATATATAATCACTTGGTTCTTGCTACCTACAAAATAAGGCCTAATTTGGAACAGCTCTGCCTGTAATTGTACATTCATTCTGTTATCTTACCAAAATGCTTTACGTTTATTACTCTGTGGACTATTGTGCCATTGTCTTATTGTGCTCTTAGGTACTGTTAATGTATTGTAGCAGATACTAATATCTTTCGAGACATTCACCTTAAGGTCTTAAAAGCTGGCTGGTGTTACCATGATTTCATATGAGACTTAGCTTAATAAATTTCTGTGTAATTTTATTTGTAAGTATCACATATGTATGGACAATAAAAATAATTTTCAGTTTCGATAGAACATAACTAATGTATCATTTGTTTACAAAAAATATAAACAAAAGAAAAATAGAGTTAAAATAAAAAGTACAAAAAGAAGAAAAAAATATAAGAAAGAAACGTCTTAAAAATAAGAAGTTTAATTAATTTTTTATTTACATGTTTTATGTTTTTAAGCCCTGTGCAAAATTTTATCAAGACAAGAATAATTACTGACACTAACTTCCTGATACTACAGCTAACACGCAGTAAAGTAATAAAAATTACCAAAATAATTTATTTTGAATGAATGTTTTCAAAATAAGGAGTACTACATTTCATACTAAGTGCTTTTGTAAGACGTTCATTACATTCAATGATTGCGGTGGCGTTTCAGGTGCCTGAAGTGAACTCTGTTGTCTACATTTCAAATGCAAAATTAAGACTAAATTGAAATTTATTAACTCACTTTCTCGAGCTTTTATTTGTAAATAAATCTCTTACCTGTGTTTGGTATGCATAAAGCATTTTAATTAAATATCTCGACAGAAACGTCTGTAATTTTTTCAGCAACACGATATTAAAACTCCGAGCAAATTTTAATCAATACCGAAGTAACAGAGATTCCGCAAATCCAGCCTCAAATAAAGCCACTTTCACACCAACTAGAGTGCAATAAAATAGCCAAGAGCTTCATTGAACTAATAAACTTATTCAGGACAAGGGAAGGGCCCGAAAGTCCGAATTTGCTTTCGCGTCACGTCTGCGCGAGAGCCTTACCTACTTTTTCCGTTATGAAGCCTGAAATTAATTCATGTAAATTAGCTTAAGAGACGTCTGAAACGGGCATAATCTTATCGTGGAATAATTGCACAGGGACACAAATAGGGGCTTACACCTCGCCACCGCCTTTGTTATTTTTAACCCGCGCAGGATTTAACCGGGCCTTGTTTTTGATACAGTTTTATGTTTTTATATTTTTGGTCTGAATTTCATTTGGACACATGCCAATTAAGAATTTCCGTTCTTTTATGGCTGAGTTTTAACGAGTGCGGTCGGAACGTGAGTTGGTTAGCGACGTATATGGAATTTATATTGCCTTTTTGGGTTCGATAGTTGTTCCTACGTTCATTCTATGTATGTTTGCCATTGTTAAGTAACGATTGATGTTTGTTGACATTAAAAATAGTACTAATTATGATTTGAGGAGTTGAATGACCTTATTTGATGGCTATATGTATAATAAACATAGTAATAAGAAACTTACTTGCGAAAACAAATCAATTTGAAGCAAAGCTTTATGTCAATGTTCAATAACCCATATTGATTTGCTTCCGATTTAACGAGACGGATGTAATATCACGTTACGTAATATTCCAGTAAGATCTAGCCCAATCTAGACACCTACTAAGATGTTTTATTTAACCCTAGATCACTACACATGTTTTCGAGTTACACAGTCACTACATATTAGTCATTCTGACTAACAAAATAAAACTACAATAATTTACTAGAAATTACATTTATTAGTTAAAAAAGTAGGTAACAAGATAGAACATGTATTAAAATTTCTTAAAAACTATAAAACACATTAAAATATTATTCCTGGCAATCTGAGCAGACAGCAATGGTATGCTCGCCACAAATGGCCTTCCTGCAGGAGTAGCAATAGACTTTGGTCATCCTGTGGATCTGGTATGGGCAAACTGCGCAAATTTTTCGCTTGTTTAGCTGTCCTTGAAAAGTACTAGCCACGACATTTTCAATCTGTAAGATATCTTTGATACTGGCTTTGATATTCTTCCTCAAAGTAACAGTCTCGTAGCGTTCCCTCAGCCACGGCTCCATCAGATCGTCGGCCAACTTTTACACGAATGCTCTTCGTTTTAGGGGATTTTGTCTTTGCCGTACCATGTTAGATACATAAATGACATATGCATTGATAATGCATAAGTTCAGCATATTATAAAATATGCATTGAGGCCATCTATTGGTTTTTCGATTGCAGCTCATACCAGAATAATTTTCCCATATATGTAGGCTCTACCTGGATGTATTACCGGGTTTTCAAGTGAAGACACCGGTAGATGTGGCTGCAATCGCTCGGGAGAGTCGTCATCAGAGTCAAAAATCATATTTCTGTTTCGGTTACCTCTAACAATGTTCAGCTCCTCATCAGAAGAGACCAAAGATTCTTCGTCACTTGCGTCACTGTTTATGCAGACATCTTGCTCTAAGTTATCTCCTTCTTCAGAGTCCGAAAAATCTCCAGGTGGCCTCGCGAGTTCTGGGTGTTCATTCTCACTGTCAGATTCATTCAACAGCTGCAGAATCTTATCTTGATCCCGTATCAAATCCATCTAAAACAGAATAAACGCCGTTACATAATGTTCAAATACATAATATTTTACTCAACACACTGATAAAATACATAACACTTTGTCTTACATTATATTACAACAGCTATAAAATTCTTAGAAATAAAATAACACCGTATCTAAACAAGAGAACAATAAATAAATAAAATTATTCAAAACGTACCTTGACTCACTTTACACGCGTAATCACTAGACATTAGTCTGTGAGACTAACAATTCGCCAAAACTCTGGAAGTAAGATGCGTGCATACGCAATGCATGCACACAGGGTACTAAAACACCAAATAAGGAAGGTACTGAGCGCGGCAGGGGGGGATAGTTTCGGGAACATACCAAAACAGCGAATGCGCGGGAACCGTGTCGCCTGTGAGACTAATATGTAGTGATCTAGGGTTAATATTTTCCCATACGCAACCCTTTTTTATCGACGTTAAAACAAAATCTACTACATCTTCCTGTCCTCGACTAATTTCTCTAGAGCCCGCGGTTTTCCCTCGTTTTGTTAAAGTGACTAATCGTACCTCGTTAGTTCCGGGCTTTTTTGTGCTATTCTTTAGGTTTACTTCGTCCTGATACCAGATGGGGTACTTATAAGTCGCCGATATCGCAGTGACTCATTACTACCACCATCTGAAACCTGATGGTTTTCCGCCTAGGAGTTTAATCCTTATTGACGTCAATCAAGATTACGAAATCTGGGTTCGAGCTGATTTGTATGATCCTCAGCATTTTTTGGGTGTGTTCTACGTTGGATCATGTATGCCTGTGGTGGTAGCGTTTTAGTCATGCTGGTGGTCAAACGCCTGTCATAATTATATCAACTGCATAAAAAAAACCGGTTATTCTGTTACTTGTTATTTGAAAGAGGAATGAATTTCACTTATTAAAAACTTAGTTATTACTAGTAATGAATTCCAAAAAAATACAGACTCTATTCAATTATTTTATACTGTCACGCTTATGAATATAATTGAAGTAATTATACTTGAAGCCATTAAAAAAAACTACAGCACTTAGTAAAAATGGCCAAGATATCTCTGTACCGTTTTGCTTCACTATAAGATAGAATATTCAAAACAGTCCAACCACCGGTCATTAAGGCGACTTTGTATGCAAATGCTCGAATTTCGCCTTAAGTGGACATTTCATTAGCTAAACGTCATTAACGCTAACACCCAATTAAGTGCTCCCTGGGTTCTTAAACAAAGCCCCCTTCATTAGATAGCCTATGAACTTAAAACCCTTTTTTGTAATGCCTAATTTTATCATTAACATACAAGGTAGTGTAATTTAAAATCGTAATTGAATCATTAAAAATAACTAGTAACTTAATACTTCTACTGTGTCACAGTAAAGAGGGTTAGTTAGTTAGCCATTTGTAATTCTTATAACCTTTAAGCTTACTAACAAAATAAACTGATTTATGCAAACATAGACGGTAACAAATAAAAAAAAAACTTTTCAGCAAACAGCAGAGATTTGACTTTATTCAGAAGTTTATAGGTAAAGTAAAAAGGTCTTTTTCCAATAATTTTATACCTATAATAACAAACATCAAATTTCCCAAAGTAAATTCACACCAATTCTCATTCTAAATCTCGTCGCTTCGTACTACTCTTTCATTGTGAAATAGATAACGGAATGTTCATTATAGGCCCGGCTTCCAACTACCAACACTTGTTTATGTTTTCCTAGTTAATTAATTCAGGTTTAATAAGGCCTTGCCAAATTATTCCTCCTTAAATTATCTCGTAAGACTAACGGGTTGTAACGCAGCTGCGCTCAGACGGATGTAACTGAGGGTCGCGGTTAAATGTGCTGTGTGTTATGTGGGTCGCGAGCATAATTTGAGACTTTTCGTGTATTTTTTTTAGTGTAATCTGTCTTTTCTCTGTTCTACTCTTCTTTAGTCATATTTTTGTTTACTGTTGGTCGTGACTCTCTCGTAGAATCAATTCGTTGGGGATTTCTCTTGGGCAGATACATCCTGGTGGGCACCTAGTTCCTTCCACGGATGACACATATCCTTGGATAGTGTGATCTGTCTGAGTAATTTGTCTTTTACATTAACTTGGTCTTGAAAACTAACAAGAATAATTTTTATTACAATTTATTGCACATTTTTTTTTAATGGCTACTTAACGCTAATTGTTATGTTTTAGTAATAAACTTTTGTATTATGTACCAACAGTATTATATTAAAAATATTACAGATGCTGAAGTATAAAATAAAATAAATAAATAAATATTCCGGGACATTGCACACAACGCCATCTAGCCCCACACTAAGTATAAATTATCTTTTAGAATAAATACATAAAATACGTCGTCAGATAAGATTTACCCAAGATATGAGATGATATTTGCCGTCTAATATTAGTGTTCAAAAAGATCCGAATATAACCTAACTTGTTTGTTATTCAGCTTTGATGTCTAGACATGTAATCATACAAGATAAAGCCAGTAATAAAATGTATGCAAGTAAATCATAAGCATTCCATTTTTGGCGCTTCCATGGTTCGGTGGCACGTTAAATCGTAGGTTCCGGCTGTTTGTCTTAATACAGCAGTCGTTAAACGACAGAGGCTGTCACAGAAGGACGGCTTAAAAAACTCTCATTATTAGAAAAAGAAATTAGTAATCTAATTTGCAGGCCTAGGGTTGAGAATGACTGCATTTAAGGCCTTATGCTAGCAATTTGTGAGCTGCTGGAAGATCCAAAATAAAATATGTGGGGCCTAATGAAAACTGTCTACGTTATTAACCTAGGTAGGGTTATTTAGAAACCTTTTCACCCTAAACACTGCCCTAGGAAGAACGGGAGCGTACTTTCTTCCTGTTAATTATTATTTTCAAGAACTCGTTACATAAGTATGAGCTTTATTTCAAAGCGACAAAGTTTAGGTTGGCATAGCATAACTAAATCACAAAATACAGGGTTTGTATTACCCAATGAGCAACTTGCGAGGCCGATTAAGATTATTTCTTTTCATATAAGAGTCGCCTATTCTGGTAACGATAGTTTATTAAGTCTTTGATATGGCCTAACGACTAATGTAATAATTTAATAAAGCTTGCTTATAAAGTTTTAATAACCTTGTATAAGAATACCTAAACAATGAGTATAGTATGCCCGAACCGTTCAAAGCGTTACGTATGTGTCTGGCAACATTTTGTGTGTAATTTGCCTTTTACGACTTCATTTTTGGGGTGATAAAGTCTAATGCCCTTTTCACCAGTTTGTTATGTCCTGAGGTCACGCAAATTTGACGTTGTTTGATAAGCTTTGATACAAAATAATACCTATGTTTTTAGGCTTTTGTTTGTTTGTATTTACTTATTGAATAACTTTTGTTAGGTTACTTTATACACCCACCAATGTGATGGGTTGACGACATTAGAAAAACCGCAGGGAGCATCTGGATACAATCTGCGCAGGACCGGGACGAGAGGCGTACTAGAAGAGAGGCCTATGCTTAGTAGTGGGCGATAACAGACTGATGATGATGATCTGAAACTTTGGTCTCTTTATCTACTGTACGAACGATAACCTGGTTCAAGCTGGAATTGTCTGTGTTTGAAAGGAACATCATGAAATTGTATTGGTATTGTTGATCGAAGAATATAGTCATATTTCTTAGTAAATTGCTCTATAAAATCAATTTTCTCCGTATATTCATAGGTTCCCCTTTTACCCGTTATTATACGAATCATTAAGGTACATACAAAGGGTTGCAGAATACACATTTTATTTCCCTGAATTCATGAGTCAAAGCAAATATGACTGAAGTTAATTAATATTACATATTTGTTCCAGGAATTCAAATATTTGGGTACAAATTCATTTTCTAAATATTATACTTATCTTCTCTGTATCGAATGAGAGTGGCCAACTCTAGTGTCAAGACTTTTTTTTATTTTTTATTGTATGTTCGTCGATCAATCCACCAACATATAGAAGTCGGAGATGTTGTCCAACAAACACTGATCACATCAAAAAATTTGAAGCGAAGTTTAGTCTATATAGTGTAGTGTCAAGACTTTATCAAGCCGCCCTCGGCCTCGGCCTCTGGCACAGCTTTACGACTGATTTTTTTTCTCTTTAATGTACCTATGATTATTATACAATGGTAGTGACAGTACCAAGATTTATTTAAGTTGACATATTGTATGATTACATACCTATTATTATGTTTGACATGATTTTAATAACAAAAATTTTCATTATTTTATTAATAAAACTAGACATATTATGTAACTTCAAAAATTTTATAAAAACTGAATTTTATAAATTCAATTTGACGAGATATTGTAATTTGTGTAGCATATTCTGTGATATTAGTGCTTATACCTATGTATGTTACAACTTTACATTATCAATAAAGATTCTTTATCTTTATCTTTATACTACACAGGCTTACTCTGTTTCCATAAAACTGATATCAATGTCTACCATGAAAGTTCTAGTGTATGTCAGAATACAATATCTAACATAAGAATGTGTTAAATCTGGAGGAAGTTAAATGTTTAAACAATGTTCCGGAATATTTATTTAGTTCTTAACTCTAATTGCATATATCTTAGTCATTATTTAAATGGCCTCTACTTTAAACGATATGGATACTTAACCTTAAAACCTACAATTTAGCGCTATCAATCCTAATTTATATTTATTTAATGCATTAAACAAACATATAAATTATTTCTTATTGCTCTATCACATCATTTATCAAAATAACCGCCTGCAATAAAGTAATTTATTTTACTAAAATAGTATAATGTATGCACGCTATATGACTATAAATTAGGCTCGCATTTTATTTATAGAGGGGTTCTCATGGGGTACTGTTATCGGATATGCATAGCTACTAACTCTAAGCGTAATTGACGTGTAAGCTTTTGATTACCAATAAATTGTTTATCTGTTTAAGCCCTTTTATTTGAAGAAGCACTTATTAGCTTAGAATATACTAGTGGACGCCCGCGGCTTGTTTCGCATTATTTCAGAATTAAAAGTACCAAATATCATCATGATCTGTTCAGCCGTTTTTGCGTTATGAACGTTTAAATAAACAGACAAACAGAAAAACAGACAGGTAATCTAAAAACTACTACGTGTTCTGTAATAGATTTAAGGTATACCTAAACACTTTTTTTCTAGTATTTTCTATGTTTAAAATTTTTACCCTCTTCGGCTTTATTATATGTATAGATCAATGGGTAACGGGTAGCCGTCTGATCAATTAGGTTATTGACAGAAAATAATATAAATTATTTACCAACTATTTTTACTTGTTCTAAATAATTTTGTTTAACAGTTAGTTCTATTACATTACAGATTCCTATTTCTTGTATAATGTCGTTTTGTACTTTAATTTCAGTATGCTCATCTTTACCCACTTTATCTTCTCCGCCCAAGCTTGACTCGCCTGATGTTAAGCGACGTTATAATCAACTATCAGGCGATTATATCACGTATACAATATGTAACCTTAAGTAGGTATATGTATGTAATTACTAATTTCAATACTAAATTGGTTCGATAAAGTCACTGTAAGCTAATATGACTAAATAAGAAAATTATACCACAGTACGACCGTACTTAGATTTGTAAATCCTCAAACAAATTCATCATTGTTGTTTGTCTTCCACAAGAGACAAGTATAGGAAATAAATTACGCGACCTTTGGTATTTAGATCCTAAATCGTGGAGACTGTTTGTTTAATCTTTGCAGGCTGGCGGAGATAAACAGATAAGAGGAGTAATATTGTAGACTACTTTGGAACACGTTTTAGTAGTGTTTTTTGTTTTAATCATCAATATTTTATCTTGTATCTACCCTCTGTTTTTTCGTCTTATCAAATGAGAGTGGCCAACTCAGCGTCCAAAATGGAATGCCACTTTTTGGTCACCCGTCCAAGAACTGACCGCATCAATAGCTGCTCACTAGAATAGAATAGAATAGAATATAACTTTAATGTACACCATAAAAACACAAAAATTACAAAACAGAAATAAACATACTTATATTAAAATGTTGCACATTGGGCGGCCTTATTGCCTTAGGCGATTTCACTACTGAGTATAGGCTGTTTTAAACCGCATTCTTCATTAAAAAGAGATTAATTCGTCTGGTTTGTATAATAATGTTGTCAGAACTGATTAAAATTTGAACATGATATATATTTAGGCTACCACACACGTGTATCTAACTTCAGATGTGTGTGTTTGTATTTCAAATTTCCTGGAAAGTCTACGGGTACAACTGTAAACAATGTCAATATAATTAGAATTAGAATACAGTGTACAGTGTATAGTGTATGTACAGTGGGTGTTTTGTTGCTAAGGTTATGAAGAATGAAGCCGGTTTTAGGTTTTCTAAATTGACACTTGTTTTTTCTAGTGGTAGGGATTCAAGACATACCAAAGATTAATTCAATTCAATTCAATTCAGAATACTTTATTGTACACCAATAACAAAAGAACACAAGTACAAGTAAATTTGGAACATGTGAATAAATAAATAATAGGAATAATGTACTATGTGTCAGTCAGTCATCCCATCGCCAAATAGTTTCAGTTTATATTTTTATACACACGTCCTTTCGTGTTCGTAAATAGAGAGCACACCGTAAAGCTAATTTTTGTAACTTGAATTCTGTAAAATACAACATTTTAGTATCACAAAACAAAAAAAAACAATGAAATGGTTGACAATAACTCGCAATTACACAAATAAGTCCTATAATGAGCTGAACACAAAACATAACAAATTATGGGTCGTAACACCTTCAAAAGAATTTACGATCTCTGTAAAATATAATGGCCGATAAACAATGTCGGAATGTACGCATAAAATATATTTGCTTATTTACTAAATTAAGGTACTAAGACCCTTTTAACTCTTGACAAGAATTTAAAGTAGGTTTGGGAAGGTTAAGACTAATTACTTAAAACTAAGTACTAAAGTAGGCACTAGGCGCTTTCAAGACTCAATTTTAAGTGAATTAACTGTTTGTGTTTAATGAATATGAATAAATTAACCAGCCTTACCTTATTTTTCACTTATTGTGTCCCTAAATCATGATTCTGGTGGTCTCCTCATAATAAAGATGTTAATACAATCTTGTCTAAATCTCATACTCTCTTGCCATCCTTTGGTTCGACACCATAGGTCGGCACTTTATGAACTTTAAATCGTAACATAAAAAAATATACATTTACGAAAAAGAAACTCTTGACGTAAGGCTAATTTTTCACTTTTACAAAAGAAAGAGATCAGAAGTCCGGTACATGGCTTGCATATCTTAACTTGCCTACTTTGGCTAGCTTAATAATATTTTGTAGGTACAACAGACTGTAAGTTTAATTAAAACTAAGATTTAATTAACTGCAAACCGGCGCGCTCCCCGTTCTTTGCAACTACGCGCACAACATACGTAATTAGGTAATTAGTATATAAAGGGAATTGTAGGAATTTGGGAAGAATTCTCGAGCGATATTCATTTATTTTCTGAAACAACGTATGAACGACGCGGTTATTTTCGGATATTGGTGAGAAATTTGAGCAAATTTCGTTTAATCTATATATATAAAACTCAAAGGTGACTGACTGATTGACTGACTGATATAGTGATCTATCAACGCACAGCCCAAACTACTGGACGGATTGGGCTGAAATTTGGAATGAAGATAGATGTTATGACGTAGGCATCCGCTAAGAAAGGATTTTTGGAAATGCTACTTTTAAAGGGGTGAAATAGGGGATGCAAGTTTTACTTCCTAATGCAAATGAAGCCGCGAGCACCCACTAGTTATTTAATAAAACACTATCGCATACAGATCATAGATAATGTACATAATACTCAAACTATAGTAACAGCTATTTATACCATGCGATTGTTTTAGCCTTGTTTCTAGTCAAATTTTTAGAAAGAAAAAAAGAAAGTTATTAAGAAATATTTATTGAAATCGTATACATCAAAAATAAATATATAATAGCTGAATTTATTTCCAGTAATTGTAAATTATAATGATAATTACCTATATTTAATGAATTATTTAATGCTTTATACCAGAATTTATTTCTTTTCCCACAGTTAATTACTCATTAAATAAAGTGCAAATAAGCAGTTGACAAACAGGCGACACCTGCAACTATAAATACCTTGTATTCGCCGCCCAAACAATTAATCTTCATTTAAAATGCTCCACTCATTTGGGAAGTGAGTTCCGTTTCGAATTCCCACCAAACCGTTGACATAGAATAGTTATAATATATAATAGACTGTTCAGCATTTTGTAAACGGAACACTCTTAGTTGCATACATCTGTGAGTCACAGTCGTGCTTCATTCAAGTTAGCACTAAGTTAAATCATGACATCTGAATATTGGTAATCACTTCGGATCGCGGAGTTATAATAGCAGTCGTTCTGTGTAAACATTAGTATTTTTTTACGTGGGATAGGTTTACGTTTGACTACAACCTGCCTGATGTTAAGCATTGCTACAGCCTAGGGTGTAACACGCTTACCTAGAAGATACCTATTAACTCTAGATTAAAAAACCTCTGGATTGTAGTTCGCAGGAAACGCACCTACTGGTAAAGTGTTTCAAAGCTTTTCCGTCCGTACAGTAAACAATGAATAGCATAGAACATTGTTAAGGTAGCAATATAGACACTCATACTTTATTCGTTTCCTGTAGTCCGAATATACCTATATAAACCTGTATTTTATTGTTATATGTCAATAGCCAATACATTCGTCCGTGTCCCACCTTTGCATTTTGATTCACATATTTAATTTAAACCTTACTTTCTCAGATTTAAGATTCAAATTTCAAGAGAAAATTTCAGGTTAGGTACATCTAAAATGAACAACTATCAGTTTAGGCCAGAATATTGATTATGAAGTAAAATATCTTCAGGAATGAATGGATTCTTTAGTTTGGATTCGTATTCTTGTAGGTACAATAACGGTCACGTAGCCATAGGTCATTATTGTACGTATGTACTTGAAAAGGTTTTATTCTCCATACTACAGTTAAAGTCATGTATACCTATTTAGTTATGTGCGACCGAGTCATTCGGTCATCAAATTAAATCACGCGATATAAAGATAAAAAAAGCAATATCATCCCACTCGCGGTCATAAAAACAATTAAAAGCTCCATCGGATCGTGAAATCGAGAAACTCAGTAACGTATTAATGATTATTTATATAATATCGATTTAAATCGAACGTTTCAGTTCCATTATAACAGAACGAACGAGTATTGTTTGCGATATCCAATTTAATCTCTGTGGAAATGGGGTTAAGCGTAAACCTCGGGAAGACCTCGGACATTCAATATTACGTTAAACATGTCGGTTGGATATCATAGTACTTATGCGATGATGTTTCTTTTCAGTTTTATTCCATTTGTTAGATACTTTTTAATCAGTGGGACTTAATTATTCATAACAACTAGTGGGTTAAGTTTCCAAAATACAAAATTTTAGAGTTGGATGTATTGTTAACTACTTTTGAAAAAAAGGCAATTTTATAAGCATAGTTTCCATTAAGTTATTGAATGATACATGTTATTCTCGATCTTCAACTTGTTGAAAATATAAAAAAACACAGTAAATAAATCAATCATGTATGAAATGCTCAAATGCTAGCTTTGGGTATTCTGTAAGAAGCTAAAAATAAATATCTTTGTATATTTAAAGGGAAAAAACAAACAATCTGTTTCACGGCACAGTTGTCTTATTATCCTAATTTTCCGGCAAAATAACTTTAATAATTCCGGAGACCGCTTTGAAGAGAGATAGCATAATATTGTTTCACTTATCCATAAAATCCAAGGACTACACATAATAATAGCTTAGTATAGAATGGTGTTTTATGTCAAATATAAATTTATCAGCTATTTGAAACAATTTTTTTTTTTTAAATAAATATTTCAGGACATATCACACAACGCCATCTAGCCCCATACTAAGCTTACGCTTGTATCATGGGGACTAGATAACGGATATAATACATATATATTTTTCTTTTGTAAATACATACTTATTATACATAGAAACGACCAGACTCAACACAAGTAATTACAAATTTTAAATATTCATAATTACTTGTGTTTTGCGGGAATCGAACCCGCACCCCTAGATTAGAAGGCAGAGCCACTACCAACTAAGCTAACGGAGCAGTCAAACAAACATCGTAAGCTGAAATCTGGAAATACAGAAGTATTTTCTCAGAAAAAGGTACGTTTTAAGGTAGATCTTGTTAGTACAACTTATACGAATCTTCTCTGAAGATAATCCATTAGGTCAACATTGTTTTTCCATTTGATCTTTTTGCTAAATCTCTGGAGTAACCCTATTTAGCTTGGTGTAATTTTGGCGAGGCAATGTGCAGGACGGATTTTGTTCAACCATTCGCAGTCGAGCTTTTGAACTTCTCTATTTAGGAGTTAGGATTAAGATCTTCCGTTTCACAAACTGTGCACAATGCAGAGAAAAATGGGGAAAGTCCCATTTTTGTTTTGGACAACAATATTTTATTGTAATATTTACTGTAATCTATTCGTTGTTAAGGAAATTGACATGCAAATATAAATGTTGCTTAGAAAATTTTAGATTAAAAAGTATTGCTGTTGATAAAATAAAATTTACACGCATATACCTATATTATATTCAAAAGTCAAACATCTTCTTTTTTATAGTTGTGAAATTGGTAAACGCTTGACATTGTTGGCAAAAATCCAAAATGCTTTTTCATATGCCATGCATCGGAATGTGAACGCACGTTTTTGTTAAGATTTTTATGAAGTATTGGTTTGAATTTTTTCTAAGTTTGGCAATATACAGATCAAAGAAGAAAAAGCGCATCTACTAAGGACCATAATCTACACCATCTTTAAAGGAAATAAAACTATAAAAAACAATAAAAAATCGGAGAACCTTCTTCACACTAAATACGGTACAAATGGAAAGAACTTTATGGAATCAACAAATTTCATGTTGTTCTCAAACTTGGATCCATTTAGTCCCGGAAGCTGATTAGAACAGGGGCCTTACCGTAAGCGCTGGCTGTGGCTGATGAGTTCGTATATGGTTCTACCGCAATCGGTAAACAAAATCTAGCCAGGAGTACGCGTAGATTTGGCTAGATTTTGTTTATCGATTATGTCAAAAATTGACGTATTCAAAAGTCAAAAATGAAGTTGAACTCGTAAAAAGTTTTTAATCAATCTTGTGTCTGTGTTAGAGAGAAAAAGACAGACGCATTATGTGTTTCTTCTAGTGATTTAAAGACCAGCCAGATCATGATCGATCAAGGTCAATAATATTAGCGATTTTGTTGCGAGCCGTCTATTTAAAATGTTTGAAACTTGAATAGTAAAGTGACACCTCACGGTAAGGCCCAGAGTTTGTTCGTATTTAGTACATACGAACGCAACTGCAGTCACTGTTTCTGCTACCTTAAAGATCTCTCTGTACACTAGTGCACGACAGTGGTTTAACTTCGGATTATGTTTTTGTGGGACTAGCGAAATGTTGAGAAACTGTCACATTTTACGAGCTACTGCACTTTGAATGTAAAATAATATATGTTTTGTTGGCTATCCGTGTGCTACGTTGAGCTGCTGCTAGATAAAGAATAAACCGAATCCGTGGTCTATAGATATGTAATTATAAAGAAAAGAAAGAAAGAAAACATTTATCGAGACAGACTACAAGACATACACACATTATATAGTTATAGTTTAGTTTTTTTATTATAGTTTGTACAATACAATAATGACAGTTTCATTTGCATATTTTTACTAACCTGTATACAAATGCATGTCTGTATGTATCACACAGGCTGGAGACTGTATTATTCGGCACGTTGGAGAGGAGGCCTATACTCAGCAGTGTGTGAACCAGGGCTGACATAACGATAATGATGATGAACCAAATAAATTTGAAAAATAATGGACACAGCTACGTGTTACTCTTAATACTAATTAAATTAGGGCAGCTATGTCATATTGCCCCTAGAGACGTTTAAAGACCCTTTCACGCTTTTATGTTCACACGAAACCAAACAAAAGACGCACTGAAACAATTTACTTTACAAAACAAATTATACAAAAAATATAGTACAGATATAAGATAAACAATATATTTTTATCAAGTGGGTAGCTTAAAAAAGGTTAAAAATTACTAGATATATTGTTTACTAGTGGACGCCCGCGGTTTTCCTCGCATTACCACAAGATAAAATGAAGCCTATGACACTCGGAAGACCTAATACCATCTACATACAAAAAAACCTTTATGATCCGTTCAGCCGTCTTGCGTGATAAGCGTTTATTTAAACAAAGACACAGATAAACACACAAATTTTCTAGGAATTGTTCTAACGTGTTCTGCTATCAATTCGAAGTACCTCCAAACAGTTTTTTTTAAATATCTTTTATGTTCAGACTTTTGACCCTCTTTAGCTTTATTATATGTATAGATAGAAAATATATATCATATTACATGCACTACCAATGAGACCATAATAATACCTGTAAGTAACCTTTCTGTAACATTTTACTGTGTGTAAATATTGTCGGATATCCCGCTGTTCCGCCGTCTGAACCTCCTCGTGGCGAGATTCTCTGTGGTCTACCAAAAGATCTGGATGTTCAATCTTGGCTAATGTCAGTTTGCTTTTGTTCTTCAAGTTGAATACGAAAACTTAGAAGATGTATGTGAGCTATCATGTACGTTGCTTTATGTTATGGCTGTTTTATTATTATCTTGAAGAATTCCTCGCCTCGTCTCAAAATACAAGGTCTGTATTGGGAAAGTATGAGTAGAAAGAGCAAAGTTGGATTATAAAGGATACGGCAGGATTGAATGTGTCTTACTCGTATACTCAATCTATTCTGATGAATTGCATTTGAGCAAATATAATAAACGAAAATATTGAAATCTAATGGGCGCTTGCGGCTTCGCTCGCATTAAGAAGTAAAACTTGCATCCCCTGTTTCATCCCTTTAAAAGTGTAATTTTCAAAAATCCTATCTTAGCGGATGCCTACGTCATAACATCTACCTGCATGCCATATTTCAGCCGAATCCGTCCAGTAAATTGGGCTTTGCGTTGATAGATCACTATGTCAGTTAGTCAGTCAGTCACTTTTGAGTTTTATATGTTTTAGATAATTTTGTTTTTTTATTTGGATTTGTAAAATTAGCGGGCTTACGTTGTGTCAAAATAACGAATAGCTAAATTGTATTTTTCAAGGCATATACAATCGTTTTGACTTAAAACTTGTAACTTAAATACTCAGTTTTCCTACATTTTAGAATAAACACTGACCGAAGAAGAAGCTCCAGAATTTTGTTTCAGTACATTAACTAATTGACTCCTCTGAAAACACCGTAAGCGTAACTTAACATTAAAGTTGAATGCACCTGAATTTATTTAATCGACCGTTTCAGTTGTAAATAACAGTCAGCAGTTAACTTAAAAGCAGTATTTAGTTTTAATAGAAAACGCAAACATGTTTGTGATCTTGAACGCTATTTTACGGGCGCCGTGTTGAACTGAATTTATAGTCGGGCAAAAGTGAAATTGTCGATTTAGGTGCAGAGATGAACTGTAACATCACACTCGAAATGTACGAGTAGAGGGTAATGTTGGTTAGTGTTCTTTTTAGTTAGTCGCAATTTTAACTAAAAAATAGTTTAAATTTGATATGGCAATTACAATTTGCACATTGAACAAACTTACTCTTTTATCCTGAACTAGTGGGCTTCGCTCGCATTAAGAAGTAAAACTTGCATCCCCGTATTTCACCCCTTTAAAAGTGGCATTTACAAAAATCCTTTCTTAGGGGATGCCTGCGTTTCATATATTTAGATTAATAAATATCAATTTCTGTAGTTGGATATTTCAGAACAAGATTTCAATACTCGCATCGTTTCGTGTTGTGTTATCAAATCACTCCATTATTGTCCCTTTATTTACTTCGTAGGTATCTATATATTTGAAAGCAAAACATTTTTCCACTATTAGGTACTCAAACCACTGATTTGTGAATACTCGTATTAATTTAAAAAAATACCTATATATATGTAAAAAATACGTTCACTATTAGCTAATTCGTAGACTGTATTTACATTTTCCCTCCAGCCGGCTCCCCGCCTAAAACAGTTTTCACCAATTAGTAAATGGTTGAATAACTCTTAATGTTTTTGTTCGCTGCTAGGTGGGATGTTTTCGTTACTATCGCAGTTGACCATTACAACTTCACACAGTGATAATTTAGGCTCGCCCGCAATGTTACACTGTGGTTATTATAGTAGGTGCTTGGGTTAATTTATAAACCAGGGTGCGTTTAAAAACATTAAATATGGGATACATTTAATACGTTTTAAAAATATGATTGTAATCAAATGTTGGATAAATAAGTCACTATTTCAATTGTTTTTGTAAGTTTTTTTAATAAATAATTTATATATAAATATCTGTTTTTGACGTTTAGAGTAATATTTTTTGACCTTAACAGTTACTATATCTGCCCAATAGGTCTATAAAGCAACTCTCGTACAAAAGACTGTATTTTAAATATTCAACAAGCCTGTTCTGTAAGATTTAATACCTACTAGCGTCAATCATGCAAATAGACAGCGCAAAAGTTAATCCAGGAGTCTCTATCTCTACAATAAATTTCTGAGACCACATCAAAAGCTAGAGAGTAAAGGAGTAACAATAATTCACAGTGAACAAACTATAATTCAAATAACTTACGGCTTAGGCATTGAGCTTTGCTTTAGTAAATTTTGATATTTAACTTAGTGGTGCGAACCGTATGCGAGGGCAGTCGTAAGTTTCAATTCTGTTACATAAATGTTTTCTTTTGCATTGCACAGAATAAATTCAAGTGAAGTTACAAACTTTATTGGAACTCGCTGGGCGGTAACTTCAAGAATAAATCACTCAAATTACCATAAATTGAATTGTATGACTTTTGTAACCGTTCGCGTTGAACTTATCTTATAATAACCTAACTTACAAGCGTCAAATTTATTCCAAATGAACCATAAACTTAACTTCGTAATGACAACAAGAAGTTAAGTCATTTAACTTTTGATAGGCTTCGAGCCCTCTTTGCAATCGTACGAAATACGATTAAAAGTTTCGGATTATTTCTCAGACATAGAAACTACCTTTATCTGTGTAAAAGAATCTTACCTATACAAGGTTACCAAATATATTATTCTAGCCACATATCACAGTACTACTCGAGGTTAACACTGGTTATAAAGTAGTCTATGTGCTTATACAGAGGCTAACCTATCACCACGCCAAACCAAATCTCCAAATCGGTACAGCCATTTGAGCGCTCCTTCACGTTCAAACGCAACGATCGTATACATATACACGCACACACACCATACACACAAATTTTTACCAATGTAATATTAGTAGGGTAATGTAAAGAAATGTATCTTTATAGTGTGCAATTGTTGACGCGTGACGTCAGTCCTTGGATGAGTTACCAAAAAGTGGCATTCCATTTTTGACCTTTCGTGGCTCGGGTGACACGTTATATTGTGTAGTCCCGGGTTGTTATAGTACGGCAGTTGTTAAGCCATGTCAGACGCCTATAGGGCGGCTTGACGGCTCTCGACACCAGAGTTGGCCACTCTCATTCGATAAGAAGAAGTAGGATTATGTAAAGTCAAAGGAAAGTGTGGTTGGAAATATTTTTATTAATACGGTAGAATAGACTAAAGTCTGGGATAAAGAGCTTCAATAGCGTTGTTAAATTTTATTATTATTATTCAGCTTAGTTTGCACTCTCAAAAACATAAAGAAAATAAGCTGCATTAGCTGATTATTTTTAAACGACTCCTTTAAATTTTTTATTATAAATGCTTTGTATACGTATGTAACATTATAAAAAATTGAATAAATTCGAGTAACTAGATTCATTTAGTGATTCAAACATGTCTCAAATATTGTATCGGTATATTTATATGGGTAAATGTTTATCCGCATATTATTCGGAAACCTGGATATGACTATTTGTACCATATAAAGTATGTTTCAACTTAAATAAAATATGAGTTTGTAACATATGATATGCATAAATAAAAGCTACGGCAATGAAGTCGGTTTAATTATTTAAAATGTACACGTAGGGATATATATTACAGCGTTCCTTCGAGTAACCAACTTTAGCAAAATTATGCAATATTTTTGATTACCTATTAGTTAGGTAATGATAGTAACATGGATTGAAACACTACCTATTAAAATCACAAGTTTTATTGCCTCTACAAATACCCACCAATATTAGTAATCCTAGCTCGCCGAAATCCTCTATCAATCATTGGTGCCATTAAAAAATGTCATTCAACTTGGCAATAAAGACCTACGACTGGCTCGATAATCTGCATCTGCATCATCTGCAGTGTATGAGTTAGACTCGTGGAGCTGAACGTTGTAGGGCAGTGTTAGGGCTGATATACAAGGTATACGGTCAAATACAGTACTTTTAAAGTAACTACAAGTAAATAGAATATAGTACTTATACATAAAGTAAGTACAACAAAGTATTTAGTGTTAACTAGTGGACGACCGCGACTTCGCTCACAATATGTTAGGTTTAAAAGTAGCCTATGACACTTCTAAGATCACAAACTACCTACATACTAATAATTATTATGATCT
The DNA here is from genome assembly GCA_964023185.1 of Macaria liturata. Taxonomy (NCBI): domain Eukaryota; kingdom Metazoa; phylum Arthropoda; class Insecta; order Lepidoptera; family Geometridae; genus Macaria; species Macaria liturata. The sequence continues at coordinate 2,881,443 of OZ026820.1, read as the reverse complement.
GTTTAGCCGTTTTTGCGTGATGAGCGTGTAAATAAAAAGATAAAAGAGCACAGATAAACAGACAGAAATCATAAAAACTGCTGCTGAAACGTATTTTAATGTCAGTTTAAAGTATAACCAAACATTTTTTTTCTCATATCTTCTATGTTCAGATTTTTAACCCTCTTCAGCTTTATTATATGTATAGATATAGATTTGTACATAGATGTAAATAATAAAGACATTATACATAAATATAACTTTATTCAAAATTCAAATTCAAAATTATTTATTGTTGTAGAAAAATGTACATATATGAAGTGGCGGCTCTAGATACCAAACTAGGCGTTAGCCTGTATCTTGGTACCTAGTCCTTCCCAGTATAAACATTATTTGTGTACATGTTACATAAAATTGATACTTAATAAAAAAATAATTTAGCACAGTCTACAAATTATAAAATTGAATTATTGACAGTGTTAGTATGTATATAGTTAAGTACATAATAGAAAAAAAATAAAAAATTAGGTTATTTTATTACAACAAAAAATTTCGACATAAATTTAACTTATTATATAATTATTAGTATTTTGTCTAATGTATACAATAATAATAATAATAATAATAATACAATAATAATATTTTAATATTTATAAAGTTAGGTATTGAAATACGTAGTGAAGAAAATGCGAAAATAAAATCACTAAAAATAGAACCAAATGTTATATTTGCACTAAGTGCTTGAATACGATGATTAATTTTAAAGTTATTTCTAAATCATGTCTGCATCCCGTATATACCTATACATATTTCTAATATGCTGCACTGTAAATTGAATAAATGGTTTTAATTGTAGTTTTTTGTTTACAAAACCTATATAAAACATTTTATACGAATTAGTTAGCACATAAATCTGCACAAACTGAATCAAAAGCATAAACTAAACCTAGTTTATCCCTGTTTCACTGCTGATTTCAACACGCATACAGTCATAAATTTCAATCATTGGATAAAAGCATGCTAACGGCATGGTTGACATTTACACATCAAAGGAGTAATAAATAAAATAAGAACTATTTTGGATAGTGTGTTTTACTGATGTTAGGCTTTGCAGTAAAAACGATATTTCGTTCACCGTTAGGCGAGTGCAATTCACACTTAACTTGAAAATACAAGTCATAGGTTTAGAGCCGGATTCGAACCAGGATGGGTCTGGACGAAAAGCTGACATTGGAACTGCTCAGCCACACTCACTCCAATAATGACTTACGAGTATTTAAAACAGCAGTTGCCATACTTTTATTACGTATTATTCACTGTTTGAGTGACCTTACCTTTATTATGCTACGAATAAATGTAACTAGAAACGTAACTGAGTAAAGAAAGACTAAGCATTCCACGAGATGGTCTACTGCCGCTGCGGTGGTTGAGTTGGTGGGCAGAGACTCTTTAACGACCAACGACGACTTACCATTCAGCAGCGTTTGGATATTTCTGGCATCGCAGCGAATCACGAGCAAGTTTTGTATTCGAGTCACGTATGAGAGAGATACAAATTGTGGTATCATTCTTACGCGATATTTCTGACGAGTTACAATTCTATATTATCGATTTTTCGTAGTTTATTATCCGATACAGTGGACACAGTACTGCCTGTAGCGCACCATGTGCAGCAAATTGCTCGAATCTAGCTTGCAAAGGCTTCGGCCAATATAATATTAATGGCACATATGATGTTATGTGTTGTTAAAGGATCGATTTAAAGGAATATGTAAAGGGCAATTAGGGAAATTGTCAAAAGAGGCACATACAAACAGAGGCCTATGCTCAGCAGTAGGATTCCAAAGTCTGTGAATGGACATCAAAAAACAAATTAAAATAAGCATTTATTTATACTGCTAAATAACAGTTTTGCGAAACCAAGAAACCGAAATATTTCGCAAAAATCAAAATCAAAGTAATTTATGTAACTAATGAACAACTGTGCCCAAGATCGACGCATATGGCACATAAAGAGGCCTATAACCAATTGTTAAAGAAAAGCTGTAGTCATGTCAGGACATCGTGACATCATGGGTACTAGATAACGGATAATATATAATACATATTATGTATGTACTTGTACAGCCTTTCTTTTAAAGATTAATATTATGAATCTATGTGCTATTAAATATATATATCACAATTAATTTATTACTTACTAGTAGACGCTCCCGGTTTCGCTCGCATTAATTCATAATAAAAAGGCTTATGACACTCCTAACATCTTGTACCACCTACATACCAAAAATCATGATGATCCGTTCAGCCGTTCCTGCGTGATGACAGTTTAAATAAACAGATAAACAGACAAAATTTCTAGAAATTGTTGGAACGTGTTCTACTATCACCAAACAATATTTTTTTGAAACATCTTCAATGTTCATACTGTGGACCCTCTCAGCTTTATTATATGTAGGTATAGATTTTTTTTATATTCGAATTGTATTTATTACATAGTTTTGTTATGTAATAAAGAATATCTCATTACAATATCTATACAGGTAGGTCAGATATATATATATAATATATATATAATACATCACCATCCCTTCCTGTTACTCCAGTAACAGAGGAATCCAGTAGGGTTGTTACGGCTCCGCTCTGAGTACCATCATCATCAGTCAAGGTGCTCGGTAATTACGCCGGAGCTGTGGACTGCGTGTTTGTGGCAACCTCGACGTACTGACATAGGTATACCTATATGTAGGTGTACATATCTGTTTGAGTGTGCCTACCTGACCTACCCGTATATATATAAGTAATGAGATATTCTTTATTACACAAAAAAAATTAATACCTTCGAACATAAAAAAAAATCTTTACATATAATAAAGCTGAAGAGGGTTGAAAGTCTGAACATTGAAGATGTTTAAAAAAAAGATACTTCGAATTGATACCAGAACACGTTCCAACAATTAACAGAATTTTTGTCTGTTCATCTGTTTCTATGTTTATCTGTCCCTCTTTTTATCTGTGTGTCTGTTTATTTAAACGCTCATATCGCAAAAACGGCTGAACAGATTATCATGATTTTTGGTATGTAGGTAGTTTGAGGTTTTTGGAGAATCCTAGGCTACTTTTTATCCTGAAATAATGCGAGCGAAGCCGCGGGCGTCCACTAGTGTTCTAGTAAATATGTTATTTCAAAGAAGACAATCAATAACTTAAAAAAAAAAACAAATGGATTTTTTTCTGTTTTATGTAAAATGATATATTAATGTTTGTTATCAAAATCCTATCGTACGGGAGCTAGCTATATTTTTAACTTTCAATAATGCATTTTAATAATCTCCCTTTTAACTAAGTTATATTCTAATTTTATTATCTTCTTAATTTTATTTCATCGGGATTTGTAGTTTTATAATGATTTTCCGTCTCCTTCTCAGCAATATATCCTGCAACCAATGATCCTGCAACTGTCTCTCTCTAACTACTGGCATCACGCTATGTAGATTTCTCAAGTTTGTCGCTCTTATTCAAGGTTAGCAAACGAATTAGCGTTTGGCAAATTAATTTTAGGTTTTTGTATACTCATGTAACGTAATATTAAAATTACAGACATACTAAAATAACGACTTGATATTTTTTTAAAAATAAAAATAAAAATCGCGTATGGCATAGCAATCATAGAAGTGTTTGGCAATAAGAAATTTGTGTTTAGTAAGCCTATCTAAAGACAAGAAATTGAAAATTTGATTTCTTGAAATACTTTCAAAACCTTGGACTATTACCAGAAAGAAAGGCTGCGCACTAATAAACGCAACAATTACCGCCAGCCGGGCGCCCACCACGATGTATCTGCCTAAGAGACTTATTCTTAAATTACTTTATTAAAATTTTAACAAGAGATGCATATTCATATTTTATTTATCAACATCCTAATGATAAACAAAGTGCTAGAATATGATTCAAATATGAGTTTTTTTAAACTAATACGCTTTTGATTGACAACAACTCACCTTATGTAAAACATAAAAATTGTGTTCACATGTTTTTTTACCTAACGAATTTTCCTACCTACTCACACATATAAGACAAGACCTGACTCATATTAGCATTTTAATATAACATCCAACGATGAAATCTCGGCAAACATCTTGCTGCGATACTTCAAGAGTGAATTAATATTCATTTGCCTACCTCATACGAAGTTACGTTCACTTATACAGACTCAGTTCGCCGTTGTGTGGTATGCTTATAATGCACAGAGTGTACATAAATACTATTTTGATATTAAATAATTGTTACATGGAAAATGTTGCCTAATTTTCCGCCAAAAAATCTCTTTTCGAAGTAGATGTTCAACTTCTTCATACCGTCGATTTTATCATCACGTAAAATGAAAATGTAGTCTTTATTATCTGAAACCAAAACATTTTTACAACACATTCTTCACAAAAGTGAAGGTTATTCCTTCACTTATTATAAACAACTATACTCAATAAGTAGGTACCATTTACTACATTCAACGTGACTATTGTAGGTCCCGGCTGTTTGTCTAGTGCGGCAGTCGTTAAGGCATGTCAGAGGCCCTTAGGGCGGCTTGATAAACTCTCGACACCATAGTTGGCCACTCTCATTCGATAAATAGCAGGACGTGGCCATTAATGAACGGGCCATCGGGTGACTTTATATTAAACAGTAAATGTGTAAATTTTATAAAGGCACATAATATTGGTCAAAGACTGATACTGTGGATTGATTATAGTTTTAAGTAGTAATTAAAAGGTACAAAAAAATTAAACCTTACATTAACTGCAGGTTGTATCCCAGTCTTGATATTGAAGGCTGCTTTAAATTCCAAAACGGGCTGTACTTGACACAACACCATTAAAAGTAACTTTTGGTTCGCCACTGACATCGTTTCCCACTTTAACCCGTAAATTAAATCTGGTATGTCGTCTGCCTGAAAATTAAGAGTCATCAACATTTTATAATTGACTTTATAACAAGCAACAAAAATATAAATTTAACCGCCTCATCTTTTAGCGCTAATCGCTTAGTCTGAGCCAGCGACTATTTCAGCTCGTGAATAAAAAAAAATACTTTTATTTGTATATAGGACGTGGTGTTAATGGACTTACCGCAATACGTATGTATTCCAATGCAAACGACACAATTATAAGTATTCCCATGTATAAAGGGATCATAAGTCCATAAGTTAGTATTGTTCCGGTTTCCTAAAAACAATAAGAACGTTAGTCTTTTGTTGTCTGTTGTGTATAAATTAGAGGTTTCGCTCGCGTGCAAGATTTCAATCATATTTTAAATGAAAAGAAGCTAGCTTAAGTCAGATAGTAATTATGTGAAACTATAGCCCAGTAGTATTAGACCAGTAAAAAAACTACATGTATGTATATATATGTTTTTTTACTAGTTGGACAGCCCTGTAGTCAGGACTTTTGAAAACTACAATTTACACTAAACGCGAAACTTTTACGAACCCTTTTTTTCTCTAAAAAAACCTGGCCTGCAGCAAGTCCTCCTGAATGTGGTCGCCGGCGAGTCCTGGACGCCTCCTGGCATCCAGGTAAAGTCCAAGTATCGGAACACACAATATAGATGTACGGGATCACTGATTAGGTTATAACACTCGCGTGATATTTTTAGATTGTTTTGCATAACGTACTTTCTGTTCAAGGGTTGGAGCAGCACTGTCGATGTAGGTAAACGTCATTCTTTTTAGAGATGCGCAAGCGCGGGGTAAATGCGCGAGTGTGATATATATTCGATTTTACATCGACTTGATGAATGTAGATTTTAGGCAAGCCAAGTCCCTACACTAGTTGAATAAAAAAATACTTACACTTCCGGACACTGAAAGTTGATATATAAACAAACCTCCCCCAAACAAATTGTGAATGTATATTGAAGCTACGTTAAGCCCGAAAGCATTTTCCACCTCTTTTAAAGTTCTGTGAAATAGAAAACAATTTACTGGTAGTAAACAAAATAAAATGCAAAAAGAAAACCAGAATCTATACTAATATTATAAAGCTGAAGAGTTTGTTTGTTTGTTTGTTTGTTTGTTTGAACGCGCTAATCTAAGGAACTACTTGTGCGAATTAAAAAAATCTATTTGTGTTGAATAGACCATTTATCGAGGAAGTCTTTAGGCTATATAACATTACGCTGTAACTAATAGGAGCGAAGAAATAATGAGAAATGTGGAAAAAACGGGGAAAATTATTCATCTTTGAGGGCTTCCGTTGCGAGCGCTGCGAAAATGGTTCAAGAAATCAAAAAAATGTGTATGAAAGAATTATTCCTCTTGAAATGATCTAACAAAATGTCCGCAACAGTATATGTCTATTTTTTGAGGTTAACTCACTAGAACCGTTTTTATGGTAATAACTATTCCACGCGGACGAAGTCGCGCGCACCAGCTAGTAACATATAAAAAACTTTATTAAAAACCCAAAAATTATTGTATGAAATATAAGCTATTCTAATTGTATTATAGGCCACATACAATAGGATGAATAGTTTTAACATAAATTAAATCGAAAAAAAATAGGCATACTTAAGTATTTATTCTACAAAAAATTAACACAAAATAAATTTTTACTTACTGTGTTATGAAACCATAATAACGACTTATTTTTATGATGTTCTTGGTTACATCTTCTTGAGCCATATCATCTTTAAAACTACTCCGTATTTGATGCTTGCATATTTCAATATGTCCAATGATATGGTAAATAAATGTCAAATTCATAGTGTCAAACAAAGCTATGATAGCCATGCAAACAATCCCACAGTAAAAACAAGTTGTTTGTACAATAACCCAGTTGGTAAAATTATATTCATAATCAAAAGGCAACCAAAAATGCACAACAATTTCGAGCCTAGATGTTATGTTCTTTAAAGATTCGAATTTACGAACATTATGCACGATCGGAACAATTTCGAAACCAGCGGCTGCACTATATGATAAGAGCAACAGATAATAATTCGACCAGCGAATCAATTTTTCAGCTTTTATTACAATCTGTAAAGCAAAGAACGTATTCATAAAATATGCATTAAAAAAAAGAAACACAGAAATTATCGTCTCCTTCTTACTATAAATCGAATCAAATGTAATACTTACTTCTTTCACCTGGATGCTTTCATCCTTTGATGTTTTAAGATAATTGTAAAGATGAATTTTAGGCATAAAATCTTCCATGACTGATTTATAGGCCTTAGTTTGAGCTACTAAAGCTTTCAGCTGAAAATACAATCGAAACAAATCAAAATCGTTTATTAGACAAAAATAAAGTTTTTTTGTTAACAAACCTTAATACGTAGCTGAAGTAAAGAATTAAGTTAGGTAAAGAATTAGTAATGTAAGTATAAACATCTAAATAAGCTCAGTAAAATATAACAAAACTTACACACGCTATAATAGAGACAGGCAAAACTGCATACATCATTGATAAAGCCTCAAACTCATATTTACTATGATTCAGAACCAAATAAAATGTTTGAGAAAATACGCCCAAAGGTAACATAATAAATACGAGCATTCTTTGCAAACGATATAAAAATAATTTAGGCATTTCAAACCACGGCCAATATTGAGTGTTCAATGCCACACATCCCATGAGCAATGCTGTCACTTGATAGTAGCGCTGATCTTTGGGATTTTGCCTGAAAAAGTTGTAAAAATCCTTAGTTAGTATATGAATGAATATATGAATCACCTGATTGTTTTTCATTTGTACAAATCAATGATATTGATCTACATTAAATCAAGCAGTGATCTAGTTTTGACACAATACGTAAAGCCATTTTACATTAAACATAATATACATATTGTATAAAAGAAACATTTCGCTTACAACATATTTACATTCTTCATGATTGTACACAATACTAGAATAAACTTTGTCCTTAGCAAGATATAGGGAAATAAAACCCCTGATTGTTGTCACCTTGTTGTTAGCATAGACACAATAGCAATATTGTATACGTATTTTTCTTTCATTTGTCAACCAATCGGAAAACGGCACGAGTTCTTAGCAATGCTACAATTGGTTAACACAAATCACGAACCAAATTGAATATTTTAACTTCTATTGCATTCGATTTTCTTGGAAAATATTGTCTTTGATTGAAAATGTAGGCAATTGATTAGTCATTATGTGATCAAAAAAAAAGCCTTTTTTTCCCTTCATTCGATAATCAAATTACAAATTTATAATGTTATTAATTTACTGTTTAAAATTACAATATATTTGTCAGATTTAGTTTTAAGATTATAATTATTGTCAAGTAATTTTCATAATGTCAAAAAAAAAATTATTTATGTACATGCGACGTCAAATTTATATTAATAATATTTAAGGGATCGTCCAACTTTGGACGAAGGCCTCCTCCAACTCATCCTCGTCTTTGCTGTTCTTGTCCACAGTTTTCCCGCCACCGCCTCTATATCGTCTCTCCACCGTCTGACTGGACGTCCACGCTCTCTCCGTCCATCTCTTGGCTCCCAGTGAAGTATTCTCTCTGTCCACCTGTTGTCTCTCTGTCTCGCTGTATGCCCCGCCCATTTCCATTTAAACTTGGCAGCCGTCTGAACAACATCGGTCAATTTCGTTTTCTTTCTGATGTCTTTACTATCGATGCGATCTCTCAGTTTTATTCCTAGCATAGTTCGTTCAGTTGCTCTTTGAAAAGATCTAAGTTTTTTTATTGTTTCTTTTGTTGGGGCCCAAGTTTGACATCCATACAGGAGAGTGGGCATTATATTTGATTCGAATACCTTTTTCTTTACACGGAGAGGTAAGTTGCCTTTGAAGATTTCCTTGTTACTCCAGTACTTTTTCCAGCTCAAGGATATTCGCCGGTCCACTTCTTTTTCGGTTCGGTTGGTCAATTTGATATTTTGTCCAAGATATTATAACTTATTACGTAGTCAATGTTTATACTGTCTATGGTTACTGGAATCTTCTCTCCATTCGTCATAATTTTGGTTTTTATTCATGTGCAATCCGTAAACTCTACTTTGTCGGTCTAGACTAGTCAGCATAGATTGTATTTCTTCGTGACTCTCTGATATGAGGATAATGTCATCGGCAAAACAGAGGTGGCTCAAGTACTCACCGTTTATGTTTAGCCCTTGATTGTTCCAGTCTAGGTTCCGGAATATTTGGCTTAGTAGAGCTATAAATAGCTGGGGAGATATTGTATCACCTTGTCTTACACCCTTTTGTATGAAAAATGGCTCTCCTATGGTCTCAAGTTTGATTCTAGCATTACAATTGAAGTATATATTTTTCAGTAGTGATATATATTTGCTTTCAATTCCTTGTTTTTGTAGAGTTCTACATAGTTCTTTGTGCTTTATTGAATCGAATGCTTTACTGTAATCAATGTATGCTAGATATGTAATGTATGTGTTTTGCCAAATTCCTGGCCTTTTTCGATAATCTGGGTAAGGGTGAAGATGTAGTCAATTCTTGAAAAACTTTTTCTAAATCCAGCTTGATCTCGTGTCTGGTTTTCATCCAATTGTCTGGTGATTCTGGTTAATAGTACTGAGGTAAATATTTTGTACAGCGTTGACAGTAGACTTATTGGCCTGTAGTTACTAATGTCTCTAGGATCACCTTTCTTGTAGAGTAGAGACACTGTGCAACTTTTCCAGCACGCAGGTATATATTCTTGTTCCATTATTTTATTGAATAGATCAGTTAGTACTGGGTATATCGATTCTTCCATGGCTTTAATTACATCATTTGTTATACCATCATCTCCTTGTTTTCAAAGAATTCAATAAATTGAGATTTTTGTTTCGATTATAAAACTTAACGTTTTTGAATTTAATCATTCAATTAAAATTAAACGTGTAATGTTCAGTGTTCAAATGTACATAGAGAGTAATTTGTAATCCAGAAGGATGAGCGCGTTCCCCACGACACAGGGGAAACCTAGTGTGGGGAACATAGATCACATCATTTGTAATCAATCCTAACATAGTAATATAAATATAGTACTAACAAACAAATGTTGTAACTTAAATATAAGGTTTTTGATGCCCAATAAATATATATTATAACATACAGGGTGGCGCAATAGAACGTGCATATTTAAAATATTTATTAAAAAATAAATACAAAAGGTATAGTTAAAATAAAACTGAGGTATTATTAAGAAATAACTGAAGTTTATTTTTTAAAAATAACATTGTCTAAATGATGACCCTCTCTACGACGACACTCCTCTAATCGCAAACGGAAGTTATTGAAAACTTTCTTCAGTAATGCTGGTGTAATTGCTGCCATTTCACCACGGATATTCTCCTTGAGCTGATCGATGTTTTTCGGATTATTGCTGTAGACTTTGTTATTGAGGTATCCCCACAAAAAAAAAGTCAGGAGGCGTCACGTCTGGACTACGTGGGGGCCATGGGATATCAACTCTTTTCGAAATCAGTCTGCCAGGGAACATCTGTTTCACAACCGCCATGGAGTCATTTGATGTGTGACAGGTCCTAGATGTTCTTGGACGACCTTTTGCTTGTGGTTTAAACGTTGAACCAGTCTCTTCAAAACGCTGTACCCATATTTTAATTAAATTAGCACTCGGAGCTTCACTAATTTGCCGTAGTCCATATTCAGAACAATATAAACGCCTAGTAACAATGTATGAACGAGAGTTCTCGTAAAATGCGCGCACACAAAATGCGCGACGCTTCCCGTCGAAGTGATTCATAGTGACTAAAACTCCATGAGCCCGCCTACCCAACGATGCAGGCTCCCCCCGCCTGCGCACTTTCTACCCGGCGAAAAAAAGAGAGTTTATGTATCCACATCGTATGTATAGAGTATTCACACAGAAAAAGTAATTTACACGTGTAAACGTTCGTCTACTAAGTGGTTATACTGCTCGCAGAGGAATGTGATCATCGTCCAGCTCCAATAGAAGGATATCCGACTGCAGCCTTGCTTACTCGTAAGATGCTGATGGTGGTTTGTCACCGTCTTGGTATCGTGATCACAGTCATGGTCATCCACCACGTTCCATCAGCTTTTATTCAGAACAAAGAGCCGCTTGAAGGAATCAACTTTTTGTTAAGAAGCGTATCCGAAGTGTTTGGTTTATCTAGATAAGTTTTTCACTGTGCATGAACACATTCATGCGGTATTCTGTCCATCATACTGTGTAGCATTCATACAGCACCAAATGTATCACCTCTAAATCGGGGACCCAATGCATTTCTAATATATAAAACAGTTATAATAAAATTTATAGGCAGTTTGTTATGGTAGTTTGTTTACAAAATCATTCAGTGCTACCAGAGTATTTTTTTTATACCGTACATGACATTTTTATACACACACAAGCAAAAAAGAAAATATGACATAGTGATCTGGCAGTTCGTACCATTTCTGTACTTATACAAATAAGCACGAACTCTTTGGAAAAAAGTTCGAAAATGTACACCAGCTGAAAGCCGGGCTCAAATTTAAATAAAATAAATAGTTAGAAATAATAAATAATACAGGATACTTTTTTTGGCATAAAATGTACACAAAACTATGTATACTAACTCCAGTCGCAATAGCTATGTACATTTTACGAAATTTAATAAATAAATAAAAAATATAAATTTAAATTACACCTTGCATACTGCATATACTTGCATATGTAGGAAATACACACACCTCATTATAATAAATCTATATGTAAAATCATATTTTGCTTGCTTTTATCTTATTTGTGCTTTTTTACTACATTATGTATTTGAAAAGAGCTAAATACGGTTGAAGCCGATATCTGGCAACACGCAAGTACGATAGTTTCAAAGAAAATATAGAACTGTTTTCGAATTAGTGACAGTGACAAATTTTGAAAGCAAAACTACTATAGGTTGTGCTATATTTTATCACAAACTCTTTCATTTTATGCAGTTTTAGCGAAATCATTCGTTCAGTGTCTCATCCCTAATCCGCTTGAAATCCGCTGGAACGCGATATTACGTCATAAGCTTGTGGTACGAATATTAGCAGCATTGAATTCCAGCGGAATCGCAGCGGAGCGGCAATGACACTGCTTTTAAAAACGTTGTGGTAGGCCTGCTGAAATTCTTTCTCGAAAACGTTGCTAGCTCCTATACTACTATGACTCTATCTATGTATAAAGAAATGTTAAATTACTCCATATGGCACCGGACTCAACGATTAAATTTTCTTAACCATGAAATTATTTCGTGTCATTAAATGCAGCTTTCTACGAATTAGTGATGTACAAATTATACGTAGATTATAAACTTAACGCTTGAAGTGTGGTTCTAAATTACTAGTTAGGACACTTTGCAACGTTTCTACGGACGTTAATTTTAACCTAAAACATGTTATTATAACGTTAATGCTGCAAAATAATTAAGTATAGTTATGCGAACAGTAGACCTTTGTATACTAACAATTTGGAGTATTCATTAAAATAAAAGTTTGTATATCTGTAGGCGGTTATTGGTATCGAGAGATATAAAGTCAATCTAGACAAATAAATAAATTTATCGCCTAAAAATTACACATTGAAGGTATGACTAGATTGCATTTTTATTTTTATCAAAATTTTATCGACACTTGTAAAATATACTGAGGAAAATGAACAAATTAACCGAATATTTATTCGGTTAATTTGTTCATTTTGAATGAGTTGATGAACTAAACACTGTTGAAGCCTCTTAGCTGATAATTTATAAAATTTATATATTAAACTAAATCACTCTGATTTAAAGATGTATTTATAAATTGTGGCTAATAAGTAAGTAACATTAGGGTGAATCAGTAATTGTAGACACCAGAGTTTGTTACTCATATAAAAATAAAATAAAATAGTTTTTATTCTTCTGCAACAAAATTAATATGTTAGTTTTAAATTTCACACTTTGAGTTTCAATTTTTGTCAGCAGAAGTTGCCTGCTTGGCAAAGGCCTCCCTTATTGTTTTCCACTCATCTCTCTCTCTCGCCTTCCTCATCCAATCAGGACCGCAGACTTCGTGGAACACATCTCTCCACCTCTTCCTTGGTCTCCCCGGCTTTCTGGTTCTATCCAAGGGTTTCCATTCTGTGGCTCTCTTTGTCCACCTGCTATTGTTTAGTCTACATAAGTGACCTGCCCACTTGAATTTAAGTAGCCGTGTCCTTACAGTCACATCAGATACTTTTGTTTTGCGTCGTATGGTTTTTTTCTACTCATACCTATACGAACTTACTCCTCCTCCTCTAGGCGATAGCTCAATGCTGAGCATCGTGATGACCCCGACCAAAACTGTGGGCCATTAGACGTCATTTATCACGGTCGGTAGCTTCGTGTATGGCAGCACTTGCACAGCACGAACTTACTATTCTTATCATTTATTTACTTATATTAATATTGAAGCGCCCTTAGCTCAGCTAGCGGAGGCAATCGCATGAGATTATTAATGTTAAGCAAAGGTTGACGCGGTCAGACATTGGATGGGTGACCGAAAAGTGGCATTCCATTTTGGGCGCTTCTGTGGGTCGGATGACACGAAAATTGTAGGCTGTTTGTCTAGTTCGGCAGTCGTTCAGCCATGTCAGAGGTTCTTGAAAGCGGATTGAAAACTCTCGACACCAGAGTTGGCCACTCTCATTCGATAAGAAGAATAAGAATATTGGTTCATATTACAATTAAATTTTATCTTAAAACCTAAGTTTATGTCGATAAAAAGAAAAAGTTCTCACTACATTTACATCGACAATTACATTATTATTACTAATTTCTATAGTACGGTAGTGAAAAGACTTGGTATGGTAGAACTAAGTTAATGCAGTTAAAACATACATAATATTAATATGTACCTAAACTTCGCTTACTGCGCTCACTCGGTCAGAGATAATAGCATACAAACAAACTTGTATCATGTTTTATTGTTCATAACGAGTATCATGTTTTGTATAATGTGATTGGAATATTGTTAACAAGAATCTGAAAAATTATTCGAAACTTTGCTTAACATAATAATATATATTTTTGCGAACACAAGTACATAACAACAACATTATTTACGATGAAAGTCGTGAAGAAACTAGAACCGTGAATATTTTTTTAGTCATTTATTTACTAACGCAATAATAATATTCGTTTAACGCACCTTCACAATAACGCAATGCAAAAATGCATTAACTTACCACACCACAAATTGTTCTATAGATTTTTTTGTTCATACAAAATATTTTCACATATTAAAATACAATTAAAAGTTCACCACAACGAACAAAGTCTCCCAAACAAGCAATTAACAATCAAAATCCATTGCACAAATCACCACACCATAAATAAATAATCAGTTATTGATATTGCTATCTCAAATAGCGAAATTAATCAAGCGGAAGCGGAGCATAACCACAAAGTAAACTTACAACGAACTATCCAAATAGGTCTACAACAAGGTCCCCGGGGCATGCCCTATATATGGACATATATGACACACATGCCTATTGCCTATACACAGGGTTACACATTACTTAGTTGACTGCCCTGTTAGCTTAGTTGGTAGTGGCTCTGCATTCTAATCTAGGGGTTGCGGGTTCGATTCCCAAATGACACGAGTATTTGTGAATTTTAAAATTTATAATTACTTGTCGTTGTCGTTGAGTCTGGTTGTTTGTATGTTTAATAAATATGTATTTACAACAGAAAAGTATATAAGTATTATATCCGTTATCTAGTACCCACGACACAAGCGTTTGCTTAGTGTGGGGCTAGATGGCGATGTGCAATGTCCTGGAATATTTATTTATTTATTTTATTTACTTAATAACGGAGTAATCGCGTAATACCCACAAAAAAACTGTCAGAACACTTGATAAACTTTTTTCCTTTTTTCAGTCGGTTAAAAATTATAATGTGGATCTATTCCGCAACAGTTTCTATAGCCGAAACATAAAAAGGAAAATTGCACGCTCATTAAACTATCCGATCAAAATTAGCTGTGGTTGCTTTTGTCTTTGTAAGTAACGGTTTGCATCATGATAACTGAGGCTTTTGGATTGAGAGAAAATTGACCATATATGTAAATATAATATCGTATAAATGATATAAAAAGAGCTAACAGCAAACTCATTGCATTAAACAAAAAATCGAATACAAAATTGTTTAGGTACTTACCTTATTTACAAAACTTAGTAAACTAAAATGGTTGACCAAAAAACCAAAAAATATATCAACGGAACTAAAATTATTTATATTCCATTTGCATAATATTTTTAAGCGAATGTGTGTTTATCCTTACGCACCCTGGTTCGAATCCGGCCCTACACCAAAAACTTGTATTTTTGCATTCATTTAACGGTGAAGGAAAAAATCGTGAGGGAACCGACATGTTTGAGGACTACCAAATCCGAGGACATGTGTCTCCCGTGGAAGGATCTGGGCGCCCACCACGACGTATCTGCCCATGAGAATTCACCTAAGAAAATAATTCTGTGGGGGAGTCACGACCCTCAGTCATGAGGAAATACGACTCAAAGAGGGAGAGAGAGTATTTAGTAATTTGACCGACATCCAAAAAAATTAGATCTAAAGTTGTTTCCTTGGACATACTAAAATCACAGCTAAAAGTCTATGGGCTTGATAATGGGATGATTATCAACTCTGTATATTTCAAATCCGCAGTCGGTAGATAACGTACGATCTACGCTCCGTGAATTATGGCGTGTCATAATACAGTGATAAGCGATTTGTAATGCGCCGATACTGACGCTGTTTTGAAATTCCAAATCGAGGTTTCACCTGTATTTATGAAGTCTATACAGAGACTGTATGGCTACCATTTCTTTTAATGAAAGATTGGTTGTTATAATAATTATATAGGTAACTCTCACACCAAAATCTATGGCTAAAAATCTGAAATCTAGAATGTAACGTTTATTCTTATAAATTAATTTGCTAATAGTAAATAAAATAAAAATAATAAAAAATAATAATAATGCCTTAAAAATACCGGGCGTAAGTCCCGAGAATCTGTGAAGAGAAATAAAGAAAATAAAATAATAAAAATTATTTTCTAGTCAGTTATTAACCCATCAATGTCTGTGAGTTTACCTTAATAAATAGAAGCTTAAAACCGTTCGTTTATTATTATACATCGCCATAAAGATGTTCAATTTTTTACTGAACGGCTGACACAACCACGATTTAACACCATACAATGAGAACGAATTTATTATGCCACTGGCTGCAGCAAAACGTAAAGTGGCAAAATTATTTCGCGATCCATCACGTTTCTGCGGTCGACCGGAATTCAACCCGGTGAGTATATTCTTTCCGCGAAGTATGACAAACTGCTAAAGTTGGAGCAAACCCCACCAGCTCATAAACACTTTATATTTTCCCACATAACTTGCTGACGTAATTGGAAGTAAATATTTTATGTGAGCTAGGAAAAATTGAGGTGTTAAAATATTGCTAGCTGTACATTTTATGATTTATCTAACGACCTAAGCTTACATGATTTTGCGTCGGTTAATAGGTACGCGCGTTTCACAAACATTCATATAAAAAAAAAACATTATAAATAAACATTAAATTCAAATTCAATTTCAAGATTTTATTTTGTTACTCAGGACACAACAATATATACCTACATAAAAAAGATAAAAACAGGTAGAATACATAGGTGATAATATATGCGTTAATAGTTCATTAATATTTCTTCATCAAGAAAAACGCACACAGTCACAGGACCGTCGTATATCGTAAATTTTAATGTACAGTTTTCAACCACATTTTAAAAACATGTCGGACTATAATATTGTAGCATAGAAGTAGATAATAAATATAAGAAGCATAGATTTAAAGCTTCTTGCTATATGCATATGTTTTGAAACTCACTGTATCTAAATATATAAAATTCAAAGGTGACTGGCTGACTGATTGGCTGACTGACTGATATAGTGATCTATCAACGCACAGCTCAAACCACTGGACGGATTGGGATGAAATTTGGAATGAAGGTAGATGTTATGACGTAGGCATCCGCTAAGAAAGGATTTTTGGATATGCCACTTTTAAAGGGGTGAAATAGGGGATGCAAGTTTTATTTCTTAATGCGAGCGAAGCCGCGAGCACCCACTAGTTTGATATATTTTTTTTAAGTGACAAGTTAATGAAACATCAGTTACAAAGAGATATAGACAGTACTTACTAATTCGCACATCAACGGCTTTTAACCCCAAATTGTGCTTTTATAATGTATTTGAATTTAAAATGCCACATGAAAAGTTGAAAAGCTTAGAAGCAAATTCCGTGACAAATATTCGAGTGCTTTTCTGTTCTTAAGCTTTTCATCTACAACGTCATTTGTAAGGTTTTCGTTGTGAATATATTTTTAGAGTTAATACATTTTCTCAATCAAATCAGTTTAGGTATTCATTCACTCCATTTAAAAATACATAATGAATATAAAAGCATACTGCATATTGTTTAAAAAAAGTAATCTACTAATTTAAAATTAACCCAATCAGATCTCCATAGCTCACTGATTAACTTAATAACTGTCGGCACTTACACGATCAAAGGCATGAGAAAATTAACCGGTGAAAGTGAAGGTTTCTTCACTCTTGTAGTTGATTTCTTATTATTCCATTGACGGCTGATTTAAATTAAAAGGTAATGTAACTATTCCACTTCTTCATTATCACTTATAAAGGTTATATGTACATGTAACGATAATCGTTTAGTTTCATTACTTATATCGAGTACATTGCGGCAAGATGGATACAAAAAAGTCTTTTTATTTGTCAGTCTAAGACACAACTAATCTTCTTTATAAATAAAAATGAATTGTTGTTCGTTAGTCTGATTAAAACTCGAGAACGGCTGAACGGATTTATCTTATCTTAGTCTTGAAATGTTCGTGGAAGTCTAGGGAAGGCTTAAAAGGGGAAAAAAAAACAAAAGTTTAGGTCGCAGTACGAAGTCTGCCGGGACAGCTAGTTTTACATAATTACACCTAGTCTTTTTTTATCTATTTACAACCATTTATTATGTCACATAAGCCTACATTTGAACTATACTTATTTTTAATTATTTTAGCAATTCTGTGAATATACGAGTACACTTGTTCTAATGTACTAAGTTTTTTGTAAAAACAAGCACTTTGGTAACGTGTTAATCGGTTCATTCGATTTTTTATGCAATAATGTTAGTTTGTGTTTTCAGAAAACACCCAAGCGAGCAGAAGTTCACAAAATACGTGGCGTTTTTCATGGGTTTACTAAGTCTTAAAACGGAGACTTGGTACTGGTATCAGAGACCAAAGAGCAAGTTATATACTTTGCAGCAGATCATTGTGATTATATTCTGTCCTATAACTTGTTTTTCTCAAGTACTGTATCTTTATCTACATTATAAAGAACACAATTTTACTTCAATCATGGCTCAACTAATAATTATGCCCGTTGGATTTGTTGTGATGGTAAATATTGTAGCATGATATCATTTAGTAAATATATTTTTTGTAGTGAGCATTAAAAACGTTTCTCATATGCGTCGTTGCGTCGAAAAAGTGTTAAAATAGTTATTTATGAAACAGTCATTTTTTAAATTAGTTAAAAATGTAGCCCATCGAATATTAATACAACATATTTTTTACATTTTATACTCTTATATTAGTATATACGTATCTATAACACAATTGCTAAGTGCGGAGTGTTGTTTGGAGTGTTTATTTTATATACATATAAACGCGTATCATTCGGATTCAATTGAATCATTGATCCATAATAAGCAATACCATAATTCTTCTTTTTATATTTTTAAGGTGAAAACAGCTATTGCTCAGACATCAAGCTACAGTTTTGCAATGAAGGCTTTTATGGACAAAATCCATCTCCATCAATATGATAGAACTCAATGTGATGAAGACAAATCAAATTTTGTAGCCCATGTAAGAATCAATTTGAATTGCATTGCCATCCAGCGTGGTAATGCGGCCAGTATGCTGGGCACGCTGCCCTCTGGTAGTGGGCTGGAGCACTTAGATTATCTTTAGGCTTTTCTAAAGATTTTCTAAGTGCCCCTATTTGTAGTAGTTAGAAGTAGTATGTTTAGTTTTTCTTCCCTTGTTTTTATATTTTATTATTGTAAATAAAGACCTACTACAATTTGAATTTAATTTCACATAAGTATAGAACATATCGTGAATTGTTATGAGTTTTACTCTACGTAGTAGGAGTATGGTGAACTGGTATCTAGCGCTTTAGTAGACGCGGGACTGCTAGTACGTTTTAAAGTATATTAAAGTAGACTGAATTAACTCCGATACGTTTCAAAAAGGCATTACCTTTTATAGTCACCATCATTATACATTTTTTTTTATTATACTCTTGACGAATTCTTTAATGACGATGATATATGTAACGAAAATACTTAGATTATTTGTAAGTACTTAGATTAATTGTTTTGCATGCCGATGGCTGAAATGTGGCGCTCTTAATTATAATTGTAAGACCTTTTATGTACCCATGTTTCGCAGACCAATAAATGAATTTGAATTTGAATTCTTTGCCAATGTACATTGAAATAAATATTATTTTTCAGGAAACAATAAACGCAGAGAAGTACTCTAGATGGACGTGTCTCATGATCATGAGTAGTGCGCTGATTTGTTGCGTTGCCTGGAACGTGGTGCCTTTAATACATAACATACAGAACAATCACTCTATACACAACATAACTACCCGTCTCGAAGTCTGTATACATTTCTGGCAGCCCTTTGACTACGAATTCAATTTCTATGGATACATATACATACAAATAATCGGATTTTACTGCGGAAGTGTCGCTGTGTTGATCATGATCCTCTTTGATTCGACCAATTTGTCGATGATTTTTCACTTGGTTGGACATCTGAAGATACTGCAATATGAACTAAAATCTTTTAAAAAGGACATGAAAGATGATGTAGTGAAGAAAAAGCTCGTGGATGTTACAAGGAGCTATTGTTTTATTACGGAGTGAGTTTTTTACTGTTGCAGCCTAGGGTATACATGAAAATTTTTTGGTCAGATTTAGACTACGGGATATACTTTAAATAAACATAGTTTAGAAATATATTCTTATATACTTTTTGATAATAAAAATAATCTGTTAATTAGTCTTAATAATTTTTTTAGCACAGTGAAAATTGTGGAAAACGCGTATGGATTAAATATCCTAGCAGTATACTTGCAAAATTTAATGCAAGGTGCCCTTTTGTTCTACCAAACGATGACCATAGAAAAGGAAAGTATTTGTCTAATAAATATGGGTATTAAAATACGTATTTTAAAATAAATGTTATAGTGTAAATAAATTGAACCAGTATACATAAGCCCATGAATAACTATAAAAACTTCAATAAATTATATCAAAATCATATTAATTTTTCAAAAAGTCAACGCTGACTATTTATTTAGTTAATTTTATTTCTTCTTTGTAGTTTAGGGAAATCTATTCTTTTGACTGCAATAAATAGCCTGTCTTTATATGTTTAGCAATATTTTTGTTTGTGTGTCCCTTAAATAATTTTATGTTACATAAATGTGCCTGTTTGTATAGAACGAATAAAATTTAGGTACATTAGGCTGAGTTGCGGCTGTTTTGGGACATCACAATCTTAGCATGTAAGTTTAGTAAGTAAATAGGTTAAAGTTTTGTGTGTGTCAAATAAATATATTTTCTTTAAAAAAAATGGTTGGTAATTATGCGGCTTTTTTTTTCAATTAAAGCCCACATTATTTTGTTTCAATGTACATATTTGCATACTATTGTCTTTGATTGATGTAAATTTGTTACTTTATTTTCAGAACACAGAAACAATTTTTACATATGGGCTCATGATTCCTATCGTAGTGGGATTTATGATAGTCATATCTGCTATTCTGGAAAATGTTCGCATACAGGTATTTGATTCTAAATTTTTTTTTTTTTTGTTTGGCCATAACTATATATTGTGCCAGTTCTCAAGTAAAAATTCTAAATTAATACTTTTTTCAATAAAAAACGATATTAGGTACATGTACACCCAATAAACCTTAAACATATTATGTAAATTGGAAACATATAATTGAGGGATGAACAAGTAAGGGTTTGTTATAAAACATGTTTATCTTTATTTATGCATGTTTATACATGTTTATTTATGACTGCTCCGTAAGCTTAGTTGGTATTGGCTCTGCCTTCTAATCTAGAGGTCGCGGGTTCGATTCCCGCATAACACAAGTAATTATGAATATTAAAATTTGTAATTACTTGTGTTAAGTCTGGTCGTTTCTATGTATAATAAGTATGTATTTACAAAAGAAAAAGTATATATGTATTATATCCGTTATCTAGTACCCATGATACAAGCGCAAGCTTAGTATAAGGCTAGATGGCGCTGTGTGATATGTCCTGAAATATTTATTTATTTATTTATTTATCTTCAATTACTTACACGAAATAATGTTTTGCCAAAATCGTTATAAAATACAAACATACAAACGGTTTTGGCTAAAAATATAATATTTCGACTTCTGTATTTGAAAGGTAAAAACAAATTGGTACTACCGCGAATTAGATTTATACCTTTAAAATGATTTCTATTATTTTTTTTAGTTTCTAAGTATAAATATAAGTGTAATGATGTAATGACACTGTTATCACAATAATAAAAATATAATAAAGTCAAAGCGATATGTGGAAAGAGTTACTTGTCTTTTATACTAATTCTTTTTTAAATTTCAGTCGAATTATATTCCGACAATGTTATACGAATTGCCGTGGGAGTACATGTCTATAAAAAACCAAAAGATTCTTCTTCACATAATGCTGCAAGTTCAACAGACCCTTGAGTTTAAAGCCGCGTTTAACTTCAAAACCGGTATACAACCAGCTATCAACGTATGTATTTTCAGTATGATTTGAATATTTTTATACTTCTCTAAATTTCTAATAATATATTAAACCGAGTGTGGCTCGGTGGTTCCAGTTTTTTATTGCTTTCATGCTTTTCATTCACACGCACCCTGGTTTGATTCCGGCTCTACACCAATGACTTGTATTTTCAAGTTATGTGTGGATTTGCACTCGCTTAGCGGTGAATGAAAACATCGTGAGGAAACCGACATGTTTGAGGACCATAGGACCACAATATCCAAGGAAATATGTCTTCCGTGGAAGGACCTGGGCGCCCACCACGATGTATCTGAGCCCAAGAGAACTCCCCTAACGAATTAATTCTGCGGGAGAGTCACGACCAAGTAACGAGTAAGGAAACTCGCAAAAGAGACAAGTGCAATCCTAGAGTCCCACATGCCTATAAATTTTTATATGTAATTATTATAGCAAAATTAAATTGTTATTTGTTTTCAGATAATAAAAACAACATTCTCGTACTACACAATGATAAAAGCAAACCGAATGCGAGAATCTTAAAAAAAAATTTGAAATAATATGGACGATGGTTTTCAGAAACTAGATTATCACAGAATATTTCTCTTATTGCACAATTTAGAGATTAAAAATAATCACATATCTGAGTGTTGCTTTTATTTAAATAATAATGTTAGTATGTAGATTTTAGCACTGATATTTGATTTTTGTTTTGGTACCAACCTTCATATTTGTGCTTCACTAAATAGTCTTTAACCTTTTTTTTTGAACTTCATGCTCATTTTGTCAATTTGTCCCATCTAGGTATTTTGTCTCTTACATTACATAGTATGTAAATTTAGAGACCATTTAACTGTTACTTTTTTCTCATATTTTAACTTCTATCTTTACCACATAGATATACAGTTTTAAACCTAATAAAAATAATTTTCAATTCTTTTGTGTAGTTATAAATGTAAAACTAATACTTACTTACGTTTGTGAGTTTTATTTCTAATATTTACGCATTGTTTGATATGAAGTTTACGTTTATGTTTATACATACCTACTAACTTTATGTAAGGGTAAATAATGAAGACGAATCTTTCCATAGCTATAGCTTAGCTACGGAATCCAAAAAAAACTGAGCTGCCAGCGTGACTAAGTACCTGCAGCCGTCGAATCATATTGGAGAACCACTTTTACCCTCGGGAGGCTTTGACCGCGGATATTGACTGCGACAAAACAGTATGTGTTAGAACTACATTCTTACCAAATTATTGAATACTAGTGTCTAGTTTAGTATTAAAACATTCACATGCATACTTGTTATTGTGGTATACAGTAGGTAGGATTTCATCTAGAGTAGTTTCAGGTAGTAATATTGGTTATTACATTTTTGACAACTACTTTTGATATCTTATCGTGACATCCTAGGAAAGATACGAGTAAAAGCACTCATACTTATGTATCTGGAGAAGAGAACTCTTCTAATAAATTACTTCCCCCGAGAGGTACGACCCTCAGAATTATGTCTTAAGGAGGAGGAGGAAGCAATCATCATCTAGCGATTGCTTTTTACTGTTGATGTCATATTGTTAATGATTATGAAAGCAAGTTGTTTTCTTTCCTTGCCATCTTTGCATTGCATTTTTTAAAACTATTTCCAATTACTGGTTTCACTCGAAACCCATACTGTGTCCAGTTATACTGCGTCAAACTCGCATTTTTTCACAGCGCTAGAGGAAAAGCGTTACTCAACGAGCATAAACCGAGTCGACATGATAAATTATGTAATTTGCAACAAACTCAGGAAGCCGCGGCCGCCTCAAATGGAGTAGCACTACGGAACAAAACTGATGGAAAAATACCATTCGCAGTGGATGGTTTGTTTCTGCGCATAAATAAATTATGCTAGAATATTTGCCGCCTTTTTTGTTTTGCTTCGATTTCACTATGAATATGTACATAGTGATATGTCAGTTGAAAAAATTTGGCTTGTTTGTGTGTGTCTTAAATTATAGACCATAATTCTATCAATGGTGCAAAGAGAAACGTAGAACACCTCAAATAAAAAAAAAAACATATTATTTTAAATGTCAAAATACGGTGGTCTAAAGTAAATAAGCCCTTTATAATATATTTTAGTCTCAGGTTCTTATTACTACACCTAGTAGTCAATCAAACATTTGATGTAGAATGTACATCAAACTTTTCACTTCTTTCTTTTATTTGTCTATAACAATCCAAACTATCCTTTAAAAAAATACGAACCACTTCCTCTGAGAGCCCATTTCACTCATTCCATTTCGTTCTTGACACATCAATTACCGTTCATCTTATTTCCTACTTCATCCAATAGGGCGTAACGTGTTGATGAAAATGGCTGCCATCAAAAAAGGCCTAGTTCAGGTCAGTTTGGTGATAAACTTATATGGGGTCAGTAAGATTTCTGAGAATCATCCTCATGTTCGAATCACGCTACCATGCGGGCATAACCCTCGCTGAGATTGCATCTTTAAAAGAAAGTGTATTACAAAAAAAAGTATATACGTATTATATCCGTTATCTAGTACCCATGATGCAAGCGTAAGCTTAGTACGGGGCTACTTGGCGCTGAGTGATATGTCCTAAAATGTTTATTAATTTATTTTATTTTTTAGTGTTCACCTTTGTGTGGGGTAAAGGGGTTTAAAGTAAAGTGGGTATAAAGCAACGTCAATATAGAAAATATATATATATATAGATTGACAACAACAATAGCAGTTTTAATAATAACAGACAAGCGTGATCCTTTGAAGTTTATAAAAAAAAAAACACATTAAAATGAACCATCATTAACAGAAGTTGAATTGGACAATAGATCGAAAATATAATAAAAACAAATGTTTGCTGCAATACAAATACAAAAACAAAATTAATTATTTGCCAAGTCCTCTTACAGAGCTTTTTGTACTATATCAAAGCGTATGATGTCGTTTCCTTAGAAAGGTTCTGAGTTACATAAATAGCGATATGATACTCCGAAAGCGAGAGTTGAAATAAGTAAATGGAGCTCAGGAGATTATGTCCTTACAGAGAAAGCACGAATTGTGGTGTCACGCCACTATACTACTGCTTTAGATATGTACATATGTAGATATATGTATCTCGTAACGAAAATCCTCCTCCTCCTGTAGAATTAATGACTAGTATTTTCAAGAGTAATGTGTGGATTTGCACTCGCTTAACGGTGAAGGAAAACATCGTGAGGAAACCGACATGTTTGAGGACCATAGGACCACAATATTCAAGGACATGTGTCTTCCGTGGAAGGACCTGGGCTCCCACCACGATGTATCTGTCCAAGAGAACTCCCCTAACGATTTTATTCTGAGAGGGAGTCACGACCCTCAGTCATGAGGAAATTCGACTCAAGAGATATATCTTGTAAAATTGCTTTCTATGAAATGCATTCTAAGAAGCACCTAGATTATAAGTTAATTGACAATTCACAACAGTCGCCACTATAAATTAACATAAGTTGAAGGTGAATAAGTACATGTGCTTGCCGGAAACCATCTAGACGAGTTTACAAAGTTCATAGGCCATATTTTGCTCATCCTTCTAACTGATCGTTGATCGTATTAACACTAGTTTGATTTACCAGATATTAATTAAAAATTACGCGTACATACATATCTCAAATGGGTGACGTGGTCATGTGTGATCCAAATCCTTTTCAAAATAAAGAATAAAAAAAAAATACTTATCTCCAGCTATCAAATCTAAAATACCGTCCCATAATAAGTAGGTACATATTATATAGATGTTTCAGTAGCTCAGAGCAATTCTTAAGATGAATTTTTGAAGTCACAAACTCAAACTCTAAACCCTGACAATAGACCATGACAATGCACAATAACCTCGCTCCCTGCTTCCAGCTTCTGTAGACTCAAAAGCCGCTATATGTAGGTAAATGGAACTTTATTTATGAAAGGACATTCAAAGTAGGTATTTTAATTTTCAATAGACTCATTCTGCATTCTAAGCTGGGAGCGAGTCGAGAAATACGTAATGGAGTATGAAACGTATGTACGTTGCTTCTGCGTTTACTATTAGGTAATGGAGTGGCATACAAAGTCAAAGTTTTAAACTGATAGCAAAATCTTACTTGTCATAGAACCAATCTAAATAAAATTACAACAATACAAGAAACGAGGCATATGCTCAGCCGTGGACAATAATGGATAATCATAAAAGAATTAGAGATTTGCTGAAGGTTCCCGAATAATTATTAAGAAAACGATAAGGTTAGTTTTTTTATTGCATTTGTAACTAATTGTTGAACCAAAATATATATTTTTTATCTTTAGGAAATTGTAAAGCCATCGATAAAGCAAGTTTAAAGACTTTGGCCGTCAGAGATTTTTTAGAATACTCCATCCCAGTAATAAGATAATGGCAAAAGTGTGCGTATAATTCGTAATTACGAGATTTTATAATTCGAAACCCCATATAGGTTATTATATACATTACGCAGCTAACACCGCGGGGCATTGCTAGTAATACATACGTCAGAATCAGACCAGTCATAAAGTTCTTCTTCAGGGAAATCCACAAAAACGAGTCAAAGTCAAGTCAAACATAAGAAAACATGATAACTTAATCCCCGAGACCACAAGTTTGACAACTCACATGTGTAGAACATCGAATTCGTCTTTAGGGACTAGCAGACTAGAAGACGATTCTGCGCGTGGATATAATTGGAACTAAATAGTTCTATCAAAGTTATCTTTGAGGTTATCCAAAGTGCTACTAATTGGCATTCCATTATGGGCATTACCATGGGTCACATGACACGTTAAATAGTAGGTCCCAGCGCTTTGTAATACTTTAACAATTGTTAAGCTATGTCAGAGGTCCTTTGGGTGGTTTGAAAACTCTGACACCAGAATTAGCCACTATTATACGGACTTTCTTGTTTTTCAAAAGTGCTGCCATTGATTGCGTGTTGAGTAATCTGGTTTTGAGTCTAGTTGGAGCTTAACGACTACCGTCTATAAATCGAAGGCCAAAGCCGCAAATTGTGATCCTGGGCCTAGCTAACTGCCGACAACTGTCATGGCACAGATCAGAGAAGTCATTGTTGTATAGAAGTGGCGCTAATCTGATTGTAGCAAGCTCAAAAAATATGTATTCTTGCATGTGTATTTTTAGATAACGATAATAAGAAATAAAATAATAGAAATTAAAAATCAAAATTACTTTTTGTAAAACTAAATTTTTATCAGATTAATAACACAAGAGAAAAAAATCCTCTTGTCAAAAAGTAAAAAAAGGCGATAGGTTTTCACTTTATTAATTTTGAATTGATTTACGTAGTGAAACGACTACAGTTTTATGATTTTTTACAAATAATTTAGAAACAAGTGTAGTATTCATTTTGTTAAAAAATGACATTAATACTTATTTCACATAACATTTTGTGTAAACTCCTCACTCCCAGTAATATCTCTAAAAACATTTTCTTTTCAAATACTTCTCCATGAAAAGCAAATATCGAATGCAAACGTAAGAAATTGCATTGAGAAAAATCTACGCAAACATGTGACCTACCCCACCAATCGTGTTGACACAGAGGAAAGGTTCAAATCGAATGACTGCTAGGTATATCGTTATGACAGAGTTCTGTATCCGAACAAATAACATGCAAATGTATGAAATACTGTTGCGATACGGAAATCGAATCCTCACCAACGGCTGGCTTGTTTACCAGGAAAATATAATACTCGCGACAGACTCGTATTTTCGATTTTTTTGTATTCTACTTTTTTTTTAATTTAGAACACGAGTTCTTTTTATTATTCAGAAGTTCTCATTAAAACGAACGCCCATGACGTATTTCGAGGTGTTTTATAATGTATTCTATTTTTATTCATTTAGAACGTGACTCACCATAAATAAAATTGCAAGTCAATACAATAACAAAACAGCATATTTTCGTGCTTCTTATATTGTTGTCATATTTAGAACAACATATTTTTCGAGTAATGTGTGGATTTGCATTCGCTTAGCGGTGAAGGAAAACATCGTGAGAAAACCGATATGTTTGAGGACCACAATATCTGAGGACATGTGTCTTCCGTGGAAGGACCTGTTCGCCCACCACGATGTATCTACCCAAGAGAACTCCCCTAACGAATTCGTTCAGCATGGGAGTCACGACCCATGAAGAAATACGACTTAAGAGAGATATTTACAACGTGTAACATTTGACCATAATAAAACTCATTTGTTTTATTTAAAAGCTTTTATATACTCACTCGTGCTTGCCAGAATACCTACTCACGTAGAGAGCTAGCGTAAGTTGGTAGTCATAACTCGCAGTGCTTACTTACCACAGCACTTACGTAGCTCTCGCGTTTAACTAAACATTATCTTCACCTCATAACTTAAACATGAGTGTAAAGTAGGCAGACCTACATCAAAATTATCAACCGACACATCTGTACTATGAAGCACTCTTTACGATAGTTGTTCGACTCAAGCGACCTCGTGGCCGTTTTGCGAATTTCTAAGGGTCGCAGTAACGTTTGCGATTTATTTATCGTGAGACGGTTACCGAGCCGGTTGTAGCCCAATGTTGGAAGACTCAAGTAAATTTAAGAGACCCAATTTACTTGATTGTGGGTCGAGCGCTGTTTTGTTATGTTTGGGATTTTGATCGCAATTTATTGCTCGGTTCTCTTTTGTTTCATTTATCAATCAAATACAATTTTCGTGCTCAGACTGTAGCTACAGGGTTACTAGCAAGTAATTTTAAATATTCTATGGACTCTTTTGAGAGGTTTCAGTACGTGGATGGCCAAAATATTTTTCTATGACATTAAAAAAATAATGCACATAGCCGCTGTTCAACGAACAAAAAGTTATTTTTTCTTTCCTAGCTTGTTTTACTAATATATTTACCAAAGTTGTTTTAGAGAGATTTGAGTAAGTTAATTAAAATGTATAAAACTAAAAATGAGTTAAGTTTAAGCGTTGAAGTTCTAGACAAAATACCAAAACATTAATATATTTTTTTTACATGATATAGGCTTACGCTTGACTACAACTTGCGGACCCGCCAGACTACGTCCTCTCTGTTGACTCTTTTACTCTTTAGTTAGTTAGAAAACGTTTGTAAAGGAAAAAGAAAAGGGCAGTTTTTAGGGATTTATCGGCATATTTTAGATTTTTTCTCGCCGTAAAAACAATTCTTGATCTGCAACAAATTAAAAAAAAAAGAATTGGCCAAATCGGTCCAGGCGTTGTTGAGTTATGCGCTTACTAACACATTTTGCGATTTATTTTTATATATAAGATTAACATAGTAGTTACATCAACTTTAATTATCCACCGACCATAATGAGAAGCCTCACAGTCTCCTATAATAAAACAGCTTGAAGGACAAAAGGCTACGTTATATATCAAGTGGCCACTTCCTTGGCTTCCTTATTAAGCTGTTGCTTAACCTATACTGATTTATAAGACAAGGGTTGGCCTCGAATGTTGCCAGATTATCTTTCTGACCTATATTACGACGCCGCGTGTGTTAGACATGTTTGCTCACCAAAGTTTGCTTAGCTTTTGGATGCAATGATGTTGCCCCAGTTTAGAACAAGGCCTGGGTAAATTAGGTACGGTTTAAATTGTAAAATGGGTGATAGGTACAGGGAAAAGATAATGAAAACTTTTTTGGAGAAACGTTTATGTAAATTTCCATAATACATCAATAAACATTTGTTTCTGTATGTGTGTGACAGTAAAGAATTATTGAAAGTTACTATTTTTCTGATTTGATATCTTTTGCTACCTTAAATCATTATATAATTATAACCAGTTTCTTTTATCTGTTATCGATAATTTGTAATCCTCTATCAACAAATGCATCAAATTAACAAGTCCGTTATTCACTCGTTTTCAAAACGATACTAATACGTGAAACAGTTTAAAAAATAATCAAATAACCGTTGTTTAAAGTTTGTAAGTAAAACAAAAACTGTGCGTGAATTGATAAAAAAAATACATCGGAATTCTGTTGAAGAAAATAGATACTTAGAGAGAAACAAACACAATTGTCTAGAGAAAAAAGGAAGATAGAAATCCGGGCGCTGCTTACTTATTTATCGTAGTTGGCTTAAACGTTTTCTAGCAATTAGTATGTTTTCTTGTTTCCTTTTACGCACTAATTAGGAAATATCCCTAGGGCTCATTTAGCGAAATAAAGGAATAGTCACATCCTAAGCCTGCTCAATGTCTGTAAGCTATGTAGTAATGTTGTACCTAAAATGAGATTATTTTCTTTACATTTTGGCATCAAGAGTGCGAAATAAGTTAACAATTTTTCTAACATATATGACATTCAAATGTAGTAAATAAAAAATACTAACAATAACTGACATATATGTAAATAACAACAACAAAGCAGAAAAATTATCATGGAAACGTACTTGCATTTTCAAAATGAATGGACACATTCTGTAATCCATAAAAAACCCTATAATATGTATCTTTCTAAAGATATATACCACTCTGAAATGCATCGATTCCCAAGTGGTTGCATTTCTAGTACGCATGCAGTTCGTTTTCCTGACAAGATATATTGTATGGCAGTCGTAAAGCCATTTCGGAGGCCCTTAGGGCGGCTTGATAAACCCTCGACACCAGAGTTGCTCACTCTCATTCGATAAGAAGAAGAAGAAGAAAAAGATTGTCTCTTGCTGTTATTATGTATTCTCAAAAGGAATCAACACATCTTGTAAGCTATCAAGAACCCTATTTGTATCTCGTCCCAAAGATATATAGCCACTCTGGAATGCATCGATTCCCAAGTGGTTGCATTTCTCGAGCGCATGCAGTCCGTTTGTCGGTGTGTATCGAACACGTTTCCGTTCACAAATCAAGCGGAAGATATTGAGGAT
This sequence comes from Macaria liturata, assembly GCA_964023185.1. Taxonomy (NCBI): domain Eukaryota; kingdom Metazoa; phylum Arthropoda; class Insecta; order Lepidoptera; family Geometridae; genus Macaria; species Macaria liturata. The sequence continues at coordinate 2,850,621 of OZ026820.1, read as the reverse complement.
GCTTCAGCTAAGTCTTCTAAGACGGATGAGGTTTAATTCTATATTGGTTGTAAGATACGTTGAATTGTTTGATAACTTATGATGGGAAAAGTAGGCATTCATAAATAGGTGTTTTTTTGTATAAATAGAACCTACTAATCTTTTATTTAATATGTCGCCAGTTAACTAATAAAGAATATATATTATGTTAAGTTTTGTGTTTTGTTGTGCATTTTCCTTCTTGTTTTGGTGTTTTAATAAAAGGTTTTTACTTTTGTTTTGACATCAGTAACCTTCCCGCTAAATACGTTCCCCGTAGCCCAAATGTATTTGGAATACATCAATCATCAAAGTGTTTATCTATTATAATAGTATGTAGTGTGTGCAATTTATTAAACTGATTTATTTTTATGTGTGTATATGTATCACTATAAGTTCAACACGATTTAGAACGATTTCAAAGACTATTAATTAAACGATTTTCCATCAATTTAGTAAAAGCGCCATCAATTTGGCCGTCACCTGTTGACAGATTGTTATTTTGTAACCGACGAGAAATGAGCGAACGTTCCCAATTCGAATTAGTGTCAAAACAGTGACGTTGAAAAGGCTGATTGGTGATTGGTTGATTGTAGAGTTCGCAACTTGAGTACCCATCTATCAATCGTGCTCGTTAATATATCGTTTTGAAACGATTTTATTTGTAAAATGATTTTTAATTTAGTAGCGATCGTCTGATATTAAACGGATTAGCATAATATTTTTACATTTTCTGTAATGTGATAATGATGAGTAGTGTGATGATGATGTAATGTGATATTAAACCATAATACAAAATTAAAACTGTACTTTTTCGCCATAAAAAAAAATCCCTAATCTACGAGTAAATATATAAAACTCAAAGGTGACTGACTGACTGACTGATATAATGATCTATCGCACAGCCTAAACTACTGGACGGATCGGGCTAATATTTAGCATAGATATGGTTGTTATGACTTAGGCATCCGCTAAGAAAGGATTTTTGGGAATGCCACTTTTAAAGGGGTGAAATAGGGGATGCAAGTTTTACTTCTTAATGCGAGCAAAGCCGCGAGCATCCACTAGTATCTAAACAAAGTAGTGATTCAGTTAAAAATACACAAAGTTTATTTATTAATAGAACTCGTTTTGTTAAGACAAGTAGGCTGATATAAGTATCAGCCTCCTCCTAATTTTAGTAAATATCTATATGGCAAAATAGGTTAACGAACTAAATAATACAAATACAATTTCACATGCTAGCAAGCTGAAAACCTGAATTATTTCTGACATTTCAATCAGCTGCCTAGGCAATGTTATCTGAATTTTCCACCTTTTACCTTACATACACACTTACACATACACACGTACACAGACGTACACACAAGTACACATGTTGGGTAAGTTCGGATATAGTCGGTGAAAATCGGGAGGATATTCTCCAACGCGTTATCTACGACAAATAGCAAAGGGTATTTGGAATTCCCGACAACATCTGAAATAGCCGCAGATTTATAGGTATTTCTAGACTGAGTTATGAATTTTATTCAACAGTTCCACAATTCTGAAGTAGTATTTTCTAAGTTCATATTTTATAAACAATTAATTTGTTTAATATACTTATGAGACAAATAAATTTTACGTTTTAGTTTTGGTACAATAAATAATTGGCAATTTAACGAGTTATCCGACTATCAGAAGCTTCAGATGTGAATTATTTTTATCGACCAAACCAGAGGAGGTAAGGAGATCTTAAAACTTTCTCTATTATCTCTATTATTTGTCACTTACATATACTAACACTTATACATATATATAATTCGCTCATACATTAATTCCCATCTCCAATCTACAGCCTTACCATTCCTCTGCCAAATTCCCGACAGCTCTTGAAATACCCGTTGGGTATCCAAAGATCCGTCGCTTCCCGACTGCAATGGCTTTATCAGTGGGTATTGGGAAGTGTGACACGTTTGGCACCAGATGTCCTGACATGGCGCTGGAACTGTAAGTAGGACACTCTCTGGTTATTATTATAATATACTGGTAGATGAAATGAAGCATACGTAGCTCAGCTAGCGCAAGTGTTCAATAATTGAAGGTAAAATATTAACATGTGAGAGCATGAGCTGTTTAAAAATTCTTGAAACAACGGGCTCTCTCATGCTGTTGGAAGATGATGATAAAAGCTAAGCAACTGACGACATAGTCAGTTCTGGGATGGGTTATCAAGTAATAACTTGTTATTATAGCTAGAAAAATGTTTTTTTTTGGATTTTATTTGTTTTCATGGCTTAATTTAAATCGCAGTTTAAAGTGTATACTGTTTATGGCACTATTCCTTATTAAGTATTCAAATGCACTCGTACCCAAAATAAGTTTTGAATAGACATTTATAAATAAAACTATAAAATATATTTTATCTCTTGTAAAAATTCACAGATGACTTACAATATTTGATAACACTTCAGTCAAAGCTACTAAATAAAACCATCCACCTCCATTATTTGTCTTCGAAACTTAAGCATCGATAAAGTTTCGTAAAGAAAAAAAGGTCTTAACTGATTTATGTATCGTAAAAAAATCAAAAGTACTTTTGCGTTCTATTTACTTCACTGGGCAATGAATGAATTCACTTTTCAAAGTCTTTTTAAGTGCAATCTTTGTATAAATCGAAACTTTTATAAAAGAAACGACAGGTACATATAGTACTCGTTCTTTCTGTATTCTGAGGTACTAGATGTAAAAAAAAAATACAAATTAACTGTTAAAAAAATTGTACATTGCTATTTTATTTTCAATCTTTAGGCTTTTGTTTTAATATGACGAGTGTGCAAATAATCATAACGTTTAATTTAATTCAATGAGGAAACACTACAGCTTTGGATTTACGCCTAAGGGATAATTCGTTATTCTCGTAAAATACCTACGTCGGGCTTCGTCATTTAATTGGATTAAAAATAAAAAGTTTTAAAGTAGATTAGTAAGGTTTTATTTACTTGATTAGCTTTTAGCGTACTTTCGGTTATATTTTTTGTATCGATGTTGTAAATATTTTTTTTTGTTATCTAAGTAAATTGAATCACATAATTACTAAGCCACACCCATTTATGCCTTAATAAAATCAGTTAAGCCAATAACTTACTTACTTGATAAGTAATAAAAAAGGTACCGTACAGTTCCCGCAAAAAGTAAATTGCAAGTTTTCATTCAAATTTCCTTTACCAAGAAAAACGAAGTTGCTTGGCTTGGCAATTGAGTTGTTTTTCTAAACAGCCCTTAGGCTGTCAGAAGCAGTTTTCGGAAGCGAGTGACGGATCAGTTAACTTCACATTAAACTTCAGTGAAGTTATAACGAGGATTGTGAGGTTAAGACTAGAAGCAGGCGATATGCCTTATTTAAGTGAATTATTTGATATTTTCGAATTTTTATTACGTTTTGTTCGCGTTTTATACAAACTAGGATATGTTTTTGTGTAAGCCGTACGAACCAGCTGTAAAACAAATTAAATTAAAGTAATGAAATCTGATTGATGTCAAGGATTTTACAAGCTGCCCTAGACTCTTAAATCCAAGATAACAATAAAAAACACATTTATATATAGTTCAAAATAAACTCAGTAAAGTTTTCACTTTGGTTAAAACCTTTTAGCACCCCGCATTTTTTATTTTTTTTCTCCGGGGACCATATTATTATGTGGAGTTGTGAACATTTTAACTCAGTTTTATTGTCTTTTCTTTCCAATTTCAACTGCTATTTTTATGAACTGCGAACCGAAAAGAGATTTTTCTCAACACCTTTTTACTCTGTAACGAAGTTTCGCGAAACACAATTACGTAACTCTTTATTCGTACCATTTGCATTAAAATTGCGTTCATTCAATTTGAAATATTTCAATAACTTTGCGTTACTTATTTGCTCGAAACAATTTAAGTTTCAAGCCTCTAGAGGGTCGAGTTGGAAACTCCTTTCTTAAAAAAGCAATACAGAATAAGTTTCTCCGACACATAAGTATTCCGAAAATGTTTCGAAGCACCGCCATAGGACCACGATCCAATTGGTGCCGAATTCAATTAAGTCCCACCTATTAACCGGTGCCATTCTATGATATTGCTCTTTCGAACGAAGAAAATGGCAGCGAACTTTCAAAGTAACAGAGAACTCACAAATTCAAATATCCCAAGGTATAATTAAATTGTAAAAGGTTCCTGGACAAATTGCAGCATTCAGTGCCCATTGGTAGAAGTATTCATTTCGTCAAGGATTTCAACAGAATTAATGTGAGGTTGGGTGCTCTTAAGCGGTTGTTGCCTGAACATACTTTCATACCAAATGTTGTATACGAAACGGCCTGAACTTGCTTTAATACAAATACAAATACAAAATTCGTTTATTTGACGTAAATAATGTACAATAACATGTGAATCCTCTGACCTCGTGGTAGCCGTAAGACTGTGTTACGAGGCCAGAGTCATCTCCCAATATAATACTAGGTACAGGTAATAAAGAGAAAATAAAGAAGGCTTGTTTTTTAATAGGCTACTTTTGTGACTCAGAATCAGAGAAGATTGGGGTATTGATTGATGCTCAAAATTGTTAGTGAAGTGTAACAAACAAAGAGTTTGGCTTTAGATAATCAACCTTACAGGTTTTGTGGTTTTATTTTTAAAATACCAAGAGCAAATATAGCTAATATATACATGTATATTTTTTATAAATACAAAAGAGCCACACAATCTTTTTTTACAAGGAATGGGTTTTTACATCTGTCCGTAATTCGCCTGATAATAGTCCTAATTTAATGCAGTTAATTTATCACATATATGTATTTGAACACTGGGTCACCTGAAGCACAAACGACACAACAACACCATATTTACTGAGAGAAGTAAAATTGGTACTTCCTTTTAATTCTTTTAATTGTTTCAATAAATAGGTAAAAGGTTTCGAGTATTTTTTTTTTTTTTTAACATTAAGTAGGCTTACGTTTGACTATAGCCTGCCTGATGTTAAGCACCACTATAGTCTAAGATGTAGCACGCTTGTAGTCTTACTTTAAAAAAAAAAGTTTGAAATCACGTTCAGGCTACCACGCATAACAGCTGTTTTATTGGACGGCTTCGATAAATTGCCTATTAGAAACACTGTTACTTTTGATTAATTCACCAAACCGTGATTAGGGCGATTTGTTTTAATTAGTTAGCCATGAACAGATTTACAATTAGTAACAAGTTTGGGTGCAATTTAATAGGTTTTAATGTTTCAATTTGAACGTAGATTAAATTGTTTTATAATTTGATACAGTTACGGTTGTTAAGATAATAAAATGATAAGATAAGATATGTCTTTAATGCACACCAAAACAATTACATAATAAAAGAAATTTAAAAACTAATTTAATGCACATTAGGCGGCTTTATCGCCTTAGGCGATTTCTTCCAGGCAACCTTTGGATGGACATGACATGACGCAAATGTCATGTTGTTTTAATTTGTTTGGAATGATGACCAAATGATTACTGATCGTTTTGTTGATCTAGATTTTGTCAAATTTGTGGTATCATTAAAATGTACATATGTACTCGTACATCAAAGTAAACTTTAATATTAAAATAATTGTGGCAATATAACTACATAATATAACTATGAATTTTATTACTAATAAAAGCTGTAATAGTGTACTAGTAAAACAAACGTAAATATTACATCCTACGTGCTTACGACTCAGTCCAGTAATATTTACATAGATAAAGCTTTAACAACGAAACTTATTTGTTCTGTGCGCTCTGTTTTTAATACATTTGTGATGTAAATGAAGCTCAATTACTGCAGAAACGATTGAAATTGTAACTTTGTCACAGTCAAATTATAAGTATGTCTTGTATTTTCAGCAACAAAAATAACACGATCTTATTGTGACAAAGTAAAGTTTAACGTTGTTTATATTTCTCTGCAGCAGGAATATTATAAGACACTTTGTACTTACCTTAAACTTTCGAAGTCGAGTGATCGCAGTTTGAAAATTTAATTTATGAAGAAACTTGCAGCTGAATTATTTATTGGTGCCGAAACCCAGGATTGTGAAACCAAAGTTTCGTTTTAAACTTCCTTGAAAACAATTCCTTGAAATTGATGCTTGTGCTTTAAAGTTTGTAAGGATTTTAATATTGTGAAATATGTCTTGTATTTGGTTTTAATGATCAAGTAACCGAATGAAACGTATTGGAGATATATCATCATGATTCAAACATAAATAAAAATAACAAACATATTACATTCTTATTTCTATGAATTATAACGTTATACTTTAATAAATAATATTGAATCACATTTCTCATTTCCATTATTACCACCTTTAAACATTCCTTCCATACACACATATGCATTCAACCTCAAAAACACACGAACCGTTCCAAATCATTAAAATTACTCACTTTACCCAACTCTTTAAAATTTACCTCCACTCCTAATGAATTTTTGGCCCGCATTAACCCCCATAAAACAACTTTAATGAATATGTAATGAGTTTAACATGATATAATATTTCCCTGGTTCAGCGACTTTGAGAGAGTAATTCTATTTTTTTCTCGCAAACCTCGAGTTAACAGGTACAACTTAGGGGATGGACTACAGTGAATAAGTTTTAACTACCGATCTAAGTTAAGTGTCTGTAAAATTGGCCGACTTAGTGGGTCAGCGATAAGCTTCATCATAAAGAAAGTAATAAATAAGGCTATAAAATACGGATCACATTATTGCTAGGTTGAACGGTGTAAAGCTTCCTTCAAAACTTATACGATTAAACACACAGCATAGAGGTACATATATGCAGTACATTGCAATAGAAAAAATCTAAAATATTTCTATGACTAGACTAGTATACCATTTTATTTCATAGACAAATTTTTGAAGTCGGAAAAAGTTCTATTTTTTTATAATGTACATTGAAAATAAAAATTCATGCACAATAACGCCAAAAAACTTGAAAGTTAATTATTTGAAGTTACAATTTTATAAGTGTGTTGTAACCTCTTTCAGCATCTCACTTACAAGTATGAAATTCCGGTACTGACTAAGTAGTATATATAATCTATCCAAGCGGTTTAGCCACCAATGAATGTGCCTAATTTTTTAGAACCGTTAATACCTACCGTGCGGTTAGGTACGCTACATTTACTATTAATATTTAGATTTTATAAAGCCAGGCTTTGCGAGCTTTGCAGGCTGCATGCGCTTGCATGTGAACTTTGAATAAATTTAAGCACCTGGCATTTTTGAAGCTAGGGAATTTGATATGAAGGTATGCTAAGATTAATATGTAAACAATACGGCTACAATATTAATGTCGTCAAGCATACTCGTATGGTAGGCATAATTATTTTGTATAATAAATATATTGTATACTTCGTTAACGTTTGCAAAATTTGTTAAAATTTATGTATATTTGTATACCTTGTGGGTTGAGTATGGTGTTCTTGTGTACTGAAATGTACCATCTTCTTTACCTGTACTCGTTAAATAAATGCTTCGACTTTGACTTTGAATAATTTCCGATTCTTTTTAATAGTTATAAAACGTTCCACCTGTGACTACAATGCTAATTATAAAGGTTTGGTGCAGATGAAATATTATCCATATATTACCATAATGCCTGATTTATTACATCATCATCTTCAGCCCTCGTCAACCTCTGCTGGATCTAGGTTATAAACATGAACGTTGATTATAATCGAGTCACTCAAACCTCGCTAGGTCAATTAAAATTTACACTATCACAAAACTGAAAAGAAGAGCATATAAAGTTACCAATATCCGAACAATACACTCTTTCCTAAAACCGTGTAACAAAGTGTCAACTAACAATAGGCAAATTGTAGCACTTCCCAGTTTATCTGACATTTTCTCGTCTACACAAGTTTAAAAATACCAACACCGTATAAAGTTCCTGTCGACTCGAATCCATGTATTTTCAATGCATGTCGCTCTCTTTTGAAGCACCTTCCGTTTGACTTCAATCTAGGTGGAATGATTTTGGAGACGGAAAATGTGTGCAAAAGAAATTGAGTTTTTCTTATTATGTACGATTGAATGCCTGTGGCTCTGCTCGCCATGTACCGACATACAACGATAATAATATAATAGAAACGTATCAATCATACCGTTAAAAATAAACCACCAGAATAACTAACAAACAACCCAACAAATTTTTTTTTTTTTCATACAAGCAATTTAGGTACCTTTTATTAAATAAAATAAATAAATATTCCGGGACATTGCACACAGCGCCATCTAGCCCCACACTAAGCAAACGCTTGTGTCGTGGGTACTAGATAACGGATATAATTATACTTATATACTTTTCTTTTGTAATTGTTCTTTTCATGAATTCTCATTTTGCAAGTTTCATAGATAGATGGACTACTTACATAAACACGTGAAAAAACAACACAAATAACAATTAAATGTACATTAAAGTAAACTGTCTTTTTATTTCTGCTCCCTGTTACCTCTACCACCATTACGAAAGCGGAATAATGCACGCATATCTTAGCAAATAAATTAGATATTCATATCACGTATTCATTTACATGCACTCTGGTTCTATTCAAAGAAAACTAGCGAAGTCTAATTGGGCACTTGTTATTTAGATGCAAAGAGAAATGCAACGTAATCAAAAGACAGCATTCTTGGCTTTGAATTTAATTTTATTGTGAATTTGTTTACAGTTGCGTTGATTAATTGGGTTTGTAGTTGTTGGGTAGAAGTTAAAGGTATTGTACTTTCTTTCATAAGCGAGTGTGGCTTAGCGGTTCTAGTGTGTGCTTTTCATTCAGACGCACCCTGGTTCGAATCCGGCCCGACACCAATGAGTTGTATTTTCAATTTATGTGTGGATTTGCACTCGCTTAACGGTGAAGGAAAACATCGTGAGGAAACCGACATGTTTGAAGACCACAATATCCGAGGACATGACATGTGTCTTCCGTGGAAGCACCCCTGGGCGCCCACCACGATGTATCTGCCCAAGAAAACTCCCCTAGCGGATTAATTCTGCGGGGGAGTCACGACCCTCAGTCATGAGGAATACGACTCAAGAGAGAGAGAGAGACTTTCTTTCAACGATTTTTCAGTAGAAAAATGTATTTCGTGAATTAATAAACTATTTGATGGATTGAAAGGAAATAATAAATGATCAATAAATAATAATATATGGGCTAAGTTATTAAAATAAATTAATATATAGCTTGTGCAACCCAACAATTTTCAAACGATAATTTATAAGGGCTTTGGAACACTACCGAAAACTGTAAACACAGCTTTTCAGCTCTTCAGATGAAGAGTTAATAAGTATCTTAAAGGTAAGCGAGTTTTACACCCTAGGCTGCAGCAATGCTTAATCATGCAGGATGTAGTCAAATGCAAACCTATCCTGCGTAAAAGGGTATTATTTGCATTTTATTGTATGTTTGATCTCCTATATATTTCCTCTATATTTGTAAAAAGAAATCCACATTTGTTGAAACTTAAGACTTATAACTCAAATAGAACAAAGATAAACAGAGTATTGTTAGAACCTACTGTGCCTAGGCTGTGTATGACTAAGAAACTACCCACTATAATGGGAGAGAAACTGTTCAATAAACTCCCCGCACACATTCAATCTTTGAATAATGATCAGCAATTGTGCAATAGCGTCAAACAATTATTGTTAGATCAAACACTATACAGTTTTAAAGAATACTTTGAAAATGACTATAGTCAACTAGCAATTGATTCTAATCTTGCTTAGAAATTAAGTAATTAACTACTAGGTAAGGAGTGTGATGCCAAATTGACATTTTAGCCCCTATACAGCTATAGTGACAGTACCAAGATTTATTTAAGTAGCCATAGTGTATGATTACATACCTATTATTATGTTTGACATGATTTTAATAACAAAAATTTTCATTATTTTATTAATAAAACTAGACATAATATGTAACTTCTAAAATTTTATAAAAACTAAATATTATAAATTCAATTTGACGAGATATTGTAATTTGTGTAGCATATTCTGTGATATTAGTACTTATACCTATACCTATGTATGTTACTACTTTACATTATCAATAAAGATTCTTTATCTTTTATCTTTATCTTTATTTTATGATTGTACTGATTTAGATATTCTCCTAATAGACTATCACCACAGAGCTTTGAAGTCCATGCTTGTCGCCCTGTGACATGTGGCCCGATCGTTGTTCTGTGACTATCACCCTAAATATGTAAAATTTGTTACTAATACCTAACAGTTTGTTCCAGTAGCTTTATTCTAGTACTTGTGTTTGACCTTAAACATCAGTGCCGCTTGTCGAAAGCTGAGCATATTTTAAAATAAAACAAACATTATTTTGTTACAAATTTATTTCATTGACATTAATAATATTTACAGTATTTGACCATTCTATAAGCTTATTTGGCAGTTTGTTTGAACATAATATTTCGTTACAGTGAATTCCGGGAGTCAATTAAATACTCATTAAATTTTATAGGCAGATGAATAAATTTGAGAGGTAATTATCGAATATGAGTGTTGAAAATATTTTTCGCACTGAAATATTCATGTACATACATACTGGCTTTACTACAGCTGTATGTGATGACATGTGATTTGAATTTTCATTATTATAAAAACACAATCTGCACGTACATACGTACAGACATTTTTCCTGACTTCTAATATTTTTTTTAATATAGCAAATTATAATAATAGGGTAGAATTATGACATTATGAACCCTGTGAAACTTATAAATGCTTATTTTACTTATGTAGGTACAAATACATTCGTTGTTTTACTGACTTTTATTTTAGGTTTTATCTAAGATTCTTTTCTTATATTGCATTACGAGTAAGAGATCGAGCACAGACACAAAGAAAACTTAGCCTTTTTACTTGAATAATAGACTATAAAAAAGAAATTCTTAAGAGCATGTCATTTTGTTTTAATGAAAATATACATAAGCAGTTGTAAAACTATCAACAAAACATTATTTTTGCCCTTTGGACATGAACAAGAAAGAAATACAACAGTTTTCTGCATATTATTAATTAACTATGTATGTCTATTTACAAAGCTTATGTTTAATTGGAATAGTATTTACAAAATTCTTAGATATAATTATATTATGTACAATTAAAATTTGTTGATCCATCTAATTTGAACGCCTAGCTTAATATTACTTAGATATATATTACTAATCTCTGTACATAAAAGTTTCTTTACGGAATACGAGTATTTCATATTTATTGTGCAAAGTAAATACAAGATTCAATTTCATTTTCGTTTTCTAGCGAATACCTGAATTCTTACTTATTGTTTTAAAAAAATATCACAAAATAATTTGAAATTTAAGTTGCAATTTAAAAAATTCATATTTTTGAATCCGCAAAATTCCTCAACAAACAATTTTAATGTACCCTCTACATTTTTGTCTTGAAGTCGTAAAAGTAAATGAGAAATAACCAAAATCCTAGATAATTTAGACACATATTCTCTGGTCAAACTCGTGCATTAAGTCAGTATATAACTAAATCATAATATAAACAATGTATCTCAATACATTTCCAAGTACAATAATTGAACATGTTATTAAAATACCTATTTCAAGTACCACATTGGAGATTGAGAGAAGGGTTCCTTAGCACTAAAATAATGATGAGACAGCACATAATGGAGGCTGTTTTATCCAGTGTTGACTTTGCGCAGCCTTGCTGCATTGCAGCCGGGTGTTCACCTGAAACAAAACAACTTATTAAACTTTTACTGAACTAAAAACCATAAAATTACATCAACCATAAATATACCATTATTTTTGTTTGTGAGATACATTACGTGAGATAGGTTTACGTTAGACCACAGTCTGCCTGATGTTAAAGCATTGCTGCAGCCTAGAGTGTAACACGCAATAATAAAACTGTTGCAGTACACGATGCAAATCTCTTCTTAGTCTTAGATACGAGTATATGCAGACTGTATTGTGTGGGCGCTGGAGAAGAGACCTATACTCAGCAGTGGACATATACAGCTCGACGTGATGATGATGAAATAAGAACCATCCCTTGATAAATCTTCTTAGTGACAATGTGTTTATCTAGCCCCACACGGATATAATACTAATATACTTTTCTTTTATAAATACATACTTATTATACATACAAACAACCAGACTCAACACAAGAAATTATACATTTTTTAAAATGCATAAATACTTGTGTCAGGCGGGAATCGAACCCGCAACCCCTAGATTAGAAGGCAGAGCCACTACCAACTAAGCTAACAGGCCAGTCTAAAAAGTATAATAATAATAATAATAAATATTCCGGGACATTGCACACAGCGCCATCTAGCCCCACACTAAGCAAACGCTTGTGTCGTGGGTACTAGATAACGGATATAATACTTATATACTTTTCTTTTGTAAATACATACTTATTATACATACAAACGACCAGACTCAACACAAGTAATTACACATTTTTTAAAATGCATAAATACTTGTGTCAGGCGGGAATCGAACCCGCAACCCCTAGATTAGAAGGCAGAGCCACTACCAACTAAGCTAACAGGCCAGTCTAAAAAGTATAATAATAATAATAATAAATAATAATAAATATTCCGGGACATTGCACACAGCGCCATCTAGCCCCACACTAAGCAAACGCTTGTGTCGTGGGTACTAGATAACGGATATTAACTTATATACTTTTCTTTTGTAAATACATACTTATTATACATACAAACGACCAGACTCAACACAAGTAATTATAAATTTTGAATTTCATAAATACTTGTGTCAAGCGGGAATCGAACCCGCAACCCCTAGATTAGAAGGCAGAGCCACTACCAACTAAGCTAACAGGCCAGTCTAAAAAGTATGTAAAGCATTTTACAATAAATACGTCACTAAGAATCGAATCTGGCGAGATTTTATCTATAGAACACGCGTCTCAAACTATGTATTATTTATTATTATAACGCAAGAGTTTACATGTTCCTTTGAACTGATTTTTAATTAAATTTACATAGAGGCCGATCAAACTGTAGATTAACGCACATGCTACATTTTATCCATAATTAGCGCGGAAACTCTGCGAGGCAACTGAAGTAAGTCATAGAGAATATAATATTTGTTTGCAAAAAAAAAATACAAAAGATCTGAATCTATCTATTTACACAAGGAAAATGTAATAATGAGCCATCGCCAAGATTCTAATAACAGATACTAGCAAATTCAAAACGTGATCAATATAAGAACAAATGTACCGTAAAGATATTACGCTTTCATCTTTTTAATCAAAGTAAGGAAAGCCTTGGGATATTAATGATAAATCAATAAAGGTAAAAGAAGAGGCAAATAATAAATTTGAAGAATAAATAGAGACATAAAAACAGACAATAAAATAAAATGCAATACGATCAACGAATTTTGACGATATATAAATTTCAAATTTATGGCCAAATTAAAGTTTGAAATACAGAGCAAATTATGCTATTTTAGTGATATTTATTATTGAGATAGAAAATCTAATAAATTTAAATACTTTGAGTTTGATCTGTACATGACCAACATAATAAAATTGATTTTATAACTTTCGTCATAAAATTCACGATTCATGAAAACGTGGCTTTCATAGGTATAGTTCTAATAATTGTTGATAGCGATACAGATATTTTATTTGGACAAATTCTGAGTATTTTTCTATCCACGTTCAGTCGTCAATATTCATCGTTATGTTTATTTATGTGTTTGAGTGCTCAAACCGATTAAATTTTGACTGGTATAGCCAAAGGCATCATTTGAGATAAGCGTCAGTCCTGTTTCAATATAGACAGGTTCCAGTTTTGACCATAGAGGTTTTCATTATTATGTAGGTCAATTTGATTCAAGCATATCATACACAATTCAAACACAAAATAAAAGGGAAGTGGAAAAATATAATCAGACTATTACTTAAAACATAACTTTTTGTCACTTGGTAGAGGAGTTTGTAAACTCTCAATATAAGAGTTAGTACTACACGACAGTTTAACAATAGGCGCATTATTTGGTCTACACGTGTAGACCCCCACGTTAGATCCCCTGGCTCTTTGAACTTTTGAGGTTTCAGCCGGGAGATGCTGACTCGAACTGAGTCAAAGATTATCAATATAGTTTGAAGTAAAGTAAAGTATTTTTTTATTGTACAACATGACCAATATCCATACATATATAACAAATGATCTGCCTTCTGCTGTAGTTAAAAAACTGTGTTGCAGAAGGCAGTGTCTTCCAGTGGAACATACAAACAATGTACAGTCTTATTCTAAATAGATACTAAATAAAGTGGTTTGTTTAAAAACGTAACTTAACGTAGCGTTATCGTTAATACTAGTGTATAGGCATAGGTAAAACATTTTATTCTATATTGAATGTACTGTGTGATGTGATGTGAAAGTAAGAATATTACTTTAATAAATCTTACCAGATAAAACATGGACCCTAGTAGCAGCGACAGGCGCGTTATTAGGTCCGCAAGTGTAGACCCCCGCGTCAGACCCCCTGGCTCTTTGAACCAGGAGTCGGCTGGTGCTCTTCAACCCCTTCTCGGTGACGAGGGAGATGCCACCTCGCGCTGAGTCGAAGTTTATCACCTGTGTGTGAAATATAAAGTTGTAACATAATGGTAGATTTTATCATGGGTCTTGTGTTAAAAAATGAATTTCTTAAAGTTTAGTATGGTTTATCTATTACAATTTGTTTTTAATATAAATTTACATATTAAAGTCGTCGTTTTTTTATTTACTCATATGACGTTATTTCTAGTGTTAAAAACAATAATCACGCTGGGGCATTCATATAAGTATTTAGTATTTTACTCATATTATGTGGATTTTGCGTTGTGGTTATCGTATTGGTTTTACAAATAAGGCTTTAGTTAGTATCGTCAGTTTTCAGAGTTTTTTTTTCTGTTACATAATTTATCAATGTAATTACGTATTTTCCTCGCGCCTCATTTTTCTGATTACGTTATGACAATAACGCTGATGTAAAGCGACTAGCCATCAGCAAAACAAACGAAACTTCCCCGTTGACACAATGAATACGGAAATTGCTTAACAGGCTGCTTGTTACGTAATCAGGTTCAACCGTAAAATCGATTGACTCACAATTGAGTCCTCAATCCTACTCCCCCTGGATTTAATCCCCTGAACACTCCCGCCCGCGGATTTGTCACCAAATTTCGTGATTACGCGAAACTGTCGCAACTTTGCTGCGACGATTTTTCTTTATGAAAAATTCCTCACAAACTCGGAAACTTTCTAAATTAAATTCTCACTTGGACTGTAAAATAAACAAGTGGAAATCTTTAGGTGGCTGTTGTTGTATTAAATTGATGAAAAAGCTAAAGCTACGGCGGGAAGTTATTCTTTGAGCTGAGACCAGATCTGGTTTCTCAAAGCGAGGGCTCTTTGCTGAAATGATATTGTATTCCATTTTGTTTTCGTATATTTTTGCTTCGACATTGGTCTGGGTCGTGACCGCGAGTCTTTCAAATGAGATGAAGGATTGTTTGAATCTTAAACGTGAAAAATTCTTAACCTTATTGATTTATAAAGCACTACAAATATTGACTCCCACTTGAATATATTGAAAAGTTTTGTAAATATTTATCCGAAGGTGAGCGACTGAAGGTAACGTTGATGGAGTTCTCAATTGAAGTAGAATATTTTCTAGAAGATTGATTGACTTTAAAGTTGTAGCTAGTACTATAATGCTTCTTTTTTTTTATGGCTTTTGCGAAGATATAACTTCGCAATTCTGCCAATGTCAAGTGGGAAGATAGGCCATCAAACTGAGAAATTTTAATTGAAATATCGATATGTACGGTGGTTTTAAATTGCACATTTGAGTGTTTTTTTCCCCCTTTTTTGCTTTCTGTAACAGCGATAGTTAACCAATCTACAGAAATCTTAGATATAAGATAAGAAAACAATTTGAGTAATGTCAAAACTAAAAGGACACTAATAAAACGTTTGTTATTCGTTAATGTGCAATATTGTGGTGTTTCTTTGTATTTTTAAATTTATTTCTATGTTATCATTAGTGTAAATCGTGAACGGTGCTAATTGGAATAAATGAATTTGAATTTGAATTAAGTTATATGATAAAATTCTCTATTTTGTTTACGAGCGACGTCAGTAACAAATCAGCAGAGGAACCTTGCACGAAAAGATGTACTTGATGCTAGATATACATTTTACTAATTATAATTTAAGTAGTCTATAGTACAATGAACTATTGTATGATATGTGTCAAAATTAACTACAATACCTGTTCTCCATGTGTCCAGGTGATGGCAGTGGGTGGCTCGGGCGTGTGTCGCACCGTGCATGTCAGGTTGATGGTGGACCCAGCTTGGATGAAGAGTTCTGGACCGCTGGATATCACCGTCTCGGGCTCTGGGAAGATGAGATAGAAGTTTTAATAGGGTATGTATTAATTGCACTTATACTTATAAGTACTTTATCTTTCAGATAACCGTCGCATTTACATTAAACCTATTTAAAGTGCCTAACTATAACATTTCTTTTTCCTTTTTTTTAACTCAATTAATACAAAATATAATGAACAAACCAACACAATAGCCTACTACATTACAACCATGTCTGCAATAGTTATTTTATACGCTAACATCCACTCTCTGTATTTTTTTTATAATATTATATATTATATATATTTATTATATATATATATATATATATTTTTAATAAGGTATGTATTAATTGCACTTATACTTATAAGTACTTTATCTTTCAGATAACCGTCGCATTTACATTAAACCTATTTAAAGTGCCTAACTATAACATTTCTTTTTCCTTTTTTTTAACTCAATTTATACAAAATATAATGAACAAACCAACACAAAAGCCTACTACATTACAACCATGTCTGCAATAGTTATTTTATACGCTAACATCCACTCTCTGTATTTTTTTTATACTCAATTTTAAGTATTATATTGTAAAAGGCCTCTCATTGTTGGCTACGGCCTACTGATGCCTTAAAAATACCCGAAAATCTGTAAAGAGAAAAAAAAATACTGAATGTTTCAGGATGTATTACACATTTCTATTTAGCACCATACTAAGCTAATTATTATGTCAGGCGCATTTATCGAGGAAGATTTTCCTTGTCTGGTTGAAAGCTGCCTAGGAAAACACCTATAATTGATAAGTGGTTTTTTTATTTAGTGGATGTAATGTAGTCTGTTACTTATCACCTAGGTTTGTGTTTATTCTGATTACAAAAGCCAATACCTTGGTTTCTGGCGAAGAAAGTTGAGTTGCAAAGGTGATACAATAACACAATTTTTTTTTTCACATCACAAGAACACCAGTTGCAAAACATAGTTTCTGTCAACTTTATTGTTTATAGTACAAATGTGTACTATAAGCAATACAGTTGACAGAAACTATGTTTATTTTTATTCACTACACTGCACGTACATAGGTAATTTGTATTTTTCTAACATTTCCAAATAAATAAACAAAACTCGTCTGCAAAAGATAATTCCCGATATTTGCTAGAATGAAGCCAGTGACGTTGACTTTGACAGATAAATCGATTTGAAGTACAGTTTTGGCAAAAAAAGATAGTTTACTCAGCCTCAGCTCAAACGCATTATATAGGGATTGCGGAACGTAATTTTATTTATTACGATTCGAAATTCGAGACGTCGCGGATGGGTGAACACTGCGTCTGTCGGAACGTAGACGAAAATCACAAATCTGAAGACAGTCCGCCATTGCATTTTTGATTCTCGTCAGTCAAGATGGCGTAGCGGTTATATTCTCTTGGAAGATGGCGACATTTATCTTGACGGCCCGGCGAATATTCGTCTTCACGTAGGAAGAAGAAGAAAATAAACGTGAGTATTAATAAATTAGTAATGTTTGCAATGGAAAACAATTAGCGCTTGACGATCAAGTCTTAAACCACTGTTTCTGTTATTTTCCACAGCGGGTCTAACCTACGGGCTTTAAACATCCCACAAACGAGATCCCTCTTCTTGTTCAGCACTGCCACCGACAACCCTGATCTTCAGTTCATCCGCTCATCCTACCCTGAGATCATGGACCACAAAACTCGGTATTTATAACATATTTTTTTCTCCGAAGACGTGCGACCTAGAATCAGTTTTCATTTCAATTTGTAAAACCAGTTTTAAAATTACGTCAATTAAGCTCTTAACCCAACAAAATTAAACTTCAAACCGTTTAACTAATCAAATATAATAATGTTCATACGAATATGAAAACTCAATAACGATGTTTATTTAGGCAAAGGAAATGACGTCACAAGCGGCAACCTACTTTATAAAATAAATGACGCACCCTTACCATTACCTAAGGGACTAACATTACTATTTAATACTAAAGATTTATCCTTACACATGCTGACCAAAACGAAGGTTGACAGGTTACCTCCCTTGAGACTGGAAATTGTGTCAAGGGCTTTACGCGAAATTGAATAGAGACCAAATCGACAGCCAATGCGACGTGTTTGTATGAACATCTTTTGTTGGAATTTTAGTGAAACAAAGTTATGTATCTATTGAAATATTAGTAAGACAAACTGTGTTTAAACGAAACCCTATAATACGCTAAAACTGGAATCTATCTGTCCATAAAAGTGACGTTCACACCTAAATGATTATCTGGGTTGGATGTTACTTTACAATTTTCCATATCATAAGCTTACAAAATGGATTGGAAGCTCTCGATACCAGATAATAGCTACTAATAAAAAAAACTAGAATTGCTAAAATTACGTGTCTACCTTACATAATACGTTTTCAATATGCGACGCGTTTCGAAGCGTTTAATTTTAGTAAATATGGCTTACGTTAGTTTACAATATGAACTTTAATTGCGACGAAAATTTAACGCTGGTTCTTAGAAATACAAACTACTAAAAAACACTACTACATCTACAAAAAAATACTTACATCTGAACACATATGTATGTACTTCTATATCCTTACGTACTAAGATAACCCGTTCCACCCTTATCCCCACATCTTCTTTCTTTATGAACTGTAGATAAAAATATGCGACGACACTAACCGAAACAAATGCCTTCACCAGTAACTTGAAGTACGTGTTGACTTTAAACGAAATATGAGAGCACTCGTGTCTAGTTTTATGTTCTTCATACGAAAGTCTGAAACGTTTTTTGTGGCTTCTACAAATTGGTTCGCGCACGTTGGGATTTGGTTGTGAGTTAGGGTGGAACGAAAGTTAGACTATGGTTAGACTTTACAATTTAGAGACAGTTGATCAAAATTATTACTCATGATACAAGCGTTTGCTTAGTATGGGGCTAGGTTACACTGTGTGCAATATCTTGGAATAAAACATTCGAATGTGATATTTATATATTTTTTTTTCTAGATTCTTCTCTACCTGTGGTGGTAAAATACAAATACAAATTAACATACCCAGTATTTTTCTTGCATCTATGGCAAATAATTAGTTGGCAAGTAAATGTTTAGTATGATATTTATAGATGTAGATACATAAAGTCAAATAACACGTGCATGATTTGTGCCTTACATGTTATGAAGATATATATTGTATATATCATATGCATATAATTTTATACTTGGAGGTATCTCTTTGGTAAAATGTCGTCGGATCGAAACGTCTGGGTTTTCCAAAATATTGTACGAAATTGTCAGCAAAAAATATTCACGCAGACTGGAGGGAAAAATATCTGGGCCGATGTATTCATAAATTGCGATATGTATGTATAGTATGTCGGCATTTATATGTGCTTAAAACTTGGCCTCTAGAGATGAAACTTACGCCTGTATTTAAAAAATAAAATAACGTATTGTAGTTCCGTACGAATAGGTAATAACGTTAAAACTGTCTTACATTTTCGAATAAAAAAAAACCTCGCTTCCGTAACTACATATTTCTAAATCTTACTATCTTGAGTTTTCAAAAAGTAGAATGGATAAAATATTTCTATAGAACAAAGTCAACCAAAGTCTTTAGTCTTAGTACCAAAGAGTAGTGACATATATAGGTCACAATCTAGGAACCTCTCAGGTAGTACGTAACTAAGTTCTAATGTCTCCGAACTCAAAGTGTACCTAGATGGTTGGAGCTAAGCTATATTGCCTTGTTTAGTGGAAAGACGCATTAGTTCCTGTGTTATATGATCTTGTGAGCTTTAGTGGTTTCAATTATGTTGGCTGGAAATTGCTGACATGATACATTTTAATACTCTCATGGTATTTGACAGGAGTTAGTATTTATTTATTTATCGCATGGCATTTTGTATTATCTTATATTTTATTATTTAATTAAACCAGCCACCAACTGCATCTGCTATTAAAGATCTAGTAATCGCTAATCTAAAACATTTTGTTTTAAAACTAGAGAAAGTGAAGCGAGTAAATAGATCTCGTAGCAAACGCTACGCCGTAGCAATAGTTTTTTTTTTGCGGAACATTCCTTCTATATTTTTTTTTTTTTTTTTTGCGTTTGTTAATACATTTATATATTACAATATATTATATTACATTTATACAAAATACAAAATACAAAAAAATACAAAAATATTTATTGACATAATAAAACAGGTAACAATAAATTTCGTGAAACTTCTGGCCTTGTGCTAGTCGTGAGACTGTGTTACAAGGCCAGTGTCTTCTCCCAATTGTGAGGCTTATATAATATTACGTCTTGAATGAGGTAGGTACTAAATATTACGATGAGAATGTAAATAATTAAAGGTACGTTACAATATAGTTATCTTAATTTGCTAACTACCCTAATTTAGGAAAAAAATGTTCATAAACAAGATGTTGCTGACAAAAACACGCACACACGCACGCCCGCGGGCCGCGGCTCGGTAGATACAAGTGTAGATGCTATGATGAGGTGTAGGGATACGTAGTTCTTTATTCAGCGTCAAGCGTCATGGATTACACCCTTCCTTTTTGACTAACCCATTCTTCGGGGTACATTAAGTTTCAAAATATGTGTAATAATGTGTAAGATGATTATACTTACATACATCTGAGTACATATACATACTTAAATTTGATAACTATGACAATCTGAGCGTTGAGTATAGGCACGTCGCACGAGCTAGCGTTTGAACAAGGATAGAATATTGACTGAACTCACTATAGCAGTCAAAGTCAAAGTCAACGCACAGATTGTCAGTGTCACAGTGATGCGAGCTAGTAGGGTGGTGGTGTCTCACCGACAATGTTGAGTTGCACGGGGTGTCCGATGGGCGGCGTGGTGGAGATCTGGCACTCGTACTGGCCGGAGTCGCGGCGCTGCGGGCTGCGTATGCGCAGCGCCCACTCCTCGGAGCGCGGCTTGTGTTGCGCCTCGAAGCGCTGGTCTGACGTGTACGTGTAGCGCCCCACCGTCAGCAGGTGGATGTCGCGGTGACGCACCCATGATACCTGGCAACAAACAAATACATAATTAATATCCTAGTAAAATATCAGCTAAAAATAAATTATGACTACATCCGTCTTTATTTCTTTGTGTGTTTTGTGTTTGAGAGAAGTTACCGTTCAACCAATCAATAAACATTAATACACAATACAAAAACTTGGCATCGTTATCTTTTTCCTTGCTTACTCAAACTTGGTTTTAGTTAAACCGTTTTTGTTTTTTGCTGTTTTTAAAAACATCTAAAAACAACAAAATAATAAACAGCTAGTCTTCTTTTGTCATGATTTTCGACATACAACAATAATTTATTAACGTAACCCTTTTCTTTTGTATAAAGCCTTGTTAGTTATTTATTAGCCAGCAAACATCAGATAATGGAGCCAATAAAGCGTTTAATAATCAACTTGCAGTTTAATAATAGATCAAAGAGATAAATCACGGCTTTATCTGGTACTACTTGTGTATAAAGGGACTTAACTATATGGAACGTGATTTTAGCTTAGAAATTAAAGTGGTTTAGCTAGAGTGAAAATGAAGGATAGATTTAATTTTTGATGGTGTATCATTTAATTATTAATAATGAATAAATCAAAAGAAAAGGTCGATAATTGACTTATTAAAATGAATGATTTTTTTTTAATAAATATGGTGGTCATAAGTACGGAACAGAGCGAGTTGTTTTTTTATAGCTAAATTTTTTCAACTATGGTTGGAGAGGGCAAGCGTAAAACTTTTCTGTAGTTTTGTTTGATTTATCATTCAATTAAACAATTTAGCATTAATATTTGGGTAGGTAAATTTGTTTTCCACCAATACATTACTTTTTAAACACTACATAGGATTGTATTTTTAATAGGATGCTAGGTAGAACCAAATCTTTTTCAATGGTAAACGAATTCATTTCAAGAAAAAGCTGAGGTAGTACTTTGAAGCTACATTTTATTCATAAAACTGAACTCAATCTCTCAAGGTTCACGGACAAAATAACTCAGAGACACATCATTACTGGTCATTTACTTCTCGTCATATGTTTTAAGCATACTATTTTCATCAAGTAAAAGAGTGGGCCAATCAGCATGCAGCCGTAACAAGCGTCCATGTGGACGGAACGCTCACGAATCACGTAATATGTATGTGTTTTTTACTGCTTCACACTCAAAAGGCTGAACCGATTTAGATGAAATTTGGTAAAAAGGTGAATTGGCCCCTGGATTAACATAAAACCTGGGTTATGTCGGATTATTGCGGGGAACATCGCAGGGCACTGGCAGTATATTATATATCTTGGATTTGCCTCACAAAAATAGCTCGTCAATCTGGTGCGGCGATATAACACAATCCGCACTGAGTTTATCACTCCAATCCCCACTACCCCGAGCTCATTAGCATCTCAATCTAGCATTTGCATTCTTACAAGTCTTCGTCTTGTGTTTATTTAGAGAATTGACGTACTACGTCTGAGATATTCACAAACGTTTTTTTTTCTAAACAAATAAATAAACGTGATGCACTGACCAAGTAAGAAATAAGAAAATATTTTTTAATGAGTAATGCTACAAATTAGCTCAACTAGATAGACAATAGAGATAATGTAGCCAATATTTCAGTGTAATCTTTATTATATCTATTATTACCGCATCGCACTCTAGTACTGTTGTAAGTAAATCTGTAGGCGGGCACCTGCGGCACAGTGACATACTTAGTGCAGGGCTCGCAAGTACATGTATTTTAACCTTTTAGTATAATAAGTTGTAAGTTGTGTATGTTTAAGGTTATATTGTTATCTCTTCTTGGCTAATAAACGAATTTGAATTTGAATTTGAGATAGTAATTGAATATAAAAATAGTTTAAGATTACTAGACAAACAATACTAACGTTTTGTATACCTACTCAAAGAAGAAATTGTACTTGGATTCTTTTTATCCTATTAAGTGCTTCTCACGATTATATACAAAATAGTTCTTACATAGTACTAGAAAAAAAAAACATAACACGACAGAACCTAAGTTAACAACTAAGATAGTTTGTCAAATTTTATACCTAACCGTATCAGTGAACGAGGCTTGCAAAGTCCTCAGTGGCTCTAAGTACGGTCTCCTTCATAAAACTTCTTATTTTTCACGCAAACTTTGCTCGTCAACTATGGAAATGTTGCCTTGGCCACTAACGTCAATACAACGTCCCGTAATCTCTCTCCGGGAAATTAGTTTGGCGGGTGTTGGCAAGTGGAAAATAATGGCAGAGCACTTTAAATGACTCTTTAGCACAGTTAAGGAAAAT
Organism: Macaria liturata; assembly: GCA_964023185.1. Taxonomy (NCBI): domain Eukaryota; kingdom Metazoa; phylum Arthropoda; class Insecta; order Lepidoptera; family Geometridae; genus Macaria; species Macaria liturata. The sequence goes on along the minus strand of OZ026820.1, from coordinate 2,826,828 downwards.
GTTGCATGTGAACTGTAGTTTAACACGGCGTTGATTTTGATTTATGAATCTACAATACAGGAGACTTTACTTGAGTTTGTGAAACAAGCCATTTTAAATAAGTATATTTTTTATCACATTGTGTTGTTGACAACGCGCGGTGCCCAATCGTCATTTGATAACTTAGAATTCACGATATATTATTGAGAGCTCTTTTGACATTTGAAATTTAAGACCTTATACACTAGCAATTCTAGTGGCAAATTGATGAAGTTTGGTATATATGTTACGGCTAATACCCGAAGTGCGGCTACACCTAGTTTTAGCCGGTTAGAACTAGGTGTAGCCACTTAGTCTTGGTTAAACCCCGAATCGAGACATGTTTTGAAAGAAGTTGGCTCCTCCTCGCTGATGTTTTATAGCCTAAAGCCTTCCTCGAAAAATGGTCTATTCAACACAAAAATAATTTTTCAATTTGCACCAGTAGTTCCTGAGATTAGCGCGTTCAAACAAACAAACAAACAAACTTTTCAGCTTTTGTTTGTTTAGGTATCTCAAGATAAAATACTACATTCGGTTTACTTATACTGTGGCTCTATTATAGTACAATAGTTTGCGATAATGTAGTTTTAAATGCCGATATTAGCGCGCCGATACGACGATCGGAATGGGCGGCGGATTCAGAATGCGCAAATTAATGCGACGAAATTTTGCGTCCATTTGGTTCCGAGTTGATTTTGGCTCAACTTTGCTATTTTCATTCCACTGCGCTTTGTGCTCGTTGTTATGGATGCATTAAGAGAAATGCTATGAATAATGATGTGATAGTTATTTCTGATGACCTCCGAATATGAGCAAGAATAACTTTGACGAGAAAAATAATTCGTTTTTTATCACATCGTAACGCAAATTCGGTAAATGTGGTTTTTTTTTTTCAATTTTTTCTGCGTTTTACATTAAAACTGTACCTACATTTATTTCAAGGTATTTGTTAAAAAATATGCATCCTAACCAACAATATTATTATCACATATCATAAAACAGGATTTATCTAAGACTCAGCAAAACCATCAAAAAGCTCCCGTTAACTCCCTTATAGCTCGTTTTCAAACTTTTTATTTTTATCTGTAGCAAAGTTACAAGTGGTACTTGGAGCTTTTAGCTATCAGACATTGCTGCTTTTAAATATTTAGTGTTGTTTACCAACTTCTGCTGCGTGTCTTTAGATAATAACGCCAATAAAAATACCTAAGATAGTCCTAATCATGCGATACTATCTTTAATTTGTTCAAAGTTTTAACGTTAACGTTTATTCACTTTGTCTGTTTTGTTTCATATGGTTTCAAAATATCTTATACTATAGAACCTGCAACAAGATTAATAACGAGTTATTATCATGTCTGAGGATTGTGACCAGCACTGATGTATAAAACAGCTCTATTTTTGCATTCAAAACAATGTTTTTAAACTGAACAGAAAACACTTTTATTATTGTGATTACTTGAATAGCAAAGTTAATTAAAATCTCGCTTTGTAATACGAAAACAAACAGCCAATTTATATTATCTTACTCTGTGCTACTAAACTCAGAAAGAACAAGTATTTCGCGATATAAAATCTCCGAACAAACAAAGCCGATCAATGCAAACAAAATCCTGTAGGCTCTGGCAAAACATACCCTGTTCTGTAATGGATCAAAGTAATTCAATACATCTGTACTTCAATAGAAGTAAAATGCGCACTTTGAGGTAAAATGATCTCCCGACACGGCTAATCATAAAACCTTTACTACCTATAACGCTTACATTTTTACCTCAGACTTTGAACACGATTTATAGCTGAAGAATAAAAAGTAAAGTTTTTTTAATAAAGGAGAAAAGGCTTTGGAAAGAACTCCAGTCGATTGCCAACGGCAAGGGAAAATAAACGGGCATTTGCAAAACCGTCTTCTGAGCTAGGGTTCTGTGGCGTTGCAATATGCATGATTACAGTTTTTACATATAATAAAGCTGAAGAGGGTATAAAAATTGAATATGATGATATTAAAAAAAGTTTGGGTATACCTTTAATCGACAACAGAAAACGTTTTAGCAGTTTTTAGAATTTTTGTCTGTTTTCCTGATTGTCTGTTAATTTCAACGCATTTTTTTCATAACTATAAAACGGTTGAACGGATCATCATGATTTTTGGTATGTAGGTAGTATGAAATCTTACACGTGTCATAGGCTACTTTTTATTTTACAATGCGAGCAAAGCCGCGGGCGTCCACTAGTGGATAATAAAGCATGTTTTATTTTATGAAATACTAACATAGAAAGCATATATAGGTTTTTATATGTACATACATAGGTTATAAACATACTTTTTAATTGTTTGTGTTTATAAAAGTGACTATACATTTTCCTAATAATAAGTGAAACTCGAGATGAACGAGCTAAGTAATATCTGATTTATTCTTATTTAGGACTTAATAGAACAAGATACCTCCCCTAACGTATTGACTGTGCGGGGGAGTCACTACCCTCAGTCATGAGGAGTCACTACACAGAAACTTATAAAACGACCGCGTGTAAATGAAACCCCAAAATTGTAAAAGAGCCAGATTCGTTCTTTATGGCGGCATAAATAATGTATGCCAGTTTTTTAGCTCGTTGTGAATTTATTGTCCGGACTTGGGATCCTGTTGATTAAAACTTGGTCAAGTTTGGGGCAGAATTAGAATAATTTATCGTATTGTAATTTGATATCGATTATTCCGATCCGCGCTGAGTCATGCAAAAGTAAAATGTAAATTTGGTGAACAATATTCATACTATTAAAATTATATATAACTGGAATAAAATGTACACGTGTGTGTTCTATTATATTTGCTAGCCATTTAATACCTCAGACTTAAGATAAATGTTTATAAATTTGTTTTTGTATAATTTATAGTGAATTTATATTAAAACCTTGAAATGAAATGAAATGAAATGAAATGAAATGAATTGAATTGAAATGAAATGAAATGAAATATATTTATTTGCTCGAATATTGTCATACATTGATGTTAAAATTATAATATTGAATCAAATATTCTGCCGATAGGCGTACAAATATTATGGTTTAGTTATTAGGTATACAATTTATTTTTTTTCTTCTAAAAAGTCAATTAATTTATAATAACATTTGTCAAGCAGGTAATTAAACAATTTTCTCTTAAAGCTACTCCACTTCAAGTCCTTAATTTCATTGGGTAATTGATTGTAAATAGTAATAGCTATGCAGTTTACATTTTGGCTGGTTACTTTCAACCGTCGTTTTGGATTGATTAACATGTTTTGTCGACGTCTGCCTCTGTCCCGGGCAGTAACGTCACTATTTGCCTGAAACAGGTTACTGTGTTGGCGCACAAACATACATATTTCATATATATAAAGACATGGCAATGGGAGAACTCTGTATTTTTTAAAAAGGGGAGTGCAGGGGGCTATATAGTGTGCACCACTTAATAAACTTGCTTAAACAATGAGATAAAACATAATGACTTACTGATGTTTGGAAAGTGTTATAAAGATAGATAAACAATATAGACATACTCGTACATATATATCTAATACAATTAAAAAAAACTTTAAAACTAATTGAATGTACTGTTACAACTATATTTTCTTACCCTAACCTACGTGGCAGGACCCAAATAAAACTATAAGAAACAGATTAAATGGTAAAGTGGCCGCCAAATTTAAAAATGAAAGAGTACAAAATTCAAGTGTCACAGTACATTGGGCGGCCTTTAGGCGATTTCTTCGAGGATACCTTTGGATGGACATGATTTAGTATTACAAATTGGCGAAAAAAAATAATCATACACAGATAAACAATACTATATGGATAATAAATAAAGATGATACACTTAATAATGGTAATATCGGTGCGGGTAGCAAAATTTCCTTCTTTGGTCACGTAAATTGCGTTAGAATACAAATAATATCTGCTACGGCTACGATTTTGTGTTCAATATTATGCGCATTTATTGTCGTTAATTTACCTCTTTTCTGCTGCAGATTTAGTAGCAATCCAAGTACACAAATCTTCGAATATGTCCAGCTTATAGACTATCTAAATCATTCCTAATGCTCTATTTCTGTTCAAATTCAAGACGAATCTGGAAAGTAGCATTATTCCAATACGTTAGTCTAAGTTCAATGACATATATTTCATTGTAAATCTATCGCTTAAGAGTTTTAGAGATGGGACGATTGAATATCGATGTGTTTTACATCGATTACCATACGAATTGAACATTATTAAGTGTGTTAAAAAGATGAAGATTTAGTTGGTTTTTTTTTTCAACAGGCTCTTTATAATGCAATAATACAATAGATGCTACTTGAAATCGTTTCAATTGTTTTGAATACAAATTTCTTCAATATTGTGATTATTGTAAAATATCTTAATATTTCTTTTAAATTTATTTAACTAAAGATAGCCTCAATTTTAAGTAAACAATATAATAGTACGTAAAAAAATAGAATAGAATAAACAAAAAGCAAATATTAAACCTAATATTTAAAATATCTTTTTAGAAATGATCTTGAGTGAATAATTACACTAAGTGACAAAAACAATACAATCGGATTGGAACCTAAAAACCTCTGCATATTTTCAAAAATACGATGTAAGTGACATCTCTATTAGCTCTGAAGTCAGGTTCTTCCTAACAGGTTTTATAACGTAAGGCGTCTAGAAGAATAAATGGGGCTATTCCGATGCAGCGAGCCAGTTTTATGGTTTATTCCTAACACATTATCCTTTTAGTTTTGGTTCCGAAATATTTCAAGTATCTGCGTAGAATTTTGTAGACGAAAAGATTTGCAGAACGTGTAAACTGCAATTCTTACAAACTGAACGTGTAAACTGAATACCATGTTATCATTTATTTATTTACTAGCGCAATACAAAATGGAGGTCGCCCACCAATGCGGTGGGTTGACGACATTAGAACAACCGCAGGGAGCATCTGGACTCGATCAGCGCATGACTGGGACGAGTGGCGTGGCGTCACACGAAGAGAGGCCTATGCTCAGCAGTAGGTGATAACAGGATGATGATGATGATACAAAATACAATGGTACAATTTTAGAACTTATTGAACGTGACACGTGAGACCTTGTCGCTTGGTAAGTAGCATTTTATAGGTGATTGAATAGAAAGTTACATGTTTAATTTACGATTATAATTTCAAGTTGCCCTCATTACGTAAATGATTTGTCTACAATATTTCTACCAACATTTTTATTTAGCAAGATTTCGTGTCTCGTTTTATAAGGAAAATCTACCAGTTTTTACTCTGTAAACAGTAACAACCATACCTACTCGTAATTACTTCTTTGTTTGAAATTCTGTGTTGTTTCCTCTGTTTTTAAACTTTTAAAGTATAATGGGGTCCTGTGCAAAAGCAGGAAGTTTGAATATTTGCTGATTGCATAATACAAACGAACGCAAAATGCTTTCGGTTCTTAAAGGAATATTATTTAAGATTTCATCTAAAGTATGAGGCTGTGAATTTACTACCAAAAAACAAATACAAGTACCTACAGTAAAATTGTATATATTTACGTTTGTTTTGGAATACTAATATTTGTGTAAAAATTGTACTCAAACAGCTTAGGAAAATTGAACCTACACCTTCAAAATTTAAGAATTTGTCTGACGGCGGGTCGTCCTTGTCGAAACCTGTAAAAAGCTTTTCTTTCTTTCTTCTTCCTAAGTTTTGTAGCATAACAAATATACAAAAAAAGAAATAACTTCCTTCTAACACGGGATAGGCTTACGTTTGGCTACATAGCAGCCTGCCTGGATGTTAAGCACCACTGTAGTCTAAGATGTAGCACGCTTGCCTTTACAATAATCATAATACCAAAATGTCTTTGGGCATCATTTATCATTCGTTATTCATCCAAACTAATGTAAGTACAATAAAGCCAACTTACAGTTCTATTCTGCAAATTCTTGACTCGGCACAGCAGGCGGACTGGATGTCCGACAAGGCCGGTGATGTTCCTCGGCGTGCTGGGGTCGAAGTAAGGGGCGTCTGGAGACCCGTTCCATTCCTGGAGGAACTCCGCCCGGAACCGTCGGGACGAGATGTCCATGGTGGTGTCGTCTTGAGGGGCTTCTGTTCCGGAGTCAGCTAGCGAGAAAAAAAGAAATAAACTAATATGCGAAACACATATTTTGTACATTTAATTAGAAGTGCTGGCAAAGTGCTGCAACACCTATGGAGTTGAAAGTGTCCATAGGCGATGGTGACAGCTTACCATCAGATCAACTACCTCTATGCCACTTTTTTATAAAAAAAATAAGTATGTATACACGAAAGAAAAGTATATAAGTATTGTATCCGTTATCTAGTACCTACGCCACAAACGTTTGCTTAGTGTAGGGCTAGATGGCGCTGTATGCAATGTCCTGCAGTTTTTTTTACATACTATGCAAAATCTTGTATAAAAGATAGGTAGGAATTTAGACAGCGGTTATAAATATGTAATTATACAAAACTGCACTGAAAAAGAAATCAACAGAAGAGTCACCCTAGCTTGGAAGAAGTACTGGAGTTTTAAAGAGATCATGAAGAACAAGGAAATTAAAATAGATATAAAAAGAAAACTTTACGAAATTGCTATATTACCTTGCATAACCTACGGCTGTCAAACATGGTCACTTCGGAAAAAAGATGAAGAAAAGATTGCCATCTGCCAAAGAAAAATGGAACGAAGCATGCTCGGTATAAAGCTATCAGATCGAATAGAAAACAAAACCATACGACGCAAAACAAAAGTATCTGATGTGACTGTAAGGACACGGCTACTTAAATTCAAGTGGGCAGGTCACTTATGTAGACTAGACAACAGCAGGTGGACAAAGAGAGCCACAGAATGGATACCCTTGGATAGAGCCAGAAACCCGGGGAGACCAAGGAAGAGGTGGAGGGATGTGTTCCAAGAAGTCTGCGGTCCTGATTGGATGAGGAAGGCGAGAGAGAGAGATGAGTGGAAAACAATAGGGGAGGCCTTTGCCAAGCAGGCAACTTCTGCTGACATAAATTAAAACTCAAAATGTGAAATATTTAACTAACATATTAATTTTGTAGCAGTAGAATAAAGGCTATTTTATTTTATTTTATTTTATTTTATTTATTTTTTTAATTATACAAAGATAAAAACAGACTAAACACAAGTGAATGGAAATTGAATGTACAAGTGCTGCTGTCCTACGGGAGTTGAATCCGAGACATTTGGCAATGAAGGCAGACGTGTTGTGAAAAAAAGGTCAGTCATCACAATGAAACTAATCATTTGTCATTATGGAATACGAAACACATCAAAATCACCTTAACGTATATATGCCTAGCTGTGCTCGCGACTTCGTCCGCGTGGATTAGTTATTTTGGGCATCATATTTATTTTTGCAAACAATGTCTTCAGCTTTAGAAATTATAGCTGTTACCCACGACTTGAACCGTTTTCGCAGCGCACGCAACGGAAACCCTCAAATATGAATAATTTTTCCCGTTTTTTCCGCATTTTCCATTGTTTCTTCGCTCCTATTAGTTGCAGTGTGATGCTATATAGCCTAAAGCCTTCCTCGATAAATGGTCTATTCAATACAAAAAGAATTTTTCAATTCAGACCAGTAATTCCTGAGATTAGCGCGTTCAAACAAACAAACAAACATACAAACAAACAAACTCTTCAGCTTTATAATATTAGTATAGATATATGAAGTGTGCTATAGCAGCTAGGTGGTACTTATAATATTGATTGCATTACTATTAAACAGTTGATGGCAATAGTAATAAATGCTACTACTTCTAGTATTTATAGTCATAGCCAAAATGCTTCTATTCCAAATATATAAAACTCAAAAATGACTGACTGACATTGTGATCTATTAACGCATAGCACAAACCACTGGGCGGATTGGGTTGAAATTTGGCATGTAGGTAGATGTTATGACGTAGGAATCCGCCGAGAAAGGATTTTTGGAAATGCCAATGCTTTTAAAGGGGTGAAAAAGGGGATACAAGTTTTACTTCTCAATGCGAGCGAAGCCGCGAGTACCCACTAGTTCTTTATAAAACTGTCTTAATCCTCAACATCCATGCGCAGTAAATATAAACACTACCTAATCCACATTTGTTGAAGGCAGATCTGTTCAGGCTTTGAATAAACGACACGTAAAACATATCCTGTTGGAGGCAGATTGTTTTCACAGCTGTCGTGACCCACCTAAAGTATTCCCACTAGAACATTATATATAATAAACAGGCCACTAAAGTGAAACGGTTCCGATAGTCATATGTCAAAAAATTCCATGTGATAACATGTATGTAATTGCATGATTCTGGCTCTTCACTTGATATTTTTTTAACGTTTTGAAAAAATCTCCCCTCACCTAATATTAACGAGTGTTATTGAAGTCTTATTTTAACTTAGTGAAGTCATTAGAATAGTGGACAAGTCAAGCTAATATTTGACATAATTTTTGGAGTAAGTACTAGCCGGTTAATATAATTAGATTCATATTATGTTTTTAAAATTTCTCGATTAATAAAATAAAATTTTAATGCCAAAAAAGTTGGGGATCTTTAAAAGCTTGAGCTTGATTAAGCTACTGGTCTGTGGCCTAGGAAAGAATAGACAAGATAGGTGTCTATGCGGTTCACAGTCTATGACCCTCATCTGAAGTATCCCCGCAAGTACGCAAGTAGGCGAGGAGTCGGGTTTGCTCTGTCTCATAAATTACTTATGTTCTCTTCCGCCCCTCGGTTTTTTTATCCGGACTGACGTGCCAGTGAAAATGTTTCGTTTCCTTAAATACTTGCTGTGAATATCCGTGTGAGGACGCCGGATTCCGTTAAACATTTAGCGACGATGTGTTATGTACGAGCGCTGTGTTAAGGAAATACAGAATCGTCGTGTAAGTATTCGTAATGCAATGCAATATCGCTACTGGCTTATAAAGATTTGAAAAGCTTTGTTTTGTAATCTAGGGGGTTCGATTCCCGCATGACATACGTCATTATGCATTTTAGAATGTGTTATTACTTGTTTTGAGTTTGGTCGTTATATATACATATGTATTATATATATTTATATAATATAAGTATGTATTTACAAAAAAAAGGTATGTCAAAATATATTCTTTATTTAGTTCCCACGATACAAGCGTTTGCTTAGTGCGGGGCTAGATGGCGCTGTGTGCAATGTCCCGAAATATTTAATTATTTATTACTCAAAAATAAGACATTTCTGTCTTATTTTCAGGTAGATACCGTTCCTGACCTAACCTGAGAGTATAGTAATATTTTTCATTGTAAATTGTGTTGTAATTGTAATTGTTGTTTAAAAGTCAATTTCCTATTGAAACTCTGCGAACTGAGAATTTTCTGAAAAAGCGTATTCACTATTTTGTTCATTTTTGTTTCTCAATAATCTAGAATTTCCTAGTATGTAAAAATTCACTTCGTCGATTGAATCTAAATTGTATTCCGCAACACAAAGTCACTTTGACCGACACCATGCTATTAATAAATGGATAACGGCAACAAACTTTAAACGAGTTTTGTGTGGTCGGAAAACGGCAACTTTCCCTACCCTCATTAACGAAGACCTATTTATAACATAGTTTGGGGACATTTGGGAATCTGGCAACATCGTGGCAACATTATTCAATTTCCTTTTGCATAAAATATGCGGGTCTAATGATGTTAGAAGGTGCTGCACGGGTAACACGGATAAAGAACTGGCAAGTACTATCAACATTTTATTACCTACGGAATATAATTTTTTTTTTAAAAGAAGGCAAGTGATGATATTGTATAGAAATTGTTTTTAAGTTTTATTTACTAGCTGACTACTTTTTTATACTAGTCTTTGATTTATTTATGATTTTAATTAGTACATAGCACAATGGACATGTATATTACAGTAATCGTAATATTAGACGTATTTCTATAGAGACACTAGACTTATTTTAACAGATATAGAAAATATTCACAATACAATATACGCAATTTAGCTAACTGATAATCATACAATATTCAATGCGTACATCCTACCGGCTATAGAGATACCGAAAGGTCCAACAGCTGCGGTATGCTATACTATTTATGCTAGTTAAGGATTCAGTATTGGACCGCTATTCAATTCGATCTATTAGGTATATTTGATTCTATTCAACATTTAGTGCGATTTGTGATCTCCGATTGATCGATAGTTGGATGATAATAGATCATGATTGAATGGCCTTTTGTTTAGTATTAGTTTTGAGATTTAAATATATTGGGTTTCATGTAACATGATATAGATTACAATATTGGTAAACTGCTATACTCGATCTGTGTAAAGTTTGTAATTATATGGTTTTTACGTTATTAATAATGCAAAATTGAAATTATGAATGAATATCAAAGAGATAGTGTGCGAGTGTGCATATTAGACCTTGTATCATATATCTCTTGACTGATTTTAGTAATATTTGGTGTTGATGAATAAGAATGTTTTTCTCCTAAAAGAGTAGGCACACATTTATCGAGTGAAACCTGCTTCATAACCAAACATTTAATGCAAGAAAGTCGTAACCTTTTAACTCGAATCTGTGAAGTAGGTAAGTGTGTGTGACAAATGAAACACTATAAAAGTAAAAATTAAGCCCGTTTTTAAACATCAAAAACGATCCAACGACTCAAGGACAAAGTATTTTAAAAGTCATAGCACCGTGAAACAATCTTGGGAGCGCACAATAAAATACTTCGTCCTCTTAAGCCCCTTTTCCGTTAGAGACATAGAATTTGTATTTTTATTTTTAGCTCTACTTGGAACTCTTTTATATACTGTGTGTAGTGGGGTTATTTCATAGACGTGACTATTTATATAAAGAATAATTAAGCTTGTGATTTTGAACTATTGTATTGTAAATCGTATGAAGATAATGTGTATATAATTTACAATTGATTTACACAAACTGGAACACAAAATATGGATTAGATAGATGTTTAAATTATCAAGTTAAATTACAAACGGTATTTTAGACGCAAAAATAAATTTACAGGCAGTCATTCCTGATTTTTTTAAAGATTATTGACAGTTTTTGTTTGTTTTGTTTTTATTCTCATATTAGTTTTAATTTAAACACATGTTTTGTTTGAGAATATGTTTGTAATGAATGTGTAGTAGAAGTCTAAGTAACGAAATAATATTACACTGATTTTCTTCTGCAAGAGCGAAATTTACCTTCTTTGAAGACCTTGCATTTTGCAGTCAAAATATTTTATAAATTCTACGTCAAAAATACACTTGAAGTGAAGCGAGTCATGCAAGCACATTTCTTTCCTTCTATACGAGTATAAGTTCCACTTTTGTATTCGATGTAAGCCGTCTGAGTTTACATAAATATACATCTACGTGTATTCTATAACGGGAAGTCGAGGAATGAAAATTTAAATATCAAAATAAGTATATTTTTACAACGAATGAATATTATAAAGTAATTTGTACTTCATAGATTTGGTGAGTTTATAATTGGGAAATGAGTAGTAGTAATGTTATGGGGGGATTTTGATTCGTGATTTTTGTATTACTTGTTACAAGATTTAGAAATTTAGTTATATCAACTTAATTTATAGCTTAATTATTTATTATTTTATCACACTACTACATATTATATTGCTGAAAAAAAGTAACTGAGACGAATTGTGATTGATATAAATGTGATTTTCGATAATATAAGAAAGAAAGAAAGAAAACATTTATTGTGACAGATTTAACAGAAGAACACACAGGAGTAAAAACATAATAAACAAACATAAAAATCTGCCACAACACAGCCCCAACTCAGCATAATGCTGGTTGTGTGGAAGCAACCAGCACATTTACTACTTTTGTTTTATATAAAGAGGAGTCACACAGCAGAGCGCTGCTGTTTGTACGACACAGTCATGATAAAATCTGACCATATTTCATATCAAACAAAGAAAGTGAAAACTAGTCTTGATTTGCCCAATAAATTTTGGTCTAATGAACTTTTTTCAATTAAAACAGGTTTGCACTTGACCATAGTTTGCCTGATGTTAAGCAATAGCTTAGGGTTCACTCTCGCTTTGAAGATCGCTGGATTATCGTTATTATCGTTGGCTTAGTGTGCGGCTAGATGGCGCTGTGTGCATTGTCCCGGAATATTTATTTAATTTATTTATTATAGACCGAGGGAACATGGAGTCGGACATGGAGTTCCATAACCTAACTCACGTAGGTAGTGACCAAATAAATATCCAAAATATTACCCCATCACATAAACATAGTGACTATTTATATAAAGACTATATTTCCAGAGCTCTAGTTCCATTTTATAGTGTCATAATATGATTAACGAGCACACATCAGTCGACAACTTCCGGCGTAGTTTGCAAGGTCACCGCGCAATCTAGTGGCGGGATTTAAGGGGCCAGTTGATTATAAAAGGGGACAGATTAATAATTTTTGCTTTTTATTTATCAATTGTATCGTTTTGTAATACTGAAATTTAGGCGTATGTTGGATGATGAGAAAAACGGTGACTCCTAGCTACTCTCATCCGAGGGGGTTTTAAGACTCGACTCTTAAGTTGACCACACCACTACACTTTTAAGAAAATAATATTTTTTTATGTGTTAAGCTATCGTTGGTTTTATATTCTGATATAGCACTTGATAAAAAAAAATAGTGGAAAGAAATTACTAAGTGTAGGTTAATTGCGTATAATACATCAAATCTCTGTATTATTACCTTAAAAAATTGCTATCAATTGTTTTACGTGTAAACGCACATTTATTACTAAAGTGTACATTTCTTCCAAGTCAGTTTTAAAATTATTGCGTTGTCTAATAAAATAGTCCCCTTGTGTCAAGTATTTTGTACACTGTTTATGAAGGAAATGAAATAACAATAAATACTTTTATGTGAGACAACAAAAGTGTTCTACAATAAAACAGAACAAGACACATCAAACTTAAGATAGACGAAACAAATGATCCGTGAATAAATAGTGCAGACGAGTATAGGTAATTGTCGTACAAAGCCAAGTTTACCACTGTCAAAATACAATACAAATTCAATATGACAACGTTAGTTCTAACTACAAGTGCTAGTTTAAATGGACAAAACAATAATCGTAGACGAAGCATATAAACATGACTTGCGACACTTTTGGATTCAAAAATTGCACACTAAACTGGTAGTCTCTGTAAAACATTTGTCAGTAAAAAATATTTAATTGGCGAGCTATAGTTTTCAAAATGTAATATTTGTCACATTTCTTTTTGAATTGGGGCCGCTCATAGTGAAACAAATCATTGCTTGTTCCATTTCAACTGGTATTCGCGATTGTTTGGTATTTCATCAGCGTGTCCTAGGCTTTACGAGGCTTTTATGCGTGTTTTAGAGAGTGATGTTTGTTACAGTTTCCTGCTCTAACGGCCAATCCTTTTTGAATAAAATTTAGTATGAAGCCAGATTAGATCCTAGATTACAAAATACAACGTGGGTAACACCGGCAAACGCTGTTGTTTGATATAAAATGTCATTATAATCTTTGTCTCCATTTGATCTACGAGATCTCTGTCTCCATATAGACAAGTATAAACTATCTGTTAGAAACCTGTCGAGGATAAGGCACGGTATGTGCTTGTTCTCTAAACTGTCAAGGAAGGTAGCGAGTTTATGGCAAATAAAACGGAGCACCTGCCGGTAATTCTATTCCGATCTACGAGTTCTTCTGTCTAGGTTTGTGATGGTTTATTGAATGAGCCATCGAATGAGAGACAAAAACTTCGCAAGTAGTGAGGATACTTCACCTTTCAAAATTATAAGTGTATCATAACAAATTTAATGTAAAAGTATAGTTTTGTATGAAAGAAATCAATAAAACGACTCGGATCGCAGAGTTTTTGAGATAAAACACAAAACGTGTCAATTAAATTTGCTTCGGTACTGATATAATCATGTTAATTAGTTATCAAAGAGCATTTAACTTAACGGAAAAAATATTAATAAATAATTTATTTTTATCCACGCAAAGCATTGAAACATTGAAAGCTATTATAGCTATAAATGAGCCATAACAAAAAATCGGAAGCGAAAATACCCAATCGACTTCTCCGTAGCAAATTTTCACACTCAAGTGGGTCCCAAGCACAGAATATTTAGTAGTACCTACCGAAGTATTGCTAAAGGTGGCATTGATTTTTTTTCATTCGCGTGGGTCAGTAAATAAGTAGGGCGTTACTAAAGTGCTAAGATTAGTGAAGCTATTGATAGGTTATTGCCTTGTCCTCAATAAATAGATAGTGCACAACGTCGCGTTGGCAGAGTTTATAATTTATGGTGATAGATTATGAAAATTAACTTCATAAACTCTCTACACCAGAGGTGGCCACTCTCATTCGATAAGAAAAAGAAAGAAATAAAAATCTGATGATGAAGTAGAACTTAATGAAAGTGATCTTATAATGATTACTTCGCTGACAATAAGAGCTATCAGAAACGTACAAAATAAATGCATGTTAGTTACAACAGTAAATGGTTTTGAAAATTGCATAATAATATACATAGTATATAAAAATAAATAATATTTAAAACAACCATAGTGCAGGTTTAGCACTTAATAAATTAACTCATAATATACATAGTGTTATAAATATAATTGTTTCTTTATCTGAAGCTTTGTGGCAGCAAAGACTGCAGGTTATCGTGAAGTTCAGTGTTTTTATAATATATTTAAATACTAGATGTACCCGCGGCGTTGGTCGCGTTTGAATATTATGCGAGCTATTGAATAATATACGCGCTATTTGCAAGTTGAAGCCTGCACTGTTGAGATTTATTTATTAAATTTTTAGCACAGTCGCAACCAATCGTACATTAATTATTGCAATTCAAATACCTTACAAATACAATATTTAAAATAGAGCGAGAGATAGCTTACTACAGCAGTCAAGTTTTTTATAACATTTGCTAGTATTTAAATATTGTAGGTATGAAAACGTATATAAAATCACCGTGTGTAGGTAGGTATGATCAATCAACAACTCCCATACTCCTTGCAACACAGCGAGCCGGTCAATATTGGGATGAGCGTTTTGGAAAGATAAGGACACTCAGTACCCATTGGAGTGTGCGAATACAACTTTACGTCATTTTGAGCCAATGAGGAGATCGCGAGCATTTTATGAGCACCCTCGATGTTCAGTTAGCTGTCTCGGGCTTGAGGATGATGTTGTTTGATTCTCGTTTGTTTGTGGATTTGAATAAAAAGATGGAATTTTATGTCATAATTTGATGGGCTTGAGGAGTTGTAAAGGGAAGTTTGGTTTTCTTTTGTGGGTTGGGTGGTACGTAAAATTTTACGTCTTGCCTGTTTGTATGTTATCCATGTAAGAGGCGTTAGGGCGCTTAAGATTCTTTCCAAACTGTCTCTTTGAGTCGTTCGTCGAATGGGGGCCGTGATTCCCCCACAGCATTAATTTGTTAGGTGAGTTCTCTTGGGGAGATACATCGAGGTGCGCGCCCTAGTTCTTCCACGCAAGACACATGCATTGAACAAACGACATTTTGAAAAAAAAATATTATACTCACACTATAGGGGCACATAGTACATATAGCACAATACATGTATTGAACTCGATAAGTGAGAAACCAGCTTAATGTAGTCAAAAACAATAAAGTCTTTTCAAATTAATACTATAAAATTTTGCAAAATTTGTTTGTTATTAAACGATGTAAATCATCATCATCAGCCTTTTTTTTTTTTTACCCTGGAAAACCTTTTCAAGTTACCACTCGACCCCGGGGAGGGCGAGTGGTTATGTGGGAGTCTCCGCTAGAATGACGGCATACCCACTAAAAACCTGGGGTGTTCCACCTCTGCATCGCGTTCAGGGCCCCGAGAGTGCGATGCATGCGTCCGCAGCCCTGCCCTGGCGATGCTGGCCCGGTATCAGGCCCCGTCTCTGGGAGCTTTTGCTCATTCCTCTAATGGACGACGTGTCGGAACACGGGACACGTCGTGCATCCTGTGGGGACTCAGTCCTAAGGGCAACAGGTTCCCCGACCTGCCACCCGGAGTCCCCTTTAATCATCATCAGCCTAATGGGACCCACAGCAGGGTATAGGCATCCTCTATCTGATGCCAATACTCCCTGTCTTGCGTGGTTCTTGCCCAGATGTTTCCTTCTAACTTTCTACTATCATCCAGCCAACGTTGCACAGGTCTTCCTACACTTGTAATGAAAAATGAAATGAAATGAAAATTATTTATTTCACTTCACTTATAAAAGATGTACATACCGACAACAAATAAGAATCCATGCAGCAGACTGAACCACAGCGCGGCTTGACCAGCCATCTCGTACGACAAGCCACACGGGTCACTGGAACGAGATAATACTTGATAAGCTATCAAAAATCACATAACTTTATTTCATATTTACATAAACTTACATATTTTTAAACTAAAACCCCGTTACGTCTTATTCTAAAATGTGGTCTGAATAAATAGTCCTGAGATTTAGAAGAATATTAAGAGAGTTTTTTTTTTAGTAATGGCCTCTGCGGCACTGCCGCAATTTCGCCAATGTCACGCATTAAGAGTGTTCTTTTTTTTTTATATATTATGGCTTTTGAAGAGTGTTCTTGTTGTTGAAATTTTATTTTCCTCTGTCATAATAATCAAACTGTCAAATTGTTACCACACGTAATTAAACTTCTAATTAGAAGTTGACATTTTGATTGCTTGTGATGTTTAAACAACAAGAACAGATTTGTAAACTCTATATTTTACTGCCCGTATACATATATTGAAGATCATAAATTACGGAAAATGTATTAAAAAATTATCTTTGGACGAGACTTGCCTAAGGTATTTTTTTGTATTCTTTTTATCTCTTTAATAAATATCTTTATAACTGTTACTTTATAATCTAAAGCAGCCTATATCCTGAAATGCCCTCTCAAATACCTCTCAACAGCCCAGTTTCCCACTATCCGACAGCAACACATAAAACTTCGTTTGTATCATCATTAACTAACTTTCCACGTAACGATAAGGCTTCTGTAGAATGGACGATACGCGTCAATAAACCCGATAATAGGGCGTTTAAAGTATTTCGGGATCATTTTAATGACAAAAGTTGTGGTTATGACCCGCCTCGCCTGGTTACGGCGGAACGTGAATATTATGTATAGAATTTGTGGGTTTATAGCTTGGTGGACTTATATTGGAGTTTGTCTTGTGTTAATTTTGAAAAAGTATTAAAATTTCAAAATATTAGACGCTTCTGGTAAATTACTAATGCTTATTGACCTGTGTCAGTTTTGTAATATATAACTTAAACCTTTTTATTGCAAAATGAGCGCAAACAATCACGACCGGCAGGATTTGTACCTATGTTAAATAACCAAAGTGCGGAATGGGTCATAATAAAAAATACAACTTTTACATCGACAACCACAAAATGACTCGTTTAATACTTCGTTTAATGTAAATGACATAGTATTCATATAATAATTTATATTCTAACAACCCTATTATGTACAGATGCACTTACAAAAACTTCAAAATTGTAATCAAGTATACATCGTACGTAGTATACGGCTCTATTAATTAAATCACAATGCCAATAAAATACAGCGCGACTCACAAGTTGACGCCGAAAATCATTTTCATTAAGGCACCGCCCATACTTTGTACTAACTTTTACGACCCAGTACATCTGCTCGTAAATACCTATATACATATACCTGCGTGTGTATGTATGTATACAATGTTAATGACAACTTTTGTCTGTCGGATGACACGTTAAAGTAGGTCCTAGGTGTTTGTTATCATACGGCAGTCGTTTAGATATGTCAGAGCCCTTAGGTTCGCTTAATAACTTGACACCAGAGTTGGTCCCTCCTATACGAACGAAATTACTCCTTTATTGCTTACTTGCTTAGCTTTTATTCTAGGAAATTAAGAAACTCGCGACAAAAAATAAAACAAAAAAATCGTTCGTCGATGCTTTAGGGTTACTTCGCCCACCCTTCAAAGGTTATACATACGTTAGTCATCACTAACTCTGTATATCTATATATATGTGTGATAAAAACGCATGCCTTTACGGTGGTTGTAAACAAAATTGCCATATAATGTCCGAGCGTGGGCCACTGGGATGTTAAAACGACACGTAAACTTGCCTAAACTCTTTTATTAAAAACTTGATGGCGTTTGGTTTCTGGGCGGCAGTAAAATAACCTTTTAATTTTGTATTTTACTCGTATTTTGATTTTTGAAGAGTGGATTTCCGTACGGAAGTTGTCAGTAATTTATGTACATTATGTATTATGAGGTTAGATTTAGATAATATCCGTTTTTGCTTGATTTTAGTAATTGTAGTGTCCTGCCGTACCTTGGAGTATGTGCATACTTACGTATATGTTACGGCTAATACCCGAAGTGCGGCTACACCTAGTTTTAGCCGGTTAGAACTAGGTGTAGCCACTTAGTCTTGGTTAAACCCCGAATCGAGACATGTTTTGAAAGAAGTTGGCTCCTCCTCGCTTCGCTCGTCGTCGCATGTGCGTGGTAGAAAGCAACCTAACGAACCTAATCTACCTTCTGTCACAGACAAGTGACTTTGAGTCCAACACTTTCACTACAACAGGACTTGAGACCTAGTTTTACCCGAAAACAATCGGCTCGTACTAGGTTTAACCAAGACTAAGTGGCTACACCTAGTTCTAACCGGCTAAAACTAGGTGTAGCCGCACTTCGGGTACTAGCCGTAACATATACACAAATAAATTGCTTCACTGCATTGCCATTGTATCACTGCATCCATAAATGCATTTATATATTACACAAGCACGATTGAATGCTCACTGTGATAGCCATTGGTAGATTGCCCCGTCCAGCGGTTTCAAAAATAGTAAAACAAACTTTTTATTGTATATAATATGTACTAAAGTCTCTCTTACAGTTTATTCGTAGTCAAATTATACTAAAATTCACAATCCACATACATAAGCTAGTGGAACAAAGCTGGGCGTCAAAGCAGTTGATTTATAAAACTCCATCTGACCTCACTAAAAACAGGCGGAAATTAAAGCGGGGCGAAAAAACGTCTGACTCAGCAAAAGTCAAAATAAACCTCTCGAAACGCTGACTGTTTTATTTTCTGACATAATTGAATGTGATTTTTACTTTGCTTAATAAATTCTGGAAATGGAGACGTTTTGTTTTTTGTTAATTTGTCATTATCCGGTTATCAAGAAGCGCTGAAACTTTTTGTAAAATGAATTGGCAATTATTGCATGTAATAAAAGGAGATAAGTATGTTTTGTTAGTTAGTTACATTAATAGAGCACGTTAGAACAAATAGAAAAATAAATTAACAAATTGAAAAAAGAAGAAAGCCAATTCCAACAAATTGATTGAAAAAAATAATAATACATATTTAGAAAGTAGCATATGTTTACATGT
Source organism: Macaria liturata (assembly GCA_964023185.1). Classification (NCBI taxonomy): domain Eukaryota; kingdom Metazoa; phylum Arthropoda; class Insecta; order Lepidoptera; family Geometridae; genus Macaria; species Macaria liturata. The sequence goes on along the minus strand of OZ026820.1, from coordinate 2,807,306 downwards.
TTCATCGTTTATTGTTATAAGACTGTTACTGCCCAGAAAAAGATTTCTTTAACAAACACTGTGAGCGTCTCCAATCAATGTCAGAAACATTCACAGATATTAACTCAATGGTACGAAAATATGATGCAAAGCTTTTCCTTATCATAAAAGGACAAAAAAGAAAGATATTGTATCTTGTAGGAACGGATTTTCGTTGATTTCAAAGCGTTTTATGCTATCACGCGTTTATATTAGCTTTTCGTGGAATACAGAGCAAAAATAGAATAATGGGAAAGACTTGTTTTCATTTTGTATTGTGGAGCGTGCCACTGTAATGTTTGTGCTGTGATGTCTTTAAATCTATTCTTAACCTCTGTTTTCTTCTTATTTAAATGAGAGTGGTCAACTCTGGTGTCGAGAGTTCACAAACCTACCCTGAGGGCCTTTGACATGGCTTAACGACTGGCGTACTAGACATATAGTCCTGACCTACAATTTAATTTAACGTGTCATCCGACGCACGGAAGTGCCCAAAATGGAATGCCACTTTTCGGTCACACATCCAAGGACTGACCGCGTCGACCTTTGCTTAACATTGGTAAATATGGATAACCAGTATTTTAGCAAATTAATGAAGCCTAGCTTTACCTCTGTAGGTAGATCACATGCGATGTAGCCGTTGTCTACATAACACAGGCCTACTGGTTGACCTAGTACAAACAAAATGATGTACAAAACTTGTAGGTAAAAACTCTAAAAATAACACAAGAATTTTTTTGTACGCACCATCCTTCGTTTTCAATCAAAGGTTTTAGATTTTTTGTATCTGCATTTCGGATGCACTGTTGCTTGTAAACAGATAGACTGACATGAATCTGATTGTATTCATCCACTACTACGACCACACATTTTTTGATAGTTATTATCTCCACCAACTACGTTACATTTGATGTACCTCGTATGGAGCTGTCAGTTGTCAAAATGAAATAAATTGGGTAGACAGAGTTGTAGTAAACGGTAAAAAAATATAGAAATAAAGAAATAAATACAAATTCGATATATAAATACTAAATATAGAAGTTGTATAAACAGTGCAGCTTACTAAAGCCTCAATGTTGTCATAAAAGAGAAATAGCTTCTATCTGGGCTTCGAGATAAAATCCTCATGATTTATAGCGTGTCTACTATTGTTCAGTGTTTGTTGCCAAATGAAATATCATCTCTGAGGCCTAGATATTATCTTTTTATTTCTAGATAATAGAAAAGGGAAGTTAACTGCTCTTATATTTATGTATTGAGTTAGAGAGATAAAGTTATTGAATAAAGGATTTAGAGGCTCTTTATCCACATACCATGTTGTTATGGTGTTGAATTTTATTCGTCGTAGCCTTTCTAAATACGAGTATCTTATGATTGTGAAAAAAGATTAAAGAAGCAAAAGAAGCTGTAACCTGGATGGAGTACATAAATTGACTTAAAATTTCACAAGTTTTCAATAGAAGATGCAGGCCAAAGGTAGTCTGCCATAAAATAATCTGTTTGATGTTAGTGACTGGTACGTGCTATTTCGATACAAATCGTTGTTTCTATAGTAATTATTTACTTTCGATAAATTCGAAAACCAGCATTTAGATCATTAAATAAAAATATAACTATCTGCACTAAATTTCTATATGTTTAAATATATTTATAAAAGAAACCGTATCCAACTTCTTTTCGCGGCTATCTAATAGATTCAACCACAATGAAACAACAATCTAATCCGAGCGAACTAAAACAACTCCACATACACATTCCAAGCGTTCACCAAGAATTTATCCCATTTATTGAATAAAGTTTTCTGTAGAAAAGAAAGAGGTATAAAAAAGAGAGAACTTTTACTATCATTTTTATTTAATAGTATATCATTGTACGGTGAATATATTTTTGGATGCAGAATTATTATGTGATAATAATCTTAGAGTATTCTATTCATTGTTTTTATTTTTGACGGACACATATTATAAAGAGGTTATATGCATAGTAAAGACTAGCTGAGATCTAATGTTTTTTGACGCACGCATTGACAGCTTTAATGCTATACAGCGTAAGAGGATTGCTTCTTTTATGTCCAGAGTTGACATTTGTAAAAACAGTATTATTAAGAGTCTGTCTGACTGCATGCACATGACTGCAACATACCGGCAATGGTTGGATATTGTCACGTAATCTGTATTTCTACATAATTTAATTTAATCTTGTTTTATGCCTTTATATTGTACTTTTGTGTGTGAACCTTCCTATGGACCCTGCTGTCTGAAATAAAGACCTATTATTATTATTATTATTAAGTTCATTTTAATCCAATGTGTTACCTAGGTACCTAATTTTAATATACTTTAGCCAATTAATTAATTTTCGTAATATGTAATTGTATACTTAGCACATATGTGCTAAGTATACAATATATAATCATACAATCAAATCAATAAATACAATATTGTATTTATTGATTTGATTGTATGATTATAAAGTTAAAGTATTTTGATTTAATTACCAAACGCCGTATAAAAACAAATAAGTAATATTTTTTAGAAAGGACATAAAGCTTGTGGCTGGAACTAGTAAAATAGAAACAAGAAAGTAAAATATGACAGAGAATTAGATTTTGTCTTCGCAATATTAATAAAATACGTCAGCATAATCCACAAATGACAATAACATTTGATTTATGAGATGGTTATGATTATGTTTTTGCTTTCAAGATCGACGGGGGGAAGAAACATGACAGAAAATAAGGTGATCTTGGTCACATTATCCTAAGTTATATCTCTTAGTTTACGATCAATTACTGAGTAGTTCTTGTTAGACTTGTTTGTTTTGATAGTATTGTTATTTTTTGTTTTTTTTTAACGAAAAAATAAGCACGTGTCTATACCACGAATTTAAACACGTTTGTTCGTTTAGTAATTTAAAAGTATATAACAATAAAAAAATATTAAGATAGTAAATACCTATCTATTTTTACAATTATAAGAATTCAACGTTTCGTTGCTCCCTTATTCCTATTATAATATGAATAAAATTCAATGTAAACTTTATTTGTATACAGACAAACTAGTAATTTTGGACCGCCAAAGCGGCCCAGCGTTCAATTGGTAGTTTGGACTTAGTATTTTTTGTATAAGAAATAGTATTAGTATAAGAATTGCATTAAAAATAAAATTGGCGCTAGAAAAAGGGTAGAGATAAAATGCGGTAAAAAGTTGGCTGAGGATGATGATGATGTTAGATAATCTGTGACTTAGAATGACCAAGGCAGTCGAATGCAACTAAATCTCCATATAGGTTTGAAAACGCAAACTAATCATCAATCTCGGTAGGTTATATATAAAAAATAAACTCGTGTCCAATTTGTTTAGTGCTGTAGATGATGATGATGAAACATTTTGTCAAAATGTCTCGAAATTGTTAAAAAATCAGTGACTATCAAACGGATAAAATGTATATATACAGATTTAATGTAGTCGAAAGTTGGCTGAGGATGATGATGATTTTGTATGATTGGTAACATGCAAGCAGTTCTCATCATATTTAGTTCAAGCATCCACCCACTATCTCTTATAGTTTTCGAGATCCCTTGTGGTACTCCAAGGTCTGATGGTCAAAGTGATGGTGATACTCAGCCTCCAGCATATAAATATATGTATATGTATTAGTATAGCATTAAAAAAAATTGGCGCTAGAAAAAGGGTAAAGAGATAAAATGCGGTAAAAAGTGGGCTGAGGATGATGATGATGTTAGATAATCTGTGACTTTGAATGATCTCGGCAGTCGTATGCAACATTTGGAAACGCAAAGTAATCATCAAATTCGGTCGGATATATATTAAAAAAAAAACTCGTGTCTAATTGTTTAGGGCTGTAGATGATGATGATGAAAAATGTAGTCAAAATGTCTTGAAGTTGTAAAAAATCAGTAGGTAACTTTCAATCAATATATTATAAGGGTTTTGCTACCATAAGACAGCTATACCAAGCTGGAAACGTTCAAATCCAATTCATAATTAATCTCCACCTCGCCAGATAAATCAGAGTTGAGTAAGGAGCTAAGAATTTAATAATTAAACCGTTAATATAAATCCAATTTAGGAAATTTAAGACGATTATTAGAGTGTTAAGGATTATTTAATTTCGAATCCAAATTACCTGAGCAAGATTTATACGAGAGAACTTTTATTCGGAACGTTTCTAAGAAGTTGAGAGATAAAATCATTGATTTACTTGTTTCCATAGAAATAGTACTGGGAAAGTTATATCAGATCAAGAATTTTCACAGTGATTGTTTTATAATTTAAAAATACATTTTTGCTATAGTACCTAACCAGGGCAGTATAATTGTAAACAATTGTTAGAGGCTTCTAAACTAGGTTCATCACATCTGAAACTTTCATTTCAATATTGTATTAATAATATTATATATGATTTATATATAAATTTTTTAATTCAAAAATACGACCTACCTTTATTTCTGTACATTATTTGTTTTACTTATTAATTCTTTAAACTATAGAATTGTTTAATCAATTACGTAGCAATAAAGATGTATTTACTCGAAATTCATATAAAATTTCATTCCATTTTTCACGTCGACCGCTCTCATCGAAAGTGTTACTTGAAAATTACTTAATTATTAAAGTTTTAATCAGCGCAGCCATGATACCTTGCGCATTATTTTCGTTTTCGTTGAAATTGTTTTCCGACACTCTGTAAATTCGATATATTCGACTGTTTTCGACTTTCTGTTGGAGACAACAAATTTCGTGAATACAGATGGCGCGATCAAATCCGTAAAACATCTCGGAGAGCCGGCGCAGATTGATTTGTTTTTCCGGCGTTATTTCTAGGGATCGACCTCAGACCTAGTAGACACATCATTGTGATGAAATATTCTAACATCGAGTTGTTTAACAGACTGGTACGAGTATAAAAACATCCTTACCATGAGGTACACAACTTTTTCTTTTAATTACTTAAACTACGTAATATCAAAGGTTGAATAAGTGTGCTCTTTTATCTATATTACAGTCAGATAGTAAGTAACATATATAAAAATTGGCAGACGATTCTTGATACAATAATAGTCTAAATATTATACTAATAAATAAAACGTGATCTCTCTCTCTCTCTCTCTTGAGTCGCATTCCTCATGACTGAGGGTCGTGAATTCCCCGCAGAATTAATTCGTTAGGGAAGTTTTCTTGGGCAGATACGTCGTGGTGGGCGCCCAGGTCCTTCCACGGAAGACACATGTCCTCAGATATTGTGGTCCTCAAACATGTCGGTTTCCTCACAATGTTTTCCTTCACCGCTAAGCGAGTGCAAATCCACACATAACTTAAAAAATACAAGTCATTGGTGTAGGGCTGGATTTGAACCATGGTACGTCTGGATGAAAAGCAGGCACTGGAACCGCTAAGCCACACTCGCTTTTAAAACGTGATAAACAAAATAATCAATATTATGACTTTGATAGGGGAATAATTAGGTAGATAGGAGTCTTTATGATTTTCGTCTATTTTTTCTGTGTCGTTTCTAGGTCATACCAGTTAGGACGTGAGCTGTGTGATTTAGTTTTCTCCTTCCCAAGTCTCACATACCCAGCTCGGCTTAGAAAGAAGACGACATTTCATTTCAAAGCTTTAGTTAAATCAGATCAAAATGTTCAAAGACTTTCTTTTCTGAAGCAAATTATTACAGGTAAAAATCCACCATCTCTTATCATATTTAATGAGAATACTAATATGAGGCTGTTTGCGATCCGCTCGTAGACTTTCTTTTACAAAAATTGTTAGTAATAAACGTTTCGGTTCTTAATCTTTTGACGATTTGTCGGTCTGCCAAGGCGTAAAAAATGTATAAACATAAATAAACACACTTTTCCTCATTTTTTTGGTTTTCATTGAAACATATTCTTAAATACCACACATATTTAATATGTATGTTTTCAATAAATATATCTTAACTATGTCTACCAAAATACCTACATTTATAATTGTAGGTAGACAGACAAAAAGTAATGAATAACTTTTGTGGTTCTATTCGCACATAAACAAGTAATCTTAAAGCACTTTCTAGGCCATTCGATGGAACAAATCTAGCGAACAAAACAATAAATAAACATCACTCAAGAAAAACACACTTTGATATGACTTACAAATAGAGAAATCTTTGACAGAATATGAATACACAGATGACACGCTACTAAATATACCCTACAAAAACAGGCAAAAATGACATACCTTTTTGCCTGTTTTTGTAGTATCCAAAATCTAAGAAAATACAGACATTTTAGAAATAGGTTTCGTGATATATAAATGTTAGTAAACCTTGTTACGGTATTTGCAGTCTGTGCAAAGTGCATTGTAACTTGTCTTACAAAAAAATCTGCATTTATAGTTTGTGTCTATCTTTGGAAAGTTTTTAAAAAGATAGAGTAAGACAAGGTATTCATCAATTTTATTAGCACTTGCAGTCATATAGATTGACGTTTTAAATAAAACGGTTATTTGACATATAAGAGCCGCGTTTTCGAACAAAGAAATCCTTTCCCATTCAAACAGAGAAAGAGAAAGACAGACAGAGAAACAAAAACAAAGATAACGAGAGTAAGTAAAAACAAATGCCTATCTCCTCTGATCTCTTTTGTTTCCTCAAATCACGTCGTTCCTCCACAAACGAGTCTATTGTCAGTCATTTTGCGAGGCCGGGTGCCGGGTTAACAACAAACGTCCGCGACAGTGTACCTTTTATTCAATTTGGAGCCGTAATGATCAAATGGGTGCCGCGTTGAGATGTGAGGTACATTAGCAGTATCAGAGTGATGGGTTTGTTTGTGTGGGGTTTAGTAGGTTTTTGGGTGTTTTATCTTTTAGATTTTTAAAGTGTTTATTGCACGACTTAATTGTTTTACCAGCAGGATGTGGTGTTTCCTAATAAGAAGTTTTGCCATATTATTATACATATAAATATGTTTGTCCATTTAATTAAAATAATTTTATTTACTTACTTTGTTAGGATATAGACATTCCACTAATATACAAACCTAAAAATAAAAACAGACTTGTCATACAAAACAAAATAAACATAAATTTAATACAAAACAAAAATAAATATGTTATAAAGTAGTTGTTTTATGCAATTTTAGTTACAGATCAGAATGTAGTGTACCTATAATAATGTGTTAACCTTCAAATTGATAGTAAAACACACAGTCATATATACATGTACGACTCAAATCAATGCTTTGCTAATATATAACATAATATAAACATCATAAAGATTTATTACTTGATTATTTCTTATTTCTACTTCCACTAATAGTAGTTTATGCAACTGTCATATAATGAAGGGTATTAAAACACGAGTGTGAGTTAATGAGTGTTTTAATACCCGTGTTATATGCAGTTGCATACACTACTTTATCTTCACTAATATTGTAACATTTTAACTTTTAATTTATTAAATTAAATGACGCGTACGTGTATTGTCACAGTGATTTTGCCGCCATTCAAATCTAACCAATGAGAGCGCAGCTGCGCGCCAATCAGGTTGGTCGCGTTTTATTGATTAAAACGCGACCAACCTGATTTTGGCCCTGCAATCAGGCTGGTCGCGTTTTATCGATGTTATAATGAGCTATTACGATATCGATGTGGATATTATACCATCATGTGAAATTGCTTAAATTGAGTGTTTTGTTGTCTGCGCTTTAACAATAGTAATTATAAGTCAAGTATTGGAAACATAAGTAGAATGTTACAACATTAGTGTAGATAACATTTATTAGATAATTAGTTGCTGATATAGAAGTCTAAGAATAGTAAACTCTATTTTGCTCATAATATCTGCTAACTAGAAATGACTATTATGTTTCATAAAATAAATATAAAAATATTTTTCTATCATGACAACACAATACGGTCAATACCAATAATCTATCTATAGAAATATTGCCAATATGTATTTGCGCTAAATATAAAATGCTAGAACCTAGGCAACAGAACCCTAATCTTGTCTAGGTTTTGAAAAGCTGGCTATGAATGGAAGTTTATTAAAAAGAAAATTGCGTAAGAAGCTTGAAAATGGGAACTAGTGTAAGGAGCTAGGCTTAAGTGGCATAAACTGTAGAACAAGTTTTTACAAAACTCTTGAACAAGACATAGTTTAATTTTAATTTAGGTTTTTTTTTTGACAAACGACTATAGCTAGTTAATAGAATTGTGTAAAACAAGTATGTTCTAAGTAGCTTTAACATTATTATCTGTAAAGTCTGCTTTTGTTTGTAAAAAAAATATTACTAAAATTACTGGAAGTAAATGACTATAATCTCACAGTACCTTTGTTTATATGAATATATAAATCGTAATAAATTACCAAACATTCATAGAAATTGTGTAAAACAAGTATTATTCAAAAACATATAATGTTTTTACATGACAACTCCAAGAAAGTATGACTCGTACGATACTATTGGTGCTATAGATGCTTGTAGTTAGTACGTATAAAAATTCGTACGACATATAGAGCTATGTTCGACCATAATTTAATATGAGGTTACAAAATTTTCGCAAAACTAAATAGCTTGGACGAACTACTATAGGGTTGTAAATTCTATGAAACTATTTACCTTTAATGTTCCATAATAAGCTCGAGTTATTTCCTATCTATATGTATACAGATGAATTCGTAGTAATTATTTGGTACAATAAAATTGCTTCAAAATTGAGTCGATAGCATTAAACAATAACCTTAATAACAATAAAGAGAAACGTCGGTTCAACTGTTTGCTTACAGTTTGTTTGGTTTAGAAATTGGGGGTAGTGTGTGGTTCCATTGTCATTATCAAAGAATCGCAATGAATCTCTTAAAATAAAACCGTTATTTAGTAACAAAATATCTGTAACTACTCAATTTATTAGCAATGATAACAAAGTTACGCAGGTCGAGGAATTTATACATGTTTAAAAAATGACCTTTATAAGTAAGAGTTTTCTCTTTCTTAATTTTATAATTTATTCCTTTATACGTCGGCCCATGTCTCCCGCGCATAATTGGTTCATAAGTTCTATTGGGCAGATACATCGTGGTGGTCATCATTGGATTTTGTGGTACCCAAACATGTCGAAGAAAAAAAAAACACCAATAAGCGATTGTAAATACATGTATAGTTTTATAGTGGTTTAGGGCTAGGATCGAACTGAAGTGCGTTTGAGTAAAAACTAATATTATAATCACACCGTATCGTTAGACAATGAAAACGAGCATTAAGACTGTTTGGCCCCGACATTACCTGTGAGAAAACTTTTGCCGCTAACTTCGTTTGTGTATGACCGTGAAAGCCTTCGATAATACCTTAAAAGAAAATTACGGACGCCCTAAATAAACATCGTAAAGAAAATGTTGGTTCAATTGTATCTGGGACAATTGATATTTGCATACCGGGTCCCTACTATATTCCCGAATTTGGGCTTAGTGAATTTGTATTCAACAAAGTTTTAGTCGTTTAACCAACTTCAAAAAAGAAGGAGGTTTTTTTAATAATATAACTATTATGTTGCGTTAAAACGAGCTCTCCAAGCGTCGTGGTCCTCATAACTAAGGGTAAAAAGTCTACTTATAAAATAAAGAGACATACAATAGAAATTCAGGTTTTATCTTTTGTGGAAGACATTAATATAATGGCAAAGTGGTTTAAGCAGTCGAGTGAGAGGAGTGGAACTAGTTCAAGATGTCATACGGGTGACACAAACTATAACGTGTTAGAGGGGCTTCGGCGAGTTCCCACCGGAGTACCCGGAGCTCTTCTTCACACGACAATGAGGCTGGCCACCGGGGGGGTTTTAGTGGGTAAAAATCCTACATAACTCGACTGCACCCTATTCTGGTCGGGTATCTTTCTGAAGATTTCCACCTCGTCAACAAAAAATAAAAGGGAATGGGTTAACTAAATGTGCCAAATTGAAAGTTTTTAATTAGTGTCATTTTACATATATTTTATTACACCTATTATTTTATGATTGTAGAGATTTTTTTCCATTTTGTTTTTGATACAAAAATGTCGTTTAAGGCACCGAGTGGAGTCAGCAAGTTAAATTATTTAGCCGACGATATATCTCTTTAACACAGTTTATATTTATAGTCGACTTATTTTTGAATGCCCGTTTATTATTATTTTTGACGTTATTTATTATTATATATAGACAATAAAGGTTGTTGATAAAAATCTGTGAACCTTACAATATTTTACAAAGTTCTGGAAGCACGTACATATTTTTATGGAAAAATTTAACAAATTGTGTTTCAAAATAAAGCAATTAGCATATAAAATCACATTATACGCTCTGAATGTTTTTATTTGTGAGAAATAAGTATTTATTTTGCGTTTGCGCGATGCGAAGTAAATTAGTTTAACTCAAATATACAGGAACATGATTTGTGCTCCGCGGACTGTGGTTTTAAGCTACGTGATTTATTCTGCATGAATCGCTTTGAAGCAGAAAACTATGTAACAGATTTTTAATGTTACTATTTTGCTTATAGGTACATATAGTTTTGAATAAGTTGTTTCTATTTAAATTATGTAAGGGTCTTTATAGGCTTTTAAGGTACTTTTACTTGGTAACTGTTGTGTCACTAAATGCGTTTAATAAAAAACCACTGTGCAAGGGGGTTATGACTCTAAATGAAACTATATTTACATACATTACATACATACGTTCACGTGCTTTGGGTGTAATCAACAGCCATTAATGATACAACATATTATATAATTTAATTTTATTAAAATATATTATAGGAATAATATGTAACAAATACTCTCTGGCTTTTTAAGACTACTGCTTGCTTTGTTATCAGAATAAACTTAAGTTAATTAAGCTTAAGTGTAAATAGTGTGTAGTAATACATTTTCATTTTCCATTAAAGCAAATACTGAACGAGCTTGCTCTTAAATCTCTTAAAATAAACAGCGCCAAGAGTAAAGTTTCTGCAAAACGTTGGATCCACCACTATTTTACTATCCATCTCGTAGATTTCATTGAAACTTTAAATATCCACTGTTTTATTCATACGTTGTTAGTATTCAGGTCTTTGTTTGTATTATACTGTTATTTTATGTCGGTATAAAGCCATAAGTTTCAATATTATGATGCTGGGAATAAAAAATGTGAAGTAATAATTCAACGAATATCCAGTTTTGAAAATGTTAATAAAAGCAACACCACCACTTTTTTTTTTCAATATAATTAGTCCTTGTTTTGTGTAGGTAATGTAATTTCATTAGGAATCAAATCAAAATTTGGTCAGGGCTCTTGACTTTAGATGATTGATTATTTAATCACTTAAAAGATAATCTTTCAGACATCTTTTTTTGGATACAAATAGGTAACTCGTAAAATGCTTTCAACAACAACACAAACTAAAGTACGCTTTACCAACTTGTATATCTAATGATTTTAGAGATATGTTCCTATATATCTAAAATCATTACACGTGAAGTCTGAATCGGCCACAATTTCGGCCCTACGTGGAATTGCTAAGCATCCGTCGATCCACAAGTATATCTTTTGACAAACCACACTACACGACTGAAGGCTACACTTTTCTCTTCAAGATCATATTCTGGTTAACACTTTGTAGTTCCATGTTTATCCGCAGGTAGAGTTATCTTGCAAAGGTTCTATGCGGTCTAACTGGCTCGCTAGTTAGGGGCGTGTTGATTGGGCCTTTATCCAGCAAGCTTATGCATTCTCCAGTCTATTTGCCCAGGGGATTGTGGACTATTTGACATTCATACTAAGGTAGTCTAGGTTAAGAATATTGGGATTTAACTATAGATTTAGCCAGTCTTAAATCTTGGAAAGTGTTATAAAATATGTACCTATTTACACAGATATTTAAATTTATTGATAACAATTAAATTATTTTGATATACTTGTGATTTAGATAACCACCGCAAATTAATGATTGAAAATAACTATTTCAATAAGAGATATATCAATGCGCCAAGGAAATCATGCCCATAACAAACCGTAATTTCAATTCGCTTTCTTCATTTTTATTAAAACATTCTCAATCTACCCTTGGACAGCAAAAACCCAAACATACATAACATTGCTATTAAAGTATATCCCAACTAACAAAACCGAATTGTTTTCCAAGAATCCAAGCATAGTAAGAAACAAAACAAATGTTTCCAACCAAAACAAACGGAAACAACATTGTCTTGGGCGGAAAACACAGCAATATTGAGAGCATGTGTCAAATGTCACTCGCTACTTGATGTTTAGATGCGCACTTTCCTCTCGGGGCCCATCCTCTAAGATCAATGGAAATGTTACTCGAGGATACGATGGGATGAAACAATGTGGGATAGCTATGTTTTATTACAGGAGAAGGTATAAAGTGCAGGTTGGTTCGAGGTAGTGATCTCTATAGGGTGTTTATATGTAAATTTGACATATGAATCACTCAATCTTTTGTTTGAGTCTAACGTGACAATTTTAGTCTAAAGACTCGTATAGTGACACTATTACAGATCTGAGAATGAGAATATCAATAAATTGCTTAATAAAAAGGGTATTTTTTATAATAGATTGTTGCATTCAACATAAACATACATAATTATGTTTAACAAGCATAATTTCAACTGAACATTTGTTCGAACGTCATAAAATTTAATAATCGGTTTATTATGAAAAGCTTTTTTTATTTTGACATTTAGCGTCATTACGTCATTATAGTCCCGCAACACAAGCCCACCTATGGGACATAGCGCGGGCCATTGGAATACCACCTTGTACTGCTTAATGTAAGTTTTAAACACCAATACAAGAAAAATCGACTTATAAATCGAAGTAGGTACTAATTGTTTTTATTCTGGCATAATAAACTTTTTTATTTGAAGTAGCAAATTCATTGCCAAGTCCGTAATGTTGAAAATCTCATAGTACCTGGGCAGGAAAACACTAATATGAAAACAATACAACGAAATTCTGGAATAAAGAAAAAGGTTTTAAGAGAAAATACGTTCAAAAGGTCTATTGTTCTTTGAGAATTGGGTTGACATGGTTTGAGTGATTTTACTTAGTTTCTTTCGTCAACATATTGTTGGTTGTTTATCACAATTGACTGATGAAATGAGTAAGACAATATGTATGTTAACTAAAAGATTAATCATTGATTTAATCTAAATTTGACACTAGTTTTTTTTATTAATAAAGTTTTGATACGATTATGATTCATAGCTTTTTTCTTATAACAAATTAATCCATTAGTAAACTAGTAACTTATGTAAGAGCTAAGGTATCTAAAAAAATTGCTGTGGTATTTTGTATTCACTCCTTGCTAATATGTACCTATTTACTTAATAAATTTGAAGGTTGGTAGAGCCTATGATTTTAAATTTCCTTAGACAAAATTAAATAATAAAAGATAATAAAAAGAACAAAACCGTTACTGAGTGGTGGCCAAGAACAGGCAGATGACGAGTGAGTCGTGCGGCAGCGAGATGGGTCGACAACATTATTAGAGTCGTGGGTTCTTTGTGGACGAGGTCTGCACAAGTTCAACGCAGCTGGCATATCTAAAGAGAGGCCTATACTCAGCAGTGGTATAAAGAAGGCTGTGGAAGATGACGATGATGATGCAAATAAATCAAGTGAAATAAAAACTGAGCCACATCAAATCATTCTCTGATCAATCCAAGTAAAATCTGAAAACAGAACTTTTGATAAATCGCCAAACAAGCATAGCCCAGTTTATAAACTGTATGAAATATCTCCTTGATTGATGCCACTGTCAGTCGGAGCTCCCCTAATGGTTAACATGCGGAAACACAAATCGCTCTTCAACTCAAACAATCGTCTCTTTTGCCTGTTTATAATGGGGAGTATGTATTTGTGTTATTTAGCTAATGGTGCGTACTAGCTATCTATATGTACGTATGTTAAAGCTGAAGAGGGTCAACAATTTGATCATAAAAGATGAAGAAAAAAAGATGGGTATACTTTTAATCGATAATGAAACACGTTTCGGCAGTTTTTGTAATGTTTGTCTGTTGCTCTGTTTTTCTGTTTTTTTTTTTTCTGTTTATCTGTGTCTCTGCTTGTCTGTTTATTTAAACGCTCATCACGCAAAAACGGCTGAACGGATCATCATATTTTTTAGTATTTAGGTAGTATCCTGAAATAATGCAAGCGACGCCGCGGGCGCTTAAAAGTTACTAAATAAAGCTTTGAGCGTTGAGGTATATCAAAGGTTCAAAGTGCGGATTGAAAAATTTCTACAAGTTGAGTTGGCCACTCTCGTATTAATTCAGATAAATAAATAATAGAATAATTACTGATTTACTCATTAAATTTACTTTGTTAAATATTTATGTACTGAATAAACTGTTTGATAGAATCATATTTTTTATTAGGGACTATACTCATGTAGGCGAACGCGTGGGCGTTGTAGTATGTATCTTGTTTCATTCGTATTATTTTTATTACCTAGATTAAAAAAAGATGTAAAAATAAATAAAGGTTTTTGGAAGAATAGTACATTAACCCTACATATTACATCAGTCCTTAGTATTTCATTTTTTGTAAAATACGAAGTGTTAGTACTAGCCAAACAATGTAACTAATGATTTTAATGTCAAAAAAGTTTATTAGAATTTACCCTATACCATCCAAATTATAAACCAATACTACAAACCTATCACAGTATAACAGTTATATTTAAAAAGTCTTTCATAAAAATTAAATATAAAACATGCGTTCTAAAACATAAAAATTATATCCATAAACACTTATTTTCTTTTCAAATATATATTCTTTTAAATGTAAAGGTTTCTCCGCTTCTCAAATGTTCTGACGTGATTGAAGCGTTCTTGAGAGGTCTTTCGCGCCAACTAAACCTGCAGACTTGGATCTCTTTAAAGAAATATTTAGAAAAGCCGCCATTTTATCTGTGGCCTTTTCGTTATCTTCACTTTAAATTTGCGCATTTTGTATACTCGTTACTCCGCCTACTAATTATTTTAGAGATTAAGATAGTTTGCTGTGTAATCTTTTTGATTAATGATAGATGTTTTTTACTCTCTTGCTTTATTTTTTTCTGTGTTACTTATAAAGCCTACAGGAATAGTAACATTACAAATTCATTGCGTATTTCAACATACAATGTAGATTATTTAAACCTACGTACTTATTAGTAGTATAAACCTTTTGATCTTTTTTAATATTCTATTTCCTTAATATCTTAAACACCTCGTCCTACTTATTTAATTTGAAGATTATATTCCTGCCAGATTGGTTGCCTGGAAGAGATCGCTCTTAGCGATAAGGCCGCCAATTAAGACGCTAGCTTTAATTTATGTGTTTTTTGTATTGTTTTTATATGTGGTGTTTTAATAAAGTATTTATCTATGTACCTATACATATACATATACATATACTCTATTGTGACGTGAAAGTAAACCAAATGAACAAATAATACCGTTTTCTTTTACAAATATAATGGTGTGATAGTAGGTACCAAATAATCAAATAAAAACTTTACAAGTCCGTATCTTACCCTGTCTGTACATCTTTGCCAATTTCCAGCCCCCACGATAACACGTCCCAAAGATTTCTTATGAGCTCATACTGTATAGAATGTAAACTACCGCATTGATATTCTCAATCTACGCTTGTAGTTTTGTCGGCAGTCGGCACCAAACTAAGATTTACGGTATATAGTGTGCACGAAGCGATTTGCGAAAAGCATTGGCTATCTTAGCTACAGACAACTAACTAATTGTCTGTGTGCGTAAATTGTGTCTTGTCAAATCAGCATCCAAGACTATTAAGTTATGTCAACGGATGTAACATTTGTTACTATCCTATCAAGAAGAAAAGTGTAAGTTTAAGGTCAGTATGCAGATCTTTCGTTAGGATTAATCGTATAATTTTTTTAATGTTTTATAAAAAATCGGTAAGTTATGTACCTACCTAGGCTATTTTATAATCCTTGCCACTGCGGTTAATTTACCAAGATCCTCTGTTTATATCTTTTACTAGTGAATACCCGCGGCTTTGCTCACGCGGCATTGGGATTAAAAGTAGCCACTGTCACTCCCAGCATCCTATACAGACATGATAAGTGAGACAGACAACATAATCTCGCTTATTATAGTAATGCAAGATGATATGCGTTGTCGGATTTTCCCACCACAATGAGATGTTTATGAGGTGTGTAGTCATCGTTGAGTAGGTATTCATCATTCGGACGGGTGGCGTGGAAATCTTTGCCGGTACTTTCTAGAGCTGAGAGCTCATACATTACCGTGTGTTGGCATTTCTTCGTTTGATATAGGTTCCGGATTGATTTTAGATTGGTAGGTACTTTCCCTTACGAAAAAGATGGGTTTTTAGTTTGACTTTCTTATCTAATGGGAAACGATGAAAAATTTAAAAATGGATAAGGTTTTAGTTTGTTAAAAAGTAGTTTGTTAGTTTGCTGATCATTCAAGCCGCAAAGAAGTGTTGTTTTTTTGTGATGTTGACTCCTGTTTTATATGAAGAAACAATGAAACTTCAGGCGTCATCTAATAAATAATATGTAGTCTAAAACAAATATAAATCTAGATTTCTATTCGAGACAGCATTACAGGCGCCCATGTATCTATTAACTATCCTGACGCGTCGGTGGGTAAAATTTAATCAAAATGTGTAACGCAACACCGTTATTAATTATCACATAATAGAATCAAAGTCGCACCCAAAGGTCTATTGCTGTAATATGTTTAGCAAGTATAATTTAATTTTGGTAATGGAAGATACGACAGCTACGTCCAAATCTATGTAATTAGGACAAGAGGAATGTAAAAATCCTTAAAGGTTTTTGTAACAGCCCGCAGCAAGTTTCCAAACTTTTTGCGGTGAAAAATGTATAAACCCTTTTTCAGGGTGTCCAATGAAGGACGAAAAGCGGCTGAAGAACCTTCTAAATGCCTATTGTTGGTGGTTTAGAACCGTTTTGAAATAAGCTGAAAAGATTTTTTATGCACGTTAGATTGGATAATTACATGTAGCTTTTTGTAGAATTAGCACTTAAATTAACCACCTACATAAAAAACTGTGACTACTGATTGACTTTGTTTTTTTTATTTAAAACAGGTTTGCACTTGACCGTAGATTAGTTTGACTAGTATGAACTGTTTCTGTGTTATATCATGAAGACAATTATTTTAATTACATGGCAATAATAGTTGACAGAACTTAAATTAGATAATTACTACTGAGGGCTTCGTTAAACACACTCCAAATAAAATATATAGGTAGATTATCGCCTGAAAAAAAAAATATATTATATTGCAATTGTGATGTTATAATCAAAATAATTGGTCTACACGCAAGATTTGATCAGGGCTTAAGGTAACTTACTGTGAGGCGGCAATCACTTAAACATTTTCTTATAGGCGTGCTGTGTGATCCACAAATATTCTAGAAATTTCAACTTCTAAAAGCACAGTAAATAAACTCCATACATAAGACCCCAACAATTATCGTGAGCTAATATTTATACTTACCTTCTATCTAAATTGGAAACTTTAATGTTGTTTACATCGTCAACAAACGAAGGCCCGAGTAAACAAAACTATAATATGAAATTGCTATACATTCATAATTTTATTTACACAGGACGCTACAAAGGCGAACACATTACGCTTACCTATAGCTTGTAATATTTTCAAATTAAAATTTTGGTTACAAAATATTGTTTTTAAAATATTTACCATTATTCATCCAGAGCGAAATTAAAATCTGCAGTTCCGACGAGCTCCATCCAACTTTAAGAACAGCCGAGCATCACAAGTTTCGATAAAAGTCACGTAAAAGTTTGGTTATGTAAATCAATTTAGTTGTTGTGGGTGTGAGGGAGAGGGGGTTGTGGGGGTCGCTTTGATTGGCGTGTGAGAAGGTGAGAGAATCTCCTGGTGAGATCGCCTCTGGTCGCGGCGCGGCGGTGACTGCGGTGCCTCCCGCGCTCGCCCGCTCCGCCGCCGCGCGCATGCGCCGTGGCACTCTGCACTCTGCCTTAGGACCGGAGAATAGCGTGGAAGGGACTGCTTGCTTAGAATTATGGACTGGACTAGAATAGACTGTTATATGTAGGTAGTGTACAGCTTAATATAATCTAGCAATCTTCAAATCGGTTCTTATCGGGTAAGCACTGCTCCATCTTAGGCCACAGCATTTGCTTACCATCATCATATCATCAGAAATGAGCAAACCCGTTTTAGTTAAAAAAAATATATAATCATATTATTGTAATCTTCTGTGTACTAGTCAGTCGTACAATACTCCAGACCGCTTGAAACAACATTGAGTCTATAGTAAAATATCTTCTATGATCTTTGCTGTAAAAAAAATCCCACACCTGCTTTTTGTCTCGACTTAGTGTCTGCCATACGATTAACAGCTAGGATTTTCAATACAACGTATTTTTTAATGTGTTTATTATCATGCTTTATTTAAATTATAACACTAATACCCATGCCCATGACACAAACGTTTGCTTAGCATAAGGCTAGATGGCACTGTGTGCAATGATCCGGAATGTGTATATATTGTTTATCTTACAGGTACCACAGTATCTATTTACTTGTAGTTCAGTCCTTTATAACTCAAATATATCGTTGGTCTGTATTTAATGATTTATTTAGTTTGTTCTATTTGTTATTGTTAGTTATATAAAATCATTCACTATATCTAGCAGTTGTTGTTATTATTATACCTATTTAATGTACGAAGCGAGTGTGGCTCTGCGGTTCCAGTGGCAGCTTTTCATCCAGACGCACCCTGGTTCGAGTCCCTACACCAATGACTTGGATTTGCACTCGCTTAACGGTGCAGGAAAACATCGTAAGGAAACCGACATGTTTGAGGACCTCAATAAGGACATGTGTCTACCGTGGAAAGACCTGGGCGCCCACCACAATGTATCTGCCCAAGAAAACTACCCTAACGAGTAAATTCTGCGGGGGAATCACGACCCTCAGTCATGAGGACATACGACTCAAGAGAGAGAATGTTTGAATTAGTGATGAAAGTTATTGTATTACTGTGTTAATAATATTGTTGTTCCACAATGTCTGTATTCCGTTCTATCGAGTTGTGTTGTCTCTGTCGACCATCACACCAAATTTTTCTCATCGGCCGTTCCAAGTAAATTGCTAAACCGCCGACCGCCGGATGGAGGCTCGGAAACGCAGAGGGTATACGATGTAATCACCTCACAACAACAACTAGAACTTTTATTGAGTGCTCGTAATAATTATCACACCTTTCTCAGAAAAAAACTTTATCTGATCAAATATATTACATAAACTGACTTCACGAACATATGTAGTCATAAAATCTGTTCTAGTGTGATTGATAAATGAATACGAAAATCTGATTTTAGATTTCAGAGTCACTGGATTCTTACATTTAATTAACTTTTGCCAAATTAGTGGTCACTTTTTATTAAATAATATAAATATAACAAGTAATATAAGAAATCTTTTGCGTTCAAGGGTTGTTTGTTAAGACTTGTACTTTAGAGAAACAATTATTTAAATTATTTGTTTACTTTTCAGGTGCGTGTTATTTTTACAAATTAGTGGCACGACCAATCAACGCCCTTCTTAATCTATTCCTAAAAACAACAAGGCGGGATAACGAGCTAACCTTTTTTCTTATAAGCAGCGGTAGTAATTCACACTCAACTTAATCTTATAATCGACGAGAAGATTAGCATTTGGTTGAAGATGATTGGATAATGTATGGGATAGGGAACTTGGCTTGGTTGTTTTTTTGTTTTTATTCGCTCGATTCTAGTTCGGGTAACATTGCTGTGGCAAATATGTACAATACATTTTTGCTTTTCTTAGAACTATCTTATTTGCTCGAAATACTAATAATATATAATTTTTAAACATTTTTTTTATATTTGAGATAGGCTTACGCTTGACTACAACTTGCCTAATGTTAAGCAATTATTTATCACATACTAGCTGTCATTCAATATTGTTAATAATACCTAGTTTGTAATTGATATCAATAATTAGAACGCTATATTTAAAGAAAGAAAGAAAGAAAGAAATTATATTTATTGAGACACACAAAACTTTAACCTATTTACTTACTAAACTTACATGCTAAGAATGTGATGTCCCAATACAGCCGCAACTCAGCCTAATGCTGATGGCACGCGGCCACCAGCGCTGATATTCTGTTGCGGCTGGCGGCGACGTCACACACACCAAGTGAACATAAAAACTAAATACTATAACTAAACTAAGGCACAAGTACAGAAAGAAAAACAACTACAGCAACAACAAGAAGATATTAAAATAACTATAATAGTCTATATAAACAAACAAAAAGATAATAATATAACATAAATAGATAATAATAAATTTAAAACTATGAGGTATCAAATTACACTGGTCTTATGTACCAAAAGGGCTTCCTTGTTTTGGTGGACAAACATATTTTTTTTAAGATTTATTTTATAAACATATTTCATCTACTATACAAAAAAAATACACCATGTTAATTTTAATTTATTCTCCAATATTAATAAGTTTGTCTAGACTTAGCAGCTAAGCTAGTTTTAGAGCAAGTGTTAGTTTTAGGCAAAGTTTACGAAACGAAAAGGCCTTGATTACTTTGAATTTAATGTATGTAGGTAATTAAACTTTAACCAAGGAGCAAAAATAGTAACTACAGGAATAAAAAAAGCTGCTGTCCTGATTTGCCTATAAAAGGCTCACATGGCTATGTATTTTGATTATATTCCCAAGTACATATATGACTTGCTTAACTTACAACATAATTTTAATAAATGAAACGTCCTAATAGGAAATTATAAAGTCAACTTCCATTAAATAAAAAAGGCATATGAATATTGAATAGTTTAATAATAAAATGAATTATAATCTGTTTCATCAGCTGAACGAGATAACAATAACACTCTGAAAACATTGTTTAATAATTCCATAGAATAACCATAGAATTCTGTTGCTACATAGCATAAAACAAATGAATCTAGCTACAGAATAAACTGAGTAAAAACAAGTTGCCAGTACCTCGCAGTTCACGAGTACCTCTCAGATTTATACGTTGCGTACAAAAAGGCGAAACACACAAACAAGCCACGTTTTCAATTAATTTCCTTTTAGCGCAACTTTTATCGGTTGCCTTGGTATTTAGAACCCGCAGCCTTTTATCCAGATTAAAAATTCTACAACATGTGGGGTTGCCGATGGGCCAGGCTTTTTATTAAGGTTTGTGCGTTGATTAGTTGGAGCGCAGATACGGTGGGTGGGAGAGATTGGACTATTTGATTTCAACAGTCATAATTTTTTGACAAACAGATTTGACTCATTCTAAATAAAACTAATGCGCTTTCGAATGAAACATAACATTCGTGACATGTAAGGTATGAAGCTGCGAGTCGACAAGGGTAAAGAATGAAGTTTTATATTTTGATGCTACCATGTGTAAGAGAATTTTATGCCAGTTTGAAACGATTATAAACAAGCTAAACTTGGGATAGACTGACTTAGTATCCTAGCTTGAAAAGAGAAAGGGTTTTCTTATCTTCATTTTAATCTATGTAATTTATCCGGGACTTCAGTTCAAAACAGTAAATGTTTTAACAACATTTGTGTAAACAGTTTTTGAGAAATGTGTATATTAAAATTTAGTAACTTAACCCCCACATTCAGTGTGAGATCTACATGTGTGTTTACCACAGTATATGTGGGTATGAGTATTGAACTCTATTAGATTTTTCCAAATTACTTCTTGTAACAAATTTCATTCTCATAGTAAAAGCGATTTGTCTAAGCTATAACCGTACGATCAGCGGTCTAACGTTTATCTAACCGTCCCAGGCAAACACAGTCCACGGGATTTGGGTTACAACTCACCAGCCTTCATTTGAATCCTCGTTTGCCTTCAAATCTTGTAGTTACAACTACATTTAGCTAAAGGAAGGTAATTCCTACTATAGGTATAGTTGTAGGGTCTGTGCATATCGGGTTAATAGGGATATTGCCACGTCAACGTCTTAGGCGCTTAAGAGATTTTGATAAGTTTCACAACATATCAGACAATTTTATTAGGAACTGAATTGAAATGATTCACATTTATTAGAGACTAGTGATGACCTACGGCATCGTTAATGTTTTTGTATTATAATGAAAAATGTACCTTGAACACCCTATTATTTTATTAAACACTATAATACTTTATTTCTTCGTGGTATGATGGAAGAACATTCAGACCAAGAAACTAACAAACACTTCGATATTATAATACATTTACATACATATATAAATGTAGTTCATATACGAGTACGTACATATGTATGTCTAAAATATATTTGAACCAGACGATAAAAATGTGCCATATTATAAAATATTTAACTTATAAAAATTTATTACAAAGTATTTTGAATTTAAAATATTAGCTTACAAAATGAAATATCTACAGCTAATCAAGCAAAGTCTAGAATGACTAATAAATAGCGGCTCAAGCAAATTAATTCCAACTTATTGAATAGATTATCAAGAAACTCTCATTAGAGTAAATAATTAATGCCACCTAATTAAGTTATTATTAGTCTCGCAGCTAGTTTGAAAGGTGCGAGTGACTTTCAGAAACTTTTGT
The DNA here is from genome assembly GCA_964023185.1 of Macaria liturata. Lineage (NCBI taxonomy): Eukaryota > Metazoa > Arthropoda > Insecta > Lepidoptera > Geometridae > Macaria > Macaria liturata. The sequence continues at coordinate 2,784,594 of OZ026820.1, read as the reverse complement.
TAATTTAGCTTTACAATTTATAACAGCATTATAGGACTTCGTTAACTTTTTTCGAGCGACTAATTTGTCAGGGAGTGTTTGAAAAAGTTTGTTTAAAATAACTTGATTTATTTTATTTACTTGATTCAGGTATTGCTTTTTCCCAATAAAGTTTATTAAATACCTTATAAAAAAATTCAAGTGGATGCTCCTTGTTTTACTCATGTGTTTTGAGATAAAACAAGTCCATGTCACTCTTATGACCATACCGAAACATTAAAAAAAACATCGCACCATGGTTTTTGATACACATTTTATCAACTAAGCCATTTAATCTGTACCTACCATCACATACGGATATTCAAAACGTTCAGTGTTGTGAATGCAAAGAAAAATAACGTTACTTAAACGTTGACACAATTACGTTCTTAGCGAATTTCCATGAATTTGAAACACAAGATTAAATAAATAAATAATAAATAAATATTCCGGGACATTGCACACAGCGCCATCTAGCCCCACACTAAGCAAACGCTTGTGTCGTGGGTACTAGATAACGGATATAATACTTATATACTTTTCTTTTGTAAATACATACTTATTATACATACAAACGACCAGACTCAACACAAGTAATTATAAATTTTAAATTTCATAAATACTTGTGTCAAGCGGGAATCGAACCCGCAACCCCTAGATTAGAAGGCAGAGCCACTACCAACTAAGCTAACAGGTCAGTCAACTTACTTAAAAGATTACTGTGACTACTAATACAACTCTGAACATAGTCTGAAGTACGTCAGGAAACATATATGTAGGGTTCAACGAGTACATGTCAATAAGATATGACAGGTCATCTGAAAGAACCTTAGCCTGTTACTCTGTTGTATATATCTTTATATTTTATTGTGTTCTCTATCTCGTGTTGTTTCGTGTCCCAATAAATGTATTTTATTCTTATTTTTACTCTGTCAAAAGCGGACCATGCCTGTATCGGTATATTACTTAGTTATGTTAGAAGCTAGTGGACGCCTGCGGCTTTGCACGCACTAATTCAGGATAAAAAGTATCCTATGACACTCCTAAGACCTCATACTACCTACATACCAAAAATCAAGATGATCCGCTTAGGCGTTTTTGCGTGATGAGCGTTTAAATAAACTGACAAACAGAGACACAGATAAACAGACAAAAAATATGAAAACTGCTGAAACGTGTTTATTCAAGTATCAGTTTAAAGTATACTCAATATTTTTTTTCTAACATCGTCTTTGCTCAGATTTTTTACCCTCTTCAGGTTTATTATATGAACAGATGTTTGAGTCTGTAGCTATTTTTAACAGTGCCTACAGCAGTCATTAGACCATATCAAAAGTTCGAAGGTAAAACTCTCGTTACCACAGTTTGTCATTCATATACAAACTCACTAGCGCTTCAAAAATTCTATGCCTACAGTTATATACCTATCTATAGTTCGATAAAAGCATTTCATATCGCAGTCCTACGCGTCGGCATTCCATGAGCCTTTCCATCTCTACGTGATAGAGTTTTACTTTTTATATATTGTGCATTGTGGAATGTACTTGCTTGACTGAATGAGTACGTTTTAATTAACAATTCTTAAAAAAAGGTTTGTCAAGAGATTTAAAATTATGTAGTTATGGATATATTATGTTTGACGTCATTTTATTTATGTCATATTTATTTTAGGTTCGGTATCTGTTTGGTAACAATAGTTTCGATTTATTTCACGAAAGGAATATTAAAAATTCTTTGACTCACTTGAATTAATTATAAATTTCCCCTTAAATTTTAGGCCAACTTGTATTTTTTCGTAAATATGTTATTCATTATTAAGCTCTAAAAAGTATGAAACAAACATCCGAACTTTAACTTTAAAAATACTTTGTCCATTCATCGCCAGAGGGTATTAAAATACTTGCGACCTCTTTTTATCACACTTTTTTACGGTCAACGATATCTTTACTGTGAAGTTGTTTAGTTTATTGGTTATTTATAGCAAAAGTTGGTTTGGAATGCGCATTTTGAAGTATGTTGGCTGTACTGAATTTTTGTTTGGTGATATATTTCCGTTGTCTCTTACTTCCTCGTTTGTACAGAATATTTACGATTTAAACGTGATTTTGTCAATCCGAAGATATAAACAAAATAGATTTGCTTAAACCTGACAATATAATACAAAGGTTAAATTTAAAATATATTGGCTGCCTTTTCAATAAATCTATGCATGTTATTTTCAGTATTGTATAAGTACCATATTTAGTTATTATATGTTATATTTAGTATATAAGTATTATATCCGTTATCTAGTACCCACGACACAAGCGTTTGCTTAGTGTGGGGCTAGATGGCGCTGTGTGGAATGTCCCGGAATATTTATTTTTTTATTATTTAGTTCTATAAAAAAGAGTTTGTAGTAAACAACATGAATAAATAATTTATCATAGCTTACAAAGTGCCAAATACTTTAGTAAATTAGTAATTCTTCCCACGAAATTAATAATTATATAAAAGAAACGAACAATTGACGAACTTATTTATAAAGTGAAATCAACCAATCCACCAAAATACTAAAATTACTAAGAATGTTGTTTAAAAACTCAAACAAGTTAATTAAAAAAATACTACACTGATTTTGTGTACCATTTAAGAAAGCAATTGGAATGATGAAAATAATCTAATAAGTAAAGAGTATAAATGAAAGCGACACCTTAGCATAATAGTCATCACAGTTGAAATTGCTTAGCTTAAAATGATGATGATGAGTGTAGACGAAAGCAAAACTTTTGCGAAATAGTCATCACAGATGGTAGCTATAAAAGCAATAACCCAGTAAAGATTATGTGATTAAACCAAAACAAAAACGAAAGTCACACGAAGACAAACTCCGCCAGTTTAATGAACTTCCATGCGTTACTTCTGAGCTCAGATTTAAGACAATCTTGTGGCTATGGGGGTTTGTACAGAAAACTCGCTGCAATATTCAAAAGCTCCCATAACTTTGGCTTATTACAAATTTTAACGAGCTCATACTCTCTAATTAATGCAATCCCTAAGTTTTAAGGTGTGCCAACCGTAAATCTCGAAGTTTCGCGACCCAATTATGAGAAAATAAAAAATTGTAAAGAATTTTTTGCTCACGAAAAGTTGGGGCTTTGGATCGCGGCCTTTCTTCGCTTATAAATGTTATTTGGTTAACTAATTGCTTAAAATTTTCTTTGGAAAATTCGGAATTTGGAATTCGACAGACAACAGATTAATCGATTTTGAACAACATTTTTTATTTAAGTTTGTGTAACGCTTCGTGAATATTTTAATTCTTTTTTACTGTTCTTTCATTTGCATATTTTTCTAAAATCAAGTTTTTGATATCATATATACAAACTCAGCTATGAATATAGTCTTCAAGGATTTGATAACAGTTAGGTACTTGATAAATTTATGCAAAATTTATGCCCTTAATATCCTACCCAAGATATCTCCAGCCCTAACATTTATCGGTGTTTGAATGCCATAAAATTAACCTCATTTGGTATGCATAGTTCTTGTTATAGGACCAACCTAGTGGTATTATTATATTGTAACCATAAGGGTGTTGTTGAATTCATATCGCAAGTAAGAATAAAACATAATAGGAATTGTGTTGTTTTAGAACGTAGTAATCATATTGACGTGAAAATGAGTTTGATTTGCATATACTTATCATTGATTGTATGTGATTGGATCTAAGATATGTCGTGTAATTATTCTTATATTTTTTATCATTATGTATCATTATAATGTGTCTACTCTATATAATAATGAAATTTTTGTTTTGTTGTTGCTGGAAATACGAACATTACAGAATAAATTCAATTACAGTACAAACTTGCGAATTCAAAAATTCTCCTCACATTCTGTAAGCTCGACATCTCTCACAAAATATAATAATAAATTTTCAACGTTTACAGCGAAAATACTAGAAATATAGCAATATTCGCGCTGACAAAAGTGTCTCCCAGGAAAAGCAACGTCTTCCATTGTCAAATTAGGTAAGTAGCCGTTGAAATAACGACGAAGAAGCTCCGAGCTGAATATTAAACATGTTTCACTTATAATGCTGGCAACAAAATGAAATACGAAATGGAGAAGTTTCATTTCTAAGTTGGCGGCAACTTTTTTCTCTGTACATAATTAAAGCTGTAACTTTGAGAATAACACTTGGGTCGGTGCGTAAAGGAGCAATTTTACGGGAAAGTGCTACGAAGTCTGATATTGCTACGGTAGTTCGTAGCTGTAGGCTACGGCGCTACGAGCGATAGGACGCCTTTACAGCAATTTATTGTAGCGTTTAACAAGTTCTTTGGCTAGTTCGAAACTGAGCTACGAAAAGAGATTTTCCTCTTTTACTAGAAAATAACTATATTATTGTGTAATGAAAGGAAACCTCATAATATTTAACAACTCTGTTTACATATTACTAAAGCTTTCATGGAATTAAATTTTCACACATTTAGCCATCTTTCCCAAATAAATACTTAAATCATTCTTATCAAAAGAATACGTATAAAAACGCATTGTGAGCGAATCCAGTCAAATTATCGCATAATAGAGAACGATAACAGCTCTTTAGAATCGTTATACAATGGCATTCTTTTCGGAATTTCGCGAGAATACATTTCATTTTCCAAATGCAACATTTGACTCGAGGCCACGACATCATGCCAAATAAACTCCTTACTACGATGGAAATAATTCATATGCAATAATGCATTCAGATTTATGGCGTGATATTTCTATTACACACGTGATGGTGCAGTTAGAAATATCACGCCATAAATCTAAATGCTGATTAGCCCCTCAATATGTCCGCTTGTTTAAGTGGGTAATGAGTTATGTTGATTTTGCAGAAACTATTTGAGTACACAGCTCTACAATAAAAGCGCCACACAGAGATAACTCTACATCGATTGCTCTACATTTATAGCTACATCTTGATTGATATCTCTACATAAGGTATTGAAACAGGCGTAAATTTGTGGAAATCCATTGTAAACGAAACTTTGGAGGTGTATATAGTAATTTCCACTGCGACTGTTACTTAACCGGTTTCAAACAACAAACTTTGTAGTTTTTAGGTGTGTTTCTCCATGTACCACCGCCACACCTATCAATATAATATATGTATAAACATCAATGTAACAAAATAAAATGTATATATTTTATGTTTTTTTATATTTTATTATTTAATAAAACAAAATATCTACTTAAATTGGTCTTATTTAAATATATAATAGTCAATAAATAAATAGTCATGTCGGTTTCACTTACATTGTTTTCCAATGAAAACATCTGCGGGGGAGTCACGACCTTCAGTCATGAAGAAAAACGACTTATAGAGAGTGAGAAATAATGAAATAGATGTCTATATTTCACATAGTGCATGGTTGGAGCAAGGGAACAGGCGACAGGCGACACGGCGTGCCTCATTGTCTATCCGACCTTAATCCGACGTTTTTTTGCTGCTCGCTTGCAGTACTTTCTGACTACATACGACACTTAACTGTGTGCGTCAACGTGATTTTACAAATAATAGGACACAGGCGGTATTCGATCCCTGAAAATGAAATAACTGAATTGAATCATTTTTTTCTTTGATAGAACGTTATATCAATTAATCATCCTAGCACATGTGACTTCCGTGAGAGAACTCCCCTAACGAATTAATTCTGCAGGAGAGTCACGATCCTCAGTCATGAGGAAATACGACTCACAGAGAGCGAAGTAAGTAGAGAAGTTTATTATAATGAGTCTGTTAATTTTCCTATTCAAGTAGATATATTTTTAAAATGTCACAGCCCATTTTGTGAATTCCGTATGTTTTCACAACGCCCTACGTGACAATAGAGCGTGGTGACACCTGACGGGTGTCGCGTGACTGAGGATATTATTGGTGTTGTAAATCACCAGATTGGACGCTCACTGATATAACTGGCGTGCCATATTTTGCGGACCATTTTTTGGCCGTTAATTGGGGGTTTATTCTTGTGTTGAAGGATATTATTATTTCACAAACTTGTTTATTTATATTCGTAATATATATAAACAGTTAGATAGAGAAGGATAATTCTGATGAACGCTTAAACGCTCTGCAAAACAGCAAATGACGCCACAAACCACAACTAGTTAATTATATTATGACTTTAGTAATACTAAATTTTTATCATTTGTAACATTATCGTTGAAGATCATAAATTAATCATCACAATGGATTTTTCATTAAATCTAAATGAACAAGTATTTCCTCAAATATAAATATAGTCTAAAGGAAAAATAATTAAAAACGTAATTGAATTTCTCGGGAAAAATCGCCAGCACAATTTACATTCACGAAATCTATTACTAGGCAGTGACAGTATTTCACGTGTTTTAATAAAAATATCAAAAGGTGTTTACACTGTTTCCTTTCCCAATAGGCCTTTTATGAAAATGATATTTTTCTTGGAAATTGTCAACACTTTAGGCGATAACCGTTATTCGGCGACCCTAGAGTGTTAACAGTTTTTTAAAAAGATGTTTTCGGTCACGACCTCTTTTCTGTTACTTTGGTGCGACAAAGTGCTTAAAAATTCGAACAACAACATAACTAGGCTTAATTATTGTGTTATTGAGGAATATATCAGAACCTACATGAATAGGTATTTAAGGGTCATTGTAGCTGCATATGATGACAAGAGTTGATACGCCTCATTAATTTGTAACTAATATCTAAACTATATTTGACTAGCTGGTGCCTGCGACTTCGTACGCGTGGAATAGTTATTACTATAAAAACGGTTGTAGTGAGTTAATCTTAAAAGATAGGCATATTATACTGTCGCAGACATTTTGTTAGATCATTTTAAGAGGAATAATTCTTTCATACATAGTTTTTTGATATCTTGAACCGTTTTCGCAGCGCATGCAACGGAAGCCCTCAAAGTTGAATAATTTTCCCCGTTTTTTCCACATTTTCCATTGTTTCTTCGCTTCTATTAGTTGCAGTGTGATGTTATATAGCCTTAAGCCTTTCTCGATAAATGGTCTATCCAACACAAAAATAATTTTTCAATTCGCACCAGTAGTTCCTGAGATTAGCGCGTTTAAACAAATAAACAAACAAACTCTTCAGCTTTATAATATTAGTATAGATTAAGTTATGTTTTACTAGAAAAAAATCCGGATCACTGGGCACCGAAATATTTAATTGTTTTTGAAGTTAGACATATTTCTGAATTACAACACATCCATAGCTAGACTGTCTGTATAAGTTACATATGTTATTTAGTGGTATGTTTTAGCAACTACCATGTACATTATTATTATATGCATTCACACACGTAAACTAAATCTTCTGCCTTACAATATAAGTGATACCATAGTATGGTATACGTTCACTAGACTAGATACTATTACGTCATCTGCGGTCACGCCCAACGCAACTACAATATATGCATACAAACACGACACGACTGTGATTTGTACGTTGTCCGTTGCAGCGCCAAGTTCCGCATGATGTAGGTTGGTCTGTGCCGAGTGACGGCTGCTTCTCATTACGAGCAGGAAACAGGCGGGCCCGGGTGATGGGCTTGTATGTGGAGAGGGAATAGTGGTGCGGAGTGTTGCTTGAGGATATATTAAGAATTATTTATATGGTTAATGGTTTCTGGCCTATGAAATTTAATTCTAATGTAAGTTATTTTATTGGCGTATTAAGAGAACATAAACACTACCGTATAGCTCATATGTTATAATTAATTTCTATTCATGGCTTAAACACTTTTCAAACTCCGTCACAAGATGGAACCTATCATTTCACCGTAATAATTTATAGATTCTCATAATATGGTAAGTTGGTAATTTTTGTTGGTTAACACAATACAAAGAGAGCAAAAGTGATAAAGTGATATCGTCTATGGTGTCAAAAGAAAAGTACGCACAGATCATTTGAATTTTTAATCAAACCTACACAGACTATGATCTCTACTTGCAAAGATACCTAATTAAACATGAGCTCCGCTGACCGCGTCACTCATTTCAGCTGCGTTCGTACCGCTCAGCTATTCAAGCGCTTTTGCACGACCCCGGCTTTAACTGACCGTGTGGTCCTGTGTTGTGGTGAAGCGATGGATTACCTACAGTTGATGAATGAACTTCGTTTGAATACAGACTATGAAGACACAAACGGTAATCTAAAAACGAAGAGTATTTTAAATGATATTTTCTAACTAATATTAAAACGATAATTAATGAAAGTGATTTCTTTATGACTCATTTTAGATGCGTTCGTACTGCTCAGCTTGAATTTGAATTTGAAAGGTGATCTAAAATAAACTCTTTTCAAAAGAAATGTCTGTTTAAAAACGGTAATTATTTGTTCATATATTAGGAACAAACAATTTCTATACTTTTTTGCATAATATGCTCATGCTGTTTTTTATTTAGGTCCTATCCTATCTATTTTTATTATTTCAAACCACGTCATTCTTTTTCGTTAGTTAATAGCTTACCTTACATTACATTTATTACTTCAAAATTTTGCTCAATCAATAAAAATAAAAATATTCTAAACTATCAGTCCCCTTAGACAAGAGGAGTAAGCTCGCCTAAGGAATAGAAATACCAATGTATGGGAGTGACGTAACATGTCAATCGTCGCGATGTCAATCCCATACATTGCTCTTTCGTAAAGTAGGTAAAATTTAAGTAAAATTTAGTTTATCTATGTATTTATATTTTTGACATAGCCTCTATACAGCTCTATACTTTATAATAATTTACTGTAATTTTTAATTTATAATTTTCTACGACATTATTTGACGAAGCCTCTTTACAGCTGATAGTAAAACTTATTTAACTATAAATACATATTTAAATTAATTAATTGCCCTCTAAAATATGTTATTACCAAAAATTTTAAATTTGTCATAAATAATCAATATACTTATGTAATGAATATAATTATAAAAATATGTGCTTCTCCTCTAAGATATTTATTAGAGATAGTGAATGTAACATGACTTGATTTCAAATAAATTATTTCATTTCATTTCATTTCATTTCATTTCATTTCATTTCTTTCTATTCTATAAGTGAGCGAAAATACGCTCACAAAAATACGGCTCTTGTCTAAGGGGGCAGGTTTGTTTGTTTGCGCTTTGCCTCTACGTTTATTGTACGGACGGCTAAGCTTTGGAACACTTTACCAGAAGCCGTGTTTCCTGTGAACTACAATCCAGGGGTCTTCAAATCTAGAGTTAATAAGTATCTTCTAGGTAAGCGTGTTACATCCTAGGTTGCAGCAATGCTTAACATCAGGCAGGCTGTAGTCAAACGTAAACCTATCCCACGTAAAAAAAAGTTATGTTAGGAGATAAGAGATACGTTAAAAAGTAAGATAAAATTAAAACAATAGCTTTAATAATTTCAATTGCAATACAGGTATAAAAAAGTATTTTCGGATTCAACAACAAATATTGTACTCATATTTTTTGGCTCAATTTTTACCTGCAAATATAAAGTTATCCATCTATTACTCTCTCATCCAATCGCCACACTAACATTAGTGATATTAATCCCACACTAATGAACCGAGCTTTCTGCTATGATTGATGGAGCAGGTACACATGTCAAGTGCGCGCCTTATGTCAAAATATTAAGATAAATCGGCTGTGGGACGGACAGGATTGAAGATCTTGTGATAATGGTGCTAGGGAAATGTATGTAATTTTGGCAGGCAGATTAGGATGTTACTTTTTGGAGTTAAATAGTTGGTCTTTTTTGCCTTCAGGGTGGTTTGAAAATTCTGACTCCAGAGTTGGCCACTTTTATACAAACTTTTACTTAATTATTACTTCTACGCAAAAGAACGTCATAATTAATTGCTCTTCCGTGAAACTCGAATTGTTGTTTTGGTTTTATACTAGGAAATGATGTAACATTAACTTTTCCCTGCGGCCGTATTGTGTGTGATTTAATGAATTAGCTACAAAATTTGATGAGTCAAATGAGCGTAAATGACTAAAGATATTTATTTCCCAAAAACAGAAACAGTAAATTTAATATGCTAGCAGACATGCATATAAACATCATAATGAGCATATATTCACGAGAGCCTATATATACACTTAAGTAACTAAATAATGTGGCTCACTATTCCTCTTCTTTTACAATTTAACATTTTTACTATAAAATGAACTAAAGGAGTGTCCTGTACAATATCAGAAGACTGTGATATAAATAACATGTTTCATCCATTCGCAAATTAACCTTATTCACTATCATTTAACTCGCTAATCGCATATTCCGTGAAATCAACTTGTTCTAATTATCTTAACTAAATGCGTCTATTAGTTAGCGATTTAACTGAACTGAACATTTAATTCCGGGGAAAAACACATGAATTTACCCAATTACGTAACTCGTGTTTAACTGAAATTGCCGTTAGTACTGCACTCTCTCTGAGGCGGCAAAAGTTTAGTTTGCAGTGGGCAATACCCGAATGAGCGTTCGCTTACGTCTTTTAGACAAACATGGGAAAATCGAAGATTTTTAACTATTTAAAGAGTAGCCAAAATTTAAAAAAAAATATTGTTTATTTTATTTATCATTTAACACAAATTATAGCTTTGTATTTTATTGTTAAAAACTGGTTTTATATTATATTTATATTGGGGGTAATTTTAGAACAGACGTTATGTAACATCACTGTTTTTAGAATGCAGACCGGATTAAAAGAAAATGTTTTATTTACTACTTTAACTTAATTATGTTTCACGCTTTAATGTGGTCGTTAAACATATTAAAATATAAGTTAAGAACGCTAACTAAAGTGGATCAAAAAATTTACATTAGTCAGTCTTTTTATAAGAACTTTTTCGATAAAGCGCAATCACTAGGTAATTTAAACCTTTTCAAATCTATGTAAACGACTTTTCGGCAAACAAAGCAAAATACACTGGTAGTGGGAGCTAAGTAAATACTGACTAAACCTCGCTACTGTGTTAGAACAAACAATACGACTCAACCTGTTTGTGATTGAATATTATTCTTGTTGCGGTTTACAACTCCGGGTTGGAAACAGGTGAGTTTAATTTGTAACACCAGTATTTGTTATATACGTGTAATATATGATTGTATTTCAGCAAAATGAATATTTGTAAGTTAGTTGGAATTTGTCGGTACTTTACTACTACGACTACGGTCGTATTATAACGGTACTCGTAGTTTTCGTATTTCATTATTGATTTATATGGTATGACTAGCTGCTGTACCAGCGACTTCGCCCGCTTGGAATAGTTATTTTGGGCAACATACTTATTTTTGCAAACAACCTCTTCAGCTTTATAAATTATAGCTGTTACCCACGACTTGAAGCGTATTGGCAGCGCACGCAACGGAATCCCTCAAAGATGAATAATTTTCCCCGTGTTTTCCAGATTTTCCATTGTTTCTTCGCTCCTATTAGTTGCCGCGTAATGTTACGTATAGCTTAAAGCCTTTCTCGGTGAATGATTTACACAACACAAAAATATTTTTTCAATTCGCACCAGTAGTTCCTGAGATTAGCGCGTTCAAACAAACTCTTCAGCTTTATAATATTAGTATAAATATATCATACCTACTTTTGTAGGTACCTACGTTTGCAAACAAAAGTCAAAGTATAATGTACAATGTACATATGTAATATTATTAGGTACTTGATTGTTTGTTTGTCTTTATTTTACGCTATGAGTGACGGAGCATACATAACATGAAATCGTATCCAGCCAATACTTTTGGACATTTTAAATTTGTTGTCTAAAAATAAAAAAATAAATTAAATGCTGACTGATATAGTGATCTGTTAACGCACAGCCCAAATCACTGGACAGATCGGGTTGAAATTTGGCATGCAGGTAGATGTTAAGACGTAAGCATCCGCTAAGAAAGGATTTTCGGAAATGCCACTTTTAACGGGGCGAAATTATAGGGGATGCAAGTTTAATTTCTTAATGCGAGCAAAGCCGCGAGCACCCACTAGTACCCAATGAACCTACAAAATAAACAACACATTTAACTATCCATTTATCAGGCAATTACATATAGTATTATCCAGAGATGTATAAGATACCCTATACAAAGTATCTGAAATACAAGATGCAAGATACTTAAAAAAAAAGTATTTCAGATCCAAATACAAATACTTTTCTAAAAAGGTATCTGAAATACAAGATACAAAATACCTACCTTTCAAATACTTTTTAAAGATAAAATACTTTTTTGTAGGAAAACAACATTTATTTTAACTGTCAAGTTTATTTATTCAAAGAATAATGTAGGTTAAATTATTAATTTGGTAAAATTAATAATTTGTTGTTATTCTAACCTAACATTTCGTTCGGCTCTCGCGAGTTACACACACATTTCTGACAAACATGTAATAATGCAACTTAGCAAAATAAAATAAGACCGTTTCCATGGTGGCGATTCCGAATCTCACAAAGGATATGAATATATAATATAATGTTCTTGATAATTATTATATTCTCTCAAATGTCAAGTGCACACAGGAGTATCACGCTAATAAAATGGCACAGGTCGCTGAAGTCAAAAATCAAAAATCACAACAGCAGTTATCAACAGATCAACAGTAACAAAAGTCATAAATATTTTTTAAAATTATCAAATTATACTTTATGGTATATATTATAAGGTCCATATTAGTAAAACATACGTAAGCTAACTGACAATTGGGGAAATACCTATCCATTTTGAATACATACATCCGGGGAATCCCCGACATTTGACCTCAAAACTGGCTGCCAAAGATGAGTTGCCAGTACGATGAAATCACTTCTAACCAAGTAGCGTGTAATAACACAGAGTACAATATAATGTTAGTAGTGTGATAAAAGTAGTTTTTTCCCTATAATTTTTAATTGCATGATGATACATCTCGATTCAACCAAATTCTGCCCATTTTCCAATTCGTCGACAGTGTCTGCCAAACTCGAAATTTCACCCTCGATTCGGTCAAAATGGCAGAATTCTGGCACAAATGGTCACACTGTCCGCACACGCACGTGTTACGAGTGTGCGCAATGCGCATGCGTACTGCTCTGAATTCTGATTCGCCGTCATTTCATTTTAAAACGTTCCTTTTTCTTCAAACTCGTGACTGACGTATTGTTTTATTCAAAAAACTTACATTTTGTTAAAAACTAATTTTAAAAACAAAATACTAACAATAGATTAAAAACTTAAACTACTTCTAAAACAAAAATACTTAATCTAAAATGCCTGTAGTAGAAGGAAAGGTCCCCAAAATGCTGACGGCATTTCACTGACGTAGGTATTTATTTATTCCATGAATTCCATCAAGCACATGAAGGAATGTTTGATTCAATATTTTTTTGCGTAAGTTGGAAAGAAAAAATTAAAAAAAAAGTAAAAACATATCAAAGTCAACTGATTTGTTTTGATTGCGGCATTCTTTTGTTTTTTAATGTAAATATTGCATTTCAAGTGTGAAAATGTTTATGATTTGAAAGTCTGGACATATTGTGAGTGATTATAATGTGTTTGTTTTGTCAGTGTGTAATTATGTGATGTGTTATTGTTATCAAAATATGTAGAAAAGTAATCAGAGTAGTGAAAAACATCACAACCGCAATTTACAATCATCATAAAATCTTAATGTGAGTATATCTCATTATTTTAGCATTTGCGAGAGTTTCATTTCAGAAATTTGATGATGAGAATGATGTGCGAATTATAAATCGTTACCTGTAAAACATAGCTTTAAATAGTAGTTTTCTATGAAGATACCTACTCTTAGTCTGATTGTTTACAAAGTGGGCGGACATTTTGGAAACTTTTTCCTATCGTGTGCGTATTTCCACCTAAGGCGGGGACATTTTGAGAACGATAGTGTTGCCATCTGTCATTTGGTTTTCGGCAATATTGACAAAATGTTTAGACGACGTTTGGTTAATGGTTTGTAGTTGCGTTCGGAAAGAAAAAATGAAATTTATTATAGCAAAAGTATCTTGGGGAAAAAAGTATCTTCAAGATACTAAGATACCAGGAAAATGTATCTAGATATAAGATACAAGATAAAATAATAAAAAGTATTTCAAATACGTATTTCAAATACGTATTTAGTATCTTGTATCTGTATTTCAGATACTTTTATCTAAGATACTTTACATCTCTGGTATTATCACTACGCCACCGATAACCAAACAGCATGTAAATTAGATACGTTCACAAATTATGTGAAACAAATGCATTAATATGTTAATTTATTGTCTGTAACAGCTTTCCATTATTGACATTGGCATTATTAGTATTGGCACCAGACTCGTGTTACTATTTCATGTAGTGATGAATGGAAAGACTGACTCGCATATCTGATTGTATGATAGGAATTATTCAGCTGTCAAGAAGGATACATTTGTGTACCAATTTATAGTCCGCTTTTTATGTACCGTAGTAGGTGCCGTGGCTATATTCGTTTTAAATTAGGATGCAATTAGCCTCATTTTGGGGGTCCTATATTAACTTTGTACTAAAAACCACGTTGACTTGTTGCTCTGTTGCTGCGTCTAGGAAACAAAAATATGAACAAACTTACTAAAGTTTTTATATAATATGCTGATGAGAACAACGCACAAGTAAGTATGCTTGATTTTAATTTCATATTTATTTTCTTATCATGTGAAAATGATCAATTCTGCGATGACAAATGGCGAAGAGAGTATTAAAAACGAATTAGGTACACTTAAAAATCTCTTAATAAGTCTTCAATGTAACTAGTAAGACAAGCATTGTTACACACTTGCACATTTATACATTTATTATACGAAAATGTGTAACTAGGTAATATTGAAACAAAAAGTAATAAATTGAATCCGCGAAAACCTTACACCATCTGTATCGCATATAGCAAGCAAATAGTGAAGAGCGCTAGTATAGGGGCTGACAAATGACGGCCGAATATGAGCCCAGTGCCGGACAATGATAATGTCGCCAGTAACAAATGGCGGGCCGCTGCAGCGAATGGCGGCCGCCGTGATTCGAGGATTACGATATATTACTGCCCAACACTATCGTAGTGGACGACAGACACGATGACGCGACCGCTGCTGCGATTATGGTAGGCTGCTGAATCTGGTACCTGGATATTCATCCAACTCCTAATAAGATATAGCGATAAACCTGGTTAAAAACAACCCGTAAGACTGTGAGCACGCACTGATTTTCACGCTAGACCAGAAATATTTGCTTAAAGGCGGTAATTTTGTGATGTTTGCTTGCCAACTTTGTTTTTAATGCAAGACTAACTTGCAACTACAACTTACTTGAATACAAATTCTGTCAATTACTATAATTTTCTTTAGATATGCATTATAGGAGCAATGACTTGGCTAACCAATGAAAAATTGTAATTGCAAATTTCACGTGAAAAGCTAAGTATTCGGGTAGATTGTAAGTTGACACAAAATGTGTCTAAAAACAATTTATCGACAAAGTACAGAACAAGAAGATCCAGAAATCTAATCCACTCAAGCACGCTACCAACCAAGCGACAGCCCGTCAACTTGACATGCGAAAACGGGCCCTAATCGCAGAGTGAAAACGGCTCAAATCGCACAAAACTGAACTATAATCATACTGAATAGAGAACTTCAATCGCACGGAAAAGCGGACTTTAATGGAATAGCAAAGTGAACGGATATCGCGTGGAAGGGCACGGGTTGTGAATTTCTAGTTTTCAGTTGAGTTGTTGTTAGTAAATGCGATTTGGATTACCTCTGTTGGACGGCACGTCATTAGATAACGAGACTGTTCAACTGATCAACTAGAGGTAGATGTGACCCATCGTACCCATGTCATTCTAGTGAGAGAGATTAAATTAGCGCCATGTTTTAATATTATTTGAATATGTGTGTTTACATGTTATAAATACACAGGTACTCGTAAGATGACTATTTGATTACACTCTAAATGAATAATTAAAATGTTGTATTAAGAGAAGAGATATCTTTTAGCGACAAGGCCGCCACTTGCGGCACTATATAGTATAAGTTATTTTTAAATTCTCTTTCTTTGTATTTTATTTTTAATTCGTGTGTTACAATAAAAAATATTCTATCTATCTATCTGTATTAATTAAAATTCATTCAGTTTTGTATTATGATTTGGTATTACGGAATTTGGGAATGTATCTGTGACAGGTCTTCAGGTCTTTGTTCATGCTATTAGTTAAAATAATTTAAAGTTTAGAGGTTTTACTAATAGGTAACATACGGATAACAGAAAGCAACTTTGTATCCCATATATACTCGTTTTTATAGATTAGTTTTACAATCATAGTTTACAGTAATGCTATCAAATTCTGACACAAATTAAATTTATCAGATAACCAATTAAAGAGGTGCTAGGAGTCTATGATTCAGACGCACCCTAGTTCGAATCCGGCCCTACACAAATGATATGTATTTTCAAGTTATGTGTGGATTTGCACTCGCTTAACGGTGAAGGAAAACATCGTGAGGAAACCGACATGTTTGAGGACCACAATATCCGTGGACATATTTCTTTAGTGGAAGGACCTAGGCGCCCACCACGATGTATCTGCCCAAGAAAACTCCCCTAACGGATTAATTCTGCGGGTGAGTCACGACTCAGTCATGAGGAATACGACTCAAGAGAGAGAGGAGTCTAAAATATATTCCAATTTTACCTCTCAGTAAACCAAAACAATAAGCACGTAGCCGACACGCCACTTCAGTAACACCTAACTATTTACACAATTCCCGACTATCTTGGCAGTTTGCCCGTTCTGTGACCACACAATTAAGACTGGGAATTACCTATTCTTCCTACGTCCATACCGCAGTATGTAACTCAAGCCAGTAACTGTAACTTTCAAACTTAGGAGCGTGACTTTGTTAGGGCAAACTCTTTTTCTACAAGTTTGCGTTTTACTAGGTTCTTTAGTGCCTTGCAAAGTGTAAAGTGTGTGTTGTAAAGTGGGAACGAGTTTTTGTGGAAAATCTTGGCATAGTGTTGAAAAAATCTGTCGGACTAGTGGACGAACGTGGCGTTCTTAAATGTCTAAAAATTTGTCTATGTCATTTTAAAGACTACCTCCATTTCAAAATAATTATAACCTGTTTCCCTGTTGTAGCGTGAAGTAGGGAACAAACTCACTTTCACTGTAATGTTTTTTTTTAATTCTAACGCAATGAGATTGTATCATATTGTATTTGATCGCTAGTTTATATTCAGTTTTAGCATTGTTAAAATTATTGAATTAATTCAATAAATAATTCTAAATTCATTTAACAGAAAAAATAACAAAATAGAGGCTTTGAAACCCACAAAATTATATTAGAGCTCAATTGTTTTGGAGGCTTTTTGAGTAATCAAAATCACCCAAACTGGTAAGTATCAGGTCAAATATTTAAAAATTATCTTTATTTTGGGGACCTTTCCTTCTATAACATGCATTTAAGATTAAGTTTTTAGTTTTAGATCTTCTACAACAGGCATTTATATAGATTAAAGGTTTTAGTTTTAGATGTAGTTTAAGTTTTTATTCAATTGTTAGTATTTAGTTTTTAAACAAAATGTAAGTTTAATTTATACAAATAACTTTAATCTGTAGCTGTAAAATTTGACAAAATTTTACCAAAATTTCTTCAGCTTCTCCTTCCATATTTATTATGCCGCCTAATTAAAATAAAATTGCTGTACATTTTGTCAAGTGTCAATGAACTTTGAAGCTGTAATTACGAAAATTAGTAGCTAGGAAGAATGCCTGTAGGCGAAACAATTTAATTGGATAACTCAGAGGGATAGCGTAAATTAGCTAGACAGCGTTATCTCGCTGAAAGTAATCCGGATTGACATTTTGGTATCCTGTATTTTTCTTTGCAGTTAGATTCAAAAGGATGTAACAATGAAATAAACAAATAATTCAATTTGTTTATTTGTGGACAACTTAATTTGATAATATTTAACTTACTTTTTAAGGTTTGCATAATATGTATGTGGGTGTAAATTTTGTATAATTGTATTTTTCAATTTTACGCAACGAAAAAAATTTGTTTACTGAATTCTATCATAAAATACTTAAATAGTTTTCAAATAAAGAAACTGAACTGTTTTTAGATGATGAACATTTAATTTATATTTCACTTCTATAAACTAACGTATTTATTATAAACAGCTATTTGTACACGATGAGGTCTTTGTAAAGACATATTTTCATGTCGTCGTCTTTCCATGGCTCGAATAAATTTCCATAATAAGTCATTTAACGAACAATAAATCACCAAGGGACATTTTTATTAAGGCGTTTATAAGCGAGCCTCTAAAATAACCTACAAAATTAAAAATAACGTCCCAGAGGATCTACAGCGTCGTAAAAATGCGGAATATTCTCAGTAAGTTTCGTTCTGCATTAAAGGAAGATAATTTAGTTTTAAAAACGTGTACATTTTTCGCTCTTTAGTATCTGTGACCTGCTTCTAGGACATTAGCTACGTAATGTTTTAGAGACAGATTTTTACATAGGCGAGGAGATGTTTTTGCAATCACTGGTAGAAAAAAAAATGTTGCTTCTTGGCAGCATTAAATTATGCGGAAACGGAAAATGAGATATAGGTAAGTTATTAAGATTGACAATATGCATACTGGCAATGAGGAAACATTGAAAAATATTTTAAACTCTTTTAGTCCTACTTGTAAAACAGATAAATGAATCAATAAGTGACAAGTATATTAACAATTTGTCTTTTCACACCTCTCATAATTTTGCAATGTGATACAAGTTCAATGTTTATTTTTCAATCTCAGTTCCATACACTATTTTAAAAGGAATAATACATTAACGGTTTGGACATACAGTAAAGATTTAAAAAATCAATTTTATATATTATAGCTATACACAGTAAATTGTTAATTCTAGTGTCGTGAGTAAAGTTTGAGAATGTAATTATAGTAATTTTTCCAAATATTATAGTAGTTTATGCAACTGTCATATAATGATATTAAATTAAATTCACGCGTACGTGTATTGTCACAGTGATTTTGCCTTCATTAAAATCTAACCAATGAGAGCGCAGCTGCGCGCATCAATAAAACGCAACCAACCTGATTGGCCCTGCAATCAGGTTGGTTGCGTTTTATTGATGTTATAATGAGATATTACGATATCGATGAGGATATTATACCATCATGTGAAATTGCTTAAATTATGTGTTTTGTTGTCTGCGCTATAACAGTAGTAGTGTAGATAAAATTATTTATACAATCATTTGCAACTTTTATAATAAATATCAATCATCATACAAATATTCTAAATACTTAACTAACCTACTTTTTACAAAGTGTCAACAGGAAGCATTCAAATGACGCCATAATCTTCATACATAACTTAATACAGAATCACTTAATTTAAATCTTTACTAGAGTTCAAGCAAGATAACTCTGCGCGCGGATAAAATTGGAACTAAAATGTTCTGATTGCAATTTGAACAGGAGGCCAATTCTTGGCATAAGTGCTGCCGCCAGTCGCGCGCAAAGTTATGTTGTACGGACTCTAACACCTATCATATACTTATTTTTTTTTCTACAAGGAGCTCATAACACTTTCCATCCATAGGGTATAAACTGCCGCTGCCATAGCTCCTACTATTAGAACGCTGAAAAACATAATAATTTTATATATTATAAAAGAGGAGATCAAATTTAGAACTAATAAAATTACTCACTATTCAACCATTGTATTCCTGAAGAATGTATGTATGTACCTGAAAATACATAGATATTGTGTATTTACTTTTAGCACTGTCACATAATCACATAGTTTTTTAAATTAAATAATAAAACTTGAACTTACAACGGATGTAGTATTTTCATTAATTAGAATAGCTCCATTCCATCCAGAAACCAAATGCGACTACCCCCAGCACGCCAGTAACTACCAAACTGAAAAATCATGTAATATTTTAAGTAAATAAATAAAAACTATGTGAAGTATATACTATACATAAATCTATATATATAAAACTCAAAGGTGACTGACTGACTAAATGAAATAGTGATTTATCAACGCTCTTTCCAAACCACTGGATGGATCGTACTGAAATTTGGCATGCAGGTATATGTTATGACGTAGGCATCCGTTAAGATAGGATTTTTGGAAATGCCACTTTTAGAGTGAAATCGGGGATGCAAGTTTTACTTCTTAATGCGAGCGAAGCTACCACACTAGTATTGTATAAAATCATTCAGAAGAGTTAAGAACCTCCTTTTTTGAATTAAGTTTAGGTTTTTTTCTTTTTTACAAGGAATGGGTTTGCACATGACCGTAATTCGCCTGATAGTAAGCAAAAGCAATCATTACGGTCTAGGATGGAACGTGCTTACCAAGTAAGAACCGATTCACTCTCGCTTTGAAGATGGCAAGTTTTACTTGCTCGTCGTATTAATAGGCAATGTTAGCTTCAAGCCAGAAGCCTAAAGCTACCACTCCCATCACTCCAGCCACTATTAGACTGAAAAATAATGTGTTACAAAGTAATTATGCGTAATAAGGCATATTTGGGTGCACTGTTAACTAACATACGTTAAAAGAACAGTTAAGAGTCACATTTTGATGGTCTCTGCATGTTTTGATGAGAGTATACTACTTAGTGATTTATCTTAATATATTTAAAATGTTTACTAGTATAAACAATTATTACATAAATTGTGATTGGTCAAAGAGCCAAAGAAAAAGTTATATTGCAAGTGTGCTTTGCGTGGTTCACCCACACATTCAAACACATTACATATTATGTAATTGCATAACGACAAATTCATAACTTCATTTACAATGTAACGTATTATTTTACCCAATTCGACGTGAAACGTGTTATTAATTAAAACAAGTATTTGAAATAGATACATAATAATGGGTGAGAATACTTACACTTCCAGCATGTCAAAATTGTAAAAAAATACGTATACCTATATTTATGAAAATTATAATACTTCACCGATTTCTTGTCAAAACGGAAATGAAAGGATCAAACACTGCTGTGACTATTAATTACCATTGGATTGGATGGATAGATTTATATGTAAGTAAAGATATTATTCAGTAAAAATGAGTCATTTTACTTTCTATCTCAACCAACAGCTGACGGCTAATAGAAATTAAATATCGTAATTGATTCGAAAACTAATGTAAAAACCACGACCTTCAAATGGAAGAAACCAACTCAAATGAAATCAGTTTTATAAGTTAAAGTTATTTATGTGAGAAATAGAACAAACAACTATTGTTTAGAAATCAAATACCAGTGTTGACATGTCATGAACCTATTAATAACATATTTGGTCGCTGAGTATAATGCTCTATTTGATATTATAATAAAAATACTTATACAAATGTTTAGATAATAAAATTATACTGGACTAGTGGGTGCTTGCGGCTTCGCTCGCATCCCTTTGAAAGTGGCATTTCCAAAAATCCTTTCTTAGCGGATGCCTACGTCATAACATCTACCTTCATTCCAAATTTCAGCCCAATCCGTCCAGTGGTTTGGGCTGTGCGTTGGTAGATCACTATATCAGTCAGTCAGTCACCTTTGAGTTTTATACATTAAGATTACAGTGACTAGTTCAAGGTGATTTGTGATTGCTTCAGTATACATGTCAGAGGCCCTTAACGCGGCTTGATAAACTTTCAACACCAGAGTTGGCCACTCTTAATCGATAAGAAGAAGAATACCTACATGTCTTATATAAAAAGTTTAATTTGACGATATAATTATGATACAAATTCTCATTTTATTGGGCATCAGGCAGGCTGTAGTCTTTAGTTTTATATCAATCATAATTTTATTTTCATAATGTTTTATTATTAGGTCTGAACATCTACAGAATTTCAATGCAGCAAGAAGCATAAAAATCGTATCTCCCTTGGCCCAAAAGAAATATGGCCGACATTAAAATCGGCCAATCGTCACGTGTCAACCCTCAGATGTCGTTTGTCAAGCTTACCTCCTGAAGAGGGTATCAGGGCACTACCACAAACTACCAAAAAAAAATCTCATTGCAGTAGTAATTAGTCTCTAAGTCTAAGCAATGCTGGTTAGGTTTCTGATATAGGCATGGGACACAACGTTACCATTACATTATGGTCTCTTCAAACTGTGAGTTGTGGTAAAATTTTTGAGTGAACTGATTTTTATTTGCCTGTTCTTTTAATTCCGTGAAAGGTTCTTGGCACTCACCACGACTTCCCTAACGAATTCATTCTGCGAGGGAGTCACGATCCTCTCTCATGAGGATATACGACTCAAGAGAGATTGTTTTAATATTGCTTAGAAACCTTGCGGTAAGCCCCCAGTTCTCATTGCTCGGCAGTGACATTCCAAAGTCGTCCTTGAAGAATGTAAGGACATACTTAATGATAACTCAATACGTCGTAGAAGATTTTCGTATACAAAGTGTCAAGGAAAGTGTAGTCCTATCTTTTAAACGCGAGCGTTTTGGCTGATCAGTTTCATTATTTTTCACGACACAATATAGCAAAATATCGTGATTCTAGTATGAAAAAGAACAAAATGTCAAAAGTGATAATATAGACTTTCTATCCTGAATCAGCGAGGTGGATGAAATCCCAGACAATTAGTAATAGAAAAAAACCTAACTGTTATTTTGATATCTCTGTTTTTCAATAAAATCAACAGTGCTGTATATTTCTTAAAACTCTTTTTAATGAATTCAAAATATTCACTCAAACTCGTTCTGGCAGTCAAAGTTTACGTAAAATATTCAAGAATACAAGTCTAAAATTGAAAAAAAAAACTTTCCTAACATTTAATTAAAGACTGGTACGAGTTTCACCCCTGAACCCGTTTGCTCGTTCGGCTGAAAATTGTCTTAAAATAGTATAAGTAAGCCCAAACACACACTTCCGGACAAAATTTATAGTAAGCCACTGACATGAACAAAATACATTTATAAAGTAGTTTAGATTAACGTAATTGAAATAAGTCTGCTTATTAAATCAGTGTTGTTAAATAGCTCTTAGAGCTGTAAAAACAATAATTATATTAAGCTAAGTTTCACTTGAACAACGACTATTTAACAATATAAAACCAATTTTTCACTAGATGAGTGTCTCCTCTAAATGCATTTTAGGATAATAATGCAAGTAAACTTTTGACTAACAAATACACTTAAAATTTATTGGGCATAATTTTGCACTAGTGGAAGCCCGCGGCTTCGCTCGCTATATTTCAGGATATAAAGTAACCTATGACACTCCTAATATTTCATACTACCTACGTACCAAAAATTCATGATGATCCGTTCAGCCATTTTTGCAGGATGAGTGTTTAAATAAACAGAGAAACACAAAAATCTATAATTTGTTGGAGCGTAGTCTGTTATCAAATCGACTTATCTCCAATTTTTTTTTTTAAATAAACTCAATGTTTGAACTTTTGACCTTATTTAGTTTTATTTTAATGTATAGACAGATACTGATATTCTCTAAAAAAAATAAATTAGTATACTACGTATGACTATCATAATCTATACTAATATTATAAAGCTGAAGAGTTTGTTTGTTTGTTTGAACGCGCTAATCTCAGGAACTACTGGTGCAAATTGAAAAATTCTTTTGTGTTGAATAGACCATTTATCGAGGAAGGCTTTAAGCTATGTAACGGCACGCTGCAACCATAGGAGCGAAGAAACAATGGAAAATGTGAAAAAAAACGGGTAAAATTATTCATCTTTGAGGGCTTCCGTTGCGTGAGCTACGAAAACGGGTCAAGTCTTGGGTAATAGCTATAATTAATAAAGCTGAAGAGGTAGTTTGCAAAAATAAATACGATGCCCAAAATAACTATTCCACGCGGACGAAGTCGCGCGCACAGCTAGCTATCATAATATTTACTAAAAATGCGTCTCAAACATCTTTATATTATTGTTATCTACATATATTTAAAGGAATATTTTTGCAGACCATGTATCAATTATATAATTTCTCCTTTTACCTGTGATATCCGTTTTAAAACGAGTGTGGCTCAGCGGTTCCTGTATCTGCTCTTCATCCAGACGCACCATGGTTTGAATCCGGCCCCACACCAATTACTTCTACCAAGTTAAGTATGGAATTGCATTCGTTTAACGGTGAAAGTTAACTCCGTGAGGAAATCGACATGTTCGTAGACCACAATATCCGAGGACATGTGTCTTCCGTGGAAGGACCTGGGCGCCCACCACGATGTATCTGCCTAAGAGAACTCTCCTAACGAATTAGTTTTGCGGGGGAATCACGACACTCAGTTATGAGGAAATACGACTCAACAGAGAGGATAAATCTTAAAAAACGTTATTGTTTTATTGCGCCCGTAGCTCAGCTAGCAGAGGCAATCGCATGCGATTACAAATGTTAAGCAAATGTCGACGCGGTCGCGTTGACCAAAAGTGGCATTCCATTTTGGACGCTTCCGTGGTTCGGATGACACGTTGAATTGTAGGTCCCGGCTGTTTATCTAGTACGGCAGTTGTTCAGCCATGTCAGAGGCCTTTAGGCTTGATAAACTCTCGACACCAGAGTTGGCCAATCTCATTCGATAAGAAGAAGATTTAATCAAGTAGATACGGTGTAGGTATCCAATGAGGGGTATATCGTATTTTCAATCGGGCATGCAATGTAAGTACATTTCATAGTCGAAAGCAAACTTAACCAGATAAATTTATGGTTACTCTCTGATTACACGTGTTTGAAATTTTACTAATTTAATTACTTATGAAATACACATATAACTTTAACGCTTTATATATGTATGTAGGTTTCTATCAAGCATATTTACATACATCATATCATCTCAATGGTTTAACCTCAATTGAGATGTTTTCAAGCGTAATTCCAACAAATTAAAAAAAAAAAAAATAATACTCGTAGAAATAATAACTAAAACTTATTTCAACGATTTTAAAAATACTTTTTATCGCATGATTGTGGCTAACTCTAGTGTCAAAACTTTTCTCTACTCTAAAAGTTTTTGACATGATTTAACAACTGCTTTTCTGTTAAAAACTATAACTATTTGTTTAAATAAGTGAAATATCGTTCACCTAATACTTTAAGCCATAAAACAACACAGTAGGTAAGGCTATAAAATCACGGCTCGAATCAGACCGCCCACAGTTTTACAAGCAAGTTAACATTTATGACCTCTTAACTGACCGTTATAACACCGAATATGCTTTACCTCTAATACAAATATTCTGTTACTACTATTTTTATTTAATTATCTGATCAGAACTATTTTCTTATATAATTATGAGGCGTTTTTATTAAATAATTAATGTATCAAATACTAGTATATATCTATATGCATATGTTATATAGCTATAACATAAAAAATAACAGGTTGTATTTACAATGTGTATTTTGCAAAAAAATTGTGCAACTATGATTTCATCATTATAACTATCATCCTCAGCACTTGTCAAACCACTGCTGGGTATAGGCCTCCTCCCCTAGGTATCATAGGTGACGATATTGAGCAATTCTTGTTCAAAGTACTTTTATAAAAAAAATATGACTAAATCAATTGTTTTGCTAAGGGCTTACATTTATGATTTAGGTATGATTTTGAGAAGATTATTGTGTTCTGATACTTTTTTTTTTATAATTAATGCTTTCCGGTAACAACACATGCTATCTGTGAGACAAAAAAGGCTCCATAATACGCGTCCATCATCATAATATCTAAAGAGGGCGCCACCTGAGCTCATAACATGTTTTGAAAGAAAAAAAAACCGTACCCCAGAAAGACTTCCGTACCTACTAGAGAAAGTCACGATTACTTTGAGACATTTTGTTATTTTGATTATTTTCATAATATAATAGTGCAATATGCACTGATACTGTTTTTACTTTAAAAGCCGATGATTGTTATAAACTTTCTAAACATTTATTTATTTATTTATCTATACACATCACTGTGAACTGGTAATTTCTCAAGCACATTACTACCAGCAGTAATTTAATAGGAAATAAAGGCAATGTGCACGTTGTATCAAATTATGCTCCATAATTATTATCTAAGCGATCGTTTCAATCAGAATTGCATTTGTATCTCACTTCGAAATTACAATTCGTGAGGGCAGTGGGCAGTCGAGAGTTACACACACAGTCATACTTGCAAATCCCTTTCTAGTACAAATAGCAAGCAAATTACCTACGCCCACTAACAAGTTCGAGTCGGCGACTAGCGGAACCTTGAGAGATGATACGAGACTTCCGCAAAGAACCTTTAATCATATTAGTACTAACAAAAACACACATTACTTAAGATAAAAAAGGTTCCATAAAGCTCTATCTCCATAATATCCAAAGAGGGCGCACCTGAGCCGTGCCATGTCTCGCATAAATTTGTTTAGCGCATTAGCTCGCGCAGGACATGTGTGAACACGCTGCACTTTGCATTTCAATGTACGAAATGAGCGGGAATTAATCTTGGAAGCTTCTGGAATATTCTAGGGTATTCTGAAATTTTCCGCTTTTGGCGCGTGAGGATGGATGACAAAAGAATTTTGGGTAGGTTATGAGTCAAGCGTGTGTTTCCGTATTGTTGCTTGGTTTCGTTTATTTTGTTGCGGTTTGATTCATTTTAAAAATTGATAAAACATTGAAGGTATTACATAAGTTCATATCAACGTAAATAAAATACAATATACACCTTAAAAAAGATTAAAAATAAAATACAACATACACTTAATTTTTTCAATTGTTTGACTGTGTTGAAGTAACAAATAAACACCATAACACAGCTGCTTTTTATTTTTTTAATTTACTTGTGTACTGTAAATCCTTATTCGTTTTCAAATCAGTCAGTGTACTAACCTTTTTTACAGTCAAATTCAATATTAACATCCACCAAAACAGACGTAAAAATAGTCTGCATGCCAAGCCAAAATATAAACACACAATAAGAAAACATTTGTGCAAAGAAAAATAATTCCATATACGAAATGCTTTTCCGCAAGCCATGGGTACACAAAGTAAACAAAGCCCTTTTCAGGTAGCATAAAAGTGAATAAGTATGATTATTTTCCCCATAACTGTCAGATTCACCTACTATAGCAACAGCTAATCCATTTCCATTACACATATCAAAGGATTCTCATAAGATCAAAGAACGTGGCAGACAGTATGGATTTACAGTTATAACTGTTGCTGTGGATTATTGTAGCTTTGTGATAAAAAAATAAACGGAACTAATCTAATAATATATTTTTGTATTCATAACTGACTTATGCAAGTATATCAACTGACAACTCAACATCCATAAAAATGTGGGGAAAAATTAAGTATTAACGCGGAGATGCCACCATCATATTAGGGACCTTTACTATAGGCGTTTCAGTTTAATAAAAAGTTTAAGGTTTTATTGTTATTGTTAGTATTCAGTTTTTAGTTGGTTCTATTAGGTTTCATAAATAAGGTTTAAATAAATTATATATCACATTGATGTATGGGTTCATAAGTTGATGATGATGAAAATAAATATAACATGCCTATCTGTTTTCTTTCATATATAGGTATATTGTTTTTCATATGTTTAATAGAAAAAGTGTATTCCTATTTTTTTTAAACTAAACGTATGTACCTCTCAATAAAACGTAATTTTTCAATATTTTGTACCTATATTAGCACAAAGTAGTTTCCACTGGGAGCAGGCAACCTCTTTTCCTTAACACAAAGGTCCAAGAATTCCCTAAGCACAATAATGAAGCCTTTGTGACTAAACGAAATTAGGTTTTTATTTATAGTCGCGGTGGTTCTGATAAACGGCCCCAGCCGAGGGATATCGCTCTAGAAAATGTACAATGTATTTGTAGACAGCGAATAATGTAGATACATTTTGTCTTATAGAAATTCAAAGACATCATCATATTTTTTTTTATTGAATTTAGATTTATTATACTAGTACAATATAAGCAAAGTTTTTGATTGTTTCAATATGTATATTATCTACACTAATGTTGTAACATTCTACTTATGTTTCCAATACTTGACTTATAATTACTACTGTTATAGCGCAGACAACAAAACACTCAATTTAAGCAATTTCACATGATGGTATAATATCCACATCGATATCGTAATATCTCATTATAACATCAATAAAACGCGACCAACCTGATTGCAATCAGGTTGGTCACGTTTTATTGATGCGCGTAATGCGCTCTCATTGGTTAGATTTTAATGGCGGCAAAATCACTGTGACAATACACGTTCGCGTGAATTTAATTTAATAAATTAAAAGTTAAAAATGGTAGCGAATTAGTGAAGATAAAGAAGTGTATGCAACTGCATATAACACGGGTATTAAAACACTCGTTACTATTATGAAACTCGCGTATTTTAAAACCCTTCATTATATGACAGTTGCATAAACTACTATTTCGCAATTCACGATAAACCAGTTGAAAAGTTTGAAATTGATTTATGATGTATGCAGATCTTGCATCAATATATTATAAAAAATTAAAATAAACAACCTCCGAGCGGGCTTAGCACTTGGCAAATACGACCAAGTCATAAAATATTGGCTACTTTAATTCTAAGACGACGCATGTAATAAATTCCACCATTTTACTACTAAAAACTATAAAGGATTTGTTTAGACGGTACATTAAATCTTTTTCAATCCAATATAGAAAATAAACTGTTTTATGTATGTAACGAAAATTTAACTTATTTTTACTTTACAATTAAAATCACACACTTAGTTTTTTTTTCTAAAACCTTTGATACTGTTTAAGTAGCATTATCATCGTTACAGGAAAAATAGCGAAATACTCTGGCTACAGGAGGAAATAAAGATGGCTTACGTAAAACAAGAAGAATTCAATTATTTGACTTACAGGGAAGAATACAATACATTTTCTTCATAAACTAGCAACTTGATTTGTATTCATTTGAGAAAAATATATGTAATATATTTTTTTGGGTTGGACCATTGAATGATCTAACGTGATTAACGTAACCGGTTATGTGGTAAAAGGTGGAGGTTACAAGTACAAATTAAACTGTGTTGGTATTTTGATAATTTAGCAGCCAATTTCTTTCATGCTTGCCAGTAAAATAAACTTTTTATTCTGAATGTTCAGAGGCAAAATTACTCATTATACGAAAAAAAAAAATTTACGAGATTATATAGCGCGCATCCCAAACGTTAGCCCCCTCGCCCCGTCCCCCGCTAGGGAGCGCAAGCGACGCTCCGCGAGAATAAAAAAACAGTCGCACGGGTACTAGCTAGCGCGCCGCCTGCGCTCTCCGCGGCTCGAAATAATATTAGATTTTGTACCTAAATCTTTGTACCTATGTAACACTGTAATGTACTATTTAATGTGACGCTTCCAAAAATAAATGTTTGTAGTGGGACCCGGTGTCTTTTCTTTTTCTATCATCGACGCCCCGCTATAATTAAATGGATATTACTTATTTTTTACCTAATTGTTTCAAGAGGATGTTTTAAAATATTTGCTTCAATCACGCTCTCCTCTAACTAATTATTCTAAAAAATAGTCCCAACTTCAACAGAAACCTCCTAAATATTAATTTGTGCAAACGTCCCACCGTCCGCCATATGCCGTGATAAATGATCAACACTATTTGGTTTTTGCACATCTCTACCTACTGGGAATGACAAATGAACGGTTTCCTGCGCCAGTTCCAAGATCGTGATGGTATTTTTACGTAAGGATAATATAATTTACACGTACAGACTTATTGATTGCATAGCATCCAGAGGACAACCAAATAGACAACTAGGGCCTACAAATAAATGAGCAGAACGCTCATTTATTTGTAGGCCCTAGTTGTCTATTTGCTTCTTGGATTGTTATTTCATTTGTTGTTACAATAGGCCTAAAAAAGCTTATGTGTTGCATTGATCTCTAGACAATTTATGTTCGAGCGCAAACATAAATAAATAGAAATAATAAAAAACATGATGTAGGAAAAATGATCACTCACTAACACAGGAATAATCTCTTTTATGAAAAGTAGTATAGTGCACTAGTGAGAAGCGGCAGTGAATAGAAAAGTATGTATATTGCAAGAGTTATTAACCAAATTTCATTAAATAATATCACATCAGCCAAAAAGTATACTAATAACATAAATATTACTTATCAAAGCGATTGTAGCTCAGCGGGTCCAGTGTCTGTTTTTCATCCAGACGTACCATGGTTCGAATCCAGCCCACCTATACTCCAATGACTTGTATTTTCAAGTTATCTGTGGATTTGCACTTGTTTAGCGGTGAAGGAAAATATCGTGAGCAAATCGACATGTTTGAGAACCACAATATCTGAGGCCATGTGTCTTCCGTGGAAGGACCTGGGCGCCCACCACGATGTATCTTCCCAAGAAAACTCCTCTAATGAATTAATTCTACGGGGGAGTCACGACCCTCAGTCATGAGGATATACGATTCAGAGACTAATATCATCATCATCATCAGCAGTAGCCCGTTATCGCTCACTGCTGAGCATAGGCCTCTCTTCTTGTTCGCCACAATCTGCACAGGACCGTATACTAAGTCCTATTTTTTTCACCACTAACGTCTACGTATGATAGCCTGCTGTGAATGACAAACGGGCAGCTTCCTTAACCAAACGATGCCCGCCCCGACCGTGTAGCGATGATTCGCTCATTTTGTCCTTCCGGCTGGCAAATGGTAATTTTCCCCTGTCTTATTTTCGTTGGTTTTGTGAATGTAGTTATTGAGTATGTGCCTGTATTTATTAATTTATTTTTTATTATATCTGGTTAAAAGCTTTTCTCTGTTTTTTTATGTAGTTTACTCGAAGTGATTTAGTAACATATGTATATTCATATATGTATATAATTTTTGTAGAAGAATAAAAAAAATATATAATTAGTTTTATTGCATTAGAATATATTTATATTTTAGTAAGAGTCAATAAATTGCTAATTGTGACACAACAAGTTACAAAATATTGAAAAACAGCGTCGCTTTTTATATTTAACAAGTTAAACAAAATCTTTAAAACTCGAACATCCACAAACAATGCACGTTTCCTTTAAAATTCTTTTGAAAATAAACAAAATGGCTACTTATTTCCGCGTCACTGAATTTTTACACAAACTCGCACACGATTTCTAAAAGAAACTGCAAAGAACACCCACAAGTTTTTGTTTACAAAACCAAGAACGCTTAAAGTATTCTAAGAAGCTTTACTCTTGTATTTTGTAGAGAATCTTCCGCCTTGAGGTATTTTGTAAAATTATCTTAAGCTTTTGTAATGTTAAGTGTGAGTTAGGAGGTAGTTCCAAGTTTTCTGAGTTTCATATTTAAGCGATAGTTTTCGTAGTATTGGTGGTAAATTGAAAACTGAACGGAGGGAACAATCTCTTAGTATTGAATTGCAAGAACGCCTTTTTAGTTTAAAACCATATTAAAATTAATCACATAATCTGTTTGTAGCAATGCGACAAATCGATACATTAATTTATTTATATAATAAGTCAAAATAAAATAAATATTTCATATTGGTGACAACACTTAAGTACCACATGTTATCTTAAATTTTAATAATTTTGCAACCTATACAGCTTGTAGTTCAATTAATTAGTTCAATATTTATCAGTTCAGTAATAATTTTTTTATTTTAATTTTGGAATAAACGTTCTCAAACTTAACCTTGTAGGTTTCATGTAGTATGATAATAAAAGATCTAAAAAGCCACATTGCTATGCTAATTGATTCAGGTATTTCTGTTTCCTTTCAATATATGTAAAGACAAGTCTCTCTTTCAAGTCCTATGTAAATATATTGAACCCTGTTAGCAACTGTTTCCATTACCCGTTCTTCAGGTTGACCTCTGAAAAGTGAAAACAGTGAGTAAATACCGTGAAGTGTAACTCACACACTCGAGACTTACCCCAATAAAGTCGGCCCACATCCCTACGCAGATTATGGGAAAGTACAGAATCACAACTTTTAACACAGTTTTTTTTAACAGTCATCATTTGATTTCTAGGTCATCTGCTTCAGTGACACCGTTACAAACAAGACACGCACTTCCATAGATACATGACAATCACATATACCTGTATTGGAATGCAGAAATCGAGGCTTCGACCTCCAGTATGAAAAACAAGCACGCAACAGCTGCGCCAAAAAGGTGGTCAAACTTATATTCTTGTAATCAAAGAAATAACTGTACCTGTAACTTGAGGTTATTTTTTTACTGTGGTCTTGTTATGTCATTACTCCGCCCATTGTACGATTTTTTACTGGATTAATTATGATGTGGTGATACCACTCCATTGTTATAAGGACTAACTAGTTGTGCCGAAGTGAATTAAAATTCACACAACCAGTTATGCAGTTGTAGCAGTAATGCGCCGGGGAAGTAACGTTTTTATCACATAATTTGACTACACTCCACCGTAATTTGTTATCAAACGATATCATGAATTTAATATCATTCATAAAATATTTTCATAAAAAAGTGTTGTTATCTTGTTTAAAGTTATCCATCTCCAATAACCTGTACCACAGACCCTCCTACGTATAGATGTGTAAGTATTCTCACCTCACTTTCGAGTCTTCTCACGTAGCAATCATCACTTACGTCTGTACGTTTGTGTTGTGCAGTTCGAAACGAGATCAGGAGATTATATGTATATTGTAGGTATCTGCAGATTTGCATTTTGTGCTTGAAAAAAAAGAACGATTGTAAAAAAACGTTTACGTTTTTAAAAAACCTTATTTTATGAACTAACTACCACCTATTACATCAAGCTAAATGACACAATATGTGCACAAAATCGTTAGAAATTGTGTACATACATTATTATCGTAAATTAAAGTTACTCATACTTCGTTTTTAATAAATTTTACGTAACTTATGAGTATTTTTAAATATAATATAAATAATGATGCAGTAAAAGTATTCTAGAACCAGTTAAAACATAATTCTTTTAAATATGTAACACAAACCAGTTCAAGTAGATAATTTATAGAAGTTGTAAATCAATAAAGTTTTGCTAAAACTTACACACTATTTTCATCCTATTTAACACAAAAGTACTACGGCTAAGGAAAACAAAATCTTCAGAATACCGCCCATGATTACCTGCTCGTGCTTGCTATTTCTTGAAGCTCGCTCTTGAATACTTTACACAAACAATGTTGCTGTATACACATGCTTAGTTTGTGAAAAGATTGCAAGAAGATGACATATACGTAATAGAAACATTTATACGAGTACGGGGCATGATGGCTTCTTGGCTTGGTAAAACTTTCCCTAAATCTGTTGTCACACCAAAAGCTATGTGTATTTTGCAATAATTTTTGGCTATCAATTTTATATATGTTATTATTCTTTAAAACAATTATGTGTAAACAATTGTTTGTTGAATTTTTTAAATCTTGTAACACACTGTATTATTCAAAAAAGATTGATTTTGTTGACATTTAAATGCAGTCTTTTTTCATTTTGTCTCTGGCAACATTTATTTTGAATTTGACATTTCATGTTATGTTTTTACCTAATTGAAGAAGTTAAGTTTTTATTTTTAAATAGTAAACTTTGTTTTGTAAGTTTTTCAAATAAAGGTATTTATACTATTGTTGAAAATTAATTAGGTAACGGATATATTTTTAAAATAACTTACAAAACACATAGAGAAATAATAAATTAAAAACTAAACCTAATAATAAACTTAAAATAATAAATTAACAACTATATAATCTAAAATATATACATTATACAACCTTACAAATAATATAAATCTACAGCATTATGAGGAGTTAACTAAACTCCGAATTGAATAAATGAATAGAATCGAGCTTTGTTCATTGGTAACCAGTTCTGTTTCAGTACACGCATGTTCTACTTTTAACAAAAAATGTCGGTGGTGCGTCGATTGTCGAAATCTAATCGCGTGATTTTTATAGATTATTTAACTTTAATTTCAAAAGCATTGGTATGTACAGTTTTTTGAGATATTGTTTTCTGTTTTCAAATTTGGCATTGTTTTTAAAAGCTAAAAATACCTTTATCTATTTAAAACATCAGAAAAACTAAAAGATTATATTTTAAGGGCTCACTAACAGTCGGCAGGGTTTCCAAAATACTGACTGTATTATCACGTTGGTTAGTTGTAATGGCTTAAATCTATTTAAATACAAATCACACCAATAATTGCGTAAGTTTTCCAATTACAAGCAATCACTTCTGTCAGCTAAGGTACGAGTCTTTTAACTTCAAAGAAGTGTAACATCTTTTCCCGACGTTAAATGCAATCGTCAATAGAAGCAAGTACCAAAGCATTTTTATCTGTGATCGAGAAACGCTTTCACGTTCCCAATCCAAATACTTTATTTGATACCTTTGATTGTATATCAAAGAAGATGGCGTTTAGGTATTATTCCACCAAATGTAGGCTGGTATAAATGAGAGATTGGTTTTTGCTGCTACTAAATTATTCTAGTATTGGTAACTCAAATAGAAATTGCTTGATGTTTCAACTAATTCAATCAGCAATTCCTAAAAAACTGGAACATATTGTTTTTCGCGACCAAGCTCTTTGTTTAGACTGTTTTAAAAATGTACTAACCAAAAACCTGATTTTGTTAGTTAACGTAATCAAACAAGAAAACGATTTCTCAAGAATTTCGAGTGATTGAACCGAACGCTGGTATATTCTGCAAATTGTATAAGAAGATATACGTTTGGTAAAAATTAGGCTCATGGGGAGAAATAAAAACCGCAGAAATTAGGTCAATAGGCACATGGGGGCAAATAGAAACTGATCGCTTCATTTTATATAAGAAATGTTGAATAAAGGACTTAATGTTGTAACAGTTTCTAGCACAAATAAACTTGTTATTTTTATTATAACTTAATAAATAAATGAATATTCCGGGAATTTGCACACAGCGCCATCTAGTCCCACACTAACCAAACGCTTGAGACGTGGGTACTAGATAACGGATATAATACTTATAATAAAATGAATTTAATTTAATAGAGTAAAGGATTATCTCAAGTATTGTCTTTTTAGTGATTCGCGTTAAATTTCTGCCCAATCCTTTGTTTTAAACAGTCATTATTTGAAGTAAATCAATCTACTCAGTAGATGAGTTTTTAAAATCTAAATAATAAATTATATAAATTTATATGACATTGACCTGTAAATTGACATTTATTAATAAATTATTTGTATTTGTATTTGTAAAAGTACAAAATAGACAAAAATGAGAGTAAAAACTCAATTTCAACCATTAACAAAGTCAGGAATACTGAATGCGTCGTGTGAATGTGGACACGTGTTCATTGTTATGTTTCTGTATGTCGAACGTGGTTCTATCTAAACAAAGGCTTTACCACTATCTCTGCAAGATTCGGTTTAAAGTTCTCTTAAACTGACTTCAATTTTAAACTCTAGAAAGAAAGAAAAGAAAGAAAGAAAGAAAATATATTTATAGAGACACACACAAAACTTTAACCTATTTACTTACTAAACTTACATGCTAAGAATGTGATGTCCCATTACAGCCGCAACTCAGCCTAATGCTGATGGCACGCGGCCACCAGCGCTGATATTCTGTTGCTCTAATGCAATGCGTTAAGGTATATTTTTGTATGAGTATGTTAGCGTTGGTTTGACAGAGTTTTTGATGTAAAGGTACAGGTTTACTAGTGAAAGTGCTTACTCGCGTCGATGCATTTCTCGTACTCAGACTCCGTATGTCAGTGTTTTGTAGTGTCGATATTATATTTCTTCAATTTTGTTCTGTGGATTGTTTCATTTGTTATTGCTGAGTCATTTTTGATTTTGAGAAAGTTTAAATGTCTTGTTTTTTGTATAAAATGTTTCAAAACCAAAGAATTCATTTAACTATCACTATCGAGTGCATTTAGTATTTGTTTTAATAGAAAAAAATATATAGTGTTTTATGTATGAATAGTTTTGTTAGTAAATACTAGTTTTAAAATACACAGTGAAAATCCACATATTTTAATGTAACAAATAATATCATCATTGCTCAGACAACTTTACAACTGTAAACTACACCTTAATGAATAGTAAATTAATAATTAAATAGTTACGAACGCAATATTTTAAAATTCTAAAGGTTATTTTTTATTAAAAAGCTCAACACGCTATCATAAACATGTTACTCAACACTACAGCAGCACTTTATATTAATGCACTATAATTTAAACCGTTTTATGAAAATAATTCAGATTTTCTATTTTTAATAGAAAGTTTCTAAGTTGTGGTTGTGTATTGTTACGCCTTATATATGTATATATATATATAAAACATAAACATTTAATAGTAAAAAAATACAAAGGCTGTGACTTATTCAATCATATTTGAAAAAAAAATATTTATATCTAACTAACAACATCAAACGAAGTCATAATTGGAAAGTTTTAAATTGATTTTATAAGGCAAACCTTATAAAATAAAACTCGGTTGGTGATTTTAAGTGAATACCTTAGTAAAAGTTAGCCAATAAATATTAACGATTGTAAATATGTCTACTTCTTAGCGAATGAGAGTGACCAATTCTGGTGTGGAGAGTTATATCAAGCCGCCCTGAGGGCCTCTGACATGGCTTTACGACTGCCGTACTAGACAAACAACCGGGGCCTAAAGACGAATGACTTTAACATGTCATCCGATCCACGGTAGGGCCTAAAATGGAATGGCATTTTTCGGGTACCCATCCAAGAACTGACCGCGTCGACCTATGCATAACATTGGTAATCGCATGTGATTGCCTCCGCTAGCTGAACTACGGGCGCTTTTATGCCTGAATATAATATAGAAGATAAATTAATAGAGCCCCAGTAATTAATTTAACCGGTATCTATTATACTATTTCTCGCCCAGCAGTATTGCATGGCTGACGTCATTCTTCGCGTATGTTTTACTTTGTAAAGCTTTACGAGAAAGCTCAAAGTTATAATTAAAAGTGCTTAAAATAATGTTAAGCTACATAAAATAGTGTGAAGCATAATGAAAAAATTACATGCATGGTTTTACTTTGTTTTTTTTTTCTATATAATATAATGACATATTAATAAAACCCAACAGTCCAAATTACCAAGTAATCTCTTTGTAAAATTAAATTACATAAAAAGGACAGTTACTACAAATCTTTTCCATGATGGCATTAAATCATTTGTTAATATCATACTGATATTCAAGTCATAAGTAATAAATAATATGATTTATTATCAGTTATTTTTTGCAATACGAAAAAGTGATTTAACAAATCATTTTCCTCAAAATTTTAAAACTGCTTTTTTGCATGTTTTTTTTTAGTTTTGCGTATATGTATTGTTTATTATTGAATATATATTTAACTTTTATTTCTTTGTAAATTTTGTATATATTATATGTACTATAAAGAAATGAATAATATAAATAAATAAACATTAAATTTTAATACAATTCAAAATTTAATTTATAAATTTTGATTTATTCCTTCAACAAAGTAAATCAACCGTTAACAAAACAATAGTTAGCATTACGCTGAGTTGGGGCTGTGTTGTGGCAGATTTTTATGTTTGTTTATTATGTTTTTACTTCTGTGTGTTCTTCTGTTAAATCTGTCACAATAAATGTTTTCTTTCTTTCAATATCAAAGCCACGTTTAAAAAATCTGAGGTAGTATCCTCAATCCTCAATCCTTTCTTATATTAGTTAATTTTGGTGAAATTATGCAAATGAATTCACTGTACTTATTTTCCGTGACCATAACTTACCATAACCCTTAAAAGAGTAGAATTACACGTTTCCCCGGATTTTAATTTACCAGAAAGGTGGGTCTAAATACCGTTCCGGATAATTAACTTTTCATAAATTAACAATTAGAACAAATTAGAAGGTTTTCGTCGACGACGTTTTTATTTGCTTTTTATTTTGGAGGGGCTCCTTTGAGAGGTGCCAAATCTTCATTTTCACCCTTTACTTCGAAACAGCAGTAAAATAAAGTACCCGCAGATTGCAATGTATATTGCATTCTTCTAGGATAATGTTATGTTATATTTTTTTTCATGTTGTTTATTGAAAAAACTGTCTACGCAACTAGTACTAGAACTACAAATACCGGTTCATTTTAAAATTCAAATTTGAAACTCCAATTTGTATCCTTATATTTTAATCTTACGTACACAGTTATGGCATAATTAGGATTATGCCATAACTTATATTATTATTGTTATTAATTGCTTAACATCAGGCAAGTTGTAGTCAAGCGTGAGCCTATTTCATGTAAAAAAAGGATGTTATCATGTTAATAGTGTGCAAGATATTTTTCTTACTAACGTGTAACTTTATTTTTCATTAATTTAAAACTTGTTGTGTAACATTATTTTATGTTAAGTTTCACAGTTTATATATGTATACTTCTGGATACTATGGGAAATGACAATAAACAACCATTTAAATAAAATATAAAAAGATTTATTCCTTTCCACATTCTCGCGAACAAAACCTGCTTACAATGCAGATAAAGTAAAATACAAGCGGGAACGCTGACGTAGAGCGTCCAGAACATTCCGCGAAGTATCCAGAAAGCTAGCCGGTCGAATACCAGGAAAAATGTCAGGGAAAATAAGGTGCTACGGTAAACATGATCGCTACGAATACCGTGCTACGCTCGTAGTGCTGCTACGAAACTACGTAGCTAAGCTGCTATGACGCATTATTGGCTGAATCTAGGGTTTTAGATATGAAATTTACCTAGAATTACAGCACTTGAAATGCCACTTTGTACTGCTAAGTAAGCTATGAATTCTCGAACAATAATATAAATTGAAGTACCAAATATATTTGTTATTGGCACAATAAAACATTTTGATAGGCATAGATTTACGAGAAGAATACCGAATATCATTTTAAAATTATATAAATTAATTTAAAAATCTGCTTTAGTTGTTGAAGTGTGGCTAACATAACCATAAACATTCAGATACAAAAGGAATATACAAAAAATCGTTTTTAGGCGTAATATTATACAATAACGTGTGAATTCTCTGACCTCGTGGTAGCCGTTAGACTGTGTTACGAGGCCAGAGTCATCTCCCAATATGATACTAGGTACCTACATAAATGACGTCATAGTTTGTAACGTAGATAATCAGATTACTTGTTTTATTACGTTTTAAAACATAGTAACATAACCTATAAATACTTAAGTACATATTTCTTCACGTAATTAATTTTAACTATCTTAGTTTTGTATGGATTCATAGAATTTTCAAACATATTATGTAGTTTATTGCTGATATATTTTTACCAAAAAAGCAGTAGGTAAAATAGGTAGCAATTTCAAGTGTTATAAAACCGCCGGTGAGCGTGATTTAAGGCTGGTTTGACATGTAGATTGCGCTGTAAAGTATTTTTAATTTGGCCACTCGATGAAATGTCGAACAAACTGTTGCTTAAAAATCATCAGTATGGCTTAGGTTCTGCAATTGGCAATTTTTTTTATATTTAAAGAAACAAAAAATACACAAACTGTAACTACCACTACTACTTTTGGACATGGTCTTTAAGACGCGGTAGAAGAAAACTCGTCTTTTTATGGTTTGTGAGAGACCACTTGCGTTTACAGACACTCGATTAACACTTGGGTCAATAAAACATAGACTCATCATAATTGTCATCACTATTCTCAATCCTTTAAATCCTACTGCTGGGAATAGACCTCCCTTTGTATATATCATGTCAAAGCGAGTTGAACCACTGGGACATAATACTAATCTAAATATATAAAACTGACTGACATAATGATCTATCAACGCACAGCTTAAACCACTGGATAGTTCGGGCTGAAATTTGACATGGAGGTAGATATTATAACGTAGGCATCCGCTAAGTAAGGATTATTAAGAATGCCACTTTTAAGGGGGTAAAATATGGGAAACAAGTTTTACATTTAAATGCGAGCGAAACCGCGAGCACCCATTAGTTCCAAATATATGTACAAAAACCTAACCAAATAAAAAGTAACCCTGAATAAAACGTCAGCACTCTTTTTTGTAGTTGATTTACTGTAACTACGTACACGCCATAACTTACTTGTTATAAAAATTGTCCCGTGCTGCGGCGTAATTTGTCACTCCACTGCCGGTTGGCACTGGGTTACTGACCAGTGCCTGTTATTTTATAATAATAGTTATTTTTTTATTTATAAGTTGGTAAAGTTTAAGTAAAGTTAATGGTAAGTGGTAAGAGTTACTTTTAATTGTAAGTTTGGTGCTTGTATTAGGTTGAAATGTTTGCTTATTTGAATCTCATATAGTTGAATTACATATTTTTATTCAATATTTTTAATGTGACTGTAGATGATAGGAATGCAAAACACCGATTTATGGTTTTTAACGTGAGGAATACGGGCGCGGGTCAAACATTTGTCGCGCACCAACACTACAGAGTACATTTGTTTGAGAAATCAGGATTATTTGAAGCACACGACCGGCCATCGGCGCGGTCGGACAGCAAGACGAATCTACATTTCATATTATGTCATATTAGCAAATGTGAAGCGCACCCGCATCTCTCCTTTATTGATAAAATATTATACAAATCTACCTACTACACATTATTGCTCTGTGCCAGTAGATGGCGCTAGTAGTACTAAAAAAAAACAATGGTGCGCGTCACCAACAGTGACTCTTTTGATAAAGACTGAATGGCTAATATTTTGAAAGAAGGTATCATTTATAATTAATAAAAAGATTAAAATATAATAATAATAATAGAAATAAAAGATTTCATATTTGAATAATAAATGTGTAATATTCACGCTTCAATTCACAACGAAGGATTTTCATCCCTCATCACAACAGCTATCAAAAGTCATTTTAAAAGTGAAAACATTCCGAATAACACGTGGTATTTTCTACTCAAAAGCATTTATGGTTAAGCAAGTCATAGGTTTCTACGGTATTTTAGATAAGAACTTAGTTTTACCAATAGTACTTATTACTGAAATACAAAGTATATTGTAAGGTATTGCACTTCCATTTTTTCTCCTACAACAATTTGCTATCCTATTCAGTTCTCATTCGCGAAAATGTCAAAGCTGTCTGCATCC
The DNA here is from genome assembly GCA_964023185.1 of Macaria liturata. Classification (NCBI taxonomy): domain Eukaryota; kingdom Metazoa; phylum Arthropoda; class Insecta; order Lepidoptera; family Geometridae; genus Macaria; species Macaria liturata. The sequence continues at coordinate 2,743,393 of OZ026820.1, read as the reverse complement.
AGTACCTACATTCCTGTGACATTTCGAACGACAAACTTCGCCGCCGAAGAAAGAAGTAGCACGGTAAATAGCTAAGAACCGCGAGTTCTGAATAGGCTTTTACTCGGAATAGCTGAGAGGTTTCTTTTAAAAACACTCAAAGCGGTTTTGGGACTACTCGACTTTCAATGGAGTGTATGAATTTATTTATGTGTCGACCCTTCGCTCGTCCGAAGAGATAAATCTTTCATTTTACACACTGTGTATCCTCGTTATGTTTTTATTGAAACTGTGGCCCTTTAATCTTATTTTGGACGTGACGTCTATACGGAGTTAGAGCAAGGCGTTTTTATGTAACACGATACGATAACTTTATTACTATAAGAGTTTTAAGAGATTTAATTTGAGATATCTACATTTCGTTTTATTAAAAAAATTGCAACAAGAAAAGCTTAATTAAATCTTAAATAGGATCTGTTCCTATAGCTAGTACTATTAAAAATATTATTGAGTAATATCAGATAGATTAGAACTTTGTCTACCCTCTCCTCTTTGTGATTGTATTATAGGTTAAAATAAATAAATAAATATGAAAAACCAGACTAATCAAACCCTCTACTAGACCTCTCCCTTATTAAAATACTATTAGCCACCCGTTAGTTTGTCTCTATTACTCCAGAAAAACAAAACCGTTTTATCCAAATCACAATAGTTCATCCTACTGATGATCTACTTGGTTATCCAATTTTGTTTATATGAAATAGTAAGTTTGTATATGATTGCAAATGAGTGAATGAAAGAAGTATTTCGTCACTTGCCAGTTCCAAAAAAAAACAAAGAGTGCATGTAACACATGCTGAGTTGGAGCTAGATTGTGGCATGAAACGTATATTTTTATTTTTCTATTTAACTGTGTTATATTTCTCGTGTTGTTTCTTGTGTCAATAAATGTATTTTATTTTTTTATTATATTGTCAAAAAATGCGCTAATTTAGTATCGTATAGTATAAACATCTTTTGTCTAATGTGTGTTTCCGGCGGAAAGAAGCATGTTCGGTATATGATACGTGTGATAATAGTCACGTATCGTGCTGAGAACAAATGAGATTATTGCTTTGTTTTTTGAGCAACGTCGGATGCTTTATGAAAGACCAGGAAAAGTGGAAATAAACACGTTTCATGGACCATGTTTGTGACTTTGAGAATAAAGCTTTGTTCTGATGTTTAAATGAGCTTCGGCTCTCATTTATTGTAATTTGGCTGTTGCTATGCCTAGAATTGTTTGGAAGTAAATATAAAACAAATGTGATATTAGTTTCCATTGTTTACATTTACTTATCCTGTAAAACATAAGAAATAGTCCGTAGTAAAAACCATGCTCAGTAGAGACGGCAAATGTATTATATTTTACGTGGGATACGTTTGCGTTTGTTTTCATCTCACTGAAGTCAAGCATTTTTGCAGCCTAGAGTGTAACAAGCTTACCTAGAAAGTATCTATGCACTGATTAATGAAAACCCTTAGATTGTTGTTATATATAAATATCTGGACATAATCACACAGGTGCTGACTTAGTTTGAAGTCCAGGGTTCACCAACTATTGTAGGTATAGTCCTAAGCCCTACTTTATAGTACAATTTCAAATGTTCACTGTTACCATACCTGTATCTATGTAAAAAGGTCAATAAACGTTTATTCTATTCTATATTAAAGTGATTATCTAGATTCAGATTTCAACTTTGACATAAATAATACTTATATGTCTTTTTCCTAGTCTGTTTATATTTATAAATTAGCTGGTCATAGTCCAATACAAACCTACATTATGTAATAATAAGACTAATATAAATAAACCAGCTGACTGAGTTAAATTACCTAGTAAATAATAATCATACAACCTTATATATGTTACTCGTTCAAATAGAATAAAATGTAGGCTCTACCTACGCCACCAATAAGCAATTATCAAAGTAAACTACGGGACGCCAACGCGTATAAACAACATAGTTTATTAAAGTACAGTCAACCTCTACAAATCCTTTGCCGAAATGTAAAAGGGAACATAATCCAACCCCACGTATAAGTTCTTAGTAAAACTAGGGCTCTCCACTTTATAACCGGCGTTTGAATTATTAAGCTTTGGCCTATTTCTCGTTGGGCTTCGAATAGACTGACATCAAGCCTTTTATGACAAAGCTTTGCTCATAGTTTGTGCATTGCATATCTTCTTCTTATCGAATGAGAGTGGCAAACTCTGGTGTCGAGAGTTTATCAAGCCGCCCTGAGGGCCTCTGATATGGCTGGGTTTATATTATTACTATTAGACATCGAAGTTTCCGGTATTGGTATAGAACTTAATCTCATACGGTAACAAAGTGGTTAAAGATATTGAAAATTTTTACTATTTTATTGTAATCTTCGAGAGATTTTGCCAAGATTTATTTCGCTCTCGCTTTAGTGTATAAACTTTGCTCTGCTTTTTATACCTTAAGTAATATTACTTTCCTCAGAATGATAGTAATCGGAGACTCTATGTGTCTGAATAAGGTACCTAATAGACTAGAGTGGGTCCCAATTTCTGCTCTTTGATGATAAGACGAAGGCCGAGGCTAGGCAATTTTTAATATCTTTTTATTGGCTTCCTCGTTTTATCGAGTAGGTAGGTAGCACGCTCCATCTGAGGCCATAGCCTTTGCTTAACATCAGGCAAGCTATGGTCAAGTGCAAACCCGTTTTAGTTTATAAAAAAGGCATGTAGGTTACAAGAATAAATTTCCTTTTTTAATTCTTTCGTAACATCCTTGCCACGGATAAACTAAGTAGTTATCGCGCGTCAAATTTGTTTTTTTGCCAAGGAAGTAGATAATGAGAATCTTTATTTTTATCTCCCTTTCCCATCTGTCTGCATCTTCATTTGTTATAAAAACCGGCATTTAAACATAATATTAACGATGGCACATATATATATACAAAAAATCTGTTTTATTCACAAAATATACTAGTGAATGCCAGCGGGTAGACGTGTGATGAGCGACGAAGTAATTTTTCTTTTTGATTTACCATAGTACTGTAATACAATAAATACTTTCATGACATAAGGTATAGAGGTAGAGAAGACCCTTTATTAAAGCCAATTTAACTAAATTTAAAAAAAGCCAGAAGTGACATCGCTTAGGCATGTTCGCTGATGCGGGGGTCCCTGATTTCTATGCCGTAACTAGATCTCGTGTGGCCTCTTTCTGGCAAAGAATGCGCCGTTCCGGCAACAGTATACTTGTGGCTGTCTCTGACGATGTCCGGAATCCAGTGTCTAGGCGCTGGATATCTGTTCACATGGACCGAAACAAAAAGTGACCGCACATATCTACGCATATGTGCATTTTATTTTATTTTAACTTGACACCCCTATACAGTGTATCACCCCTATACAGTGTTTCAATTTAAGTTTAAGTTTATGGGTACAAGCCTGAAATAAATGACTTTTATTTTTTATTTATTTTATTTTAAGGCGATAAGGCCGCCCATTTGTACGTTATTATTTGTTCATATTTTACTTTGTACTATACATATAACTTGTGTTGGTGTGCAATAAAGACATATATATTATTATTATATTATTAAGTGACGCACTATTATTCATACCTTCTTCAAAGTGTCAACCTATATACATAGGTACATATAGGTCTATCGTCAGAAGTGAATGCCAGCGGGTTGACAAACGAAGTGACGCGGCGCGTGACTCAGATAACGTCCGGCGGACGAATGAGCCGCCTCCGGAATACACTTCGCCGATAATCGAGTCGGAACATACGGGAGTTTACTCTGGGTTGCGACGCGGCGTCTGGAAGTAACGGTTTTTGTTGTGGAAAGAAGTAAGTGAATTTAGTTAGAATTTTTGATTTGATAAACGAGTCAGAATATACGGAAATAACTTAAATCAGTTTTAATATGTTTTTAAACTATAATTATGTCAATTTAAAATAGGTTTATGGTAAGAATTGAATGCCAGCGGGTTAAATAAACCGCCTCAGGAATACACTTTGCCGATAATCGTGTCGAAACATACGGGAGTTTACACTGGATTATAACGCGGCAGACGGAAGTTGCTTTTTTTGACATTAGAAATTAGGTAGGGTGAGTATTGACAATATAAAATTTTCATAATGGACATTGCTACAAAATAATATTTAAAACTGAAAGAATATGCAGAGTTTTGCTTTAGTTTTATTAATAATCCTATTTTTATATGGAAAATCTAAACTGTACTGTAATTTAATATTGAGATGTCATAGTTACAAAATAAAAATTACGCATTGGAAATTCATTTCTTTTACTTTTATGTTTTTATGAATAATTTTAATCAAAACTGTAAATTAGTTATATTAAGACGACCAAAGTATGTTTCAAAATTATAAGAAAGATAAGATAAGACAAGAAAATCATACTGTGAAACATGAACAATGTTTTGTTAACAGTGGAACATACAAGTAATGTTATTTTATAACTTAAACATGATTTTGTTATCATGCCTATAGATTCATTATAATTCTAGCATCTTAAATATGGGTCAAGATCAAATAAATTAAATTAATTTGAAAGTCCTAGGAATTTGGTTTTAAAAATATTTTTAAGTTAAAATTCAAAATTTCTTCCACATATAAGAAAGGCAAAAGGACAACTAATAATGATATGACTTTTACCCATCTGTCAGTACAATAAATATTATACTGTTAGAGTGTGAATACGTGATTATTGTTTATTAGCATAATTCAACCTATACAAATTTTAATAATAATTTTAAATTAATTGGAGTTTGAAATTTTAATCTTATGACGTCGATGTTTGATGGAGACGCAAGGTAAAATCAATAAAGAAAAATATTCCATAGTTATGAAACATTTTTTATCAACTAGTGGATGATTTAGTCGCTGGACGAAGCCCTCGTTTTATTGCTGTGCATAAACAGATCAAACACAGCAAACAACACATTTCCACTTTTATATAATAGTATGACAATACAAAAATATAGACGCGCCAGTTCCGCGCAAAATCAGCTCCCGTGTGTTTTCAAACTCACTTAGACATTCCCCGGCAACTCTGCTCGTTCACATGGAAAGCTCTGTGGAATCATACCATTGCGTAATGAAAACCATCCGAACGAAGAAAAAATGGCCAAGATTATTGAAAATTGGAATTTGAAGGCTTTGATGTTCTCAAATCTGGTGAAATATAACACGTGGATGCGGAGTTCTTGCGTTGATCGGAAATTCATGAAACGTTTCGTGGGCTGTGATAAGAGTAAGAACAAATTATATAAGATAGGTAGCTGTTTATATATTTGCTATTTAATTTGCTATTCAGTTTGCAGGCACATTTTACTTAGGTCAGAAAATATTGTATTATATCGAAAGACTGAATAGACATATATCGGTTTGAGATATATTTTCATAAAGATTGACATGACTAGGAGTTTTGGAATATTCTAGTATATCAAATAAAAATAGTGAAGATGTGTATTGAATCGGACGGATAACAATGGGAATGCTATTATTTCAAATTATTTGCTGTCCATCTTTTTGTAAATAATAATAAAAACTGAGCTTCAATGATTGCTAAATGCCAAAGTCATAAAATACCCAAAAATCGGTTCAGAAACTGCCCTAAGATATGATTGGCCAATAAAAATATTCAAGAGCAATAAAATTTTACATCTGCCAGACACAATAGCTCCTCAAACATAAAAATCCCCTTATCATCGAAACCACCGTAAAAATTCCATCCACTTAAAGGTGCAAAAATTTAATACCATAAAAACGCCAACCAAACAGTAGATTACAAGGAACTTGAAAAGATTTACGACCTTCACGATAGTCGTGCCTTTAAGTACGATTGAAAATGGGATGTATAATGTTAGGATATGGTTCTATTTATCATCATCATCATCATCAGCCCGTTATCGCCCACTGCTGAGCACAGGCCTCTCTTCTTGTACGTTCCTGCACTGCGCAGATGAAATTAGGTAGTACTTAAATATATTGTCATAAGGTTTCGAGTTTCAAGTATGAAAACGTGTGTTGAAATAGCTTTGTTGGACATTAAAATTCGGAACTTACGATGATAGAGTGGCTAGTACTTTTTTTCAATACAAAGAAGTGTTATTTGAAGTGGTTATGGATGACATGGCAGAAAAATCATCACGCGAAAGTAATGGTATTAGTTTTATCTATGAGTTGTAACTTCACAAAGATTGGACGGTTTTAAGCCAGCATGATGTGGTTGTAGTACCGTAAATATCGTGACAACCAAGAAGATCTACAAACTAACTAGTTACTAAATTTATCTTCTTTGATTTTTTCTGTTTAATATGACTTTCCATGAATATAATAGACTAGACAAGAATATATTGTTAAGGCTCATTTGCACAGAGGGAACTAGAATATTATATGAAACAATTAACAGAATTAATAACTATGATTAAACATTCTTGAAGACCAAAAATTCCCGTTTTATAACATTGAATTTAATAGTTTGAGTACAACGTTGATTATTTACTACTACGGCCGTTGTTAAGCTATGTCAGAGGCCCTTAAAGCGACTTGATAAACTCTCGACACCAGAGTTGGCCACTCTCATTAGAAAAGAACGTTGCTTAACATCAGGCAAGTTAAAAAAGTGAAAGTCTAAAACAGTTGTCTTCTTTCACACATTGTGTGAACCAGATAGTATTTGGCGCACGTATACCAAATAATGTCGATTGCTATGTGTGTGTGTGGAATGCAGCACGAATTCTAAAGCTATTCTGAAATAACATAAATATTGCTATGTTTATATTTGCAGAAACGTTTAGCCTATTTTTGGAATGTAGGGAATAATATTTTTATTATAAGTTCAGCTTCGAAGGTGTATTCAATCAATCAATCAATCAAATATACCTTATTGTACACCAAAAAAAGGACATAATTAACACAAAGGCGGTAGGTAATCAGGGACATTGGGCGACCTTATCACTAAAGTGATCTCTTCCAGGTAACCTAGTTTGGACAACACTAGAGGAAATCCGTAAAGCTGGCGTATTTAATATATTTTTACTATGATGTTTTTTTTTTTAAATATGTTCTTGGTTCAATAAGTATTTATACTAACTGAACTTATTATTCTGGCAAAGTTGAACACAGTTAACAAAGCGTTATGTCAACAACCGTCTATTTCACCCAACACAATTAATTGACTAGATCCAATTAATTAGACACATTATAACGTTAGTGTTGTATATGTTAACACTAATTACATTCCAATAATACGGGAATCATAGACAATACTAGCTGTGCGCGCGACTTCGTCCGCGTAGAATAATTATTTTGGGCATCGTATTTATTTTTGCAAACTACCTCTTCAGCTTTATTAATTATAGCTATTACCCAAGACTTGAACCGTTTTCGTAGCTCACGCAACGAAAGCCCTCAAAGATGAATATTTTTTCCCCTTTTTCCACATTTTCCATTGTGTCTTCGCTCCTCTTGGTTGCAGCGTGACGTTACATAGGCTAAAGCCTTCCTCGATAAATGGTCTATTCAACACAAAAATATTTTTTTAATTCGCACCCGTAGTTCCTGAGATTAGCGCGTTCAAACAAACAAACTCTTCAGCTTTATAATATTAGTATAGATAACACAGACGCTGTCACATACACCTGAAATATATGTATACTGAGAATTCGATATACAAGAGTGCATACTCTCATGCCAATAACCAATATAAATTATAATCCTATACGAAGTGAAAAAAAAATAATTATTATTTATACAGCTATTTCTTAGCTCATTTCTAGATCGTCTAAAATATTTATTCAAAGTCGAATGAAACAAAAAGCATACATGAACATCACGTGATATTTAACATAAATTGTTGTGTCCCATCTCACCCTCTGAATGTAGTGCACTATAAAAGAAGATCGAAACAGAATTCTTATAAGCAATTAATAAATAATTGTCCAATTTTATAAGTACCATACGCCCATGTCACGGTGACTAACGGATTTTTGGTTGCCTTTTAATAAGTAATAAGTAATTTTATTTATTACTTAGCATAAGGTATGTACATATATGGGCCACTCATAATATGAGGAGTCAATTAAATACGATGTCATTGAAGAGATCAAACCAAACGCATTGTGTTATACTAACTGACTAATTTAACTGGGTTGTTATAGGATAAGCGGTGAATTTAGTATGCCTACCTTAATACCTAATAGATAGATAATATAGGTATGTTGGAATGTTAATTGTTCATTGTATTTGTACCTACTTCAATATTGTTCTATTCAATTACTAATAACGTCTCTAAACATACTCTTTCATATGAGTATTTTAATTTGACACTTCTGAAAATACTACTGGCTTTGTCTATACAATTGTGGTATAATTATCTTTTTTTCACGTGGGATAGGTGGGTGTTTGACTACAGCCTGCCTGATGTTCCGCATAGCTGCAGCCTAGGGTGTAACACGCTTACCTAGAATATACTGCACGACTCAATATTACCGTTATAAGAATGGATATGTCTCAATGTACAGAAGTATGCAATTTCATTTTTTATTTGTTTTTATTACTTGTGTCGAGTCTGGTCGTTTCTATGTATGATAAGTAGGTATTGACAAAAATAAGTATATAAGTATTATATCCGTTATCTAGTACCCACGACATTAGCGTTTTCTTAGTATGGGGTTAGATGGCGCTGTGTGTAATGTCACAGAATATAAATATTTTATTATAAATCACCCATCATCAACACCGTTAGTCAAGTGGCCTGTCTGTGCATAAATTACCTGCTACCTATCACTCCTACTAGTACCTATGATGGTGTGTGGCAGAAACTGTTACACCCAATTACCCAGTTTGATTGTTGCCCTACAGATTACAATTACTAGGTGTCAGCCGCTTCGCCGCGCTTCGTAATAGACTACGTATGGCTAAGATTAATTATGTGTATAGAGAGGAATATAGACTTGTCTTGTATGTAAACTGGTTTCTTCTAGCCAAGCGTGTTACTTGGAAAATTGTAACGAAGCTATGCATCAGGTGAGCTAACGCATTGAAAACTGTGAATAAGTAATCGTTTTAACCTCCTGACGACCAGACAACCTTAAGTTAATATATTTTTACGAAACTTTAACACGTTATTATTTAAGGCATATATATTCCGGGAAAAATATTTAAAAAAATCCTGGTCTGGAACATCTGGATTTTTCTTATGTACTGCATACAGTACAACAGAAGCCAATTAATATGTCTATCTCATAGGACATTACAATTAAAACTGATTTCAAATAACTACACCTGCGTTATATTAACGTCGTAAAGTAAATAAAAGAACATCATTGTAGGAAGGCACAAAGTTTTATTAAATCTTTTAAAAACCTTAACTCTTTTACTTACTTTTCTATAAAAACATTATGAAAATAATATGCTTCTCTTATATAAATAATGAGTTTCTAAGTCTTCTTTAGGTTCTTCTTTTTTTAGTTAACTTAAAATATAGGAGATCAATTTAATGAATTTAAAGTAATACTTATCATGCTAATAAACTTTAACGATAAGAGATCAAGAAAAAAAAACAATTCTATAATTGAATATACAAACAAAAATTCAATCCTTCAATCAGCTTTAGCTGCAAATTAACAAAACAAACTGGTTGTTTCTAACAAAAACAACACAAATAGAAAAATTATTCTTCAACATTCTCATGAAAATTTGCAAAGCAGTTTCTGTTAGGCACAAAATACAAGTAGACTTCACACCTTTTGCAGAATATTGTAGTTTTTTTGTCGCAGGATTTGTTTCTGCATCTTGATTGTTTTGGTCCATAATCAGGCATATGAGATGCTTTCTGAAGGCGTCTTTCTTTGGACGGCAGTGGTTTAATCATAACTTTGCGCTTTTTATGTTATGGTTCCAACTCTTCAAGTTCTTCTGGATCACTCTCGCCGTCACTCTTCGTATCATTATCTTCAATCAGCTTTGTCCCTAAGTTAAGTTTATAATCTCGAAGTTTCCATATATTATGTGCCCTGTTTGTGTTTTTTTCTAATTCGAGTCTCGCTCGAGTCATTGCTGAAGCAATAACGTTCACTCTATATTTTCCTGACCAATACATATTGATTTGGGGATATTGGAGGGCAGACATAACCATAGTTATTCCAAAGAAAACTTTTAGCTCTTTTAGTGTTAGTTCCAGTGTTTTAAAAAGTGAGCAATATACTAGTCCTGTTTGTACAATCAGCAATGGTGGTCAGGATCTCATCAGTAATATATTGTTCATAAAATGACTGCCACTCCCACTCGGTAGGGTCTGCTACCGGGTAAGCCGGTAGCATCAATGATTTTTCTTCTGGCTCAAATGTGTCTGCAGACCATTTGTCTTGTAAATCATTGCTATCCTCAGCGTTGCCTCTTCCTCGTGACCTTACGATTCGAGAGTTGTTAGATAATGTAGGCGAAGGCACCGGATGATCTGATATTGTTCCAACATCTGAATGATCAGAATCTTCCGCACTATCTGTATCGGAATCATCACGGTCCTGTTCTGGGGGTGCGAATGCCGGATCACAGTCCGATTCATCGCCCGAATAATCAAATTCGGAGTCATTTAGAATGTCTTCTAACTCTTCATCTCGTATAGCTGAAATAAAAGTAAAAACCCATGTGAAATCCCAAAAGCTAAGGCAATGTTCTGTACATAGGACAGGGGAAGTTAGTAATGCAAAACTTTAAGTAGCGACCCTTGTACTTTATATAAGACGTAAAAATGTTTGAGGTTATAATGTGCTGATTTTTACAAAATATTTCTAAATATTAGTAGGATTATAATGAAAACAGCGTGTTTCCTGTATGAAGCCACAAGGATTAACTTGGATCAACTTACCTCTGTGCGTCCGTGCTGCAAGTCGTTTCGCCGTTGACGCCATTTTTGTTCAAATGACAGAGACTACCAAGTGTCAAATCAATGAAAGCTACTCAAAAGGACTTAACAGATGGCACTATAATTCAATTTAAGGGTTGCCATTTTAAAATTGTTTGGCGGAATTTTTTGAATTCTACGTACTACGTATAGTACGCGGGTCGTCAGGAGGTTAATACAACACAAAAACGCCAAGTAGAAGTAAGTTTGAGTAGATGATGTTTCAAACTTACCAATTTTGTGGAGGTTAATATATTGTTTGGAAGTGGCTAAATGTTTTGTATTTTTTAAGTTAATTGCAACTTGCATCTAATACTTACGAATTAAACTAAGTAACGTAAATTTCCCACCTCACATTTTAATCAATGTTCATGGCATGGAATTACAATAGCTTTGCGTATTTACTATATGTACATGGAATTCCATACAATGCTTGTTTACTACGAGCATTTTCTTCACGATTCTATAATAATAATAATAATAAAAGCGTTTATTTCAGACAGAATCCATTCATAACTAAATTATTATACACATACTAATATAAATGTCCAAAATCTTATAAATGTCAAAAGACTTTTTGTGCCCGCCTTGAAGACCATCAACTCGCTCTTATTGGCATTGTACCTGAGGCCATGGGCAGCTGCATATCGCTCGCAAATACCAAGCAAGGTCAGCAGGGCACTAATTGAAGGGCTCAGCAGCACCGTGTCATCGGCATAACTGATATTGTTTATTATTTTCCCGTGCACCCGATCCCGGCGCTACTGAGTTCCTCAATCAGACGATCAACGTAGAGGCTGAAAGCTTTGGGGAACTAAGCCCACCCTGCCTAACGCCGCATTTCAGCCTATACGGATCAGATATCTATCTATGACCAGTCTAAATATATAATCTATGGCTGACTTCGATGTCATGCCAATCACTGACGTAGCATGGTACGTATAGTACAGAGTAGTAGTAACGTCTTACGTGGCTATGAATTGGTCTGGCTTTGTCTTGGGCCTCTTTAATGGGGTTTACTATCTGTCAAAGAGAATAATCTTGTTAATATTCAAGTTTTTTTAGACAATCTTACATATATACATTTTACTCAAATATAATAGAATATAATAGATTAGAATAGAAAATAAATAATGAGTCAATAATAAAAATGAGCTCTTTATCATAATCAAAACATATCATATTTATCTCTATCATTTATCGTGGATCGGATGGCACGTTAAACTGTAGGTCTCAGCTGTTTGTCTAGTACAGCAGGCGCTAAGCCATGTCGGAGCCCCTAGGGGCGGCTTGATAAACTCTCGACGCCAGTTGGCCTCTTGGACTCTGATTCGATAAGAAAAAGAACATTACGAAAACAGTATTAAAAAGAAAATTAAGAAAATTCGTATGAGAGTGGTGAACTTTGGTGTCATAGTAAATTAATCACTGCTATGATGATCACGATTTCTCTGTCAGAAATGAAATTAAAAAAAATATAATATAAGTCCGTGGGGTCCAGCTGCGTTGGACTTGTATGTGACAGGTCTCCAGAATGCTGGCTGCTATTTTGCTCAAAAGGTGAGCATTGCTATACAACGCGGAAATGGCGCCAGCATTTTGGGGACCTTTCCTTCTACTACAGGCATTTTAGATTAAATATTTTAGTTTTAGAAGTAGTTTAGGTTTTTTAATCTATTGTTAGTATTTAGTTTTTTAAATTAGTTTTTAACAAAAAGTAAGTTTAATTTTTACAAATAAAAGTTCAACAAATAGACGTAAAGGTAGTTGAGAGTGTAGAGTACAAATTTAATTTTGTATTTAACAATACGGTGTTATTGAAAAAAAAATAGAAAGTTGTTGTTAAAATATTTTAAATACATTTTGTGGCTACTAAGGAACGAACAATATTTAGGTACTAGATACCTCTCAATATAAGAATTCGCATAAAATAGTTCATTTAGTAGTTTAGATCTACTGCTAAGCATTTGTTAGTGATCATATAAATGTGTATGTATATAATCACTATTAATGCTTAATAATAGAACTAAGTACGCGATCATAATTCGCACTTGTACGATTTTAAAAGCTATTCAACAAATAGTATAACATTTTTGCAACTCATGAATGCACTAAAATCCACTAGCTGAACCGCCATGACTGCAAAAAATCTGACGAACTGTGATAAAATCTAAAAACGTTATTTAAAAGCGTGGCTGAGGTTTGATGGATGGATGATTCTGGATTGCGTTTTTAAAAGAGACCATAATTTTCAATTAGGTGTATGAATCGTAAAAAATGTTTTAAACGTGTTTTTTGTTTTTGTTTTATGCTTTATAAAACATACACAACACAAGAGAGTAGAATAAAATACTACAAATCATTCATCATAAAAGCAAAGCAAGCATTTTACATTACTTGTACCTTATATGATACAAGCATGGTTTATAAAATTAAGTTCTTCTTACAATAAGACTCAGCCACTTAATTACGCAGTAAATAAGTGGCTGAGTTGGTTGCCTTTTAATAAGTAATAAGTAATTTTATTTATTACTTAGCATAAGGTATGTACATATATGGGCCACTCATAATATGAGGAGTCAATTAAATACGATGTCATTGAAGAGATCAAACCAAACGCATTGTGTTATACTAACTGACTAATTTAACTGGGTTGTTATAGGATAAGCGGTGAATTTAGTATGCCTACCTTAATACCTAATAGATAGATAATATAGGTATGTTGGAATGTTAATTGTTCATTGTATTTGTACCTACTTCAATATTGTTCTATTCAATTACTAATAACGTCTCTAAACATACTCTTTCATATGAGTATTTTAATTTGACACTTCTGAAAATACTACTGGCTTTGTCTATACAATTGTGGTATAATTATCTTTTTTTCACGTGGGATAGGTGGGTGTTTGACTACAGCCTGCCTGATGTTCCGCATAGCTGCAGCCTAGGGTGTAACACGCTTACCTAGAATATACTGCACGACTCAATATTACCGTTATAAGAATGGATATGTCTCAATGTACAGAAGTATGCAATTTCATTTTTTATTTGTTTTTATTACTTGTGTCGAGTCTGGTCGTTTCTATGTATGATAAGTAGGTATTGACAAAAATAAGTATATAAGTATTATATCCGTTATCTAGTACCCACGACATTAGCGTTTTCTTAGTATGGGGTTAGATGGCGCTGTGTGTAATGTCACAGAATATAAATATTTTATTATAAATCACCCATCATCAACACCGTTAGTCAAGTGGCCTGTCTGTGCATAAATTACCTGCTACCTATCACTCCTACTAGTACCTATGATGGTGTGTGGCAGAAACTGTTACACCCAATTACCCAGTTTGATTGTTGCCCTACAGATTACAATTACTAGGTGTCAGCCGCTTCGCCGCGCTTCGTAATAGACTACGTATGGCTAAGATTAATTATGTGTATAGAGAGGAATATAGACTTGTCTTGTATGTAAACTGGTTTCTTCTAGCCAAGCGTGTTACTTGGAAAATTGTAACGAAGCTATGCATCAGGTGAGCTAACGCATTGAAAACTGTGAATAAGTAATCGTTTTAACCTCCTGACGACCAGACAACCTTAAGTTAATATATTTTTACGAAACTTTAACACGTTATTATTTAAGGCATATATATTCCGGGAAAAATATTTAAAAAAATCCTGGTCTGGAACATCTGGATTTTTCTTATGTACTGCATACAGTACAACAGAAGCCAATTAATATGTCTATCTCATAGGACATTACAATTAAAACTGATTTCAAATAACTACACCTGCGTTATATTAACGTCGTAAAGTAAATAAAAGAACATCATTGTAGGAAGGCACAAAGTTTTATTAAATCTTTTAAAAACCTTAACTCTTTTACTTACTTTTCTATAAAAACATTATGAAAATAATATGCTTCTCTTATATAAATAATGAGTTTCTAAGTCTTCTTTAGGTTCTTCTTTTTTTAGTTAACTTAAAATATAGGAGATCAATTTAATGAATTTAAAGTAATACTTATCATGCTAATAAACTTTAACGATAAGAGATCAAGAAAAAAAAACAATTCTATAATTGAATATACAAACAAAAATTCAATCCTTCAATCAGCTTTAGCTGCAAATTAACAAAACAAACTGGTTGTTTCTAACAAAAACAACACAAATAGAAAAATTATTCTTCAACATTCTCATGAAAATTTGCAAAGCAGTTTCTGTTAGGCACAAAATACAAGTAGACTTCACACCTTTTGCAGAATATTGTAGTTTTTTTGTCGCAGGATTTGTTTCTGCATCTTGATTGTTTTGGTCCATAATCAGGCATATGAGATGCTTTCTGAAGGCGTCTTTCTTTGGACGGCAGTGGTTTAATCATAACTTTGCGCTTTTTATGTTATGGTTCCAACTCTTCAAGTTCTTCTGGATCACTCTCGCCGTCACTCTTCGTATCATTATCTTCAATCAGCTTTGTCCCTAAGTTAAGTTTATAATCTCGAAGTTTCCATATATTATGTGCCCTGTTTGTGTTTTTTTCTAATTCGAGTCTCGCTCGAGTCATTGCTGAAGCAATAACGTTCACTCTATATTTTCCTGACCAATACATATTGATTTGGGGATATTGGAGGGCAGACATAACCATAGTTATTCCAAAGAAAACTTTTAGCTCTTTTAGTGTTAGTTCCAGTGTTTTAAAAAGTGAGCAATATACTAGTCCTGTTTGTACAATCAGCAATGGTGGTCAGGATCTCATCAGTAATATATTGTTCATAAAATGACTGCCACTCCCACTCGGTAGGGTCTGCTACCGGGTAAGCCGGTAGCATCAATGATTTTTCTTCTGGCTCAAATGTGTCTGCAGACCATTTGTCTTGTAAATCATTGCTATCCTCAGCGTTGCCTCTTCCTCGTGACCTTACGATTCGAGAGTTGTTAGATAATGTAGGCGAAGGCACCGGATGATCTGATATTGTTCCAACATCTGAATGATCAGAATCTTCCGCACTATCTGTATCGGAATCATCACGGTCCTGTTCTGGGGGTGCGAATGCCGGATCACAGTCCGATTCATCGCCCGAATAATCAAATTCGGAGTCATTTAGAATGTCTTCTAACTCTTCATCTCGTATAGCTGAAATAAAAGTAAAAACCCATGTGAAATCCCAAAAGCTAAGGCAATGTTCTGTACATAGGACAGGGGAAGTTAGTAATGCAAAACTTTAAGTAGCGACCCTTGTACTTTATATAAGACGTAAAAATGTTTGAGGTTATAATGTGCTGATTTTTACAAAATATTTCTAAATATTAGTAGGATTATAATGAAAACAGCGTGTTTCCTGTATGAAGCCACAAGGATTAACTTGGATCAACTTACCTCTGTGCGTCCGTGCTGCAAGTCGTTTCGCCGTTGACGCCATTTTTGTTCAAATGACAGAGACTACCAAGTGTCAAATCAATGAAAGCTACTCAAAAGGACTTAACAGATGGCACTATAATTCAATTTAAGGGTTGCCATTTTAAAATTGTTTGGCGGAATTTTTTGAATTCTACGTACTACGTATAGTACGCGGGTCGTCAGGAGGTTAATACAACACAAAAACGCCAAGTAGAAGTAAGTTTGAGTAGATGATGTTTCAAACTTACCAATTTTGTGGAGGTTAATATATTGTTTGGAAGTGGCTAAATGTTTTGTATTTTTTAAGTTAATTGCAACTTGCATCTAATACTTACGAATTAAACTAAGTAACGTAAATTTCCCACCTCACATTTTAATCAATGTTCATGGCATGGAATTACAATAGCTTTGCGTATTTACTATATGTACATGGAATTCCATACAATGCTTGTTTACTACGAGCATTTTCTTCACGATTCTATAATAATAATAATAATAAAAGCGTTTATTTCAGACAGAATCCATTCATAACTAAATTATTATACACATACTAATATAAATGTCCAAAATCTTATAAATGTCAAAAGACTTTTTGTGCCCGCCTTGAAGACCATCAACTCGCTCTTATTGGCATTGTACCTGAGGCCATGGGCAGCTGCATATCGCTCGCAAATACCAAGCAAGGTCAGCAGGGCACTAATTGAAGGGCTCAGCAGCACCGTGTCATCGGCATAACTGATATTGTTTATTATTTTCCCGTGCACCCGATCCCGGCGCTACTGAGTTCCTCAATCAGACGATCAACGTAGAGGCTGAAAGCTTTGGGGAACTAAGCCCACCCTGCCTAACGCCGCATTTCAGCCTATACGGATCAGATATCTATCTATGACCAGTCTAAATATATAATCTATGGCTGACTTCGATGTCATGCCAATCACTGACGTAGCATGGTACGTATAGTACAGAGTAGTAGTAACGTCTTACGTGGCTATGAATTGGTCTGGCTTTGTCTTGGGCCTCTTTAATGGGGTTTACTATCTGTCAAAGAGAATAATCTTGTTAATATTCAAGTTTTTTTAGACAATCTTACATATATACATTTTACTCAAATATAATAGAATATAATAGATTAGAATAGAAAATAAATAATGAGTCAATAATAAAAATGAGCTCTTTATCATAATCAAAACATATCATATTTATCTCTATCATTTATCGTGGATCGGATGGCACGTTAAACTGTAGGTCTCAGCTGTTTGTCTAGTACAGCAGGCGCTAAGCCATGTCGGAGCCCCTAGGGGCGGCTTGATAAACTCTCGACGCCAGTTGGCCTCTTGGACTCTGATTCGATAAGAAAAAGAACATTACGAAAACAGTATTAAAAAGAAAATTAAGAAAATTCGTATGAGAGTGGTGAACTTTGGTGTCATAGTAAATTAATCACTGCTATGATGATCACGATTTCTCTGTCAGAAATGAAATTAAAAAAAATATAATATAAGTCCGTGGGGTCCAGCTGCGTTGGACTTGTATGTGACAGGTCTCCAGAATGCTGGCTGCTATTTTGCTCAAAAGGTGAGCATTGCTATACAACGCGGAAATGGCGCCAGCATTTTGGGGACCTTTCCTTCTACTACAGGCATTTTAGATTAAATATTTTAGTTTTAGAAGTAGTTTAGGTTTTTTAATCTATTGTTAGTATTTAGTTTTTTAAATTAGTTTTTAACAAAAAGTAAGTTTAATTTTTACAAATAAAAGTTCAACAAATAGACGTAAAGGTAGTTGAGAGTGTAGAGTACAAATTTAATTTTGTATTTAACAATACGGTGTTATTGAAAAAAAAATAGAAAGTTGTTGTTAAAATATTTTAAATACATTTTGTGGCTACTAAGGAACGAACAATATTTAGGTACTAGATACCTCTCAATATAAGAATTCGCATAAAATAGTTCATTTAGTAGTTTAGATCTACTGCTAAGCATTTGTTAGTGATCATATAAATGTGTATGTATATAATCACTATTAATGCTTAATAATAGAACTAAGTACGCGATCATAATTCGCACTTGTACGATTTTAAAAGCTATTCAACAAATAGTATAACATTTTTGCAACTCATGAATGCACTAAAATCCACTAGCTGAACCGCCATGACTGCAAAAAATCTGACGAACTGTGATAAAATCTAAAAACGTTATTTAAAAGCGTGGCTGAGGTTTGATGGATGGATGATTCTGGATTGCGTTTTTAAAAGAGACCATAATTTTCAATTAGGTGTATGAATCGTAAAAAATGTTTTAAACGTGTTTTTTGTTTTTGTTTTATGCTTTATAAAACATACACAACACAAGAGAGTAGAATAAAATACTACAAATCATTCATCATAAAAGCAAAGCAAGCATTTTACATTACTTGTACCTTATATGATACAAGCATGGTTTATAAAATTAAGTTCTTCTTACAATAAGACTCAGCCACTTATTTACTGCGTAATTAAGTCACTAAATGCGTTTTTGTAAGTGGACTTTAGTGTCAAAGTAATTAAATACGAGTTAGCCTGACAATTTAACATACCCTTATTATCCTTTTCAGTGAACAAGGTGTGAGTTACCACCTACGGAGTAACCGGGACAGCTTGTTTTTGCAGCGCAACGTTTTGACAAAAACAAGAGAACCCTTGTTAGGTTGGGTCTATGGTATGGTATGTTTCTTTATCTGTACAATTCATAAGGAAAATTATTGCCATAATAAGTTTAGCAATCAAGGTTATTTTATTTTATTTTACTGTAAAATATTGATCAGTAGTAGTGTAACTATGTACTCTGAATAAGTTTACGGACAACCTTAATTCTGATATGATTATTTTTTATCAACTCACCCTCTTTCTAAAGTACTAGCTGGTGCCCGCGACTTCGTCCGCGTGGAATACTTATTACCATAAAAACGATTCTAGGCGATGGCGGTCATTGTTTAGATCATTTAAAGAGAAATAATTCTTTCATACATATTTTTGTGATATCTTAAACCGTTTTCGCAGCGCACGCAACGGAGCCCTCAAAGATGAATAATTTTCCCCGTTTTTTCTATATTTTCCATTATTTCTTCGCTTCTATTAGTTGCAGCGTGATGTTATATAGCCTTAAGCCTTCGTCGATAAATGGTCTATTAAACACAAAAAGAATTTTTCAATTCGCACCAGTAGTTCCTGAGATTAGCGCGTTCAAACAAACAAACTCTTCAGCTTTATGATATCAGTATAGATGTAACAAACCAACTACAGTATATTATTGACTGTATTAGAGGTTAAATTTCAAACAAATAAGTTCATTGACCTACTCCAATATCACAAATAACAGAATTAATGTAAAAAAATATCAAACTCATACTTAGAAAGTTTATGCCAATACTGTGGTATCAATTTGTACTAAACTTGCAACAAATATAGTTAATATAACGCAGTTATATTATATAGTAATTCAATAACACAATGCTAAGTTCTATTTTCACAGACAAAATAGCCATTTCATATATTATTATTATCACATGTATGGATATAATTACTATTAACAAGTCGGCCATTTAAAGTTTGAAACAAAGAGACATTAATCACTTATAAAACCTTTGATGCTTTAATAACTGTGTTATCAATCAATATTAATAATAATATATGTGTTAGTGATATATTAATATATGTGTTATTAGTCATCATTATATTGGCTTTATTTATTTTGTAACAGTTTTAACAAATTTACTGCTTAGTGAAAAACAATTTGTATTCGTCCATTCAAGAATATAATATTTTTAGAGAAACATTTAGATTTTTACAATCGTCTTAAATATGTTTGAAGCAGATACATTCAAGATTTACAATTGGGACCATTGTGTTAAAGTTCTATTACGTGTATATTGTGTATATTAAAAAGAGTGTAATGAGACCCACTGCAGGGTATTAAAAAAAATAATAATAAAAAATATAGCCCAGTTAAAATTTGCAGAAAATTGCTTCAAAATGACGCATTGCCTCAACTGTCAGCAAAAATCCTTACTGACAGAAATTTAGGACTTTTTAAAAATCTGATACGTTTTTTTTTTCAATTTCTATTAAATGTATTTTTTTTATTTTGAAATGTTAATTTTTAAGTAAGTACTAACATTATCATCATCGGAAGTTATTTTTTACTCTTCAATCTTCCTCATTGATAAGTATCAGTGAAAACTGTTAAATAACACCCTATATGTAAAATTATACAAGTCTGTAAATGTTACCTACATTCCACCAATATCGATTAGCATTTGACAGGTTTCTCAACGCCTGCGGTTCATGAGCCTTGTTAGTAGCTGCTGGCGCGAGCTCGGTGACTGTTCTTACATATTTTCACTCTAACGGGGTAAGTGTCATAACATTATTAACATCTATAATTTGTTTTGAGGACCCTAATTATCTTATAATTTTTTTTAACTGATACGGGTTTGCTCTTGGCCATAGTTTGCCTGATGGTAAGCAAAGGCTATGGCCTAATATGGATCGTGCTTACCCAATAAGAACCGATTCACTCTCGCTTTGAAGATCGATCAAAATTTAAGTCATTTTAATACAGTGCAAGTCATGCAAGGATTCAATAAAATTTTAACTTGTATCAACCTCTAGCGCAGTGGGACGAACGGGAATTGCTATTTCCTATCATCCCACCAGTAGGTTCAGCCAGTGGGACGACGGGTCGGGACCCGGGAGAAACATCACGATTTCGGAAAAAACTTTAAATTACAGTTTACATGTGTGTGTTTTTATATTATTTTTACCATCTGATATGACAATGATGATAACGTCTGTCGGACTAAACCAAACACGCCAACTTACAATTTGACATATCATCCGACCCACGCAAGCGCCCAAACGTAGGTTTGCAGTTTGTAGGCACAAAGTTCCACTAATAAAAATGCTTTATTTACCAGCTGTTTGTTGTAAATAAGTGTTAAATCTGCAGAACCTTATTTTCAAAGACTATTTAATTGTAGTAATGAAGAGTTTTTTAATAACTTCGCAGTACAAAATAGTAAACTTGATGATTAACTCTGTATTAACATGCCATTACATAACTTTATGCCACTCGCGTCATGTTTCGCGAGGAAACTAATCAATAACCTCAATATGACTAACAGAAACACACATCCCTATTTCTGAAGAAGCCATAATATTGGCTCGAATAATATTTGATAAGGGAGCCAGGTGTCGACTCTACTTAGTGTTTTGTTAGCTACGAGAATGTTGTGCTTTACTTTGTATTTGATTGGATAAATGGTTGAAGACATTGTGCAGGAAATGATGATAATAACGTTTAGTTAAAATATTACGTGTATAATTGAATGAAAATATACTTTTTTAACTAAAACGGGTTTGCACTTAACCATAGTTTGCCTGATGGTAAGCAAAGCCTATAACCTAAGATGGAGCGTTATACTTATGGACTTGTTAACTGTCCATTAATGGACTCCAAAATAAAAAGGTACTTTTCTTCTATGTATTTTTTCTTCTTATTTATAGGTTGATGAAACTTTCAATGTATAAAGAAAACAAGACACAACACAGCTAAACTTAGATTTAGAAGTTGATTATTGTATCAAACTACATATATATCTTCTAGCATGATCTTTTTTATTGAAAATTGTCACTTTCGGTCAATATCGCTTCGGGTGACCTAGTGTTCTAATAAAGAATATCGTGTTATCAAAGCAAGAAAAGATAGTAGTTTGTGTCTTCAGTTACTTTGTTTGTTTAGGTTAGTCCATATCTTTGTTTTAAGCATTTCAAGTATCGCGTACAAAACTCAAAGAGTATTACTGTAACTCTGCTGTGAAAACCTTGTCACAGATTAAACAAAAGTTTCCGCTTGTTAATAAAGGAGGTTTTGTGTTACCGTCGTTTGTTTTCTGTGTAAACATGTCGTACTTATACACGTGATGTGGATTGAGTGTACGTTTGTATGTCTTTTGTTAATTTAATTAAGATGACGGAAGAATTTAGATAGCGGAAACCCCGTAAAACCTTATAATTTTAAAAATTTAAGGCAATTTAATATTTAATAATTATTTTTCACTGCAAAATTAGCTTTGTACTGCATTACTAATTGTTTACTAATTTATATTGTGAAAAATACTTGGTATATTAATTTTATTATTCTTAAATATTATAGTTAACTATCTAATTTGAACAAAAACGCATCTCATTTCTCTATTAAACTATAATCAAGTTTTTTCTTTCAAAAGATTGCAGATAAACAAATTCCAATGTTTAAAATATGACTTTTCACTCGAAACTTTTATAAAAACTAGTTCAATTTTCATATTGAAAAGTTACAAATGCATTTTCACAACTGTTATAAACGAATTAAACGAAACTACAACTGGCATGTTCCACCAACGAATAGAAAAAAAAAAATTGAATCGGTGCGTAGCAGAGTCGCTATTCAAAACTTTTGCTCTGATAAACGTTTTGAATCGGTGGAAATTTTAGGTCGCCATTTTTATTGTACGGAAAATTTCACCGATGTAAATCGCATGTCATAAAAAGCTATTCAGAACTGGGAGTGTGGAGTTTGTTAGCTACATTTTAATAGGAGTGGCTCATCGGTGATTGGATTTCAATGAGGGACGTGATTAAAGTATTCATTTCGAATATGTTTGGTTAGGGGTTTTGTGAATATTATTTTGAATAACTTGGCTTTTGTGGCAAGATTGAAGTGATTAAGCTAAGATTAAGTTATTTTATTACGCGAGAAAACCTATCATAAACTACTACTTATAAATAACCTGTGCAAATTACAAAACATTTACAAGATTTGCTTATGATTTTGAAAAATAAGCAAATTCAATCTTTGAATGGGCACCGCTCGAAAAAACCACGCGAACTGTAGTTTTAAAAACCTATTTACGTTAAAAAAGCATATGTACCTTAAAAATAGGATGAAGATACATTTGAGTATGTTCGTGGGTAACCTGACATAAATCGTAGATCCTGGTTGTTCTATAAATTTTTCAGCAGTTGCTTAGCCATAAAAAACGATATTAGAACTCACCAATCTCATTCTACTATACCTACAACTACATATAATACTATACATTTATTTATGATATTCTTCTCATATTTTCAGATATTATGAAGAAAAAGTTAAACCATGGAGCTTCAAAAAAGAGGACTGTAAAAACTGAAGAACCGAAGGAAAGTGCAACAGAAGAAACCAATAGTAATCCCATTCCTTTAGATGACGACGATCAAGGATTTGGTGGATGGTTAAAGTTAGTTTAATACACCATGTTTTACCTGTGTAGGTACTAGAATGTAACTGGCTTAAAATGTACGTAGTTTACATTTGCAATTATTTCTCTCTTTGAGTCGTATTTTCTCATGATTTAGGGGAGTGACTCACCAGCAGAATTAATATGTTGGAGGAATTCTCTTGGGCAGAAACATCGTGGTGGACGCCCAGGTCCTTCCACGGAAGACACCATGTCGTCGGATATTGTGGGCCTCAAACATGTCGGTTTCCTCACGATGTTTTCTTCGCCGCTAAGCGAGTGCAAATCCACACTTAACTTGAAAATACAAGTCAATGGTGTAGGGCAGGATTCGAACCAGGGTGCGTCTGGATGAAAAGCAGACACTGGAAGAGTCTGCTTTGCATTTTTCCTGATTATTTACTTTTTGTTTTAATTTTCAGATCTTCAGATGGTCTGGAGACGATGAAACTGTTCGTGATAGCAAACAGCATCGTGATGCTTACAACGATAGTCTATCCACACATACAAACTGCATTTAGCATAATCTACGATATGGTATATGGGGAAGATGCGTTTTATTAAATTGCGAGTTTAATTATATTTAGTTTGAGTAGCAAAGTGAATTTTGACCTGTTTTGTATCGCCTATCTACAACTAGTTGTTCTAAGTTAGGGACAAAATATGAAGAAAAAAATTATAAATTAAATTTTAAGTGAGTGACGAGATAATTAGCTTAAAGTAACTTACATAAGTTTATTTGTATCTAAGGTACCACTAGGTTTTTATTATATTTGATTGGCCTTGATTCCGTTTTATATAGCAATCTAAAACAATGTTTGGTCTAGTCGCTAGGATAGTATTTGTTCTCGGCATTATACAATGGTACTCTATCAACGTATGGAATTTGATATCTGATTATTTCAATAGAGAATTCAATAAGTTTATATCTAACGATAGTATGCTAGAATTTGATGAAGATTTGTAGAGAAATGTATCATGTTAATTAAGTTAAGAGAAATGTAACATAGTTTTATCATAATGTAATTAAAGATATACACGTTTTAAAATTGTTGACTATTATTTTTTTCTTTGAAACATTCTTGTACTTAATAGGTAGGTGCATACAGAAGACAAAAGAGTAGATGTATAAAATGATCTTCATTGTGTTTGTTTTTCATAAAAAATACTTAACATGGCATACAAGTTTAATCTACCATAACGTAGCCTACGATAGATAAGAAAATTAGTCTACCCATCTTTTACATTTTAATGAAATCACGCCCAAAGAGGGACTGTTACGACATTTTGCAAGGCTAATTTAACACGGGAAATTTCATAATAAAGCCCTTATAATCTCTTATCTTCTGCTAGTCTAAAACAAAGGACGTTGAAAAATTGTTGCCACTTTTGACGTCCGTGTTTTATGACTTGGTTAATGTTGATGCGCTTCTGCTTTTACATCTTTTAGGGTAAAAGAAATTGCATAAGAAAAATACCTATCTATTTATTGAGACGTGAGAAATATGTAAAGTTTTTTCGCTGTGACTGCTCCTTATCCGGTTTCAAACAACATTACTTGCTTGTTTTTAGGTTTTTTCTCCATATAACGCCGCCGCACCTCTCGTCCTAACCAAAGTGGCCTTCGTGGCTCTTAAAATCTTACCAACACCGCACCCTGGGCCTATTATATACTTATCAATCATTATATAACTTGAAAATAAAATCAATCTATAGGTCAAGATCACAAAAACATGGTACATAGTACTTCAAATAAAATCCAACATCTTTTATCTTGCTA
This sequence comes from Macaria liturata, assembly GCA_964023185.1. Classification (NCBI taxonomy): domain Eukaryota; kingdom Metazoa; phylum Arthropoda; class Insecta; order Lepidoptera; family Geometridae; genus Macaria; species Macaria liturata. The sequence goes on along the minus strand of OZ026820.1, from coordinate 2,717,991 downwards.
AGCAAAAAATATTTAAAACCCACGCTCGTTAAATTTCATGAATAATTTAAACAGCACTTTACAAAGATTAAGCATAAGTTGAAAATCTCAAATTCAGACTTTTAGTACTAGAGTGGGTACAATATTTAATTATTTAATTAAAAACTGCTAGTTTTATAAGTTAGCCACCGGGCTTGTAAGAGAGGACAAGTTTTGTTCTAACAAGTTGTACAGCTCGTAATACCTGAAAGGAGTGTTTCGAGCTCTTTCAGGAAAAAAACTATTGCTTCAGTACATTGTTATGTTTAAGTATAAAGAAACGAAATGAAAAGGACTAGGTACAAGTTGCATTTTCAAATGAAGGATACTAGAACATTGGGAGATTTGTATGAACAAGGTAGTGCTTAGACTACTGAATTTGGATTTTTAACCTTTTAGATAAGCAAAAGCGTATACTGACTTACTCTGCTGGCGCAGCGACCCAAAGTGAGTCTTGGCCTCCAATACAAGAGATTGCCACCGGTCCTGGTCTTGCGCCGCTCCCCACCAGTCAGATACTTAAAGCACGCGTAAATCTGACCCCACGTCGTCCTTCCAGCGGTACCTCGGCCGACCAACGGGACGGCGGCCACTCGGGACACCGAGATAGGCTCTCTTGACACTAAGATTGTCTCCCTTTCTCACCAAGTGGCCTAGCCAGCGAAGTTTATGAGGTTTTCTCTGCCATTCTAATGCTATTCTTAGAACACACAGTAAACATAACAAAGCGTGAACCCAAACACACTTAAGGCCTCTCGACCGATTCATATTTCCATAATGTCCTATAGGTCGAAGAACTTAGAAACATTTGGAAAAGAAATAAATTTATTTGTGACATTTCTACAATGATGAGAATTCACGATTTATCTGCCAAAACTCATTCAAATGTGTTACTAAAGTGTATTTATTTTAGTTCCATTGTAATGCATTTTATCACAATTTATGTTTCAATATTTTATTATCTATACTATACTAATATTATAAAGCTGAAGAGTTTGTTTGTTTGTTTGAACGCGCTAATCTCAGGAACTACTGGTACGAATTGAAACATTATTTTTGTGTTGAATAAACCATTTATTGAGGAAGGCTTTAGGCTATATAACATTAAGCTGCAACTAATAGGAGCGAAGAAACAATGGAAAATCTAGAAAAAACGGGCGAAAATATTCGTCTTTGAGGGCTTCCGTTGCGTGCGCTGCGAAAACGGTTGAATATATCAAAATAATATTTGAAAGAATTATTTCTCTTGAAATGATCTAAAAAAATGTCCGCAACAGTTATATGTCTATCTTTTAAGATTAACTCACTAGAACCGTTTTTATGAATATAACTATTCTACGCGGACGAAGTCGCTGGCACAGCTAGTTATTAAATATGTGGCCTACCTTTATTAAAATGGATCTGGCTTTCAAAAGAGCCTACCTCATCTAAGCGCAAGACATTAAGGGTCAGTTTTACTAAATAGTAGGAGTGACTCACGATATACATATTAAGAGTGGTAAATTGCAAACCCGATGATCGGATGATAGGCTGGAGACCGTACTATGTGGCACGCTGGAGAGGAGGCCTATACTCAGCAGCGGGTGAACACAGGCTGACATGATGATGATAATATTGCAAGAATTAGCAATCTTTTTATTTTCCTAACTCTTACCTTCACAGAGCGCTCCAATCTCTCGGTATTGAAGGTGCATTCACAAAGCTGAGAACAAACAGAATCAATACGTTCCCTTCATTGGCTTTAAGCCAATGTCGCTTGTTTCCTATCAAAAGACACGCTATTGGCAGGGAATAAATTTCCATTAAAATTACGCATAAGTCATTCAACTTGTAGTGAGATTTATGCGAGGTGTAAATTATATTGTCTATTTTTTTAAATAAAATTATCTGGCCGTTCTGTGCTATTATTTGGAATCGGACATATTTGAAACTCAAACAATTGGTGAAAATGTTTGTCATAGTGTAACGATGAAAACGTTACATACGTTCCTGGTTAAATTCCAATAGCAATGTTCCATATCGTCGCTCTCGCACATATTGATAAAGGAGCTTACCTGCAGACGAGTCGGCCTTCACAACACAAGGACGACACACATTTTGCATTATTATTAATTTAATCTACTAATTTCTACTTATTAGTTTTCTTCTAAGCGTGATTATTCCGTGTTTTAACGTTTTCCCCGATTGGGTAAGTGTTTAAACTTGTAAATTATAATGATAAAATGTTTATAACCTCTAACACGTGTCGGCACCATTCCGACAATTTATTTTTAGAAATAATTACTTTATGATTTATCACGTTTATATTGTAAATGTTGTTACATCTATCTATATAATAAACCTTGTCATCGGCTCATCACCATGGACTTTAAATCCGAGTACTTACTTGGCTTGGTGAGCCGATGCGGGGGAATGCATGGAAGAAGAGATATTGACCCTGCCCATCAATTCCCTTCCAGGGTCCTAGGTTCGGGTTTACTGCACCCGTATCGAATCGACCAACGGATTAATTTAACCAGAAGACTGACGGTCACCTAAGTACTCTGCCGCTATTGGTGTTGGCAGCCCGTATCTACCAACGGATTAATTCAACCAGAAGACTGACGTTCACCTCAGTACCCTGCCATCGTCGGGATACCATACCAGGGGAGTACCCGGATTTCCCCCCTAACGCACAGCCCTTGTCCATCTTTTTCATTCTGTTATTTTTGTGGTAAAATTATATCTTTATATTTTTGACGTGACAACGTCTTATAAATTGGTTTGCCGGGTGACACTTCAAGAAACTGCGTTACGCTCCGCTCACGTTATGCGCTCACAATGAGAGCGAGTGAGAGGCACGCGTCCCTTCCACTCGGGCATGGTTAGCCCGCCTAAGAGCGAGAGAGACAGACATAAAAAGTGAAAGGCACGCGTCCCTTCCACTCGAGCACAGTTAGCCCGCCTAAGAGCGAGAGAGACAGAATAATAAATATAATATGAAATTCAGTGCGAGATTCTTTGTATAAATTAATGTTTTAAATATAATTCTTTGTATAAATAAATGTTTTAAATTGTTACTATTATTTATATTTTTATGCATTATTGGAACTGTAAATACACATAATTAAAATTAAATTATAATTAAATTAATAATATTATTGTATACATTAGACAAAATACTAATAATTATATAATAAGTTAAATTTTTGTCGAAAATTTTTATCGTAATAAAATAACTAAATTTTTTTTCTATTATGTACTTAACTATATACATACTAACACTGTCAATAATTCAATTTTATAATTTGTAGACTGTGCTAAATTATTTTTTATTATCAATTTTATGTAACATGTACACAAATAATGTTTCTACTGGGAAGGACTAGGTACCAAGATACAGGCTAACGCCTAGTTTGGTATCTAGAGCCGCCACTTCATATATGTACATTTTTCTACATCAATAAATAATTTTGAATTTGAATTTGAATTTTGAATTTCATCCTTCTTCCTACTATACGAATGAATATTCACATTAAAATTATTTTACCACTCAAAGTCGTTGTCACGTAAAACTTTCGCCCGTATACCGACTTTACAGGCAACAAATTTTTTTTTTGTTAACATTGCCTTTAAATTTAATTTCTCTGATAGGCTCACTATGTTACAATAGCTATATATTTGTTTTTAATAGTTATAATATAATGTTTGAATTTCTAAGAGATAAAGAGTTTTATTTAAAATTGAAACACAGAATAATAATTGACATCGTACACTTAGGTCATACCTATTACTTAATAAATAATATTATCACCATCACTTCTTTCTCATTCCAAATTTTATCAACTTATATCTTTCATGTTCTTTTACTCGTACATATCGATTAATATCTTACAAATTTTCTTCTAGAAAGCAAAAAGTTAGTAAAGTGCAAGAAGAGAGGCCTATGCTCAGCAGTGGGCTAAAACAGGCTGATGATGATGCTGTTGAAGTTTTCTTCCATAATGTCTGAGCTGGTACAATGGTACATACATATTGTATATTGAATGCAGACTGGCGTTGATGACGTCATGAGAATGGGACACTGAATAATTGGGCGTCATCTACAATGCACCATTGAGTTATTACCCTTAGGATAATCTACTTCATTGTTCCTATTTATGTTATGTTTGCTACAACTATAGACAATATATAGCAATGAGAATAAACACTTTTTCTACAATGTCAAAAGAGTTATAAGTCGCTGGTGTTAGCGCCTTGTTTGAGTGTGCGTGTGTAAGGTGAATGCCTATAATCTTGGTTGACGTTGTGTCATAAGAATTTTTGTAAAGATTTGATGGTAGTTCACTTTTAATTTTAATTGTATAGGTTTTACATTATTAAAGAGTTACTGATGATGCTTAAAAGGCATTTTATAACTGTAATTAGGTATTGTATCTTTTATTGTATCTCTTAGTTTATTATTCTTTGTCATGTATTCATGACACATAATAAATAATAACTATGACGTAATTTACCTGTACCTAGTATTATATTGGGAGATGACTCTGGCCTCGTAACACAGTCTTACGGCTACCACGAGGTCAGAGGATTCACATGTTATCCCTTAATCAAACAAGAGCCCCTGTGGCTGTTTAAGAAAAAGCGAGGGTGTTTTTTGGGTAATTAGGGGCCGCTGATTTTATTTTTGATGAAAAAAATATAAAAAAGGGGGAGGGAAGGGGTGTTTTTTGTGTGGTAAATAACCTACCATTATCCATTACCGACTTGTAAAATTTGACGATTGTGGTAAAATAGTTACCATTATCCAATCCGGTTTGAAAAAAAATCTATACTAGTTGTTTTCTCTGGGTTTGCTTGTCTAATTTAGGTAATTTAAAAAACATATACATATTCACATTTCATTTCATTTCACCAATATAACATATAGTTTTTATATTAGTAAAGAAAATTATGCACCATTCACAACCCAAAAATACAAACCGTTTTCTATATTAGTAAATCCAATAACAGTTAGGCACGAATGAACAATGGTAGATAATTTACCACAATCACCCATAACTTCACATGATCGAAAACCATGCATAGATTACCAGAATTTTCAACCAAATGGATGCAAAACAACAACAATATAGCCTAATTTATAAATCTGGACGCAAAAACCACTTACCAGATTTTTCGTAGAACAAAACTCAAATTTTTGTGGGAGCGACGCACAAATTTCAAATTTTTTTCGCCAAACTGCCGACTTGCCCTCTTTGACATTGACTTATAAGGACGGGTGACGTTTATTAGTGAAATGTTGCCAGTAGTTGGATAAAAAAAAACACAACGTTTTACTTGCTATTCAATTCGATTAAATTCGGTGAAAAAAAAAGTCCTTTTTTTTTAAATAAAATTAAGTGGTATGCATTCTACCTTTATTTTAATAAGGGTTATTGTACATTATTTACGTCAAATAAACGAATTTTGTATTTGTAAAAAATCAAATAAAAACAATATTACTTATTCACAAGAGGAAGACATGAAGACAAAGAAAAACAAAGTATAACAAATTATCTTACTTGAATTGTAAGATTTAGCTTGTAAATTGATGAATTTTTACATTCAAAATCGTAGCTCAATTACTTTGAATTTATTCAAAATTTTCACTGTCATTAGTATGTATGATATATTTTTATCCGTTAAAAGAATCAAACCACCATTGTATCTAGACTGATTTATTTAATAATGTAGGTAGACAATAAATAACAACTAAGAAGTAGGAGGTAGATAATTAGAAATGTGACATCTGTTATTTCGATATACAACAAAGCACACATATGTTGTCGAAACAATTGTGTTGTAAATGAAATGTTATTAGTTAACTGTAACCCGTTTAAGGTTAAAATAATATTTTAGAATCAGAGCCAGAGTGAGCTAGTGGGAAGCATTTTTGGCTATCCGCCAGAGGTTGTAAGAAACTCGACGCAAATCGATTTCAAGCAAGAGGCAATGTAAAAGGAATTTTAAAATAGCCGTGTAATGCCATACGGTGCACATTTTTATGTCTTCAGGTAGACTTAAAATATTTTGAATAAGCATTTATTTTTATTGCAATGATTTGCTTTTAAATCTCATTACAGCTGATAACATCTCTCTCTCTCTCTTTCTCTCTTTGAGTCGTATTCCCTCATGACTGAAAGTCGTGACTCCCCCGCTCGCTCATGTTGGCAATAAATGATTTGATTTCATTTCTTTACAGGTGGAGCCAATTCTTATTTAATGAGAGTGGCCATCTCTAGCATATCAACACATCCTAAGAGTTTCTTACTTTATGCTTGATTTACAATTTTACGTGTTAACCAATCCGCGGAAGCACCCAAAACGGAACGCCACTGATGTAAGTCATATAATGAAGAGAAAAACTTTCTTATATTTGAACAAGGTGTAAAACTATTTTTTATAGGTTCTAATCGTTACCAGTATATCAAGAGATTGAAGTTGCCAGGTCCTTTAGTAAGATTTGTCTGACAGTACATACTTCTGGTTTCAAAGATTTCAAACCACCGTGGTCAGACTAGCACTGAACTGATTTCAGAATGTTGACTCCCTTTTAAATAAAGGGAAAAAAATATACTCAGTCCGAACAACATCATTTAAGAGAACTTTTATCTAATGTTTGGACAAATTGATTTGTATCTGATCTCGAAAATTAAGATTGGTTCTAACAATCGTTTGGCATCAAAACACACTTAATTATTCATACATTCACTCACTCACACATTCCCAAACTCATTCACTCACTAGTCCCGCTTTCCAGTGCTAGTTGTTAATGGAAATGCGGCTTTGACGCTTCACTTCATTAACACGTTTCGAATACGTAAGGTGAACAATGTACGGTAGTCTACGGATGGAACGTGTTGTGCTGTTTAGGATAGTTGGGTTCAGGTGTCTACGTAGAAACAAACTGAGCTATTTATTATATTTCAATCAGCTATTATTTACAATAATAATACATAAAAACAAAGGAAGTAAAACCAAAACGTCTACTTGTACGAGTAACTACAAGTAATATGAAAGGGGCTTTGAGAAAATGCTTAGAAAAGCTTAGTCTAAGTGTATATGTTAACATCATGATCATAATCAGCCTGTTACACCCACTGTTGAGCATAGGCCTTTCCTCTAGTACGCCTCTCGTCCAAGTTCATAGTTTACTGTTTAAATTAACATCACAAATCACAATGATGATGATGATCTACTATAGTATCCTAGTATTTTAGTGTATTGGTAGTTTAGAGCCTGTTCCATTTTAGTACAGATTTGCTCCTCATTAGCCATTAGTGTCGCTTGTTCGGGTGTTGTTTGTAATGACCTAGTGGTCAAGATACAGACCGTGTAAAATTTAAAATAATGTGTTATATTTTGGAAAAAAGCTTATTATATATTTTTTGTCAAATTTCTTTTAAAAATCTTCATGTTTTTTTTTATATTTCGTTGCCAAACTTAAATATTTGCACTATTTTGAGTAAGTGTTTCGCGTTATGACTAAAATTCGCAATGCAAAATACATTATCACCACACATTAAAATGTGTGGTATATGTATGCTAATGTATTTGCATATACTATACAATACAGTGTTACGAGTAACTGACTCAGAGCTTTTTATCGGTGACCTTAGTACTTTAAACTTACAACTTTTATGCTACTACTATAGGGAAACCAATAACGACGGCAATTGAAAATAGAAAAAGGGAAGATGGTCGGCCACCTTATACGACGTGACGAATTTGTGAAAAACATCATTGAGGAAAAATTGGAAGCCCGGAGAGGAAGGCAGAGAAAGAAGAGTAAAAGAAGATCAAATAATGGGGAAAAGATAGAGAAAGATGGCGCATGCTCCAAAAAAGGGACTTGCCCTTTAATTTATGCTGATGATAGGGAATTTATGACAAGATATAAGCTGTACAAAAAATTATGGAAAAAAAAATCTGACTGAAAACCTTATACCTAACTTGCCCGTGAAAACAGTTTTATTTACTTGAGATAGGCTCACGCTTGACTACAACTTGCCTGATGTTAAGCAACGTTATAATCTACGATCTAGCGCGCTTGCCTAGAAGAAACTTTCCCAATGAAAGCAAAAATGCGGGGGAGGCATGACCCTCAGTTATAAGGAATACGACGCGAAGCGATAGGAAGGAAGAGGACAAAACCTTAATAGTAAAGTTTCACTTATCAGTAAGCTTGTATAACGCCTTACCTAATATGTAATTTGGCAGGGCATACGTACGTCAATTTCCGAGTATGCAAATACGGTAATGGCAATAGATGTGTTCCGGTTTGATGTTTGTGATTAAGTTTATTAATTAAAATAAAGGTTATTTTTATTTTATTTTATTTATTTTATTTATTAATTAACCATAGAATATGAGGTGTTCTTTATGAATTATGTCATGCAATATCGTCAAACTGTTAACCTCAGTTTGAATGATATATGTAGATGAAGAGATAAACACTGTTTTTCATTTGGCTATAAACAATAATTAAATAAATAGCAATTTTTGTAACATTTTGCGATACCTGTGTATTTGTCAAAGAAACGTTTTACCTCCCGTTTTGAATGTGCGTAAAAAAGTGTTAAACGCTCTCACTTATAAATCTCCCAACCACTTAGAACCCCTTAATAAAATTAAGCAAACTCATTCCTAAAATAAAATTCACTGAGCCAAAAAGGTTGGTCGTTATGAATAAACGATGTATCCATAAGCAGGTTGCCAGGTTGCTTAATAACAGGCTCTAATCTCGGTTTTAAAAGCTTTGCCACTTACAAAGGCAGATTGGAAAACTTTTTTCTTACGAGAGTCCAATTAAACTTGTTAGAAGCAATTTCCGTAGCGGTGTGTGCATGAGTCTGGACGCAAAGCTCAATCTTTTTATTATTTTTTCCGCCGATTTTCTATATTTTTCCGTATACAGACTCTTGTTTGAAGAAGTTTTATTTTAAGTTCTAAGAGATTAAGAGTTTTATATATTTTTTTTTAAATCAACATTGTATAAGTTTGGCATATACTAATGATAAATAAATTACTAGGTACTTAACCTATATAGAAAAATATAATAGAGATAAAATATCATGCAAGACACATCCAAAATACATTGACATAAATAATGTTTGTATAATAGATACTCGAACATTGTTAAGAGTTTCTTCTATCCCACCAAAAACATTCTGTAAAAAATTAGCCAAGTCTCAATGGAGCTGCTTGTTTATCTCTAAAAAGTAATGAAAAGTAAGGGAAAACTATACTATACTTACTCTGTACCAAATTTCAGCTCTCTAAGTTTATGGGAAGTACTAGTTCTATTTTGATGATCATGAGTGAGTGAGTGTCATAAATGCAAAACTTTGCTTTACCTTAGCTTCGGAACTAAATAATCTACCACTTTGAAATTTTGGATTTTAAGTGTGTCCATATAGCTTACCAGATGACGAAAATTTCACCGTTTTAGTGTCATCCAAAGGTTCTCTAACAGGGGCCTAAAAATGCGGCGAAATGGTTCCAGTAAAGGATGGTACGGCAGTGTTTGCTTCGCGCTCGACTTGGCGTGGGCACTGTAGTGCCCCCAAATATTGATTAAGAATGTGTATTTCTAGTAATCGTAACATGAAAAAACCTTATTTATTACTTTAGAGAAAACTCTACCTCATTTTTCTTTGGCCTGTATAATATCTGATTTGAATTTCTCAAACATACGAGTATGTTTGATTCAAATTGATCTATAAACTGTCAATAAGTAACAAAAAAGTTAAAAGACAATATAGAAAGCTCTATAAAAAGCGCTCATCATACGCAACATTACTCGGAGTCAAGACTTTTTATTCCCTCCATCTAATTGAAAGTTTTTCTAACGTATAAAACAAAGAGGGAATTTCTCGAATGCCCTCACATTTTCACATCGTTAAACCCAAAACATTTTACTTAATTTGGACATAGCGTTTTCCCCAGTAATAATTCACTGTTGCAAAAAGATAGACTGCCTACTAAAAATGGTGAAATGTTTCAGCTGCTTAATGCTGGCTTGGTTATAAAACAATTATATATTTACCTAATTTATTAAAATGAGATCAAGTACTGTTAGCTACTTATTAAACTCTAACTTTAGAGTTTGGTTAACTTGTTATAAATATTTGTCTGTGTTTCTAATTTGCATCGATAAGGAAGTCACACAATCACACTGAACACTAAGTAATATTATAAAAGCGAAAAGTTAACACAGTCTCACGACTAGCACAAGGCCAGAAGTTTCACGAAATTTATTGTTACCTGTTTTATTATGTCAATAAATATTTTGTATTTTGTATTTTTGTACTATGTGTGTATATATTTGTAATTTTTTCTCGCTCATGCGGCTGAATTGATTAGTATGAAATTTGGTATGAAAAGAGATGCTGTTTTTTAACAAGGGTCTACCCTTGTTATACATCCTACTTCTATTCCAGATCTAAATACAACCGCGGGACGCAGACTAGTAATAGATAATTAGAACATGACTATAACATTAATTTCTGTCAAAACACCACAAAAAACTTTTTGCTTTAAAAATTTACCAATTAGCATCCAACAAAGCAAATTCGGTGTCACCTCATAATAACAATATCATAAAATTATCTTCCTGCAACAACTCCAGCGGAATTAGAGGTCAAATTATTTAAATAGCTCATTATGTCAAACATTGAGCACGCAAACGCTCGATCCATAAAATTGAGTGACTGCGCGCTCAAGTGCAAAATTAAAGATAAACAGAAACTGAAGTTGGAAAGAGTTTCTCGTTTTTTTTTTCGATGTGTTGCGTGGATGTTTGTCCTGGTATTGATAAAATAAGATAATGTTCTTAGCATTGTTATAAAATTGGTTAGGTACAAAGTCATAGAAGCATTCTGTTTAAACCCTTTTTAATGCGTATTGTGATTTACAAATTATAAAATACATTAAATCTAACTAAAGTGCTTTTATAATTTTGTGCGTTGTCATGATTCCAAAACTTAAGTTTTGATGGGGATATAGACAACTAAACACGTTTATTTGTCGAGATAAGTAACCATAAATCCGTAAATAAATAAGTATTAAAATGTACGACTTACAAAAAAAAAAAACAATCATAACATTACATTTTTGCCAATGAGATTTCCAATAAAAGAGTTCCATCATACTTGACTTATGGTCTACTGTTAAAACACATCAAAATGTACAATCACACATTTTTTTTTTAATTTATTACCCACTACAAAAAGAACAACTTCTGCTTCTGCGTTATTTTATAATCTGTAACTTAGGCCGTTACTCAACCAACTTGAGATATGAAGATGAATTCCATTTGGAGGAATTGAGTAGTGCCTTCTTCCGACCCTCGAGCTCACGTTTAACCCATCAAATGGGGTTTACGAGGTAGCGAATTTTAAACAGATATCAAAAATTTGGAAATTAGTTTTATTAGGTTTCTAGATTTTACCCGCGATTTCTACGAGCCAATACAACGTGTTTACCATTCACTAATTGGTTTTTAATCAATGACAGAGTCTGAGGGCAATTTGATACCAAAGTTAGGTACTTAATTTTTTTTTACTTTGAGTTCTATCTAATTTTTTTTGTATATATCTGTGTGTGTGTGTGTGTAAAGACAGAAAAGTAATGCAACAATTTCATACGATTAAAGCATAGTCATTGCTAAGTTAGATTGATATTCTAATTTAACTGATTATCGTTTGATAATCCTTAAAAGTTACTCGTACTAATTCTTTAAATAACTAACTAATAAGGGCTTCAAAACAACACATCAATTTGTACTTGCCGCTTCAAACTTTTCACGGATTTTCATTTTATTTTGTCATAAACTAGCAACGTTAATGTTTTGAGAATAACTCAACACTAGAGTTTAACTCGAACAATCTCGTAAAAGATTGCTACCACAATATTCCTAGATTTTGTTCTGTGAACGGATCCGTGCAGTGATGATATAACTAATGGATGTGTTATATAAACAATTTTCATAATCTTCTAGTGCCTTTGCCGTCAGCTCAGCGAACTTGTCTCTATCTTGTGTCAAGCCAAAAAGTCTTGCTAGTAATAACTAGTCTATTCATTTTATCACATAAATCTTTATATTCATACATTCACTTTATGTATTTTTACTTAATATTATGCTTGATTATTTAATTGTAAAGGGCTTCTCAGTTTGGCTACGACTCCGCTGATACCCTAAAAATACCGAGCGTAAAGTTCGAGAGGCTGAATAAATGAAAATAATAAATGATGAAGTCCCAAAATGTAGTAGGTAGTCTTCTGAAACTATTTTGGGACTAAGCCTACGCGTTATCAAGATGTAATTGTATCATTACATCGATAGCCAGATAATTTTACATATTCATAATACACAATTTAACTTTAATAATACAAAAAAAGAGAAAAAATACTTAATAAACTACTTAACTTGAATAACAACTACAATAAAATAGGAAAGAGCAACTAAAAAATCTTTAGAAAAGTCTAAAGATAATAAATAAATAAATAATAAATAAATAAATATTTCAGAACATATCACACAGCGCCCCCCATACTAAACTTACGCTTGTATCATGGGTACTAGATAACGGATATAATACATATATACTTTTCTTTTATAAATACATACTTATTATACATAGAAACGACCAGACTCAACACAAGTAATTACAAATTTTAATATTCATAATTACTTGTGTTATGCGGGAATCGAACCCGCACCCCTAGATTAGAAGGCAGAGCCACTACCAACTAAGCTAACGGAGCAGTCACGGCACAAGCAAAGATGGTCTAAGTGCTCCAGGCTTCTGCCAGAGGGCAGCGTGCCCAGTATACTGGCCGCATTACCACGTTGGATGGCAATGCTATAGCCATATGCTTGTATTTTTTTCGCTACAATGAACCAATACCCCTTCAAATTGTATTATTAGATCAGTGGCTCGATGTTTATTTTCAATCCGCTTGCAGAAAAGCCGAGCTGGGTCGAGCCACTAAGCTTAGCACACCGTTCAACGTCGAGCGTGATTAAAACGGCCAGATTCCCGCTTCTGACATGCAAACATTGTCTGCTATCAGCATAGCTAGCAGAATGCTGGCTTTTTAGGTTAGATTCTAAGAAGACTATAAAATAATGTTGTTAGACAAAAGTAACACAGATTTGAAGGAGTTGTTAGGTAAGTGTTTAAAATAATGATTATTTAAATTAATGATTAAAACGTACTTAAAAGAAATCAAGACTAAGCTTGGTCAATTCTAGGTAAAATATATCAACAATACATAGTTCACATGAATCAATTCTCATTTTAATATTGCGTTGTTAGTTTTTGTTATATGTATTCAAAGAAGATGTAAAATGATGATGTGTCATTTGACAGGGTACCAACATTATTTTAAACAAAGATTTAAAGCTATTATTTCGAGACATTCCTTTAAATTACATATATCTACAAAAAGTACATGGTATGTATATAAGGATGTCTACCCAAACACTAAGAATGACAAGTCTTCAGTCAGGTCTTAAAATACAATGTTACAAGTTTATCGTCTCATTCAGTTGTAAGGTAGTTGCATTCAGCTATACCTCTATTACATATTTTATACCTTGTATTGAGTCAATAAAAGCCAGGCGTCTGACTTAAAAGGTTTCTGATAAAAATTGCATGAATCCGCTTTAAGCTTTATTTTATTTACTTATTCAAATTATAATTATCACGTACCTATAAACCAATTAAAATAATTATTAATAAATGGCAAACATAAAATAGGTTCATTTTAATATTAAAACTTTCGTGAGACATTTTATCAATATATTAACTAAACGGTTTTCACTCACGTGTAAATAAGCACCGGGTAAGCGGCCGGGAGTAGTAACATCGCCTCGCCTCCACCCCCACCACCCCAGGCCCCCGCGCCCGTGTCCCGGCGGGCCGCTCGCGCGGCGGCGCGCAGTCTGCGTGCTGCCGCGGTCCCAGAACATACGTTCTGAAGATGGATGTCATAACATCCGAAACGCGTAAACAACTAACGCAATTTACACGTGAGTGAAAACCGTTTAGTTAATATATAAATAGGTTTATGTCACTAAATTGACTTAACTTAGTACTAAACAAGTTTGAAATATAACGCCTATATGTATAACGGTTCGTATTAAACTACACTTGTTTGACTATATTAGGATGATTATTATTACGTTATATTTGATAATGTGTTTATAGAATAAGTATTGTTTTAAATAATTAATGTAATTGGCTTCGGCCGTTTTGATTATTATTAAATAAATAAATAAATATACCTACTTTACACAATAAGTCAGTGAAAATTCGGGATATGGGATAAGAGTAGTTTTGCAACCGGACCATATGGTAGTAACTCGTATGCATTTAAATCAGTCTAAAAGTACTCTCTTGAGTCGTATTCCTCATGACTGAGGGTCGTGACTCCCCCGCAGAATTAATCCGCTAGGGGAGTTTTCTTGGGCAGATACATCGTGGTGGGCGCCCAGGTCCTTCCACGGAAGACACATGTCCTCGGATATTGTGGTCCTCAAACATGTCGGTTTCCTCACGATGTTTGTGCAAATCCACAAATAACTTGAAAATACAAGTCATTGGTGTAGGGCCGGATTCGAACCCGGGTGCGTCTGAATGAAAAGCACACACTGGAACCGCTACGCCACACTCGCTTATAAAAGTACACTGACACTAAAAAAATGTTAAGAATAAAATATAGGTAGTATAGGTATAATATATGATATGGCATAGTGATAGGTATATAAATGTGGAGTTACCTACAACTTTACGTTTGCATAAATATTCCAAGGTCCTATCAAAGTACTTTAGCAAGATTTATTTCAGTTTATGCGTTTCAGTTCTGATTTTGATAAATGTTCTTTGTCAACGTTGCTTCAAAAGTTTAATCCATAGTTTGGTCAATGGATTAAAGTAGATCAGATGCAGTTACAGAGGATTTATCAACAAACTAAGTGGGTTTTGTTATTTTAGTAAGTTTTCAGTAAACTGCGATTTGATGATTTATACCTATTTGTTTTTGCAACACAGTTACTGCTCCTTTATATATTTTATGTTGTATCGATTTATTGCAGTTTTTTAAAGTCGGTAGAATATTTACCTATATTACGAGTATATATTATGTAGTGTGTATTATGTGTGTGTATTATGAATAAAAAACATTGGTTAACGTTTGTAAGAAAATTGTATGAACGTTTGACGAAATATGTTCTTAATACTTGCATTAGCAATAAAAGTAGGTATTTAAATTTATATGTGTTGGTCATGTGAAAAAGTAAATTTTTTGGTGTCTTCTTGTTTGTTCCTTACTCACGCTATTTAGGAGCATATCTATTTTTTTTATTAAAATGTCGGTTTTTACTGAACTACAACTACAAAACTGTCTTATCTACCTTCACGTTTTAGAAAAAAACTTTTAATTAATTCTCAACAAATGTACTAAACAAATATCTAAAACAGAGTCTAAAGAAACTGTTTGCAGCATTCTCCACTAGATGGAGCTGTAGAACAAATTTTCGCTTACAAAGCATCCTGCTCCAACTTTTGCAACAAAAAGACGCCCACTGGCCACAGAGGCGAGGACACAAACTGCAAATACGTGGATGGAATGCAGCGAACACTTCGGCTGGTCACCACAGACTGATAGAATAGAACGGAAGTTCTAATCCGTGAAATGTAATTAAGCGCCATCTATATTTTGTAGGCAAAGACAAAGGCTCCTATTTTTTACCTTTGGTCTTACAAAGCAGTAATGTTGGTATTGTGTTTAAGTAAACCACACGACACAAACATTTAAGGCGAATAGATATAAAAATAAATAAAATGTTGAATTAGCAGATTCGTTAATTTTGATCATGGATCAATATTATTGCCACTCAATTATTATTAAGCAAAAATATTTCTTAAGTCATTGTTTTTCTTTGATTTTGAATTTTAGTCTATTACTTACTCAAAACTTTTGCTAGTTTATTTTTATGATGATTCATACACACATAGGTACAGTAAAAACACTAAATTCTGACAATTGTATCAAGAGTAACAACTGCTCATGCTTTTGCATTTCAATATACACAATTGGCCATTCTACAAAAGAGCTAATATCTATTCCATGCTCTTTGTACGGTGGCCAAGTAAAGGAAGTACACTAGTGCTGAGTTCTAGTTGTCTTTGTAAACTTTTTGCTAGCTCCACTGAAATGGTCGATTTCGCGTCTTCTCCGTTACATTTTACAAAGTTGACTCGTGTTTGAATTTTATGTTCGATTTGAATTTATGGAAAATGACGAGTCGTGTAAATAAATCTTCGAAGTATTGAGTTACATAGATCTTAAAGCTTCTGTGATTTATAAAGACCTTTTTGAAGCTTTTATTGAATCTAACCAGACCACCACAGAAGACACTTATGCACCAGACTGTTTGCAAAAAAAAAACTATGTTGGTTTCTAAATAATGCCATTATTCGAAGCTATTTTTTCATTGACTAGAACAATTTTTCATAATATATTAGAAAACGGCAACTTCTTTTGCAGTTGAGGCGTGAATAAATATTTCACATCGGCAAATCAACAAATATTTAATTTGGCATAAAATGTATCATTTTCCTTCAATCTTATAAAACACATTATATTTATGCATCAAAGACCTGTCAAATAGCTGAAAAGTTCAAAGCAAAGTGCAGATAAGTGAATATGAGAGGGCGACCATTGGCAAAGCAAAGAAACACAGCCTCCCGTGTCCCTCGGATTCCGATGTTTGCTCCACGAGCCGATACCATTGAGAATTGCGACAAACTAGAGATAGGTAAAAGGAATGCGTTATTTTTTCTTTTCCTTTTTTTTTGGATAGAAATATCTTTATGAAGACATCGTTTGTCGGTTATTGATCTTGTGGTGTCTGGTTTGATTTATTTTTAAGTGAGTTGCGTATAACATAAATAATTTTTATAATGAAGTTTTAGTCTCATAACAGTGAAGAAAACCTAACATCATGCAACCAATCAAGCTGAAAAGATCATCAAATTCAAATTCAATAAACCAAAAGGTTATAAATTCAAAAAAAAAAAGCGTTTTATACCAGAAAATACCGGAATTGATATATTCGTATTGGGACAGAACTGGCTCATATACATATTTTGTCAAGTCACTACACTGTACTTGATTAATGTAATAAACATAAAAAAAGGAAAAGACATATAGTTATAAGCCAATTTATATAATTTAAATGAAACACAAACAAAATATTTGATTCGGATAAAGCTTTATTTTTGTCTTTGTAAAGGTGAAAAATTACAGTCTAATAATCATCTCATCTCTTAATGAAATCCTTAATTTTGTTGAAATTAATCCTTAATAAATCACTTATTTTCAACCGAAGAATCTGATATAAAGGTTATTTTTCATTTATGTTTATATGCATAACAACTCTGTAACTGTACCGTAGGTACAGTATACGAGTACACCTATTATATCCATTCTAAAACCACACTCAGCCTACAGCAGCCAATAAAATGCAGATGAAACGGGCTCGAGCCGGCGTCATCAACGCGGCGACGCGACCACACTGTGCAGCGCAATTAGCACCTGATTAGAGGATTTCAATTTGAAAGCCGCTTTACGAACACCTACTTCGTTTACTCTGTTTTGAGGTAGATGTTTAGTTACCTATGAGAATAATTTTGAGTACATAAATTAGGATAATCAATTACTAGCGAATTCGCCAGTAAACGTATATATTATCTAATTCAATGATGATTATAAATAATAATAAATATTTCGGAAGTATTGCACACAGCGCCATCTAGCTGCACACTAAGCAAACGATTGTATTGTGGATACTAGATAACGGATATAATACTTATATACTTTTATTTTGTAAATATATACTTATTATACATAGAAACGACCAGACTTGACACGGCAGAAACCTAAAATTAAACATATCATCTGAACTACTACAGCACAAATATAATTTGCCTCTTTTGGTCTCTTATCCAAACACTAACCGCATCACCAGATGATTAGCAATCAGTTTAAAAACATAACCAAATGCGAATTACCTCCGCTAGGTAATCTACAGAGACTTCATACGAATTCCCATCAACTACAGCACTTTCTAATCTACATCTAAAATCCTACTATTACATCCATACAATGAAATGTACTTTTGGTTAAAATCTGATAACATTATTACATTAGGGCGTCCCATCTCTAATATCCTAAAGGAAGATAAGGTCAATAAAAGTTTCGACAAAGGACAGACCCGAGCGAGAAATAAAACGGTATTTGAACTTGTGCTTATGAGATGTATTGGCTGCTATTCACACTTTTTCGGACAAAACAGTAAATGGGAAAGTTAATAAAATATTGAGACGCGTAAAGTTTGATCGTGCTACTTATGTTCTTGGAACTTTGTACATTTCGGCTTTATTTTGAGAACAAGAAATTTAATGATGAAAACAGACATGATGTGTAAAAATAAAATTGGGTTGGTGGAATAACGTCTGCCTTTTAAACTTATGCACTATGGTTCATTTCCAGTCTTTCTCAGCCTTCAACCTTTAACTGCAGTTGTTTTAGAAGAATCTAGTGCATTTATTCTCAATGTTTTTCTTTAATTTCACATGATACAATGTACTTAAGTTACAAGGAAATCGTAACAATAATAGTTGCAAAAGAGAGTTTTATTAGCATCTTGATGTCTTCTTTTATTATAATTTATACCACGAATTTAGTATAGGATTTTAGGTCCCACTTGCACAACAATCCTTAAACAAATTTAGCGTTTAAATTACTAAATAAAATATGGATAAAAAGTCACTGTGTAACTTTGTTTAGAGTGATAAACAGATAAACATTTTTATTAATAATTTGTCAGAATTAATGTCATTACAAATATTAATTACAATTAGTTTTTATTTTAAATAACAAAAATCATTAAAAATTGATAATGATTCAACTAAATAATTAAACAATAATATATATACAGTATTGTCAAACATTACTTTTGTTCTAATAACAAATAAGTTGGTAAAACAGTACGCAAGACATTATTTATGTACTTCTTATAACTATTCAGCGGCATCATTGCGTCCAAAAATATAAGTGAAAAAATACATCTTATTACGATACGACGTAGGGGAATCCGCTAGCAGTCAAATAGTAAAATATAAAACATCTAAATGAATCATTAAGTACCGCTCTTATCTTTCAATCCGGAGCTAAATCCTTTCATAGACTATTGAATAAGTGATCCATTACATCATCTAGCTACTGTCAAAGAAAATGAGGTTATGGATAGCACGATAAATTATGAACGATTGAGGTCGTATCGAGGATAAGGAAGCTTGACTAAAGATATTGTGTATATCTGTGTACCTTTTTTAGCAATGAATCAACATTGGATTCATTTCAGTATGGTAATAAACATATGTATTTCGCCAAGGCGACCCAATTTCTCCGAAAATTTTCTGTTGTGTGTTGGAAATGATATTTAGAAATATAAACTGGGAAAGTGAGGGTATTTGCATAAATGGGGAACTACTAAGTCATCTCAGATTCGCCGATGATATTGTAGTTTTCGCGGAAAACGCAAGAAAATTGGAAAATATGATTCAAGACATTTCAAATGAAAGCAAGAAAGTAGGTCTATCGATGAATGCCATGAAGACAAAAATATTGACCAACGGAGAGAAAGTAAAAGTGACGGTGGATGAAGAAGAAATTGAATATGTTGATGAATATACATATCTTGGACAATCTATTGCATTTGACGACTTAACTGGAAAAGAAATTGACAGAAGAATTACTCTGGCCTGGAAGAAATACTGGGGACTAAAGGAAATAATGAAAAACAAGGATATTGACATAAAATTAAAGAAGAAAGTGTATGACATTGCCATTCTACCATGCCTTATATACGGCTGCCAAACTTGGGCATTGAGAGTGGAAGACGAAAACAAGTTAGCAATTTGCCAGCGAAAAATGGAAAGAAGCATGTTAGGAGTTAAATTATCTGACAAGATCAACAATCGCACAATACGACGCCAAACTAGAGTTCGAGACATCGTAAAGACAATACGTACCCTCAAATGGAATTGGGCAGGACATATAGCAAGAATGACGGATAATAGATGGACCAAGAAAATAATTGAATGGACACCCAGAGCCGACACACGAAGTAGAGGACGACCACACCGGAGATGGATAGACGTATTTACGCAAAGACATGGACAGACGTGGACAAGATTGGCCCAAGAGAGAAAATTGTGGACTAAACTGGGGGAGGCCTACGCCAATGAGGCGACAACTACACACGAAAAAGAAAATATACAATGACACAAAGCTAACATTTAAATGGACATCACTACGACATAATAACATATATACCAAAATAATTATGACTTAATTTTTGACATTCATAAGTAATTGACAGGTTATAAAACAAGAAAATAAGAAATAGTGAAATGAATTAATGAGGTGATAATAATGTAATAATAAAGTGTGCAATTTAATGAAATATCAAATGTGTAGATGAATAAAGGCTTTTTTATTTTATTTTATTTATTTTTATAATAAACATATGTTATGTCTGAGGGTGGGTTTTCTAACGTTTAAGCTCTTATTGTAGGTACGTTTGACAAATTTATTTGTATAATATTTTAATAACAAAAGTCACAAAAATATTGTTCACATGTAACACATTTTTTTGAAATGGCTGTCTTGTTTCCTCCCCACATTTCTTTCGGCATTTTTTGGGTAAAAATTCGAAGCATCGTCCCGTAGACCACGCTCGATTGATCTCTGCTCTTATATCAGAATATTTTTTGCCTTCAAAATATAAAGGCAGGACTTTATCGTCTTGAAGGTTTGTCTCCTAGATTGCCGATCCTTTTTGTAACCGATATTGCCATCCCTTTCATTGTTAAGGCTTTCTTGTTAACTCGGATGGTCCGGGTGTTTCAAAGGGATAGAACTTAATGAAAAAATGTTTCCTTTTTACTGAGAAGAATGCCAGATCTTTTATTTCAAAAACACATTAGGAAGTCAGATATAAGCAACGAATAATTAATTTAACTAAGAATTTTGAGATATTAAATTAAATGAAATGAAATAATATATAACTCTACTATAAAACCTAAGATTCTGTTGTCTCTTATCCTGGGATGGAAGGTATTCCTATCTTGGAAGGCGCTTGTGTCTATGCGCGAGCGCACTAAAAGCAGCAGCGCCTCCATAACCATTATGCAGACTTTTACGAACACACGTGGCTCGTAACCATCTGTTCTTTTTTATCTTGTGTAAGAAATAAATAAATGGAAAGAGGGCATTTTTAATTGATCACACACCGTAAACACGAACACTTTTACATGGCACGTGTGTTTAAAATGACAATGTTAGTATAATCAATCGTGATTTTTAGTGGAATTTATTTTGCTTTCCTTTTATTTTTAAATGACAACTGGAACGAACTATGAAAGAACTATTCCAAACTATTCAATTAGCAAATTTTCTAGTAGCGCTCTCACTTTAGGTACCTTACTTTTATTTTAAGTTAGACAAAAGGATATTTTTAAAGCGAAGCCTTATCTTGCCTTAACAAGATTTCCTATTGTTTAAGGTAAAAGTCAAGTAGATTTGTTATTACGCCCCTTGTGAAGGTAATTAAGTAGGTGCTAAAGCTTTTAAGGCTGTTTTTATGGGCTGACATCGAAAGGATTCGGAAAGTTACCGTTTAGGGGTCATTACACAGGCAGTTCCCTAACTAGGCAACGGAGATGTTAAAGTTTTTATGTGAAACGACCCAACGAGATGATAATCTGTTTAGTGGCAGTTAAAAGTGACAATGATTTGGTTGAGTGATGGCAACATTTAGGGAAATCGTAAAAT
Organism: Macaria liturata; assembly: GCA_964023185.1. Classification (NCBI taxonomy): domain Eukaryota; kingdom Metazoa; phylum Arthropoda; class Insecta; order Lepidoptera; family Geometridae; genus Macaria; species Macaria liturata. The sequence continues at coordinate 2,696,040 of OZ026820.1, read as the reverse complement.
TCTAGTAGTCTGTGGCAACTAGCGAATTTCAGCTTCAGTTGTCACGAATTTTCTAAATTCCTTAGTATTAAGTTTGTTGATAAAATGACAGTTGATTTAGACGGCCCTAGTGTTTAAAAAATTAACTGCAATGGACATCACGAGCCAGCTCCCCGTATAGAAATAATATTTGCAAGTGTAACCGTGTTCAAAAAAAAAAAATAGCAAAATTAATCACGACCGGCAGGATTCGAACTGGGGTATTCCTGATTACAAGTCAATGTTTGTATCTTGTTTAATAAAGATGATAACTGTACTAATACAAAAGATGTATCTTGATAGCTCTAATGATCAGTTTAAGGAAATGATTCTCAACAGGACACCAGCGCCTTGAACTTGTAATGACCTCAGCTAAGTCCTTGGCCGTTAATCAGAAGGGTTCTGTAACTAGATTTACTTAATTCATCTGTCAGACAGTTGTTAGGCTAATTTTGTAGTTGAGATTAGGACGGTGACATTGCGACCAATGAACACCGCAATGAGGCGAAACAGTTCCGACGCACATTTTTTTATTGAATAATGTATACAATGTCGGTCAAAACTTATTTTATTCTCACGTTGGTTTAGGTGATGCGTTTTTGGTGTGTTGTTTGTTTTTATAAACATGACTTACGTTAATTTGCAAAATAATTTTATTAAAATATATCGCTCAATCATGGTCTGCTTCATGTAAAGCAACACTATAATAGTCTAACTAAGATCTAGCAGGCTTGCGCACACTACGATTTTAGAACGAAATGAAATTTAGAATACATAATGTATTTATCAAACTGGGTTACATCAAATTATTAAAGGTTATGTTATATGTAAGCACACTGATCGTCCTAGCACAAGCACAATACACGCGCGATCGATCTACTGTTAATTGATTCAGGATATGTTTATGACTTTTCTATTAAAAACAAGGCAAATAATTGAATGTCTTCGAGTTACATAGTCTACGTACAATACGATCGACCAGACGACGTTTATTCTATTGCTTGGTGATAAAGCTTAGTTTGGTTGGGTTGTGCTTACAAATTAGTATGTATAAGATAGGGTAGACTTACATTGATTGAAAAAGAGTCATATTATTTTTATTGCACTAGACAGTCATGGATTGTGTATTGAATTGTATGAAAGCGACTTGCCTACGTCCATAAAACATATGTTTGATATTTATATACATTTAACAACCAAATTACTATCAAACAAATTTTGTTCTCGTTCTTAAAAGCAAAATACAGAGAAAATATATTTTTATATTTTGTTTATATTAAATTAGTTACGCAAACACCTTTTCAACCCTTTTCTTTCCCCGCTGCTAATTACTGCATTGTCATCGTAGAAAAGTTTTCTCCTCGCCACACAAAGCACCCCTTTAAGCATCTCAGTACCAACTTAACAAGTCCAATTCAATATTCCCCGTGGAACGTTCTAAGCCAGAGCAACACTCGTAGGTGTAATTGAGTACAGAGCTCGGATTAATTGAAGCAGAAATGTATCAGGAGTGCAGAAAGTGCGCGAATGTACGCAGGCGCGTAGCTTGCTATATCGCAGTGGTACTTTCGCTGACGCAAAGGACGCCCGTACTGTCCCTAACCTCTCACGGGACGAAACAAAACTATCCTGTTTCGAACGTGCGTTTGAATTTTTAACCAACCTCCTTACCACGTACTGGCCGGTAGGACGTAAAAACTTTTTGAGTGAAACAAAAGACGACCGACCCGCCATTTTCAGTTGGAAATTTGTTTATCGTGTTCAAAGTTGAGTGAGTGCTAATGAGTTTAATTAAAACAGTTTGGGAGTGAATTAACTGAACGAAATTTGGAGTTTGTTTAAATGTACTTATGCATAAATATATAATGGATGCCGGTGTAAGTGCTGAATGAGAACATTATGGGTAATATTATAAAGCAGCTGTGACTCCTTCACCCTTAGTAAGTGTTTTAAATTTATGATTTTAATCTTTTATTGAACTGTGTACATTTTGTGAATAATTTAATATTAGTAGATGCCAACAAAATAAGTAATTCGTTTTCTTTTTTTTATGATAACAAACTTGCTATTGACATCAAAAATGTTTTAACTATCAGAGCATACATTCACAGTATTATATTTTAATTGACATTAAGATATCAATAAAACAAAGTTAAATTGTCTGTCATTTCTATAAATAGTGTTATGTATTATAATCACAGTTTACTTTATGTTTTTTTAATCGAATCCCCTGATTTAAGTTGCATGTGGCACTAAGGGAAATTATATAAATCTGTTATATATTTTTTGGGCTAATAAGAGGAACGTACGTACTATACTCAAATATAGTACATTTTTATAGGATACCAATTAACAATAACTAACGTATTTATTGTATTTTCATGTGAATTCTTGCAAGGCGCATAATATTATCACACAAAACAGATAAAAGTAAAAAAAAGGTTTTATTTTTATTAAATTTAAATTTGTTTTAAATCTAAAATATGTACCCGTCTAGGTATTAAATAAATTATCGATGATATTTTGTACTTCTACAGTAAAAGATTATTTATTATTACATGTTAACAAAACTGAAAAAAATTATAACACAAAAAATAAATAAATAAATAAATAAATAAAGCCATTTATTCCCAGTAACTTAATTAACATTTTGTGGTTTTGGGGTTTACGTTAGTAACACATTTTTAAATTAAGTATTGTTCATACTTTTATTGGGCACCCAAATTAGGGTGAAGGCCTCCTCCAAGCGCTGCCAGTTTCGTCGGTCTTGCGCCAGCCTTGTCCAGGTACTGCCCGCTGCCTCCTCCATGTCGTCTCGCCACCGCCTTCGTGGTCGACCTCTGGATCTGGGATCTTCTGCTGCTAACACAAAAAAGAAATCAAAATTCTTATGTGTATGCGTACCTAATGCGCTGCCTGTATTTTCTACACCTCTTAAAATATATACAAAAAAACAGTCTGTATCTAAAATTTATTCCCGTCTATTAAATAAAAGACAAACATTGGAATCAATCCTCGATCCGCGGAAGATCGCGAAGCAAAATCTCGGAAAGTAGTTAATCTTATCCAAGGCAGTCGTAATCGTGATTGAATTGTCAACGGAAACGTACCGCTTTGTCAATTTATCCAAAAGTAACTTTTGTATTTTTATTGTCTTTTTGATTTGGTGAGATTGAGTAAAAATCACTCTTTATATTCTAATTTTAATCTTGTTATTACAATAATTATTTAAACTATGTATTTAGTAACGGTTTAAACTTACATTAAATTTAACGTCAGCTCAAGTGACGCATTTCCGAGCATTCGGAGCTTTTTCCTCAGATAAATTCATTTCAATTTATTAATTTAAAATGTCTGATATCATTCGTTCAACGTTTAATAATAATAGTGGCAATTTAAAAAAAAAAAACAAAAAAACATACGTGTTATGTAATTTTGTACAACATGTGTTTCTAACGTACAGATAAAATATATATAATATAAATGTATGTGGTGACAATATGTTGTTTTATTCAGTCTTTTTACAGTGATAAAAAAATGCATTGTATAAAAAAGGCACATAAACAAAGAGGCTACTTACTTGATCAAATATTATGCATCATAAAAATTTGCATGATATGCATTAAGTCCTAATAAAACCTCTAAATCATTATTTTAACTTGGATATAACAACAATTAATAAAAAAACATACAACAATGTCGTATATCGATACCTTAATTGGCAAACCAGCTAACTCCATTTGAGTACATTTTTCAGGAGAGACTTAAAACTTCACGCTTAGTGACCGTTACGATACAAATCACACAAAAAAATATTTTTGGTATTAAGTGGAGATAGCTGGTTTGCCAATTAAGGTATCGTAGAAGCTCAAGTTTAGCTTCTTATAAGAAAAAAAAGGTAATATTTTTAAAAGTGGAAAATTTCCTCGAAAAATGTGTTCGTAAGATAAACGTATTTCCAATAGCACCAAACCAATATTCAAATTCAAGTAACGACTTCGATGACGAAAAAAGGATTCAGTTTGTTTTCGTAGGCTCTTAAAAATGATTCTGTTTCCATCTAGTTTATGGGAAGCTGTAAAAAAGTTATTCTTAAGGGAATGGAATTTCGTTTACGAAAGATTTCAGCTCAGGCGAATTGGTAATTGATTTTTTAACGTCTGATGGAAAAAATGTAAATGAATTTGATTTGCAAAATGGAGGCAAAATTTCACAGAAATAACTGTTATGTTTGATAAATTTTCCAAAAATAAATATTATGTATGTTTTAGAAGAAAATATTTGTATTTTTTACCTTTGAAGGAACAATTTTAAAAGTCTGTTTTTTAATAAGTTTCTGTTAAAGAGTACTGGACAATCGTTTAGTTTAATAAGATTTAAGTTTTATTACAACACACATAGCACATACATGGCTGGAGCCAATATATATATATATAGGTATATAATAAAAATATTGTGTGGATATTTACACTCGTACTGCTGACATAGGCCAACTTTTCAATGCAAATAAATCTACAAGTCAACGAACAATTTTACTAATTCAAACAAAAACAAACAATGCTTAACAAAATAATGCCAATTTCAAACAAACTATTGTGTCAAGAAAATTAAAAACTTTACACAAAACACCCTACATTCCATTTCACACATCCACGAACACAAGTTACTGTATCCGAACCAATTTTTCCTCTTAATGACGCTTACTTGCCAAGATACGACAATATTCTCAAAGCATGCCAAAATGGCGGACCCAATTTTACTAACGTCATGTTTGGAATTTTATACGACACGGTAACTTTGCTTGATAACTATCAGTTTACGGCTTGTAGCGCTCGTAGTGGTGCTACGTTGCTACGCCGTAGATGCTCTACATGTGAGCTAGTTTTTTTTTTCGTTTCGGCCTTTCTGCCAGTCAATATTGGAAACATGACTAATGATAGCTATCGGATTTCTTATACGGTTCTAGGTTATTACTAGCTAGGTGTGAGTGAGTTCTAGGGAATTCAGGATAGAAGTTTAATATTACAACGTTATACTGCAAATCTGATATATCATTCTATTCTTGTACAGGCATTTTCTACCTAGAATATTTGCTTGTTGTGTTGTCAGTTGCTTGGTTGTATGTTTAAAGCTAAAGCTGGTACAACTAAAAAATTAAGTAGCTATTTATTGTATGCTATTGCCGAATACGCTTTTATCCAAATTTCACCAAAGCGCAAAAATAGCCTACAGATATCGCTCAATAATATATTAGAGTATACATACACATAATGTATGTCCTGAAATATGTATGGGTTTCCTAAGCACTTGAAAGAAAACTTTAACATAACCTACAAACTTGATAAAGGAAATTGTCCTATAATTTAAGTATTTACCTTTCTTTGCCTTTGTCTGAAAGGCTTCATTTTAGAAGTAAACATAATAAAGCACTTTTTTCTTCATATAGTAAGATAAATGGGCTAGTGACGTCAATATTATACGTTTTTACGCACGTTCAGAGACTTTGTAAAGGAAGTTTTATGTCACATGGTTTTGTTGATTTTATGAAGTATGTACCGTATACATATTTTTATAAGCTAAGCCTGCTTGTTTTGGTATGTTTATTTTTTATTTTGTAAATATAATTCAGGCAATAAATACGCATGACAAGCTATTAAATATTAACAGTAAAATGAAGTGAACTATCTTAACCACAGATATGCACAGGCAAATTCTCAAAAATAGTTTAAAACATTCACACCTGGTTTTATATGTCTACTCAAAACATAAGGCATCTCTTTTTAATTAGAGTAAATAATAACAAACTACCAACTAAAATTGAGCCTCATATCCGTATTTGAGACCATGTAACTGCAGTTTATACATAAACAATACCCCTATTCAAAAGTCATGTTCCAAAACTGAAATCAAACAGTAGAAATATCCCAACAGTTGGTGCACAAGATACTAATCAGTCAATCCTAACCGATTACCGGCCACACCAGGCAGCGGGTAATCCTGGATGAGCATGATTGGTTTGATTCGATATCATGGTGAATTAGTCAGCCCACCGCACTCCATCACGTGCGATCACATTTACTGCCCGTTACAAAATTGAACTGATTTTCAATTTGACACCCTGTAACGACCATTTATGGGGTGTCAAATTGGGAATACCTACCATGCAAAGCTGAGCAATATTGTTTTCAGTTTATGAGCTGTTAAACAAGATTGTAAGTTTTGTCTTCTGTTCTGCTTTTGAAAACGGAATTGGTGTCGAAATTCACAACGAGATTAAGCTTTTTTCAGCTTACTACAGTATCGACTTGAACTAAAGCAAATTATTATATTGCAAATTGTAATTGTAACAAAAATTAAAAACATAATATTATGCATTTTTTTGCCTTTGACACTCATAACAGCACACTATATAGGTTTAAATAAATAGTATGAAACATCTATAAAATAAACATATTTCAATCGGTATCTTTAGTCTGATAATAATATTATGCCTAACAATAACCATATTTTAATCGTAGCGTAAATATAAACCGAATCGCACCCAAATCAATTTGTTCGAATATCTCGAATAGATTTTCATTACCGATATGGCTATAACTTTTGACAAGGCTTTATAAAATTAAGCTTTTGATGAGTTCGCCAGAACGTTGCGCTGTCAACCTTGAATTTGAAATTTAATAGTAGATCGGTGTAGATTGATATTTTGATTATAGTGGTATATAATGGTTGAGTTGTTTTTAACAGATTGAATGACTTGAACATAATGATCTTATATATGTATATGCTAATAATTATGTAATATATATGGAATAAATAAATGTTTCCATAAAAACATATGTATGTTTGATTTTAAACTGTACCAATAAATAGCTATATAACAATAGGCAATGAATAGAAGAAGAAAGATAAAATAAAAAATATAACATAATTATTTAACTTTTGACTATTAATGTGGGAATATAAGTGTAGTATTTCTATGTAGGTACATATCTATCTGTATTTCTATTCGTGAATTTGTATTAATTAAACAGAACGAAATTAATTTTAATTTTGTTGGCTGATGTTGTTTGTCTGGCTTTTCTTTTTTTTTGGCAAAAATAATTTCTATATAAGTATTAGGTATAATATTACACAACCAAAAATGTGAATGTATGAATGCCACTAAACGCCTTTCTTTACATATCTATATGCACCTATATACATATATTTATAAGCTATATCTACCACAGAGCTATTTAGAGAACGTGCCCGTATCTCCTATAATTTCCCTATAACTTGAAATGCAAATATGTGAGTAGTCTATTGTATAGCTTAATTAATGAGCTATCTGACCCAGATCTACTATTTTCCTATCTATGTGCAGTTGTTATTTCTATGGTAAACTATTCATATGCACTGGTTTAAATTTTTGCTTTATTTAGTCATTCAAATGTGAACGCATTTTTACTTTAGAAAAGAAAATGATAATTCAAAATATTATCTTGTGAAGCATAATGTATACTGCATTAAGTTTGAAATTATATAAATGTAGAATTAAAAATGCATTTTTTAAAATAAGATAAGCTCAGCTGCAAGATATTCTTCTTTGTTTCGCTGTTACGGTATTATCTATAAAATAATTATTGCCTTCTAAAAATCTTGGAATTTCCGGCCAGTCTAATTTTATTTCAAGAATTAATTTGTTAATGTGCGTTTAATACCTAAAGATAATATATATAATTAGTGGGTATTTTGTATTCCAAATATCCGAAATCTAAAGTTATTGTTCGATGATACACTTAGCGTCTCAACAACGGCCAAAGTCAACTTTTCATGAACTAAGTTAATGTTAATAAAGCAAACGAAAAGTTTCGGGATCAAAATCAAACTTACTCGAAAACTCGAATTCGGTTCCAAATTTTAGGGATGTCCCCTAAAATTCAATCAACATGCTCCGTCGTTTAGCGCCAACGACGCCACACCTTATAGACGTCACAATAGCAAAATTTCTCATAAACTTTAGTATGCCAAGATACAACCTATTGCCTATTCTTGTTTGCAAACAAGACATACCAAACATTACCAATTTAACGGCATTGGAACTGACTCTCAAGTCAGCTCCAAAAATTATAAAAATAAAAATATCATATAAAATAGTTGATTAAAAAAGACAGAAAGTGTAATATAATAAAAACTGAAAATAGGAACTTGGCTGTGTCTGGTAGTTTTGCCTACGTTTATCGCCGCCACTCGGATATTGGTCTTGCGATTCGATTCACGGTTGTCATTTTAAAATGTTTGACGAGAAAAAAGATTGGTCGGCTGTCACGTCTCTATAGTTCGTTAGGAGTGAATGCTGGCCGTTGTGTGTTGTATCGCTGAATCAGTGTTTTAAGGAAAGTCTTTTTCACTTCGAAGTCAGGAACGTGTGGCACTCTTTAGCTATCGGGAAATGTAAAGATTTGGAGGCGGATACGGAATTTACATGTTGCGCATTTTTAGAAGGTACTTTTTTTAAAGATCTTGTTGAAATGTAGGTATGTATAATTGTATTATGTTTTTATATGTAGTGTCCTTATGAAAAAAATGTTGATATGGAAGTTAAAATTAAAATATTATTGAAGTCTTTATGTAACATACGCTGGTGTTGGTTGATATCTTATTCTTAGAAAAATGACACACGTGTATCATGTTGTTGTCTACTGAATAATAAATACGTAATTCAATTTGTGAGTTGTTAATAACAGGTTATTACTTTGAACATATCAATAGTAAAAGAGAAATTTAAACAATTTATATAATTTGTTACTAATAATTACATAAGACAATTAAGTAAAAGCAATGTATTCTTTTTCAGAAAAAAAAGTGTGCTATTTTTATCAAATTTCAAAGCAATCTTCAATCAAAGAAAAGGCTGCGTGTTTCACGTAAAATATAATATAAAGACATAATCCGTACCCTCTTTTGTTTCTCAACCGTCGAGCGCTCTCGGATTTTTGAAGTTTTCTTGCCCGTCCGTATGTCTTTGATTAGTTTAAGAACTTTGGCTGCCGGATCAAGAGATCATTGTCTTTTTACATCGGCTTATAGCGATCCCATTGAATGTTTGCTTTTCCGTAATAGGAAAAAAAACGAATGGAATACGAACCGTATCGTGTTTGCGGCAGTCGCTGGTGAGATTAGGTCTTTGAGGAATGAATATATATTTTTACGTTTTTCATGTTCGAGTTTGACTTCAAATTGTCAGACTAACTACGTTGTGTTGATGGTGCAGTACGCGCTATGCAGTGATGATAAGACAAAGATAAAAAATCTTTATTGATACTGTAAAGTTGCAATACTTATTTAAAATATTTAATTAAAAAAAAAAAAAAAAACCGGGACATTGCACACATCGCCATCTAGCCCCACTCTAAGCAAACGCTTGTGTCGTGGGTACTAGATAACGGATATAATACTTATATACTTTTCTTTTGTAAATACCTATACATACTTATTATACATACAAACGACCAGACTCAACACAAGTAATGATATATATTTTTTAAAGTACATAAATACTTGTGTCATGCGGGAATCAAACCCGCGACCTCTAGATTAGAAGGCAGAGCCACTACCAACTAAGCTAACAGGCTAGTCCAATTATAGCAAGTGTTTATAGTAATGAAATTAAAATATAACCATGTCATGTTTTTTAACTTCACAGTTAAATAATTGACAACTCGTCGTTTTGTGCGGATATCCTTTCAGCACCTTGCTGAAAGGATATCCTCACAAAACGACCCTGTGATTTCAAATATTGAAAGCATGAACTGACCAGGGACTTTTAATAAGTATCCTGAACATTGAACAAGCCTTAAATAGCATGGCAACAGAAAAAGTTCTACCATTGTTCACTATGCTATATACCGATAGGTGCTATATATGTTGTCATTATCAATCAATATCTAAAATTCATTGATCCGTAATAGTTTAGATAGAAACGGAATAATTAAGTGATGTAAATTCTCAACCGTCAATATACATTACCCTTCAGTTCTATCTTCGTTCCTGTGGGAACACTTACGGTTTTGGTGGTCTCCAGGAATTTCAAAGTCCCTGATTAGTTAAGGAACTTCGACCGCAGATCTGTGAAGATCTGTTATACTTTGTCTGATAGAACATTGTGACTTTTGTCTGCTATATTTTGTGAAGCTATTTGATTGAGTTTTGGATGAAGTTTGGAACGGATTCCGACGACAATGACTCGTGTATTTGTCTGTAATGAAAATCTTTTATTTGCTTCAAGCGTTATACTTGTTTGTGTAACAAAATGCGTTTATTTAGTTCAATCGGAATATATTTTTGTATAATGTAAGAGTATGTTGTAAGGTTAAATAAATGACATGGGGAACATTCAAGTAAATTTGTTCTCAATAAATAACAACTACCAGAGAACTACTAGACTATTACTATTTGAGACTATTGAGAACCTTTCATTTGTAAAACTATTATCTTAATAAAAAAGATTTACCAATTTAAAAATCGAATACAGAAATAGGAAGTCCAGTTGTGATTAAACTTTTTTCAGCCAAGAGGTTTTGTCGTAGTTGTACTGTCCTGTAATTAAGAAGCTTATCACTGCAAAGTTTCGACACCTCAATCGAAGTTGGAAGATCAGAGGTAAGCTCTGGACTTTATCAGATAAACTAGGTGTCGGAATCAAAGTAGGTAAATACTTGTCTTTGAAATAAATGCGGAAGTTTTTCAATTTGTTACGCTATAATCTTTTGTTAGTGGTAAAACTGCATATACAATTGAGTTTTTAGGATTATAATTGGTAATTAATAAAGGAAAATGTGATCACATCTTAAATCCTTGTGTAAAGGGTTTTTTAAATGATACAGAAGCCAAGTTTAAGAAATAAAAAAGTCTATCCTCACCCGACGCGGTGCGCGAGCGGCTGCGAGAGCGGAGCGGGCGCAGAGGCGCGGGGGTGCGGCAGCGGGTCGGCGAACCAGTCTGGACGACGACGAGGCGGCCAACCGGGACGCGCGTGCTGACTCGTCCTCCTGATGATGGAAACCTCAGTTTTCCGAAACTTGTCGAGCTAATTTTTCGACGTAATTATTAACGTAAGTGCTAGCCGGTTATTACAACTAAATTAAATCATGCCTTACGGGAACATACAGCCATACAGTCCATATAAATTACTTTTTATTGATACCCAGATAAACATATACATATTTTTTTTGGCCTTTCAATCTAAAATATCATAGTATAAGTACTTATTGAAAGGAATTGAAAATATAAGACGTTTCAGTAACTTTGTTTAATATTAATTATAGAAGTAATCTACGCATTATAATACACTCAAATAACTAACCTACAAATACCATTTCGCCATCTATCCAAACAATATTCAACTCTCTTATTTCCGGTCCAAATATCTGAATACACAGATGCTTTTGTTAGAATCTTGGCATCTCACTCAAAGGCCGCAGTCGTTTGGGTGATTCCAAATCTACCAAATATGTATTAGTTCGCTTTAACTTGCCGGGTGCAATGAACTTGACCTATTTTATTTTGGGGCACCATTTTGGGGGCTTTGTGCAGATATAGCGTAATAAAAAACGTACAAAAACAAGAAATAGGGTTAAGTAAGTAACAGCATTATTAAAATCTTTACTTTTATTTTCTTGTAACTTTAATGTTTCATCAACTACGAGTATAGAACGGCAAATTTCAGAATGTACATATATTGTACTGGTCAATATGATCACTGTTGCCAAAGAAAGTAATTGATAAGTAATTACTAACCAAGTAATACTCTCCTAAGCGTCCTAGCCTTCATCCCAATATCCGAACCATTTGTATTTCATTAGCACTAAATCTCATTGTGCACACAAAGATAGATAGATAACATTTATTAACATACAGAATTACAACTAACTTATTACAATAATAATAATAAGAGTTGGCATCAATCATGTCTCGCCAGACATTAATACAATTCTAACTTTAAAAAAAACCTATGACCAATTAAAATGACATTAAAATAAAATTAAACTTATAATTATTTTAGCTGTATAGGGGCTAGATTAGATAGTTAGTAGTCATAGTCCGAGTAGATTGTTGTTTTTTGTTGTCATGCATTATAAAAATATTTTAAATAGATGTAAAGCTAGCATACATATAATATGTATGTATAAACAGCTACTTTAAGTTTGCACAACTTATAATTATATATTCAATGAATTCAAACAAATAACAATCAAAAAATCTTTCACGTTCAAAAAGTACGTGATCATAAAAATTAGACCGTAATAATTTATTTGTAGCTCATAAAAATGTATAAAGCGTAGTCACCAACTGTACAAACAGGGCATTCTATGAATTTGAGACAACTGTCCCAACGAGATAGTATTTTAGTGTATTTTATTGTCTACTATGACATTTATTTTATTATGATTAAAATTCTTGCCTCAAAGACAGTAAACACTATTTGATTGGATATGTATTAAGATGTTATTATTTAATGTACTAACGATCGTAGCAGGGTACTAACATAATAATAAAATTGTAAGAAGGAAAAAGTGTATTATATGACAGCGCGTTCGATTCAAACAGTGTTCAAGTTGTTTTTAATGTCAATGTCAGGTGTCACAATCTTTTTTTTTTGTGTTATGGCTTTTGCGAAGTTTTGACTTTGCAATTCTGCCAGTGTCAAGTGGGAAGATAGGCCGTCAAACTGAGAAATTCGAAGTGAAATTTTGATATTACGAGTATGTACGGTGGTTCTACATTGCACAGTTGAGTGCTTTTTCCCCCTTTTTGCTTTCTGTAACAACGATGGTTAACCAATCTACAGACATATACAGGACAAACACAAACATAGATTTACATATACATACATGTTAATTAAATTATAATTAATGTTACTCATAATTTTATTCTTTTGTTTTTAATATATTTACATAAGATATTTACAAATGTCACACACTTTGAAATATATTAGTTGTAGTGTTTGTGTCACTGTCAGTAACAGCTGATATTAAATGGGGAATAACGTCGGAAGCCCGCTCTGACGCAACAACGAACGCTAACGCCGTGCGTGAGACCGGTGTTTTTACTCAGTTCGGGTCGGGAATCGGTTTGCATCGCGTTGTGGTTCTACGTGTTGGTTGGAGAGTCGGTCGAATTAGTGTAATTAATCATCAGACCTTCTACCTACAGTTGTATTTTCTAATTAAATTATGTATGTAAGGTCTTCGCTTGCATAATACGTCTTCCATATGCGTCGCGTTTCTCAAACATTCGGTATTTTGTATTTTTAACCGACTTCCAAAAAAAGGAGGTTATCAAGTCTTCTGCAAGTTTTTTTTTGTGGATATGTTACGCGATTTCTCCTTTGTTTATCTACCGATTTCAAAAATTATTATTTTATTCGTTGAGGATAGTTTCCGAGATGGTCCCATAAAAAAAATGTTTTTCATTCGGTTCAGTACTTTTTTGAGAAAAAAACAATAAACCAACAAATTGGCATATACAATATGATAATAAAGTTTATGCAATCAAATTTTACCCATATTTCCAAAACTACTAGTCGGATTTTGATACCGTTTTCTGTGATGTGTTGAGGTTTAATGGGTGCATCTTTTTAGCTATGTATTACGATGGCAACTCAGGGGGCGCTGCTGTCTGTATACACTATATCTTCTGAATTATCAGCCCGATTTTGATACGGTTTTCTCTGATAGGCTTAGATTTGTTAGACTGCTCCGTTAGCTTAGTTGGTAGTGGCTTTGCCTTCTAATCTAGGGGTGCGGGTTCGATTCCCGCATGACACAAGTAATTATGAATATTAAAATTTGTAATTACTTGTGTTAAGTCTGGTCGTTTCTATGTATAATAAGTATGGATTTACAAAAGAAAAAGTATATATGTATGTATTATATCCGTTATCTAGTACCCATGATACAAGGGTAAGCTTAGTATGGGGCTAGATGGCGCTGTGTGCAATGTCCTGAAATATTTATTTATTTATTTGTTTAGCAAATTAATTTATGTTGTAAAATTTTTTGATAGGCTTAGATTTGTTCAGTAACGTGACAGTAGAGTTGAAGTCGGTTTTTGCTTTTGTTTCAAATAATTATCTAGTTTAATCTCCAGTAAATTGTAACGTACCGTCAACCAGTTAAAATACTACGTTTTACATCTTCACGCTCGGATACCCATGCTTAACCTGGTAGAGTTATTATTATGGAAAAGCTAAGAGGAATGCTCAGCCGCTATCTCTATGTAAATACATACATACATTAAATACATACTCTTATTTAGTTTTATTAGTGTATATATGTGTATATATTGTTTATTATTGAATAAAATGAACAACACATAGAATTAAGGTTATATTTGTAAAATGGAAATACATACATTTATTTAAAATCTTTGTTTAAAATGTTAATATATTAATAACAAAAATATTTCTGAGAAATCTTGACGAATATATTGATTTCTTAGCACTTTAAATAATAACTTCATTGGGCCAAGGACAAGTCTGTCGTATCCAGGCCTTGATTTCCCATAAAAGACCTGAGAAAAATACGAAAATATTACAAAAGGTAAACAACCATCTTGAATACTGAGGTTTCCTTTTTTCTTTGAAGTATTTTCTCTTTAAAAGTCCGAGAGCTTTCTAATTAGTGATAACTCTGTGTAAATTACACTCTGGATTCTTGGCTTTTTGCGTGACCTAAAATCTTTTTTGTTTATGTTTTCTTAACAAGTTGACGGGTGTTGTGATCAAAGGTTGGACTTAGGTTAGCTACTTAATTGTATATTTTTGGTGAAATGTTTGGAATATTATTATTTACAAGTCTCGGCAAAATACTTTCTTAGTATAAATCTTCTGAGTACATATTTTTTTATTATTTAAATTAGTCGATTTTTTTATCAGTGTACATAATGCCTGCATAGTATATTGAAATAACAAACACCTTATCAAAGTTTGTGTTTCTGCTGCTTCTTATGCACGAACAACTTACTCAATGTCGATAAAATCTAGACCGAGAAAGAATAAACTCGAATAAACGTTACATACAAGGTACTCGCCAGTTTGTCGGTTTTCTATGGGTTGCATTTCGGAGAGTGTGCCGCGGAATTGCACGAACTAATTCCGCCCGCGCCCTTCTATCATCGGACGAGTAGAGGTACGGCAGGACGACACCGGTTTATGGTGGAAGTTCCTAAGTCCCGCACGAAACGGTACGCTTCTACCTTTATTGTTCGTACCGCAAGGTTGTGGAACTCCCTGCCTGACTCTCTGTTCCCCACGCACTATAATCCAGCGATCTTCAAAGCGAGAGTGAATCGGTTCTTATCGGGTAAGCACGCTCCATCTTAGGCCATAGCCCTTGCCTGCTATCAGGTAAACTATGGTCAAGTGCAAACCCGTTCAAGTTAAAAAAAAAAAAAAAAAAACTCTTATCTATTATATCCTAGATTGACACGGATACCACCGCGAAACGCTGCTAGTCTTATACAAATAGCTCTAAAATTATCACCCACTTAACTCACACCCACAATTTTTATGTATTCTAAGCATGGTTCTTAATTACTCCACAACAGCTACCTAATTGACTAAACGCTGGCCCTCGTCAAAAACTATTCGCAAGTAATTCTCGAAGCCAACACATAAATATTAATGGCTGAGTGATAAATGGGTGTTGCTATTAATATTGTAATCTGGTGAAAGGCTCAACAATGAGGGACCTTGTCATGTACTGAACTTGCGACAGCTCGGGACCTTGTTTACTGGTCACACTGTTTATTTATGAGTTATTATTACAAATAAGAGGTTTTTAATAAAACAACACACAAAATTTATTAATTTAATGAAACGAACAACAGTATATTATTACACGTTTATTTCATTTGAGTGATCAGCACAGAGAGAGGTTAGTTATTTTAGGTTATTTGATGTTGCCATACTGTGAATAAAATATTCCTAACAGTTTTCTATGGATTTGCGTTCGTTATTAAAAACTGCCACTATTAACTCCTGAGTCACGATCATTTGTAATTTCATCGTGATCTGAAACGAAACTAACAAAATAATTGTGTACCTTCGTTTTTAAATATGATATGTTGGATTCAGTTTGGTGATAAAGAAATTTAATATAAGCAATTCTGTTATATTATTACAAAATAGCAATAGCTTTTTTAGCTCATGACTTAAAAATTGAGCTCGCCTTTTTAAGAATAAAAAATGGCAAAGAGCTGAAGGTCGATTTTAATATAAAACAAATAAAAAAAGCACAAAGCTCTGTTTCTCGTGGCAAAACGACCGCAAGAAATTATAACAAAGGAGTAATATTTCTTCTCGTAATAAGCGACGTGACTTCGTAGCGGCAAATTGGTTATTTCTTTTGCATTTCTGCAGAAAACACTTGTATTTTACAACTAATGCAAGCAATTTTACAGATTTTTCTCCGAGTTTGAAAGAGACTCTTTAAAAATTTACAAACATCCCAATAACCGTTTAGTTGTATAAGAATGTACAATTTTAGAATTTTAAATGAGTTACTTTTGCAGTTTTAATACAGCAATTCATAATAATTAATTAATTAATTTATTCGAAGCGCCCTTCGCATGCGATTACCAATGTTAAGCAAAGATCGACGCAGTCAGTCCTTGGATGGGTAACCAAAAAGTGGCATTCCATTTTGGGCGCTTCCATGGATCGGATTACACGTTAAATTGTAGGTCCCGGCTGTATGTCTAGTACGTCAATCGTTAAGCAATGTCACAGGCCCTAAGGCCGGCTTGATGAACTCTCGTCACCAGAGTTGACCACTTTCATTCGATAAGAAGAAGAAGATACATACATTTATTATCCGCAACCTAAAAAAAATGTACTCAAATTTTCCTTAGCAACGTCTACAAATCAGTTCTTTGTATTTTCTAGCCCATTTCGTAAACATAAGCAATAAGCGCTTACCTATAAAGCCCACTAAATCATTCATCCCTAAAACTAAAATGCCAAAAACAAATTGAATTGTGCCCTAGAGCGATCGATTTGCTGTTTTGCGACCGACCGGCTTTTTCCTAAAGGGCTGCCTTTATCAAACCTTTATCGTGACACTATGCGATGCATTTAAATTATTTTATTAGGGTCAGCTCTAGTTTTAATTGACTTTGTAAGATGCCCAAATACATATGCCCAAAAGTATAGTAATGCAATAGGCAAGTGCCATGCAGTTTCCCATTAATAGAACTTTTATTTAGGGTGTTATAAAATAAAAATAGACAATATTTCATTCCAATGCAACTTGATTAACTTACTATTACTATAGACTAAAAAAATATACCACTATTATACATCGTATAAATTGAAATAACATGCATTGTTGCTACTTTCCTCGGTCCTATTGGGATGCCTTGTTGGATGAAATAACAACGAGTTGGTATGGTTTGATACGAGTGGACTGTATGTTATGACTTGTGTTGCGCGTGCGCCGTGCGGTGCGATAGACGGGGTAATGTGTTCTGTTGGCGCGCGGGCTGCCCCCTGTCGGCGTTGGCGGGAACCTCTCCAGTTGGTCGACCTGTCCCGCCGTTATGTTGGCAGCAGGATGTGACGCTCCAACATGCATAAATATTTGTTTAAATTGTGATTTTTACAATGCAAAACATAAATTACTCTCGCACTGATATCGTTTCATTTGACCAATATTCAAATACCTGACAGAAAAGTGCAAAAAACTGATACTGACAACGGTTTATAAACCACTTTAACAACTCAGGCTTAAAAGTCTATCTCCTTTTAACATAATATCGTGTATTTAGCAAAGGTCGTAGTGTGATTGGTCCACTCTTTTGTTCCAAAGCTTTACCCAAAGGTCTAATGTGAATCCGTATGTATTAAATCGTAAGCAGTAGGTAGCAAATTTCATGACAATCAGTTAACATGATGATATTTTTTTTGCTGTTGCTCCTTGGTACAAATGTAACTCAACAACAAAAAAAAACCTTATATAATCTTATTATTTCTCCCTTCATCATCTCTTGTACTTGGCAAGGGTTGTAGTAATTAGTCCATTCTTTGTTCCAGGAGCGATGAACCCTCCCTGGGTCTAGTGAGCGATGGCGAGGTCCGCAGTCTGCCTGTTCACGGTTCATTTCCTTTCGTGCATTATCGGTGAGTTGCCTTCTGTGTATCCCTACCTTTCGCTATCAGTAGATTGCGCTTTAGAATAAATTAATTGATCAATAGTTAGTCATAACGTATGTATAGTAAATTCAAAAGTTTTAATGATGTTCGCAAGAACCGTTGCGGCGTATCTTATTCAATACTAAGTTAATTGTATACAAACTAATTCAAAGTACCAACTAAGTTACTAATGAAATGAAATATTTATTGCTAATTACAATAATAAAGACTTTTTCTAGCCATTCCAGATATCTGTGACATTTTATAGAATTATGAGCTGTATATAAAAACAGAGACCTAAATTTCATTTACATAAAATATGTACTCACTCATTATGTACCTAAATGACACTTTTCTCCACTCATCTTAGAATTCCCGTTTTTTTTGTTTAACGAGTACTTTAATCCGAGAAACTAACATGTAATATACATAAAAATCTTATTTGGATTTATTCAACTGCTACTAAACGGTCTACTAGGTACTTTATGTTTCATACGTTTTGAAACATGTCTATTGTCTGCTAATATTTAGAATTTCGTAACATCAGATATCACACACACCTGTTCGGGTAAAACGAATTTAGCACACAAAAGCCTTTTGTATTTTTTGGAAACACAGACCTTGTATACATTAACTGATACAGGTATTAGTACTATGACACCGTCTACAGTAAAACAGATGTTGTTTAAATTATGAAAACTATAGGAGCATTAACAATCTTATTATAGTATACGCCATACAATTTAATGAATGTGTATTTTGTAGTAATTCTCAACATCAGGCTCGAAAACAAATGGACGAAATCTCAACCATTTTAGCACTCTGTTTTACTTAAAATTTAACGTCATTACTCGAACGAAAACTTTCGCCGAAGCTTATTCAACTGAGAACAAGTATTTTCGGTATTCAAGTCTAAACTTCAAGTTGCGCAACAGCTTGTATAAAATTAGAATCAATCTACATCAAGAGAAAGGGTTTTAAATTGAAACGGAACAAAGTAAGATGGTCGCGCAATGCGGACGCTGTTGTTCGCTCGTAAACTACAGGTGGCGCGACGGCGCTTGCATAAAAATTTCACGGCACTCATAAAACGGGCCCGGACAAGGTCGCCTCGGACACTCGGAGGACAAACGTGTTCTCCTCATTACGCAACCCTCTTACACGAATAAACCCGCTACGAATTTAGCGACGACAACACGATCATAATTTAAAATTTAACACTTAATCAAGCTTCGGCTGACAATCAAGATTTACGTCTCCGCCGAGGACGTTTCATTTTCCACCCCATTTCTTTCTTTAGGATAACACGATTAATTTTTAATCTGATCAGTTTAAAACATTAATCGTGATGCGGCTGGATCCTTTACTCGACGCGTCGTTTTATTAATGGAATTATCGTTTGTTTATTCTTGCACCCGCTGTCAGAATACTCGCAGCCTTTCGTGATTTACGATAATTCTCGGGAAACAGGGTAAATTTACCAAAGTTAATTTTGTTACGGTTCTTTGCTGATTGTACGTGTTTTGTTTCGGTCGTACGAATGCCAAAAATTTGGAAACTTTTCGCCGGAACGGAAGTTTTAAAGTTCCGCTGTAAATCACGTTGACCAAGATTAGTTTTGGGGTGCTTGTACAGAGTTGTGACTAAAATGTTTGCTTTTTGTTACTCTCTTTATGAGTTATGTATGAGAAGAGCGAGATATAAATTACCGTCAAATAACATTTGAAATACCTACCTACAAACTTTATTGTGCCAGAAAATACATTAGAGTTTGTATTCTAGTATAAATGTTACTAGGACTGTATGGGTTGAACTGAACACAACAAAGATTATTTTACTACGCAATCCGACTACATCATCATAATTAATTAGTTCGAATTTTGTTTGTTCGCAAAAATAACACGGTGTTTACTTTATTTATGCGAAATTGATAAATTGCACAATTGTTATGAAAACAATGAATTTTTAACAATGAATTTAATGCTACATTTCCAAATATTATCTATTCAAACCACACACAACATTTCATAACCGATGGAGCACAGAACACAAACACTAGCTTATAAAAATTTTCTAAACAAATTCCGGTCACAAACAACAATGCGAAGCAAATAAAATCAAGCCAATAAACTAACAAGACACGTTCCTTCAGTTTGCAGGCAAGACAGTGGAAGCAGTCGCCCTCGGGACCAGAGCACCGTCTCGGAATCTTCCAGACGGTTTCGAGCAGAGTTCTTGGAAGACTGGCCACACACTCCAGGAGCTCCATACTTCGACCCTTCTACGCCAGATAACGTGACCGGCTTAGTTGGACACCCGGTCACATTACTGTGCAAAGTCAAGAATTTACAGAACAGAACTGTGAGTTATAATTTTATGATGTCATTATTTGAGTACTTTGTCGGCAAAGTTGCTCGTGTGAGTTGTGTTGTGAATCAAACGAATATATGTACACTGTACAGTAAGAGCTTTTTGCATTGTTACTAGTATTTTGTTGATATAGATTTTATATTTAAAACAGCGCTTTTAAACTAACGCCTATTCAGGCTTATTGAATAATAATAATAATAATAATAATCATTTATTTACACTTAAATAACTAGTTACAGATCTTAATGCTATGTACTTGTAAATGTAGGTACCTGCTTAAAGTAGAATACAATATTTAACAAGATAATAATTACTACATAGACATTAAGCACTGGGTGCACTACATTGCACACTAAGTCGAAACTTGTGTCGTGCAATGTAGGCTCTTTCCGTTGATTCATAGATGTAGGTACATAGGTATATGGAATAAAAACTACAAGTGATAATAAAAATAACAAGTATTACCTATGTACTTGAGTGTAGTTCTTAATAAAAAAATAGAAAAATAAATAAATCTAATTATCAGAAATTAGTATAGCTGCACATGTTCGTCAAAAACATATGTAACTACCTACATACATAGTTTCGCTTAGATATACACATCTATGATACTTTACTTATTAACTAGTCTTAGTTAATAAATAGCGAATTTACTTAGTTAATATAAAGCGAATCGCAAGACAAATACAAAGAAAAGCATATCTGCACAAAATTCATGACATTAGGTAAGTACATCAAATTCTAAGATCTAGTCAAGTGTCAACATAAATTATGTTCCTTCCATTCCAGGGTATTTTATTTTTGTGGGTATATCCTGTGATAACGCGGCACGATTATTGTGTGTATTCAATGTGTTATGATTGGGGCCTGCATTTCAAAACTAAATTGTCCGGTAACATGCATGGTATTGCAAGTTAATGTTGCACACGCACCTTGTAAAATATATGAGGACACATAACTAATGATAATGTAAAAGTATTCCTATTTAAAAGCATTCATCCCGACCCGATCATATTTTCGGCAAGCGTTTCGCGCACCGAAAGCAGCTAATCAACTCGTGGCGTGCGCCGGCGCGGCGGCCGGCGACTGGCGCGGTGACAGTGTATGGCACTTGAGTCTCGCGACAGACTTGAGTGGAGCCACGAATAGCGCCGAACGCGCCCGACTATTAGCCGAGCGCATCGAGTTGGCTGCGCGATGGTTGATGCGAGCGAAACGGCGGAGCTGTCAAAATTGATGTTATTGTTCAAAACAATGATTAAATTAATTGATTATGAATGTTAATAAAATAATAAATAACTCGTTAACAATTATTATTTGTTCTTGTGTAATAAGATAAGATATTTCTTTAATGCACACCAAAAAAATTACATTATGAAAGAAATTTATAAACTATTTTAATGCACATTGGGCGGCCTTATCGCCTTGGGCGATTTCTTCCAGGCAACCTTTGGATGGACAGGATTTAGAATTATAAATAGGCGGTGTACAAGAATACGTAAAATAAATAAATAAGTGAAAGAACACAATACAAACTCAGATAATACACTAATAAATAATAATAAACAATACAATACATAATACTATATGGATGATAAGTAATGATGATACACTAGGTTTTGAAATATGCTTAAGGACTTAGCTTGCCTAACAGGCAATGGCAACATGTTCCAAATGTAATATTTGCTGACAGAACAGTTTATTATTTTATTAAAACTAAAAACCACTTGGAATTGGTTTATTGATTTTCGGACGGGTCCGCGCGTTCGATCAAAATGGTTCGCGCGGATCCCGTCGCACTCGCAATCGATTTTAATCATTTGTATTATCGTTTCCACACCACTCTATGAAGTCGATAATATTGGCGCGTTTTTTTTATAGTGGTATCCCCGATAGGCCTACATCCACTAGTACTACACTCTCTGAAACTATACAAATAACAACATTAATTATTTTGGTATTTTCGTAGCCACAAATCTTCTTAAGGAGGATTAAACACCACAAAGGATTTAACACCTGCTGTAGGCTCCTGTTGTACGCGCTGCAGTAGAAATCGCTCCCTCCCGTGAGGTCGAGTCGCCGGTCTCCGTGCTTCACTCCCGAACGAGAGGTCGACGCGACCTGCATCAGCTCCAGGGGCTACAGCCTGCCCGTCCCGGCGCTGTCATTCGTATGACAAAAGCGCCGCCACGCCAGGCACATAACCACCATCCACACTCGGTCACCACGCTGCTGGCGCGCCAGACAGCTAATCGAGTGCCGTATTACCATAGACAGTGACTATTCCATCGACGTGTAAATGCATTAGTGCCGCGCAGTGCAACCCTGTTCCGCCGCCGGGCAGTGAGTTTTGTGTTGTGTGTTACACGTCCCTAAACATACCTGTGCAGTGTTTGCGAATGGCTCAGTCGGCCCGCCCCGATCAAGCTACCTGTTTGGGCGGCAAACGGGAGTTTGACGGGGTTCCCGCGATCCGCGCGACACCGCAACTTCTTACCAGTGCATAGAGCACCCCAAAACTGAACCGACCAATCACAGCCGAGCGCCGCCGAATCTGCGCGCCGGACATTCCCAGCATTATACAAATGAGTGAGTCGACCATGGCGGGCACCGCGGCTCCGCCAGTTCGACCCACCTATGCTGAAAAGCTGTGCGCGCCCGCAAGTGCGCCGCGCAGAAACTCAACCACGGGACCAACACCAGCACCCGCATCGCCGAGCCGACCAACTGGGTCGAGGAAACTCCCGCCCATCATGGTGGAGAGTCTCCCTAGTTGGCCGCTGCACCTAGAGGAGATGCGCCGCAGGCTGGGCCGAGCGCCCGCCGCGCGCCCCCTGGGAGCCGGGATCCGACTGCTGCCCAAGACCGAAGAGGAGCACCGCGTCATCACCAGCTACCTGACGGAGCTGGAGGGGACTGTGCCGGGATTGTCCTGGTACAGTTACTCTATGAAGAGCGACAAGCCGCTTAAGGTGGCGCTAAGAGGTCTCCCAACTGCCACCGACACGAGGTACGTGCTACAAGCGCTGCAAGAGCGCGGATATCCCGCAATCTATGCGCGCAACATACCACCACGCCTGGGGAGAGTCAGCTCAGTGATTTTCGTGGAGCTGAGCCAGATGCCCCGGGCACTCCTTACCAAACTCTACGAGACAACTGAGCTCCTGAACATGCAGCACGTGACTGTGGAGGCATGGCGCAGCCCCACGTCAGCCCCGCAGTGCCACCGCTGTCAAGCGTTTGGCCATGCCAGCGCCCGATGCCACCGCCCCCAGCGCTGTGTTAAGTGCGGGGGCCCTCACCACGGGCGAGAGTGCTCGCCCGACGCACCGAAGAAGTGCTCCAACTGCGCGGGGCCGCACGCGGCTAACAACCGCAGCTGTCCCTGGTTCCGGCGTGAGGCGCGCAAGCGAGCCATCCCTATCCCGGGGGACTGGCGCTCGCCCGCGCAGCCCGCGCCCACTCCGCAGCAGACGCCGCCCAAGCAGCAGTGGAGCATCATCCAGCCCGAGCAGATGCTGCAAAGATCCACACCAAGACTGAGACTCGAGCTGCCGTCTCCGGCGCCGGTTAGCCGGGCCGACAGAAGCAGCGAGTCAACACCCCCGCCAACAACAAGGACCGAACCAAGACGTCAGCGGAGGGGAAGGCGTGGTAGGGGTACCCCTTCCCCCCCCACCTCACCATCGTACACCCCACCGGGTACTCCACCAGCGGCAGTGCGCCCGCCGGCAAGACCACGGTCACCGGTCAACGCAGAGCCGCCACCGATCCCACTCCCGCGCAGGAGAATGGAAGGACGCACCACCACGCTGCAGGCAGAGCCAGAGAGCGAGCCGCAGCACGCGACCAACACCGAACCCCAAGGTCAGTGCTATGACAGCGCGACCGAGGTCAAGGCCCGCCGCTTCGACATGCTGTTGCAGCTGCATGTGGGCCTCCTGAAACGGATTGTGGAAGGCGTCGACGTGAAACCATTCGCCGCGATAGGCCTCGACAAGTTGCGCGCTCTTGCCGAGCCGAACGCGGCCAACAGCCTCGCCCCACAAGTGCTCATTTACCCAGACATTGACTCATTGTTATGTGCCCGTTTAAATGTAATTGTTTAAATTGTAAAGAGTTGGGTTTCCTTTCAAAAAACCAGCACGCTCCCACAAATCAAAAAAGCGGCCCGGCCAAAAGAGCACAGCCGGGCCTTGCATGGTTGTAGTCGTGAGTCGCAAAAGAAAATGCCGACCAAAGGAAACCCACCTCTAGTAAATTCCCTGGGGTTAGTATGCCCCGGAGCCCTGCTCCTCTAAAGAGATTAATCTCAATGAGGCCCTACCAGCTCCCCTCGGGGACTGGCAGACGATCACGTGACTCGACTTCTTAGAGTGGTGTGGAAACGATAATACAAATCAATCGCAAGTGCAACGGGATCAGCGCGAGCGATTCTGATTGAACGCGCGGACCCGTCCAAAAATCAATAAAATCAATTCCAAGTGGTTTTAGTTTCAATTAAATATTAACTATTGGTCAGCAAATATTACACAAGAACAAATAATAATTATTACTAATAATACTGTATTTATTTATTACGTGCGAACCATTTAATAATTAAAATTTATAATCAATTCATTTAATCGTTGTTTTAAACAATTAACATCAATTTTAACAGCTCCGCCGCTATCGCTCTTATCAACCATTGCGGGTCCAACTCGATGCGCTCGGCTATAGTCGGGCGCGATCGGCGCAATTCGTGGCTCCACTCAAGTCTGGCGCGAGACTCAAGTGTGTATGGCAGCCCGCTCACTCGGCTCGGACGACTGATGCGTGGAGGGGATACTCTTGCGTTGTCTTCTAGGGATGGGAAAGGCTCGATACTATATACGTTATCGCAGTGTACCATTATCTTACGATGTTTATTTTGATAATTATCTAGTGAATTGTATTACATTATACTTATATTTGAAGTTGATTAAAGTTTACTTAAATCATATAGGTATACATTAAATTAAATGGTAATATACATTCATGATAAATGAATGCACAATCTATTAGTAACATATTTTTTATTCATAATATTGTGGTTCACCACACGTTTTGTGGTGTATAACGTTAAGATAATTATCACAGCAAACCAAACACCAACGAAATACAGTAAGAAAATAACTTATAAGAATTTTCATATCGCCAAGCATTAGAATATCAAAGAGAATAAAAAAAAACAGCTCGTTAAAACTGAATAATTAACAATGACATTCACTTGTTAACTGCCGCGTAAAGTTGCTAACAGCACACAGTTAAGTCATTAACTTAAGTGCTTCTCATCTTAAAGAGTAATTATCTCAAAGGAAACAAGATACATATTTCTTAGCAAACTAATCAAAGAATGTCATTCTTGGTAAGTGAAGACTTAATTTCGCGAAGCTTACTTGCTTGAACTTAGCTGCACTTGTTTATATTACCTCGTAAGTAATTAAAACTTGTTCCTTAAGCAAGAAACAGGTGTATTGTGTTTAGCAAAGTTATGTTTTATCGGATTTGCATGAAAGACATGTAAGTTAAGTAGTGTTTCCGTGGTAATATGCTAACCACTGTAAGTTTATTCTATCTGCTTGCTTAGTATATTATATATTGAGAAAAATAATAAATAAATGTATGCGCATTTCCAAATCTAACCAACTACAATATTAACACCGGATACCATATTTTATTTATCAAATCTCAATCTCCATTCGTTAAATATTATTTTTTACTAATTACTCAGTAGTTCAAAACCTTTTTGTTTTATAAAATAATCTAAAATAATATAATATAAATCTACAAATTTTTAAATAGCAAACTTCGTCTCACACGAATATTTGTGCCACAGTTGAATGTATTATTGACAGTTGATACATTAGATGAAAAATACAGATATCTGACGAGGCTGTGTAAATGCGATAGCTTATCTGCAATCTCCATTGAGATCTCGCAACCCATTCATCACGAGACGCTGCTGTCAACAATAAATATCGATGGCAAATCTTATGTACTTATGTTTGTATTATGTGTACATCTATATTTTTCTATTATTTCTTGATATTTTGGTTATATTTGATGGTAATTTATCAAGATTATGGTTGTCTTGTAATTCTTTACAGTTTTTATATATTATTAAAATAATGATTATATATATTTGTGATTTATTTGCAAATTGTGGTAATTGTTAGTTGTAATAAAAAATATGGTTATTATTTCGTTGCAGGTATCATGGGTGCGTCACCGCGACATCCACCTGCTGACGGTGGGGCGCTACACGTACACGTCAGACCAGCGCTTCGAGGCGCAACACAAGCCGCGCTCCGAGGAGTGGGCGCTCCGCATACGCAGCCCGCAGCGCCGCGACTCCGGCCAGTACGAGTGTCAGATCTCCACCACGCCGCCCATCGGACACCCCGTGCAACTCAACATTGTCGGTGAGACACCACCTCTCTACTAGCTCGCATCACCTACCTACCCTACATACTGTTAATGACAACCAACACAGTCAATATTCAATATCTCTGCGCAAATCCTACTGTGTCAGCAGCACCCTACGCATTATCTACTGGGATGTAGGTACAATGCACTCGCACACATTGGCACATAGCTTTGAGACTCACTGTAGCGCAAGGCATAGTTACCGGCACGCTAAACATAGTCGTGTTTACTTCTATACATCTACAGCTACGCTGTAGCTATGTATAGCCGTAGCATGTGCTACGAACGTCTACAAGGTGTGTAGCAACAACTTAACAAAACGTCACGCAATCAACAAGCCACGGAAACTATGACGAACTTTAATTTATAATCCCAACTTACCTGATTATCTGAGACTTCAAAGGCTGAGGTTTCGACTAAACCCATATAAAATAGAAACAGTTTAAGTACATAACTTGAATTTGGTTTTGAGTGGAATAGCTCAATGTTTCAGAACATCAAAGCGTTTGTGAAGTCGAAATAAACCACCGACTTTGCAGCTAGAGTTAAATAGAACGTTAAACTGTGTCATAGCTATTGTTTTGGTGCTTAGGCTCGGAATATACGAGGCTGCTTCGTAGATGCGGGTGCAATTTTACTTTACAGCGAACATTCTGGAAGCGTTCAAACTTTGTTGCAGTCTCATTTTAAAATAATGCTTATAATGTCACATATAATATATAAAACAAGCGAAACATACTCACAGTCAATTTCGTTATCATTATAAACTAGGTAGCCACAAATATTGGAAACACCTACCCACATTATAGCATATGTACAACGTTGATTAAAAAAAAAACAAAAGTTACTACAAAAATTCAACGCATAGATATCCCAAGTTACTATAAAATAAATAAGATCAAAACAAAATGTATCATAAAAATACAAACACTTCTAGCTCCAACATTCAATACTTTACTCAAACGTCTCTCGTCACCTACACCAGTCCCTAGGCACTTGTAGCATTACAAAGAACCACAGTTTATGTGAGAGTATCTTATTGTGCTTATTGAACACATTCTCTTTTTCAACCTCGAACAAAAAGCATTTTGAAAAACAAAACCGACTTCTTCGCACTCCTTATACAAGCGTCTTTTGAAAACGCGTGGATAGTTACTTCTTTTAAACTATTTTTTTTATATGATAGACTCACGCTTGACAATAACTTGCCTGATGTTAAGCAACGTTATCTACATTCAAACGCGCTGGCTTAGAAAAAAACCGGTTCACTCTCTTGAAGAACGATAAATTATAGGATACTTTACTGAAGCGTTTTTGATAGAACATTTTACTCTTTTTTTATGGAAACAATGAAAATTTTCTGAGTTAGGACATACCTATCTTGTATAAAAAGATGACATACCTTATTTTAATAAGTACATTTCAATACCACAAATAGTTATAAAAACATCGGCGGACACTCATACAATCATACACTCACAAAATTGTTGCACACGTGATTGAAAGCTTGTAAAGACCAACATACCCCAATTTCATCCATTTTTTACCATACCACAAACATACGGTTCGAATTTATAACCTCCTTTCTAAAGGCGTCGGTAAAAAGGAGCGAAACACCTGTCTTTCACACCTTCTGCAAACTGAGTTTGGTTCGGAGGTAATGAACCGAGCGTTCTCACGGAGTATTGATACTTACGTAACTTAATCATGGGGGATGGGGTACAGTTCCTGACTAAGAAAATGGGGTGTCTTGTTAGTGATATAAATACGGCTTAAATAAAAAGGATAAAGGGGATTCATGTAAAGAGCTTTGTTTTTAGATACGGATAACTTTTTCAGAGCAATTTGAACAAACATTTCGAAAGTCATTTGAAAATCTAAATACTTTTACAGAACATGTAAATAGACTAAAAAATTACAAGTTTTTTCACGGTTAAACAAATTTTAATGCTTTTTGAAAACAATATTTTAATTATTATAAGAGATGAAATAGTTGAACAAATAATATTTTTTACATTAAACCTATATTCATAACTTTCTTCAAGGAATAGAATTTTAAAAAGTGTCTTTCGTATTTTTTTTTACTGTGTTGCATTATTTGCGCAAGCACTATACAAAGCTGATTGGCTCTGTGCCAAACACGTAACAGTAGAATATTATCTTGCGTACAATCGCGCCGCTGATTTGTTTTTAAGGGTCCTAAATATTAGCGTGACTTTGCATATCCTGTATATTGTATACTAGCTGTGCCTGCGACTTCGTCCACGTGGAAAAGTTATTTTGGGCATTAATTCTTTCATACATATTTTTTTGATATCTTGAACCGTTTTCGCATCGCACGCAACGGAAGCCCTCAAAGATGAATAATTTTCCCCGTTTTTTCCCCATTTTCCATTGTTTCTTCGCTCCTATTAGTTGCAGCGTGATGTTATATAGCCTAAAGCCTTCCTCAATAACTGCTCTATCCAACACAAAAATAATTTTTCAATTCGCACCAGTGGTTCCTGAGATTAGCGCGTTCAAACAAACAAACAAACAAACTTTTCATAATATATTAGTATAGATATCTATCTTCGATAGGTATTTTACACTAACAGGAAACCGTGATCTTCTTATCACATCTACATACTTTTTTACTAGTTTATAAAAACAAAGATTTTTTAGGAAACTACTTAAATGAAATTGAATTACAATTATAATAAGAAAAGAGATAGACACTAGGCAGTCGGAGTACACGGTACACCGGCGTATGCATTTGTATTCTATGTTAATATAGAAATCTGTAAAATGCATTAACCAATTAGTTCTTATTCGCTAAGCAATATCCCGAAGACTACAATAATTTCTTATCATGCAAGTACGGTTAAATGTATTATGTATTTTCACATTATTTCGTGATAAAAATAGGTTGTTTCTTACTAAAAAATATGATAATCCATGATGTTAGGAAGGATACACAAACCGGCCAACAAACATTTTTTTTTTAAATTGATGGTTAAACAAATATACTTTCTCTCTTGAGTCGTATTTCCTTATGACTGAGGGTCGTGACTCCCCCGCACAATTTAACTTGAAAATACAAGTCATTGGTGTAGAGCCGGATTCGAACCAGGGTGCGTCTGGATGAAAAGCACACACTGGAACCAATGAGCCACATTCACTTACTTACAACTTACTTAAATATATATAATATACTAATAATATATGTTTCTCCACAGAACCAGAGACCGAGATCCTGGGCGGTCCAGACCTGTTCATATACGCAGGCTCCACTATAAACCTCACTTGTATCGTGCGACACACGCCGGAGCCGCCTAACACGATCAACTGGACGCATAGAGGGAAGGTATGTGTAGGACTAATTGTATTTGATTGTTTGGATTGAGTGTTAAAGTAATGTGTGCGTGTTTTGCGTTGATGCAAGCCTGAGTTTGATTTTGAAACAAAAAATTGAGAATGCTCTTTAAAAAAACCGTTAACTTGACTGGTTGTAATCAATGTCTTAACTTGTTAATGTTATAAAAGAAATATAATAAGTTTTTAGTCTTGTTTTTAGCATCAGAACCCATAACTGGTTGTGATGTAAAATATAATCTTAATGATGATCGAAAAGACAGTACCTACCCAAAATCATGTACCTAAATGTGTTTTTTATGAGAAATAAGAATACGCGTGTGTCTCATTTTAATTTAATAGATTACAAAACATAATTATTAGTCTTCCTTTCATTCTTCTTCTTCCTATCGAATGAGAGTGGCCAACTCTGGTGTCGAGAGTTTATCAAGCCACCCTTAGGGCCTCTGACATAAATTTTTCCTTTAATTAAAATCAGTGTCATTTTTGCATATAAAAACAAAGTCAACATTAAAATAAAACTTATAAGGAACTATTTCAAGAACTAGTTTACCATAACATTTACCACAAAAATAAACGCCTCGCGTCTGATCCCTTCTTTAAGCTAACCCAAAACCTGACAATACCACAAACGCTATCAACACAAGAGCAGGAACCCAGAGCGGGCAAGACGTTAATATTTTAAATAGATCGATGGTGGAACCCGGCTTTGTTCGCTCATACATTATTTTGGGATTAACTTTACCTTACCTGGGAGTTTAGAGGTACCGCTGATATTTTATGTTCCTTAGTCATGTTGATGAATGTCTCAGTATTTTGTCACAAGTTTCGTTACCTTTACTTCTTTTCTAACTTCTTACCTAAGTTTTATGTTTATTAATCGGGTTTAAAGTTTTTAAAGTTTAATATAAGGCGGTATTTATCATTTAAAATTTGAAATCACTTTATGCTACTCTTATTCCAGAATTCATAAAAAACACATACATTGTCAATTACAATAATTGTCAGATAATTATGCTATTCCCAAAGTGAAAAAAATGATATCAGTTGGTGCATTAGTTTATTAATACATAAATTAATAAAATCACTTTACGAATACAGAAAAATACTCCTATTTTTCCTAGTTAGAAGGTAAATTAATCAAATGTTTCATTACTTGTCATAATAATATATACGTAGAGTATGTACAAAAAAATAATTTAATACATATTATTACAAATATGAAAAATACATAGCTTAATTTATCTTTTTTAAATCACGCTCATAGTTTTTCTTTAGTCAGTCATTTCATTCGATGCCGAAAATTTTAAAAAAATAATCATTTTTAAGTTCCTATCTATTATAATATTAGGCTTGTACTATTGATGGTCGAGACATTCCAAGGAACACTGCATTGCGTCACAGTTTAGATAAGCTCACCAACGTCAGTGTTTCTTGTGAAGATAGCCTTTTAGTACTTAGAGTTAAATTATACCTATACTAAATGTAAAGGAAGTCTAGAACTTGTATTTTCTTCAAACATAGGTTATTTTTTGTTATAATTCATGTGTCGGCAATTTTTATAATATTTAATGAGTAAACTTCAAAAGGAGCAAAATAATCTACTTTTTGTTACAATCTTAGCAGACTTCTCCTTCTTATTTCAAAAATATCAAAGCCACACAAAATAATATCCACACACAGTCACAAAAATATCGGCATTGCCATCTGAAACAGGTTATTGAAATAGAAACGGTACACAATACGGCAGCCGACGATATACATGGCTATTAGTAACTAACGTAACGACTAACTTGTTAAGAGCGGAATAAAAGATACACTTATGAACATCGCAAAAAAAATATTCTCGATACATTTTGTCAGAGTGCAATGAACTTTTGATTTTTAAATTAAATGAGTCAGCTGAATTCTTTTTCGTGAATTTCCAAAAATACCAATATAGAGTTATTGGTACTTACTTAACTTTTTAATGGTAATTAACCTTTAGGGGATAACTTAATTCGTCTAAAGTAACTTTTTTCCGTTATTTTTCACCAATTTCTAAAGGCAATAGAATAAAACTAATTTATCCGGACGTACCAAACCTGTCCTTAAAATTAACAGGTTATGCATTAATAATACTTAGTTACTTGTAACATACAGTATCTGTGTTTATTTAAATTTTCATCTATGAATCAATGGAAAGAGCCTTACATTTTACGATACAAGTTTCGACTTAGTGTGGAATGTAGTGCACCCAGTGTCATCTTGTCAAATGTTGTATCCTACCTAGTACATTTACAAGTACGTAGCATTCACATTTGTACCTAGTTGGTACAATTAAACGATTATTATTGTTAATCTTACTAACTCTGTATACAATTCATAGAGCAACCAATAAGCGTACGCAATAAGACCGATGCATTCACGTGTGAATGCCTTCACTGGCATTCAGACCGCTTGGATATTCGGTTGATTCAGAATATTAGGCTTTTGATACACTAGAAGCAAACTAATGATAAAATTTAATGATTATAATTGTACATATATTTATTTGGTTATATTGCTAAACTTATGAGTATCCCCCCTCCTCGAGTGAAATATAATATCACAAATGGCGGCCTTATTGTTGAAAGAAATATCTTGGAGGCAACTGTAGGATGGAGAGGAAATTATAGAAAAAACTAGACAGGGTGTACAATTAAATTTAACTAAGTATAAAAACTTAAACAATTGAAAATAATTATAAACTCCTTAAGCCCATACACATGTTTATACATACATACTTCGGAATATATAGAAATTAAGTTAAATACTATGTACTAAAACTACACAAAAAACCACTATAAACTTACATATGTACAATCAATCGTCAAGCGATGTTCTATATTAGCAACCTCGTTTAGGAGGCAATTCCAAGGCAGTAAAAGCAAACTCCACCTTTGCCATATTATATGGATATTATTTCAGTTGAAGTAGTCATCAAAATGTACAACTAAGCAAATGCCAAATAATTCTATCGCAATAAATAAACTCAACTGATGTTTATTGTGTACGATAACAAAATATATTATGAGAATTTGATTAAAATACAAATTTATAAGCAAAATATTTTTCTATGTAATAACGTCAGTTTATGTAACCATCTCAGACATTCATTTCATTTTAAACGATAGAAATGCAAGCTCCTCTGAGTAAATCATGCAGTAAAAAGGCATTTAGGTTACACTATCACAACGATTGTATTTGCTAGATATCGTATTAGGAGTTTACTAAGTAAAAGTCCACAATACTCTACAATTCAATGTAGAGTATATAATTACAAAATATAATTCAAATAAATTCACATACTCATGCAGTACTTATAATTTATCTACAAACAAAAATATATGACTGTGCTTTTTCTAAATCAAGAAATATTATCATATCATACAATCTTTTGGTTTCGTATGAATATATTTTTCCAACTAAGTATTATACCTTCTTAAGACATCAAAATGTGTTTTTTTGTGTGCTTATTACTTATTCGTGTTGCAACGGAGTGATAGATATGACATTAGGCATGTTGATAATAGAGACCTGTGGGGGAATTCAGTAACCGATTTATTATTTTAAAAGAATGCATCAAATCGGCTTCGGGATAGCCACCAATAAAAATTTTGTGTGTGTATTTTTTTCGTTTTCCAGACAAAATATTATTTGTATTTATAATGTGTTGATTTATTATGATATCCAATTAGAATATTAAAATACCAAAAAATACTTTAATGTTTCATCTATAAGAATGTAACCAGTGCCTTACTCCAAGCTCTGCAAAGTCAACCATTTTGCTATCTCTCCGAGCAGAGCTCATAGAAACAATTACGGGACGACATTTTATTCCAATATTTTTAAAGAATACGAGTCTAAGTTGGATTGGGGCGTCTTTTACCACTTCTTGTTTTTCTACTTGGAGGAAAATTATTTTCTGTTCTCTCGATTTAATTAAAGAAAAATGACTAGGAACCACTCGTGGCAGTTATTTAGTCTTACAGGGTTCCTACAAGAATAGTTTAATATAATAAAATATTTTACTTAATGATACCTTCTAGGTATGATCTACATTAAGAAAGTAACGTTATTTTATATTCACCAAATATAGTCCAGGGTAGATACTAAATTAGCTCGACAGCTATTTTCATAGAGGAAAACTGGTATACTTTACTTAAAAATGTAGTTGTCATCGTAATTTAATACAATAACGATTACAATTTAGTTTACTACTGATTTATTGTAGTGAAAATAAAAGGCTTTCTATTAATTACATAACAAAATAGCGCCAACCTCGTTAGCAAAAATCACGCCATTAAGATATCACAATCGGAAATGATGGCGTTAATGGATAAATAAATAATATTGATAGCGTCGCTAATGTTTTTTCGGAAATAATGGACAATTTACAGGAATATTATGTAGGTAGTTATTTTGTTCATAATTTCCAGATTATAACAATGAGATAACCGTGACAATTCAGTCGTTAATAGTTTATTTTGTATTATATGCGCGTAAAATGATGCAAAATAAATATCAACATTAGCATTATTCGAAAACAGCTCATAAAAGTACTGAAATATAAATTGACAAGTATAAATCAATACCTTGGTAATGCGGCCAGTATGCTGGGCACGCTGCCCTCTGGTAGTGGGCTGGAGCACTTAGATTATCTTTAGGCTTTTCTAAAGATTTTCTAAGTGCCCCTATTTGTAGTAGTTAGAAGTAGTATGTTTAGTTTTTCTTCCCTTGTTTTTATATTTTATTATTGTAAATAAAGTTTTGTGTGAAAAAAAAAAAATACCTTGATACATTGATTCCTAAGTTTGGAGAAAATCTTGCAAGTACCTTCAATAAGCTTTTTAAAATCAATAAGTTGCTATAATAATTTATTCATACTACGAGTATACATTATTTGGCAGTATATATTGGTTGCACCGGAAAATGTTATCGCTCTCTTAAAATGTACAAAAATATGCTAAAAGTGCAATATACCTAAAAGAGCCAAGTTTAAAAATGTGTTCAGAATTTTAAACCTGAGATTAAATTTGGTCTCTTTTCTTATAGCTAGTGCAAACGATAAAAATGCAGCCACTTATCCTATTTTTCTACTTTGCAGTTTTCGCAGTAAATATTCAAGAATCTCCCTTGAAATCCAGATAGTTATTCAAGCTTACCCATCTCATGAGCGTCTTTACAGGTCACTGAAATTGCATTAAGGTTATTCAGAATAGCCAAAGCACAGCTTTAAAAGTGAATTAGTGTTTTGTTGCGGAATAATAGAAATTTATTACTTTGTAGCTCCTTTACGCTTGAGTATTCTTTATTTTTCATAAAAGTTTCTCATTATTGTTGAATGCAGAGAGGTCGAATATAGTTTGAATGTTTTTAAACCATCAAATACCACCACCGTATTGTGTTTCTGGAAGAGGTCTGCACAAGATCGACGCAGATGGCACAAACAAAGAAAGGCCTATACCCAGCAGTGGGATCCCAAGGGCTGTGGATGATGATGATGATGATTGTGTTTCTATTACGTAATTGTCTATTTCTATTTCGATAATTGAAAATAGTTATTATACCTAAACCACATTATAACAAGATAATGCCGTTATTATTAGTAAGTATCAGGTAAGTCTTCGAAACACTAGCACCAGAAAAAAAAAACTGTAGGTACGTACATACATAAATAATTTAAATTGTTATAAAGTAAACGGCACTTAACTTAAGCTACGGTAGTTCCAAAGAAGATTAATTACCTCGCCTCGGTTGTGAAAATAATAATGTTACCGCTCTTAGTTTGGACTTTCACCACTTTCCCGTAGGTAAATAAATTAACTCTTGGTGTGTGGAAGTTTCTAACCGCGTTTGAAGACAAGCGGCGTAGATTGCAGCCGGGTATGTTCTGGGAATGAATCATCTTGATGTGAAACTTTACCGAGTTAGATAAAAATATGTACGTGGATTAGACTTAAGGTGAGTTATTTTCAAGCTATACTAACTCTAACTTAGACTAAATTTAGCTGTACGTAACTTTAGTGTCAATTATGGTAACATTCCAAATAGTTTTCGTCACAAATGTTAAATCAATTGAAGCATCAATTGAATAAATAAATAAATATTTCAGGACATATCACACAGCGCCATCTAACCCCATACCATACATGTATCATGGGTACTAGATAACGGATAGAACATTAAAAAATACTAAATATATAAAATATTTATCAGGTTAACATTTTATTTGCCTTTAAAAAAAACTGGCTTAAATAAAAAAAAGTACCTTGACTAACTATTCTTTCAACAAGTTTTTCCATTTTTTTATTTTGTGTCGCCATACAAGCAAATATTTGCTGAAAAGCTGTAGTGCTTATAATTAATATTTAGTTTTTAAAATAAGTAGAGATAATTTGCTTAAATTTGACATATCACGTTTTATCGCTTACGACGTAAATAACTTACGGGGCGTTATAACATTAAGACGTAAGCGATTATATCTGATAACACACGGCAGGTGAAATTGAAGTGACATACAAAGATACCGCAGGTTACAGGCGGCCATATTTGCTGAGATAATTCCGCACACATGGATGGAATAGGAAGTAAAAATTATTATAATATAAAAATAACCAATGAAGAACAATTATTGCATTTTAAACTACTTTATTTATTTATTTATTTATTTATAATGGTACACTAAACAGAATGTGTTCACAAATAAGATAATAATAATAATAATAATAATAATAATCACAATACTGTAATACTAGTGAACGCCCGTGGCTTAGCTCGCACTATTTCAGGATAAAAAGTAGCCAATGACACTTCTATGATCTCATACTACGAGTACCTACGTGCCTACCAAAAATTATGATGAATCCTTATGGCGTTTTTGTATTATAGGCAAACAGACAAAAATCCTTAAATCTGCTGATACGTGCTTTGTTATCTATTTAAAGAATAATTTTTTTTTTTCAATATTTTGTTTGTACAGATTTTTACCCTCTTTAGCTTTATAGATAGATGAAACACAAAAAAAGGAAAGGACAAAAGTAAACACACAATAGTTTAACTAAATACAACATATCGCAAACCAGCTACAACTCAGCATGTGCTGGAATTATCCAGCGCCGGTCTTCCACTGGAACTGGCAAGTGATATCACGACATCGTAGTAGTAATATAACAGTAGACAAAAAACAAAGAAAATCTACGGTAATGTGATACAAATAAACAAGCGAGAGCTTGGATTTTAAAAAAAAACTGCGAATAATATAAAGGTTTCTAATACCATTCAAAATATAAAAATCTACTTACTTATGTAAAGGTCAAATCTGAGCAGAAGTGCTGCTGCCAGATTTGGGTAGATTTATCTTCCAAGGGCAGAGACCTACCACAGGCGACGGCATTTGCGTAAGATAACTTGCTTATCGTGGGTGAACAAATAATGTACCTAGAAATGGCTCGCGAAAATGGCGGAAATTATGGTTTTAGGTATAGTAAAAAATTTGTATAATACACAAAAAATTTTTAAAACAAAATTAATAACTACTACCTAGATTACTTCACTACATAAAATAAAGCAAAGTCGCTTTCCGCGTCTGTCTGTTGTATTCAATGTTTCGTATTTCCTTTTTGTTGTACACCACATTCTTCTTTTTCCTGTATGCTTATTTCTCTACAGCCAACACAAGCCAAGCAAGGTTCCAGCAAGGTTTCCTGGAAGAGATCGTTTTCAGCGATAAGGCCGCCGCTTGTGGCACTAGTTAACAATTATATTTTGTTTTTAATATGTGTCAATTAAAAAAAAAAAAACTATCTCTCTCTCTATGTATGTATGTACGTATGTTTGCTTAGATCTTTAAAACTACGTAACGAATTTTAATGTTGTTCTTTTAATAGATAGAGTGATTCAAGAGTAAGGTTTATATGTATAATAACGCGAACAAAGCCGCGGGCAAAAGCTAGTCAAGTAATAAATGATTGCTATATTCTATTTCTGTTATAGGCGTCGAGGGTAGGTTTGCCTCGCAGGCTATTTTGGCTACCGTCAATCAAGTAAACTTGTTATCGGGCCAATGACGTACACAATTAGGAACAAGTCACGCTGGTATAATAGACATAAAACAGGGTTAGACTGGTTTTTAGAGCACAACTTTGTAATTGTATGGTGCGTAGCTGTTAGTAAATAATATTAAATTATAAAATAATAGGCAACATTTTTAATTCAGTACGCAACCCGTGGAAAGGTCTGGCCACCCACCACGATAAACTTGCCCAAGAATTCGGCGGGGGAGTCACGACCCTCAGTAGAGAGACCAAGCCTTACTATAATTTCAAGATTTCTTTAAGCACTTATCTGATCTTGTATTCTTTTAAATAATAATAATAATAATAATACAATAATTAAATTCCAGCATGGATGAGAAGGTTCCAATATCGTAATTCAATTACAACATTGGTGAACAAATTAAAATTGTAAAGCAACGAAGAGCAAAGACTCTCGTTTGCTTAGTATACTATGTCGTTGACTGGCACTAGTAATTTTGCCTCGATAATTATGATTCTGACAACCATTCATTAGTGAAAGGTTGTTGTTTTAGGTGCAAAATCAGGTTTACTGGTTTATATAACATGAAACATTTTACTACATGCAAATTACCTAATGAAATTTTAGACATGAACTGATGAATATTTCTATAGTGGCGCTGTAATAACGTTTGAAAAGTAAAACAGCTACTTTTGGCTTAAAATTGTCACTCTGTTGAATACAAACCACTAGACATGTCCCCTAGTTTTAGGCTATAATTCTTGATAGGCATATTAAGTGACTTATCTTTTTGACTGGCCTGTTAGCTTAGTTGGTAGTGGCTCTGCCTTCTAATCTAGGGGTTGCGGGTTCGATTCCCGCCTGACACAAGTATTTATGCATTTTAAAAAATGTATAATTTCTTGTGTTGAGTCTGGTTGTTTGTATGTATAATAAGTATGTATTTACAAAAGAAAAGTATATAAGTATTATATCCGTTATCTAGTACCCACGACACAAGCGTTTGCTTAGTGTGGGGCTAGATGGCGCTGTGTGCAATGTCCCGAAATATTTATTATTATTATTATTTATTTAACATTATAATTGGTTATGATCATTTGAGACGAGATGAACAAGTTTTTAAATAAATAAAAATGAACGATCATGAAACGATATTTTGTCCTGTTTTTTTTTACATGATATAGGCTCACGCTTGACTACAACTTGCCTGATGTTAAGCAATATTATAATCTACGATCTAGCGCGCTTGGCTAGAAGAAACCTGAAATGATAAAGAAATAATATTACCTTTTGTCCCCAGACGATAAACTTCGACTCGACCCGCGGCGGTATCTCCCTAGTAACGGAGAAAGGCACGCACAGCAGCAGTAGACTGCTAGTGCAGTCGGCGCGCACATCAGACGCGGGGGCGTACCAGTGCGCGCCTGATAACGCGCACCTGGCCAGCGCTAGGGTACATGTACTGACTGGTAAGGATACTTTACTATAACGATGATATATACAAAAGGATAAAGATAATATTTATTTGCAAGACGCTGTTGTGTTACATGATATAAAATCAAATATTAGTATCATACATGTCAACCATTACTGGTGTGCATATTAGACATAATATAAAAAAAAAAACACTATAGAATGTCTCTCTCTGAGAAAGGCACGCACAGTAGCAGTAGACTGCTAGTGCAGTAGTTTTTTTTGTTTGAAAATGGCAAAAAAGTTTAAGGTGATATTGTTATGTATAAAAATTTCCAAGTGACTGTCTGGATATGAGTATAATGAACTAGGTAGTAATTGAAACATATTTACAGATACAATATTTAATATTCATAAAAAGAACATGTTTAATGATGATGCCGATGTAATTTAAAATACATAATTTGTATTGTAGTTAATATGTATAACGGTATAAAAACTTTTACAGAAAAAACATTAAGAATAAGTGACAACATATACATGTTAACATAGAATTTTACACATTTAAAACTTAAAATGCTTAAAACCCATATAAAGATACACAAACTACATTCAGATAGGAGTAAGACTTTATGTCCAGAATTGAGTTTATTCCTGCATATTGAGCTACATTACAGAATGCAGTCTAGTTTCTCGAATTTTCTTCATTTTTGCACCAGCTAAGCCTAAAATTAAGCTCTGGCTCAAAATCCGACACAAAGCATTTTTTTGTTCACCGGTCAGAGAAAAAATTCACTGTGACTGTAACATTTTTCACATGAATTTGTGAAAAAGTCGATTCAGTGGATACCTATTTGTCTTGTTTTAATTGTGAAAAAAAATACTAACTCACTTCTAAATACCTACTACAAGAAAACGTAAAAACACATATATTTTTTACACGGAATGGGTTTGCACTTGGCCGTAATTCGCCTAATGTAAGGCAATCATAACGGTCTAGGATGAAACGTGCTTACCCAGTAAGAACCGATTCACTCTCGCTTTGAAGATCGCAAGGTTATATTCCGGGGGAACAGAGAGTCAGGCATAAAAAAATATTAAGGACAGATGTCTCAAAATGGTTTCAGTGCTTTAGCTTACTTCTAGAGGGCAGCATTTGTCATTTTGCTTGACTCATTGGTTATGCAAAATAGCATCCAACCATCATAAAAAGGGCAGTTTTAAAATTTAAACCCTTTCAAGAGATCAATCAATAACTTAGTCTTACTTCTCAGCTCTACGAACAACAACAGTGATTACATAAATATTCAACCAGTGTTTCTAATTTGTACGGCGCAATCGAAATCTGAATTTAGAGCTAGGCTGTTCTCGTTTCGGTGCCTCAAATGTAACATACTCGTACATCTTGCATGCAATTCTAGTCGTTATTCCCTGATTGCAGAGGCCATATTGGTTTGCCGGTAGATGAGGCAATTTGTAGTATTGTTGTGGTTACACACTATGCAGAGAAGTACTCTAGACATTTCGTACTAGGCTCGTACTGTATCTAATTAACTTAACATCATTTCATTATGCTGCTTTTAACGTGTAAAAAAGTTCAAATACCTTATATGGTAAAATGATTGATTTAATCTAAAAATAGTAATCATAAAGAGCATGCATTTATCAGATTTCTATAACTTTCTAAACTCGTAGCAATATCATTTTCTTATTTCCTATACGTCTTATACGATACGTTAAGCAAAAACCTTTTTTAAAAAAATCACACTTGTACGGTGAAAGCGACATTCGACTCTACAAAACTCATTTGTAAAGGTAATGGGACAGATTTGCGTAGATGTTCCGATTAGCTCCGGAGCCAAATCAGGCCTATTCCGTTTAGCCCCTACTGCCACTATATTGTGATGTAAATGCCGAATCAGCAATAATGAATACATTACTCTAGTGTCGCCTCTCGTGAGGACTGGTGTATTTAGAAAATTTAGAATTATTTAACTACTATTACATGATCAAATGTTTTTTTTTTTTGCGTTAAATGTAACATACAGATACTTAAATTAGGCAAGAGCCTGTACAACTTAGAGTAAGAAAAAGCTATAGAGGATCGGGTAGCGTGGCCACACATGAGACAAAAAACTAGAGTCCGTACAACATAACTCTGCGCGCAACTGGCAGCAGCACTTATGCTTAGAATTGGCCTCTGATCAAATTGCAATCAGAACATTTTAGTTCCAATTTTATCCGCGCGCAGAGTTATCTTGCTTGAACTCTAAACTATTGTTTTATAGGTTTATCTCTGCTTTAAAACAATCAATGCAAGCAAATATATTTAAAAATGATGCAGAAAAATGCCAAAATTAACTTCACAATTTTACAAACACGAAATTACTTTGAAAGTTTGTTGAGCTACTTATGTCGCTGGCCTTGAAAAAGCTGGCACGCTCTGAGAGACGGAAATAGTATAGCTTTGTCCTTTTCTGTTACTTATAATAACTCAATACTATATATCTTTCTTGTTGAAATGAAACGGAGCTACCCGCCGTCTATTCTTTTCTTCGTCTAAGCTGTACAAGTATATAATATTATGTGTTGTCTGTTAGAAACTTATAATATTACAATATATTGAATGTATTCTTTTTTGGTTTAAAATATAAATTAGGGGTCACTCAGGATACCCTCAAAAAGAATCTATTACCCCAGCCGCAGTATGTCCGAGCAGAGAGATGGAGCTGGGTCAGACATCTTTTTTACAATTTTTTTACATCAAAAGTGTCTTTTCACCACAGTGGTGCGATTCAGTCACTTCACTAGTTTATACCCTCGTTTGTTGCGTGACTGTGACTGAGCTTTTTACGATGAGCCAAATGGAAACAGATAAAGTAAAATGATCGAAGATAACGCACAATGGATTTTGAAAGTGCACTTCCAACGTTTATAGCTCAATTTGTCGTAACTGCAGTTCTTTTTCGATCAAGAATATTTTAAACAAAGGAAATGCTGATAATCTCTGGGTATAAACCGCAAAAATATAACGAAGCTAAAATGTTGTGTGCAACTTTATCTCTTATTTATATTTTTTTTATGTTTTCCATGAGTGTAATTGTACATTTATGGTGATGTATTTCACAGAATAGAATTTAAATTTTGTTAATTTTATTGTTGTATAATTCTGTATGAAAGTCGATTGCTTTATTAATATTTCCTATTTGCAATAAATGTTAGGTA
Organism: Macaria liturata; assembly: GCA_964023185.1. NCBI lineage: Eukaryota > Metazoa > Arthropoda > Insecta > Lepidoptera > Geometridae > Macaria > Macaria liturata. The sequence continues at coordinate 2,652,983 of OZ026820.1, read as the reverse complement.
TAACAGTGTTATTTTAATATAATTAATACACGTATTACATTGGCTTCATCGTTTTGGCTTGTAAATGAAAACTTAAGTGAAGTAATAGGCATGAATGGCGACCTTTTGTTGTTTTTATTGTTTTTCCCACAAACACATTCAACATGTGTTTTCTCAACCAGTTTACTTATTCACCTTTCCACAAACGAAAATGTTACCACAAAAGGGTATTTTCCCGAAAACTATGTAAAGTTATGTAGGCTAGGTCAACAGAACTGCGGTCGTTATTAGGGCATGAATAGAGAAATTTCAGTACCTTGATTCTAAATATAGAGATACCTTTATGGTAATTGCATTGCTCAGAAAACAAGACACGTGAGGAGACCGCTGAATACGACTTGATTTCGTAAGATGAAAGTGCTTGTATGGTGTGAAAGTTTGCGGAATTTGAAGAGCTTGAAATTTACCGCTTTGCTCTACTTTGAACGCAGTTTATGGCATGTACAATAATGCTGCCGTTGAAAATTTCGTCCCAAAATTAATTAATTTGCACTGTGTTCTAATAAATATTAAAACAACAATTCATTATTTAAAGTAAATACTACTTATCAAATAATGAACTAAACCTTAATCAGAATCCGTGGGCGGAATATCTATAATTTGTTCTAAAGTTTCGTGAAACTGATTTTTGATGAGTTGATTAGCAAATTAATCAAAGCTTCTGAACTCATCTTTCTTTACAATGTGGGCTTTAGTTTGCTTAGCCAACAATTATCAATTCTGAGCAAGTTTTAAATATTTGCTTATCAGTAAAGTTAACAGTATTAAGACTTAACCTACAACTTATCATTTTAGCCGTAGTTCAACTTAACATTTCTAATTACAACATCAACATCATCATTTATTTCATTGCAAAGTTTGTCGAGCTACAGCATTCGTAGTGAAATAGTTGTGAAGTTTAGTATTGCCGCAGTCTAGAGTGTATCATGCTTACCTATCTATTTTCTTTAGTTTCTGGTATATAGATTACAGGGCACATGCTACATGCCCGTAGACTCGTTACTTTTTTAAACTAGAACGGGTTTGCACTTGACCATTGTTTGCCTGATGTTTGGTGAGCAATGGTGAGTTAGTCGTAGGTATTCATATAAAGCTCATAACAGTTAACGCTATTTTGTTTCTTTTCCAATACTCGCAATCCATAAATTTACCAATTCCTCTACACGCATGTACATACGAGTGCTGTGTTGCAGTTCCCTAGTTGACTTGAATTAAACTTCAGCTAGAAGACGAAACTCGCAGGTCTTGATCTAGTTTAGGCTTACTTCGGAATATGGTCGGGTTCCTAACTCCACGCAAACAGGAGGTATGTTCTATTTGCTGAGCCATAATTAGTTGGATTTGAGCTGCAGTTCTGCTGTTTGACTTGGCAATTTTGATGCTCGAACTATTAGTTGGATAGACATACAGGTAGCTTGTTTTATGTTATTGATTACTGGTTGGTGTTTGCTTAAGATGACCTACCTCATACGTAGTCCCTTGTACCGGTTCAAGCATTTCATACAAAATAACATGAACTTTTTTTGACAATAAAATAGTACGTTATCAAAGATATGTATACGTTTCGTCAGCCTTTTCTTGTAAGCTACTCGTATGTTCAATTACAGTACTAAAATAAAGTTACATAATTGTAATATTTATTTTTATTGCTAACAACATAAATTATTTTGTTATTATATTTTGGATATCAGTTTCGAAAGAAAACCATGTATGTTAACAACTCTTTTTAATTTGAATTCTTCAAAATGGGGTATTTTTAAGGATTCGATTTAAAAATAAAAAAAAGTTACAAAAAGACATATTTACGTCGATTTCCTAACAAAACCATATAATTACGTCATTAAAAGACATTTAACAAACCTTTTCCCTGATTACCTTCCATATTTAGAAAATAAATTCACCGACGAGTCCTTGGTAATTTCGGGCTTTTCGTGACTACAAATCATGGAATAAATAAATTTTAACGGCCATTACCGCGATAATTGTATTTATGTCTGTAATTATTCTTTTTGGTGTTGTTATTAGCACAAACAGCCTTTTAGGTAATTATGGGGTTGTGTTATTTACCACAAAATTATTAAATTGAATTAACAATGCAAAGGTAAAAACAAACAATACACCAAAAATCCGGTGATTGAAAAATTAACTCGTTTCAACATACATAATTATGTAGGTACGTGTTCTAAGCTCGATAAATGTTAAGCATGGAATGGCCATTATTCCATGACATATATTGTCATAATTTATAGAATATAACGACATGTTGGTTCTGATATACTAAAGCCATCGTATAATGCTTACTACCTACGAAACACACTCATTGTACCTACTTACTTTTATACCATGTATGAATTTTATTGTAAACATTCACCATCTAGAGTGTACACTAGTAAACACAATGTGTTCACCACCTAGAGTGTTGTGTCTACACTATACATAATGCACCAACTAACTTCTCTATAAATTAACTCTTTTTGTTGCAGGCGAAACTCCCGCAGCCATGCAGGGTAGTGCTCAATGGGCCGGCAGTGTTGGTCTCCCAGCGCTGCTCTGCTTCACAGCCATTCTATTATGGCACAACTTGTAATGTATAAAGTTAAATGGACTGCAAAATTATCATAACAATAGTTCTAGTTAACTTCCTTGTGATAGAAAGTCGTTAGTATCACCTCGTATAATAAATTAAAGCATGAAAATCTTTATGAGTGGTAAACTGTTTTTTTTTGTTTAGTTTGGTTTTATCTGACGATGTTGGTTTTCTATATCAGGCTTTATATAAAAACGTATGAAAATACAAAGAAAATTTACTGTAAATATCAATAAATACATGCTCATAAATAATAAGTATAAAGATATTATAAGAAACACAAATTCAAACGTCAAAATTTAACAATGTTTTTTAAGATATGACCAACTTCTCTATTTATGTTTTCATCCCTGTACCTAAGAAAACTTATCAACTATAAGTTTATACAATTTTTTTTTTGTTACATATGATAATTATATTGACATTTCTTTATCAGAAATTCAGTAATAATAATTTATCTGTAAACAAGTTCAAAAGAACTGTGGATGATGTAATTCTGTTCTCAAATGTTTTCATAAATAAATTATACGAAAAATAACATTGACGAATATATTGTATTTATACTGTCTGAAGTAGTTATGTTTATTATGAGGTTGGTTCATCTTTATTTAAGAGTACCGTACGCCAACGCATGTACAAAAGTTATAATAGTTTTGTTTTATATATCAAATCGAATGTAAAAAATTTGAATATATAAAATATAATCGAATGTAATAAACAAGTATTTTTTTGTTATGGACTTTGAACGAGTTAATTAAAGCGGCTCGTTAATGTCGTGGTAAGAAAATTAAATCCTGGAAATTCCATGAAATTATTGACACTCGACATTTATGCCCCGAGGAGTTAAACGCGTTAACCCGGAATAAATGTAGCCTATGTGTTTAGTACAGAGTCTTATCAGCTTTCTTTTTGCTAAATTTAATCTTAATTGGCTCGCCAGTTCTATTTGTTTTTATAAAATAAGAAGTATGAAATATGATTAAAAAAATATCATACTTGACCTTTAATTTTTTTTACAAGCGTCATAATATTTTTTTTTTATTTACAAATGTTACTAGATATTCAAATTAAACTTGTATGAATAACAAGAAGCAATGCTGTGCCAATGGCATGCAAAATACATATATCCTAATAGCCAGGGTAAAGAAAGTAATAACTTAGTAATACTACTTTGATCAACCTACGAGAATAATGTTAACTCTTTCAATAATATTAATATCGAATAAGCGTAGTGTGTACAAAGTTTAGAATAAAAACGAAAAATTATTACATTGGTTTTGAAGTTTGAAGTTGGTTTAATAAAAGAAGTTTTGTAAAGTTTGTCTTGCATTTTTTTCTCCTAAAGTTTATCCGACATTCATACATATATTTTGGGTGTGCTATTTTAGAATTGTGATTTACTTCTACGTGTATTTAGAACTTTTAATAATAAACTGAGGGTACTGAGCGGCGGTACCGCGTCTATTTAGGATTACAATACAACCTGTGCTAATCCATGATCTTATCTCCTTACCAAAATACATCCGAAGTTGTTCAACTCTTTATATGTGAAGAAGAAAAAATATACTCACAACCTTAAGTTTAATTGGAAATATTGTAATCATCGCAACAAACTAATAATATTTGACATGATTTAGTATAACTAATAACACTTCTTATTTTCTATATAATAATAATAAAATTTAATAAAATTTATTTATTGGTCATCAAAAACCTTATAACTAAGTTACAACATTTTTTTTGTTAGTAAAATATTTATATTACTGTGTTAGGATCGATTACAAAATGATGTGATCTATGTTCCCCACACTAGGTTCCCCTGTGTCGTGGGGAACGCGCTCATCCTTCTGGATTTCAAATAGGTAACTATCTACATATATACATTAAACAAAAACAAAAACAAAATCTAAAATATATAACTAATAAAACAAAAATAACATCTATACTATAATATTATAAAGATGAAGAGTTTGTTTGTTTGAACGCGCTAATCTCAGGAACTACTGGTGCGAATTGAAAAATTATTTTGTGTTGAATAGACCATTTATCGAGGAAGGCTTTAGGCTATATAACATCACGTTGCAACTAATAGGAGCGAAGAAACAATGAAAATGTGAAAAAAAAAGGGGAAAATTATTCATCTTTGAGGGCTTTCGTTGCGTGCGCTGCGAAAACGGGTCAAGTCGTGGGTAACAGCTATAATTACAAAGCTGAAGAGGTTGTTTACAAAAATAAATATGATGCCCAAAATAACTATTCCACGCGGACGAAGTCGCTGGCACAGCTAGTAGTTGAATATATAAATAAGAATAGATATCAACCCAAGCAAAATATATGTATTCAACATTGAATTAAAACATTTACTGGAAAGTATATCAAATCTGACTAGAAATAAGCATCTTAATCCAAAATAGAACAGGTATACCCTACAAAAGCAAATGATACTCTAATTTATTATTCAAATCTCAAGTAAGTGCCTTTCTAGACAAATTCTCTAGATAAATTTATACATAATATATATAGTATGATTATACAGAGTTACTAAATACTAGAAAACCAATCTATACGAGGTATTTTTTAAATCGTCTTTACTCAGTTCAACTGGCTTTTTTACAGAACAGCTGCAATTATTATAAGTTTTTGAACAAAAGTAATAAGTTTTATGTATATGGTAAGGTCATGTATGCAATCCAATATAAAATATACAAAATTATGAACAATGAGATTTTTTATCAAAAAATTGTCTACATTTCATACATAACCCTTTACAAATTATGGCTTTCAACAATATGACACCCGTTAAAGGATTTTATGTACGATATTGTCAATAATAATAATTTTGAACAATATTATCTCTAAGTCTGTAAATACAAAACTATGCTTGAATGATATAGGTACTGTCGGTAGAAACTAAATCAGAAAAACGCAAAACCTGCCTTTTTCAGAGTCAGTGCTGAAATTCACGCCATGTTGACTATCACTCCTAGTTTGTTCATGTTCAGTGGTTTTAAAACCTTTCAGACTGCATTTGAAAAGAGGTTAAGAGAAATAAAAGGAGGGTTAAGAATGTAAATGTCAGATGTAGTGATTAAAATTTTATAACCGACTTTAAAATGGGAGGTTATCCAGTCTTCTGAAAGTATTTTCTTTTTTTTGTGGATATGTTTTTGAGTGGAAATTACTTTGGTTAGACATATGTAATTTTAGTTAGTATGATGTCTATCAATAAATAGACAATACTAAAATACAGCCGGACTAAATTCGATTTACAGATATTCGTAAATGTTCAACCATTATGATCGGTATTTAAAAACTTAAATTCTTGGTTCTTAGACGGGTGAGGTAAAGAATGATTACGTCTTCAATTCTACATCAGCTTTTTCAGGGTAAGTATGAATTGTACGATTGAACAATCAATGAAAAATAATGCACATACGTTGTTAACAAATCTTCACCGTGTAAGTTTCTAAGATAAATTAATGTACGTACACAAGTATACAAGCAAATTTATGAAGTACATAAATAGTTCATAAATTTTAAATTTATAAGAAAAGGTGTGCACGACACAAAAGAAACATACAAAAATTCTCACGTCATAAATATAACAAGTACATAAAGTAGGCACTTATGTTCTAAGTCAAAGTACGGAATCTTCACCCGATATTTACTTCCGGCCGAGAAAATCCTTCTACATCTAGGTTGACTTGCTCTAGTCACTCCGCCCGCGGCAAACCACGGTCCAATGAAACTAATCGGGACCAACTCGGATAGAAAAGTAGCGACAATTTACAAGCTTCAATGCTTTGTCAGATGACGCTGGTTTCAGAAATACTTTTATTATTATTTTTACTAATTGTAGGCAAGAGAGAAAAAAGGCGCAGGACCAAATACGAAAATATATAAGAATAATATAATATTAATGTAAGTGACATCGTAGCTAGCGATCAATGCATTGTTTAATATAGCAGCTAGAATAGGAACAAAATATAAGAAGTCCATTATCACTTTTAAAAGGACATTTAAAATTAATATAACTTCATAGAGTAGACAGAAAAAAGAACTATTATAGTGGCGACGAGCTCTACGACTCGTCTTATTTAAATGAGTTGTGTTATTCTTGTTCCTCAGAACTCGTCATTAAAGGTTTTATTTAAATCTCTTTTTGAATGTAAACTTAATCTGCGATTTATTGAGCGGCTATTGGTAAAAATGGTGGATTTAACCGAATAAAATTATGAACGTCTATCGAAAGGGAAACGGTGGGATTAATTCACAAGAATTGTTTCGTGTAATTGCATTTTCTTTTATGTTCAACATTTTCCACCTTAAATTAACATAAATTTCTTTCACTTAAGCACAAATTATACTTCGGGTCAACCGAAGACGATTATATTGCTTACTAAGCAGCAGTCTGTGAATTGTGATGCCACTGTCACACATTTAGATAGTTAACTACTTTAAAAAAGCAAAATTCAATTTCACTCGTTTCCGTATCCGCTCCACTCGGCTCACCACGTGGGAAGGCGCCTGCAACTCGCCATTACGTGATTTTGTGTCGCCGCTGTCGCACGCCTTAAACAATTTGTTTAAATATCTATTTAATTTTAAATATTCTTTACGTGTTGTGTCCAGTGATTATTAAAGAACATTGTGAACCGTTCCAAATACCTATAACGTTCAAATTTATAAATTCGAAATGTGTTAATAACAAAATAACGGTTATTTAACGTTGTTAAATCATTTCACCAAACATTACGACAAAACCAGTGAATATTAAGTGCTTTTGTGAGACCAGGTTACTGGAATTCTGTATATGACGAAATTTTATGGATAAATTATCTTTGGTGAGTGACTTATTTTATTAACATACGATCTTATTTTTGAACAACCCTCGAATTTATGATAATGGTAGTTTATGTTTTTACTTGATTGTAATAACTACTCAAGTACCCACCTTTTGTACTTTGTCTTAGAAGATTAGTCCTTTATATGACTTTAATACTACATGTAACAAAATAATGTACAAATAGAGGATGAGCATGCAATATCGCGCCCTGGCGCAAATAAGATTTAATTGTTTTCTATCATTATTCACAACGATTCTCAATTTGACTGCTCAGATCAACCTAAACGGTTTATTATTCGATCGTAACTTTTTATATGATGATGCTATGCGTTTTACTCGCGTTAATCGTAGTAAATTAGTCAAAATCCATGTAATTCCTGTGGAGAATATTTATAATGCATCACGTATATCGTGTTAAGTAATTAATATGCATTAGTTTACAGCAAATCTCCATGTCAATCATGTTGAGAATATTTGAATTGGTTTGGTAACGTGTATCTTGTGTAGCAATGAATGTGGATTATTATCCACCAAAGTTTCATGTTTATCATGTTGTGTATATTTATGCTCCTTTACGTATATCGTGTTAAGTGATTAATATGAATGAGTTTACAGCATATCTCCATGTAAATCATGTTGAGAATATTTATATAGCTTCACGTATATCGTGTAAAAGCAATTAATGTGTATTAGTGTCCACCATATCTCTATGTGAATCATGTTAAGAATATTTATATAGCTTCACCTACATACATATATCGTGTAAAGCAATTAAAGTGTATTAGTGTCCACCGTATCTCCATGTTAATCTAATATTTATGATCTTTCACGTATATCGTGTAAAGTAATGAATACTAATTAGTGTACATCAAATTTTAATGTGAATCATATTGAGAATATTTAAGTGACTTCATGTATATCGTGTAAAGTAATAAATTGGGATTAATGTACAGCAAATGTCAATGCTAATCATGTTGAGAAAATTTAAAATCCTTCACGTTTATCGTGCAAGGTAATAATTGTGGGTTGCTTATTTCTTTTTTCTCCGCGTGTGGCGCGTTGAGGTACCTACCGATTACCAACACTTATTTATGATTTATCTTTAATTACAAATATAAATCACAGAATGAAATAGCTCAATATAATAGCATGGTAATAATGCCTCCCTAGAAAAAGAGGCCTAACAAAGAAACACATTCGAAGCCTCATAATCAAAGGCAAACACAGATGTATTATAAAATCTTGTTCCTGAAACCGTACGTTTACACAATCAGTATTCAGTACGGAGTACAAAGCACGGAAAATACTAGGATAAGGATTTTGCTATCTGGTATTGGCTATCCATGAAAAGCTTGCTTTACAAAAAAAAAAAAAGATATGCTATTAAATGAAACAGTCTTGCTGTTAATCAGCTGTCAGAAGCGTTTGGCTGGGCTTTATCATTAAAATTTAAAAGGTGAAAGGCCTTCAATTAGTTCTGGCCAACACATAATTAAATTATCACTTTCTTTATGGCATAGCATTATAGCATATAGCATAGCATTGCACTCAATTTCAATTTCCAATTTTTATCATAACATCGTAGTTAACTAGTTATCTAAATGTGTGACAGTGGCAGCACAATTCCACAGACTGCTGCTTAGTAAACAATATAATCGTCTTCGGTTGACCCTCGCATAATTGGAATCAAATAGGTAAGTTTTCGTTTGATTCTTAATTACATAGTGGTAAAAAGTTTAATTTTGATATATAAGATGTTTTGATGTAACTAATCAGAAAACGTAGGTAAGATAATTGACTGCTGCAGTAAATCATTTTTGTAGGTCAGGTGATCATGCTTCGGAGGGCTGGTTAAGGTCGTAAAGCCAGTTTGATGTGATGGCACACAGCACTATAGTTTAGTAGTTTCTTATACCCGCCTTGTTAGTTACCACCCTCAAACGTAAAATCTGTCGCCTAAGTGCCTAGCGGTGCATTTTGGCAGCCTTGTTTGAGAACCAGTTCTATTTCATTACAAGCATCTTCGGCCTCAGTACCACTTGTAAGTACACCACAGTGAACTAAGTAGTATTCAAACACCCTGAATGTAAAGTGGAAAAAACGTATTATTTACTTGATAATAAATGAGCGTTACGGAACAAGATATTTTTTAAATACGAAATCGGATCATAATATCATATAAACTTTTCCATTTTCAGTATCCAATAGATATCAATCTACTAGAATAGTACTACTATTCAATTGTACAATTAAAACCCCCATTTCCTTTTACTACCACCCAGCTCAAAATTATACCAACCAAAATCATAACAAAGCTCGATTCAACACTCCAAAATTACGAAACTTGTCCTACCCTCACCCATTCTCGTAGAAATATTCCTAAGACGCTCATAACACCTCGCCTCTTTATGCCTATTATAAATTCCTATCTCAATTACAGGCCAGGCTTTAATCGAAGATTTATGGGTGGGAAATGGCATTTAACGCCCTATCCGCACCCTTTCCTTTTCATGAAAATTCGCTATCACTTCATTCGATGCTTGGGCTCTGATATCAATGCCGCGGTACGCCCGAACATTCCAACAAGATGGCAAATAACTAAAATTCCGGAGATTTTTTCAACCATCGCTTTAAAGTAAATAAAGTAAATAGGTGTGCTAAATTTGACACGACGAGTGTGCCAGCAAAACTTTTTTTAATGAAAATAATCACGAAAAACCGCAATTTCAGCTTTAGATTTTTTATATACAAGCACAATTAAAATAGTTGAAACCTTAAGTATGCTCTAAAACCGGTTATTTTTATGACAACGATACGTTATAACATTATTTTAAAGTAAAAAGCCTAGTCACAAGAGCATCATATACGTTTATTGATCCTCACAGATTGCCTATCTAATCTAGCTCTCTCTAAAATTCAACCCGAATACAGACTTGCTAAGTAATATTAGCAAAAAACTTAAGAAGTGGGTTATGTGAGCCTTTCAGAGTGTATAAAGATAAGGCGTGGTGAAATGTGAAGGTATTGAATGTGAGTTTGCCAAAAATGGGGTGCGAACGGAATCGATCTTAAGGTGAAGTAACCTGTGTTAGTTTTCATACAAAAAACGTTAGTTTGTTGACATATTTTTCGCGCGTACTGTATAACATGGGCCTTATTACAAAACGTGGTTTAAATATAAGCCTAGACTAAATCCGTTTTAGTTGTTCGAAAATTGTCTGTCTACCGTCATAATTATCAAACTGTCAAAATGTACCAATGTTAAATCAAAGTTTCAATTTTTGTTGACATTTTGATTGCTTGTATGTGATGTCAGAACAACAAGAACCCACTTATAATTTTCAAAGTCCTGGACTAATAATTTAAACCGCGTTTTGTAATAAGACGGCATGAGTCCAACTTACTAAAATTTTAGGTAATTGAATAAAAAATCTCCAAAAATATTTTACATAATGATAGTGGTTGCAGTTTGCATTAGATCTTGATAAAAACTGATAAAACATCAGGTCACAGAGATTTCTGTGAGCGATCACGGAATATTTTTATAGGCACCTACGATGTGAACACGTAATAATATTATTATGTATATTCAGTTAATATAAGAACATATTCTGTTTTGTGTGCTATAATAAATAAATAAATAAATAAAAATAAAATACATAAAAATTAAGTGTCATGTTACAAAGTAATTGTATCCTATAATATACATACAAATAGTTTGTATGAAAATAAATTCACGCTACATCACCTTAACCTACTCCGTAATCTGCATACGAAATGATATTTGATGGGCTCGAATCTGATTTAAACGTTTTTTTTATCAAATGAAATACTTCTTTTGCTCGTAGAATTGATTTGATAGAGAGCGGCAAGTTTGTAAAAATATAAGAGTGTTATAGATGTTATAAGATGGTCTATTTTTATAATACTGTTATGAAAATATTCTCAAATTCTTATGAAAAGAAACTGACTTTAAAGTTTATACTAGCCAAATAGGCATAATTTGGCGTTATACATAGTAACAGATTTTCTACCGTGTGCTATTTAATCGGTGTATGTATGTTTACATAATTCTACTTTGTATATTATTATTGACATTTTAAACTATTAATTTATTACCCTAAATCAAATGATATATTATGTAATATTATTGTGAATCATACATAACTATATATACTTATAACTTGTTACGAATAAATGAATATGAATATGAATATTGATCACATACATTCCTAATTTTACAACCAAAAAAAAATACACCTATGCAGAAACTTTTAGCTTTATGTATTATTTTCGCTGCCATAACAGTCTATTAGCATCTGTCATTAAAATAGCAAACTGAATACTGTACACGTTTTCTAAATAATAAATGAACTTCACCAATCAAGTCATCAATTATAACCAATGCCTTTACCGAGACAGTACCCTCGTATTATCAGTTCAACACATCGATGCCATTGAAAGCTAAACTACAAACCCGTCCCAAATTATGGTACACAGAAGATCTGCTATTGTTTGTATTACAAATTCAAGTTATCTCTATCTACCCTCATTACGTATGCGATGCAGAGTTCCCCTGAGACTACGCCGATCTACTAACAACCTGACGATTGTTACGACTAATCCGATATTCTTGTTTTGAATTCGATGATGTATAAAATCGTAGACACATTTTATATTCAGCTCACACTGCCAGGTAAGTGGACCTTAGAACACGTCTTAACACGTATATTGTAATGAAAAATCTTGCTATGATCTGAGATTTATATTTACCCGTTAAAGGTGTTATTTAAACAGTGAACATTATAATTAAATTCTTGAATCTTAATCAGTTTGTCATTTTTTGTTTAAAATCGATCCCTCGTAAACGTTATTTACATACTAGTGGACATATGCGGCGTCGCTCGCATTATTTCTGGATAAAAAGTAGCCCATGAATTTGAATTTTAAATTGAATTTTGGTACTTATGTAGATAGTATGAGGTCTTAGGAGTGCCTAAGACCTCATACTATCTACATACCAAAATTCATGATGATCCGTGTAGCCGTTTTTTGCGTGATGAGCGTTTAAATAAACAGAGACACAGATAAACAGACAAAATTACTAGAAATTGTTGGAACGTGTTCTGCTATCAATTCGAAGTATCTCCAATTTTTTTATAAGTTTTCGTTGTTCACGCTTTCGACCCTCTTTAGCTTTAATATGTTTTTAGATGTATAGATTATAATATCTGTAATATAGGTATATTATAGTAATATTTGGTGTGATTCTGTCCATTCTGTTGTAGCCCGCTGTAATGCTATGTGCAATGTAGCATTGTGCGCTTCTAATCAGAATCTACTCCTCGTGCTTTGACATGTCTGTCCATTACAGGAAAGCATTTCACACATCCATGGTTAAATCTAATCTGTACCAAACATGATCCCGTGGTGACTACTACGATTAAATATGCATACGATCCGATTCCCCACGTTGAAATCTGTTATGATTTTAGATTATTCCGATACGGAGTGTGAAATTCATGTGTAATTTGGTGCACATCAAATGGGAATAATATTACTATTCAGAAATAGTTACGTGAAGGCAAATTGACTCATGCAATACAAACAGCCAATATAATCGTACCAAAACATTTACAGTGATTTAATGGTTTGTTGCAATGTTTTCTGTTTATTTATTTTTTGTTTTTACTAGAACGGGTTTGCACTTGTATATATAATTTTAGAGGGTGGTAAGTTTTTCAACATTAGAACAACCGCAGGTAGCACCTGGATTCAATCTGCGCAGGACCGGGACGAGTGGCGTACAAGAGAGGCTTATGCTCAGCAGTGGGCAATAGCAGGCTGATGATGATGATGAAGTTTTTCAACTAGAAGATGGTAGACTACCACCTAGCCTAACATTGGGTGAGTTCTGGTCAAACAGGAGCCAGGATCCAGAAAATCTAGCATAAAAACACTATTTACTCAGAAACCTACTAAATAATACATCTACGAAAATCTACATATAACTTAGTAAGTATCACTACTCTGTAACAAAGTTTGAACGAGGGGTCTCCGCTAAATTAGCGATATTTAGTTTTAATCCGGGATAATCCTGGAACAAACGCTCAGTGGTGTGGTTTAGAATATAGATTAAATTTAATGACGCCTATTCCAGCTTCCGAGCTCAGTTGAAGTTCGAAATGTGTGAAATTGCAATATTAGGTAGATTTTTTTGCATTTGTTCGTTACTGGCACGCAATCCTTGTAATATATTCAAATGTGACCCTATTGGTTTTAGGATATTAACCACACTTATTTTATGACTTTGTAGTTTTTTTTCCTGGAAACCTACGAGACCACGAAACTAGGACAGTAATAAGGTATTAAACATCTTTCTATTAAAATAGAATGTTGTTTCATAATATACTATATCGGTTCATTACTCTAACTACATACACACATAACATATTTCACTTAGCAAATTTATTAACGTCATATTCATAAGACATAATATGTGTTGGGTTTTAATGATAGTATTTGATGCAATTGAAGGTAGTTGTGAATTGCAAGAGCCGACTGGACGTCTTGAGTAGCAAAGATTGCGCCGTGCGCGGTGGTTGTGTCCGTGACACACCAGCACTTCACCAAGTAGCAAAGATCGTGCCGTGCGCGGTGGTTGTGTCCTTGACACACCAGCACTTCACCAAGTTGCCAAGATCGCGATCGCACCGTGCGCGTCGGTTGTGTCCGTGACACCCCAGCACTTCAGAGTCCGTGACTCTGGAACAGAACTAAAGGAATTCGTATAGAAGAGGAGCAGGTGCAGCACCATTCGTCTGTCGCGCATCACGGAGGCTATCCCCGGAGAAGCAGCGTCGTGGATGAAAGGTTGGTGAATGCTTTTTATGATTGCCCTCTTTGCATCAATTCTGTTACATCAAAATCAACCCCATACAATTTACTTAAGACGCGTCATAAAATAAAATAAAAATACGTTTCCATCAAAATATAAAAATGTTAGCCTACTTACACTTAAATTCGATTTTATAATTTCAAAAACCCTCAAAACTACAACTAAAAATCAACATCTTTATCTTGACACGGCAATAACTCAGCATAATTTCAGCGCCCCAACTTTCCAGTCTAGCGAAGTTATTAGCAACTTGCTGAAGTACCTAACACAATAGTGGCAGCACTTAATGCGTCCGCTTGAATTAATATAGCTACAAAGAGGCTCTGAGAATGTTTGAGTTAGGTTTTGAAAAAAAGTGTAATGTTTCTTTAAGAGTTTGAATTTCGTGGTGGGTTAGATTCATAATATTTTTAGATTCACTGTTTTTTTAAAATAGATATGCTTTCAAATTGAACTAATACTATGAGTTATGCTTAAGCTAAACTACATTTTTTTTATTCGCAAATTTATGGGTTACAACAAAATCATGTGATTAAATAAACATAACTCTTTTATGACACCAGCTACTTCGAGAATATATTTTTTTTTTCTTTGTTCACGCAGCTAAGCATATTTGAATTAAAATGGTTAAAAAAAATACAATGCTTTTTCACACCATAACCCATAACCCTTAATTTTACTGTGCATCATTTATTTATTAGTAAAATTCAGTGTCATACTTCTACGACATATTCTTACACCCTTAGAAGGAAGATTGAAGTAAAAATGATTAATTAAATATTAATAATTTGTCAAATTTGATGAGCGATGCGAAATGTTCAAGTGATTCATGATCGTTATTATCGCTTTTGATTTGTGCAAGTAAGCGCAAAGCTGAACGGTTCGTAAAGGTGACTTCTAGCTAACGAGGTCTCGTTGAACCTTCGAGCATCGGTCAGTTTCAAAGACATCAGTATAATTGGATGCCTAATTATAGTGAAAATTTAAATAAATTTGTCGGTGCTCATACGCTGCGTATGAAAATAGATTAGAGTTGTGAATCTGCCTATAGGTCTGAGAATTCTATACCGGGGTTACCGGCACTGATGGAGATTATTATTATTTATTTATTATAAAGGATTTACGTAAGCTCTGACCACCAGTGCGCAGTAACTGGGGTGTCGCGTCATACATCACGCATAATGCAATCTTCATCTATACTAATATTATAAAGCTGAAGAGTTTGTTTGTTTGTTTGTTTGAACGCACTAATCTCAGGAACTACTGGTCCGAATTGAAATATTCTTTTTGTGTTGGATAGACCATTTATTGAGGAAGGCTTTAGGCTATATAACATCACGCTTCAACTAATAGGAGCGAAAAAACAATAGAAAATGTGGAAAAACCGGGGAAAATTATTCATCTTTGAAGGCTTCCGTTGCGTGCGCTGCGAAAACGATTCAAGATATCAAAAAAATGTGTATGAAAGAATTATTCCTCTTGAAAAGATCAAACAAAATGTCTATCTTTTAAGGTTAACTCACTAAACCGTTTTTATGGTAATAACTATTGCACGCGGACAAAGTCGCGCGCACCAGCTAGTCATTCATATATCGTGTCCCTACGAATTAATAGCTGACTAAATAAACTGCTAATCAATCTTATCAAACAAAGTTCAGTTTCAGTAAATCAATCATTTTATGGTGGTGCAGCCAGATCATTTGTTATCGTAAAAAAATCTAAATAAAATAATATGTCTGATAGTAGTTTTTTTTTTCAGTTAATAATAAACGCGTTACACGAATTGTAATTGTAAACAAAGACGCGGAGTCTTTGTGTTATTTGGTCGGTATCAGTTTATTTAAGGTCAGTGATGCATGTGCCTAAATTAAGGTTAGATAATGGGTTGGGTAAAACACTTATTATTTTGATGTTTATGAAGGCAGATTGAATAAATTGAGTTCGTTGTAGTTTTGCTAAGCGATTCTGATTTTATGTTAAGAGCTTTCTCGTTATTTTAGTCTAATTTTGAACACTAGAAAGAGATTGCTGTAGTTTGTATAAATTACTAAATTTATCAATAAAAATTTGATATTTATAAAAAAATGTGTTTCTATTAATTTAGTTTTAAATGCCACTGTCTTGTCTGTGATTCATGTAATTACTTCTTACACATGCCATTACTTAAATTCATCGATAACAATTTAAAAAATATAATATGATTACCATTGTACATATGTGAATGTAAATGATGGATCATATTATTATTTTATTGCCAGATAAATAAAAAGAAAAATTTGATGCATTTTTTCCATAAGACATTTGGGCATTTGATTATCAAAGCACATAAAATGACACCCGCACAAGCAACACTGTTGTCCTTGTGGAGAAAACTTAAACAGGAATAGATTCAAAAGTGCTATTTTGCTGCATAGTACATACTCACAGTAGAATAAAAATAAAACTCAAACATCTTGCGTACATTTGCAATTGAAGTGGTGATAAAGATCGGCCAATAAAGAATAGAAATATTCTCCTATTTCTCGCGAAAAATGCTCATGTTTGTTGAAATTTGTATTTTCCCAAGCAAATATATCGTGCGTGCTCGGATTTCAAACTGAAGTGAGTAAAGTGGCCACAAAGATATCATTTGACTTTTACTTTATATTTTCTTTGCTTAAATTCTGTGATAGAGGCAACACTAAAATGTTACGGTTAGTAAGATGAGACATGCTGTTGAGAGCAAAAAATATGTTGAAGTTTTTCGAGTAATGATTTTGGAGACAGCTTTATTTAATATATATGGTAATTCTACATTTTCTACATGTCCTGAGCGTTAAAATTTTATATATATACTTTGCTCACACATACATGACAATTATGTGTATAGAAAAAAATATTTTGCATTTTTCTGTACAATTTTTTGCTATGTAATCTTTACACGTGAGTAAAAACCGTTTTAGTTAACATATTGATAAAATGTCTCACAAAAGTTTAATATTAAAATATGTAACCAATTCTAAAAAAACCGTTTGGCGAGTTGCCACTAAATAAAAATTAAAAAAAAGAACAGTGTTATCTCTGAACAAAACAAGTCATTGATACTTACGCCACGCATATTATTAATCTATAAACATATTAATTGAACTGTTATTTACAATAATAAAATATAAAAACAAGGGAAGAAAAACTAAACATACTACTTCTAACTACTACAAATAGGGGCACTTAGAAAATCTTTAGAAAAGCCTAAAGATAATCTAAGTGCTCCAGCCCACTACCAGAGGGCAGCGTGCCCAGCATACTGGCCGCATTACCACGCTGGATGGCAATGCTGATACGTTGAGCCAGAAAACTGAAATTGTAATTGTATTTATTGTACATTGAACTGTTTACTTTCTTCATTGGCTTTATTATACCTACAAACATAACATAAAATATATGTAGTAGTACTTGTCATTAGCGATCCTTAATTACCTCCTCAATGACCCTTTAATCACTATCCCAACGTTACTGCCTCACTAACATTCTTTCACGAAGGTTACATACCTAGTTTATGAAAATCGCAATAGTTCCGAGAAAGGTGCCCGCCTCTCGACACGCTATGCACTTTCTACGAAATAAAATTGATTAAAACTATAACAAATTAACTGGAAAACTTGATAATGTTAACCGAAATAAATTAACTACTGACCACTAAAGTTAAACAAACAATGAGTCGGTTAAATAGCAATGTTTATTTTATTTAAATATATATTTTTATTTATAGTAATTATGTATAATAAAATATATTAACACAATGCAAAAAATAAGAAGAAGAAAAATAATGTAAATGTTACTAAGAATACAAATCAAGATGCATGCTTAGGAGTCCCATACAAGCGCCCGTAGCACAGCTAGCGGAGGCAAACGAATGCGTTAACGTAATAATGTTAGGAAAAAGTTGACGTGGTCTGTTCTTGGATGGGTGACCGAAAAGTGGCCTTCTATTTTGTGCGCTTCCGTGGGTCGGATGACACGTTCAATTGTAGGCTGTTTGTCTAGTACAGCAGTCGTAAAGCCATGTAAAGGGCCCGTAAGGCGGCTTGATACACTCTCGACACCAGAGTTGCCCACTCTCATTCGTGAAGAAGAAGAAGGAGGAATGCCATTATTCATTACTGAGGGCCGTTGTTTCCACGCCTTATGTATTCATTGAGAAGAGAAGAAAAATTTTTCAGAGGGGTTGAACCGGCTTGCGTGAGATTCTAAGGCAGACGCTTTATCACCGAGCTACACTCACTTTCTTACCTTCTGAATAGCTACATATCTCAATCGGTAAGGTATGTTTTTTTTATCAAAAGACACACGTGGAACATAACAAAAACTCATTAAATTTACCTTACTTCGTTATACATTAAAATGACACTTTTTGAGAACTAAGTACGTACCTAAAAACTACTATTACCAAAGCATTAACATTCATTTTGCGTTTATAAATAGCTGAGTTTAAGTAAGTATAAACAACAACTTAGCTAAGCGCTTGAAAGATAATAAAAATAAAGCAACCAACAGGTTTACCGAGTTTCAGAAAGAAAGTCTTATTTAGCCCAAGGAAAGACAGTAACTTACTTTAGGTGTCAAAATAGCTGAAAATTTGTGCTACATCTTACTGCAGTAGATTAAGTTCAGTTAAAGTTACGGGTAACTTAAATTAAACATAACTTGCTGGTTAACTGTGCAAATTTCCACAAGTTTAGTTTTGAAGTGGCAATTTTGTCAAGAAACAAGTTTCCTTTTTCACGAAAAAAAAGGCAGACTTTATAAGAATATGAGATGAAAACGGTGGTTAAAATAATGAGACGATCATGAAATGAAAGTATTTGCTACCACAGTTGCGGTTGCGTACATAAAAACAAGAAATCAAGTAATTGTTTAAAGAAAAAATAAAATGCTATAAGACATATTATTATATCTATAAAGATAAAAGATAAAGAATCTTTATTGATAATGTAAAGTTGTAACATAGGTATAAGTACTAATATCATAGAATATGCTACACAAATTACAATATCTCGTCAAATTGAATTTATAACATTTAGTTTTAATAAAATTTTAGAAGTTACAATGTCAAGTTTTATTAATAACAATGAAAATTTTTGTTGTTAAAAACATGTCAAACATAGGTAATAATAGGTATGTAATCATACAATATGTCAACTTAAATAAATCTTGGAACTGTCACTATATATTGTGTATGTGTTCATTTTAAGTCTAATCTACCTCATAAAGATATTTTATTTAAAAAAATCAGTCGTTTAAGCTAAAGAATAAACACGCAGAAACTTTCGTCTATTTTATTACTTACTAGTGGGTGCTTGCGGCTTCGCTCGCATAAAGAAGTAAATCTTGCATCTTTTATTTCACCCCTTTAAAATCGGCGTTTCCAAAAATTCTTTCTTAGCGGATGCCTACGTCATAACATCTACCTGCATGCCAAATTTCAGCCCGATCCGTCCAGTGGTTTGGGCTATGCATTGATAGATCACTATGTCAGTCAGTCAGTCACCTTTGAGTTTTATATAAATAGATAGATTGGTACAATTCTTACTAATTGTACTCAATCAGTACCAATTAACTCAAACTATTGTAAACATACTGCCATTGATTATACGTTGAGCGTCAATAACACTGTATTTATATCAGTAGGATTTGGTACAAACTGCCTATAAACATGAAGGTTGCCTTCCGATTCACAATTTGTCATGCAAATTACAAATCAGCTCGCGAATTGCTAACATATTGTTAAATGTTTGTTTATTATTGTATCATATTTTTCAAGCAAGATAGCCGAGTTAATCGCATGCGATTACCTATGTTAAGTAACTGTCGACGCGGGCAGTCATTGGATGGGTGGCCAAAGTGTCAGTATATTTGGGCGCCCCCGTAGGCCGATTGATACGTTAAGTTGGAGGTCCTGTTTGTAAGAGTTGTGGCAGTTGTTGTACCCAAATTTACATTTTGTAGCAAGATAGGTTCACACTTGACCGAAATTACCAAAATCTATTGCACTTGCTTTGAAAAAAACAACTGTCTTGAAGACTGATACGGACTGATTGTGCAAGATGAATACAAAATATTTAACTTAAATGTAAAATAATAACATATTGTTCTTATCGAATCAGAGTGGCCAACTCTGGTGTCGACAGTTTTCAAACCGCCCTAAGGGCCTCTGACATGGCTTAACGACTGCCGAACTAGACAAACAGCCGGGACCTACTATTTAACGTGTCAGCCGACCCACGGAAGCGCCCAAAATGGAATGCCACTTTTCTATCACCCATCCGCGTACTGACCGCGTCGACATAAGCTTAAATTATTATTTAAGCAAATGTCAACACGGTCAGTCACTAGACTAAAGTAACTACTATCATAAGAAAATATCTAAATATAAACTAGGAAATTTTAATATATAGACATGAAACTTATCTACAAAATCTTTATATATGAGCCCAATGGAACTATTTTCTTCCTTATCCCTATACTAACACCTATATAGTATAGGCATATTGTTGCGTAACATACTCGTTTATTTTAAGCAGCTATTCGTAGCTCAGACAGCCTTCATTTTCACGTAATGTAAGCCTTGAGTTTAATACCTTCGCCGGTGGGTATATGTATGAAATATTTTATCAATCCATACTTAAGGTGCAGTAGCATAAGCATGTAAAAATACATTAAGAAAGCCACATAATGAGCCAAAAAGTTTCAAGGTTTTAAGACGTTTCGAATTGCATGTAAAAGAATGTAGCAAATGTCGCGTCAAAATACTCCCACAATTTTCACTCTATCCAAAATATTACTCGCATACGAAGCTTGTTCGTGATTGGTATCGACGCTAGAAAAAGCTGAATGCCGCTTGGACGCTGTTTGTCGCTAACAACCAACTCCACCGCGACAGCGGCGGTTGACTATTTTCTGGAATTATTTTTCATGTCTTATCTCAAATATTTGATTTCAGCCGCAGAAACTCATACCGAGGATATTGAGCTCTAACAACTGTATCATCTGCATACACAAAAGTATCTGGTTTTAACAAATCATTGATGTGGAACAGAAAAAGACTAGCAGAGAACAATGACCCCTGAGGGACACCAGCATGGATATCCATCAATTCGACATACAGTATACTCCTACTCGTACTGTAAAACTATTCGTAAACGATGAAAAGCTTGTTGCACATATTTTTTTGTGCTGTTTGTGCTATTACTCGTACCGCTGCCAGTAGCATTCACTAACACTGGGGCCTGGTCGCCTACCCCAGAGCAGTATTCGGTAACAGATTTCACACCTGCAGGCCCGGGAACCTGCGGGCGCCGGGGGTTAGCCAGATCGCATGACATATCGCACTCAAGCAACAAGCTTTTCATCCCAGCTTGTTTCTGAAAAAGGGTAAGACAGCTTCATTGGGCAAACAGCTACCCCTGCTTGATAGCAGCATTTATGTCTGTCGGTATATTTTTAGTCACTTCCGGACCCATCAGTCTTCTCGATCGCATCTATCTCATCAAAAGCGGTTGAGTCGTCATCCCTGCGGAGTGTCATGTCCAGCGCCTGTTTTGTCTTCATGTCTGTTTTATAAGGATGCTTTCTAAGATTTTTTTTTACAGACATTAAAATTTAAAACTTGAGATTTAATTGCATCTGTATTGTTTGATTCACTCGATTTGCTTTTATTAAGTAAATGTAATATCCTATCGGCCACATTACTCAATATAATATATATGATATACATATATACAATGATATATTTTGTGCAGTGTAAAATTTTGCTTACTTCGTATTGCCCACTCTTGGGCATAGCGACAGGAGCTTAAGCTTGCGTTTCAACCTATATCAAATTCTTGAACAGCCCCGTCGCCTTTGTATATTTATATACAATGTACCTATCATTAAATTTATGTGCGTCGATAGTATGTATACGTGTGCTTATGTTTGTTATGTAGAAGATAGCTGATTTAAACACAATCTTCATTTTGGAAATAATGTTATGCTAAAATTTGTAACATAACAGGGACAAATATTTTGAACAAGAAATATGCGAACACTTGAAGAAAAACACAAAATATCTATTTTACCAACACAATTTCGAGCATGTAAAGGGAATAAATCACACATTTTCCGTCCTTAATTTATTAAAGCAACAAAACCACTCCGCATGGTAAATAAAGAATGCAAAATCCTTTCTCTACAAAAAGAGAACGACAAAATGGGACGCAGTGAAATGCACATGACGCCGAAATGGCGGAGCGTTAGGGAAATGAAATTTCTAAATCGTTGTATTATGTCGTTTTGGAGGAATAATAAGGTTAGTTTCAAAAAGTTTTTATAAAAACATTATCATGATAAAGTAGGTAAAATTAAATGGGTATTAGATTATAAATAACTTTATGCTGTTGACATATTCAAGGTCGTTTAGTAGATAGATAGGTTAATACTTCATTAGACACACAATAAAACACAAAACAAAACATTTTTAAATCTATATAATGTCATAAATGGCATGCTTATTGGTAAAAGTGACCTCTTTCGGGCCAGTTTAAGTTGGAGAGGAAATCATAGAATAGATTAGAATGACTAATTTATGTTACTATTTATGTTAGGTTATTTTTGTGATTATTTATCACGAAAATAACCTGTTTCACTGTTTCCTAACTGGATAAACGTATTAAGTTGGTTGCATCTCATCGTATGCTTTGGCAGCCTCGATTGAAAAAATCGTCCCAGGACACCTAGGCTCGTTACACCTTTAACTACAGCGTCGCTTGTGTACTTCAGTCAACTGTATGGCTAAAATGCGGGCCTTTTTCTGGCTCAACGTATTAGTATTGCCATCCAGCGGGGTAATACGGCCAGTATGCTCTGGCAGTGGGTTGGAGCACTTAGACTATCTTAAGGTTATTCTAAAGCTTCTCTAAGTGCTCCTTTTTTGTTGTAGTTAGAACTATGTTAAGTTTTTTTTCTCTTGTTTTATACATTATGTATTAATATTGTTAGTAAATGGCTACCTACTTAACGGTACTTTATCTGTTATATCCAAAAGTATCCATTCCAAAAGTAATATTTCTTATCTTCTTATTGTAGGTCTCCGTCAAATTAACCACTTGTGATTCAAGTGCTTTCCGCACGTCTGTATGATGGATGAATTAGGTCTCTGATGTCCTAGCTAGAAGTAAATAGAAAATGCTACTAGAAACTGTAACAAAATACCAAACACAAAACATAAATGTAAACCAAAACATATAATGTATTTTTTTTTACTTACTTACACCACGCAAGAGAGTACTATAAGAAAAATTAAAAATTTGTTGTTTTTTTTATTTTACGTCTTGTTTATGTCTTTATTTGTCTAGGCTTTTTTTCTAACAGCGGAATAATGTCTTACCATCGAGGAAATTAGGGTCATGTTGATATTTTTTTCTTTCAATCCATTTCCTAATTAATTAACGTTGTATTTACATAAACAATTTACCCGTAATATTTTGTTATTAAAAATACTCGCAAAATGAAAAACAATGAAAGCGAGGAAACAAAGAATGGGTATAATCATCGCAAACAAATGAAGATCCAACGGCGCTCGCGGCTGTGAATCTCATACTAAAATAAGGGTAGGAACAGAACTGCGATGGATTTTTTTTTGTCGCAAACGTTTAATTTTTGACATATTTTTCTTAATTCATAGATTACAAACGTGTAAACGTTGTCGTTTCGTTTATGTGTTTTTTTAATTTGCAAATTTTTATGTACTACAATTATAAATATGAATATTAAATGTACCTATAATTATTGCAAGTGTTGTTTATGAGGAAAAGCAATCTTTATGTTAGTTAAGTTGATCATTATTTAAAACTAGCTGTCCCGGCAGACTACTGAAACGTACTACTGCGCCCTAAACTTTTTTTTTTGTTTTTTTTTTTCCCTTTTAAACCTTCCCTAGACCTCCACGAACATTTCAAGACTCAGATAAGATAAACCGTTCAGCCGTTCTCGAGTTTTAATCAGACTAACGAACAACAATTCATTTTTATTTATAAAGAAGAAGAAGATAAGCAATCGTATTTTTTTGTGTACAAATACTATCGTATGTTATGAATGATAAAAACAGGCATGAAATACATTACTAAAAACAATAACTAGTCTTATTTCTTAACATTTTAACCTTATATTATAAAAAAATTATAAATAATAATAATAAATATGCCGGGACATTGCACACAGCGCCATCTAGCCCCACACTAAGCAAACGCTAGATAACAGATATAATACTTACATACTTTTCTTATGTAAATACATACTTATTATACATAGAAACGATCTGACTCAACACCAGTAATAATATTTTTTTTAAATTCATAAATACTTGTATCACGCGGGAATCGAACCCGCAACCCCTAGATTAGAAGGCAGAGCCCCACCAACTAAGCTAACAGGCCAGTCACGAACTATTGTGTCTTACTTTAGATTACAATAATACCGTATGTTATGTTTGTAAAGCAAGTATATACAGACTAATTATACACATCTAAGTTCAATGTTTCCATCAAAGTTAGAGTGTAGATTAAACTCAATGTTTATGAGATACAAGTTAAACAACTTAGGAGTGATTTGCAAGTAAAATTACCGTAATAATAACCGATTTGATTATTCCGTGACTCACGCAAGGAAGACTACTTGCGTGGCGGCTGTTCTTTATGGGTTACAATTAATTGGTAAGCAATTATTACGGAAAGGATGGGAGAGGAAATGTATGTAATACCTACTATGTATGACAATATTAGTGCAAATAAATGAATTTGGATTTGATTTGATTTTTGAGGATCGAACTCTGAAGAAAGCGTACTTGGGTCGACAAACTGGTCGACGACCAGGCGGGGTCACTTGAAATACCAGACGGAAGAGAATCTGCAAAAGCTCTATGCTACCGAGTGACAGAAGATAGCGCAGAACCGAGAAGAATGGCGTCTCTTTGTGTCGGGGGCCAGGATCTACTTTAGGTGCAGTGCCATATTAAATAGTAAGTAATTATTATTATCTGAGTCGCTGGTCGTTTATGGATGAGGTCAGCACAGGATCGACGCAGTTGGGACATGCGAATAGAGGCCTATGCCCAGCAGTGGAATAGGGATGGCTGTAGATGATGTTGACAATTTATTCAAAAAGAGGAAAGACATTGAATCTGTTAAAAAAACGCATAGCATGATATACTTGACTATGAAAAATTCCAATCAAATTAATATATTTATAACTATGGTCAAGTGCACACATGTGTTAGCTAAAAAAAAAACTTTTATCCAATTTTTATAGTATTTTATAGTAAAACCGCAAGAAATTGAGTTTGTACATATGTAATCGTATGTCTTTTTCTTCACTAACACAAAATGGCTGAAAAAATCACACGTAAAATGAAAAAGTAAAGACAAAGGTTTTGTTCTCTTCGATACTAATATAAATTAAAAAAATATGGCGTTCGCATGTTAACCAATGGTAATTAAATCATTTTCATCATCAATTTGTTATATCTTTTATAGCTGACATTATGTGTAGCCGACCAAAACATTTTTCTTAGTATCTTATTAGTGAGTTTTTTACGAGTAAAGTTGTATGGGATAGCATAGTCTTATACGTCTTTTTTATTACGCTCATATAGTTTGCTTTGGGGTAAATTAAAAAAAGTTTTGGCTACCTAGATGTCATTCACCTTTTTGTGAATATTCTAAGTAAATATGTATAGTTTTTTAGATTTAATAATAAAGTGCAATATTTTTTTAAATATTACTAATACACACTCGCAGCTTCACTCGCATTATTTTGAGATAAAAAGTGGCTTATGACACTTCTATCGCGTTTATTGGTGTTAAATGTGTGTGTTCATAGTTTATTAATATTATTATTTGTAACATGTAAATTAGTTTGATTTTCTTTTATTTTCTCTGTTTTGTTATAGGTTTTATTTTTAAGTATTTTTTATTTGTACGCCACCGACCAAACTGATCTCTTTCACCGCTTTCTTGCTAAGGTTGCCTGGAAGAGATCACTCAAGGTGATAAGGCCGCCCACTTGTACATTATTTTTAGTTTAAGTCCTTTTATTTTAATTCATTTATTTTGGTGTGCAATAAAGATATATTGTATTGTATTGTATTTCTAAGAACTTATAGGTACCAATTCATAAAAAAATCATGATGATCCGTTTATGCGTTATGAACGTTGAAATAAACAAATACATAATTATGAATTATAATTTTTTCAACAAGAATTTCATACATACAATTTTAGCTACAAAATTGTTAAATACTGTCGCAAGTGTACACCAACCTTCTTCATTATCGCCATGAATATGTTAAACGGAGTCTCGCATTTTGATAAATAACTTTCGTTAGGACAGAGACAGTTGCAATATCACATCCCTGTAGTTTTGAATTTATATGCTGATTTGAGCATTGGCGTGCGAAAGCTCTGAATACAGGTCAAAAGAACGTTACGTCGGTGAATTGCAAAAATATTGAGTTTCGTGAAATGTTGAAAGCTATGCTGCAATTTCATAAAAATAAAGGCTAAATTGAAATAGCTAGAAGCAATTAGTTCTGTTATTTCCTTCTGTGAAAGTCATTGATTTGCAACATGCGAGTCTTATTACAAACAAGTGGGTGCTCGCGGCTTTGCTCACATTTAGAAGTATAGCTTGCATCACTTATTTGACCCCTTTAAAAGTGGTATTTCCAAAAATCCTTCCTTAGCGGATGCCTACGTCATAACATCTAGCCATCAAAGAAACAATTGTATTGTTAATTAATTATTTAACTTGTGTATGTGATTTTTAAAAAATTTGGTCACTATATGCTAATAAATCTAAGAGTTATTTGGGATACTTCAACATAATAATAGTGTTTATTTTAATCACATAACCAACATTTCTAACTAGTTAACTTCATATCTTTCCCATAAAACTGTACAACGTAGTTACTTATTCAAAAATAAGATAACGCACCAATATATCAGTCAAAAGACGATAAGTAGTAGTTATAAGATAAGTTCCAACTCGAGTTGCGAATCTCTGAATCGAAGGAGCGATGTGAATTTTCTGAAGTAGTTTGAAA
The DNA here is from genome assembly GCA_964023185.1 of Macaria liturata. NCBI lineage: Eukaryota > Metazoa > Arthropoda > Insecta > Lepidoptera > Geometridae > Macaria > Macaria liturata. Next base: position 2,625,499 of record OZ026820.1, on the reverse strand, counting down.
CTTTCTCCACCCACATATGCTAACTCGACTTATCTGCTGATAGCTGCGTTAAGGTATAGTCATACTAGTATTCTGACTTTAAAAATAAGTAAATAAAAAGGTAAAATAAATGTATATTTTAAAATATATGCTACAGCGCCATCTAGCCCCATTCTAAGCTAACGTGTACTTAAATACTCGCGGTTTTGCGCCTTTTGTTTTGGACAGAAGCCTGTATTCTTCTTTACTTAAAATCGCGGTGATCTACATATTTCTCTATTTCAGCCTATACTCAAAGCAAACTGATAAGCAACTCATATTTTAATGATAAAGTGTTGCTATTTGTTGAGCTTGGACAAACACGTCACACAAAATTACCATCTTCGATCAATAATTAGTAAGAAAATTTGGATTACAGTGTAATTTTTTTTACCGAGTTTATCACCCCGAATTTTGTTCTGATATCAAAAAATATCGGTTTATATCGGGTAAGCACGCTCCATCTTAGGCATAGCTTTTGCTTACTATCAGGCAAACTATAGACAAGTACAAACGCGTTCAAAATAAAAAAAAAACTCATAAAAAATGCAGCCAAGACTCAAGTTTAGCTGTCGTTCGAAATCACATAACAAAATAGTTTCAACTCAACCTTAAGCTTAATCTACATGCACAACATGAATCGAAGAGTTCTTGACGGGTGCTCTTAGTAACATTTTAATAGTAAAGAGTTGTTCGCAACTCTCACGAAGCTTCGTTTGAAGTTCCACGATCAAAAGTGGAATATTTTCGAAACTTTTCTGAGAAGCAAGATGCGATTCTATTAGGAAAACAAGACCATTAAAGAAAATTGAGATGATGGGAAAGTTTTTAATCGCTCTCAGTTTTAAATCTTCGCTCGCACTTTGCTTTTGTTCTTGAGAACGTCTCTAAATTATTTGGCTGTTATATGTACTTAATAAGTATTGTTTCAGAGCTGCATTAAATCTGTTAGAAATATGTGTCTTTAGTCTCTATACGTATTGACTTATTTTTCAATTACATAATATTATGTGTATCAAAAACTTTAATACATCCGCAATATTGTTCTTGTCTTATTAGTTGAAAAGAGCAACAATATGTAAAAATTACAAATAAATCTAGATAATTCAGATTAAAAACGAATAACAGATAAAATAAACCCTTGCAACAAATAGTTTCCAAAAGTAGCAAATATACAAAAATGAAATAAAGCCGTGTACAGACATCTGCCCGAAGGACAATCGCAACCCTTCCAAAGTAGATCAGTCAAAGTTCAACAATGGGAGAGTAAACAAGTCTGTTGTACAACTACCCTCAAAATCGCATTGTTCAGGCTGAAACGAGTTGGAACATTGTCAACGATTTGAAGAGATAAACGCCGGAGTTCGCTTACGACACTCTTGCGGAAGCTTTAGGTTGGGAGCTCAGGGGTTGTATGGATACTAATAGGTATGTTTGCAGATTTAAAGTAACGCTGTGATTTAATATGACTCGTTACCACCATCGTTCTCCTTCTTGTTCAACTTTTGCTTTCACTTCAAATAAAAATGCAGTGATTTTTATTATAACTACCGCGTTAAACAAACATTTAAGTATACTGTGTTACTGATAGTTTGGAATTTAATACACAAAAAAAATTATTTTCAAGTTGTTATTTCATTATTCTTACAACGAAGATGTAATGCTTCTATTGCAACCAAACCATACGAAACCATTCAATAAAATTAAATGCAAGTCGTAACTATTAGCTGCAAAGTCTCCCAAACTACTGGCTTTATCAGCGGTTGACCCGCCAGTTAAGGCTTTCTTAGAGGCAAAGCTTATTTTGTATGCAAACTGTCGAATCTTTGTACGAGACGTACAGCGAATAGACATTCAAATGGAGGCACTTTGTATAATCCTGAATACGGATATTCTAATCTACACTTGCTCGTTCGTACGTAGTAAAACTGGTGTAACGTTTGAAAGTAACCGCTTTTGAAATATACAAAACTGGTGAGAAATAAAACGTAGGTCAATGTTTAATTATTATTATTAAAAAAAAAAGTTGCAAAAAGGTTTACGGTCTGCCTTATGGTAAGCAGTCACCATCGCCTATGGACACTTTTTTTATTCCTCATACACAAATATTATTCCCCCTACGGTGTAGGGGACCTTTTTTAGGTTTCTTTATTGTGCATAATAATTAAATGTAATAATTTTATTAGTTTTATATAAAATTAAATGTAAGTACCTAATAATTTTATTACTTATATAAAAACTTTTTTTTATCGAGTTTTTTTTTTTATTTATACATATATGATGTTTTTCTTATTTTGGATACAAATTTATAACAATATCATATATACTTCTGTATATGTGCACATACTCCGAGTTCTGTTGAACTCGATTGTGCTCATTTTTCTTCTCTCTCTCTCTCTCTTGAGTCGTATACCTCATGACTGAGGGTCGTGACTCCCCCGCAGATCTTATTCGTTAGGGGAGTTTTCTTGGGCAGATAAATTGTGGTGGGCGCCCAGGTCCTTCCTTCATTTTACTTAAGCTACTTTTGAATAAGCTTCATGACACTCAGTGTCATCTGCCTTTGGACACTTGCAACTGCAGAGGTGTTGCCAGCTAAGAATAAAATTAATAAATTGTACTTAGGTCGTCCATATCCGGTGAAATTGCTATTGATATAAAATACAGTGAGTTGATTTTTTTACCAGTTTTAATATATACTGTGGTGGGTTGACCCAGTGGAAAGACGGGTTGTATCCTAACTTTGCTATAGTACTATAGTTTATTATATATGTCTGTTATTACAATTATGTTGTAGAAACAATGAGTTGTGGCATTCGTAGGCTTAATCCCTTTTAAGAAAAATATGTTTTTGTATCTCTATAATTTTATCTGTCCACATCATATTTAAACTTGGTAAACCAATTTACCTATCATAGCCAACACTACAAGCTTTAAAAAATTATTAAATGCGTAAGGCACGTAAGTAAACTGTGAAAGCAGGGTGTCTATACAAACTGGGGTTCAGTTTAGATACGGGTCAAAATAGCTTGAAAATAAAAGAGGATGGTTTGCGTGCAAGTCAAAGTAATTTCGCTCGAGATGGGTTTCCAGGATTCTACGCAGAAATATTTTTCAAAGGTGACTTGCTAACACATCTGTTCATGCAAACCTCTATTTCCAACTCTCTACTTCGAATATTTGGTACTATGGAAACGTAACTGAGCCAAAAAAGTAATTCCACGAAATTGACAACCGACGTCACTGCGGTTGTGTTACGGTTTGTGTTGGGACGGGCATAACTCTATTGCGACTAACAGCAACCAACCGGCAGCGTTCAACTATTTCCGGCATCGTTACCAATCAGAGCACGCATAATCATGCGTGAATGGTGTGTGGGAGTGAGATGAAAATGTAGAAGCATTTTGAACGCGTCATTCTTAAAGAGTTACAACTCTATTGTACCAATTATTCGTACTCTCTCTACCTTTAAATGTGACAGTTGGATAATTTATCGGACATGAAACCTCTAGGTCGGCTGTTCCTATTGGTCCTTTATGTTTTTATCATTTCTTTCATTGTGTTAAATCACAGCTGGAATAAAATATGGACTATTTCGGACGCGTAAGAGTCTATATGTTTTGTTAAATTGACTCTGGAATGAGATAATAAAGTTTATACTTACGTTGCTTTAGATGTGAGTGGCATTTTATTTGAAGGCAAAAAAATGTAAAAAGATTGTTTGCTTCAAATAGATTATTATTTTATTATTACTTATTTTCGCCATTTTATTCTTCTTATCGAATAAGACTGGGAAACTCCTGGGGACGTGAGTTTATCAAGTCGCCCTAAAGGCCTCTGACATGGCTTAAAGAATACCGCACTATGACCCACAGCTAGAACTACAAACTAAATACATATAAAACTCAAAGGTGACTGACTGACTGATATAGTGTTCTATCAACGCACAGCCCAAACCACTGGACGGATTGGGCTGAAATTTGGAATGAAGGTAGATGTTTTGACGTAGACATCCGTTAAGAAAGGATTTCTAAAAATGCCACTTTTAAAGGGATGACATGGGGAATGCAAGTTTTACTTTTTCCTTTAATGCGAGTGAAGCCGCGGACACCCGCTAGTTTAATATATTTTCTGTGCACCAAAAAAACACCATAAAACGTTTCGTGTCTGAGTAATTTTATCTCTGTAAAATTCCTTAAATCTAGCTGAGTGTAATTATCATATATATACGGTATGACGAGAAGCGTTTGCTTCCTAATTAATTATTTGGCATCTCCATATTCAGCATAATTGATTTATTACAGTTAATTAACTGGCTTGATGACTGCGTGAAGGAAGGTTGTTTGATCTCTTTTAACATGTAATTTTGGGCAAAAGCAGCTTCGTTATTTTAATTGAAATTTTGTACCTTGAAATATTTGTAATTTTATCTCATGGGCTAATAAAAACTGTTTGGTTTCAATATAAATAGCAGCTGCAATAAATTTTATTTTCGGAACATAAATGTCGTGGATTTCTTTGTGTGATTTAACTTACATAATTATAGATACATTATATTGTTTAAAATTGGATAACAAAGCAAAAACGTGACTTCCTTAGTGCACAACTTCTGCGCACAACTGGATTGAATTATTTACTATGAATAGTAAATTTACTATAATGTATTCTTCAAGTCAATTTTCATATAAAATTATTTTAAAGTGTATAAACTAAATAATAAACCACTCGAAAACGAATACAAAGAACCGTTGAATAAATTTGGGTACAATCTAATGCAAACGCTAGGCTAGACCGACTTCGGGAATGTTTGCGTTAAAATCATTTCGTTGCAGATCCGCTGGCAGTTAGGCCCTTCTCCCACCACGATACTGGCAGGCGATTCAAGTATCGGAAACTAGTCGCCCCCGAGTAACTGACATAACTTTAGTAAATTTATAATCCAGAACATTGCACACAGCGCCATCTAGTCCCACACTAAGCAAACGTTTACTGTGTCTTGCAAACATTTGTATGGGACTCGCGCACCACGTTACTGCTATCGCGCGAATCGGAATGTATGTCGCCTGTGCGTTGCGTCTCTTTCGTAGGAATCGTTCGACATGACATCTGTCCACGAAAATTACTCAGAACAAATGGTGAAATTGATTGTCATTATTGGTTTTATGACACTTTTCAGTGTGAGCGTTGAGTTGTAAACTAGTATTCTAGTACATAATCTATTATTCAATGACATGTGTCTTCCGTGGAAGGATCTGGGCGCGCACCAAGATAAATCTGCCCTTCTCTTGGGCAGATTCATCTCATCTCTTCTAACGAATTGTCAATATTTTGAGGAGGAGCCTCGACCCTCAGTCATGAGGAAATACGACTCAAGAGAGAAAGAACAAGTATTCTAGAAGAGTATCGTCACCTAGGAGTATCGCGGTGGGAGAAAGGCCTTATGCTAACAATATGTGCACTCACAGTCCGCGACCGGGGATTTACTAACGTTATGCTAATCGAATCTCTGGCTCCGCATATTTGGGGATAAGAATTAACATTTTGGAAATTAATAAGAGAGATGATGAACCTCAAAAAGAGATAGATCACTTACTCCTACGAGAAAGGGGTGTTGAGTCGCTGTTTTATAAAATATAGCAGATAGCATAAAATAAGAAACCTATATGGTGTCTTTTTGCCTGTTTATTTCTGTGATGAAATGATACGAAATCATATTCAGTACAATTGTCTACAATTGATATAATTTTAGACGATTCGCAATACCCTTAATTAGTATAAACAATTACCGTTGCGTACACTGTTGAAACAACGCAGATGGCTATTAAAAACCGCATGAAAAAATTTTAACCTGCACGTGATTTGAATTATAAAACAGTATCAATACTGTAAGGTTATTTTTAAATGGATCTAGTTTTTCAATATTGTAATAATTGTTTTTTTATAAATTATCTGCCATGCTGCGAATGCCAGCACCTTTAGTCATCGCTCACAATAATATTAAAGTGTCATGAACATGGTTGTGTATTTGATTCTCAAAGACTAGCAAAACGGTGAGTGTTGCGATGACATAGAGGTGGGGGTATTTATAGTCGTATAAAGGCAGGAGAGAGACCCGCGACGGGGTTGGGCGCGTCGTGTTGAAAGCCGCTCCCTCCCGTGAGGGATGCGTGCGCCGTTCGTCGTGCTGCTGCTCCCGAGCGGGAGGTCGACGCGCCTGCACCACCTCCAGGAACCACAGCCTGTCGTCCCGGCGCTATACCTCGCCACGTCGAGCAACGCCGACCGTCGCTGGTACGCCGCCGGACTGAGCGACTCGACGTGGTCGGGAAAAAGGCGCCGCAGCGGCAGGCACATCGCCACCTCATCACCTCACCACGTCGAGCAACGCCGACCGTCGCTGGTACGCCGCCGGACTGAGCGACTCGACGTGGTCAGAATTTCCCCGGGATCAGCGTGTCCCGGAGCCCAGCCCCTCTCAAGAAACAGTGATTTCAATGAGGTTCCTACCAGTCCCACTTAGGGGCTGGCAGAAGTCCCGCGATCGATCGCGACGGGGTTAGTCGGCCGTTGGAGCTCGAAAGAGTGTTTCCAATAGATTGTGAGCTTAGAATTTAAGTCAGATTGACGATTGTGTTTTAATGTAAGAAGTACAGATGAATTATTATATTTGAAGTGAAATAATGAAGCTGGTGTTTAATTTATCCCTGTAAAGTAAGGGTAATCTTACAATACGTCATCACCTCAATATTTTACTGTTCATACAACGTACAGTCATTTGAATGCAATTCAATCCAATATTTTGCTAGCAGATACATACATAAATCATCAAATTCTAAAACCTACATAGAAAGACTTAGTTTACAAAAATATTTGTTGTGTATTTTCACGCGCTACAAAATATGTAGAATTTTCATTAAAACACTCTGAAACATTAACTTTTTACAGCTAACTGGCTGAAAGCCAACGCAACTAAACTGTTATCAAAGGAACGCAAAATTAAAAAAAAGTTCACTTAGTAAGAAACTTGCTTTGTTCCATGCCAAAAACGTAAGCAAAGGGAAAAGTTTGCATGCGTTCATGTTTTTATTTTATTTTGTTAACAAAAAACTTTGTTAAATTAAATTAGGCCAAAATTCGTTAAAAAAATTAATTTACCGCGGCAATTTTCTAAATGAAAATACTAGATTAAAATAAAACTAGAAAATAATGCTTAAAATATTATATTTAAACCTCAACTTAAAAAGATAAGTTACTATTCTCTAAGCTTTTAAGCTCAAGAAAACACTCTTGAAAACGTATTATTACAAAAGATTAGACGTAAACCCATTTTTAAATAAAATGTTTCTGAATTATTTTTTTTATTAATCGCTCACAAAATTTTGCACTTGGTATATTTGCAACAAATCCGTGATTCAAGCATCTTGTAGAAACGATATTATAATTAAATTCACCATCATCATCATCCCTAGCCCTTTAAATGTTACTGCTAGGTATAGGCTTCTATGTATATTTGTGTTATCTTTGTCATTTAATAAATTAATATTACTTATAAAATAAATTAATATTAATTAGATAATAAGTTAATAATGTAAAATGTGACTTACCATAAATGACGATTGTTATAATTATTGGTCAATAAAAAATCTGAATCTGAATCTGAATCTAATTAAATTGGTTTAATCCTGTAGCAATCAAGGAATGTTACGCCTGTCGTTCTCTTTGACTATAGTAGCATTCAACTGAAGACCAAAAAATTTGCAACTGTCTTTTTTTTAAGATTCTTTTCAAAGAAGAGAAAAAGGTCACAGCAAACAGTCTCGTCCAAAACGTAGCAGATAAGCTAACCGTCGAATAAACAGCTGTCGCCGCGGCTGATAGCGATGCATTATGGCCATTTATAGTCATTCTGAAGGAAACGTCGACGCGAGTTGTTTATGTGGACCGCTGAAAGCGTTCTTTGTGGAATGAAGTGGCTTGTTTTGAGTGTTTTATTCGTGGGAGGATCTCTTGAAATATTGTTTGAAAAGGAATATACGTTGCATTAAAGAAACGGTAGGTAAGTAAGACAACTCTGGTCTCAGAGTTTTCAAACCACCCTAAGGACTTCTGCGTGGCTTAACGACTGACGTATAAAAAGAAACGGTTTTATGAAAATTGTTAGATCTATTTTGTTTGTTGTACTTTTATAAAAATTAGCGAATGAGAAATCTAGAGTATAATCTATCGTTGTACCAAACTTCAGTCAGAGTGGGTTTGCAGTTTCAACTTGAAGAAGAAACGAACATATTTGACGAAAATTTGTCGCTAATCACGCAACCTTCAATAAATTTTGGTTGCCTCATTTGAAATCCAATTAAATTCCCGTATAAACTTGGTAATATTTTACCTCTAGCACCAAGCTTCCAGTTTTGTTCCTTTACAATAATATTTTATTAATTTTTATTACAAAATTTTGATTAGCCAAATTAATCCTTTTAATTTGGAGAAACTTACTTAAATTACTCGTACCTGGCAACAAAACCCTTCCCAAAGTTTGGTAATACAATTCAAAGCGTTCTGAATGAATTTCTTGTAAACAATGCGTTACTTAGTTTCAACTTGTTCATTTACGTAGCTTAAACTACAGGGTTACCAGAAATTGGGTGAAGTTTTTGAACTTGATCATTTTGAAACCTCAAACCTAATGCTTTCAGATATCACTTTAAAATATTAACCTAACAAGGAAACAAATATTTAATTTGACCAAAATATGAATAGGTATAGATATATTATCACCTTTTCATACTCCATAAAGTTGCTTAACATCAGGCTAGGTGTAGTCAAGCGTAAGCCTATATCATATAAAAAAAACATCTACTGACTCGCTATGTTATCACAGTTTAGTCAGTAAAGCGCTGTGGCTCAGCAGACTGATGTACTCCTTCACGGTCAAAAACTCTAACAACTGATCTCAAGGAAAGTCTTAGAATGACCATACAAAATAAAAGCATTTTATATTATTTGGTTGCTTGTGTGGCTTACGTACGTACGTAATACAGCATTCATACACACGTGTCAGAGCAACTAAGGACGTTTTAAATCTTTTGAAACCAGAGTTCACTGCTTCCAATAATATAGTTCAGTTCCGTTATGGCTTTCTAGGGCAAATTTTAGATCTTCTTCTTCTTCCTATAGGTACTCAATGGAAGGGCCGTCAGCTCAGCGAACTTGCCCCTATCTTGCGCCAAGCGAAAAAGTTCTTCTACGATGGCAATACTAGTCTATTCACGTTTATTTCTCAGCCACGATTCCTTCCTTCTTCCAACTTTTAAGATAGCCCAGTACATTCACGCCTTTTTGCTTCTACTTGTTTGCTCGAAACTCATTTCATTAGTGATATTGTTTCGGCACACGTCGATAGTGCAGATGGCGCTGCCGACTTACTTTGCCGTTGCTCTAGATTCTATTAATTGGACTGCATTTTAAGGTGAAGAATACCTAGTTTTGATTTATACCAGGAATATTGATAATATGATATAATATTATTTGAGTATTCAAAAAAAGAACACCGTAAATTTGTTTGTCCTTAAGCTTGTGCCATTATTCTTATTCCAAGGAGGTTCTAGATCGCATGTTCGTTTTTCACATAAAACAACCAGCAGGCCTACCATAACGTTTTTAAAAGCAGTGTCATTGCCGCTCCGCTGCGATTCCGCTGAAATTCAATGCTGCTAATATTCGTACCACAAGCTTATGACGTAATATCGCGTTCCAGCGGATTTCAAGCGGATTAGGGATGAGACACTGAACGAATGATTTCGCTAAAACTGCATAAAATGAAAGAGTTTGTGATAAAATATAGCACAACCTATAGTAGTTTTGCTTTCAAAATTTGTCACTGTCACTGATTCGAAAACAGTTCTATATTTTCTTTGAAACTATCGTACTTGCGTGTTGCCAGATATCGGCTTCAACCGTATTTAGCTCTTTTCAAATACATAATGTAGTAAAAAAGCACAAATAAGATAAAAGCAAGCAAAATATGATTTTACATATTTATTATAATGAGGTGTGTGTATTTCCTACACATGCAAGTATATGCAGTATGCAAGGGGTAATTTAAATTTATATTTTTTATTTATTTATTAAATTTCGTAAAATGTACATAGCTATTGCGACTGGAGTTGGTATACATAGTTTTGTGTACATTTTATGCCAAAAAAAGTATCCTGTATTATTTTCCTAACTATTTATTTTATTTATATTTGAGCCCGGCTTTCAGCTGGTGTACATTTTCGAACTTTTTTCCAAAGAGTTCGTGCTTATTTGTATACAGAAATGGTACGAACTGCCAGATCACTATGTCTTAATCTCTTTTTTGCTTGTGTGTGTATAAAAAATGTCATGTACGGTATAAAAAATATTCTGGTAGCACTGAATGATTTTGTAAACAAACTATCATAACAAACTGCCTATAAATTATAACTGTTTTATATATAGAAATGCATTGGGTCCCCGATTTAGAGCTGATACATTTGGTGCTGCATGAATACTACACAGTATGATGGACAGAATACCGCATGAATGTGTTCATGCACAGTGAAAAACTTATCTAGATAAACCAAACACTTTGGATACGCTTCTTAACAAAAAGTTGATTTGTTCAAGCGGCTTTTTGTTCTCGATACAAGCTGATGGAACGTGGTGGATCACCATGACTGTGATCACGATACCAAGACGGTGACAAACCATCATCAACTTCTTTCGAGCAAGCAAGGCTGCAGTCGGATATACTCCTTCTATTGGAGCTGGACGATGATCACATTCCTCTGCAAGCAGTATAACCACTTAGTAGACGAACGTTTACTCGTGTAAATTACTTTTCTGTGTGAATACTCTAAACATACGATGTGGATACATAAACTTAAAAGTTTTTTTCAATAAATTGATGTTATAAGCTTGAATTTATTTTTACTGGACGACAGTTATTATGTTGGGGAACAATAACACAGAAGTTAGCTCTAATTAATCATCCTTTTTAACTCTAAGATATCATTTAGGTTGTTAGCTTATGCGTTCTATATTGTGTCTCAACTATACTAATTTATAAAATAGGTTTGTGTGGTGTAGGCATAGTGTGTCGTACATAGTCTAACTATACTGCTACTTTATACCTTTAAGCACAAGATGGGACCTATTTAAGATTTATGTTTAAATTAAACAAATAGTTATTGTACATTTTGTCTTATTAACAGTTAATACCCTATTCACAATAGTATATAACGAAGGGCACTGAGCAAGTCACTGTTCTCAAAGCTAGGCTACACCAACATTCTGCATAACGATGCCCTGCTGCGGTACTGAATCATCGTGATATTGCCACCTCATCTGCTGTGGCGGTAGTGTGATCTCGAACTGGGTCCCTGCTGTAGTTTTGGGTCGTGATAGTTGGCTCTTTAGCTTGCTGTTGGCTGATGAATAATAAATAGCTGCAGCTTGAGATTTTTTTTCGTTGCTCCACATATTATACCACATAATATACTGCGCCAAAAAGGCAAAAGAAATTCGTTCATACGAAAAGCGTTTAGATTTCTTTAAAATTGATAAGATCATTGATAGGCATATAAAGGCGGATCTAATATTTCTCCATAAAATTATACATAACAAAGTAAACTGTCCCATTCTTTTATCAAAATTTAGACTCAGAGTGCCATACCGTTACCCGCGTAAACCTGCTAATTTGACACCATTTGCACCAGTCCTTCGTAGAACTGTATTAGGTGCGAATTCACCAGTGCCTAGATTAGTTAATTTAGCCAATAGATACCACAGTAATGTAAGTGACCTAGATATATTTTGTGACTCTGTATCCAAATTCAAAATGCATGTGACTTCTGCGTTGAGGGCCGGTGAGGCCCAGCCCTGCAGTGGAATCCCACTTCGAGGCTCAAATGTATAACCAGTCTCAGAACCTGGGTGTGGGCATCCTCGTCACCCCAGCTAGCTGCTTGGCGGTACTCGATGGTGCCCCACAGTTAAAACTAAACTATTTTGTTCATAAAAACAGATTATTCATTGTATATTTGCTAGATGCTGTACTGTAGCCAAATTTCCATATTAAGCTTCTTCATGTACCTAGTAAGTACCCTTGGTATCACACTAAATATATTTTAATGTTGCATAAATTTCAAATCCATAACTTGTTAAGTTCCTAAACACCATTGCTATTGTTTACAACTAGGATTAGTTTGTAAATATATTTTCACTATCTTTACTTATTGTAGTAATAATAAAATTGTGCATGATGTGCTTAACTTCAATAGGTAATACATTTTGTATATACATAAAAATACTAGTGTAAGATAAATGTATCAATGTTATTACCAATGTTAAGCCAAAAATAAATAAATAAATAAATAAATATTCACTGGTGTTCGGTATTTTCGCAAAAATTGTGCGGAACCACACACACATAACCATTGTATATCAATTAAATTCAGTTTTCTTTCATATTTTCAATAATTTAAAGGATTTAAATGGAAAAATATCTCAAATACGCAAGCAGATAGCAGCGTTTTTAGCATCTCAAAATAATGTCAAATTGACAGCTCAGCGATAATGATTCCGCTGGCAATTAGACGTTATGGTACCGATTTAGGCAAAACGCCTAGGAAATGAATGAACAAAATCGCGTGACGTCATCAAAACCTCGACGCGCCGCGACACTGATTCCACCTTATTTAAACGTCAGAAACTAGACGTTGTAGTACCGATTATCGCAGCAGCACTGCTGCAGTACTGCTATAAGACGTTGTGGTAGGCCTGCTGCAGGCCTACCATGAAAACTGAATTTAATTGATATACAATGGTTATGTGTGTGTGGTTCGGCACAATGTTTGCGAAAATACCGAACACCAGTGAATATGTGGAGCAACGAAAATAAATCTCAAGCTGCAGCTATTTATTATTCATCAGCCAACAGCAAGCTAAAGAGCCAACTATCACGACCCAAAACTACAGCAGGGACCCAGTTCGAGATCACACTACCGCCACAGCAGATGAGGTGGCAATATAACGATGATTCAGTACCGCAGCAGGGCATCGTTATGCAGAATGTTGGTGTACCCTAGCTTTGAGAACAGTGACTTGCTCAGTGCCCTTCTATATATAGGATACTATTGTGAATAGGGTATTAAATTAACTGTTAATAAGACAAAATGTACAATAACTATTTGTTTAATTTAAACATAAATCTTAAATAGGTCCCATCTTGTGCTTAAAGGTATAAAGTAGCAGTATAGTTAGACTATGTACGACACACTATGCCTACACCACACAAACCTATTTTATAAATTAGTATAGTTGAGACACAATATAGAACGCATAAGCTAACAATCTAAATGATATCTTAGAGTTAAAAAGGATGATTAATTAGAGCTAACTTCTGTGTTATATGTTTATGTTCCCCAACATAATAACTGTCGTCCAGTAAAAATAAATTCAAGCTTATAACATCAATTTATTGAAAAAAACTTTTAAGTTTATGTATCCACATCGTATGTTTAGAGTATTCACACAGAAAAGTAATTTACACGAGTAAACGTTCGTCTACGAAGTGGTTATACTGCTTGCAGAGGAATTTGATCATCTTCCAGCTCCAATAGATGGAGTATATCCGGCTGCAGCCTTGCTTGCTCGTAAGAAGTTGATGATGGTTTGTCACCGTCTTGGTATCGTGATCACAGTCATGGTGATCCACCACGTTCCATCAGCTTGTATCGAGAACAAAAAGCCGCTTGAACAAATCAACTTTTTGTTAAGAAGCGTATCCAAAGTGTTTGGTTTATCTAGATAAGTTTTTCACTGTGCATGAACACATTCATGCGGTATTCTGTCCATCATACTGTGTAGTATTCATACAGCACCAAATGTATCACCTCTAAATCGGGGACCCAATGCATTTCTATATATAAAACAGTTATAATTTATAGGCAGTTTGTTATGGTACTTTGTTTACAAAATCATTCAGTGCTACCAGAATATTTTTTTATACCGTACATGACATTTTTTATACACACACAAGCAAAAAAGAGAATAAGACATAGTGATCTGGCAGTTCGTACCATTTCTGTATACAAATAAGCACGAACTCTTTGGAAAAAAGTTTGAAAATGTACACCAGCTGAAAGCCGGGCTCAAATTTAAATAAAATAAATGGTTAGGAAAATAATACAGGATACTTTTTTCGGCATAAAATGTACACAAAACAATGTATACCAACTCCAGTCGCAATAGCTATGTACATGTTACGAAATTTAATAAATAAAAAAATAAAAAATTATTCCTTGCATACTGCATGTACCCCTTGCATACTGCATACTTGCATGATTATTTATAATTGTTATTGTGCTTTTTTACTACATTATGTATTTGAAAAGAGCTAAATACGGTTGAAGCCGATATCTGGCAACACGCAAGTACGATAGTTTCAAAGAAAATATTGAACTGTTTTCGAATCAGTGACAGTGACAAATTTTGAAAGCAAAACTACTATAGGTTGTGCTATATTTTATCACAAACTCTTTCATTTTATGCCGTTTTAGCGAAATCATTCGTTCAGTGTCTCATCCCTAATCCGCTTGAAATCCGCTGGAACGCGATATTACGTCATAAGCTTGTGGTACGAATATTAGCAGCATTGAATTTCAGCGGAATCGCAGCGGAGCGGCAATGACACTGCTTTTAAAAACGTTATGGTAGGCCTGCTGATAGTAGGTACAATTAAAATCTGCAATTATATGTTTTGAGTTTGGTTCTCCTATGTAAAATGTATGTTTTTAGATATAGATAGATAGATTGATACTTTATTGGACACTCACATAAAAAACCTAATACAAAACGGAAAAAAAAAACAAAACTAATGCCACAAATGGCGACCTTATCGCTAAAAGCGATATCTTCCAGCGATATATGTGTATATATTTATTATATGAGGTATCTAGAAACCATAACTTAAGCTTTTGTTTTATATAAATAAATAAATATTCAGGTAATCAAGGCGCACAGCGCCATCTAGCCCACACTAAGCAAACGCTTGTGTCGTGGGTAATAAATAACGGATATAATACTAACATATATACAGGGACGACCATATTCAACACCAATAATTACAAATTAAATAATTCATTACTACTTGTGTCATGCGGGTATCGAACCCGCAACCCTACATTAGAAGGCAGAGCCACTACCAACTAAGCTAACAGGCCAGTCAGTATAGGAGACTACGTGGCGCTGTGTGAAATGTCCTGATATATTTATTTACCTATTTAATATCGGTGAGTTAAGCCTCACGGGATGTCTTTAGTGAATTTTATACAGGGAGCAACATCTCGGCATGTCAAGTTGAATCAAGCCGCACAATAACCCCATTTCTCGAGGATGTTAGCAAACAACGCGTATTTACTCGAATTTACTCCACATGTGATCGACTTTTGGAACGCAATATGATCGTTGCTTTGATCATACTCGCATTATTATGCTGGAAATTGTATTTTGAAATGCATATTTGGAACATGTGTTCGTTATAAATGTATGTAGGCTTTAGAAGACCTTGTCAACGTGTAGGTTTACTTTAGTATCATATATAGGTATATCTATGTCGATGAGAAATTCATAATATTTACATATATGATGCCAAAACTGCTGTTTTTATTAATTTATCTTTATGGTGACAAAAAACTATGCCGTGAATAAAATAGGTCATAGAGAAGATACGGTAATCGAATAAATATGATTCCTATAATTCTTTCAATATTTAATAATAACGAAATTTCCTTCATTTGTTTTTATTATCTACACAAAAAACTTGTTTGGGACAAACTACAGTCTTCTTCTTATCGAATAAGAGTGGCCAACGACAGTTAATTAAGCCGCCCTAAGGGCCTGTGACAAACAAACAAACTACAGTAATGTTACAATGTTGAAACACTACATAATACACCCATGGAACATGAGATATAAGTAAATAAGTGTAGTAAACGAAGATAATTTTTGAAGATATAATAATAAAAAACCAACCTAACGGACGGCTGAAACTGAAAGGGTGCTACGCTTAAAGAATACATTATAACTATGTATTCTCTAAGGTGCTACGTAACCCAATGTTAACGATTATATGTTATGCGATAGCAGGAGTTTCAAAGAATATTTAAACTGTAGAGTGTTTATTTAGTTTCTATCTCGAGGAATGTATTTTCGTTAGTGATAATTTACTATGTGTTACTCAAGTTATTGACTAATCAGTAAGAAAATATTTAAAAAATTATGACATCTCTTAAAAAAGGAAAAAGGTAAAATATTAGGGTTTTAATTCACGCCACGATCTTATAACTATAGTATTACGAATAACAGTTTAAATGAATATATACATTATTTGTATAATATAAGCGGTAAATCAAAGAATATAGTAGTGCTAACCTTCAGGTTGGTTGTAGTCAAACATAACTCTACTTAAAAAAAATGTGCCATGGTTTATCGCGTTACTAAGTTTTTTTTATTTGTGTGTCAGCAAATATGCACATTATGTTATTATATTATTAGTTGTTATCGTCTCGTTTCTCGTGTACCACCTCTCTCTGGTCCTCAAACATGTCCGTTTCTTAACGATGTTTTCTTTCACCGCTAAACGAGTGAAAATCCACACATAACTTAAAAATACAAGTCATTCGTGTAGGGCGGGTGCCAGAATGCGTCTGGATGAAAAGCAGACACTGGAACCGCTAAGTCACACTCGCTTATAAACCACATCTAGAAATATTATTAATCTATGGAACAGGTATTGTAGGGTACCACTACGTATTCCTGTTATCATGTCATAACCGTTATGTTAGCTGTTATCGTAATTCGTCCTAATATCAGTTGTTTAGGAGTTTTCGTTATATATTTAACGCAAAGAGAACTTGTTTGTTTCGTCTATATTGAAGTTTGGGATAGTAAAAATAGATGAAATCAAGTAATAAATGGTTTTTGTTTATTGGTATACTATCAATCATAATTATATATTATGTAGGTATCTTTTTTGTCTAGAAAAAAACAATTCTCTTATAAAGCCATTATGATTGCTTTGAAATAAACTAAATAATTATGTATCGTAATAGGAAACCTAACCTAAGCATTTTTTCGTATTTGTTACTAGTTCTAAAAATAAAAAAAGAATTGCAAGCATTGTGACATCAAACCAGTATGAATTGGTATAAGTATAGGCAGCAATCAATAAAAATCAAAGAGCGCATACTTTATCGAACAAATAAATTGCTTATGATTATAAACAATTATTTTCAAAGTGACTGTGTCCATTGTTAAGCAGATTAAAATGAAATAGTTAATTTTATTTACACATTTTTATAGCCGCAAAAGGATAAATTATGTAAGAAACTTGAAATAAAGTTTCCAGGAACAGCAATACAAGAGCCGTAAAAAAAATTACGATGAAAAAAGACCTGACGGTATGACTCTTGTGCCCTGGAAGTTGGGTCGGCCCCTTGTGTGGGACGCAACTTGCGTCGACACATTGGCGCCGTCTCATCTGTCTTTGACACGGTGTCGGGCTGGAGCGGCGGCTATTATTGCCGAGCAACACAAGAGACGCAAATATGCTAACCTCGGCCGAGGTTACATATTTGAGCCTTTTAAAGTCGAGACTTTGGGGCCGTGGGGTCCGGGAGCCCATACTATTTTCCAAAACCTCTCGGAGACGCGACGCATGACCAAAATAGTGGCCTTTTTCTGGCTCAACGTATCAGCATTGCCATCCAGCGTGGTAATGCGGCCAGTATGCTGGGCACGCTGCCCTCTGGTAGTGGGTTGGAGCACTTAGATTATTTTAAGGCTTTTCTAAAGATTTTCTAAGTGCCCCTTTTTTGTAGTAGTTAGAAGTAGTATGTTTAGTTTTTCTTCCCTTGTTTTCATATTTTATTATTGTAAATAAAGACTGGTTAAGGAGAGCCGTAAATAAAGTAAATGATATTTCTATGTAAACGTGTACAGAAGGTGAAAGAAAAAATTGCTTCTACATAAATTGTACTCAGATAAAAAAAAAAAATATTTCAATACAAAAATGATAAATGAAGATTTACGTTACACTATTTTCTTATTTTTGCCATACTTTTTAGATCGGTAGCAAAATTTGCATATGTGACATTTTAGTCACACTTCTAACGTGAGATAATGGAAACCCTTTTTCCTTCTTCGTAAAACATAAACTTGAGATGGAGTGACGACAAACAGTCCTATATAAGAAAAAAAAATACTAAGAACCGACTTAAATATCAAGTTATTGAACTACAATATTATTATGTGAGTATACTATCTATTACTAAGCTAGGCTTTAATCGTTTGAGCTCAGCATTTTTAGCTAATTGATTTAAAGAAAATATTAAGCGATGATAAGAACACGTATTTTGATAAAATTTCAATTATTTACTAACTCTTTACTAGATATTAGGAAAGCACCATCACTAGATGCCTTCAAAAACAATGTAAAGAAATTGTATTTATCTACTTTGGTTCTGACATAAGTTGCTATATTTGTTTTTTTTTTATTATTTTGTCTCTTGTATTATGTTATTATTATGTATGTATGTAATATGTATATATTATTGTTATATTTGTTTATGTTTATTCATATATGTAGTATAAACCTTTGTTCTATTTTTAATTATTTTATTTAATATCTTAAACACCTCATCCCTGCCAGATTGGTTGCATGGAAGAGATCGCTCTTAGCGATAAGGCCGCCAATTAAGACGCTGATTCTAATTTGTATTTTTTTTGTATTGTTTTATTTGTGGTGTTTTAATAAAGTATTTATCTAACTATCTTTTTTAAGGTACCATCCCAAAGACCAACAATTTTACAAAGTTTTGGCATTAGCTATGGGTGTTGTTGCTTTGAACTCGCATTACTGGGAAGGATTTGAAATGCCAAAGTCACTGTTTTATCGACTACAACGTCTAGCAGTGCTTTATTCTATTCCGTTTGCTTTACTATCTCAAGTAATGTACATGGTGTTAAATCATAGCAAGCATGATTTTCAGACACTTTCAATGATGTATGCGGTATTGCCAGTTACTGTAATTATGAAGGTATTCATGATTATTTATATATCTGATTGTACTTAAGGCTTTAAATATTTGTTACTGTATGATTAATTAAAGTTGTACAATGTATATTAGCCTCACAACGGTTCGAGAGATTGAAATTTTAATAAATGAGATTTCACAATAAAAAATGTTCATCTGATAAATGAAAAACGAGATAGGAAAACTATTAGCAGAAGCATGAAAAGTCATGAATTTTATGGAAATATGTCATCCAAAAAAATATGTGAGGTCGTTTACTAAAAAACACACCTTGCGTTTCAGGTAAAAGTATTTTCTTGTCAGACGAGATCATACAAGAAAGTGATGCAAGAGTTTATGTCAAAAATTCACCTCTTTAATTTATATGAAAAGGATTGTAATGATTACGTTAGAGAAGTGAGTAATCGTAAACAAAAGTTACACTATTGCTTATATTTCAAAATATAACATTTGGTGGCATTATAATTGTGAATCCGCCTGAGTAATATGTTTGTGAATGTGTGTTTTTGGATTCGAATATAAATATGTAATTGTTCGA
Organism: Macaria liturata; assembly: GCA_964023185.1. Taxonomy (NCBI): domain Eukaryota; kingdom Metazoa; phylum Arthropoda; class Insecta; order Lepidoptera; family Geometridae; genus Macaria; species Macaria liturata. The sequence goes on along the minus strand of OZ026820.1, from coordinate 2,605,825 downwards.
ATCACATTTGACAAAGATGATGTTTATATTATAAGTCAGATAATTATGATATCAGAAAAAGTTTTTTTGTGTATTACAGATGCTAATCGCCGCAGAAAAAATTACTCAATGGTCTTTGTATTCCTACTTGTTTTCCTGCTATTTTTGCTACATTGGTTGGGAAGTAGTGCCTATTGTTCGTAATTTCCAAAAATATGATGATTTCAGCAATATCACAGAGAGACTCGAAATCGTGTGTCATTTTTGGCTGCCTTTTGACTACGAATACAACATTAATAATTGGGTTTTTGCACAAATTCTTTCATTCTATTGCGGATTCCTCGCAGTTACTATTGTAGCTTTGTTTGATACAATTAATTTGACATTTATTTACCATATCATTGGCCATATCAAGATATTCAAGCATCAGGTCAAACGTATGTCAATAAATGATATAAAGACGCAAGAAGACATCAGATGTGAATTAATTGAATTAATTAAATACTACACATTTATAACAAAGTGAGTGTATTATTTTAATTATTGGTCCTATTTGATTGTGATGGAATATCAAACTGAGCAAATTGTATTACTTTTTCCAGAACGTTAAAACATACAGAAGCCGCATTTGGCTATAACGTGGCTTCGATATATTTACACAATTTATTTGCTGGTGGTCTCTTTATATACCAACTCTCTATGTCAGGAACCGTATGTATTGTACTATAATGCGGCGTTGCTTGTGCCGGTATAGTTTTCAGAGAACCTTATGAATCATTAAATACATAGACTGTGAATTTTAAAAATAATGTAGCCGTTTTATACTTGCCCTAAATTTAGTGACTGTCATGTACTTTTAGTATTATTTACGACAACTGTTTAAGATGCTAACTGTCAAAAAAAATCAGACAAGTTATATGTATATATGATTGATTTACTGCAGGGATTTCATATCAGTCATTTTCGTCTATTTTACTTGTTTTGAATGCCTTAATATCTTTGGGAAACTCGCTCAACTATAGTACATAACTCACTCAATCTCTTTATTTCATGATTTTCAGGAATTAGGCACCATGCTAACTTACGGACTAATGCTACCATTGTATATGGGGATATTGGTTATAATCTCATATGCACTTGAATACGTCCGAATTCTTGTAAGTATAAGGCAGGCTTTTATACCATGTTGTATGTCTTTGTCAATATTGCTATTGTCAGCCTACTTAATTGAAAAAATATTATAAATTTGTGACACAATTTTTATACTTGACAGGCCGACGATATTCCAGATTTGATATATAGCTTGCAATGGGAAAAAATGAGTTTACCTAATCAAAAGATAGTCCTAGTACTTTTGATACAAACTCAGACAATTCTCGAATTTAAAGCAGCGTTTGATATCAAAACGGGAATGCAACCAGCTATAAATGTAAGTATCCTACATTTTAGATAATAAACTATGATAATTATGTAATGATTTTATATGTTACCCAATTATTACGTTTTTTAATTTATTTTCTTCATAACGTTACATCGGAGTTTCATATTAACATGATATTCCGCATTTAAAAATAATTATAAAGACTAACCTGCAAAATAATAAAAAAAACAGATGTTAAACGGAAACTAAAATGGTGATAATTTTTGATAATATATTTTTGTTTCAGATTATGAAAACTACGTTTTCTTATTACGTCATGATAAAGTCAAGAAAAGAATTATAAAGTAACTTTTGTAAGCAATCTATTTTTAAAAATTTAGTTTATACTGTAATTTTTAAATTTCCTAACATTTGGACGAACAAATCTTTTAGCAACAAAACTAGGAGTTAAAGCTCAAATAAATTATCAATTTCTTTTGAAATAAAAATACATATATCTACTTCAAGTTTTGAAATCTTCTTTATAAATAAAAATGAATTGTTGTTCGTTAGTCTGATTAAAACTCGAGAACGGCTGAACGGATTTATCTTATCTTAGTCTTGAAATGTTCGTGGAGGTCTAGGAAAGGTTTAAAAGGGAAAAAAAAATAAAAAAAATATATACAAAAGTTTAGGTCGCAGTACGAAGTCTGCCGGGACAGCTAGTTAACAATAAGTATGTATGTAGAAATTAAGAATCATTATGATAGCGTTTGAAAATGTATGATATCAATACATTGTACAAGTTTTTAACACCAAATTGATGTTTTTCATTCGTAATTGTGTGATTTTTATATTATAACTTGAACATAATGTTCATGTTTTTATGCAAGTAATACGATAGGGCTAGTGGGTTGTGCCTAGTACTAAACTTGGATCTTATTTTAAAATTTCAAAACAAGAGAGCTACCCCCATCCAATCATCAATTCTGAACGGGAGTACCAACCCTCAATAATTAGGAGGGATTTCAAAATTTTATCAGAATATGCACACAACTGAACAAAGAAAGCTGAAAGCACTTTTGCAAAAATTTTGATGGAATCATTTTATGAATATAATTTTAATTTTATTTCCCTATAATTCAGTGTTCTTTTTTGTTCATTTATTACTAGAATACAGAAACAGGAAAAGTACACAAACAAAGCAGAAATCAAGGTTAAAATAAATAGCCTATAATGTCAGGAAATTAAACCATTCAAAACATACATAATAGTGCAATAGTTTCATTTCATTTTCTTCTTTCAAAGGTATAAAGGCTTAAGATCAATCAGTTGTGGAGGTAATCACTTTATGATTGGTAATGCTTTGTTTATGCATCTACAAATTAAGTTTTTTTCCATGCATGTGTCTGTATTTCTTAAGCAATTGTCATTTTGTTTCAGAAATTGTATTTAAATTTAATAACATGATTACAATAAACACTGTAAATTTTCTGTAAGTTGTTAACAGGTTCCACAATTTGTCACATTTAAAGTTATATTTATTGGCAGATTTTAAACGAGTATTTTTAATCGAGATAGCAAAATGCTGCGACGCCTCTGGTGATACAAGTGTTTATAAGTTACGACGACTGCTCATCATTAGGCCCATTGGCTTATTTTTCTACTTACACATCATTGAAATCATCCAATTTAGAACCATTACCTAATATACATTTATTTCAGAAAACATCCAAAAGAGCAACGTTACTACCAAACAATGGCTTATGTGATGGGTTTAGTGGCGCTAAATGCCCAGTATATAGATTGGTTGGATATGCCACAAAACATTTTCTATGCAGACGATAGTCTGCATCATACGATAGATAGATCATCAGACGATAGAAAATCATTAGCGTTTCGGGTGTAATGACACCCATCGTCAGAACCCGTAAAACTGCTTTAGTTACATATTGATTGAGTGTGCAGAGGAGCTACATGAACTGATTCCCTCAGCTCCCTTCTATAACCGAACAAGCAGAAAGTCCGCAGGTAGACACCATTTTATGGTGGAAGTGCCGAAGTATCGAACACAGCGCTTTGCTTCAACGTTTATTGTACGGACGGCAAAGCTTTGGAACACTTTACCAGAAGCTGTGTTTCCTGCGAACTACAATCCAGGGGTTTTCAAATCTAGAGTTAATAGGTATCTTCTAGGTAAACGTGTTACACCCTAGGCTGCAGCAATGCTTAACATCAGGCAGGCTGTAGTCAAACGCAAACCTATCCCAGGTAAAAAAAAAAAAAAAAATGTCTCACGTAGGTTTTAATAACAAAATGTTTATTTATATATTATGAGAAATAACCTAGGGTAGGTATTCCTTTAAAAGCGTTTCAGCCCATATGAAATTTCATCGTTAATGGTCAAGACAAGAGTATAAGTAATGAATAAAATATATATTATGCAAACAAACAAATTTTTATTTCTTCCAAGTACAAATTAAAGATTAGAAATTTAATAAAGTATACTTCGATTAAAAAAAATTTTAAATCAGCTAATAAGAAAATATTACAAAATATCATATACTTAGTATAATTCCAAAGTACAATATACATATGTATGCATGTTATACATTACGCAGAGACTACAATATAATAATTACGTGTCTATAAAAATTTAGACTGTAGATTTGATCATCACGTAGAAAGAAAATGTGGTTTTAAAAATCTGAAAATAAAAGATCAAAATTGAAAACTTATTCGGTCAAATTGTAAATTAGCTAATAATGGTGAAACAATATGTACAATTTTATTTTATGAAAGTCCATAGTAGTTTTATTAATAAAAAAATCCCAATTTTTTTATACCACCTCCAGAAGACACCTACCTAGACGTACTTGTATCAAATTATTATCAGTAAAATAATGAGATAATTGGTTGGTAATCCAGAGTATGTAAATATATTATGTTAAATTCTATCAAATGCGATAGGTATTTTAAAAGCTAATCCCTAATTTGGAAATATGTTCGGTAAACTTGTAAGTTATGTAATCTTTCTCAATTTAGCCATCGTGTTAGATAGCTTAAGAATCCACATAATTAATTTTAAAGTAATACGTATTTAAATTTGTGGTAATTTTAATCTGGTTCGAATCCGAACTTACTCCAATGACTTGTATTTTTCATGTTATGTGTAGATTTGTACTCGCTTAGCGGTGAAAGAAAACATCGTGAGTAAGCCGAAATGTTTGAGAACCACAATATCCGAGGACATGTGTCTTCCGTGGAAGGACCTGGGCGCCCACCACGATGTATCTGCCCAAGATAACTCTGCTAACGTATTGATTTTGCGGAGGAGTCACGGCCCTGATCATGAGGATATACGACTCAAGGAAGAAAGAGAGATTGAAATTGGTAACCTTCTTTTGCAAGATGATTGTAAACTTACATCAATTGCTGGTTGTACTCCAGTTTTAATATTGCAAGCTGCATTGAACTCTAGAACTGGCTGAACTTGACATAATACCATAAAAAGCAGTTTTTGATTCGAAACCGACATACTTTCCCAGTTGATATCGTAAATCACATCTGGTATGTCATTACCCTGAAAATGATAAAAATAATTATATGCAACATAAAAAAATAAATGTTGTGTAGTTAGTTTTCAGTAAATGCAAAAATAAAACTTAATTCACTATTAATAATATTAACGCCAAAATTTAAACTTACCACAAAAACTAAGCTAGAATGTAGACATATGTCAACAATGAACAATAAATGACTGTTAGCTCAAGGACAATGAAAACAGTTCTTTGCAATTACATACTTTCTATTTTTAAATCGTATAGTGGATATATTTTAAATCGTAACTCAACCTTCAATAAAAAATATACATTTTTAATATAATAACAAAAAAGTATACCACAATCCTTATGTACTCCAAAGCAAAAGATACAATTACGAGTATTCCCATGTATGCTGGTATCATAAGCCCATAAGTAAGTATAGTTCCTGTTTCCTGAAATGAAAAACAAAATAAAATATATCAGAAAATACATAAATCCATAACATTTACAAACATGTTCATTAAGTTTTTATTATGTAACATTTTAATTTTTTTAGTCAAAAGTTAAGGCAAATTTTATTACATCATACACAAGTGGAAAGGGGAGGAGATTTTTTTTACTTGGGATAGGTTTACGTTTGATTACAGATGGAGCAAGTGGTAGCCGAGAACAGGTACACGGAGTGTCGGACATCCAGCAGAGACATAGTATCTGTCGCGGGTCGAACCTGGACGAGACTGGCACAGGGCCAAGACAGTTGGCATGAAAAAGGAGAGGCCTATACCCAGCAGTGTGAAAACCGGCTGCAAATGATGATGATGATACAAGTGATCAGAATGGATTTGTCGTAAGAATGTATTTATTTAAATAGCTAACTGCTTAAGTAGAGTATCCACTATTAGAAGCTTAAAACCATTAGATATTAATATTAGTTAGACTCACAGTTCCGGTCAGCGATATCTGATAAATAAAAAGACCGCCACCAATTAAGTTATGCATATATATAGCTGTAACGTTGAGTCCAAATGCATTTTCCATATCATTTATAGTTCTGTAGCATTGAAAAAAAAAATGTTATTATATCGTATAATCTATACTAAGGTTATAAAGCTGAAGAGTTTGTTTGTTTGTTTGTTTGAACGCGCTAATCTCAGGAACTACTGGTCCGAATTGAAAAATTATTTTTGTGTTGAATAGACCATTTGTCGAGGAAGGCTTTAGGCTATATAACACCATGCTGCAACTAATAGGAGCGAAGAAACAATGGAAAATGTGGAAAAACGGGGAAAATTATTCATCTTTAAGGGCTTCCGTTGCGTGCGCTGCGAAAACGGTTCAAGTCGTTGGTAACAGCTATTATTTATAAAGCTGAAGAGGTTGTTTGCAAAAATAAATATGATGCCCAAAATAACTATTCCACGCGGACGAAGTCGCGAGCACAGCTAGTATATCATAAATATTCGGAAATCATGTCAATATTTCTTTAATAGAGATTCTTTACTATTTCTTCATCAGTTATGTTTAAAACAGTAATTGGAACGAATAAACAAACAATAAAATAGAATATTAAAAATGGCATTTGTGTTAATTTACATACCTACTCAATTCGCAAGGAACCATAAAAAATAAGTCAAATTTGTAAATAATACTTTTATACAATGTAAAAGTTAACTTACTCTGTTACAAATGTATAGCGACGACTGATTTCTATAATTTTCGAAGTGACTTCTTCTTGAGTCATATCATCGCTAAACATCGTTTTGATTCTGTGTTTGAATATTTTGATATGTCCAATGATATGATACATGCATCCCAAGCTCATCGAATCAAACGTTACTATAATGGTTATAGTGACAAATCCACAATAAACACAGCATATTTGTACAACGACGTAGTTGTAAAAATTATACTGGTAGTCGAATGGTAGCCAGAAATGGACAACGATTTCAAGCCTAGTTGTTATGTTGTCGATTGATTCGATGATTTGCAGGTTTCGGACGATTGGTACTATTTGGAATCCCAAGCAACAACTGTAGTAGAAGAATGAAGTATACATGACAGACCAGCGTATCAGCTTTTCAGATTTTATTAACGTCTGCAATCATTATAATAAGTGAATATTATGATGATGTTGCCTTTTTGTGTCGAAATTTTGTATTAAAATAAAAAGCAAAATGAAAAAAAAAACTCAATGATACAGATTTGAGATTAAGATTTATGCCGTCTTATTACAAAACACGGTTAAAATATTAGTCCTAAATTTGAAAATAAAAAAGTGGGTTCTTGTTGTTCTGAGATCACATGCAAGCAATCAAAATTTCAACGAAACATTGGTATATTTTGTCAGTTTGATAATTATGACAGTAGACAGACAATTTTCGAACAACTAAAACGAACTTGGTCTAGGCTATATTTAAGCCACGTTTTGTAATAAAGCCCGTTGTAATGTTTTAAACTTTGACAATGTGTTGCATTAACAAATAAATACGTTAATCAAAGACGTTTAATGTGACAATGATATCTTGTAAACATAAGCCGTAGTTTTTTTTTGTTTTTTTTTTATACGTTTGCAACTTAATATTACCTCTTTGACGTATTCATCGTGATTTGTTGCATAATAGTTAAAAAGATGGATTTTTGTCAACCAACTTCTCATTGTTTCTCTGTAAGCATCAGTTTGAGCTGTAGCTATTTTTACCTGAAAATTATTACAAAATATATCATCTCGGAAAACTTCTTCAGTCTTTCAGTCAGTTCATCTTTTTAGAATTTGTCTAAAGAACCCCTTAAAGTGTTAGCTCACCTCATATGCCGTGTCTATTCTATTTGACAGCTGGTATTTAACGTGACACGGGTTACGTCAAATTAGCGAGCTGTCCAAATTATCATGTTACAGACTACAAAATTGAAATGAAATGAAATTGTGTGGCAATGGTTTATGATTCCTTTTTCCCGTATTGTTATATGAAAAAACTAAAAATATTCTGTTAGTACTTAGTTTATGAATACAATAAAAATACTTACAGCCATAATAAGAGTCACTGGTAAGATGGCGTACATAATTAACAATTCTTCTAGTAGTCTGAGATATGACTGCCAAAGGAACGGCATAAAATAATGATTTTCTATGAAGACGGTAGAGAATGTTTTGTGGCATGTCAAACCAATCTAAATACTGGGCATTTAGCGCCACTAAACCCATCACATAAGCCATTGTTTGGTAGTAACGTTGCTCTTTTGGATGTTTTCTGAAATAAATGTATAATGTATGTAAGGTAATGGTTCTAAACTGGATAACTTCAATGGCGTGTAAGTAAGAAAAGAAGCCAATGGGCCTAATGATGAGCAGTCGTCGTAACTTAAAAAACACTTATATCACCAGAGGCTTTGCAGCAATTTGCTATCTCGTTTAAAAAAAACTCTTCTAAAATCTTCCAATAATTATAACTTGTGATGTGACCAATTTTGGTACATGGTAATAACTTACAGAAAATTCACAGTGATCATTGTTATTATATTATAAAATGACAATTTCTGAAACTTGTAGAGACAAAATGACAATTGCTTAAGAAATATAGACACATGTATGGTAAAATCCTTTAGTTATATGCATAAACAAAGCATTACTAATCATAAAGTGATTACCTCCACAACTGATTGATCTTAAGCTTTTATACCTTTGAAAGAAGAAAATGGAATTGAATTAGTACACTATTACGTATGTTTTGAATGCTTTAATTTCCTAACATTATAGGCTATTTATGTTAACCTTGATTTCTGCTTTGTTTGTGTATTTTAAATATACTTTCTGTTTCTGTATTCTATTCTTATTTATTACTAATAAATAAATTATAAAGAACACTGAATTAAAGGGAAATAAAAATTATACTTATATTCATAAAATGACACCACCAAAATTGTTGCAAAATTGTTTCAGTTGTCTTTGCCTATTCTGTGTTCAGTTGTGTGCATATTTTGATAAACTTCTAAAATCCCTCCTAATTATTGAGGGTTGACTCTCGTTCAGAATTAATGATTGGAAGGGGGTAGTTCTCTTGTTTGGAAATTCTAAAATAAGAACCAATTTCAAATTAATACACTAGATTATTTTGAATTGATACACTAAACTATTTCCCATAATATACAAATAAATAAATAATGATAATAAATAAATATCTCAGGACATATCACACAGCGCCATCTAGCCCCATACTAAGCTTACGCTTGTATCATGGGTACTAGATAACGGATATAATACATACATACTTTTCTTTTGTAAATACATACTTATTATACATAGAAACGACCAGACTCAACACAAGTAATTACAAATTTTAATATTCAAAATTACTTGTGTCATGCGGGAATCGAACCCGCACCCCTAGATTAGAAGGCAGAGCCACTACCAACTTAGCTAACGGAGCAGTCAAATATAAAAAAAAAAAGCAGAAAAATATTTCAGGACATTTGACACAGCGCTATCTAGCCCCTTATAAAGCTAACGTTTGTGTAATGAGTGCTTAATAACGGATACTAAACAGAATAATTCGGATATTCATAATATATGGGAATAAAGTAAGTAGTTCCTTCTGTATTTGTGTTTAATTACTAGTAAAAAGGACATGTTTTGATATTAATTAGACACATTCATTTTCGTTAAAAAGAGGTTTTGATTTGTAAATGAGGGTATCTAAATTGTTTATATAGAGGATTTCTTCTCGTTAAGCGCGCAAAATCATAGATGACAGCGTTGCTTAACATCAGGCGATTTGTAGTCAAGCGTGAGCTTATCAAATGTAAAAAAGCGTCTTTATATTTAATTAATGTTTCTATTCTTCTAGAGCGTGTGCATTATTTTCTACTTTGATTTTATATTAAAGAAGCATATGAAAGACTCAAAGACAAAGTAAAAGCTAGTCCACTGTAATTAGGTTATGTTAGGATTGTGCAATTTATTGGTATGATTTTCTTGTATCAAAGCTTTAGAAAAAGAAGCTAGAATTGAATGTATTGAGACGGTAATTGTAGAGTTTGTTCCATATAGTACTGCTTTGGTTTTTTTTCAGACACGTGTTAGCGTTTCTGCAACAAACACTAAGTATACACATAATTGTTTTCAACGATGATTTTAGCGAAGAATGAAACATTGCTGTAAGTTTTCAAATATAATAATCAGGATCAGTCAAAAACCTCAAGAGTGTTTTAAAAAACTCTGTCAGAGCAAGCCATTATGGTACAAAATCATCTTATAAGAAAATCTTAAACACCATTTCTTTAAACGTAAAGTTAGAAGCTAATTAAATAAAAACTTTTCATTTCAGTAAACATCCGAAGCACCAACGTTTCTACCAAATATTGGCATACGCGATGGGAATTCTCGCATTAAATACTGAATATTGGGATTGGTATGAGATGCCGCAGAACATTTTTTATCGTTTGCAAAGAAAATCGTTATTTTTTTCTGCTCCTTTGGCAGTTATATCTCAAACTACCTATTTGGTAGTCAATCATAGTAAACATGACTTTAAAGAAATGTCTATGGTGTACGCTATATTACCAGTCACTATAATCATGTGTGTGAGTTATATTTCTTGTCTTCTTCTTCATATCGAATGAGAGTGGCTAAATCTAGTATCGAGAGTTTATCAAGCCGCCCTAAGGGCCTCTGATTTGGGGTTTAATGACTGCTATACTAGACAAACAGTCGGGACTTACAATTTAACGTGCCATCCGACTCCTGGAACCCCTTTCCAGTTACCCATCCAAGGACTGACCGCGTCCACCTTTGCTTAACATTAGAAATCGCATGCGATTGCCTCCGCCAGCTGAGCTACGCACGCTATATTTCTTGTAACTTAGTATTAAAAAGTTATCAGTTTATTACTAAGCATTTTATATAGCATTCAACTTTAATATTAAACTTAACATTCATGTGAGTTTTATAGCATTATTATTTTATTTAAACAGGTTGTAGCACCCACATAGAATGTAAACAAGTTTTGTTTTATTCTAGGTGACTATATTATGTTGTTACTGTTAATTTTTTTTATTCATAATTTGATTAAGTTGCTAACAATCCATATTTATAATGTTGATATTAACCCTTTCCAGATAAAATTGTTCACAGCACAAACTAAGTCGTACAAAATAGTAATGAAAAATTGGATGACCAAAATTAATCTATATACCTATTATACAAAAGATTATGACGAATACGTGAAACAAGTAAGTCACTTTTCAGTATATTAGATAGAAATCTTATTTTTTTTGTTAAATGATCAAGTTGATGTAATGAGTTGATAAGTCTATATTAACTTTTGAATTATTTTATCAAGTGCTACATCCATAGTTAAAGTTCTTTAACTTTTTTTAGTGTGAGTGTTGTTAGACATATTCTAACAGCATGAGTTCTTTCTATCAATCAAATTCTAACAGCACAAGTGGCGCCATCTGCCGCTTAGTGTTTAGAAAAGCGTGAGGATTTTCGCGCCTGGTAGTTAGTGGACCGTAGCCTAGTTGGATAAGGCGTTCTGGACGGTGATCAGATATACGCAGGTTCGAATCCTGCCGATAGTGATTATTTTCACATATTAAAATGCATAGTTATGATGACCATAACCAATAATATTATACTGCATAATCATTTGTACTCGGGTAATAAATAATTTTAATGTTAATAAATATTTTTACAGACCTTATTGAACGCTGAAAAATTAGTACGCGGGTCAGTATTTTACACGACGTTCTTCTGCTACAGTTGCTGCTTTGGATTCCAAGTAGTTCCAATCGTACATAACCTTCAAATAATCGAATCAATTAACAATATAACAACTCGACTCGAAATCGTTGTCCATTTTTGGCTACCGTTTGACTATCAGTTTAATTTCTACAACTACGTCATTGTACAAATATGTTGTATTTATTGTGGATTTGTCACAGTTACAATTATTGCAACGTTTGATTCTTTGAGTTTGACCTTCATGTATCATCTTATTGGTCATATCAAAATATTCAAATATCGAATCAAAACGTTGGTTATTAAAGACATGACTCAAGAAGAAGTCACTTCGAATCTAATTGAAATCAGCCGCTGCTATAAGTTCATAACAGAGTAAGTTATATTTGTAAATTAATAACTTGCAGTTCCTTCATCGTGTTATGGCTACATTAGCAAAACAGATAAGAGTTTGTTAATTTTACTACTGTATGTACGTAGCATTAAATTCTTAAAAACAATAATGTCTAATTCCTTGTTGCTTAAGTCTGTGTATTTGGGTTATGTTGTACTTAAGCGAGTGTGGCTCATCGGTTCCAGTGTCTGCTTTTCACCCTGACACCCTGGTTCGAATCAAGTCCAACACCAATGACTTTTATTTTTGAGTTATGTGTGGGTTTGCACTCGCTTAGTGGTGAAGGAAAACATCATGAGGAAACTCACATGTTTGAGGACCACAAATATCCGAGGACATGTGTGTCTTCCGTGGAAGGATCTGGCCGCCCACCACGACGTATCTGCCCAAGAGAAGGCCCTGACGAATTATTCCTACGGGGGAGTCACGACCCTCAGTCATAAAAAATACGACTCAAGATAGAGAGAGATTTTGTGCTTTTGTTTGTTAGCCAAGATAATAATATATTGTACAAGTTTATTGCGAGTCTTTGTTATTTTTTAGTCAGCACTGACTCCGAATTCATATTTAACTTCTTAATGTTACAGCACTCTTAAAGAAATTGAAAACGCATTCGGATACAATGTAGCAGCTATATATATGCATAACTTATTTGCTGGCGGTCTATTTATCTACCAGATATCAATGTCAGGAACAGTATGTATAATGACAATACAATGCTATAACAATATTTATCTACACTAATGTTGTAACATTCTACTTATGTATCCAATACTTGACTTATAATTACTACTGTTATAGCGCAGACAACAAAACACTCAATTTAAGCAATTTCACATGATGGTATAATATCCACATCGATATCGTAATATCTCATTATAACATCAATAAAACGCGACCAACCTGATTGCAGGGCTAATCAGGTTGGTCGCGTTTTATTGATGCGCGCAGCTGCGCTCTCATTGGTTAGATTTTAATGGCGGCAAAATCACTGTGACAATACACGTACGATAAACTTTTGTCAGCTTTTACTCTTGTTGTTTGATTAATTGCATTAGTGAACATAAAGTAGTGTATGCAACTGCATATAACACGGGTATTAAAACACTCGTTACTATTATGAAACTCGCTGCGCTCGTTTTATAAACTCACACTAGTGTTTTAATACCCTTCATTATATGACAGTTGCATAAACTACTATTTTAAATTACTTTTGGTCCACTCATATGTATAATATTTTTACACGAATGTGGCGACAATAGTGTGGTGTATAAACATGCTAAATATGTTTACGAGTTGTTTTGCCCGCGGCTACGCTCACATTATTTTAAGATAAAAAATAGCCTATATACACTCCTAAGACCTCAGACTACCTACATACCTAAAATTATAATGATTTATTTAACCCTTTTTGCGAGATGAGCGTTTATATAAACACACAAACAGATAAACAGACAAAACATATAAAAACTGCTGAAACGTGTTTTATTATCGATTTCAAGTATGCTCTTCTACTTACTCTTCAGCTTAATTATATGTACATACCTATATGTCAATAAATAAATAAATAACGAAGACAACTAAAATATCTGAGATAATAAACCCGTAAGAAACGTTTTTATTGTTAGCGTTGTATTCTATAAGTTGTTTACAAACATGATTTTATTTTATCGTAGCTTTATAAATAATGTTACATTATGAAAATGCCTATTAATTTGTTTTGTTCTTGTTTCAGGAAACCGGAACAATACTAACATACGGGCTTATGATACCTCTTTACATGGGTATACTTATAGTTGTTTCGTTTGCGCTAGAGTATATACGTATTGTGGTAAATAATTGGAATGATTTAATATCATCATCATCATAATCATATCGCAAAAGCCAGTTATGTTCAACTGCTAGGTGCTGGGTATATAGGCCTCACTCCTTTCATGCTAACCAACTCGGTCCTATGCCAATCTCCTCCACACATCTTATTCCTCATTACTGAGAGTCGTTATTCTCTTGTCGTATTATCTTTTCAAATACCTATCCTCCTTTATCTGATTTGGTATTTAGTTCAAAAAAGCTAAATTCCAATTTTGCATCTTCATTTACACTGTCAGGCATTTGACCACCAGAAAGGAAAATCCACACAAGAAACACTAAAGATGGAAGTATTTACTAGTACGCAGCTTTAATCGCATTAAGAAATATACTTGCATGGGTATATAATAATGTAACTTGGGTAAAATAGGGATATATCACCCCTTTTATAGTGGCATTTCCAAAAATCCTTTCTTAGCAAATGCCTATATCACAACATCTACCTGCATGCCAAATTTCAGCCCGATCCGACTAGTGGTTTAGGCTGTGCGTAGATAGATCACTATGTCAGTCAGTCATCTTTAAGGTATATTTTAATGAAACTAGCTCTCAAAGTGCGTGACAGATCCCTCCTATAGGCGTTAGCTGACTCGTTTAAAAAATCGATTGTTTTAGCTAGGGATCAGCAATCAATATACCACCATAAAAAGCCTAAGTTCATCAGGGATAATGTAGGATTCTAATAGTAAAAGATCTTTTTAAATCGGTCCAGTAGTTTCAGAACTTATTCAATTCAAACAAACAAACAATCAAATCTCCTCTTTATAGTATTAGTGTAGACGTAATCATATATGGTTTTGTCCTGTTCCCCACGCACTATGTATAATCCAGCGATCTTCAAGGCGAGAGTGAATCGGTACTTATGGGGTAAGCACGTTCCATCTTAGGCCATAGCCTTTGCTTACCATCAGACAAACTATGGCCAAGTGCAAACCCGTATTAGTTACAAAAAACTCACAATATTTTCCTCTTTCAGGCAGATGATATACCAGATTTGATATATGACATAAACTGGGAAAGCATGTCAGTTTCCAATCAAAAACTGCTTCTTATGGTGTTGTATCAGGTCCAGCCAGCTCTAGAGTTCAATGCAGCTTTCAAAATAAAAACTGGAGTACAACCTGCAATTAATGTGAGTTTTTAGTCCACTTGTCAGTTTGTGTTAAATTTATAATTTTCTGAAGTAGAGGAGAAGGATAAAGTAAACAACAACATTAGGAATTACGTAATTTTTTTAATAATTTTGTAATGTTAAGTGGACAAAAAAAACTATGAAAAATAAGTGCTGAGTAGAGTAAACCGTTAACGACTTCTTAAGATTTTCACCAAATTTTCTTGTTTTGTTTGCTTTCAGATCCTTAAAACTACATTTTCATTCTACGTGATGATCGATCAAACAGTGTAACTCTTTAAACTAAAGTCGCTTTTTTATTTTCTCTACTACGTATGTATTGAATTGTACAAAATCATCATCATCCTCAGCCAACTTTCGACTACATTAAATCTGTTTATACATTTTATCCGTTTGATAGTCACTGATTTTTTACAACTTCGAGACATTTTGACTACATTTTTCATCATCATCATCTACAGCCCTAAACAAATTGGACACGAGTTTTTTTAAATATATATGTATATCCGACAGAGTTTGATGATTAGTTTGCGTTTCCAAATCCATATGACGATTAAGTTGCATACGACTACCGAGATCATTCAAAGTCACAGACTATCTAACATCATCATCATCCTCAGCCCACTTTTTACCGCATTTTATCTCTTTACCCTTTTTCTAGCGCCAATTTTTTTATAATGCAATACTAATACATATGCTGAAGGCTGAGTATCACCATCACTTTGACCATCAGACCTTGGAGTACCACAAGGGATCTCGAAAACTATAAGAGATAGCGGATGAATGCTTAACTAAATATGATGAGAACTGGTTGTTGGTATAGGATCATACGAAATCATCATCATCTTCAGCCAGCTTTCTACTGCATTTAATCTCTATATATTTTATCCGTTTGATAGTTACTGATTTTTTACAACTTCAAGACATTTTGACTACATTTTTTATCATCATCATCTACAGCCCTAAACAATTAGACACGATTTTTTTTAATATATATCCGACCGAATTTGATGATTAGTTTGCGTTTACAAATCCATACGAAGATACGACTGCCGAGATCATTCAAAGTCACAGATTATCTAACATCATCATCATCCTCAGCCCACTTTTTACCGCATTTTATCTCTTAACTCTTTTTCTAGCGCCAATTTTTTTTAATGCAATACTTTTACAAATACAATTTCTTATAAAAAAAAATTACAAGTCTAAGACAGTCAAATAAAACGCTGGGCCGCTTTGGCGGCCCAAAATTACTAGTTTTTTTAATAATTTTGTAACGTTAAGTGGAAAAAAAAACTATGAAAAATAAGTGCTGAGTAGGGCCCAAGTTTACCCTTCTGGTAAACCGTTAACGACTTCTTAAGATTTTCACCAAATTTTCTTGTTTTGTTTGCTTTCAGATCCTTAAAACTACATTTTCATTCTACGTGATGATCGATCAAACAGTGTAACTCTTTAAACTAAAGTCGCTTTTTTATTTTCTCTACTACGTACAGCTTATGTTTTTTTTATCGTTTAAATGCAATATTGTTACATAACTTGAAAATGCTTAGTACTCAATAAAATCATTGAACACTGAACATTAAACGTTTAATTCTAATTGAATGATTACATTCTGAAACGTCAAATTTTATAATCAAAACCAAAATCTCAATTCATTAAATTCCTTGAAAAATAAACAAACAAAGCCTCAAAGTAAAAATCTAATAACAAGACAGAAGACTTTACATAATGACTAATCAATTGCCTACATTTTCAATCAAAGGCAAAATCTTCCAAGAAATTCGAATGCAATAGAAGTCAATATTATTCATTACCTTTCAATTCTGTTCGTGATTTGTGTTAAGCAATTGTAGCATTGCTGTAAGAACTCGTGGCCTTTTCCGATTGGCTGACTAACGAAATAAAAGTACGGATACATTATTGCTATTGTGTATATGCTAACAACAAGGTGACATTATTACAATCAGGGCCTTTATTTCCGTATATCTTGCTAAGGACAAAGTTTATTCTAGTATTGTAAGTGATTTACAGAGTATAACATATTGCGGGATACAATCATGAAGAATGTGAATATGTTGTAAGCGAAATGATTTGTTTTGTACATGTATAATATATTATGTATAATGTAAAATGGCTTTTCGTATTGTGTCGAAACTAGATAACTGCTTGATTTAATGTAGATCAATATCATTGATTTGTAGAAATAAAAAACAATCAGGTGATTCATGTACCTACTAAAGATTTTTTCAAATTTTTCAGGCGAAGTCCCAAAGATCAGCGCTACTATCAAGTGATAGCATTGCTAATGGGATGTTTGGCATTGAACACTCAATATTGGCCGTGGTTTGAAATGCCTAAATTATTTTTATATCGTTTACAAAGAATACTCGTAATTATTGCGTTACCTTTGGCCGTAATATCTCAAACACTTTATTTGGTTCTGAATCATAGTAAACATGAGTTTGAGGCTTTATCAATGATGTATGCAATTTTGCCTGTCACTATTATAGTGTGTGTAAGTTTAGTTTATATTTTATTGGGCTCATTGAAATGTTTATATTTACACTACTCATTATACAAAAATTACTTTATTTTCAAAAAACTTAAACGTACACCCTTATAAACTAATTTATTTAAACAATCATGACATACCTGTAATGTTGGTGCATTGGGATCCTTCTTTACCCAACCAACGTGTTGAGGTATGTTAATCAAAAAACATTATTTTTGTCTAATAAACGATTTTTATTTGTTTTGATTGTATTTTCAGCTTAAAGTTTTAGTAGCTCAAACTAAGGCCTATAAATCAGTCATGGAAGATTTGATGCCCAAAATTCATCTTTATAATTATCTTAAAACATCAAAGGATGAAAGCATCCAGGTGAAAGAAGTAAGTATTACATTCAATTCGATTTATAGTAAGAAGGAGACGATAACTTCTGTGTTTCTTTTTTTTAAAGCATATTTTATGAATACGTTCTTTGCTTTACAGATTGTAATAAAAGCTGAAAAATTGATTCGCTGGTCGAATTATTATCTGTTGTTCTTCACATATAGTGCAGCCGCTGGTTTTGAAATTGTTCCGATCGTGCATAATGTTCGTAAATTCGAATCTTTAAAGAACATAACATCTAGGCTAGAAATCGTTGTGCATTTTTGGTTGCCTTTTGATTATGAATATAATTTTACCAACTGGGTTATTGTACAAACAACTTGTTTTTATTGTGGGATTGTTTGCATGGCTATCATAGCTTTGTTTGACACTATGAATTTGACGTTTATTTACCATATCATTGGACATATTGAAATATGCAAGCATCGAATACGGAATAGTTTTAAAGATGATATGGCTCAAAAAGATGTTACCAAGAACATCATAAAAATAAGTCGTAATTATGGTTTTATAACACAGTAAGTAAAAATTTATTTTGTGTTAATTATTTGTAGAATTAATAAGTAGTTATGCCTATTTTTTTTCGATTTTATTTATGTTAAAACTATTCATCCTAATGTATGTGGCCTATAATACAAGTGGAATAGCTTATATTTCATACAATAATTTTGGGGTTTTTAATAAAGTTTTTTATATGTTATTCTGGTTTTCTTTTTGCATTTTATTTTGTTTACTACCAGTAAATTATTTTCTATTTCACAGAACTTTAAAAGAGGTGGAAAATGCTTTCGGGCTTAACGTAGCTTCGATATACATTCACAATTTGTTTGGGGGAGGTTTGTTTATATATCAACTTTCAGTGTCCGGAAGTGTAAGTATTTTTTTATACAACTAGTAAAAAAACATTCATATATATACTGGTCTAATACTACTGGGCTATAGTTTCACATAATTTGTTACTATGTATATGAATTTAAGCTAGCTTTTTTTCATTTAATATATATTTTTTTATTACATTAGATAGGCTCACGCTTGACTACAACTTGCCTAATTGAAATCTTGCAAGCGAGCGAAACCACAAATTATAAATATTTTTAATGTACTCTGTTAAAACACTAACTACTAACTAACTACCTAACTTACTCATTGCTTTTAGGAAACTGGAACAATACTAACGTATGGACTTATGATCCCTTTATATATGGGAATACTTATAATTGTGTCGTTTGCATTGGAATACATACGTATTGCGGTAAGTCCAAGATTCCCGAGCTGGAATAAGCGCGGACGTAGACTAATCGATTTGCGCTAAAAGATGAGGCGGTAATTTTTTTTTTTGCTTTATAAAGTCAGTTATAAAATGTTGACGACCTTAACTCTTAATTTTCAGGCAGACGACATACCAGATTTAATTTACGGGTTAAAGTGGGAAACGATGTCAGTGGCCAACCGAAAGTTACTTTTAATGGTGTTGTGTCAAGTACAGCCCGTTTTGGAATTTAAAGCAGCCTTCAAAATCAAGACTGGGGTTCAACCTGCAGTTAATGTAAGGTTTATTTATTTTCTCTGAGTCATCCTCATGACTGAGGTTCGTGACTCTCGCGCAGAATTAATTCGTTAGGGGAGTTCTCTTGGGCAGATACGTCGTGGTGGGCGCCGTCCTTCCACAGTTTCTTCTTTATTTTTAGTACCTTTTAATTACTACTAAAAAACTATAATTAATCCACAGTATTTGTCTTTTACCGATATTTTGTGCCTATTAAAAATGTATGAAATAAACTACAGTTAAATATAAAATCACGATGACCCGTTAATTAATGGTCTCGATCATCTTCTTATTGAATGAGAGTGGCCAACTCTGGTATCGAGAGTTTATCAAGCCGCCGTACTAGGGTACATAGGTGAAGGAATAACTTTCACTATTGTGAATATTGTGTAACAAACATGTTTTGATTTCAGATTATAAAGACCACATTTTCATTTTACGTGATGATAAAATCTTCCGTCTGAAGAAGTTGAAATTATACTTAGAGAAGAGGTTTATTGCGGGAAACTAAACGACATGTTCAATGCAACAGTAATGCAAAAATATCAAAATAGTAATGAAAAATACTCCGTACATTATAAGCATCCTGCACGACTTTCTATTTTAAGTTATTTAACCTAAAAACAATACTGTATGTAAAATGCAATGCAGACGTGTACTTATTATACTGCTCCTTTTGCTTGGAGATTAGAAATAAATGTATTTCAAGGCTTAAAAGTTTGTTTTTCTGACTTACAGACTGACATCTTTGTTAAGCCTCGCGTACATCTAGGCAATGACGCCGCGCTTACGGTATATGTCCCAAAGCAAGTTAATTATATAACAATGCTTACACCTCGATTACGGATAGACAACACCACGCTTACGGCTAGGCGATGCCGCGCTTACAGTTTACCCCGAGGCGAGGCGATTACGTTTCGTTTCCTATTAATGAGATACGATATCTTTTATGGAACCCAAGCGAAATTTTGATCAAAATTGGATCATACATGCACTGGAAAATATAGTTATGTATTTCAAACAAGTCACTGCATCCTCTAACATATCCTTATTTAACACGTTCCTCAGAAGCGCACCATGACATCCACATTTTGAGGAAATTCGCAAGTCATACATAATGTACATATTATATCCAGACGCCGAACTGAGTCTGTATAAGTGAACGTAACTTCGTATGAGGTAGGCAAATGAATATTAATTCACTCTTGAAGTATCGCAGCAAGATGTTTGCCGAGATTTCATCGTTGGGTGTTATATTAAAATGCTAATATGAGTCAGATCTTGTCTTATATGTGTGAGTAGGTAGGAAAATTCGTTAGGTAAAAAAACATGTGAACACGATTTTTATGTTTTACATAAAGTGAGTTGTTGTCAATCGAAAGCGTATTAGTTTACAAACACTCATATTTGAATCATATTCTAGCACTTTGTTTATGATAGGATGTTGATAAGTAAAATATGAATATGCATCTCTTGTTAAAATTTTAATAAAGCAATTTAAGAATAAGTCTCTTAAGCAGATACATCGTGGTGGGCGCCTAGGTCCATCCACAAAATAATCTAACATTATTCTTAAAGCCAACCTAAACTCTAGTTACTAGAAATCCGCTGCCAGTGGGTAGCATTTGCAAAATGTCGACCGCGTTGCCTCTTTTTATTGCAACTACCTAAAAAATGGTCTTAATCACAAAACTGTAACCTTCCTCGTTACTCAATTAACGCCCTGAATCAAGTCCAAAAGCTCATTACGACCACAATGATGGGATAATTACACCATTCTGCCATTACTTAAATAAAATAAAAAGAGGTCTAATGGATACTTGCCAGATTCATTATTTTGGTAAGTAAGTGGGTACTTGACTATAGAAGCTTTCGTAAAGTACGCCCATTGCTGTTATTTAGACGTCTATTCAGACTAAAGAAATAAAGTATGTACATAAGTTAGTGTTATATTTTTCCATTTTCAATAATTTTAGGGATCAAATTAAAGCTCATATTTTATATTATAATATGTGAAGCGCCCGTAGCTCAGCTAGCGGAGGCAATCGCTTGCGATTACCTAAGTTAAGCAAAGGTCGACGCGATCAGTCCTTGAATGGGTGACCGAAAAGTGCCATTTTGGGCGATTCCGTGGGTCGAATGACACGTTAAGTTGTAGGTCTCGGCTGTTTGTCTAGAACGGCAGTCGTCAAGTCATGTCAGAGGCCCTTAGGGCGACTTGATAAACTAATAAGAGAAGATAATAAGTTCATATGTGACTGTGTGTGTGTGAGGGTGTGCGGTTGTTCCTGTTACACGTTTAAACGGCGAAATCCATATATTTAAGTTAGATATATTTGAATTGTTTTACACATGTAATAAGTTTGCACATGAGCATCATTCGCCTGATGGTAAGCGGTTATTATTGTCTAGGATAATTAGTTCTATGATATTTAGAATATGCAGAAAAACAGTGTTCTATGACAAGTAAAACATCAAAACATTCTGGCAGACAGCTTGTCAGTTTGTTTGTCAGTTTTCAAAGGTACTAAAATGCGCAACCAACATAAGTGCTACTTGAAGAGTTTAAATATCGTTGGCAATTTAAGCCCACTTCAGCGATTCTTGAAATGCTCGAAACCTATTAAGTAAGTGACACTAATGAAATAGTCTTGCCGTAGGCGTTGTTTTAAATGCTTTGGATAAATGCCTTAAGCAAATAAATATAAATGTGTGTACTCTATTTATTTGTCATTCATTTTAATAGCTACAAAACGAAAAACACATGTTTTTTCCTATCAAAACTTAGGTGTTACGCGGCGATATGCCATGATTTTATACTTTAGTTTTAAAGTCTGGAAAGTAACATACAAAATATAATTGTTAGTATTTAATATGACTTGTACGAAGTTCCATATCTATACATATAATAAAGCTGAAGAGGGTCGAAAGTAAGAATATTGAAGATATTAAAAAAAAATTAAACATTTGTAGGTACTTCGAATTTATAGCAGAATACGATCCACAACATTTTTTAGAAATGTTGTCTGTTTGTTTAAACGGTCATCACGCAAAAACAGCTGAACGGAGTATCACGAACATAGGCTACTTTTTATGCTGAATTAATGCGAGCATCATCACGGGCGTTCACTAGTTGTACAATAATCAAGCACTAATCAAACTAATTTATCCAAAAACCTAACCAAAAATTAAATCTGTCACCAAATTCATAATTTCTGGACACAAAACTCGTCGCTCGCATTATTTGAAGATAAAATTAGCTTGGCTCCAAACTTCAGAGCCACTTGAGAGTTAAGAGTGACATTGGCGATGAATAAAAACACTATTCAGTAACTTTGCAGACAAGTTTCAACTCTCTTAACTTCGCCATACAATATTTCCGCGGCAACTTATAACTTTTATTTAGATGATACGATACGATATAATTTTTATTTACATAAATTTTATGTTTGGATAATGTTTTTTGTAGCGAAGGTAATTTTGAGAAGTTAGTACCTACATTTATCAAAAAGATCATGCTTGTTTAATTTGTATCAAATTGACACTAAAATTCTCCGTTTATTGCATTGCCCTACACCATTGATGATGATGACCATGGTGTTTGATGCGTTAGAATTTCTTATTTAAATCGTAAGGTCTAAATACTTCCTGCTGCGGTTCGGTATTCAGAAATGAGCAAGTTTTACAAGAGCAGTCTGCCGAAGCTATAAAGTTTTCGGCGAAAATTCGGTAGAATTAAATGCAAAATCTAATAGCGAAAAGAGAAATCGTGACCACCTGCAAAACCAGCTTGAATCATAAAAACTTAAGCCAAGTTCTATTTTCGTTGATTAAAAATAATTTAATCAGTACCAACCCTTTGCTTCATTTCAGCCGGCTTGTTAATTTTAATTTGATTTCGTAAATGTGACCTTGAAACGATACTTAAAGATATTCACTAAAATTTTGTTTAAGATATTTGAGAAGGTATTTTTAAAAATATATAATCAAAAATTGATTTATTAATTAGGTAATATACTTAATTTGAATGAATTTCATTAATTTATGGGCTGTATGCAGTGCTGTTTATTCGTTTGCGTGTTTTACGTTCTCTCTTGAGTCGTATTCCTCATGACTGAGGGTCGTGACTCCCCTGCAGAATTAATCCGCTAGGGGAGTTTTCTTGGGCAGATACATCGTGGTGGGCGCCCAGGTCCTTCCACGGAAGACACAAATGTCCTCGGATATTGTGGTCCTCAAACATGTCGGTTTCCTCACGATGTTTTCCTTCACCGTTAAGCGAGTGCATATCCACACATAACTTGAAAATACAAGTCATTGGTGTAGGGCCGGATTCGAACCCGGGTGCGTCTGAATGAAAAGCACACACTGGAACCGCTACGCCACACTCGCTCGTGTTTTACGTTATGTACAATGAAAACAAAGTGATTAAATGTATTTACATTACTTCAATACACCGCTTTAAATTCTTAACATGTTGATTCTAAAAGCCATATTTTACTCAAATTGCAGAAAAAAACTTTTTGTTCTTCGACACAAATCAGTAAGCAAGAGACCAATTTTAATAACAGTTGAATAAAAAAATTCATCAGAAATGAGAAGGCTTATTTCAGAAGAGTGATATGAGTGCAGTTATTATGGGTTTAAATATTCAGTGACTGATTTTCTGCTCCACCGGACGCGTTTTCAATTAAATATTAATTTGGTAATTAAGGGCTGACTATCGAATAGTTTGCTCATAGTTTTGTAAATGAAGTTGTTTCTGTAAGAATATGAGTTCAACGCAGGATTGGTAGCATTTGTATGTAATTATGTATGTATGAATTTCTCTTTAAAATAAGAAAGTACTGCAATTCAATTCTAACAAAAACGATTATTAAATAATTTACAGTTATTAGAATCTAAATATAAGTTCACATTTTTATGCATAATCATTTACACCTAAATATTGATGCTTCAAAACTGCGCTAAAAGAAGTTTAAGTGGATTTTTCCACTACAGTCTTGACTGTCTTGACTCTAATAGTTTATAATTATATCCGGTACAAAAACAGAATAATTTTAGGTTTAAAATGCATACTACCTACTTATATATGTTTATCCAAATATTAACGATAAATTCTAGGACATTTTTAGGATAATATTTTAGTATGTATAATGCTAAAAAATTAAACTTTTATTGGAAAATGAGCGAAAATAATCACGACCGGCAGGATTCGAACTTGCGTATTACCATGCCGGTCGTGATTATTTTCGCTTATTTTCCAATAAAAGTTTAATTTAAACGACCATAGTGCAGGTTTAGCACTTAATAAATTAACTCATAATGCAAAAAAATGTTCTTGAAGTATTAAATTCATCTTGCACAGAATTAGAACTCTGTCAGTCTGTGAAAAATAGCGCAACTATTCCCAGACATATTTTTATGTCTGAATATTTCATCTT
The DNA here is from genome assembly GCA_964023185.1 of Macaria liturata. Classification (NCBI taxonomy): domain Eukaryota; kingdom Metazoa; phylum Arthropoda; class Insecta; order Lepidoptera; family Geometridae; genus Macaria; species Macaria liturata. The sequence continues at coordinate 2,580,924 of OZ026820.1, read as the reverse complement.
TCACCTTTAAAGCCGTTTCTGCAATATTCGCGTATACGGGTCGTCCAGCCGTAACTTAATACAATTTCCAAATCAAAAATCCGATTCTGTTCTCAAAGTGAAAGGGAATTGTTCAGACTGCTGCGGGAAATTTGATTTTCAGCGCGAAGTTTCCACTAAAACTGAGGCGGTTTCACAATTATTAAAAACAGTATTTTGCAAATAATACGTAGAAGTAGGTAGGTATTGCTTCTGCACTTTTGTGCAGATAGCTTGCTGCTTTGGATGAAACCAAGATATTGCTCTTATTACCAGATGAACTGACTAGAGACTACCGTCTTGCTTTTCGAAAATTGTATTATTTTCACATTTCAAACCATACAGGTTTTTTTATAATTCAGTTTTAACTTATAAAAGCAATTATAACAATTTCATAAAAAATTAAACATGTAACTTTAAAACACGCTACGCTTTAAGCACGTTGTAGTGTAAGATAAATATTTTTTGCAGAACAAAGCTATTCGAAATTCGAAAAATATTGGTGATACTCCACAAAGTATCTATCCTTGAAATTTGGAATAACAAATCCACAAGTTTATCACTCGCACATCCGAAGAAACAGCATCAGTATTCGGAATAATCAGAGGTTCCTCTCAATCACCGAGGTTGAATAGCGGTATGACACATCACGTTCCCATGATTGATGGAGATATCTGGACGGCACGATTAGTCATGGCCCCGAGTATATGCAGCTCGTGTGTTATTCATAACTGTTCTGAGACGGGATGTTTTGAGCCGGTCAGTGATTCCGATGGATAATGTCTTTCCAGATATATGTGCGAGTAATGCAATAAAAGTTTACCTAATTTTTTAATTACATACCCAAATTATCTTAAAATACAGGTCCACAGAGTAGTAGTCTTTTGGCACTAAAGACATTAAGTTTATGCTTTTTAATAACGTGTTTTACAAGTTTCTTTATTACAGTCCATTTACAATTTCATAATTTAGGTAATATGTGTAAATATGGGTAAAACATACCTATATAGAAAATTTACATAAATACACACGAAAAGTACATTAACTCTTATTATTAATTACGATAATTTTATCAAAAACTTAGCACACCGTCCATATTAAGCGGCTGTGAAGTCCTCGTTGAATACAATGACTCAAATAGTCCGTGTGATCCTAATTCTATATGTGCATGTTTGTTACTTGTTTATTCTCAAAGAGCTGTTCTGCCTTGGATAAAACTTGGTATGAAAAAGATTAGACCCTGGAAACAAAAGCTACTATGTATAAAATTATCGCAAGTAAAACTTCAGGACGCTACTAGTCACTAATATCATAACAATGGGTAAGTAAGCGTGTGTGTGTAATTCGTAATTAACGTCTAAGATTTTTGTTTTTTCCGCAGCAGCTAACAAATAAAATATTTGGTAATTATGAACTTCAATAAGCTGGAGCTTATATTTGTGCAACTGAACCCAAAAATTTACATAAAAAAATGAATGGTCCGAATTCGTATTAACATTTTCAAGGGTTGTAATTTTATTTGCATCCCTTTGTTTATGTATTGAATTGTCATTTGCATGTAAAAGAGTACGCGTGTAAATGGAAGCGGATGGAATGTATTTTTTATTTACTCTATTTAACTCTGATGGAATACGAGACTCGTAATTTAATGACTGAAGCAATATGATGTCGATCGGTATGAAATCAAATATTTTATTGCATGAAAAATTGATGTTATGAAGCTTTACAATAATCGCAAATGCCGAAGTCTTAACTGACGGTTTAACTGCCCATTACTACCTACAGTAATACAAAATATTATTTATTTGAATTATGTGGGTGGATGACTAGGATGAAATATTATTATAAGCTATGACGTGGTAGATTGCATATGTACAAGTAACTAACCAGTTTCCACTCTGTAATTCTATGGAAAAGTCACGATTAGAGTAAGATTTATTTTAAAATTATTATAGTACTGCTTGAGGTTTTACTTACGTTAATGCAGGATTGTAGAAGTTAATGTACTTAGGGTCTAATCTACTCCACATCTTATTTCATAAAAAAATATACACACAGCGCGATTAAGACACATACTAGGCAACACTTGTGTCTGTGGGTACTTGATCTAAACAGTTAATTTAGCCCATGCAATTTTAAGAAAAGCTAATGTTTACTGCTGACGTCAGGATGTCGACCGGTTTCGGGGTGCCTGGCGTGAGGAAGCCTTCGACCGGGACGCATGGAGAGAGTTGGGGGAGACCTTTGCCCAGGAGTGGAACAGTATAGGTTAATAAAAAAATGTTAAGAAATGCATAAGTACACTTACGTTCACACTCACAAAATGTTCACACTTAATATTAGTGGGAATAAGTATAATGTTTTACCGATAAACAAGAGCATTTAGCCCACAAGTTAGGGTGCGTCGATATCTCTGACACAAATAAATGACGGCATGGGAAACGGCAGGTGATATTGGAAAGCTTCCAAACTTTTGCAGGCTCCATATCAGGTTCGAGGTTGTTGGTATTGTTGTTTACATAAAAACATGGAATTCTTAAGTTTCAACTTTGTGACCCAGAAGAATGGTTCTGAGTGACGAGAATCATTCAGTTACACGGAGTAAAATTGGTAAGTATACATACTAGTAATAAGTTAAATAGTAAATAAACATTAGATCATCTATCTATATGTCGGAGCGACCATCGGGGAGTCGCTCAATGACGACATCATAATTAGGGCCTACTCTAGCTTAGTGAGCGTATTCTGGTTAAAATACTACTTTAAAACACTTAAGGAAATATTCACAAAGGTTTATTACACTTTTCACAAACTCGACTTATAATACAAACTACGGTTAACTAGTTCTAGATTTTAAAATGAGCAGTAGGTTCGAGGCACCGACCTCGACCCAGCACCATGAAAACAGGGGTCCAACTCGACCACATCACATGAACAAATTAAAGGTCCAACTCGACCACATGACACGATATTCTAACATCAACTCCAAAGCTCAACTTAGACTGCTTCCTGGAGCCACCGTCCACCTCGATTATAATTGGCTATACATCAAGATGGCGCCTCGACCCCACTCGAGACTCTGCTCTGCTCCAATTGGTTGTTACAAATAATATTAGCAACTTTTAACATTAGCAACTTCACAAACTTATAAAAACAATTAGGACAAATCAAGTAAATTCTATTCTTATCCCTTTATGAATTTACGAATCATAATTAGACAATAAACAATAACGCTAAGAATTAGTAATAAACTATGACCAAGCGACAGTCAACTCAACAACTTCCTCTGATATTCCCGTGCCGTTAGGTGCTATAATAAAATGTTATCATTATCATTACAATCGTGTAAAAATGGCTTACATGCAAAAACTTTATTTACAATAATAAAATATAAAAACAAGGGAAGAAAAACTAAACATACTACTTCTAACTACTACAAAAAGGGGCACTTAGAAAATCTTTAGAAAAGCCTAAAGATAATCTAAGTGCACCAGCCCACTACCAGAGGGCAGCGTGCCCAGCATACTGGCTGCATTACCACGCTGGATGGAAAAATAGTAAAAATAGTATTGTAAATTCGCTAACTGATTTATAATAGCTATCTAGGTAGTAAGATCTCATTTTAGACATTGTTACAAATTATGACTAAGCAGCAATCAATACAACAGCTTCCTTGCTCCGACATATAGGTACATGAACATATAATAAAGCTGTAACAGGTCGGTGTCTGTACATTGAAGATAATTGATAAAAAAATAGTTGAGGGGTCTTCATTTATGCGAAAGAACACAAAAATCATGTTTCAAAAAAAAAAACGTCTGTTTGTCGGTCGGTATGTTTGTTCTATTTGTCTACGGTTTAACATGTTGGTAGATTTTCAACTTAACATTTAGTGTTTATTTAATTTCAATCGGTTCGTAAATAAAAAAGCTACCTATGTTCATTTTAAACCTTTTTATCTCAAAATGATGAAAGCGAAGCCGCGGGCGTACACTAGTAAATATATATATCAGGACATATAACACAGCGTCTCCTATTATGTTTTCTAAAAAATTGCGTCTGAATGTATGTATATGTACTCATGTTTAGAGTATATAGTTATGATGTTAGTGTGGGGCTAGATGGCGCTGTGTGCAATGTCCCGGAATATTTATTATTTATTTATTTTTTATGATTCTTCTACTCTTAAAATAAGCGTGCAACACCTTCATAACGGTGCCAGCAAGCGTCAGATTGTTATAAAATAAATACAACATGTCATTTATTTCAGACCTTTAGTCCATGCACAATTCAAAACATCAATAACATTATAAATCGTTAAAAAAAAATACATTTAAAAATACGTTTGCCTATTAAATATGAATAATTTGGGTCGGAAGCATATATTATATGTCACCGAAAAATAACAAGATCCGTACGTTTACAAATTATTACTTATTATTTTACGCGTGAGTTCGGTAAGTTTATCAATCAACGAAAATGTGGGCGTAAAATAATACAATTTATCACGCGTTTAGAATCTTACGAAGGTTTATACATTTCATAGGAAATTTATAAACGTACGGATCTTGTTATTTTTCTGTGACATATACATAATGTTCACAAAATATTTTTTTGATATTTAGTATATCAAAGTATACTATTTTTTTTAAAAAAAAAGCTATCAGGGCAGTAATTTTTTTTATAGTAATTTGATTGCGGTTAAACATAAAATTACGGTTAAATTGGGTTTAAACAATTATTGTTCAAATTGTATACGCAAAAGAGCAATCCAGTTTGCATAATGTATTATTTAACTGATAATCACAAATTAGTATTCCCGCAACAATATTGGTAATTAATGCAAATATTGCACGCTGTTCAATTTAGAGCTTTAAACTTATGTAAATGAAACCAAAACTATACTTTTAAATTTTGATTTGATTATGTTTTTGCATCTAATATTGTAATTGTTTGTTTTTAATTTATGTACGAATAAAATATAAAGTAGAAAGTAAAAAGTCGTAGATTGAAGTCGTTAAAAATTCCATACTAAAATTAAAGCTTAATTTTTTTTTTCAATATTATGGAAACCGACTATAAATTTGTTATTGTAAACATTTAGTTTATAAAAATTAGCACCATTGAAAAATAACGATTTTGTTGCTCTTCTTGAACGCGTAGGTAGCGCCGTAGCTCAGCTAGCGGAGGCAATCGCATGCGATTACCAATGTTAAGCAAAGGTCGACGCGGTCAGTCCTTGAATGGGTGACCGATAAGTGGCGTTCCATTTTGAGCGATTCCGTGGGTCGGGTGACACGTTAAATTGTAGGTCCCGGCTGTTTGTCTAGTACGGCAGTCGCAAAGCCATGTCAGAAGCCCTTAGGGCCTCTTGAAATACTCTCAACACCAGAGACGGCCACTCTTATTCGATAAGAAGAATAACGCGTTGAACAAAAATATCAACTAAACAACAAACTCACTTCCACATCTCTAAGACCAAAACACACAAACAAAAAACGCTTCAACCACTCTGGGCTCAGCTGGCTAATCCTGACAAATTCGCGTTAATTCAGGGTCAGACCCTATTTGACGTATACCGGGCAATTACCCAAATCGATAACCAAGATAATACTTGTTCACTTAATGGGAACAAACTTAAGAAACTTAATGTTTACATTGGGGTGTCAGCCGATATTACTTACTTACTTGAGTGCTTGTAGCTAGTTACATCCAGCGCTTTCAGTATATTTTTCTACAAATTTTTAAATTATATTCAACTTCTATCACACTATATGAATGAATGTACTAAATCTATTTTCCTTGCTAAAATTTAACTAACGAAATAAACGGTCACGAAGCGTTGTTTATTTTGACAAGGATTTTGAAGCAATAAAAAAAGATAGCTTTTAAGGATATTTTGTGAAGTCTCGCACAACATCTTAGTGAAATAACGAATGAGATTTTTTAGAATGAGAATAAAAACATATATAAAATATTTATTTCAATATTAACAAACTCCAGTAACAAACAATTCATGCAAGATTATTCTATTAACGTTGTTGGCATAGCATTGTCATAAAGATAGTCTCCTAAACGAGTTTTTCTTTTTCGTTTCTTAAAGTTCGCTGGCTTTTAGCCAGCTAGCCTATGCCTAGTGTTATACTCGTACAGTTAACGTGTAAAATAAACAAAATTATGTACTTTGAAATTTAATTAAATAGTGAATATACATGTTTATTGCCTTAAATTTTTGTTATAAATGCTGAACAGTGATAAAGAGTATACTCGTAAATAAGAACATTTAGTGCATTTTGATGAGATTTAGTGCGCGTTATTAAGTAGATTATTATACTACGAAAATGTGTAGCTTTGCATGTGGTCTTGTTTATTATTTTTTGCTATGTACATAATATATATATTAATACCTACCATCATGTATTTCGTGATTATCGTTTAAATGCTTATAAAATTGATGTTTGCGAAATTAAATTTAATTATGATTTAAGATTTATTCGCTCTTTGATCATGATGTAGTATGAAAAAGTAGTCTTGATAATCTGAAATTTAGAAAAATATATATATTATTATAAAACTTATAAATCAGATACAAAGGGTACTAAGATATACTTTTTACTTCATAACATGATGTAATAAGAAGTTGGTACTGAAACATATTCACACTCATATAGATATATTTAGTCACAATTTTGTGATTGAAAAATTTAACTGATTGGTTGATTGTTAAATTACTTACATTTATCGCAGGTTGTATCCCAGTTCTTATATTGAATGCAGCACGGAACTCTAGAGTTGGCTGAACTTGATTCAATATCAGTAGAACAATCTTTTGATTAGAAACGCTCATAGATTCCCAAGGTATATCATATACCAAAGCTGGAATATCTTCAGCCTAACAAAATCAGTAAGTACATTGCAATAATAAAAACGAAAGACCAACGCTGGATGCTTGCATCCAGCACATGCTGAGTTTGGGTCGGATTGTGATATGAAATTTTTCATTTATTCATATTTTGTATTAATATAATATATTAATACAAAAAAACACAAACTACCAAAAATATTATTTTTGGTAGTTTGTGTTTTTTTGGTTTCATGTTACAATAAATGTTTTTTTTTTTAATATGCCGTACAATAAAATTAGTGTGACAAGGTAGGCTAAAAAACACTTTGGCTAGCCAAAACTGGTTTTGTAAAATCTTACTTATCCACATTTTTTGTATGTGTATAGTGACTAGTGATGATAAAATGAAACCATTGTTTTGTCGCAAAAATTAAAACTGTTGTCGACTAATTCAAAAGGTTTTAAACATTATTTGTCTTTGTTTTTGTTTTAAATTGTTAAATAATTATTTCAAATAGCAATGTTTACCTGAATTCTCACGTTATCTAAGGTAATTGATACGAGCATCAACGTTCCCATCAGTATAGGTATAAGCAAACCATACGTTAGTAAATTTTCTAAATCCTGAAAGGAATTCATTTGTCAGTAAAAATAAGTTTTATGTATTTTATTATACATACTTACCTACATGTGTAGTTCAAAAACATAATAACCAAAAACATTCATTTTATTGGCTTATTTTTGTGTTGCACAATCAATTATCTTGCGAGTTATTTTTACAAGTGCTAACACCCGTACTATCCCGTAGCCTAGTGGTTAAGGCGTTCTGGCTGGTAATCAGATATACTCAGGTTCGAATCCTGCCGGTCGTGATTATTTTCGCTTATTTTTCAATAAAAGTTATTATCTTATATTTACGATTAAAAAATATTATAAAAAAATCTTACTCTTCCAACGGTCATAAGTTGATATATCAAGAGACCGCCTTGCACCAAGTTCTGTGCGTAGATAGCAGCTACATTCAGCCCAAATACAGCAGTTACCATTTGAAATGTGCTAAAAATGTTAGAAGGAAGGTGTGAAATATGGTCTTAGTTAGGAATATTGTATATATTGATGAAAATAATTGCCATTTGACGTACCTGGTGATAAAACAGTAATATCTAGTCAATTTAACCAACTTCTTTTTCACTTCTTCTTCACTCAAATTTGGTTTCTTGAACTCAAACTGAAGATCATATTTAATTATTTTAATGTGTCCTACCACATGGTATATAAAAGCAAAATTGATCGTGTCGAACAACAACATAAGTACTATTGCCAACCAACCAGAATAGAAACCTATAACTTGAATTAAGACATAGCCATAGAAGTTGAATTCATAATCAAAAGGCATCCAGAAATGCACGCAAACTTCTAATCTTGTAGTGATGTTGTGAATATCCTCAGTGTTTCGAATGTTATGTATCAAAGGAACTGAATGCCAGGAACATAAACAAACGAGCACAAAAAACGTCATCAATATGCAGGTACGTCTGGTGTTTTTCTCAATATTGACTAGTTCCTGTAATTAAAATACATGTTATTTTATTTGATCGAAAGAACTCAGTTTGCTTATTACAAAGACTATATAATACCATTCTGCTTATTTATTTGCATTTCTCTTTAGTGTTTTTTGATCAAATTACCTTAGCAATAAAATGTCGTTTGCTTTCATCGTACTCGTTTACGTTCAAATAGTTGTGTAAGTGAATTTCTGTCATGAAAGCTTTTTGAGCTTTTTTATAGATCAAAGTCTGCGCAGTGCCAGATTTTATCTGAAAACAGAATTATTTAAGAAATGCATTATGTCACACTCAAAATCATGTAACTACTAGTATGCGCATTGATTTTTTTTGGCCAACTCAATATGCCACACTCTTGATAGAGAAAAGTAAACTATAAAAATAATAATATAAATACATACCACCTAAACAATTTCTTATCAACAAAAACCACTTAATTAACCTCCGGGATAGGCCAGAGATGCGTACACCTGCTAATTACCAGCGCTTAGTACTCCTATAATTAATACTCACCGAAACAATCAAAGCCACCGGAATTATCGAAAATATGACAGCAAGTTCAGTGAATTCATGTTCTGCATAATGCATCAACAGATAAAGCACTTGGGAGCCGGTACCAATCGGTATAAGTGTGATTACTAGCCATCGCTGAATTCGATATGCAATGTTGTAGAGCCTTTTTGTTGGTCTGTGGGCAAAAACAACATAGATATTATACTATAGAGATTTATAAATGTCATATTAAATGGAGAACATTATTCATTTGCAATGCATCAATGAGCTTTTTAATGTAGTCTTCTACTGTACCAGCTTACTGGATAAGGATGCAATGTAATAATTGAACCTCATAAAATAACTAAATTTGAGTATTTTAGTAAATAACGTTAGGTAACAAACTCAGTTTATTATTAGTTTATGTAAACAATATATCGTATCTATTTATTCCCATATTCCTATTCATAGTAATATCGAAGATGAAATTAAATAAAATGTATGCTTAACTCTGTAATATAAAAAAAATTACATAGTCATACACCCCATAATATTACCTAGTCTGTAATAATCCTTAATAAGCTATAGGGAAATTATGTATTTAACTCATGTATTTACAAGCTACATATATGTATGTTATGATTCGTAATGCTAACGGTATCAGTAACAATTTTTTATAGTTATCTAATATGGCATACAACATGTTTAAAAATACCGATAAATTATTCTTCATTTTTTTCTTAGTAAGAAGTTATTATTAATAAAATAATAGGTATAAACTTAGATTTATTTTATTTTATAAACATATTAATTTTATTTTTTATAAATATGTAATAGTTTTGCAACTGATCATAATTTCCTGGATAGTATGCGATCATTGTGTGCTTTCAGTAACGCTTAACTTCAGATGGGATGTTGTCAAACGCAGACTTATATGCAAAAAATCTTTATATCTCATAATATTTCAATTAGGTAATCAAATCTTTTATTTTTGGAAAACATGAGTACTTTGTACACAAGGCGCGCCATGTCTTATCCAGCTAGGGTTTGCAATTTTTTACAAATATCAAAATATTAAAGTACATTACTATAATTATTCCACTAGAAACGCTACATTATCCCACCTATACCCGAATTTAACGACTGGCCTGTTAGCTTAGTTGGTAGTGGCTCTGCCTTCTAATCTAGGGGTGCGGGTTCGATTCCCGCATGACACAAGTAATTATGAATTTTAAAATTTGTAACTATTTGTGTTAAGTTTGGTCGTTTGTATGTATAATAAGTATGTATTTACAAAAGAAAAGTATATATGTATTATATCCGTTATCTAGTACCCATGATACAAGCGTAAGCTTAGTATGGGACTAGATGGCGCTGTGTGATATGTCCTAAAAAAAAAAAAAAAATATTTATTTGTTAATTACACCGCAGCGAATGGCAATAAATCCATAGTCTAGGCTCCCAAATTCCATCGCAGCAAAGTGAGTTATCACTCAGGGCTTTGTCGCTAATGTGTTTCATTTATCATCTGAACCCGGGATATTGGATTTTTTCCCTTTGATATGGAAGCTTGTAATGTATTCTGAATTGTTGCCTCCAAACGGAATAGGTCATGCACATTCCGCGGAGTTTTGTCTAATTTGACGCGTGGTTTGATTCTGTTTGGACTTTTTATTAGAATTCTTGATAGCGAATTTGTCGTTGTCGTGTTTGTAGTACAGACTATATTGGACATTTTTTCCTTATTTTGACTGTGATGTAGAAATAGCTTGTTTACCTATACTAGCAATAATTATGTAATATTATGCTACTCGTAGGTATAACTAAAAGATGTATAAGTATTATACATATTATAGTGTTCATTTCGATAACTTTTTTACATTTTTTACTTTTAAAACACACCAATCAATCAATCAATATAGCTTTATTGTACACCAGAAAACAAAATACAAAACAATTTACAGTAAAATAAACCAAAGGCTGATTGGCAAGTTTTTAGTTACATGTCGCAGAATCGACTGATTGCTATTTGTCGGTGCTATCTTATAATCAAATCTACCTCTTATCACATTGTCATTCAACTATTAATTTGAGCGTATCTTCCAAAGATTTTTTTTTTACATTAAATAGGCTTACGTTTGACTATAGCCTGCCTGATGTTAGTTTCTAACATTCAAATTGTACCCTCAATACATACTTCCACAGGTACTTAATACACGCTATGTACGTACTAGGTACCTAATATACGACCAGTATTGAAGTAGCTAGGTCGTAGGTATATCGAGAACCTCATAGAATTAGCATAGAAATTGTTACGTGATCCGCCAGTGAATGCTCGTCTGTAATTAACCTGTCTTAGCCAGTCTTGGATGGAAATTTCGACTAGACTCTAATAGAATGTTTTCCAGTTAAATATTATGGGTTTTTAAATAAAACGAGTAACCTATAAGTGCTTTTATGAAAGTATATTTTGTAGTGCTTGTCAAAGAGGTACCTAACAATTATGTTGGTGACACTTCAATCAGTTTTATTCACTTCAAGCAAAGCTAAATAAATAATCATGTTTTAATTGTTATGTGTGTGACTACGTATAGTGGATTCTTATAGAAAAAAAGTGTGTTTAATTAATATAATGCAAAAATTAAATAATTATTATATAGGTAATTCACTTTACATTTCTTTGCTGGATTTGATCATTACGTAGTATGAAAACGTGGTCTTTAGAATCTGCAACAGAAACATTTTATGAAAAAAAAAATTACGAACGCATTTCTATATTCACATGATTTCCTAATAAAACATGAAGAATAAAATAATGGAATACAAACATGATTTATAAGCAGGGCCGTGTGTTAAAGGTGATTTAATACAATACAGTTTAAGAAATTTCGTTTTGAAATTGGTATTTGGGTAACAATATAATATAACGCCGAGTTATTATAAAGAAAAGAGTGGCATGACGTTGTATTAAATAGATAAAATATAACTTACGGAAATAGCAGGTTGCACGCCCGCCTTAATATTGAAGGCAGCTTTATATTCCAACACAGGTTGCACTTGGAATATAATACACTGAATCATTTTACGATTGCGTATATTCATTAATTCCCATGGCAACGCGTAAACCATATTTGGTATGTCGTCTGCCTGAAAGTATGAATAAAATAAAAATAAAAAAACGAACAATGTAGTAGTTTCTTGCAGTCAAGTTCTATTTGGTTTTGACATTTAAGGGTTAATTGGGAATAGAATGAGGTTTTTTTTTTCTGATAATAACGGTCTGTTCCTATGTGTATGTGTTAATTTTGTTCTGGATTTTGGCAAATCAGGAAGATTTGGAACTGACCTTATGAATACAAGAAAATGGCTAAGAGTGTCAACAGTGTCCATAGGCTGTTCTGATTTATTTATTTACCGTCGTGTTATGCGTTAAACATGATTTAAATATACGAGTAAATACCTGAATGCGAACATTTTCCAAAGCCACTGATAGGATAACTAACGTTCCCATGAATACTGGTATCATTAGACCGTAAGTCAAAATTACACCGACATCCTAAACATATTTAAAAAATGTTATAATTTGGGGGCACTTGTGACTTGGCAGTTGACTTGTACCTACATACGATGTACTTGACTTGTACCTACATGGAATACATGGGTACAAGTCAGCGGCCAAGTCACACAACACTATAATAACAAAAAAATAGCATTAACGAACTTTAGACTTGGCACGACCTTGTCTAGATTTCATTACTTTTTAGAGATAAACAAGCAGCTCCATCGAGACTTGGCTAGCTTTTTACAAAATGTTTTTGGTGGCATATGATTGTACAGCTGTTGTTAATATATTACATATAGCAGTTAAGGTTTTTGTTTGAATACACATTAACTCCCTTTCTTTCTTGATTTTTGAATTCTACACAGTTCATATGAAAATGCTTTCTAGATACTGTGTGTTTCTAGTGTAGTTAATTAATAGTATTTACTTACGCTACCAGAAGTTATAAACATGTACAAAAGTAAACCACCCTGTGCTATGTTTTGAGCGTAAATGCTGGCAATGTTTAGTCCGTACGCTTTTTCTACAATTTCAAAGGTTCTGTAAAGAAATTAATTACGATGTAACTAAATTTTTATACATTTTTTTAACAACAAACATTCACAAGTCTATGTATATATACTTACTGAGTTATAAAAGAGTATGTAATAGTTAAATCCTTCAATTTTCTCTCCCATTCATCATCAGTTAATATTTCATTTTGTCCCATTTCTAAGTCATATTTAAAAATATGTATATGTCCGGTGAGATGAAATACATATGCCACGTTTATAGTATCGAATAATACCCAAAGGGTTGCCCCAACGAAACTACAGTAAGTTATCAAAATTTGGGCAACTACATAACCATAGAAGTTGTATTCATAGTCGAAAGGTTGCAACAAATATATGCCCACTTCAAGTCTTGTAGTAATGTTGCGAAATGATGGGTTATTTTGGATATTATGCACGAATGGTACAAATACCCAAGCTATGCAGCAGACGAGAGCTAAAGTAATCTGAGAATAGAATATTGTGCGAATGTTCTTTTCAATTTTCAATAAAAGCTGAAATAATATAAAAAAAATAAGATAAATAAGCTTTACAGACGATATTTAACAATTAACTTCTTAATTATTATATTTCATAAACACACTTAAAGCCTATATATCCTATATGTATGTATATGCTAACATTTTTAATAAAAATATGCTTTTGTCGTGGAAACTCTTTGATATATAAACTGTGGAGATGGATTTTGTCCATAAAATCCGTATGTGCAGTTCTGTAGCTGTCCGTTTGAGCTGACATTACTTTACACTGAAACAACACATATAAAACTTAAAAGGTTCTTTCAGTTTTTGTACCCGTAAATACGGATAGCAGGAAACAAAACTAAAGAAGTATTACTTATACACATTTAATTTGAATTTAATTTTTAATAGCAAATTTAATGCAATTTCCTTTTTAACCTTATATACTGCGAGATATTAATTAAATTACGAAACAAGCACTAACAAAGTCCAGAAAAAACCTTACCGTGAGACACAAAGTAAAAGGTAAAACAGAAAGAATAGAAACGATCACATCAAATTCATAATCCCGATAATGCATACACAGATATATTGTCATCGAAGCTACGACCACTGGTAGGAAAATTATAACGGTTTTCCTTTGCAGCTCGTAAATCCTGTATGGAGGGTTCTCATACCAACTCCAGAAGTGGGAATTGAAGCCTAAAAGGCCAATGCTGAAAGCCATCACTCGGTAAAATGTTTGCTCGCTCGGATAGCGTCTGAAACAGAAAAATGCAGCGTAAGCATTGACAGTGTGAACTGTGAATGAAGTTATTTTTAATTACAATTCAAAAAAATAAACGTGAAAATAACAAGTGTCAAGAATTTTGAACAGAAAAACATCTTCTTTCCGTGGAACGGGTGACATGTTTAATTGTAGGTCCCGGCTATATGTCAAGGGCGGTTTAAAAACACTGACACCAGAGTTGGTCACTCTCATACAAATTTACTTATTCACTTTTAAGCTGGTACGGTAAGAATGAGTTTTTTTTTATTTTGTAGTTATAAGTAAGTTGAATTTTAAGTTTTGAAAAAAAAAGCTTACAAGTAGGTCTCAGCTGTCATGTCGGCTTTCTTTCAGAGTAAAAGAAAGAAAATGTAATAAATACTACATGCCTCATTACATTTTTGCCGCTTACTTAAAGTAATTTTGTTATATTGTCTACGTAAATGTGTCATGAAAATGTAGATACAACCAAGGATAATTTGGTTTACATTGTCCCTTTTTTTGTTTCTTTTTTTTTTTCACACTGCGCCATCTAGCCTCATACTAAGCTTACGCTTGTATCATGGGTACTAGATAACGGATATAATACATATATACTTTCCTTTTGTAAATACATACTGATTATACATAGAAACGATCAGACTCAACACAAATAATTACAAATTTAAATATTCATAATTACTTGTGTTATGCGGGAATCGAACCCGCACCCCTGGATTAGAAGGCAGAGCCACTACCAACTAAGCTAACAGAAATGTGTCATTAATAGAAATGTGAGTTATTTTATCATAATAATACGTGATATCTAATAATAATCCATGTAAAATCATCCATCCAGGTAGTTAGTAAGTAATATAATTCCGCAGATAACAAAACCCAATTTTAGTTACAGGAGTTTTCTAACCTCGGCTAATTTTGATACCGTGTCCAATATTCATTATTTATTATAACTGATATAAATACACTAACATAATATATCCAAATTTAGGAAAAACTGATCAAATATATCGTCGTTAAAAAAATATTTTGCTATGGATATAAATGACAATGGAAACGTCTTTCTTGAACTGATTACATATTGCAGCATTCATACCCTGCAGCGATACTTGCCTCAAATGACTTGGACATTATTGTTCTAAGTAATTTATAGGCAGAGAAACATATAAAACTTCATGTATATCTCATTATACTTACATTATAATGATAGCCCTTGTTTGAAGGATTAAATTTAATTTGTTGTAATATTTTTTGTAAGTAGGTATGTATCATTTAGATAAAATATGATGGGACACTTTAACTTCAAATTTAGATATATTACCCACTTAACTTAAAATTTCGAGCTTAGTAAAATTTTCATAATGGACAAAAATTTTAGTTATGATTCTGTTATACACAAAAAATAATTATGCAATTATTTGTTTGCTGAACATGTGTATATTGATCGGAAGATCTACATAATATATTTTTGATCGTGAATAACTGTTTGAAGCCTGTCTTTTTTATGTTTTATACATAAATCAAAGATTTAATAAATACGTTACCTAACGCGTAAGATGTGAACATATTATTAGCTATATATTAATGGTATCTCACTAAAACCAATTCCACAATCCACTAAATAGCTAGTCAAAATTTACTTCAAATATAGATCAGTGAAACTCAACTCAAGTCAGTGTGCTAATATTGACATTTCTGAACCAAATACCAGCCGAATATATCTGAGTAAGCTCTTTTCTATCGATCGAAGAGCGACTTCTATATTGAATTGGATTTAATATTGATACATACTCACAACTTATACCTGGGCTTAGGGACTATGTCTGTTTGTATGTCTTCTAATCTAGGGGTTGCGGGTTCGATTCCCGCGTGACACAAGTATTTATGAATTTAAAAATTTATAATTACTTGTGTTAAGTCTGGTCGTTTGTATGTATAATAAGTATGTATTTACAAAAGAAAATTATATAAGTATATATCCGTTATCCAGTACCCACGACACAAACGTTTGCTTAGTGTGGGGCTGGATGGCGCTGTGTGCAATGTCCCGGAATATTTATTTATTATTTTATTTATTTATGTTTGTTCTTCTGTAATTTCGCTTATACGCTGAAACAGAGCAGATCTTTTGCGTAGAATTATGGTACGAGTATATACAAATTTGACATTAGATAAAAGTTTTATAAACATTTCAAATAACATATACTATCTTTTATTTTAACAGATAAAATAAAGTAAGAAAGGTCTTATAAAAAATCGATAATTTTGCTTTTGAGACACATAGTTTACAAACTACTATCGTGGGTTCTGATATAAACTGTTTAGAGCGTGGATAGTTTAGATTCTCTTAAATACAGTCTATATTTCAACAAGCAGGAAGTCAGCGGGGCATCACCGATTCATGGTGAAAGTACCAAAGACTCGCACGAAGCGCTTTTCTTCTACCTTCGTAGTAAATACAGCGAGACTATGGAACTCTCTACCTGGCGCCCTATTTCCAGAAAATTATAAGGGTCTTCATATCTAGAGTAAATAGGTTTCTTCTGCCCAGAAGAAACCTATTTGCTAGCCCAAGCGTGCTACATCTAAGACTTTAGTGATGATTTACATCAGGCAGGCTGTAGACAAACGTAAGCCTATTTCATGATGAACAAAAAAAACCCGCAGTTATAATAATTTCCACTAATTACCACAACAAAGTTCTTACAATTATACGCTTGGGTAAGCTCAAGAAAACTACATTCAGTAGATATAGGTATCTTGCGTACGGATATTGCGAACGCTAAATATTATACGAAGAGGTCTTTTAGGAATTCCCAAAAGTCTAGAGAAGCAAGGATGGACTAATTTGAGAGGTTACTTGCCAGACTCAGTGTAATGTTTGGGCAAAATAAATATTGGACCAAAGGTATTCAAAAATGCTTGTAAAAAATAAAGATTTTCTGCACACACTCAATGATTAGAGACAATGTTATAGAAACTAGTAAAACTTGAACATTAAAATATGAAAATGTTACATTCTATTATCTCAATATGACCTAGTACCTTACCTCAGCGTACATGATCACTAATTCCGTAATCTGTAGAAGCTACAAAAAAAACGTTGTTATTAAAGATGCATCAAAAATGCATAGGTACAGTGTAATTTGGTGTGGTTCCAAAATTTCGTATACTTTTGTAATTGAACTTCAAGTCAGATTACAAAAACTGTAATTGACGTTATTACCCGTGGAATATATAACGAAATGTGCTGCAATTGACACTGTATAAAGCTCATGAAATGAAACCAAATTGTGAGCTTCATCTTACCTCACGATTATTTGAAATGCCGCCATCTTCGTTATGACGTCATCCCAAATATGACGTTTTCATATTTCTGAAACTGGGTTTATGGTTTCATCCTGTTATCACACCCCAGCAGGCTCAGAACTCAGAAATCTTATCGTTATTTCTCATTTGAAGTCAGCAATTGGACGTTTGAAGGGGAAGTCACTTTTAAGCCAATTAACTATTGGCACCTATTTGGAAAGAACGAAAAATGTTCAATATTGCAGTCCATAAAATAATGTCAGAATATTAATCATTACTTTACAAATATTCATAAATTACTATACTATATATTGCAATATTTTTACCAAACATTTCCATAAATGGTCATGAACTTAACAATAAATTATTTCGTAGTTAGTTCATACCATATTATAATGATTGTACATTTAAGTATTTTTGCAGGAAAACAGTGACTTAAGTTACCCAAAGTTCACGCAAAATACATTTTTTCTATCCAAACGAAAAAATTTGATACCTTAACTTTCAGAGACCCAAAAAATCATGCAATATTATAAAAAAAATATAGTCATTGAATTACCATTTTTGAGTATTATTTTCTTTTGAAAAAAAAAATGTTATTACATAAATTTGTCGTTAGTTAAAAGAAAGTTAAGTAAGTAGTGATGCCATATATGTATTTTTTTTACTTTGCAGACGTTGTTTGATTCAAGAACGTAACAGCTTTGGTAAGCATTTCCCATGGGTTTGATCTCTGCATTTTACATGACCACCAATGACCTCATCGCTTGAATCTAAATCAAAATCTAAATGCATGATGACATATAATGGTTTGAGCCTCAATTTTCACGTCCATTTACGCAGGTGACTCATTAAAACGATTGTCGTTTTCGCATATAAATAAACGTGTTAAATTGTTGCGTTTATTGCGGCTTTGAGTTTGAATCATGTATCGTGTTATAGTACTCTTTTTTGGAGTGATCGTAGCTGGGGTAAGCATTTTTAGTTTTAATAATATTTCTTATTTTAATCTGTGCAAGAATACAGTTATTGTAGAATTAAACTTCTGTGTTTGTGATAATGTCAGTATTGAATAATATTTGAGTTTGATACATAATCTATTTGTCCTTTTAATAAAAATTTTGCATTTGAATTTATGTGGATAATGTTAATATGTAATAAGTATTCGCAGACGAGATTTTTTTTCCATCTTCCGTGGGTCAGATGACACGTTAAATTGTAGGTCCCGGCTGTTTGTCTAGTATGGCAGTCGTTAAACCATGTCAGTGGCCCTTAGGGCGGTTTGATACACTCTCGACACCGACGGCCACTCTCATTCGATAAGAAGAAGAGGGAATTCATGTATGAGCACTGAATTTTAGTTTCACAAATGACCAACTATTTAATATTAAAACTTTCGTGAGACATTTTATCAATAAGTTAACTAAACGGTTTTCACTCACACATACTCTGCGTCTGCCGCGGTTCCAGAACGCACGTTCTGAAGATGGGTGTCATTACATCCGAAACGCGTAAACAACATACGCAAATTACACGTGAGTGAAAACCGTTTAGTTACATATAAATGAACAACTGTTAATATTTTGTTCCAGGTTCATGCTAAGCATGGACTTGATGGGATGCCAGCCTGTATGCGAGTAGCACATGTGAGTATCAACATCACATTACACTGCATGGTAAACATTTCATTTACAACAATAATATAAACAAAAAGGAAAAAAAACTAAACATCCTTCATCTAACTAATATAATATACAAACAAAAAAGCTTTTAGAAAATCATACAATAACATATATCTGGTAACAGGAAAGGTGTGACAAGTTAGAAATACCTCAATGAGAATCTCCTAATTTCTTGATAGTTGAACTGTTAAAAAAACTCTAATATGTGAAATCTAAATGTCATTTCGTTTTGGGTAATATCAAAAGTAATTAATAGAAGAGAAAGTTTTTTTGAAAATTATTATGCTGAATTATTATTTACTTTGCGTTCTTGTGGGTTTTTAGTGAATAACTAAAAAAATTTCAATCTCTATATGAAAATCTGGTTTACATTAAAACGACAAGAGAATGCACAACGTGTTTAGTAAATACATTAACAACGACAAGAGATTAACCAAAAACAATATTATTAATTAAAAGAACAATTTTTATTATATACTTTCAGGGCGGTTTCGACTGTTGCAAGAAAGAAATAACCAAGGAACCGCCTTCTGATAAAGATGACATTAAAGAATGTTTTCAGCTCAATAAAAAACCACCAAGCGTAAGTGATTCACTTTTTATTATTGTAATCTATTGTTTTAAGTTCTGAAAATAGGTCAAAATTAAGAAATAATTAAACACTTGGTACTGCTACTGAAAAAAATAAGTCATAACTCATAGGATTAATTTTCTTGGGTGGATACATGGTGTTGGACGCCTTGCTCTTTCTACGTTTTCCTCGTGTTTTTTTTTCACAGTAAAACGAGTGCCAGTCCACATAAAAGTTAAAAACTTATTAACTTACTATACTTTAGCTTTACACTTTACAGCACTATACTTTAGACATACATACTTATTAATAATAAGTATGTATGTCTAAAGTATAGTGCTGATATTCGGTTAGCGACAGAATGTTAAAAAGACGCACTAATCACTGTGTCAGTTTTACTTTATCAATTTGCTCGACCTGCATAACAATGATAATTTATTAATGGTTTCAGTGTGATGTACACATTTGTATCGCGAAAAAGCGGGGTTTGGCATCAGATGACGGGACAATTAATAAGAGCGCGATGCTGGAATCAGTAGATAAACAGTTTGAGAATGATCCCGACTTAGTAGAGAGTGTGAAAGAAAATTGCATCAACGGCGATTTGTCCAAATATGGCCCGTCTGATATGTGTGACTTGATGAAGCAAAAACATTGCTTCGAAGTAGAAATTGTCAAGGTATTATTGGTTTTAATTTTTAAATCAACACAATAAGTGTAACTATTTTTTTTTCATATTTCTTGGCTGATATAAAATATTATATTCTTGGAACTGTACTAGTGAGTTAACTTGTACCTACCATGTTGTACCTGGTATAGATTTAAGCTATAAAAAGTGGATTTCATGTATCAAAAGCGAGTATTTTAGCTCTATAACTTTTAAAAATTCTCACAAATTGGTCGAAACCTAATTAAATCATTTCAATGCTCAGAGGTTTTGGAGCGTCATTTTCAAAAGTTATACAAAAATTTGTATAAAAAGTTACAGTAAATTGTTTGATATCTTGCAGAGTTGCAACGAATGGAATGATGAAGACGACTGCAGTGGAATGAAGGAGCTTGCTACGGAATGTATTAAGCAATTTGCTTGAATACCTACCTTCACTACAGTGACAAGACTTCTCAACAAATAATAAAATAAACCTGCAAATTGAAATTTTAATCTTTAATGTGCATACTGAATAATTCTTATGCATATAAAATCAATATTTTTTTCAATTTATGATTAAGATTGCAAATAAATACCTCATATACGAGTGACGATATGAACAGAATTTTATTGTTGACATCTTGTTTTTATCCACTAAACACAACAAAACTTTTGAATCACCCTTTCCCGATTTCGATCTATTTTAACAATATATTAATTTAGTAGCCACATCGTAAGATCACTACTTATTAGAAATTAGATTACTTGCTGCAACAGCAACTTAATTCAAACTATCACTTATCGGCCATCTCCAACTTTGGCTACCATTTTGAGCACCTTTGGTTTAAAACAACCATCAAGTTAAGGACAAAACCTTCTCTTGTGACCGGTTCACCGCAAACGAGTTAACTTTGCAGGCTTTTGAAACACTTCATTTTACGACATTCCCAAATGACAGCTTGTATAGTTTTGGTTCAAAGAATATGGTTCAATATAGAGTTGACATCACTTCACTACTGTTTAATTACTTGTGGATGCCCGCGGCTTTATTTATGTTGTAATGGGATAAAAAGTCACTTTCAAAACCTTTTTTATTTATAAGTAATGGGTTTGCAATAATAATTACCTTGTGATTATCATACAAATCACTACAACGCGTGACGTAGCGTAAAAAAGTAATTAATGGCTTATACCTTCATCATTTTGCGTTAATTATCACTACGCGTATTGAAGTATTCAAAACATAGCTTCTTGATTTTGTGGTACAGCTTGTACTCAAAAAATTATTCGCTTATTAACAGTTACTTTGAAATAAGTTACAATGGTCAGCAATCTACCTGATTTGGCAATATACCGAGTTTCACGCAAAATGTACGCTACAGAAATATATATTATTTCTCTTAGCCATGTTCCCAAATTCACGGGGTCAGCAATCTACCTGATTTGGCAATATACCGAGTTTCACGCATAATGTACGCTACAGAAATATATATTATTTCTCTTAGCCATGTTCCCAAATTCACGGGGTCAGCAATCTACCTGATTTGGCAATATACCGAGTTTCACACATAATGTACGCTACAGAAATATATATTATTTCTCTTAGCCATGTTCCCAAATTCACGGGGTCAGCAATCTACCTGATTTGGCAATATACCGAGTTTCACGCATAATGTACGCTACAGAAATATATATTATTTCTCTTAGCCATGTTCCCAAATTCACGGGGTCAGCAATCTACCTGATTTGGCAATATACCGAGTTTCACGCATAATGTACGCTACAGAAATATATATTATTGTAGTGGCAAAATAAATAATTTGATTTGACTTTAGGGCCTAGGCCAGAGCACGAGATTCTATTTTATTTTATTATTAGGTATACATGAATAGAATTCGACTAGAGTTGAAAATCCACTAACATTTTTCCTGTTACTAGCCATCTAAACTCATACAATAACACGGATTGAAGACCAGTCTTCTAGCTTATGACATCTTTGTTCATGACCTTATTAAGAGCTCTTGGGTAATGTAACTTCAGTTTATTATTGCTTGAAGACTTACTTATAAGGATTTCGGTTGGACGTTTATTAAGGTGAGGGAAAGTTACCCCATGTGTTATGGCTGTATTGATGTGGCGTGCAATAGCCATGGGGTGTATTATTCTGTTTAATTTTGTGGAGTCTCTCAGTCTCTTGGGGCGAACGGTAATCATCCTTTGCGTTTAATTTGAAACTCAAACAGATCTGTTGTTGGGATGAGTGGGTAAATATTGTGTTAGAAATTTCGATGAAATGTTTTAATTCTTTTGGGACATCTGTTAGAAATTTTGAATATTTTCAATACGTGTTCGAAATAACGAAATGATAATTATCTTTTCAAAAATAATAAATGTTTGTTTCACTTTCATGTTTCCCTTGTTTCGAAGGAAGCAATCTCTAAATTTGAAAGTTAACTACTCTGCAAGTTTCCTTTAAAATAAACTTCTAGGTCTTTTAATATTTTGTTAACTTTAAAATGAACCGACCTAAATAGCCCTCATTTCAGCTAAATCACAACACAATTTATATCCCCGTAACCGCTTTCACCGCTTTCAAAATCCTTAAACTTAATTACGATGCAAACAGCAAATAAATAACAGCAACATAATGATAGTGGAGCATTGTTCAGTTCAGCCAATGGCCTGAGGCTATTTCCTAATGAAAAACTTTGTGCCATGCCTTTGTTCGTTTAATCACCCTATTAACATAACAGCCGCTTAAAGCGCTGAAAGCGCGTTGCGGGGAATAAGTGATGCGAATTCGGTAGCCAAGCGATGCTCCTTGTAATTCGATTTTGGAGGCATTTTGTAGTTGTTAGCAGTTTAAGCGGAAATTTCACGTTGGCTTGTTCCCGTTTTTATAGTTATAGCTTGTTTAGCCGGAGTGGAGTTTTAAAATGATGTTTTATTTAAATGTTTTTTTTTTAACTTTTTCGTTATTTCTGGTTTATCGTATTGGGTATACTGTAACATTACTAAGTAAAGATTGACTCCAATGTCTCTTGATGATATACATATGTAGTTCATTGATACGCCGAATTTTGGAATTCAAAACATGAAGTGACAATATAGTGCTTCTGGTCACGTATTAAACCTAGCAATTTCATACAGTACAACAAATTATTATTATTAATGTTTACATTCGATTACACAGAACTTCATGGCCAAAAGTTTCACATGACTGCACAAGTAATATTTCAAGGGACGACGTACATAGAATCTAATCTATCCGGTCACTTTCCGGCAAATATAGTTTTGTTATGATATTTGTGTATTTAGGTTAACAAATCATTTTTTATTCTTAAATTTAGGCACCTAAGACCACATAATTGAGAAAAAATAAGAAAATTAACTTGTGTATAGACATTATGTTTTTACAGATTGTACGTATTTTTGACAGTCGATGGCATCCCGCATTTAATTATTACAATATTTTAATTAATTTTATTTACTACATTTCTCGTAAGGCATGATTATCGTCTGGACGAGGTGGCCAACCAAGACGCGCGTGCTAACTCCTCCTCCTGTAGAAGGAACCTGAAGTGATATTTTGAAGTAAGTGCTAGCCTATTGTTTTACTTTGATTTCACTTATAATACTTTTATTACCATTAGCTTTTTTTTAATAGTCGTTGAACCAAGACGAATTCGAGTAGATCCTGAATTTTCACCACTTACCTATCAGTGTCAGTATAGTGAAAGCGCCACGTTTGATCATTTTGTCAGTATATCATCATAAAAAATATGTTTCTCCGGTAAAATGTTACAGTTGCATCTCTATTTCCTCTACTCATAAATGTCCTGACTCCTGCATCCCGATTCCCGACGAAGTTATCATTTCCTTTCAACGACATGACATCGTCAAGAAACCTCCTTATAACGAAAAAACTGAACCACAAAATCTTTGCATATAATAAACAACAAAAAAGGGGTCGAAAGTCTGAACATTGAATATATTAAAAAAAATGTTTTGAGATACTTATAATTGATAACAGAACACGTTCCAACAATTATTTCTAGTAATTTTGTCTATTATCTGTTTATCTGTGTCTCTGTTTGTGTATTTATTTAAACGCTTACCACGCTAAAACGGCTGAACGGATCATCATGATTTTTTGTATTTAGGAGTGTCTTAAGCTACTTTTTATCCTGATATAACCATATAAATATAGAGAAGGATTAAATAAGTAAATAAACAAATAAATATTCCGGGACATTGCACACATCGCCATCTAGCCCCACACTAAGCAAACGCTTGTGTCGTGGGTACTAGATAACGGATGTAATACTTATAAACTTTTCTTTTGTAAAAAAATACTTAGTATACATAAAAACGAAATTAAAAATTTAATAATAATTATAAATTTTCAATTCATACATAAATACTTGTGTCATGCGGGAATCAAACCAGCAACCCCTAGATTAGAAGGCAGATTCACTACCAACTAAGCTAACAGGCTAGTTAGTTATGTTCACATGTAGTGTGATACATCTACATGCTGGTTAGTCTGTTACCAAGACTGGACATGCGACGGGTTGAATACTTACATGAAAACGCAGGAAATTCTATGATACATGTGAAATTGACATGATATGATTTTCTCTGTTTATAAGGTAGTCCTCAACCATGACAGAGGTTCTTAGGGCAGTTTGAATAATAATGAAACCAGAATTTTTGACATGTGATTAGAATAAAAAGATGAATTAGTTGTCTCAGAATTATAAAGCTTATGTTTCCGTTCCTCTCGTGAAATTTAAATGAACGTTCTTTCCTGACTGACTCTCGGAAAGCGTACATAAAAGACTGTCACTGTGACTTTTGAGCGACTGATGGAATCTAGTGCGCAAGGATGGTTTGATACTAGTATTTTCTAAAAAATTGATGAAATATTGTAGTACTTTAGTGAAAATTAAAACACGGACGTGTTTTTTTGGTTAAAGAAAATGAATAGTTATTATAAATATCAATAAGCGAAAGTGGCTTAGCGGTTCCAGTGTCTGCTTTGTAACCAGACGCACCCTGGTTCGAATCCGGCCCTACACCAATGACTTGTATTTTGCAAGTTATAGGTGGATTTGCACTCGCTTAGCGGTAAAGGAAATCATCGTGAGGAAGCCGACATGTTTGAAGACCACAATATCCGAGGTCATGTTTCATCCGTGGAAGGACCTGGGCGCCCACCACGATGTATCTGCTCAAGAGAACTCCCCTAACGAATTAATTTTATGGAGGAGTCACGACCCTCAGCCATGAGGAAATATGACTCAAGAGAGAGAGATTAATATTCAGACCAATTCAATATAGTAGTATAATTACTATTTACGTTAATTAATACCTAACATACAAATAATAGTGAAAGACTATACTCCACAACTCAAATATATACCTAAATGGTTTTAGGCACGTACGCCGTATACACTTCTATGAAATTTTGTAAGTATAACAACGATACTGCATCAGATTTACTTGATAATTTTAGAGCTTCGCTTCAGCAACTCAATATGAGCAAAACTAGTATATTATGTAAGTAATGTTCTATATGAATACAAAATTTTCTAAAGCGCTAGTACATTTCAAAGAGCTTTAGTAGGTATACAAGGCATGAAAAGATAAAGAGTACGGAGTGAAGAGTCGAATGCATTTGACTTTCCTCCTTCCTATTTCCTATATCCCCGGTTTTCGTTGAGGACTCTACAGAAACTAGACACTCTTGGGATATCTGCAAACATTTGCTGTCGAGTTTTCTTGATTTCAGATAGTTGTGAATGAAATTCTACTTTCCACTAATACTTTAGAGAGGAAAGTTTATGCGTATGTTTATTACTTTTTCAAACGACTGGACCGATTAAGATGGAATTTGGTATGAAAATCAATTAGACCCTAAATTAACGCATTATAAAAAACGATGAAACCGCGAGACACCGCTAGTATCCTCATATGTTGCAATGATTGATTATTTTTTTGTAAATTTACTGTCGAAAATGTTACGAATTTAATGTAGAGCACATCCATTTAAATGTTTAAAATTTCTTTCACACTGTTTAGTATCAATAAAAAAAACTCTATTACTGAGGATTAGGTACTCTCCCACTTCTCCTTTTTTTATCGAATGAGAGTGGCCAACTATTGTGTAGAGAGTTTATCAAGTCGCCCTATGGGCCTCTGACATGGTTTAACGACTGCCGTATTAGACAAACAGTACACTATTCTCCCACTTGTTTCAAATCCTAGCAAACCCTTAGTACTTGATTATATCTGTCCAACAAGTAAGCCAATTAAAATTTGTTGAAACGTGACAAATGATTTGAAAACTTCTACCATGCTGCATGTTAGACAAAATTTCTACAATGTAACTCTAAAACTTTTACCACAAATGCTCCCGCGATTTCTGTTCCGGTTTTCATAACTCAATCTGAATTTTGTTGACTGTCCCTAAAATTTTTGATGGAGCGTTTGAAATGATTTATTGGATGGATGTTGTCATGACTCGTCACTAAACTTGTGCAATTTGAAATCTTCGGTGAAATCATTGAATAAAAATACCAGTGATTGTTGGAAAGTTTGAGCTAAATTTATAAGGATGATAAATATTTTAAACTAAATAAATGTAATATAAATAAATATTTTGGGACATATCATACATTGTCTTCTAGCCCCATACTAAGTAAACTCTTGTATCAAGTGAAAAGAAAACAATGTCACATTAGCATAGTTAGGAAATCATTTTAAAAAGATATAAAAATAAATTTCGAATAAAAAAACAGCAACATTTAATAAAAAATCAAGACAGGCTACAATTTAATGAAAGAACCTATTTAAATGTCGGAAGAGCCTGTTCTTCTCAAGAGTACCTACATGCAATATACAATAACGTTTAGTAAAACCTTATTTATGCAGTAAGTTTGGATCAACATTTTTTTTTAAATGGCTTTTTATGTAAGTGATCTTAAATGATGTGATTGAGTGATTTGGAAATGTGGAGATGACGAGTGACAGAATGAAATGGAAAAGAGAAACTTGCTGTGCTGACCTCACATACATAAGGTAAAGGGAAAGAAGAAAAGTAATTTTGAAATGTAAGCTTGATAGTACAACTAAGAAAAAAAATATCAGACCTATGCTATCGTTTCTCATAAAAACAAGTGATTTTTAAGTGAACAAACAGCATAGATAAAGCGTGTTTCTATCAACAATACGCCATAAAATATATTGCATTACACGCTTTCAATAACGATAAAGTTGACAGCGACACATCCTTTACAAAGGCTTGAATGCACTAAGCTATAAGAACTATAAATAAATTGGAATAAATAAAATCTAGAAATACATTTTAAAACGCGTAGGTATTTTATAAGAAATTACTAAAACTTTACGTTTCACTTATACTCATAGAAAAATAGTACTTGAATCATATAACAGCTTTTAGTTTGCTATCCAATAGAACAATGCAAACACCAACAAAACAATATTTCCACCCTGTAACTAAAATCTAAATATTTTTAATATTGGATACCCGCGGCTTCGCTTGAGTAGTATTGGGCCAAAAAGTATGTAGCATTTGTCTTTCTTAGAACCTTAAGGACCTACCTCTCTAACGCAATTATAAGCAAACATAGCAAAATCATTTTCGATTTTATCTAACTGTTACAATGATAACCAACCATCGGTTTTTTTTTGTTTTCATTTTGGAAAAAATCACGCATACTTTTTTTTCTATAAATGTCACAAATTAATCAGTTAAATAAAAAATACACCTGAATTATGTCTCAAATCGTATTTCATTACGTCACAAAAAACACCATGATTTTGTCTCAGCTCGTATTTCATTAGATCAAAATAAATACAAACACCAGAATTATGACTAAGACCTGTATTTTATTAGGTCGTAGTGCAGTTCCTACTCTCAGTGTTCCGGTATCGTCGGTAGAATTATCTATTGCGCGATAAATCGTGTGATATGTTCGAGGTAGTTTTGTCAACGTCGGTATTTTACGACCTGCCTTCTAGGTCTCTCGGTGTATTGGCACACATTTTATTACTGCTTACATAAAATCAGTCGAATGGAACCTGACGGTTTTGTAAAGTTAAACTTAAAAGGGATAAATAAAATGTTCATAAATAGTTTCATTATGTTAGAAAGGTGGAATTAATATTTATATAAATTTATGTTATGCTCAGAACCATCAATAAATATCTAGAGAATTTTTTTTTTATTCAGCATGTGCAAAGCATCCTCAACTATCCATTCGACATAAAGAGAGACGCGCGCGTTAGAGGCATATTAGAACCCGTCTTCACACTAATATCCCTAGAACATTACTCTTCCTACCAGGTATCCTCCATTTTGCAGCAGATGGTCTCTACAGCTGCAACAGTCTATCAAAACAATTCCCAAAAAATATCCATTTGTTCAATATTTTTTTAAATATTAGACGTTCTCCTGCAATGAATAAGATGACAGTCTAATTAACCTTTCATCTCTGTCAAAGTGAAATTTAGAGTCAATAGATCGCAGTCTATAGTCACCTGTGTCATAATACTAATACATCATCCCTTGGACGTACATTGCCTCTCTAGGCCCAATTTGTTTGCGGTTTGGCCCGCAGGTGGCGCGCACGTCGACTTAATTGTGCCAACCGGATTAACTTCACTGGATGGGAACTGATGGCCCAGCTCTAACGAACCTCACGACTTCTAAACTTGAAACTAGAAGACTGAATTTAAATTTAGAATATTAGATTTATATGGTGCCTAGATGGCGCTGTACCAAATTACGTAAATACACATGTAATTAATTTCGAATCTGAATTTCTTAATATTAAAATTAAATAAAAAAAAAACATTGTATTTTTAATTCAGTAACGAGCTACGTGATTCGTTCTTAAATACCAACCTGGCCGGTTTAATGGATCAGACAACACGTTTATTTTTTTTACTTTGGAGTAAAACCAAACTCCAATTGTTGTAGGCTAACAAACAGAATATTTAAGTATATCAGAAACCCAAGGTTGACTTAGAATTTATCAACGTCAGATCCTACCATTTCATAAGAATTTATTCTTACTAGATCATCAAATAATACCAATGTCTCCAAAAACTGGTAACAGGACCTCAGGTGGTTCAAACATAGTATCTTTATTGCAACAAACGAGATTTGGATATCGCAAAGTTATTCTATTTTGTACAATATCTTCTTTCATCTAGTGTCACACCTGAACCAGATATGATACGTTTGGAAATATATTAGATTTATTTGGAAACATTCTTTGAGAAGTTTTTGTAGTTGGTCTATGAATATAGACAAGTTTTCTTTTTAGTTCTGTCAAGTCAATTGGCTTGTAAAGGAAAAAAATATGTCTAAAATACTGTGTTGTATTTAAATCAGAGTAGTTTAGCGAGATCATGAATTTAATATTGAATCAATGCTCAAAAATATACAAGTTCGTAACGGTATGGGTTTGTTAGGGATTAAATACTCAAAAAAGTTATCTTCTCTAAATGGGAGAACTTGAAAATAAGAGCCTTCAACGACCGAGCCCATCATTATTAATACAAGTAGGTACCTATCAACTTATTCTACAAAATCAGATAGGCTAGAATTTTTAAGTAGTAGTAGCATTTCATTTAATTAAATACTCGTGGATGACCGCGGCTTCGCCCGCATTATTTCAGGATAAAAAGCCTTTGACACTCCTAAGACGTCATACTACCTACATACCAAAAATCATAAAGATCCGTTCATCCGTTTTTTAGTGATGAGCGTTTAAATAAACAGAGAAACAGATAAACAGACAAAAATTATAAAAACTGACGGAATGTGTTTTATTATCGATTAGAAGAATCTACAAATATTTTCATTCAAATAACTTCAATATTCATATTTTCGACCTTTTTCAGCTTTATTGTAGGTATGTATATTGTAGGTGTTTTGAAGTCCTTGCATCAATTACCGATAGTCACTATTTTATTTTTATCCAAATTCTATACTTAAACCAACTTAAATTTTTAAATAATTAATAGAAGAACTGACATTTACAAACTATTTTTTAGTTTAAGGTGTACCTATTATATGTTTATATTTTCTTTTAATATATAAATTGAATATTTGTCTATTTGTTAAATACTTAGATCCTAAATACATCGATAACGCAGATAACCCTAGATCTAACTCTTCATTGTTTAGTTGAAATTTTCATTTGACATTTGATATGTACCTATGATATTTATTTACATAAAAAATCTGTACAATTTAGGCTTACCCATGTAAAAAGTGACACACAATGTGTTCAATGCCCTGCATCCAATTTAGATCACATTCAAACAATTCTGTGCTGGACAACTAACGATCTATGTAGAGAATGGCTCACACAATGGCTGTTAAAAAAATAAAGCAATTTAGACTGCGTGAACTATGTTATTTTGCTTTTGATTTGTTGAAGCTATTTTGTACGTCATCGTCAGTGGCATAAATTACCAACTAGTTATTGTTGTGAATAAAGTATTTTTGATTGGAATTGATTATTGAATTGTATTGGCATAAAAAATATTGCGATACAATTTTTTTAGAAATCAATAATTTGGTGTAGTTAAGGTTTATAAAATGCTCAAAGTTCAAAGTTCAAAGTTAATTTATTCATATAACTTAATAATACACGTCAAAATAACAAAATAACAAAAGTTATTGAGTATAACAGTATAACAAACAATGCATTTAAATTAACATTATTGATTAAATAATTTCAAGAAACATCGAGTATTCAAAACACAAACACATATGGACAACAACATCGCACTAACACAATTATCTTACGTCTGGAATGAATTCCTCGAAGGTATAGAAAGATTGCTCGATGAGCCAACGTTTCAGGGACCATTTAAAACTTTGCAGACTTACTGAAGCTGTAACATTCGCAGGTAACTGATTGTATACTGCCGCACCCATGATATGCGTCAACTTGGAGGACTTTTCCAGGGTACGCTGCACATTCCCCAGCTTGTGTCCGTCGCGGGTCAGGTAGCGATGCCTCGTGCCGCGCTCCGCGTACTGATCTAGGTTCTGACGTACGTACACTGCCACCTGATAGATCAATGGTGCAGTGTATGATATTTTGGTTAATGTTTGTGTTATCATTTTGTCTTGTAATATTTTATGAAAATAATTCTCAATTCTGGGCTAACTTACAACGTGATATTAGGTACTACTTACAATGCATTACGTTTCCCCGCTGGAAAACTTGTATTTTTTTATTATATTAAAAGCATATAAAATATTAGAAACAAATATAAAAATACATACATTGAATTATCTTTGTAAGGAAAACTTTATTGCATCTCTTAATTCCATCTATATTCAGTTTATTCACACGAAAACTGCGTTTCCCCGAATTTAATATGGGTACCATAGGTCTCTACAGATTTTTTTTACCAAGTTTGATCGGAATTACTTTCTAGGTCAAATTTACTTCCACCTCCAACAAACAGGGGTGGGTAGAGCTCCAGCTAAAAAACTTATAAAAATAAAACTAGTTTCGTTTTAAACTGACCACTACGGGGCTGCAGGTGTTCACAGGTATACTGAAAACGTTCCACTTTTTTGTTAGCAAACTGTTTGCTACAACGAACAAAACAAGTGATTTAGAATCGCCCGCGTAAATTGTATGGCCTTCGCTGTTAGAGCATGGTGGAGTTTAACCACAGGGCAGGGATTCATTAGATCTAAGAGCTGGGTCAAATATTTCTATATTATGAGTAAAGATTAGATAATATAATTACCAAACTACCATACGGTATGTATACATTTTTTAATTTTTTGCTGAGCTATACTTATTTAAAATGCAAGTATAAATTTTGTAAGTATATGTTGTTTTCTTCCTTCGACAATGCTGATTTTTATTTCTACGTATATGCTAAGGAAGTACTCAGCTTATTCTGAATTTATAAAACCATTCTACAGCTTTCCCTGTTCCGTGGTAAAGCGCAGCCCAGTAGTAACAGAATGCCTTGACAAACCGTCGAGTCGGCTGCAGGGAGCGCTTGACACGAGAAATCTTTCTCGTTAGAACGAGATTTTGTTCGCCAGAAATGAATAGATGCAATTTACTGACTGAGAGAACTGGATGTTTGGTTCTTTTTAATCACTTTAGGATGGTACTGTTGTATTTTATTGTGGTTCGCTAGGTAAATATTTTGTGACGGTTGTACTTAAAATGCTCTAACAGGCATGGCACTGCGCAGAATACGCTTTGAAACTTACTCTTTTGAAGCCTAGAAAAACCTTTAAATTTTTGTTGACTGGTAAAAAAAATGTGAATAACCACTTTATAGAACTGTCTACATGTATAAAATTACGATAGTTGTATCAAAGTTGGTGATTTTGGATTAAAAGTTTTTATTTAAAATTGGACAAATTATTATTATTTGAGTACTTACTTCCTCAAATTTCTACAAGGTTGAAAGCTGATTGCCTAAAATAGTAAAAGTAGCCTTTTTAAGACGATATAACACAGCCAACATCGCCATATATATAAGTATTATATCCGTTGTCTAGTACCCACGACACAAGCGTTTACTTAGTGTGGGGCTAGATGGCGCTGTATGCAATGTCCCGGAATATTAAAAAAAAAAAACATAAAAATTAATATAAAAATGTGTAGTTAGTGGTCGATACCGTATCAAACAGGATACAATAGGTATCCACAAATTCATACTGAAATTCACGTACAGCTCTCGTGTAGGTGTAATAATGATTGATGGCCACATTACCATATCTGGCCGCTATTTATCTTGTATAAATTGCAATTGATATGACGTCATCTATCTACGAGACGGCGATAATGTGAAATCGATGCTCGAGAGCTTTTGTGGTGAAGTTGTTTGTCAGTATTATGCTTAAGTAGCCGTTCACAAATGAGCCTCTTTTAGGACACGCTTCGACAAATGACTGTGTAAAAGGTTTTTCTTTGAACGGTGCGACAAATTGTTATGTATATATATATATATATGTACCTACGTATGGAATATTTATGCGGTCGTAGCTGTAACGGTCTTAAGGTTTCATTTGCGCAATTGCAAGTAGTACATACATTGTTAAATGTGTTTAGACGTTGCACATTTTTGTCATTTAGTTTGGTCTTTGTACGTACCTTAGCGTTGAATGATGCAATTTGACATATTATTTATACATAACTCCATAGTTACAAGTAAGAAGTAGATGTACGTGTTGTTTACAATAGTAAACAATAATAAAATAAAATGTATTGTATAAAAATTACAGTTTTCATAATCAGTCAGAACTATTATTTTGAGTACCTACTGAAGAACACAAACTAGTAAGTATTTTTTACATTGTTGAGATAACTTACAAACTCATGTCAGAATACTATAATGTACCCATACGAGTACCTACTTGAAAAGTGCAAAGAACCATTTCCT
Organism: Macaria liturata; assembly: GCA_964023185.1. NCBI lineage: Eukaryota > Metazoa > Arthropoda > Insecta > Lepidoptera > Geometridae > Macaria > Macaria liturata. The sequence goes on along the minus strand of OZ026820.1, from coordinate 2,546,984 downwards.
ATAAACCTAACACAATCCCCGCCAACGTTTTACTTTCCACGCAAACCCTGATAGTTAAACGTACATTTAAGTCATAACACGTCTGTAGCGTACATTTTTCATGAAACATTTCAACGTGCTAGCTGTCAAGGCTGTATAAAAAACCAGGCTCGGTTATTACAACAAATTCCGCATATAATTAGGGCAAAAGCTTTTGTTTTATATCTTAGGTTCATTCGTTCATTACGTGTGTCATATATGTAGCTCCATATGCCTTTGTGTTTATAACACGCCGCGGCATCGTCTGTGATGTCGTAAAGAGTGACGACAAAGTGTCTAGAGTGGGGAAGGATGGGCCCAAAGTATTCCTATTTGGTGTTAAGCGTGATAGGTTAGACTTGAGAGTTTCAAGACTTTGGAACTATGGTGCGGTTTAATATGATTTGAAGGGCTTAAGGTCGTGCGGTGTCGTAGAGAGCTTATGATTGTTAAGGAATTTGTAGTTTAAGATGATAAAATTTAATAAAATTATGTATATTAATTTTTAAAAGAAGTGGCTGTAAATAATTGATGCCTTAATAACATATGAAGCCCGTTTATTTATTCATGTCTCAGTTTAGTTTATTATTTATTTAATACTTATATATTAATCAGACGACTTCCGCTTCTAAAATTCGTTAATTTATAAAACTTCAGCATAAGCAAAACTTGTCTTATTTCTATAATATGATTTACAATATCCCAAATACAAAAAAGGTTGTATATTACTATGATGAAGTAAACAACACCATGCCAAGACTGATTAACACTGTTCCCATCACTACAGTATGCAAAGGCTTTGACGAAAATTCGTCATAAAGTGTGCCACTTCACGCGATAACTTTTATGCCTTGCACGTTTTTCTTTTGACACGAAAATAATGCTTTAATTTAAGTGTTACGCCCTCCAATGAGATGGGACTAGAAGACCCTTTTATTCGTCATAACTTGAAGTCGGAACGATAAACGGAAGATATGAACCCGGGTTAGGATTGTGGTATATTTTGATAGCATTGGTCGAGGTCGAAAAGGTTTAAATATGATGCTATTTTGTATCATTTCGTGAACGTTTTTATCAAGTAAGCGGCTATGTATGTAACATTTTATTTCAACATTGTACTGTGACTAGTAAAATCATTATCAAAGTCATTATCAAAGTCACTTTCAACCCTTATCGCCTCACTGCTAAGTATCATTCTCTCGAAATAAGAAACAGAATGGCGAGTAATACGAAAAATTAAACTGTTTCATAAACGTAATGAAAATAAAATAAATCAAATACGGTGGCTTAAATATAAGTAGAAGGTCCTGAAGTACCTGTCAAAATAATCATATAGGTAAAAACAGCAGGTTACCTTTAGTTACCGGTTAATTACCTAGACTTACATATTTGTCTAAGCTCTTTCAACTGTATTTTACAAACTACTTATAGGTACTTTTAGCACAATTTTTACACACATCATACTCTAGTTCAACTCTCAGAACAGCTATAAATAAGTGAACATATCATAATGTACTCTACAAACCCCGTACTTGGGAAGTCAGTTTGGAATAGGTGCTTGTTCTGGCTTATTTGAATAAATTGCCGGGTTCCTTAGAGCTGAAACGCATTTGTTTTCACTTAGGTGACTTTCCGACGATCTTGGGAATCTAACCACTTAGCGGGAAGAAGGGGGATAAAGAAGCTTGGAGAGAATACTTTTCATTATTATTGGAGCTTTGGTTAGTGATTATGATGCTACTGTTTGGGAAACTCTTTTGTTTGGAAAAGTAAATCTATACTAATCTATACTATATTACTATATTAATATTATAAAGCTGAAGAGTTTGTTTGTTTGTTTGTCTGAACGCGCTAATCTCAGGAACTACTGGTGCGAATTGAAAAATTCTTTTTGTGTTGAACAGACCATTTATCGAGGAAGGCTTCAGGCTATATAACGTCACGCTGCAACCAATAGGAGCGAAGAAACTATGGAAAATGTGGAAAAAAAACGGGGAAAATGATTCATCTTTGAGAGCTTCCGTTGCGTGTGCTGTGAAAACAGTTCAAGATATCATAAAAATATGTAATAAGAATTATTCCTCTTGAAATGATCTAACAAAATGTCCGCAACAGTATATGTATATCTTTTAAGATTAACTCACTAGAACCGTTTTTATGGTAATAACTATTACACGCGGACGAAGTCGCTGGCACAGCTAGTGGAAATATAAAAAGACAATCATTTTCAAATTTTATTCCTTTTTTCCACGTTCCCTTAATATGTTTAAAAAAATGAGAATACGGAAAGACAATATTGTTGCGTCAAATATTTCAGAGTAACAATTTTTATTTGTCTATCGGGACAGGAGGGCCGGTAGTATTAAAACTCGTCTTGAATACTGGTACCTACCTACATAATCGTTAGTATAATGTGATTGGGCATTATTTTACAATTTAAGCAACTTTAGGCAAAATATAAAGCGATTCGTCGTGGCCGTGGTGCGCTGGCACCGCTCTCTTGAAAAGAAGTTCCTTTTTAAAAATGGGTGCCCCGCTGTCATCGATACGACGCTCCGCCAGAACAACCGTAGAGGTTGTTCTTCGTATTGAGGTTCATTTACTATTTTCATCAACACGGCTGCGCCGTCATGTTTTTTTTTTATAATTCTTTTGTTCGAACATATCTGCGTAAAGCTAAAAATAATACGTAGAATAACTTAAAAATATCCTCCGCAATCAGCCTGGATTTTTACGATCCACGACGTCAATTAACAATTATAATAGATTTACCTGACATAAACAGAAAAATCCAATTTATTTCTCTGTAAAAATCACAGATATTCAAAGTAAGACTGTAAATTGACTTGAAATAAAAGTCACAATATCCGCCTTACTTCTTGCTATTAAGTTTTAAAAATATGTCATAGTTGTGTTCAATGTTGTGGGAGACATAATACGAAATATTCCGATCTGTCACCCTGCTCTGTCCCCCCGGGTTGACAGATCGAACAAAAAAGTTCAAGCTGTCCCCCTGTTAGCGATAAGGGGACAGTTCGAACTTTATTCAGATTATTTTATTCAACCAACTACAGTAATCTAGACGATGCAAGGTAGATGTAACTTTCCTAATAACCAACAAATAAACAGTTACAACAGAACAATAATATCTAGAAATACATAAATAATTTCTTAACTTTAACTTTATACAATTTATTGTAATGAATTAACTGTAAAGGTTTTAATGTAAAGGTTAAGAGTTCATCATTAGGAGACAAGCCGTGCGCTTCAAAATGTGTCATCTCGTTATATTTAATTAGTCTGACGACATAATTTGATTATGAAAAAATCTATCGAACTGTGAATTTAGTAAATTTGTGTCCAAAATAAAAATAATATTGAAATCTGCATCTTCATTGTAATAGTATTGTCGACAAGTCGTAGTTTCCCAAACGAATATATAAAAGATAAAACGAAGAAACAGGTATGTTTTATATTCGTATTAAATCACCTAACAAGGTAAGTTACAAGCAAAATATTTACAGACGTAACATAACATATATAACGCTATAAAATCTACATTGAGTGGGAGGAAATAATATTCGTTTTGCGTTTTTCTGCTCCTGACGCGCCCTCCACGACCTGTCTAAATCCATGTCATCTACATGTACCGAGTCATGTTTTTCTTAGCTCACGATTCTTGTCACAAAATTATATTATAGCAGAAAATGTTGTACGAATTTAAGCTGTTATTTCTGAAAATCAAGCCACGTATGTTTAATCATATTTGCGGATACACCTTTATGTTTCTGGCTTCTGGCAACAGGGAAAAAGTTTCGGAGAAATGTATGACATTCTGGCGCGTTAGTAGTAAATTAGTAAATTTGACATTAATATGAAGTCTAAATTAATCTTATGTATTCAAATGACATTTAATTCCATTAATACGAATCCGTATTTAATATGACTCGGTAAATTGTAGGTATCGGCTTATTTTCATAGTTTTGGCAGTCGTCAAATAAGTTTCTAAGGCGCTTTGAAAACTTATTTTAAAACAAAATTGGCTATTGTCATAAAAACTTAATAGTACTCCTACCCATAATCAAATTCTTACTCACTTAAATTATTAAAAATTTAGGTAAACGAATGGTACAAGATTCTTAAGCTTTGTCAAAAATGAGTACTAATTGACTTAAATTCCGCTGTCACCGATACTGCCTTTGAGTTGTATTTCCTCATGACTGAGGGTCATAAAGTCAGACAAAAGACACATTTCCTCAGATATTGTGTTCCTCACACATATCGGCTTCCACACGATGTTTTCCTTCACCGCTAAGCGAGTGCAAACTCACACATAAGTTGAGAATACAAGTCATTGGTGTAGGGCCGGATTCGAACCGGGGTGAGTCTAGATGAAAAGCAGACACTGGAACCGCTGAGCCACACTCGCTTATAAATACCCAATGTTATGAAAACTGTGTTACATAGGTACATGAAATCATAATATCATTAATCGTATACCGCCCCCATAAATCTGGTAACATTTGGTACTATTTGTTACGCCATCAGTTTGACAATCGCCAATTGTTATTCGCTGTCCCGCGCGGTATGATTTAGAGGGATCAAGTTACCAAATTAATTGTTATGGTGTTGCCAGCCGTGATACGTATGCGGAAGTAAGTTATTGATGTAGTAATAAAATATGTATAAATTGTGGTTGGTGTGTTCGACAGAAAATAATGTGTTTTGTATGTTTATTTATTTTATTTTAGTAAGATGTAACTGTATATTTTTTATTAAATAACATGATAATATTATAGTTTTATTGTAATCGAAAAAATGACTAAACATAATTTAGTAAGGGCAGTGCCTATCATAGAATTATGTTTATTGTCTTTTTAAATGCCTAGGCGAAACAGAATTTAAATTACATATTTTTGAAAAGTAACAAAACAAGATAAAATTATAGTATTAAGAAATACTATTCATTTACTTTTATAACTTAAGCTATGAAAATATGAAGACTATTGTTTAGATTCCACTTGAAATTCACAGAATAAAAACTTGCCTTTTTTTGCCAAGTTTTGTTAATGCGCATAATTTGATATTTTATTTGAGAAACATTCAGCAAACTCTAATGGTTTTTTAAATATTTTAGACTTTCAAGTTACTTTAATATGAACAATGTCAATATAAAAATGTTTCTTCGTTTCATTTAATTAATCTATGTTCCTTTCTCACAAGTTTATTTACAAGCCAAAATATGACACATTCAACCGAACCCCAGGTAAATGTTTACTTAAGCAATTTGGTCGGCTTTACATTAATAACGCTCGTGTAAACCGCGTCTTATATATAGCATACACAGGGTTAACTGTCACTAGTACATAACATTTTAAACATGGCTTTAAGTGACTAAAATGCCGGTAACTGAAGAAACCTAGTTTCGAGATATGAGCCAAAACGTGGGAAATGATGGCTCTAGATTTGTATAAGTCCTTAATAGTTCTTTGATTTAGACCAAATTTCTTAGTATTTGTCAAGCTTATTTTGTATGTATTTTAAGCTTTATAAATACAGCAGTTGCTAAAAGAAATAGCTCCAATAGCAATTTTAAAATACGGGCGGCTAAAGTGCAGCCATCTTATGGAATTGTAAAGTCTTTTAACTGCGCAACTATAATTGTTTTGCAAGCTTTTCACTTGATCGCATTTAAATTTTGTAAAAAATATACTTTTAAAAAGAAAAAAATCTTCAGGAAACACCTTTTTGTTATGTAGCAACTTAGTACTTTGAGGTACTAAATCAAAGCAACAGCTTTTGCACTCAGATTTTTGTAATTAATATAAATTTTAATTAATAATAATTAATAATTAGTAAAAAGGTCTTCCTTCGGTCCTCTAATCGAAAGTTATTCGGTTTATTCAGAAAAGCCGATTGCTTTTAAAACAATGGCTCTTAAAAGTTTTTGCGTTAGTCACGAGTAACTCTGTATAGAGATTGTGACCAGAACCGTCTAGTCGTATAATTTCATGGCTTATTGCCAGTTCACTGGTACTAGCTGTGATACAGGGTTATATGATAGAATCTCTTCTAGCTTCTTAAGTCTCCTTGAGAAGCTGTTGATTAATAATAACTAGAAGAAACACTAATACTTCAGTATGTATATTTTTAGGCATATGTACTTCAATTGGTCCACTCATTTGGTCACCTGAAACGAGACCCAAATTTTGACGACAGTTTTACTGTACTTAATTACAATTATAAGTCAAACAGATATGTGCTGTTCTTCTTTGAAACTTTGCTGGTACCAATTACCTTTTAATGGTGTCTGTTATACATATCTGTACCAATCACTTTTGTTCGACGACAATTGAATGATTGTTTTTTCAGGTCTCAGGTGGCAATAAATTTTACATAAAAAATTGCGAATATCCAACAATCGTGGAACTAGACTTATTGGTTGTGTAATTTAGGTCCTAAAACGTAATTATAATTATATTAGAAATATACTGGGAGATGACTCTGGCCTCGTAACACAGCCTAACGGCTACCATGACGTCAGAGGATTCGTAAGATTTTGTGACAAAGTTTTTTGGCAAATAATATGTACTATTTTAGTTCGTATTTTCTTATTTATTTATTAAAGCTACACTGAAATTATAAATGAGTTTCTACTAACCATGTTTGGTGTGGTACCCGCTAGGTATGTGGCAACAAATCTAAGATTATGTTGCAGAACTTATTAAATGTGACTACTGCTATGAAAGTGGTGCAATTTATCGAGCAGCCTACGAATATTTTGTACAAATGTTTTTGATATTTTCAGTATAGAATAGGGTTTGAGACTGCAAATATTGCAGTAAAAATATGGTTGTGATATGTGTTGGAAATGAAATATTATGTATGGAAGTAAGAATGAATGCAGAAATCAAAATGTATTCATGTGACTGATTTTATATAAGTAGCATTCACTCAAAACGTAGGTATGTATACCGTGTGTATTTTTTTAATACTTATTTACGCTCAAACGGTTTAACTGATTTCAATGAAATTTGGTATGGACATAGATAAGATCCTTTTTTTTCACACAAGCCATGGTTGTTTATACAGGGTTAGCGTTAACGTGGGTAAATGATGCCGCTAGTTTAGTTTACTTAAATTAATAAATTAATAGAGCAAATTTTTATTTTTTATTTATTTATTTTAATTTCAATTACATACAATACTTACAGTTTACTCCAAAACGCACGGTATGTTATAACTTCCAGATATACTCGTACTTATATTTTACAATACCGAGCTTTATAAAAACTTGGATCACTATTAAACTTTATACATAAACGTAACATAGAATTAAATCTAGTGTTGAATATATCAACCTCAGGGATTTGAGCAATCATATCGTTGAGTAGATCTGATTCTATGGCGTGTCCCGTAGATGAAAATCGAACAAAATACCAAAAGGTATCTAGTTGGCTTCACAGTTAATTTTATCGAACCACAAGGAACATGTAACGCTTACTACACTATCCATTTCCATTTGTCTTTCCCTCTATTCCCCTAAACATAAAAACGCCGATAACAACAATCACGATCACAGACACCATATTACGTAGATTACGCGCTTTATTCCGCCATTGAATGTACGAGTACGTATTCAACGACGTTATATTAACAAACCTCACTTTATAAAACAAATAGAAAACTCATGTGTCAATAAAAAAACACTTGTTAGATGATGATTGATGATGACATGATTTAGAAACTCTTCGTGATGCATTTGTTTTCTGGTTAGTGTGCTATTATGGCTGCAACTTGATGCTGATTGGTAGACGCAGGGCATATATTTTAGTAAATAACTCATGCAGAAATGATAGGTCAACTTGCGTTTATATTAATAGTTTTTTTAGATCTTTATTCATAGATTTTTATCTCTTAACACGTAAATGTGATACAATTGGTTAGCTTTGCCTTCTAGTATTTTGTTTACTGTGGTTAAGACGGCGGGATCTTCCAGGAGATCAAATTTGATTACAATTAAAATAGTATTTAAAATAAATCAACTAGATGATAACTCTTTACTTGTTCAATTTTTTTTTATATTTTATTTTGTTATTGATACAATGTTGTGGTTTTTCTGCTAAAATCACACAATGCTAAAAATAGGTTTTATAATTTACTTACCATCTAACATGATCCATCGACCAGATAATTCCTGATTCATCTACTTTTTTACTATGCAGTGTTTTGCCATAAGTAAAAATTAAAAAAATAAAACACTTTACTGCATATACCTATATCAATAAAAAGCTGTCTCCAAATAATGTTATCTTCTTTAGTAGGTACCGTAGTACGGCCGTAAACAGATGTAATCCACTGAATTATTAAGCGATCACTGGATACCGGGCGGAGGTATTGGAAAATGATCCGGCATTGTCTTGCTACGACTGAATGGGTAAGTCACTTTGTAGGGCTGTACTCGTTTAAGGAGATTGCTTAATGCTATTATAAGGCAGTGAGAAGATTGCTTGTGATTTTGTTATGATATTTAAAAGAAGTTTTTTAAGAATATGATAGGCAATAAGAGATGACAGCGTACCTAGTATGAAGAGTCATTTTTAATATACCAGTAATAGTTATCTAAGTTCTGGATAAGTTTGCTTATTTCTGCATCCTGCATATTATTAGAAATTAATATATGGGTAAGTCAGTTTACAGAGCTGTAGTCGTTTAGGGAGAATGTTTAATGCTATAAGATATTCAACAGTAAAAAGAATGCTTGTGATTTTATTGAAATATTAAAATAGATAGTCCTATTTAAAGATAACAAAAGGTGAGAGCTAAATGCATAGTTAAACGACACTAAAGTTCTGTTCTGTTATGTTCAAGCGTTTTAGATTTTGAAATCTACGTTTAATCATGCGTTATAAATCCTACAAAGCAGGACACATCTGCGTTCTTATAAAAAACACAGTTATGCAAAACAAAATCCAGCAGTAGTATGTCTACTTCTTATGTGTGTTGTTGTTTGTATAGTTTTTTGCTGAGCTAGAAAATGCCGAACAGCCGTGTGTATGAAAACGTTGATGCTGAATTTTAAAATTAAATGGTTGGGAATAAGTGACCTATTACACGTTACGCACGATGGATTTTTTAAAACATTTATTCAATATAAAATTGTTTGGACAATTAGTTTTGCAATTCAATAAACTCTCTCTGTGAGTTGTATTTCCTCATGACTGAGAGTCGTGACTCCCCCGCAGAATTAATCCGTATATACATAGTTCTCTTGGGCTGATACATCGTGGTGGGCGCCCAGGTCTTTCCACGGAAGACACATCATGTCCTCGGATATTGTGGTCCTCAAACATGTCGGTTTCCTCAAGATGTTTTCTTGTTTAACGGTGAGGACCGTTAAACGAGTGCAAATCCACACATAACTTGATAATACAATCCACAATAATTGCATATTTCTCTCGAATAGCGTCATTGCTTCAAAGTAAAAGTCATTGGTGTTAGGGCGGACTCGAACCGGGGTGCGTCTGGATGAAAAGCAGACACTGGAACCGCTAAGCCACACTCGCTTATAATATTTAGTAAACAATATTGTTTAAAGAAAATAAAATTGTGGGATGGAAAGTTGTTAATGGAAACATCAATATCATGGTTTCATCAACAAATGAAAAAGTAAAGAAAATTGTTTCAAACAACTTTTCGAAGTTAGTCATAAGCGGGTTCTATTACATTTTATTGAAAAACATTCCAAGAAGTACCTACAAAGCGGCAGTTTTGTAGGATTCGTGTCACTCTCTCAGGAGCTCTTGACACGGCCGAGCCGCGGGCCATTTGTTGGAGTGTGCTTTGGAAACATGGCCGCTTTATGTCGAATCGGCATTCAGACTGTGAATTTTTTCAACTGTGTTCTGGTACGTATCAGTGTTTTCGAAAAAAATGGATTGTAGGATTGGCGTTGAAATACTGATTAGGCTAACGCATACATCATAATCGGTTAAGGGTGGCTTTTAGTTTGTCAAAATCAACAACTGCTGTTCGATGACTTCAGGAAAATCTCAATACAATATCTTTATTATTAATGGTTAAACGAACTTACCTTAAGTGAAGTTCGACCATAATTATACGAGACGACGTTACATGCGGAGAGATTTCTTTATTAACTATGTAGTCTCACTTCTGTATGTACTAGGCGTCACACTTTTTATAGCTGTGAAAATAAAAAAACAAAAAAAAAACTTTTGAACAAATGTCACTGACAATGACGCGCCTGTAGCGCCGTCCTCCTGTCAAACCTCATTCTTTTTAGAGTCTAACCATGGAGTACTAATATATGCTCTGCTTGCCATCTCTCGTTTGTGCTATTTAACAATACACGGGTTAGTCAATGTTGTTGACATGGGTCCTGGTGGGACTTTAAATCTCTTCGCATGTAACGTCGTCTCGTATAATTATGGTCGAACTTCACTTAAGGTAAGTTCGTTTAACCATTAATTATACTACAACGACGAGCATGTCATGCTCGAGATTTCTTTATTAACTATGTAGATGTCCAGCACTTTAGCATAAACGAGACCAACACATATCAAAGATCGTAATGCTTGCATACCAAACGCTTATTTACAGTTTGCTAGATCTTTGATTGTGAACAAAATTTACCTAATGATGCTAACAACAGCTTACTCGTATTTGAGAAAAAAAAATACAGATTGAAGAATAAGTTACAAATATAAATTTGTATTACAATGGATTAACTTATCACATTTTATAATTAAAATTGACTCTGTGAAAATATTTTACTGTCATCTGCTCTGCTGTAATGAGGCGCTTAAATATTTTGGCGACTATAAATGATTTACATGACCCTATTTGTTATACAATTATAAAGCAAAATCAGCTGCAACTTGCAGTTGATAATCTATGCCCTTATTGTAGCAGAACTAGCATCAATAATTGATTTCTTAGCAGTTTAAATTGGTTTTACCGGTGGTGGCAAATTTCTATAGTTACTTTTTGGTGAAGGAACACATAAAGCTTTTGCAGGGCCTTAAACTAAATTTGATGTAAAAAAAAATATGACAATTTTATGTACCTAATTTAGTTTAAAATAAATTAATATTAATAAGATAATAAGTAAATAATGTAAAATGTGACTTACCATAAATGACGATTGTTATAATTATTGGTCAATAAAAAACTGAATCTGAGGGCAAATTGCCTCTCTATGAGGAAAGAGTCTTGTAAGTTTAGGTATGACCCTATTTGGGACCGATGTCTTAATCAAGACACTAATATGTATGCCTATCCTCAAATCACTTACATTAATATCAGTTAAACATATTGAGGATAGCATCTGCCTGCACCCGCTGTGCAGTTGAAAAATGTGAGTAGGTATAGCTACTATTTGGTCTGAATGCTGATCTTTACTATAATGGGTAGGTAGGTAGGATATCAGATTGGTGGTATACTTTAGGAAGACGATCTGTTTCTGTATGCTTCTTTCATGAATCGTATGATTCAATCATCTTGAGTAATACATTTATTTAACTTGTATAATTGTGATTCTGCTTGATCATTAGCCAAAAAATCTAAGATTAAGATTACTTGCATTATAATAAAAAAAAAAATATTATGTTTTCTTACAGCAAAGTCTTAACAGTAACATTATATTGTTTAAACGAGCTTTCAACTAGTGCCTATGTTATTATATTAATAGCAGCACTAAATAAAAAAAGGATTGTCTTTATCTTTATACCTTTTGTTAGAAAATATTAGAGTAAACCGTTGCCCAAACGGAATAAGAGTTCTGATAGATGATAATAATAATGGAATTTCTGGGTTCAAGTAGATTAACTAACCAAGAGAAAAAGACTAACCAAATAACTAAACTAACCAAGAAAGTAGATAACATGGCTTACTAGCCAAAAATGAAACGATCACTATGCCGCTGGCGAAAATTACGTATGATTAATAAGTTGTAACTTCCAGTCTATTGTGAATGCATCTGTATTATAGGCTACAGGAACTCATTCCTAGCATATGCCCATATTATATTCCATTTTGTTTTAAGCCGTGTGGCAAATAAATCAATCTCAGGAACCTTAAAATTTTTGTTAATTTATCAAATATGTATGTAATAGTAGGTTAGTAGATAGTAGTAATCTCAACATTTATGTTTAAATGCTTCGACCTCTTAATATATGAGTCTTATAATATTATATGTCACACAAAAGAAAGAAAGAATTTTCTTTAATCACACCACTGTCAGATTGTTCTGACCACGTGTATACCTCAATGCCTCAAGATGTCGATGACCGTATCATATAGATTTTATTTACAATACATTGCCCGCTTTTAGGCTGCTTTCAATTGTATAATAATACTTTGTTGTACTTTGCATCATTTCAAAATCCAATGACTCGTTTCTCTTTACAATACACGTCCAATTTATCAGAAAAACACATGAGAAACTCACAATAATAACCATATACCAATAAGTATTGGATTATATCTATTTTAAAGATTGTTTTCTCTCGTAATCAATTTTGGATTAAATTTGCGTAATAACTGCATATATGTATAATCGCAAATAGCGCAGAGCTACAAATTTATCGACCTATTTCTCTAAATGAAATATGTCTGTTCAAGGAGTTTCAGACATTTCTCTGCCGGTAAATTTAGAATAACATTTTGTGAACTTGTCTCAAAGCCATAAACTGAAAACTGAAGTGAGTTTCATTTATTTATAACAAGTTTATTGTTTTAAAAGTGCTTTCTGAGCAGGTATTGTGAGTAAATTATGCCTAACATAGCATGTAAATATACAACCAAAAAATAAGACCTTGGTCTTTGCGATAGGACCTTGTAGGTTTAATTACTTTTATAAAAACTACAGGCATTTGTGATGAAACTGAAAGTAAAATCAAGAATAAAACTCGTAAGTTAAATCTTAAAATATCAATCTAGGTATTCATTACCAGAATTGTGTAATAATGGGTACTAAAAAGTACGCGTTTTGGAGGTCAATTATAGTTATACGTTAAAAAAAAACCCTGTTAACAAACAGTTACATTTATTTTATGTTCCGCTTTAGAGGGTAGATGGTATCTGCGCGCACCGCACTTATGTCGTAAAACTTACCCAGAATCTGGGGTTTTTCTTCTTACAGACCAGAGGCTGCGTGTTAGGATGAGGTCCGTAGGCCTCATCGACCAGCACTACCTCCAGCAGACAGCAAATAATATCAAACAGCCTACGACAAGAAACGTGGAAGATTAATCCCGGTGAACAGGTTCTTTCACTGAGCTCTTTTTCTCGAACACTCACCAACAACGAGGGAGTTCCTATGTACGGAGCGTGGCGAGTTGACCGAACTGCTTCTGCCGGGGTCTGGGAGTCGAGAGAATCTCCATCTCCCAGACCCGGCCTACATTTTTCTTGCCGTGCGCGTTTCTTTCTGTCGAGTCACCTTGCACGTCTCTCTGACAGGTTAGGAAAAAATGTCAATTCGACACTGACATTGACAGTCGCAACCCAAAGACGCATAGGCATCTTTGTTTTGCGACTGCGCAACGTATCGACATTTAGCCATTTTAGACTAAATGAACGAAATGAAATGAGGGGTTACAATAGATTATAGCGGAGCTTGATTCTTCCCATAAAGAATGATGTCATTTTTAAGTTGAGCTTTGGCGCTTTAAAGTGGCTGAAATTTTCAGGAAATAAAATTTTCTTTATCCTTCAAGTTTAATATTAGTTTTAAATAATTCCTTATATTGCGCAACGTATCGACATTTAGCCATTTTAGACTAAATGAACGAAATGAAATGAGGGGTTACAATAGATTATAGCGGAGCTTGATTCTTCCCATAAAAAATGATGTCATTTTTAAGTTGAGCTTTGGCGCTTTAAAGTGGCTGAAATTTTCAGGAAATAAAATTTTCTTTATCCTTCAAGTTTAATATTAGTTTTAAATAATTCCTTATATTAGGACTTTACCCCAAAGTTTAGATAATTCTTCAATAATGTCATGACCTAATATTTCTTCTAAGTGGATCCTCCAAGTTTCACGTAGGTATTTCCATCGGTAATGATACTGAAGCAGAAAAATCTTGTGCATTATAAGTGCATGGACCTGGCTAGGTGACTTGCTTCGATTTGAATTGCTCGCAAACATACCTGGCAGGATAGTTAGGAACTATTGAGTTAGCGCCAATCTGGTAATCGTTGTCTGACACTTGTGAATTCAAATTCACTGGCACTGTGTCTCCTGACCGTGACCTTGTGTAATAGCAATCATATTTTGTTACAACATAAATATAAATATCATTAGTATCATTGTGGAAAGAAAAGTATTCTAATTTTGTCACATCATCGTTATACGTGTTCCCCTTATGCCGCTGTATATGGGCTGTATATTTGACAATTTGACATAAGCATTAACATTTTCAAGTCATTGTACGTAATCACGTTACGCCACTTGACTAATTCGTTATCAACCGGGCTCCAATGTCCCGGAGTATAACGCTTCAATGTAGGTACATTGGATGCACTATTTGCCATCAAATTGAATATTTGTTAATTTGCTACGAAGCAGAAACACTTTTAAAGTCATTGTACCTACGTACTCACGTTACGCCACTAGACTAGTTCGTTATCAACCGCGCTCTAATGTCACGGAGTATAACGAGGGTACATTGAATATAGGTACTTTATGCCACTAAATTTATTGATTGTTACTTTGCTATAGAGCAGTAACACTTTTAAAATCATTGTACGTAATCACGTTACGCCCCAAAACTATTCGTTATCAACCGCGCTCTAATGTCACAGAGTATAACGCCTCAATGTACATTGAATATAGGTAATGTATTCCACTCAATTGAATAATTGTTTATTTGCTATAAAGCAGTAACACTTTTAAAGTCATTGTACGTAATCGCGTTACGCCACTAGACTAACTCTTTATCAATCATGCTTTATTCAACGCCCAATATATACATGTATTGTATGTTGGTATTGTATTCCACTAAACTAAACATTTGCTAATTTCCTATGAAGCAGTACACTTTTAAAGTCATTGTACATAATCACGTTATGCCACTAGACTAGTTTGTTATCAACCGTGCTCAAATAAATATGAAATAACCGTTATTGGTAAGAAAATCTTGTTCTTTTTACATTGAATAATCTGTAGAACAATGTATGTAAGAAAATGGTTGTAAATAAATTCATATTTTGTTGTATTTTATTTGTTACAAAAACAACAAATATGTCGGTACATTGAAAAAAGATCGTTACAGAAACATTGCTAGAAAAGTCATGTTTCCGATCTACATGACAAAAATGTGGGTATTTCAAAAAAAGATCGTTGTATCATTTGTTTACGATCTATTCGGTATAGTTTTATAAAATATATAAGATTATACTAAGAAAATTAAAATCGATGATGAATAAATGCAGTAAGATTGCTTTGATAAGTTAGTCGTTGCACTAACCTTTATCCTTTGAGCTGGTTGATGAATTGCTTAGTTTTTGTACCAAACGTCGAATTTTCGACGTTATTTTAAAATTCCGATGCTCTTTTTCCTAATTTACCACTTGAACACATGAAATAAACACTTTTTTCCTCGAAAAATTCAAATAGTAAAATTCAACGAAATTAATGATGTTGCGACGCCCGCACACAAGAAATGAATGAGGTTTGACAGGAGGACGGCGCTACAGGCGCGACATTGACAGTGACATTTGTTCAAAAGTTTTTTTTTGTTGTGTTTTTATTTTCACAGCTATAAAAAGTGTGACTCCTAGTACATACAGAAGTGAGACTACATAGTTAATAAAGAAATCTCGAGCATGTATGTAACGTCGTCGTAGTATAATTGATATAATATTTTGAAAACCGGACACAATTTTGCTTGTTCATAAATTTTTTCAGAGGACGATCCACATTTCTATATAAATTTGTATAAGTCGTAGAACAGGTAGTGGTAGTTTTGGTGTACTGAAGTCATCCTTGAACAGTTATGTGTTAGGTACTAGGAACTCAGTATTAATAAGTACTATGTATTTTTATTAAATCATTAGTTAAACATTATTACACACTTCACAAAACAAATTACTTGGCTATGCATTTATTATTGCAATTACACACAAAAAATACTTAGATATGCATATATCTAAGTATTACAATAATAAAATATAAAAACAAGGGAAGAAAAACTAAACATACTACTTCTAACTACTACAAATAGGGGCACTTAGAAAATCTTTAGAAAAGCCTAAAGATATTCTAAGTGCTCCAGCCCACTACCAGAGGGCAGCGTGCCCAGCATACTGGCCGCATTACCACGCTGGATGGCAATGCTGATACGTTGAGCCAGAAAAAGGCCAGCATTTTGGTCACGCGTCGCGTCAACCAAGCGCTCCGAGAGGTTTTGGAAAATAGTATGGGCTCCCGGACCCCACGGCCCCAAAGTCTCGACTCCAAAAGGCTCAAATATGTAACCTCGGCCGAGGTTAGCATATTTGCGTCTCTTGTGATGCTCGGCAATAATAGCCGCCGCTCCAGCCCGACACCGTGTCAAAGACAGATGAGACGGCGCCAATGTGTCGACGCAAGTTGCGTCCCACACAAGGGGCCGACCCAACTTCCAGGGCACAAGAGTCATACCGTCAGGTCTTTTTCCATCGTCACGTGCTAGGCCGCTCGGTTCGAGCATAGCTGCAACATTGGCAGTGGAAAAAGCCCGGCGAATGATGTCGTTCAGACTAGCGTGGCGGCTAATTCTACCAGCACTCCTCGAACATGAGAGGCCGTGGTGCCCGAGCTGGTCGACATCAGTACCACACTGGCAGCGATGCGGCTCACAGCTCCTCGCACCCAAACGCAAACTAACCGCGAGCCGAAAAGCTGTCGGGTCTAAAAGGTTTCCTGTATTAAAAGAAGGCATGGCCTGCAACCAAAGACCGGATTCCCACACACTGACCGCAAGGATACGGGCGCGATCCGCGAAACTAGTACACGTATCGAGAAGTGATTTCCGTGCTAGTTCGCTGATCGGCCGATCCCACAGTCTCTGGGAACGAGGTGTTGTAGGGAAATCGGTATTTGGACAGGCCAGGCGCCAAGCATTTTTAGCTTCGTCCGTATGCGCAACTACAACTACGCCAGATGGGCCTAAAGCGGGTGTGAGGATTTTTTGGACCAATTCGTAAGTACCGTGGACAGAAGCCAAAAATGCTGGTAAAGCAACACTTGAAATTTTGCGGACACCCAAACCTCCTAACCGTACAGGTAGGGAAGCTTGCGACCATGTCCTGTCATCCATGTCCACATTCAAAACCGAAACTAGTGTGTCTTTTACGATGTTGTCTAAGCTCGAAAGGAGCCCATTGTGTTGCCACAATGGACAACATCGTAAATAGTAGGTGAATTTTGGAACAAACAAACAATATTTGATAATGGTAAAAGCCATATGGGCGTTAATTTTGAGCAGACGGCCTGAAGTGTCCCTAAAATTTTGAATTTTGTCCTCTACGAAAGGAGAAAACGACTCATCTAGAATCGGTGAACCAAGAAGGCGAAGTGAACTTTTGTCTAGAATAGAAATACCCGGTGCCAAATCATTGAATTTAGATATGACTGAATCCTTGTCCGAACATGAATCGCAAACAAATAGTTCGCACTTTTTTGAATTTAATTCGAGACCAACATGACGAAATTCGTCTATCAAAATTTTGAAATCATCGAGGACGGTGTTCACGTCACCTCCCAAAGTTCCGTCATCCAAGTACCAAACATTAAGTTTGGACTTGAGACGTTGAATTATGGGATGTATGGCCAGGCTAAAAATGGCCGGTCCAAGAGGGTCACCTTGTTGACAACCAACTGAAGAATCCATAACATAGTTTTTGTAAACCAATTTCGATGACTTACCGTAGCATTGCCAAAGGAAATTATAAAGGTCGGGAATTTTGTCTTTCACTTGGGTCAACAAAGCTCCTCTGTCTACCGAATTGAAAGCGTTTTTGACATCCACCTTCAGCAACACATCTCCACAATTTTGGTGAAGAAAAGTCCGAAGAGAGTGGACGGCGGCCTCACACCCGCCTCGCGAACCAAAACCAAGCTGCAGTGGTTGAAAAAGATTGCTCAAAGGAACAACCTCCTTCCTGCAACCTACCTTGGCCGCGAGGCGACGGTATGTGGTCCCGACCGCTATAGGCCTGATGCCACCGTCCTTTTTCAAAAGGGCGCACAAATTGGCACCATACAAAATTTCGGTGATGTTGTCATTAACCCGTCCAGACAACATGAGTTGAACTAATGCAGTTAGATCAATTAGTTAGTTAGTATTACATATACTTACATATCTGATACTAGTAGACGCCCGCGGCTTTGCTCGCATTATTTCAGGTTAAAAAGTAGCCCATGACACTCCTAAGACCTCAAACTATCTAAATACCTTACCAAGATATACATACAAATAAATCTAGAAATTGTTAGAACGTGTTCCTGTTATCAATTCGAAGTATCTCCAAACATTTCATTTTAAATATCTTCAATGTTCAGGCTTAAGACCCTCTTTACATTTATTTTATGTACTTATAGATAACAACACTAACGATCTGTGAGTTAAGTATGAAAGAATAATGTGGTTAACTACGAATATCAAAATTTGATTGAGCGTATGAGATTATTTAGAACCATGAAATTAAACTGAAAACGTCTATCTAATCCACTAGCAATTTCAAAGTAAATAAAGTAAAAACCTTACTTATTCTTTCCCTCCGTTAACTTTTCATTCAGTGTTTTAACGCTCGGCTGTCACAATTTCATGCTCTGCAGCGCTACAGTGCCGTTAAATGGAACTAGAAACTGACCATTGGCTTTTAAAAAAGAAGAGTTGTGCTTGTTTTTTATATAAGCTATAGCTATTAGTTATACATATCTATTGTTAGATGATTTTGATTTATTAAAAAATATATGTATTGTTTTACAACTTTTGCAAATTTGCAAATCATTTAAAATAACGCATAAGAAGTAAAATGTTACGATAATATGAATAGAACAGAAATATGGACAATACAGTCCGTTTTTTTTATATTAACGACATTTAGCTAACCAATGTCAGAAAAAGGTAATGTTCTTAGTTTTAGCCAAACTACAGCTATCAAACAATAAAACATAATGTACAAAAACAAACCAAGAATGACAGCCACCAAATCTAGAACAGTTTTAATCTCTTACATAATCGGTACTAAAAAATATCTACGCAGATGAAAATCCGCGTAAACTTGTCCGTTTATTTCCCTTAGAGTGGCAGGTGACAACAGACAGTTGGATAATACACTCCCGAGGGCCGCGGGGCGACAAATCGTTACCAAGACTTTAGATATGGGAGTTTCTTGCTGTTAACTTAAATTTTACTTGTATTTTTTTTTAATTCCTGGTGTGAGAAGCGGGATGTTACAGAGTTTGGATTTATTGACTTGCGCTTAACCACAACTTTAATTTGCATACAAATACAATTCCACAAGTATCTCTCACATACCCGCAAGTAAAAAATATCGTAGATGAAAATCAGCAACTCAGCAGACAACATTACAGGTAGTTACTAAAATTTGAGTTGTTATTTTTTTTATGTGAAAATAGGAGTGTTACAGAGTTTAGACTTTTTGCCCGTTGTGTTATTGAATTAAAAACATAAAAAAGTTACCTATTTCAAAGAACCAAATATGATATTTTAATAAGTGAAAGGCGATTTGTTTGAGCGTATTCTAAGCTGAACTTAAATGTGAGTAATAATTAATGTACATTCCTATAGAAGCTGTCAATAGTTTATTTATTAATTTATATGTTTTTGAAGAATAAATCTGCGTCTTAGCAACAACATTTCCGAACCGCCAAGTTTAAATTACCTTGAAATCAGAAACTTTGAACTCAGCCGACTTGTTTGTTTACCTATTGTTTGTTTACAATACATTTAATTTACTCAGAGCCAAAACAATGTATCAAGGCTAAGAGATTTCTTACAAGAATTACATTAACAACCTAAAGGATTCTCAATTTCTTTTGTCTTCCAATTACAACCCTTGAGAACATTCTATTTTTAATTTCTCACGGGTATAGAAAATAGGCAATTTATTTACATAAAATGGAGAATTCATCAAGCGTAAAATTGAAAGCAGCTGTGGAACACCGAAAATGGCTACCACCTACAAATTAAGGGCTGATTAAATCTACAGTCACGCAAAAGAAAAGCAGCCATGTGCGAGAAAATATCGTGTGCTAAGGGTTCTGTGGAGAAAAATTCTATCCGAATAGTAAAATATTGAATTTTAGGCATATCAAATCTTTTCTAAGTGTATGCAACTTATATTGAGTATCCTAAATTACCAAGAAGTTGACATATTTTTAATCATAATCATTTATTAATTAGGTATATATTTAATTTATTATTTTATAAGATTGATGTGAACTTCTATAATAATAAGCGTATAGTTTTCTGTAAGTAGGCTAAGTTATGTTAAATAAACATTATTTGATTTGATTTAATTGATAGAATCATGCTTAATTACAATAATTTGGCTGATGCTTGAGCATTGTTGCATTACGGTCAGAAAACTAATAAATAGAACTAGGTACTTGGCAAAAAAAAACAGTATCCATTCAAGTTGTTTTTTACTGTTCTAGACCACAGAATGTTTTGAAGTTTGTTTTTTTACGTCCGGATCCCTAAACTCTAAACACACTTTTTCTTTTACAAAAACGCTGCGTTTTACTGACTTCATAATTAACGCCCCTTGAAATGAGATGTCAATCTTTACATTTAAATTAGTACTTGTTCTTTTTATATGGGGAATGGGTTTGCACTTGACCATAATTCACTTGATGGTAAGCGATTATTATTGTCTATACGGATGTCCTTCTATACGATTCAAAAATATTTATTTGGAAGATAGCTTGATAGCATTCACAGGAAATAGAGACTGGCAGAGGAACCTTTTTTTGTTTTAAGGCATTTTCTAGCCAAATTAATTACTTAGGCAGGCCTCAACTTTTGTATACACTATTATCTTGTGAGGAGCTTTAATTGTATTATGATTGTGATAAAATGAGCTAGTTTATTATTGTTTTGTTAACATGTATTATCTTCTTCTTCTTATCAAATGAGAGTGGCAAAATCTGGTGTCGAGAGTTTATCGAGCCGCCCTAACGGCCTCTGACATGGCTTAAAGATTGCCGTACTATGACTAACAGCCGGGACCTACAAATTAACGTGAAATCCAACCCACGACCATTTACTATTATTATTTTTTAAATATATAAATAAATTCAAAATTGCTTGAGATTTGCATTGTTTTAATTTCCTCTAAACATTTTAGGGTTCGTAATCACAGATCCATATATGTTTTCTTATCAATAATTTGTATCTGTTACCCGTTTTTGGAATGAGGTCGAAATACAAAATGATTAGGCCTACGTTTAGGAATTTTAGAGTTAAGGTTCAATTGTTTTCGTTTGAAATTAAATTTTGATTGAATAACTTGTAACGTTGAATATGAATTTTCATATCAAAGTATGCTAGGGTTAAAATTGAGAAATATAACAGTTTGTGATGAAAAATAGATCTTAAATAGTAAAACGTTTACGATAATTAATTTCGTATGTGATAAAAAATCATTACACTTATTTATTATTAATTTTCCACGTTCTTGTATATAACTTGGATAATTTTACACATAACAAAAAAGGAAACCTGTGTTTCTTGCGAATTACCACCGTAGCGTTCTTCCAATTTAGATTAAACGGTTTCCTTCTAGGTAAACATCTTAAACCCTGCAGTGATGTTTAACATCAGGCAGGATAAAGTCAAAAACCTAAACTATTTTTTTTAAAGAGGAATGGGTTTGCACTTGAACGTAATTCACCTGATGGTAAGCAAACATTACGGTCTAGGATGGAGCGTGCTTACCCAGTCAAAACCGATTCACTATCGCTTTGAAGATCGCAAGGTTATATTCTGCGGGGTACAGGGAGGTACTAGGTACATGTATTCGTGAAAATTAGGTATCAAAATATAACTTCAACTGTTTTACAAATTGTACATATCATCATATTATAATAGCTGTCAAAATACATAAATTGCCACATTGCGACATGGAACTAAAAAATCACCAAAGTATTTTAATATCGGCACTCTTATTATTACAGGCTGCTACTTACAGCCAATCACAGTAAAATAAATAAATTAATACAGATTACATAAACGTAGATACATATGTACTAAGTTTGTGAATTATTTTTACATTATATTCATTATATATTTTATATTCATAGCAAAAATTTCGTTTCCATATATTTTCAGTAAACGAAAACAATTTCTATAATACGTATAACAATGTGAACCATGAATAAAAAAAAATGGCCTTTGGGGTTATTGCCTATATAAATGATATTAATACTAAATAATTAGTACTAATAAAGTGCTATTTACCAGTAATATACTTTTAGAGAAAGCAACGCAGGTGCTATTAAGAATGCGAGAGGCTAAAAAACAATTTAAATTATTTATTGATAGCATCTTTGTGATGCGTTATAATTCTGTTCTTTGCTAAATTACGCAGAATATTAACAAAATAAAGTCCTAATTGGGAGATTTATTAAAGATAAGCAACTTTAAAAAGCGAGTGTAGCTCAGCGGTTCAGTGTCTGCTTTTCATTCATACGCACCCTGATTCAAATCAGCCCTACAACCATAACTTGTATTTTCAAGTTATGTGTGGATTTGCACTCGCTTAACGGTGAAGGAAAACATCATGAGGAAACTGACATCTTTGAGGACCACAATATCCGAGGACATGCGTCTTCCGTGGAAGGACCTGGGCCACCACCATGTATCTGCCCAAAAGTCATGAGAAAATACGACTCAAAGAGATAGATAAAGCGATTTTGTAACCACTTAGAAAGTTTTGTTCAGAAGATGGCACTTAACGATGATTTTGAAATATTTTTATCAATACAAATAAATACATAATATGTATATGCCTTTAGTTAAATACAACTACTAATTACGCTACATACGTCACTTTCGTTCATACGATAAGACCAATGATAATGATGATGGCTAAACTACATAAAGATTATAAATCTAATACCTTTATAGAGAAATAAAACTAACTTACGTCATCGCTTACGCAAACTGAGGGTCTTCAAATATAGGTCGGGTCAATCTGTACAGAACAAGTTAATTAAGGTCTTGCAGCCGCCTTGCCAAAGAATATTATCTGGTAGACAGCTGTCTGCTATGACGTTCTCTCATTATTTTCCTGTTACTTTATGTACCCGCCTTATGATGTAATTATTTGTACAGTATCTCTATATCTATAGTATAGTGTGCCTTGAGATGCCTTTTTGAGATGAACGAAAACGAGATCTAACATTTTTTCACATGAGAGTTTTTCTTTTGTAGTAACCACAATCCGTTTTTTTCTTGAAAATCTTCATCTTCTTATCGAATGAGAGTGGCCAACTCTGGTGTCGAGAGTTTATCGAACCGCCCTAAGGGATTTTGACATATCTGAACGACTGCCGTTCTAGACAATCAACCGGGACCTACAATTTAACGTGTCTTCCGACCCGCAAAAGCGCCCAAAATGGATTGCCACTTTTTGGTTACCCATCCAAGGACTGACCGCATCAACCTTTGCTTAACATTGTTAAGCACATGCGAATGCCTCCGCTAGCTGAGATACGGGCGCTTTGTCTTCTTTTTGAAAATAAACAAATATGTTATGTAAAAGTAATTTATTGTACAAAATTTAATGGTAAACGTTTTAATTCGCCTAGTTCCTAATCTATGAGATTTTGTATTTTATTACTAAAACCGCTTGGCTAACGAGCCAGACGCTGCGCTAACGAGGCAATTTTATAAATCTCTTTACAGTCAGTACTACAAATTTGGTATAAATTCATCTATTTTCCTTACATTTTTTTTTCATTAGATAAAAATTATTTATTTATTTAGATTTTTCTAGTTAGTCCTTTGACAACAAACTAGAAAAATCTAAGTTTTATCTAAAAGCTGTAAAGCATTTCATTTTAACTGGTTAATTTTAGATTTTTATGTAAATAAAATATATTCCGGCACCATCTAGCCCCAAACTAAGCGAACGCTCGTATCTGTACGGTACGGTACTAGATAACGGATATTATACTTACATACCTTTATTCTTTCATATATTTTATCTACGAATATTAGAAACGGTGCTACGACGCGCTACGCGTTGTCAAACTTGCTACACTATTTGTAGACGGTCTACAAATATTTTAGTACTTACATAATGAAGTTAACTTCTGTTAATAAGTTGACAGAATAAAAGTTTTATTTTTCATTCAGACCAGTCTCTTATAGAAAAAAAGAAAGTCTAATAGCAAATAATAAGGAAACAAGACAAAAGAACAGGAAAACGCGCAAAAAGCTAATAAACATTGTTCTGTACGTGTTGTAATAAAAACGTTTTTGAAACGTTCGGGGCTTAGGCTTGGGAAATTATTTATGTAAATAATGTAAGAACAAAGTGTGTATATACATTCATTATTAAATATTTATTCGTTTTATTGTAGGGCTGTTAGTAGATGTTCCCATATTTGCTACTAACTGCTAACTGTTTTTCAGAATAAAAATATCACATTTAGGAGCCTTTATTAACTCCACGTCAAAATATATAATATGCTGATTAGTCCCTTCGTTTGCAAAAACCAACAACAATAAAAAATCTTCCTATTCCTTTGAATAAACGGTCTTCTATAAATGGTATAAACACACATTATCATGGCTTAACATCAGGCGAGTTGTAGCCAAGCGTGAGCCTATCAAACGTAAAAAAATAAGATATGTCTTTAATGCACACCAAAAAAATTACGTAACGAAAGAAATTTATAAACTAATTGAATGCATATTGGGCTGCCTTATCGCCTTAGGCAATATCGTCCAAAAACAACCTTTGGATGGACAGAAAATAAGTTGTGTACAAACATTTGTTTATGTCATAAAAATTTTAGACCAAGTTTTGTTACGTTTAATAAAAAGTTATAATTGCCCATCTCTAAAAGTAAAAGCACGCATAAAGCAACTAGATGATTTTTCCTTCTTTGTAATATTTCTCTTGCTCTTTAAATTACTGGAGTTCAGAAGTTTCCACTTTATATTTTCCACAACGTAAATAAATCTTTTGCGGCAAGTGCACGGGATCTGTGACCTATCTCGTAATGCCACGATATTAGAAGCTACAATTTTATAAAAGTAAAACTCACTTTTGTAAAATATCAGGATATTACAGAGTTTTGAATTAAAATGTGTATATTTATGATTCAAACGGAAACCGAAAAATATCTACATGAAACTGTTACTATTAAACTAAATTTTCTCGTATATTTCAATATTCTGTTGGTCCTGACTTAAGTTAAAAAAAAAAGAAAATTAAAGTAAACACACACATAATCACAAAAACCTATAATTGGTTTGTTGAAATCTTATAATATACGTATTATTCTTGCCTGTTCTAATGTATCTACTGCAATAACCGCTTGCTGCACTGTAGCTACAAAACGTACCACTAAAAACGAGCCGCTTGCTACACTCGATTCTTGCGAGTTTTTTCGATTCGATGCCCCAGAACAAACAGGACCCGCGCGCGCCGTTCACAAAACGGCAATTGTGGCTCGACCAGGCCATTTGTGCACCATCTATATAACTATTTTAAATGCTATTGAATTAACGCTTCTTTTGATGTAAAATTTATTAAATTTCATTGTCCCTTTTAGTTCCTAGTCCGGTTCATACCGACAAAAACAACCAAAATCAGACCTATAGGTAGGAAATATTCAATAATTACAATATTTGAGAAATGACCTATATTTTTTAAGTTCTTAATATGTTTCCAAATATATTTAACATCTAACAAAAATTAAAAAACGTGTGGTATAGTACAAAAATATTTATTTATAAGCACGAAACAAAACAACATTTTTTTATCGCGGCGCGGCAACTTGACGCGCCGATGTAATATTTATTTTCAGCTATGTTATTGCTTAGATTACAAAAATATTGGTATTTTTACATACCTACATTCATAACGAACCATTGAAAAAATTATAATGTCTTTATACTAAGAAGTTACAGAGAAATATTCGAAAAAGTTCACCATCCTACCAAATTCTTAACAATTAGAGGTTACATTTTATTTCACTTAAATCTAAAGATTTGTTCATTAATTATCACACTTACACAAGTTTCGCCCAATAAACATGTACATTAATAGTTTTCACACTTAAATCTTAACACTTTTCGTATATTATTAACAAAAAACACACTCAATTTCGGTAATTTACTTCAGCACAACGACAGCGTTAGTCAAGCGGCGCGCGGCAAACCTGACTGACGTTTCGAAATTTATTTCGGTACAGATAAAGTAAGAAATTGGGTCGGTTGACGTTGAATTGAATGAACGATTTCAAGTGAATAAAGATAGCGATAATATTTTTGCTCTAAAACCGTTAGAAAGAGCAGGAGAAGCAAATGTAAGCAGCTCCCGCCCGTGGTACTTTTTGTTACCAAAGATTCTGAAAGTCTCGTTTTTTGTGGTACGTTTTGTAGCTACAGGGCATCGAATCCAAAAACTCGCCATGAGTTGAGTGCAGCAAGCGGATAAATTGTTCACTAATATTCTATCCTGGCCTATAATGAAATAACGTAGAGAGAATCTTATACCATGCAGCGCAATGAAAACGGCTGCAAATGATGATGATGATTATATCTTGACGCAACTATCGCATTGCATCTTAACATAGATCAGCTAGTTTTGGGCAGAATATCAACAGTGACCACAAAGTTAGTAAAGCATTTGAGCAGGTTTTCCCCAGGGTTTATCTTTAAATCTCAGTAATGTTAGCCCATTACAGTCTACTGTTTAAACGTTCAAATAATTGTGCTGTTAGACATAAGTTTATTTTACACAGTTTAGAGGTTTGTATTTTTTACTCTATATGGCTGTAACAAGATTATGATAAAATTCACTGTATTATAGTTACCGTAAGGAATGTTTTTTTTTTTTTTTTTTTTTATGGTTCTGGACGAGGCGGCCAACCAGGACGCGCGTGATGATGGACTTTAGTTTTCCGTATTTTGTCGAGCTAATTTTCGACATAATTATTGACGTGAGTGCTAGCCGGTTATTACAACTAAATATGATAAAATTCCTCGCATTATATTTCAAGGTTATACAAGTTTTTTTATTGTTTTGGAATATGAAATAGTGTCCAATAAGGTGTCAATCTATACACGTATATCACTCTTAATAGAACAAAACTCATCTAAACTGAATGTTTGATAAACATCTTCTTGATACTGTAAGGTATTTTTTACTTTTATCGAACTCTCTAATTCGTAAAAAAATGTTTTTGCTTAGATTTATCACAGCCACTCTCAAAAAGTTTATGCGCTAGCGCTATAATGTACATCCACATATTTGTGTAAACAACATCAGTGTAAAAAATGTCTTAAATTTTACATCATGTATGTCTACAGCCTTACTTCCCACGCATCTAATGACCGAGCTAAACATGGCCGTCACTTTGTTGCTATCCAATGCAGTCGTAGTCTTATTTTAAAAGTCCCTATTACTCGCCGAATGGTGGTCGAAATGTGCTATTTAATTACATGCTGGGTGCACTTTGGTCGGTCGCCAGAAAACGTATCGTTACTTACGTTGTACATGCTTATCCGTATCCAAAGCTTGAGGTTGGAAATTTTGACACTACTGTCAGAATTTAAAAGTTAACATTTTTTTGTTGATTTTATTACGTATGCAGTAGGTGATTGATTATTTCATAATATATTTTTGCCGTTTTGTAGGTTTTTTTGCATGAAAAACTTTTCAACAATAATAGAGACTGCTGAAACCTACGTCACTTATTAAAAACAAAAAATAATAATTAACAGTCTTTTTAGAACGACTTGTATATATTTCCAATCATATCGGTTCTTTGCAAATAAAGCCGCGTTCTTTACTGATTTTTTTGGTTCACCAACCACGTGTCATTAACAATAAGTCAAAATATTTAACCGATTTCATAACGCACTCAATTGGACCGTTATTTGTTTCAAAATTGTGTTGATTGGGTCTTTCGCCAATGTTGTCATGTCAGTCTCGTATATTTTTAGCCGTAACCACATTGTTTAAAGCAAATTGAGCCAAAATCCAGCAATGGTAGTGTCAAACGCTAGTAGAATGTGGTATGAATGCTTAGCCATTACTTTAGGCACGTAAGCGGAAGTCACGTAGGTAATGTGTGACTTCTCGACAGATGGGGTATAGAATTCAGTGGGTATTTTGTAGCTTTGGAATTTGTAAGAAAGTTGGGTTTGATCACAAAATTTTATTTCAATATAGGTAATTTGCTTTTATATACAAACAATTGAACACTTGGGAAGTTATATTAATGCATATGCATTGATCCGGTATAAAACAAATAGGTATCGTAATAATATATTTTATATTCCGGGGTCTTATATAGTTTGTTTCAGTCGATTCAGCGCGAAAAATCTAAATAAAAAAATTCTGTTTAAAGTGACGGAAATAAGCATTGTAGCAGAAACATTACGTTTGATTTTATTTGGTCTGTAAATCAAACAAACGGTACAAATGTCTTAATATTTGTTAAAAAGTACGCATGTAAGTTTTCACTTTTCAGAATACACATTTTGTGTTTCTTTTACTCCTGTTTCATTTGACTTGCGTGTTCCATCGCAGTATATTTTAAGTGCCCGCCTACTTTCAACGGTGCGTAAAGATCCAATTGTTTATATTAAATTTCTGTAAATCAAACATTTAATTATCTTTAAGAGTCGTATTTCCTTATGACTGAGAGTCGTAACACCCCCGCAGAATCAATTCATTAAGAGAGTTACTTTAGGCATAGGAATACAATTATTCGAACACAAACATTCGATAGCAACGTTACAATCTTCAAGTATGTACTAAAAGAGAACACATTTAATGTTTTCCTTTTCTAAAATCCAACACATTTGTGTTTCTTTTCCTCCTGTTTACATTTGACTAGCGTGTTCCATCGCAGTATATTCCAAGTACCCGCCTACTTTCAACGGTGCGTAGAGATTACCATCCTGAATGAAATGTGCGACGCTGAGTTTGGGGGAGCATAGCAACGACATAGTATTTCCCTCAAAAATAGTTAAGGCAACTGTTAAAGCCTCACTATGTGGTAGGACTTCTGCCAAGCTACTAAAATAGCGTAAACGGACTGATAAATGATTGACGAGGTCTGCCTATAATAGCAGAGCGAGGCAAACTTGAACTTAGCAAGATACAACTCTGTTATTAACACATAGGCTACTTTTTAACCAGGACTTATGCGGGTAAAACCGCTGGCTGCTTCTGCATTGTATTATATTGAAACTCATGCATTGCTACGGTTTTTTTTTTCTTTTATTGTTCGCACTAACATTAGATAGAAAAGACAGTCAGCTTAAATGAAAAAGCCCCCAACAGAACATAGATTAGCACTTTCGAAAGCCGGCTCGAATGAAACATAACTGTATTAAACACCCTCTGTTGTATGAAAGTGTAAATAATGTATGCGTTTATAATACGGTGTGTTAAATCCGTCCATAACAGTTCTATGTCCATAGAGCAAGGCACAGTAATTATGTGGAGTGAAATAGGGACTGAGGTGGTTTTTGAACGAACATCGCTGGGTCTCACGAAATTGGGGAAAGGTCTTCGAGAGAGATATTTTCTTGGTGTTTAATATTAGGGCTGGTGATTTCCTGAATAAGGGTAGGAGTTGATGGTGAGTTACTTATAGGGTTACTCCCGATGTAGTTCTTAAATGCTGTTTCTTGTGCAAATATATTACGCTTATGGAATAATATCAAGCATAAGGCGTATGTTGGTAATTTGGAGTATATATTTTCTTTTTAACACCTCTGTGAAACTTAGAATTGGCAGAAGATCGGGAAGGATGGCGCATGCTCCGCAGACAAGGGCCTCACCTTTAATTTGTGATTATGATGATGATGATGTGCGACTGATCTACATGTTTTTTGGCATAGAGAAAATATAGGATCTCAAAAATGACAACAGCTACTTACTTCTAGAGGAAGAGTAATTGACAAACTCTTACTTTCCTTACCATATTCTCCGTTCCCCAGGAACTATAAAGTAATTGGTTTTTAGGTACAATACTGTATCGTAAATCCCCGGTTTGAACTCAAGCCTCGCATAAACTTTTTGGGGCTTTAAAAACCAGTACTGACCATTTTATTGATATAAATAATATCAGCCTCCTTTTAGCATAATCGATAAACCATACAGTGCTTCTAGCTTCGATTATAAATTCGTTGGCCGTGATCGTATAAACACATCCTGATTGAGTTACTAATCTTCGTTGCATAATGAAACAGCTTTTCTCGGGTAAGCTGCAGCTTTGTTACACAAATGGTTCGTATTTATCTCAATTTGTTCTACAAATAACATGCAGTCAAACGTCTTTAGGAAAGGTGGTGTTAGCAATTAAAACGAGTGTATGATTCATATAGACTGAGTAGGTTTTCACGTTATTTTAGATTTTTTGATTATTTTAGATATGAGTAATTTTTGTCAGATGCTAAGCCCGCACTATGATTGTATTGAAGTATCCTATTGCATCACAGGCGCGGACCACACCGCAAATTTCATCTCATTATTTTCTTGCTTAAATCTCTATCCATCTCTTAACTTCACTTAGTAAATAGTGGCTGAGAAAATACGTAAATAATTTTTTTAAAGTAAAATAAGTCCATATTTCTTAAAAAATCACTCCCTTATCTTATTATTTGCTTAGTAAAGGATAAATAAAATAAATAAATAAATATTTCGGGACATTGCACACAGCGCCATCTAGCCCCACACTAAGCAAACGCTTGTGTCGTGGGTACTATAACGGATATAATACTTATATACTTTTATTTTGTAAATACATACTTATTATACATACAAACAACCAAACTCAACACAAGCAATTATACCTTTTTAAAATGCATAAATACTTGTGTCAGGCGGGAATCGAACCCGCAACCCCTAGATTAGAAGGCAGAGCCACTACCAACTAAGCTAACAGGCCAGTCAGAATAGAAAATGGTTTAATAGTAACTTCACAATTTGCCTATCTATAGTGTTTCTAATTTAGCCCTAAGCTACCAGGGTGACATGAAACAGCAGCATCCTCTACCACATAGGTGCGGACCACACCGCAAATTCCATCTCATTTCCATTTGCCAATAGCTCGTGCGGTGTATCGTCCACAGGAAATTTCCGAATGCAGGTACTAGTATAAATGTTTAGTGGTTTCGGAACGAACGACCATTGTTCTGAGGATGAACTAAGCATGCATGGTGCGTTCGATCGCGGGGTCGACGTTGATTACTTGTTAATAATTTAATGTGATTGGTTTAGACAGTTCTATGCCTAATAGTTTCTTTTATTGATAATAGCATTGATTTGATCGCGAATTTTTAAAATGTAACTGAAACATAATAGAATGTCATTGAAGCATGCCATATTTCACTATTTTAAAATAGTATCACGCTTCAATGTGATTTTTTTCTGCAAACCATAATACATGTACCCAAAAAACATGAAACAGATTTTTAAATGATGTTATACGAGTATATCTTGCACCTTGTACTACTTTAATAGGTTTTATATTGGGGTGTTATACAAGTACATAAACCATGTTCACACGAGTATTCTACTACTATTATTTACTGATAACCCTGACCTAATGTTAAGCGTAATCTTGTTTTGAAATATCCCTTAATATCTGCCGAAACTCCTTCCTACACTATTCCACCTAAATTGTATGGCTATAAAGCAGCTCTTTAGCACAAGGCTATTGATTTCCGCCTCCGTATTCAGCAACCATCGCTCACATTCCAAAGGTCCTTTACATAACCGCCTCTTGTGAAACCGCGAGTCATAATAAACTAGCATTGCTCACAAAAACACTATGTCACGGCGAAAACAGAAAATAACGATATATTGTAGGAAATATTTGCCCGTCATTAGCGTACTTAGACAACTGAATCGAGCGACTCCTAACAATCTGCCTTGGAAAATAATTAATGTAATTGTCATTAATACCGAAATAAATTAAAATTAAGTTAAACATTGGACCACAAAGTTACTTCTCCCGCAACTCAAGGCCATTTATGGGACTTGGCGCGGAACAATAGAATACCAACCACCTCGGACTGATTGATGTGTGTTGTAAAATCCTGTACAATAATAAATATAGGTACTGACTGTGTATTCTTGCATAATAAACAATTTGTATTAGCTTATCATGTTTTAAACAAGTTGATGTTGAAATGCCTGACTATCTGTTATCTTAAGCGCGTCAACTCATTTCATTATTTTCATTAAATAAATTTTCATTACTCATACTCTGAAAGTAGGTCTGAATATGCCTGAGGAGCGGGATGAAAGTAATACTTTTCATCCATAGGGAGAATCGCTTTTAAGTGACAGCTGTCAAATTATTAAAAAAAACTAGTTCCTTTTCACATATCTATTGAACCATGTTCCAACTTTCTATACAGCCACGATGTAAAATTGAAATAACTTAAAGTTAAGTATTGATTAAAGAAAATATATTTTTTAAATAACTAACAAAATAGGCGGGAAAGCGGCAATTCGAACTTCATTTATTTTTTCGAATTGAAGACTTTTGTTTATACGTATAGCAGAGATTTGTACCTATAAAATGAGTTCATCTGATTCTGATATGAATTTAACGCCTGATTTTATAAGAGAAGAGGCTAAAGCGGTAGTGGAATAACCAATTGTTCTAATTTTACCATAAACTTTCAATAAAATTATCTCATCAAAGTTGTCGTTAAATGTAAAATAAAATTTACTCATTTTTCTTTAGCTAATTCATGTTTTTATTTTTACTTTCCTTGTATTTGTAATGAAAAGCATAGTGTTTACCTCGGGTTAAAGACTTATTTAGTCCCTCAAACTATTGGCGCCCTCACTTCGTTCCGGGCGCCAAACCCCGTCTCGGGACTAAATAAGTTACTTTCACCCCTATGGTAACAATGTACTATTACATTTGACTGCATTTTACCCAGTTTTCCTTTAAAATCAGTAATATAATTAGATTTTCTATTATTTCCCTATAATGAGAAGTTCATTTCTTGCGAAGTCGTTGTTGCCATATTACGGCAGCATTAAACTTGACTTACAATGGGATACAAAAGCCCAAGGTCTTGCTATGATAGCCTTTAACACGCAGTAAATAAGGCTCATAATGCCCCCAAATTAACAAGGAATTTCATAAGGCTTCCCAGTAATTATTGGGGGAGGACAAACTGACACAATTAAATAGTTCGCTGTAGATAGAATTATTGTAGTTAGGTGATTGTTGATGTCTGATGAACATGTATTTGAATATACGATTGTGTTAAAATTTGTTACTTGAAGTTAAATACCATTGAAATAAAAAAAAAACTTTTTTATCAACTAAAATTTTAATTAATTTAAAAAAAATACATTTGAAGCCAACAATCAAATAAAATAATAATATTATGTATGTATAATTAATACATATTTCTATTTTTAAACATCACGATTGGATGCCCGCGGTTTCGCTCATATTATGCTCGGTGCTCGTATATGGTTGTAAAAGGTGCAATACTGTACATTTCTTTGGTAGATGCAGATTGCACAAATATTAAACACCAACAATCAAACAAATGGAACAACTAACTCAACTTAATTACAACTTTTATTTGATATTATGTAATCAGTGTTAGGCTATAGACAAAAGGAAGTCAAGAAAGTTTTCCAATTCATGATAAATAAAGAATTGACAAGTTTTCTTATCAATAATGCAGAAAAGTAATCCAATAGCTCGGTCAACAAGGCATTTTCACACAAAATTGCGTCCATTTCATCACCCGTTACTAGCAAACGGTTTTATTTCCAAACTAGCCCCAACTAGAATATGGCAAAATTCCAAAACTACCGAAGTCACAGGGGTGAGATAATGTGCGGTACGTATTATGCAAAATTCTCACGTATTACGTATTACCCTCCCTGGCTCAGGCTGAACGCGACTTACACAAACTGTAGGCGTCATTTTTAAAAGGTGACATAGAATATGGCAGCTAGTGTAGAAACATTACGAGTTAGTAAGTAGAATAGAATAGAATTACATTATTGAGACAGATTTACAGACATTTACTAGGTATACAAAAACATACAATACATAAATAAATAAATGTTTATATGTACAAAGCAGTGTACAAAAAATATGCAACTTTTTTGTCCGAATTTAAATTATATTTGGACTTTACTCTTTTTAGACTGGAACAAGGATATTGATTTTATGTAATTAGGATTACTCATTGTTATATAAGTAAACTATTGTGAGAGAAGATACGCGTGGGATGTTTAACTAAAACGGGGTTGCACTTGATCATAATCTGATCTATGGTCAAAAAAGGCCCAAGATAGAGCGTAGTTACCCGATAAGAACCAATTCACTCTCGCTTTGAAGATCGCTGGATAACAATAAATCAATCACTGCAATCAATCTAACGTTTAGCTGTGTTGCTGTTTATAAATTAAGAATTATGATTATAATTTGTTGAAAAGTAAGCAAAGATCACAATAGTTGCCAATAAAAATTCCAATATAAAAAGATTATAACTAGAAATGACTCGTCTAAAATATAATTTTCTATGGACAATGATGGCGCAGCGTTTTGTAGGCTTTGTGGGAAAATAAAAGTTTTTAAAATAACGTGAGAGTAAATTCAAATTTTAAGAACTAAGAGAATCCATAATTTTTTGCATTTATTTTTGCAACTTATGCTAGTTTTGTTCAAAAACTTAGTTTTGGTACCAATTTACAGTATTTTTGTTTAATTGTCGGCTCAAATTCTGTTTGTTTCATTACGTTTGCTCATTTTCATCTTTTACAATTTTCACAAGCGTAAGCTTAGTATGGGGCTAGATGGCGCTGTGTGATATGTCCTGAATATTTATTTATTTGTTTATTATTTATTTTACACGGTAGAATGATAGATCAATTAAAAGACTGTTAAAAAATCATCATTATTTCATTTCCCAACGAATTTCTTCTAATACCTACAATTATATTATATATTCAGCCTATATGTGCCACTTTTAGTCCCTCTAGACCAAGTAGGTATTACAGATTCTACTGCCTATCGAGGCGAAAGCTTCAATTTATTAACTAGATGGAAGGAGAACTGTTTCAACGAAACTGTTGCTTAGGTTAATGGAATTAGATTTGTTCTGTTCATTTGTTCTTACATCACTATTATGTATGAACGTTTTACTACTGGTTGTAAATTGTATGTACTAACAGTGCACGTCGGTGTTTACTAAATTAATCCAAGATTAAAGAAACATATGTATTTATTCAAAATAAAACTCATCAAAACATTATATTAAGCTGTTTAAGCTTGACGAACGAAAGCATATAATTGCTTTTAATGATATATGTAGAATTGAATTTATTGAAGAAGGGTCGAGATTTTCTGTGACAAAGTACAATTCAATTTGTGTGAATTTGTTAGATAACAATGCAATTTATGTTTTTTAATTAGACCAGTCCTCTAATGTCAAAAATGATATGTATTTGTTACAAAATAAAATATCACATAATTTAATTAGAAATGCCTTAACATAGAAAAATAGTCCAAGTGCTCAAATCCACCCCAAGAGCACCGCCGCGTGCCCAGCAAGCTAGTTGCGTTACCACGCTGAACTGTTTTGTAGTGTTACTAATTACTTCCACAAAACAAAAGCGACTTAACCAGGCAATGCTTTGTAAAACAGAGTACTAGATTATGAGGACGCATTTGACTAATCGGCCTTAGTTAACATGGCACTAGTATGCTTGCCAAATGAATTTCAACTCTATGATTAACGACTATTTACAATGTACATACTGATACATAATGTTCTTGCTTTATCAACTAGTAGTTTTGCTTACATTTGAATCGGTGAAAACTGCGTTTCCTATAAAATACAATCGCATTAAAATCTAGAGTAAATATGTACCTTAACATGTCAAACTAAACTTCAGCAACGCTTTACATCAAGCGAGCTGTATTTAATTGCGAACCTAATACCTCGTATACATGAGTTGTTAAAACAAGCCATTTGATCTTTGCCTTGAAGATTGCTCAAAAACCTAGATCGTTCGCTTAAAATCATACCATTATATAATAAAAGTGGAAATATGTTTAATATGTTTATCCGTCTGTTTCTTCCTCTTACTCATAGGAATGAAGCGATGGATCATCTTTATTTTGGGTATGGAGGTAGTATAAGATTTCGAGTGTAGTTATGTATGTATATTCCGGTACAACGCAAGTGGAACTGAGGTCTCGCTGTTATATGAACTTATATAATAAATTAAATGGCAAACAGTTTAAAAAATATATTAAGTCGAAAATAGCTATGCACAGAAACGGTTTGCCGATAAATTAAAAAATAATTTGGTTGGATTTTTCAATCACGAGGCAATTTGAAATCGGGCTTTGTTGATCCGCGC
Source organism: Macaria liturata (assembly GCA_964023185.1). Taxonomy (NCBI): domain Eukaryota; kingdom Metazoa; phylum Arthropoda; class Insecta; order Lepidoptera; family Geometridae; genus Macaria; species Macaria liturata. The sequence continues at coordinate 2,510,312 of OZ026820.1, read as the reverse complement.
TGGATTAAAATGTGAATTCGATTTATGCAGAATGTAATTCAAAGCTAACCTACAAATGAGATGGAATAAGAGAAAATTTAAATAAACTCGTTTTAAATGCTTGTCTAGCTGTTTTAGTGACAATTAGACAATGCAGATATTACATAAAGTAGTACCTACCATTCTTAACAAAATAAGACACTTGAATAAAATAAATTTAAAATTATAATTATTTTAATACAAAATTGTGATAAATTCCATCGCTACAAAGAAATTGTGTACAAAATTCAACTCTTTTATTTCACATCACCTTTTTTCAGCCCGGCTACCGTATTTTTCATGTGAACTTTTCTGCGTACGGTTTCTAGAGAGATCTATTTCTGGGTTATATAATTCAAGAATTACTCAAATTTTCTTAGTTTTTGTGTCTATAAATACAAATTTTTGTATGAAAATCACAACATTGTGATAAAATACATACCACACATTCACACACCATTCTAACAATGTAGATGAGACCGCCGGCTCCCGCACCCTCAAAACTTTAATTGGCGGTGACGATGTACATTTATTAGCCTACACAATATAGGTACTACTATATAATGTACTTATATGTACATACAAGTTAGTTCACGTTGATACTACAAAGTAACGAATGATTTTGTTATACATTTAACTACTTGGCTTGTCAGTAGCAAAACTATAGACAGTCACTAAGCTTTTTACGGTTTCTCCGTCATTTATAACAATTGAAAGTGCCATCATATTTAAAATTCAGAAACCATTTGAAAAAACGTTATTCAAGACTCCTCAAATTTACGTAACTGGTACCATAGGAGATGGGACTAAATTTCGACTAAGGGCAAATAAACAAGACTTGCAGTAAATATTTGAAACTCGGCCAAAAACGTGATTAGCTCTCACAAAATTGAAGTGAATTCCCCTCTTGTAAGGAAAATTTACGAAGATTAAACTTTACTCTTAGGGAGATTTAACTCACGCTTGCGTTCTTCTGATGAATTAAATATATACTGTTAATAAAATTATTGAAATTAAAGTAAATTGAGCGGCTTTATTATATCAATTTAAAATGTAACCCCACTCTTTTTGCCGCGGATATTACGAAGAATTAATTCGGAACTACAATAGTTAATAACAATATACAACTGACTGATTTATATTTGTAGAAAAGTAATTAAATATAGAATCGACAATTTTCAATTCTTTTCTTTCTTCTTATCGAATGAGAGAGGGCAACTCTGGTGTCTAGAGTTTTCAAATCAAAGGTTTGTTTAAACTATTTACAGTAACTAAACCATTCACGGTTTCCCTATTTTATTATTATTTTTAATTGAAGATTAAGAAAATAATAAAATAGGTCGCTTATATGTATGTATTTAATAAATTTCACATAAATTATGTACATAGGTATACACATTTAATCAGTAAATAAAATGTTTAATTTTCTCTGCAGTATTCATAGAAATACAAAAGTAGAGCAAGAATCATGAACAATTAGTAAACATTCCAGTCCTAATGGGCTCTAGTTAGATTTAAATTAATTAGGGGCACTAAGAATTCTTCGGATGTTCTCGTTTAATTTAAACAGTAATCAATTTAACTGGTTTTTAGAACCGAGTACCTACGCATTATAATGTGTTGTGTAGGTCAAATACATATTTATAGTAATAAGTAATGTTTAATTTCTTAGTCTTTTACCTACCTACTAATTATACTATGCACAACTACAAAGAAAGTGCAATAAATGTAACAGATTAGGTAATCATAATACTAGTAAAAATCTGTACTAAAATTTCCTCTCATTACGTAATTATCTGTTATATCAATTACAGACTATGCAAGTTAGCTAAAAGTTTCATATAACGCTATAATATAATAAATCCACCGCTTTTGACCTGCAAACTTTCGCTGTTTCCCATTCTTTCAGCATTAAATACTTCACAATGAGAGCTTCAAGCACCACCTTCCCCGTGAAATTAAAAGCTGAAGCACTTAAAAGTGCCTGACAATTCGCCATAAATTATTTTAAGTACCGACTACATATTCTCACTTTTTCTTACGGCATTATACAGTACAAGATTAATGCTAGCGCTACAAAAACGCATTATTAAAGTCATATTTTAAAGCCTTCTTAGGCCTACGCGTCTTGAAGAAGCGTTTATACGAAATACGACCAAAGATTGTTTAAGCTAAGGATACAACGGTTTTTATGAACATTTTATTCATAACTAACCATTATAAAAGGTGGATTATTTATGTTAAGCTGTAATTATTAAGGTTAAAAGTTAAAAATAAAATCTATTTGTGATATAGGTAGCACAGACAAAAAAATATTTTAAGAATGATCTAGTTTCTAAGCTATTTATCTCAGAATAACTATATGCTATCTTCATATTAAGATTCATATAAATCAATCAAGCTTTTTAATCGTAAAAAGGTGAATAAACCCCATACATTCTATCCTAGTCAATGTCTCTATCATTTCAGAGCGCTAACATACTCATAGAACTATTATCAACAAGGTTAGCCCTCAATAACTCCTACAAACCCTTTAACCCCTCACGTGCTGCCTCCCATTACAACAACCAATAGTTGCTAAAGCTTTCCAATTAATTCCAAAATCCCGGGACACGCCAATAAAAGAAAATACAATAGATTAGACTGAAACGAGGGTAACGTTACTGTCCCATTTTAGTGATCCCTCCATACAATATAGATTGCAATTGTTAGGTTAGCTATTTATTGGAAGAAGTAGTAAGAATTCCTTAAATGGGCTGCTTTTTAAAGACATTTTACAGAAATTAGCCGATTTTATTTTTGTTATTTTTTTTAAATAAATTGATCTTTTGTATGAAATGGGTCTGTCACCTACAATTCTTCTTACGTAGTAGGTAATTGGTTGGCTTGGTGGCTAATTTTACCTTTTAATCAAATTACTTAATTTGAGTAAAAGGTAAAATTAGCCACAATGATACTATGACTAAAGTAGTTTCTACCCATCTAGCATATCATATTATTTTTTATTTGTTACTGCTTAGTGAAAGTGATAGGTAATTTTGTAATATCGGAGGAGAAAAACCACGCAAACTTAGGATCGCTTTGTCAGCGGAGTAACTGAGCAAGCAAATAGTTTGTATCGGCAAGCAAAAAAATAATTTGCTTACCAATCAATAAACGTGCACATAATATTATCAGAAGACGTGATTGTATAGAGCCCATGCTAAATGGGACGAACTCAATGTCCCCAAATTGGGGTCTGTTTGGTTAATAAAGGAGGCATCCGTTCTAACTTTACGAACACCATTTGGGACTTTAAAGTCATTTCATATTTCACCGTGGCGCGTAAAGCGGAGTGTCTATAGAATCTTAATTAATTGTAAAAGGTCGGCCCAAGTTTATAGGGTAATGTATTTTACTTTTGTTAAGAATGATGATGGTCATTCCGCTTTTAGGACGTCAACTCTGTTTATGGCTTTGTAAGCCCTATTAAGTATACACATGGGGTAATATTATCAAACGTGTCATGTAATGGTATTATATTATGATTTGATTATGTCTTCTAAAGTGATCTGAATATATAAAAGCGTTACAATCATTTTTTATTTACTTCGTATTCTGTTATTTTTGATACTTAACTTTTGAAACTTATTTTCCTATTCGTCATATAATATATTTTTTATAGTGGTCTTTCTTTTACAAGATTCATAAAACAATCATTAATGGTATCCTTATACTAACCTGAAACAACAAAGAATTAACATAAATCTAGTTTATTTGCTGAATTTTTTATTAGTAACTATTTATTTTAGACCCTAAATAAAAAAAGTAATCTGGCTGAAGAAATGTACAACATTCTTTAATACACGTTTAAAAACAATCCATTCTCTTTCCTCAAGACAGAGATGCCGCATTTTAGAGAAATACTTTTCCGGAGACGACATTTTTTCGTTCATTCCTTAATGTATTGTTATTTTTTGTCAATCTCTTTTATTACACATTCTCAACACTTATAAGTAGCGAATAAGTTACAGATTAGAAATATTTACAAGTACGTACACTCTTCAGAACGGAAATAGCAAAATAATTAAAAATTAACTGATATCAAATGGTCAGTATTTTTTTAGATAAAGACTGGAGTGACTCGTTCAAACACATCTTGTGGCTATAAATTGTAATGAGTAGGTATATAGATATACCGTATGTGCAGGGTACATGTTGTGATAAAAGTAAATAAAAATACGTTTTATATATTACGCTTAATAAATGATTCGTAAATACAAGCAACGCACGAGTTTAAACAAAACGAAATTTAGCGGTATTTGTATCTTTAGCCAACCAGTTATTTAAGGTATTGTATTACAACAATGCATAATTACCAGACAAGTGGAAGTGAGTCGATTGTCTAGATAGATTTTTATTAAAATAATAAGGAAAACTAAAGTTTGATTATGATTATCCATCTGTTCATGATATAATCTTCAGCCGACTTGATGGAAGAATAAAAGCCCCGAAAGCTACGTTAGGGAAACGTTTAGGAAATTCAAGGATTACCTAACCGTTACATTTCTATTTAACTGTTTGAAATCTCTTCTTTTATGAAAATTATTCGCGAAAAATGTGTTTTGGTCCTGTAACTATACAAAAGGTAATGAGTCAAATTCATACAAATAATAAAGCTGAAGAGAGTCAAAAATCTAAATATAAAATTTATTTTTAAAAAAAGTTTCTACTTTAAATTCATAAAAGACACATTTCAGCAGTTTTAATTTATTTGTCTGTTTATTGCAAAAACGGCTTAACGGATCATCATGATTTTTGCTATGTAGGTAGTATGAGGTGCTACAAAATGTCATAGGTTAGGTACTTTTTATCTCAAAATAATTTAAGCGAGGCTGCAGGCGTTCACTAGTTACGTAATAAAACTAGAATACCTTATAAGAATTACCAAATTACAATGATATTTGATGTGTCATATTTTAACAGTACATAATCATTAACTTATTCATGATTTATTATCTTAGGTATTTGATTAAATTTACTCGGAGCTTATTTAAATTAATTTCTGTATTAATCATTTTTCGCAGCATGTATAACAAATGAAAACCACTACTCCTTAAAAAAACATTAGCAAAACACACTACTTAAAACTACTCTTGGTTCTCATAACATCTCAAATTGTTCTCATATATATTAGAAATACCGTTGCAAAGCTGCTTTCATACTGAAAAGTGAACATTCAAGACAGATCTCTGCAAAATGCTTCAGTACGAATGCAGAGTGTTTTCTTCTCTAAACGGGCTGAATATTAAATGCCGTGTCAACAATCTAGACTCTTCTGAAACCGCATGTCTGGCTGCTTAGCACGGTTGCTATGAAATAAAGAAGATTTATCTTATTGTTTAACTCAGAGCGTACATAAACATTTCATTACTCATCAACATCATCATCATCAGCCTGTTATCGCCCACTGCTGAGCATAGGTCTCTCTTCTTGTACGCCACTCGTCCCTGTCCTGCGCAGATTGAATCCAGGTGTTCCCTGCGGTTATTCTAATGTATTCAACCTACTGCATTAGTGGGCGACCTCATTGCATTACTAAAGCCAATTAAAAGTGACTTTTAAATCTCTAACTTTATAAAATAGAAACATGAGTTATTTGGAAAGTGCTAAGCACTTCATATAAAAATTAATCAGATTAACGCAGGTTAGAATCCTCATTTTCCAATTTAGTTTGTACAAAATCATATTCCAAGCTAGTGTAAAATCCGATAATTATATATAATAAGTATTAATAAAATAATATATAACAACACAACACACACATATTATTATATACTTATTAAAATGTCTAAAGTAAATACAAACTAGAACCTAGGAAACTTATAAAGTACCTATAGAAAATAGAAAGAAAAGTATAAGTTCTGATTTATTTTTAATTTAATTTTAGATTAAGACAAATTCAAAACAATCATAAAACTATTTGATCCATTCTAGGCAGCCAAGTAACGAGGTGTATTGCTCTCAAGTCTACGAAGGCGCGATCTGATCGTACTTTGGCCTTTTAGCGGTTTAGAGTCAGACGTCTCGCTCGTTCAGAGGAAACGCCACGTAATTAAATGTTTACTCCTTAGAGAAATAAAAAACATATTTAGAACATTATGCAGGTATGAAAAAGGGTTTTTTTTAAGTTATCTAATTAATCGCATGCGATTACCAATGTTTAAAGGTTAACGCGGTCAGGACTTGGAGGTGACCGAACAGTGGCATTCCATTTTGGGCGCTACCGTGGGTCAGTTGTCATGTTGTTGGTTCAAATTGTTGGTCCCGGCTGTTTGTCTAGTACGGCAGTCGTTAAGCCATGCCAGAGACCCTTAGGGTGGCTTGATAAATTCTCGACACTAGAGTTGTCCACTCTCATTAGATAAGAAGAAGACATTAACTTTTGACATACTTTTCTGTACAAGACATACTAAGTACTCCAACACTGTATGTTTTATGCATCTGATTTACAAAATCAGTTCATCATTATTTTGACTTTGCCAATGTGACAATATGACAAATTTCTAATCCACTAATCATTCCTAGATTCACATGAGCAGACAATTCGTGTCATAAAAGTTATATGATTAATTAAATATAAATCGTCATACATGAACAACATATCCTACTATTTACTTTATCACCATTTAATTGAGCAAAAGTGAGCATAATGGTATGATTTTTGCTTTCTGTATATAATTATTTTATAATAGAGCACAGAATACATTAGAGGTCATAGACAGTTCAAGATTGCTTGCAGACGCTAACAACTAATTTTTATTTTCAGTTTGAGGTGAAATTGGTTTGTATGGGTGCTTGAATTTAAGATCAATTATTCGGTGCAAATTGTTTATTGAACCCAAACAAGTACTTAAAAAAATATGAGACTTGAGAATTCATTCACTGTCTTTTTTTTAACTAGCGGCAAAGTGATAAAAAATAAATAAAAAAACATGATGATTGGCGTAATGCCGAACTATGAATGGTGAAAACCACGAAAATAGTCCAGCACTGGTTTTGCAGTTTTCTAACCGCCTTAAGTGCATCTGGAATGGCTTAAAGTCTGCAAACTTAGTCTAAAAGCCAGGATCTACAATATAACATGGGTTCCCAAATGGAATTTTTGGTCACTCGTCCAAAGACTGATCGTCTTGACAGGTTGTTTAACATTGGAAATTGTATGCAGAGGTAATGACGTGCGATAACCGCTAGCTGAGACGGGATAATACATTTTATTTATATACTAATTTAATAGAGTTTTTAATCTCGACTATTACTCGTACTCACCGCCAGCGAGATGGGTCATCGACATTATTCGAGTCATGGGTTCTTTAAAGGTGAGGTCTGCACAAGATCGACGCAGCTGGCACATTCTAAGAGATGCTTATGCCCAGCAGTGGGATAGAGAAGGCTACGGATGAAGATGGATGACTCGTACTCACTTCTTCTTCTTTTGGTCGTATTTCCTCATGACTGAGGGTCGTGACTCCCCCGCAGAATTAATTCGTTAGGGGAGTTTTCTTGGGCAGATACATCGTGGGCGCCCAGGTCCTTCCACGGAAGACGCATGTCCTCGGATATTGTGGTCCTCAAACATGTCGGTTTCCTTTCGATGTTTTCCTTCACCGTTAAGCGAGTGCTAATCCACACATGACTTGAAAATACAAGTCATTGGTGTAGGGCCGGATTCGAACCATGGTGCGTCTGGATGAAAAGCAGACACTGGAACCGCTGAGCCACACTCGCTTTTATCGTACTACTACTATTAACTATTAAAATACCTATTTTCTCCAACAAATCCCAAGTAAATGCTAGAGCGGAGTTCCGACCTCAAAGCGATGATCTCGCTATCCAATTTCTTCGTCTAATGGCGGCTCTTTATATCGAAGCGCTGGTATTGCGATTGTCTCTTACGTCACAGTGTGGAAATGTGCTATGAGTAAACTTCGTTAAAGATAGATATAGGAAAGCAACGAAAACAGATAAATCAAAACAGCAGTCGTGTCAGTACCGAGATGTCGTACAGAGCATAGATAGATAGATAGATTAATGCTTTATTGGACATAAAATAAAACACAATACAAACAAGAGAAAATTTAAATCTTATGTCACAAATGGCGGTCTTATCGCTGAAAGCGATCTCTTCTAGGCAACCGTAGGATGTAGAGAAAATCATAGAGAATACTAGACGTAGTGTACAAATAAAGAGCACATGAAATTTAACTATTAAGCTAAGAGCGTAGTATGAACCACTTATTGACGATGTATTAAAATTGTAGGCCCCTGGCTGCTTGTTATAATATGTTATATACATTCGATAAGTTATGTCACCAGAGTTGGCCGTTCTCATACAAGCTTACTTATATTGTTACTTATATTGTTCTTAACGACTAATTTGTAATCACCACCACTATCAGAGAAGGGTCAAAATAGAGATTTTCAATTATTTCATGTACCTAGTAAAAATCACAATGTGAAAAAACTATAAGTAGAAACTATATGCAATTTGCTACATTAAAAATAAGATATTATATAAATGCGTTTCGTTAATATACTGTGACACAATCGTCTTCTCGCCAGATGACGGCAGACGCGTAAACAAAACATTCTATTAGCTAGGAGACTCAACGGGTTGAAACTATTGCGCTACTGATAAAGACTTATCCATACTCACAGTTTCCTTTGTAAGTACATATGTATAAAAGTAGTCAACTCTGGTGTTGCGAGGGATTTAGCAGCTCTAAGGACCTCAAAAATGGTCAATTGTTTTTTTTTTTCAAGAAAATTAAATTAAATGAGCTATGTCTTAAGAAGAAGTACCTATAGCTCAGCTAGCGGAGGCAATCGCATGCGATTACCAATGATAAGCAAAGATCGACGCGGTCAGTCCTTGGATGGGTGACCGAAAAGTGGCACTACATTTTGGGTACCTTACTTCCGTGGGTCGGATGATAAGTTAATTGTAGGTCCCGGCTGTTTGTCTAGTACTACAGTCGTAAATGCATGTCAGAGGCCTTTAGGGCGGCATGATAAGCTCTCGACACCAGAGTTGGTTCTCATTCGATAAGAAGAAGAAGCTTTTTGGCTCGTCGGAATTCTGACGAGACACGTCATTTTTATGAGTGTATTTATGTGTGTAAGTTATTAAGTAATTTCAATAATTTCACAGATTCAAAATTTTAAAACCTAAGAATAAGTGGTGTGTGTAAGTTGAGCCTTATGTGCGGATCTTAGGTATACGGAAGCAAAGCACTAATTGAAGTCGTAATGTTTTATTATATTGTCAATAGTATGTTGTTAAACTTTTGTGTTATGCGTTGTTAGCACTTTACCGTTGAAATAGCAATATAGTTTGATGACTTTATTATTACATCTGAAGATAATCTATTGATCTCAGCTGGATAACATAAAATTCAACTATCATCTAATACAGCGTAAAATTTTATGCTACAGATTTAAATGTTTGAGTTTTCTTTGAACTTTCAATTAACAATTATACGCTATAATTGTACTACTACCTTTTACCACCTACATTAGGGGGTTCGTAGATTAGTCATTCGTAGTGGAGGTTAATTTAACTGCACTTTTCTTCAAGTAATCTAAAGCCATTCCAAGCCACGTATCTATTTCAATAATATAGAAAAGAAGGTAATGCCAGGTATATTAAAAACATATTCTTACAATTGCATTTCCTCTAACGCAATAAATGCGAGTAGAATTGATATCTCAATAGCGAACACACACGAGTAGGTATTTCCGCACATTTCCATGCAAATATTTGAAACAATATAACGCGGGCGTTATAAAAACGTACTCTATCCCGGAATGTGATTTGTGTTATTTTCCCGCAGGCTCGTTTTGTTTTTATATTTTTTTTTCATCACTTCGAGGGTATAAAAGTCGTGCCTTGTCATAATCTAAATTTTATGTTGTACAAAACAATTCAATGCGTAGATTTTTATGGTTGTTGGTTTATAACACTTTTGGCTGTTGTTTTTCTTATCTTTGATTACATTTAATTGAATTCACATAGATTTTTTCTATCAAGATAAAATAAATAAATTATATTTTAATAAAAATAGGATTAGGTAAAAAAATAAAAGAAAAAAATTAAAAAAAAAAAAAAACACTCAAATCTATCATATTAAAAAGATCACTTGTATTCCGTAGCTAGACTTACCAAAAATATTATTTCATAATCCGTCGACAAATTAGTATCTAAATATGTATAAGTACCGACGTGTTAAAATAAACACGCTAAATGAAATCTTCTCTCGTGTGGTCTTGAGAAGTTTCCCGTGTTTCAATTCATTTCCAATGTACATACACACTTTTCCTGTACCTTTCGTCCTCGTTAATGATGTTGTATATCATATCTTCCGTTGCAGGCTTACGGCCATGGAATATGAAATGTGTGAACTTTCTCTACTTAGAAAGCGTGTATTTTTTTAACACGAAATAGGCTTACGTTTAACGATACCCTGCCTGATGTAAAGCACCACTGAAGTCAAAGATGTAGCACGCTTGCCTAGAAAAAACCTATTTACTCTAGATTTGAAGACCGTTGGGTTATAGTATGTATTTTATTTATGATATGTTAATTTTTTCCTAAAGCAGCCTTGGATTATGATTTATGGTATCTATAATAGAGTTTTTCGTGTAGTCGTCGAAATTAAATATCAATATTTTTCTTCTTAAAAATTCTAATGTGGTATGATTTATTTATTAATAAACAGTTGACCATCTTCAACCTTAAATTTTCATAATACATGGACATACACAAACATGTAGGTAGTACATGGAATCAACCACCGCGAGCACTTTTTGTTTAATCTTCCAAAGGCAGCGCACTAATTTTTCTTCCTTCTTGAATCCTATTCCTCAATACTGAGAGCCTCGCAGGACTAGGGGAATTCTCTTAAACAATAAGTAGGGTGAGGATGGCCAAGTTCCACAGTTTTTTTTTTTATTAATATTTTAACCGATTTGATCTCGTGAAATACCAAGCTCTATACAAGCGACCTTATTCCACAAGAAACTGTAGGATTCTGCAAGAAATACATCTTACGTGTAAAAATATTTAGGTAAAAACATTTTGCCGGGATAAAAATACCTTTTTCTGTTATTGAGGACATTGCGGAACAAAATTTGCCGAAGGGGAAAATTTGCTAATGAGAGTTGAAGTCCAAAAATTTTGCATAATAATGCAAATTAAAGTAAGATTGTGGTTCTTCCTAGCAATCGCAATGCCCCTTGTACTATAATTTGTCGGTCTTTAAGTCGAGAGTAAACCGGTTTCTTCTAAGTAAGTGCGCAAAATCGTAGACTACAACGTTCCTTAACATCAGGCAAGTTGAAGACAAGCGTGAGCCTATCTCATGTAAAAAAAAAACAGCTAAATCTTAGCTAATCTTTAGGCTTTTCTAAAGATTTTCTAAGTGCCCCTTTTTTGTAGTAGTTAGAAGTAGTATGTTTAGTTTTTCTTCCCTTGTTTTTTTTATATTTTATTATTGTAAATAAAGCAGCTAAATCTTCAGCTAACTTCGTTGTATATAATTATAATAATCTACATACAAGCATAATTAACTGTATTAACGATACTCACATACAATAATGCAAATTTAAAATAACGCATAACCAAAAAAAAAATTAATGCGACATTATAAACAAAATCATCTCTTGTCTGTGTTGAAAAATATCAAAGTACTTAAAAAAACCGTTTAATAATCTGCTTCCGTTATTTGTTTCCATTTTTAAACACATGATATTATATTACTATTCAAAACACAAATATTTTCTTTGGTAATCAATTAGGTTTTTTTTAAAGAAAGACAGTGGCTCACTTCTTCTCATTATAATTATTATCGTGTACATATTTTCTAGGAAGAAAAGCGATTCGACACAAAAGACAAAGGGAAGGAACATTTTCATTCTTAAATTTTAATTAGACATCGCAACATTGGAGTGTAAAGTAACAGTTTTTTTTTAATTGTTGTTTTGGTTACAAACGGTGTTAGCAATTTTAACATGCACATAATATTTATTTCATGATAACATTTGAATATTGTTTTTGTTGGTATTGGTCGACCTGTGAAACGTCTGAAATAAATGATTTATACCTATATATTAAACAATTTGTTACATGTTTGATGTACATCAAATCAAATCAAATCAAATATACTTTATTGTACACCAAATAAAAAGAACATATTTTACATAAAGGTGGAAGGTAACCAGGGACATTGGGCGACCTTATCACTAAAGTGATCTCTTCCAGGTAACCTAGTGTATCCAAATTTTAAATTTTGATTTCAGTAAAAAATATCATTACTTTGATGAGTTTCTTATCAGTAACCTACGAGTACACACACACACACACACACACACACACACACTCTTACACCAAACAAATATGTAATTGAAACCATGTAACATCTAACTGTAACCGTGCAACTAATCTTCGTCGTGTCTTGAATTAAAATTACATTAAAAATACTTGCAGTTAACCAAAAAAATATTTTACATATCCGGTTTCTTCAAGGCAAGCGCGCTAGATCGCAGATTATAACGTTTCTTAATTTCAGGCATGTTGTAGTCAAGCGTGAGCCTATCTCATGTAAAAAAAAATATATCCCGTGAAGATACTGCCTTAATTTGGACGCATCTACTCGTAATTTACTTTGAAGTGTGATTTCGAGAAGAGTTGAATTTGAGGTTGGAGTTTGGGCTCGCTTTAATTTTTAATCTTTGCGACAACTTTGCATAAGGCAGAGTGGATTTTAATTAAAATTTTGTGGACAGTTTCACTGTTACTAAGGAAAAATGGTTGCAAGATTTTACTCTCAAAAGTTCTGACTATATTCGCTTTATTTTTTCCTAAAATGGTTGTCTACTGACTGGTGTGTAAGCGAGTGTGTGCTTTTCATCATATGTAGTTCGAATAAGGCCCTACACCAATGACTTGTTTTTAAAGTTACGTGTGGATTTGCACTCGCACGGTAAGGAAAACACCGTAAAGAAACCGACATGTTTGAGGACCACAACACACATCCGAGGACATGTGTCTTTCGTGGAAGGATCTGGGTGCCCACCACGATGTACCTGCCCAAGAGAACTTCCCTAATGAATTAATTCTGCGGGGGATTCACGACCCTCAGTCATGAGGAAATACAAAGAGAGATTATTATACCCTTTATCATCATCATAAAAAAATACTCCTGACCAATCTTTCCTTAGTTTTCCAAACAAAAACGCGTCTTACTATTTATTTGCACCAAGTTAAATAAACTTACCAACTACAACTTGGCAGGTTTATGCTCACCTACACCCATATCGATGAGGTTCGAAGTTTTTGCAGATTTCCCCCGAGAATAAAGCGGGATGCCATGAATTTATGTTTCTTTTATGACAAAAAAAAGAAAGATCGGGCGAGTAATAAAATTATTCATTTACATAGAAATGTGAGGTTTTATTGTCAAGTGATAAATGTAGAATATTTTTAAGTGAAAGATATTGCAGTAATTCCGTATGTGAACCTTATTCTGATAACAGAATACATAAGATCTTTGTTTATATCATTTAAATGAATAAATATTCCGAGACATTGCACACAGCGTCATATAGGCCCGTACTAAGCAAACACATGTGTCATGGGCAGTACTTTTGTGCTTTGTGTTATGGGTAACGAAAATAATAATTTAATGTACCTTCTTATAAATAAATATTTGGTGGTTTTTCCTGAAATCTTGCTTCACAGGAACTTTTCGGTACCTAGTGCAAGTTTTCAGGGTTACCTCACCTACCTGATAATTGACTGCACCTGGAAAACTGTAACCAAAGAATGTACGTAATAGACTTAGTATTTTGACAATAATGAAATTAAAATTTGAAAAATGTAATAATTTATATTGAGACTTGTAATTAACTGAGATTGGAATGTTGATATGGATATATGTGGAGTGACGTGAATGGATAAAATAATGAAGGTGTAGCTGCTAAGCTGTATTTTGTGTTATTAGGAGTATAATCCGTAGTGTGGTAACCGCTACACTACAAATGAATATACCTATAAGAGGAAGCCTAAAGGTGGCTCCGGTGCGTAGAGAAGAGAACCATGACACACAAAAGAGTATGGAGTTGATGGTAAGTGGATTCTTTTTTTTAACAAGTACGGGTTTGCACTTGGCCATAGTTTGCCTGATAGTAAGCAAAGGCTATGCCTAAGATGGAGCGTGCTTACCCGATAAGAACCAATTCACTCTCACTTTGAAGTTCGCTGGATTATAGTGCTATTATTATATTAGGTAGAGGACGCCCTAGAAATACATAAATGAATTGTGTGAATAGGATATACTCGTATGTGCGAGAGGAGTGAATGCGGAGATGACGAGTAAAAGAAACATGATGTGCCGACCCCACATAGTAGGATAAGATAAAGAGAAAGAGGAAGATATTATACTTATAGGTATATATTGTAAAACATCTAAGTAATGGTCTACTGGAAGACCTTGCCTTCTGCAACACAGTTAACTAAAACAGAAGGCAGAGCCTTAATTTCTATGTACCATGTAAAGTTTTTGCAATAAATATATTTTTACATAATGAACAAGCACCTATGTAAGAGTTAGCGACGAAAGTTGCATGTGACTACTAAACCAAAGTTTTAATACACGAAAGAAATCTAGAAACTTCGTAACATGTTCACGGTTAAATAGATGGAATCGATAATGATATGAATATATAAATTATTCAAATGAATATTTTTTACCTAGTTCAGTAACATTCCGTATCAATAAACTACTTCCTGTTTATGTATGCAAAACCGTATTTATGTTTTCAAATTGAGATTTGAAAACATGAATACCTAAATACCTAAACAAAAACATAAATACCTAAACAAAAACATAAATACCTAAATGTTGCCCTTTTGACCCTTAGGTCAACTACATAAGCAATAAAAATATAACAATATTTAATTATTAGAATGGTGCTTCATAATTAATAAACAAAATTAAATTTCGGTCAAGAGTGTCCAACAGCCCTGGCAGATTGTCTAGAAGAAATACCGTTTTGTGATGAGGCCGCCAATTAAGATGTTTTTTTTTTAAATTATTATTAAAATTCTGTTCGTTGTTTTTGCATTTTCGTTTCGTATATTGTAATTTAAAAGAATATATTCATTTATTTATAGCTATTAAATTGAGAATGCTTACTCCAAAAACTTCATCACGATTAATGCCATACACACTATTGCGTTAATCTTAAAAGTACCTATATTACAAACTACAGCAGAGCCAATTTGAGTTGTCTCCTTTAAAGCAGACCCTATTATTCTGCTGTGTCAGCAGCACCCAGGGCCCTTAAGTGTCACCGAGATAAATAATCTACGCTAGATATCACCGCAATACGCTATGCATAGACAATATAACTCAAACATATCTAATTAAGTATCTAATCATTTTGTTCTATCAATCACTTTCTAGTGCAGACCAATTCAGCGAAATAACGGTGTCTGATTAGACTAATGGTAATAGGTCGATGGAATTCTATATGAATAAGGAATCTTCAATGCTCCAATAAACAAAATATACGTAAGCATGAAAATTGATAAGCTACACTCTGTGCAATTAAAATTTAAAACCTTGTCAATTTAAATTTAAAACCTTTTTAAATATATATAAAACACACGTTTCATTACGGAAATCCATTGACGTAATACAAATCTACACTACAAAACAAAAATTAACATTTTAAACAATTCAAGAAATATGAAATTCAAATTATTAGGAAAATACTGAGTTACACCTACTAAGTTCAGTCTATGGGCTGGTGTTGTCGGCGCGGTGTAATGAGGCGTTTACTAGTTGTGTTATCTTTGACACAAGTACACGTTTATTTCCCCCGAGATGAGCACAGTCCGGTTATTTACATAAAATGCCTAATGTCGTTATGTACATGACGTTCATAAACCCAGCTTTTTACGAGCGGCCCGCAGATTGCTGAAAAAGTCTAAAATTGCGGGTATTTTTCTTGTGTGATGTCAATGACCTTTGCAACTAAATTGTGATTTTTGAGAAGGTTGTAAAATAGATTCCATTTACATTGTTTACAGCTCGAAGCTGAATGTTTCCTAGAATATAGGAATTTGGCGTATTTTCTCAGAATCCAAATGATATGAATCTTAATGTATGTAACCATAATTTTTTTCTATGATGGTACGTTTTTTTATATAATTGAGATTACAATAACTGATAATATCAGAAGCAACAAAAAGAGTTTTGATGAGTATAGCACAAACACATACATGTTTTTTTACTAATCTGATCTCACACAACACGACAACAAGAAGTTTTTATTTACATTTGACAGCAAAATTCTGTTACATTTCAAAAAGGAAAGGAATCGGTTGTTGTGTAACAGACAGACATTCTGATAATCGTATTAGGATCAGGACCTTTTCCGGATCCCAAAAACGGTTCTTTTTAGTAGATGCAGGACAAAACGTATGGAAACTAGAATTTAGTTTTGTAACTTTTTTTTATCGTACGAGAGAGTGGTCTAATCTGGTGTCGAATGTTTAAGGCAAATGTTTTTCAGGCATTTTTTTTACTAAATTAGTTTAAGCTACCTTCAGAAGACGGCACATTTGATATTCCGAAATTAATTCCTGTCGTATTAAAATAAATAAAAATCCAACTCAAATATTATGACAAAATAATTTTCCCAACCCATTTCAAAACTTAACATAATCCTAACTGGACTATTAATATTAAGGTAGCATTTATAGCAAACAGTTGTTCTAATAAATTAACTAATTAATGTCCTAAAATATTCATAATATGCGGCAACACACTTTCAAAACCACAACGTTAATTATTATGACATAATTACGTTTTCATTCGTCACATGCCTAGCCTATATAATTCCACGTATTATTTTGACTAAAGTTAAATTATTTATCATTTACTGAGCAAAACAAACGTCATGTCAATGTAAAATCTGATTGACAATAATAATAGTTCATGCACTAAAAACTAATTATGACTAAGGTAAAATTATAAGTACCACTTACGGTTACGGCTAGGTTACACGCCATTATTATTTTTTTCCTAGATTTAATCTGATGAGAAATCTAACTACAAATATACGCATTGTTTCTTTTTTGTTCAGAATGCATCAAAAGATCATTCAATTTTATAGCTACGTAAATTTTCGATGCCAAAAAAACCCACCTACCTATCTGAATAATTAGCTCAGATTAAAATAATTATAATAAAAATGCCACCTAATTGCAAATACACAGCTTTAGTGACTTTAATATTTTTATCAAAATAAATTGTAGGTAGGGTATTGAAAGTCGTTAAGCTGTGTCAGAGGCCCTTCAGGCGGCTCGATAAACTCTCGACACCTGAGTTGGCCACTCTCATTCGATAAGAAGATAAAAATAAATAAAAATAAACATACCCAAAATGAGCGATTTAATTTAAAACAGGCGCAAAATCTTCAATTAAAAAAAATGTTACAACGATAATGCATTTTTATTATTTTCTGTCACGGGTATAAATAATAATATATGTGTAATAAAATTATTGTAACAAAATTGTACAGAAAAACTATTTCAATAAATATTTTATGTAAAATCCAAATTTAGGTGCTTTAAATTTAAATTACAACCTCATTCAAACTGCCGGTAACAATACCAACTATTCAAAACTCTATCGCTGTGGTCTAAAATATTTCGAACTAAATTATAGTTTCGGTGTACAAATTTAATAATCCCATGTTATATTAATTTGAATCTCTTAGAACAGCGACGGGTAGACTGGGTAAGTTGTGACCACCAAATGTTCCGTGCATGGAGGAATTTGTGTGACTTGTATTAGAAATCCTGTGGCGTTCTGCGATGAGACTATAAGACAGTATATTTACGCTAATTCTTATACAAAGTGAGGGTAGATTACACTTTGAAAACTATAGTTAAGCCATTCAAATACTTTTTAAACAAACTCTCTGGTCTCACTTACTTGGCAAAATACATCTTAAGTGAGTAAAGTTTTAAATTATAATCAGAAAACAACACATACATAACTTTGAAATAACATTTTATCCAAAATTGATGAGGTCTACACAAGATCGAAGCAGCTGGCACAGGCAAAGAGAGGCCTATACCCAGCAGTGAAGGATGGCTGTGGCTGTGGATGACGATGATGATAAAATAATTTTACTCTCTCTTCATCTAATGTTTATTAAAATAATATTTAGGTACTAAGAAAATTCAAGATATCGAGGATGGATTTTGAGTTTCTATTTACAAAGTGTTGAAATATATTGATAATGAATCATCTATTTCTAGAAATCTATTAAGAAAGTAATCATTTTGTATTTCTGTTTAAAACGGTAGGAATTAATATAAGCTTGACTTAGGAATTGTAGGTATTGTCACAGGTTATTTAATTTAAGCGTTGGTAATTTTAAAGTAGTAACAAAAAACAACCCCAGTAATCTGTATTAATCATTCTAAAGATTTCAAATTTTTCTCACCATAACGCTATGTCAGTTTTTCAATTGCTATGCAATTTGAGAAGATTCCAGAAAAGATAACTTTAATACTTAATCATACCGCGTTTAAACAGTTATCTGATTGAGGAAACATAATCGAAGCAATTAACCAAAAGGTTCGTCTATCTGCGGGTAGTAAAAACCATTATGGAAAATAATTTGATAGGCGTTGTGTTCTGTTTTCGATCTTTGCCCTTTAATCTATGCAAGTATCATAGAGCATAATTATTATTTAGGTAGTTTAAAAATGACCCGCGACCCGTGCACCCACTGGCTTCACCCACCGGTGGGAATAACAAAGTTAACCTTTTGGTAAAAAAAATATTTACAATAATAAAATATAAAAACAAGGGAAGAAAAACTAAACATACTACTTCTAACTACTACAAAAAGGGGCAATCTTTAGAAAAGCCTAAAGATAATCTAAGTGCTCCAGCCCACTACCAGAGGGCAGCGTGCCCAGCATACTGGCCGCATTACCACGCTGGATGGCAATGCTGATACGTTGAGCCAGAAAAAGGCCAAAACCTTTAACCTTTTGGTTTATTTGAATTACATAAATTGTTTAAAATAGATAAGTATACCTAGCTGTCGGATAACCTTTCTTTTGATAAGAATAAAAAGGTTAAATAAGTCAGTTTGATATAAAGTTCTGATTTGCTTTACTGATTTTATAAAAATCCAAGACATGAAACTAAGACTGAAGTAACTTATGATTTTGAAAATCCATTTTTTATTATCCATTCAACAAAATTAATTTGAATCCTTTTTTTGTCATGACTTTTCTGTGTGCCCTTTATCAACTCCTAATCTAACTAATCCAAATTGATTTATTAAAAACAGCATTGCAAGTTGTTTAAATTTTATGTTCTCAATGTTTTTGAACTTCCCTTGCCGCCATGCTTACATAATATATAATGATGTTATTAGAGTTATTATTTCATACTCTATGTTTTTGACAGGAACCTTGTAATGTCTGAGTTGGCTCAAGGGCTAAAATGTTTAATTTGCATACTAGTGATAACCGGTGAATTGTTTTTAAGGGATTGGAATAAATTAATACTAATGTAGGTAGTTCTCATAGCAACGAGAATTTTGTTTCTGTTGAGTAAAACAAATTGATGTTAATTGATTTTAATTTTTATTTGATATGTGTTTTAGTGTAAAACACGTATTAATTGATATTACAAAATATGTTTAGTGCTTACTATGAGAATCTAGGGTGGTGGTCATCAACCCCCGCCGCGGTGACCGACCGTTCTGGTGGGGGATACTGTTTGGTTCTTTGTTTTCAAAGATGGAACAAGGATATACTCAAGGTGGCAGGAACCCTATGGACCAGAACTGCCAGGAATAGAGAGATGTGGAGAAATTTGGAGAAAGCTTTTACCGCCACAGGCGGACCTTATACCGATGAAGATTCACTAACAAACTAATCTAATTAATAATAATAATTAACATACTAACACCACTAACAAAAATATTAAAGTTTGTTTGATTTATGGTTAAGGAAAATAAAAGTTTTTGTAATTTTTTAACATATTATATGAGAATCTAGGAAAGATTGTTTTTTTTGACGGAAAATGTATACCTATGTATTTGTAGCTAAGTGTGCTGTTTTAAAATAATGAGCTTTTTTAATGTTTGTGCGAAAATGGATTTAGGTAAAACGAAATTTATTTTAAAAACGGATTTTATCTCTTTATTTAATTAAGTATACCTTTTACGTGAAGAAAAACTATAAAACTCATCGCCGCAGTAGGAAGTTATCTACACACCGTTGAATAAAATTAATTCGTCCCGAGAAGTTTCATAAAAATAATATAGGATGTGTAAAAATGACAACGTTAATATTTACAAGAACCAGAATGATGTGTTAATTGACTGAACTTTAACATAACTTAAGGCATGAAAGGAAAACGAAGGTTAATGTTATCTGAGTCACGATATTACTGTACGTTGCCATACGTATGTACTGGGTACAGTATTCATGTGTAAATTTTTAATAAACAGCTTTTTGTGAGCTCTACAAATGTACATCATATTCACTTACAGTTTTATATTTTTTTGTTTATTTGAGTGTCAACTGCTTGCAATATTTTGCCGTTCTGTTCTTATTTCTTCACTGTTGTAAATACTGAGTTCAATGACTCTAATGCAATGTCTTCTGGCATGGCTTACAGCAGACAGTAGCCTCCTTCATCTGGGGGTATTCGCTATTCTGCGACCTGCCCCCTTAGACTACGTTCGGCATCGAGATAATCGCAGGAAAAATAACCCAATATGCCGTGCTATGTTTGGTTTCAACGCATTCCTTGATCAGAATCGTGACTGTGACATTTTTTGTGACAAGTGGTCTACCATGATTCTTCAATTATTTTATTTTTTGTGAAAATAATTCTTATTCTTAATTTCTATATAATGTGAACGTAATCTTAATTAATGTAGTTGGCTTTTGGCCGTTTTAATGAATAAATAAATAATAATAATAATAAATAGACAAGATTGACGCAAAAGTTTCCCCCGCGGAGCGCATCGTCATGTCAATCCCATACATTGGTCTTTCTATTCCATAAGTATGCGTTAGTACGCTTACTAAAATACGCTTCTTTTTTGAGGAGTTAAAAGGTGAGCCGTACTAGAACTTACATGTGTAGATTTCAAATACAAGTTCTGCTTTTCAGATTTATTGTGAGGAGTTGGTTTGAAGCGGTGATAAGCTTTGACTGACTCATCTTACATAGAGATTGCATTGGCAGTTTTTTGTAAGACTGCTGATTGTCCCCAAACAGATAATAATAATAAATAATAAATATTTCAGGACATATCACACAGCGCCATCTAGCCCCATACTAAGCTTACGCTTGTATCATGGGTACTATATAACGGATATAATACATATATACTTTTCTTTTGTAAATACATACTTATTATACATAGAAATGACCAGACTCAACACAAGTAATTACAAATTTTAATATGCAACTTGTGTTATGCGGGAATCGAACCCGCACCCCTAGATTAGAAGGCAGAGCCACTACCAACTAAGCTAACGGAGCAGTCAGATAGAGATATAGAGAGATAGAGATAACAAGCTGGGTGGTCTTTTTGGTGTTTTCTCAAGTCGAACATTAACAAATGTACTCTAGACAATATAAAACATCTATGCTAAAGATCACACAATATTGTTTGGTAAAAGTGATGATGACTATGATAAAATTTCCAAAGAATTTAAATAAGAACCCGGTAGATATTAAGTAAGGTTGATAGCAAGTTTTATAGTTGATTGACTCACGTGCATCTGAATGTTCGCGTCAATAACTTATGGAGGAAATTGCACTCATTCTCAAAGGGCAAAGATAATATTATAAGTATAAACAGAGAATAAAATCGCCATCGGTGAAAGGTTTCGATTTCATTTTTCCTGTTTCCTTGCTTTTGCATTTGAATGAATGTGATAAGATGAACAAGATCTTTGCCAGATCGATGACGGGTGGTAAACATTTTACTTATCAGCAAATCAACAATTACAATAAACTGTTTTTATTCTGTTTTTTTCTTACACAGTTTTTTGCTACGAGCAACATAAAACAAAACATGACACTTTATTGATTAGTTCTATAAACATACGTAAAATGTTTATAAGTATGCCAGTAATACCTTTGAATATGTATAAAGTTATAGTTAGTACTTATGTTATTTTTTATGTACAGAAATAGAATAGGATCCCAAACTGGCAAAGACTAGTCTTTATTGCTAAACAAAACGGACAAAGCCGTGGACGGCAGCCAGTCAAATCGCTTATGGCAAAAAAGAAACTTTACAGCTGGTGATTTACTGTTTATACCCAATAGCAGTTAACACCTCAAAATTTATTTGTCATACGATATTTACGCACTTCAATCTCTGACTGGACTGGTTTTTTGTCTCGGAAATAAACGGTAAAAGCACTATTAATATAATTAACGTCAATTCGCTTCCGCCAGAGACATCCTTGTAGAAAGGTGAATGTTGATATTTTATAGTAAGTACTAGTTTTGTTAAGTAGGTAGATGGAATACTGACTTACTTGGCTTACTAGTACCACAGCATACAGAGTACAACAGAATCCTCACTCCCAGTTTCGAACACGCGTACGCAGCGAGCTGAGGGAACATTAAAGTATGTACCTACCTACGCTCGGTCGTGTGTCAAACGGTGAATCACACTCTCGCTCGAATCCAAAGCTTTCCTAAAGATATTTCTACTTTAGTTTCTTATAATTTCATCCTATTTGGTAAGTAACATTTGACTACGACTAACTAGATACTAACCACTGTAATCGAACATACCACATTTGCCTAGAAGAAACCCATAAACTCTTATATGTATAGCATGTAACTAGGTAGGTACATTATGTATAATACTAGTTTCAATAAACCCTGTATATATTTCATAGCAACAGAAGTAAGTTTGGATCGGGCTCAGGGTATAAGTTGTCAAGTTTCCTAGAACCTTAATTGAGTTACAAGTACTTTGAGTTTAATTCCCTACCTTTTACGACTTAAGTAGATGTATCTTCGACGACTTAGGTACCTATTTATAAGTTGTATCTACTAGGTACGTATTTCTTCAGTACCTATGTGTTTTTACAGTGATTAACAAATTAGTCAGGTAAGTATTTGACCACAAGGTCACCAGAATCAAACACTGCGTACTGGGATAGAACTGACACACAAACGAGAGTGTGCCAACACATAGGTTTTTTTTAATCGTTTTCACGGCTTTCTATAAAAGATTTTGTATTCTTAACCAATAGTAACTCACGAACGGAATCCCATTGTGTGATTGGTGCTTATCCAGGATACAAAATTACCTATGTTATTCATGGTCTTGTCAATATCAGATTCTACTGATATATATATTCATGGAAAAAAAAGTTTTTGATTTACGTGGGATAGGTTTGCGTTTGACTACAGCCTGCATGTTAAACATTGCTGCAGTCTAGTGTGTGCTTCTCTAAAAGATACCTATTAAATCTAGATTTGACGACCCCTGATTTGTACATTTCAACTAATGGAACAAACCGTTAACCGTTAAGGCGGCCTTATTTCCAAACTTCCAGACAACCTTTGAACATAGAATGCAGATGAGCAAATCCTGTACCTCAGTTAATAAAAGCTAGTGTAATATGGTCGTCCTAAAACGTTCTTTACCTCCCTAAGGGCCATTTCCTAGGTTCCCGGATAGCATACAAAAACGGCTAAAATATACCCACGTATTTTAACTTACCGAATGTAAGGTAAGCATTATAAAGGAAGATTTGTTAGTATAGTTAGGGGCACTTTGTTCTTGCTGTGCGAGTTCTAAAGAAGGTAAGATATTTTTAGGAAAGAAATGGGTGGGTCTGTTGGTACAGTTTGTATACAAATATAGTTTGTGTATGTCAGTCTTAAGAGTAATTGTTCTAATATTTCACACGTGAAAGTTTTTGCGTGTGTTTGTATATTTATTACTTCTTTACGTTCAAACGGCTGAATCAATATTGGTGATACATATTTGAAATGGAGGTACATTAGACCCTGCAATAACTCAGGCATATAAAATACAGGTTTGATCCCCGATTAGAGCGTTACACCGCCGGGTCATGTATTATTTATCTATATCTTCTTTACATTATAATAAAACTAAAGAGGATCAAAAATCAGAACATACGACAGTACAAAATATTTTGAAAATACTTTAAATCCATACTAGAACACGTTTCAGTAGATTTAAGATTTCTTGTCTGTTTATCAGTTTGTCTGTTTATTTAAACGCTCATAACGCAATAACGGCTATTGCATACTATCCAACCAACTTTGGCTTTTGAATATATAAAGAATAGGATCATGATTCAAACAATCATAAAACTGATTTATACCTAAAAATTCTCCACGTTGATAAATAATTAAATTAATAAGTACATATATACACAATATTATGTAAGCTTCATGTATTATGCATACAAAAATTGGTCCAAAAAACTACTTGTTCAATGTCAAAGAAAACCCATGACCCTTCTAATGGTACTGATAAATAGACATTACATTTCGGAAACACCTAACAACCTAGTATTAAAGTAGTGACAGTCAAGTAGATTTGTTGTTTTTTAACATTAAAACGGAAACCATCTCCAAAAATATAGAACACTTGTGGATGCCAGCGGCTTCACTCGCTTTATTTCGGAAAATATGATTATATGATTACATACCAATAATCATTATGTCCGTTCACTTTTTTACGTATGATAGATGATTTGAGGGTTCCGTTGTACCTTTTATAATTCTTGTATTTTAAAGAGGAACATATGCACCAATTAGTATATAAATATAAATATAATATAAATGAATGATATGGTGTTAGTGGCATTTGTAAAATATATAACTGGTGTATTTATTGAATTTACACTTTTATTGGAAAATGAGCGAAAATAATTACGACTGGCAGGATTCAAACCTGCATATTTCTGATCAACCAGAACGCCTTAACCGCTAGGCTAAGGTCTACTAAATGCCAGGCGCGAAAATCCTCACTCATTTCCAAACACTTCAGACTAAGCGTTTATTTATTTAGTTGTGCGTCTAATGCGTATAATGTCGTTGGATACAGAACAACTCAAGATGTTTGCCTTGGTTACTGTTGTTTCTAGTCAGTAATAACTGTTGTTTGTAATATAATATGTCAGCTAATAGCTGGTAAGTTACATAAATAAGTTACGTAATAAACACCGTTGAATCCGCGTAATTAAATGTTCGTCCGGATAAACTTAGAACTAAAAAGTTGTATTCGAAATGTGATCTTAAAAGATCTATACGTAGCGAAAGTGCTGCTTTTAATTATGTATTTCTATATGTTCTTAACATTATCACAATATTTTCGCTATGTTATAAACTATATCTCAATTAGAATATGCTCATTTTTATATTATACTTTTATGCGACACTAACTGACCAAATAAGTGTCGTACTTACGTCAAAGCCTAATGTTGACAGTTATTCAACCGCATAATAGGCATCAAAATTACCAAGTATCTAGTGTAGTTGTTTTTATGCTTTCTCTCCATTCTAGGGTTGTCTGGAAGAGCTCGTTTTTAGCGATAAGGCCGCCATTTGTGACATTATGTCCAATAAAGCATTAAATAATCAAGTATCACAAACACCAAATCCTCGACTTTAATAATGTCTTTAAAAAAAAAACCTTCGTTTTTGTCTCAATCGAATTTAAATAAATAAATAAAATAAAATAAAATAGCCTTTATTGCTGAACTTATTATAACAATATTTTTCTTTACAATATGTTTACTCTATCTTACGACAGTTTCTAGAAATAGAGGCAGACAAACTAGAAGATGGGAAGACGACATCAAGAAAATAGCAGGTCCACTATGGACCCGCATAGCGAAAGATAGAAAAGAGTGGAAATCTTTAGAGGAGGCCTATGTCGAAAGACAAGCTGCAACAGAGAAACAGCCGTTTACCGAATTTAAATAAGAAGGTATAAAAATGACGGAATTTAAAACTGTTTGTCTTATGCCACTGTCGATAATTAAAGATTAGTCATTTTATCCACTTGCTTCATTCTTTTTTTTTTTACATGATATGGGCTTACGCTTGACTACAACTTGCCTGATGTTAAGCAACGTTAAAGTCTACGATCTAGCGCGCTTGCCTAGATGAAACCGGTTTACTCTCGACTTGAAGACCGACAAATTATAGTTCAAGGGGAACAGAGATTCAGGAAAGGAGTTCCACAGTTGGGCTGTTCGCACGATGAAAGTCGAAGCAAAACGCTTGGTGCGAGTCTTTGGAACCTCAACTGTATAACGATGCCTCCTTGCCGAACCCCTACTCGTACGATTGTGAAATGGGGCTGCAGGAATTAAATTATGCAATTCCTCCGCACACTCTCCGAAATGCAACCTGTAAAAAACCGAAAGACTGGCCACCTTGCGGCGGTGCTCAAGGCTTTGTAACGACATTCGCATCAGTTCAAAGTACTAAATTCCTTTAAGTACAGGAAAAACAAGTTTTCTTGTAAAACTCAGGAGGAAGGTAGCGTGCTTCTTATTTAGACATCATTTAGCGCAATTAGCATGTCTAGTCAAACATTGCGATTTCATTAACATATTTTTTTAACTGTCTTGCTTGCAAAATGTGCATAAATCACTACTTAGTTACGGGCTATCGGAATTGAGAAACATAACACTCTTTTATCGTTCTATTTGGTTTTCTAAAGTACATAAAACATACTCAAAAACATAAAAAAAATGTCTTAATGTTAGAAGTTGGAAGAATTATCGCCAATGTTTCAAAACATCGGCGATAATCTCCTTTGCCAAATTATCGTTTGTTGTCAATATTATAATTAAAAACGATAACAATGTTATTTAATCAGCCGTTATTATTATTGATTGATATATTTTATGCAGAAAGGTTACAACAATGTCATAGAAACAAAACAACGCAATGTGAAATATATGTGATTGCACTAATTAAAACCAGTTATAAAATTCACTGGAAATAGAACTTAGCATTAGGCAATGAGAAAGTAAATGCAACTCGGGTCATCATCGCTTGGATGAATCCTATAACGAAGTGGAAAAATAAACAGTGACCAAACTTCACAAGACTATAAAACAGATAGTGTTTAAGAAATATCAATGACAGAAGTAAATTACAATTATTACAACACAATTCAAAAAGTTTCTTAAATTCCACAGGTACAAGTGTCTTCAGAAGTTGTATAAAAAAAAACCTACCTACTTTAGTGAATTAGTACGCACAGTCCACACCAATCATAATATTTATGAAAAAATAAGTCATTATATAAATAAACTGATACACACTATGAGTCTAATGATACAAAATCTGTAAAAAAAAATCATTTCGTTATTACTTTCAGTTTCCCAAACTGGAAACGGATTTCCTCTTGTGTTGTCCAAACTAGGTTACCTGGAAGAATCACTTTAGTGATAAGGTCGCCCAATGTCCCTGATTATCTTCCACCTTTATGTTAAATATGTTCTTTTTTTGGTGTACAGTATAGTATATTTGATTGATTGATTGAAGTGATAAAAATGTTAGTCCCTACGTGTGCTTGGCAGCACAAACAGATGATCATACTAAAAACTTTAATGTTTCTAATGTTTTTGAAAATATCACTAACGTACTTGCCGGTAAGACACCTTTTTGAAGTGTTTTTTTTTATCATAATTATTATTATCATTTCAGTCGTTTTTTAATGTTTTTTTTATTATTATGCTTATACCCTTAGTTCAACAACTGGCTGGCCAGTACATTGTACAATTTGTGCATCACACCACCCAGCCGACTGTGAAATCCGGAGCGTAATAATCACGAGTGAAATTCACGCGGTTATAGTTCTGCGGTTAACTGACAGGAAATAAATTGACACATTTACTTCTACTCTTACAAAATATCTTCATTATTAAGCATTGTGACTTCTCCGAAACAAATTACTAGGAAAAATCTCTTAAACAACTTAAACGTAGCGGAAAATCACAAGTTGAATGACCTGTAATCTATACTAATATTATAAAGCTTAAGAGTTTATTTGTTTGTTTGTTTGTTTGAACGCGCTAATCTCAGGAACTACTGGTGCGAACTGAAAAATTCTCATTGTGTTTAATAGACCATTTATCGAGGAAGGAAGGAAGGAAGCTATATAACATCACGCTGCAACTAATAGGAGCGAAGAAATAATGGAAAATGTGGAAAAAACGGGGAAAATTATTCATCTTTGAGGGCTTCCGTTGCATGCGCTGCGAAAACGGTTCAATATATCACAAAAATATGTATAAAAGAATTATTTCTCTTAAAATAATCTAACAAAATGTCCTCAACAATATTTGTCTATCTTTTAAGGTTAACTCACTAGAACCGTTTTTATCTATACAAATATTATAAAGCTAAAGAGTTTGTTTGTTTGTTTGAACGCGCTAATCTCAGAAACTACTGGTGTGAGTTGAAAAACTATTTTTGTGTTTAATAGACCAATTATCGAGGAAGGCTTTAAGCTACAAAACATCACGCTGGAACTAATAGGAGCGAAGAAATAATGGAAAATGTGGAAAAAAACGGGGAAAATTATTCATCTTTGAGGGCTTCCGTTGCATGCGCTGCGAAAACGGTTCAAGATATCACAAAAATATGTATGAAAGAATTATTTCTCTTAAAATAATCTAACAAAATGTCCCCAACAATATATGTCTATCTTTTAAGGTTACAGGTCACTAGAACCGTTTTTATGGTAATAACTATTCCACGCGGACGAAGTCGCGAGCACCAGCTAGTCACAGTATAATTTTCCCCATTTAGCAGTGATTTGTGGCAATTACTAATATTTGAAAAGCAGTTGATAAGACTATTAATTCCTTACGCACGGAAAAGTTTTTACATACGAACAAACCAAAAAATAAGCCGCTAATTATTATAATATTACTAGACATTTTAAACATCCGGATACTTAGTGAGCTGTAAAAATCTAGTACTCAAACTCCATTATTAAATTAAATCGGTCATAAAAAACATAACGATAAAAACGGACGGACAAGAAAGGCAATTAATCAAAAAAACACGGAATAAACTCCTGCGCAAGCCGGACGTTTCGATGCGACAGGTTTTTGTTTAGTCGATCGACGGTAACGTTTTGGTCTAGACGTACATCGAGTGACGCGGAGACGCGCAGCGATGCTTCGGACTGTTTCGAAATTCAAATAATTATAATACTTCCTTTATTAAACAAATAACTAACGAAAATAATTTTGAAAATATAACGACAATTTTATTATACGGTTAGTGTTTGTCAAACAATAAAAGTATTCACAAAAGTATTTCGGTTGAAATCTGTCATCGATACAATTTATGGAAACAAAACGGATGCGTGAATCGACTATTTTGTAGTGACCTACGGGTATTCCAAATTCAAATATTCCAAATAAATAATTCAACAACACAATTGCATATCAATGTCAACAAGCCGAGTTTGATTTGTTCACTGGTACAAGTGAAGAAAATATTAACATTTCAAGAATAGAAGGTAGATGTGAAGCATTCTAATTTCGAAGTGAAATTTTAAAATGGCGAACGTTCCGTTGGTTCGGCGTGCGATCGCTGGAGCTGCTCTCGCGCATACTTCTCAGCCTGACCCTGTGGTGGTTGGGGAAGGTCAGGAAAGTCACTGGACCCCAGCGGCTCTGGAGAGGGCAGGGTCTACTCTGAAGGCCTTGAATCGGATGGCCAAGCGGCCGCCGGTGCATTTGCTGTTTGAAGATGTTACTTATGCAGTCAGCTCTCATAAAGGTAAGCTATTGATATATTGTACTTCTTAGCATACATAATTATATTGCACGTATAGGTATGTAGTTTATCGGGAACTGCGTGATAATAATGTTATATTTGTACGGGTTATTGTTTATATTATTAAAATGATAAAATTTTGCTTGAATTGATATCAAGTCTTATTGTACATTATTTATTCGAATACATATACTTTCATAATAACATAATAATACTTACATAATACCTACATAATTAAATTTAAAATGGAAAAATATGTATTTTAATTAATGCTATAAGTTAATTCAATTTTATTCAATTCTCGTTAAAAATTTAAAATGTTATTCTTCTATCTATCTATTCTCTGTTATTCTACTGGAAAAGCGCGAATTTCAAGTATGGAATTAAATTCAATTTTGGATCACCGAGATACAGGTCTCGGCCTATTTCGGGGTCCGTTGTTATGCACATAATTAGTTATTGATTAATTCTATGTGAGTTACAAAATTTTATAATTTCTTTACGCTACATCAAATTTGCGTTATACTATGTACTAGTAATCACGTCATTTTTAATTTAAGATAATTAATCATTAAGTTTTATCAAACA
This sequence comes from Macaria liturata, assembly GCA_964023185.1. Taxonomy (NCBI): domain Eukaryota; kingdom Metazoa; phylum Arthropoda; class Insecta; order Lepidoptera; family Geometridae; genus Macaria; species Macaria liturata. Next base: position 2,479,788 of record OZ026820.1, on the reverse strand, counting down.
AAACTGTAATGAATTATATAATTATTATGTATCAATTTGTGCAAACCATGAATTAATGTTTTGGAAATAAATTATTTTTATCTTTTATCTATTAATGAATAAAAAATGGATGCTATGAATAAATAAATAAATAATAAAAAGAAATGGTGAATGACCTAAGAAGAATCTAGTGTTTTGCATACTCTTAAAAACCGGTTAGAATATCTTTCTAAGATGTCTGATGAAAGAAGCATGTGAAAGTTTATAAGCACGTGTTACTACATGTGCAGAAATCCATTAATATTTACGTTAGTCGTAACACAGAAGAGTTACTGTTTGTGACCTAGTTTTTATATTGGAAAGAAAGAAAAACAAATAGGTTTTTTTATGATACTCATTACTCAATGGATCTTGAAATCGTGTTGCAATGATGATAATGTTTTTTTAGGTTTTTTTAAAAGCGGTAACGGTTTAGCAATATATATCAATGTGCATATTATGTATATTCATAATAGTTTTATATTCACATCATATCGTTATTTACAATAATAATACATTATAAACAAGGGAAGAATAACTAAACATACTACTTCTAACTACAACATAAAAAGGGGCACTTAGAAAATATTTAGAAAAGCCTAATGATAATCTAAGTGCTCCAGCCCACTACCAGAGGGCAGCGTGCCCAGCATGCTGGCCGCATTACCACCCTGGATGGCCAAGCACTCCAAGAGGTTTTGGAATATATTGTTTTATATTCACTATGTTCGCTATCATAATGTTGTAGTACACAAAAATAACAATTCAATTTAACCATTAATTAAAAGTTTGTAGTTTTAGTTCATATCAAACCTAAAATGTAGCTTGCCGATCTCTAAATGGTAAATTAGTTAATTATTTACTGCTACCGATGAGTTTCGCGGTAACAAGTTGCAACCACTAACGGGCGGCGGTTTTTGTACGAGTATTTTAAACCAGTATTTAATGGATGTACATAGTTTTGCTAATTACTGTTGCTGGGTACTATTTTTTCCATCCGAAAAGAATACTCTTAGGTTCACATAAGGTAAGGTTAGGTATATACATGACTGCTCTGTTAGCTTAGTTGGTAGTGGTTCTGCCTTCTAATCCAGGGGTGCGGGTTCGATTCCCGCATAACACAAGTAATTATGAATACTTAAATTTGTAATTATTTGTGTTGAGTCTGGTCGTTTCTATGTATAATAAGTATGTATTTACAAAAGAAAAGTATATATATATTATATCCGTTATCTAGTACCCATGATACAAGCGTAAGCTTAGTATGAGGCTAGATGGCGCAGTGTGATATGTCATGAAATATTTATTATTATTATATTTTATACATAAGGTCTTAGGTAAGACATACTCAAACGTATACAAACTACAATTAAAACTTTAGTGCATAAAAATTTGAGGGACGAAGAGGAAGTGGAAGTAATATATCTAAATACGTAATGGTTTATCTAATACGTATATGGTTTTCGAAAACTTCCGCAAAATTTTCTAAGGACGTGTTTATAGCGAAGACTTATACGAGTAAGACGTCAAAAGATTGAACAGATTGACAAACTGTTAGTTTAGTTTTACTGAAGCGCCAGTAGCTCAGCTAGCGGAGGCAATCGCATGCGATTACCAATGTAAAGCATAGGTCGGTTAAGTTCGACGCAGTCAGTCCTTGGATGAATGACCAAAAAGTGGCATTCCATTTTGGGCGCTTCCTAGGGTCGGATAACACGTAAAATTGTAGGTCCCGGCTGTTTGTCTAGTTCGGCAGCCGTTAAGCCATGTCGGAGGCCCTTGGGGCGGCTTGATAAATTCTGGACACCAGAGTTGGCCACTCTCATTCGATTACAAGAAGAAGTATCGTTTTATTCGCAAATGAGCGATTTCCAGATGTCCAATAAAAAAGTAGTACTAAAAGCTCACTATAGGTGTCGCTAGCAGTAACTACGCAACATTTGTTACTAAAAATTACTTGCTACCTACTGGAAAACCGCTCACTGGCAGAGGTTTGAATATAAAACACCCACCGTCCAAATGATTTTACTCTCGTTACCATTACAGTATGATGTAAAAACCCAATCTTTAATTAAAACAACATACGTAAAACTGTAATTAATGTAAATAGATAGTAATAAATGTTAACTTCTAATTTTGATAAGTACTCGCTATGGTAGTAATGAACTAAGTTTCCAAATTGAGCCCTAGCGTCTTCACCGTTGGCCGTATTGTTTGACTTCAAGCTTAGTGGAATGCCAAAGGGTGTAAATAACAGTAAGTCTTGAAGAGATTTAAAATAAAAACATTTTTTTGTTAATATCGTGACCTGGACTCATAGCGAGTTAGAAACCTTTGCCCAGAAGTGGGACATTAATGGTTCACAAAAAAAAATGTGACAAATATAAAAAATCGTAACGTACATAGTTTATTTACTAATCCATTGTTTTGGTTTAGTTATCATTAAAATGTGTGTTCTCAGTGTCATTGCGTGTAAGCAGTTTATCAGAAAAATAAAAAAATGCTCCTCCAACATATTGATAACTATAAATATAAGCAAACTAGTGGATTCCCGCGGCTTTGTCTGCATTATTGCCGGATAAAAAGTAGCCCGTGACACTTCCGGGACCACATACTACCTACATATAAAAAATCAAGTAGATCTGTTCAGCCGTTTTTGCGTGATGAGCGTTTAAATAAACAGACAAACAGAGACTCAGATAAACAGGCAATAAATCTAAAAACTGCTGAAAGGTATTCTGTAATCATTTCTTAAGTAGTATCTTTAGAGTTTTTTTGCATATCTTTAATATGCAGACTTTCGACTCTCTTTAGCTTTTCATTATATGTTGATAGATATAGATAACTTGACAATTATTGTTTTTTAAACCTACTTAAAAATATATTTATCAAAACATTTGATTATGTACTCGCATGTGACAAATTAAATGAAATTTGAATTACAACTGGTGCACATGGTAAAAATTTTATGAAAATGGAAAAGATTAGGTACAACATCGAAAGTTTTTAGCTGCGATTGGTCCTTCTTTAAGCTTTTAAGGTGGATTTATTTGGTATGCTAATATTAATAGGAGACTATAATATATATCATTACGTTCTTGCTGTTTACTTAAATCCAACCTGTATTGTTTTTTAATCAAAACTGTATAATATTCTAGCTGATTTCCCGCGTTTTTAATTTCCTGTCAAATTATCATTTAATTTTGACACTTAATCTATCATGACGTCATAAGATAATTTATTGATAATTATTTATGTGATTTTTATGACTTAAATGTGTATATGAATTTTACACCTGTTTCGATTTGATTGTTTGGTTAAAGTTTGACGAAACTCCGATTCAAATCTACAAAATGATCAATCTGTATCTTGTTTTTTAAATCTATTGGAATGATATTATTATATGTAAAAGCCATACACAATATTTCACATTCGTGCGAGTTTTGATCAAAGAATGAATTGTATTTATGTAAATAAATCATATTTTATGAATATACCTAGTTACAGATTCCTTACAATAAAGGATAAATTATCTTAAACAACTACTGTTTATTATAAACTGTGGCGTAGTATAATATCGTGGTTTGTCAATAAAACTCTCAAGTAAGTTCAAAGCTGTAGGTAGAGTGCTAAATAACGGTTTAGGTTTCAGATAAACATTATAGTTTTATTTTATGGACGGTATTGAGGTAAATAAAAGAATGCTTGTTAATAGTCTCTGTTTATTTTAATAAGTATCTCTATGTTATTATAAAAGTCGTTATAATATTATATTTTGAAAGGTTTGCTCTTTCTTATTTCCGTGATACTAAAAGATTTTTTTATTCCAAAACCGACATAAGTAGTAGTAGGTAGTAAATTTGGACATATAGGTATTTCTTCTCTTATTCGAAGAAGGAAAAATTAACTTCATACATATACATACGTATTTAATTAAAATATAACCAAATTACTTAGCATAATCATAAACACATAATGTATATGAATATATTTAAAATTGACATCAAGTGCATAAAAATCTAAAGCTGGTAGGTGAATATCTGAGAAAACAGGCACAAAGACAAGTTACTTCAAGATAGCCAGTATCAAAATTAAACCTATCAAGAATTTTAAACCTGTTATTGAGATTCAAGTTTTAAGAGTTCTAGTGAGATCAAATTAGTCTAAAATTTAGGTGCAGGTGATAATAAATAAGTTTTAACATTATAGGTAGTATTTGACTGGCCTGTTAGCTTAGTTGGTAGTGGCTCTGCTTTCTAATGTAGTGGTGGCGGGTTCGATTCCCGCGTGACATAAGTAATTATGAATGCTAAAATTTATAATTACTTGTGTTGAGTCTGGTCGTTTGTGTGTATAATAAGTATGTATTTGCAAAAGAAAAGTATATACGTATTATATTCGTTATCTAGTACCCACGACACAAGCGTTTGCTTAGTGTGGGGCTAGATGGCGATGTGTGCAATGTCCCGGGATATTTATTTTTTTATATTTAACATTTGAAAGCTAGCGCATAACTCTTAACAGGTAGCTTATTTTCTGTAGGTCAAATTTAGATTTAAAACTTTTTCAAATTTGCGATATTAATGAAAAATCACCATATTTCTCTACTAAGTTTGTACTTGATGAGGAAATCCTAAAACTTGATAAATTCTCTGCAAAAGAAACAATTAACCTAATGACGGTAATGACTGGGCTCAATCAATCAACAATTATTAATACATTAGGCCGTAAAATTTAAATAGTTTTGAGGAAGTTATAGGAAATACGTTGATTTGTCACGTAGTCGTTTCATTAACATACTAGTTTAAACATATATTTTTAATTACTTACCATAATATAAACAAATATTATTTTGTTTCTATTGATTGCCTTGAAAAGAAAAATCTATTCGTTTATCTACTAATCTTATGGTTGAGGAAGTGGTCGTTCTTACGGACTTATTTTATAAGCATTTGTTTAGTAATGTTTTAAAACTAACCTTTATTGAGGTATAATCCGGGTATATATAGACTAGCTGGTTCCCGCGACTTCGTCCGCGTGGAATAGTTATTACCATAAAAACTTATTCTATAGTCTATTGAGTTCTTCTATTCTAGGGTCTATTGAGTTAACCTTAAAAGATAGACATATACTGTTACAGATATTTTGTTAGATCATTTCAAGAGAAATAATTCTTTGACACATATTTTTTGATATCTTGAACCGTTTTCGCATCGCACGCAACGGAAGCCCTCAAAGATGAATAATTTTCCCCGTTTTTTCCACATTTTCCATTATTTCTTCGCTCCTATTAGTTGCAGCGTGATGTTATATAGCCTAAAGCCTTCCTCGATAAATGGTCTACTAAACACAAAAAGAATTTTTCAATTCGCACCAGTAGTTCCTGAGATTAGCGCGTTCAAACAAACAAACCAACAAACAAACTCTTCAGCTTTATAATATTATATAGTATAGATAATTGTAGAATAATACACTCGTGTTACGTACTTACCCATCCACCTTAACTCAATGCATGCACCCAATAAATGTATCATAACACATAGCAATTACAAAAAACCCAACATCGAATAGCCAACCTGTAAATATTTTATTACATCAATTAAAATTTGTAAATCTCAATTAACTTTTTATCATTATCATTTCCTTAAACACTAAATTAAAAAGAAACTCCCTCTTTGAGTCGTGTACCTACTCGTATTTACTGAAGCACTTATTTAAAAGAAACCCCCTCTTTCAGTCCTATTTACTGAGGGTCGTGACTCCCCGCAAAATTAATTGTCTCAAGTAGATACATCACTATCAGTACATAATGTAAAACAGACAAAACATATTGTTTACATAGTTTACTTTATTTATTCATCTGATTAGTATAAAAACACATTTTTTGTTCGTTTAAATAAATAAATAATATTTTCAGCACAATACAACCTGTTTACAATTGTAAGTTATGTCCATCCAAAAGGTTGCCTGGAAGAAATCGCCTAAGGCGATAAGGCCGCCCAATGTGCAACAGTATGTTTATTTCTGTTTTGTAATTTTTGTGTTATTATTGTGTACATTAAAGTTAAATAGTATTCTATTCTATTCTACAACATAGGGTTACATAACTTATATAGGTATAAATTCATCAAAACAATTTCCTTGCAATGTTTTCCTTCATCGTTGATATTGTAAAAAAAATATTGATATTATACTAAATGGTGAAAAAAAACATCATCGTTCTAGACTAGATATATAAAAAGTTTAACTATTGTTAGCTTCTCACACATAGGTCTCTGGGAGGATATAAACACCAATATGGAGCCATATTTTTCAACTTTTGCACCCAACCAAGTCGTTTCAAAGATCGATAGCTCTCATTCGTGTCAAGTGAAGCCCAAATATATGGCTTGGACTGATAAGGAAAGGCAAAACTATGAAGTTACTATTCAAGACTTTTTTACAACTATCACGCATTTTACCTTCCTGAAGCGAACACTCGCACAAATAGCATTGTGGTCACGGATTAAGCTTTGACCAATCATATTCCAACATTATATTATATGCAAAAGTTTGTCACTATGCCGATATGTGGGTCGTTCTTCTTTTTAACCTACAATTTGATCCAAAATGAACTTAATATTGAAAAAGAAAATTCAGATTCCTGGTCAATATATATATATATATTCTGATAGCAGAGTTCCTATTATACCAAAAAAAGTAGTTGGCCACGAAGTTAACCGATTTTTGAATGATTTTCAGGACTTTAAATATAGATTCGATAAAAAAAAATACTCCTTCGTCACGAAATCTTTTATTTTATTCTCTCGAATTGTCTGCGTCATTTAACTTGTTGTTTTGTCATACATTAATTAACTAAATGAAGTTTTGGAAAACGTATTAAAGTAATATATTAGTGTTTAAGAAATATATTTTATTCATGATTGTATACCACTCCGTCACATTTTCTGCTAAATTAAAGTATGTTTTTGCTGTAAATAATTTTACGCTATCATTTACGTATAAATACGAATATCAGAGACGGCAATATCATCAAGTAATAGAAACAAAACAAAAAATCTTAATTTGCGCTTGTCTTAAAGAATATTAAAAGACCAAAAGAATTTCTCTAGTGGGAGACAACATCGTGACAGAGTAGTATATTATGTGACAGAGTTGTTATTCTAGGGGATACCGGGCTGCGTATTGGAATAAAACTGCTTTATTTATCTAGAATTACTTATATTCTTATAAATCTTTATCAGTCATTGACATTGTCTTATAAAATAACATGAGATCCAACTTAGATATTAATGTAATCACAATTTAGAACCTTTGGAACAAGAGATCCTTATTTTAGTAAACTAAATGACTACTCACTGGTCTAAAGTAAATAAAAAAAAACAAGTCTAACGTGACAACAAATTAAAGTTCTCTAAAACATATAATAAAATAATCAAAATTAACAATAGCAGAATCTAGGAGGACAATATTAAAATTCAGAGCCATTGTTAGAAAGACTCATTTTTCGAATACTGGTAGTGGCTCTTCGAACTGGTAATATTGTCTCTTGCCCTTTCTAATAACATTCGGAGCCGTTAAGACTTTAATCGAATCGTCAAAAGGGATATCCGATATGTCATTCTGTACCAACTTAAACAGTCTTCCACTATCATCGACAGTCTTTAAAAACATAACCAAGACATCGCCTTCTTCATCGACGTTACTTTTTGCCACTCCAGCGTAAGTATATTGGGTGTTCCTCTCGCTTCGTACTTTGGCCAATACGTGAACTCCGTCTTTTATTTTCATTGGATGCATGTCTTCAGGCTGGAGGGTATGAAAAGAAGTACCAGGGACGGCAGTTTGATCATTCATTTTCAGCATGGCCAAGGGCACATCTTCATCGGATGATTCATCTGGGCCATACACGGTATCGTAAAATCTTTTTCGGTGCATCCCAATTGTGTTAGTAATATCAGCAAAACAGAAATGCTCCACATCATTACTTATATTGTCGTTAGATGAGAACTCGTCAGCAGTATTTTGTTTTTGGATTTCAGGCAGAGGCCGATAAGTTTTAGGAACGTGACAAGAACAGAACTTTGCACAAAAACAACTTAATACTCTGTGGTTTAAGATTCCACGAGTTTCTGTGAACATCTGGTGAACTTGCATTGTTCCTTTCGAAGGTACAATGTTACTTGGGATCTTAGCTGCTACATTTTCTACGTCTTCATCTGTCACCATGAACAGTTTAATTTTGTTAGCATGTTGAAGTGCTGAAAAGAATTGAAACACATCTGCAATGTCATTTCCTCTAGCTACTATCGCATCAGCTTGGCGTTTCATTGTACCGCCAATACCATCAGCCGCTCTTTTTCCGTGCCCTGATTCAAAGAAATTCCAGAATATTTTGCGGAACCCGTATTCCTCGAAAAACCTGTTTGCCATTAGGTAAAGTTCTAAATCTTTGCGCTTGACTTCAGCAACCTTTTCGGGGTTATTTTTTCGTTTCTCCCGACAACGCCGCCGTCTTTCTGCTGGCGTTAATGCCTTCTTTTTTGCCATGATAATATCTGGAAAAAGGAAATAAGTACCTAAACACACAAAAAGATAGAAAAAATATATACTTACGTAACACTTTCTGTAAAAAAAACTACCACAGTATGTCACGATTTCAGCATAATCAGAACGTAAATTGTTTATTTTACCCCTCCGTCACGTAAATTACCACTCTGTCACAAAAAGTATGTGACGGGGTAGTCATGTGACGGAGTGGTAAAACTTTGTTGCAAAGTCTATAACACTTACAAATTACAAAGAATATAATTTTTTACACGTTTAATATAAACTATTTCTTATTACGTATGAATAAACAACAAAAAGTAACAATTATAATTATATTTTGAATGAATTACTTACGTGACAAAGTAGTAGCCGAATAAACACACGCGCCTCCTACCACCGCTTTCGGGCGACTGACGCACGGTCTCTGGATCGCAGAGGGGATATCGTTCCAAGGGGTGAAGGGGGTCTTAACCTCCAATCGCGTGCGCCAAAGACGAGTAACTCGTACGCGTATTTCGTAGGTCAACTCGCGTGACAGAATTTACGAAATAAAACATTAGATGGTGGGAGACAAGAACTTGAAATTTTTTAATAATTTTATTAAAAGTGGCAAAAAAATATTATTGGTTTTATATGACGGATAATATATTTAGGAATTATACGATATCTTTATATTTTATACGATCATCGGATTTTTTCGTTTTATTATGAATTGCACGCAAGCCGAGGTAGCGGGAGACAACCGTCATTTGTATGAAATACGCCTCGGTCACGGAAGAATAACTACTCGGTAGCGAACTTTTTAGATTAAAATTATTAAATATATTTGTAATTTAATCGTGCACAGCCATTATTGTATACTTCAGTGCACGTTGTATCGCAAATAAGGAAAAAATTATGGTAATTTCGTTCTACTTTTTATCACTCACTGCTGGAGACACCATTTTGTAGGTTAAAAAGAAGAACGACCCATGTATGTCTTTTCTTTCTCTTTATTCAAATGTGTGTGCAAAATGATGATGCTCGTTAACAAATCAACACATATAATTATTTTCACTCCTGGAGGTATTTAAGTTCTTTTTGTTTCTTAGAAAAGGTCTGTGACGTCCGTGTAGGAATCTAATAAAAGTCAACAAAAAACAACGCGTGGTGATTTGGGACGACTTGGAACATTGCATAGCGGGACTGTTTTCAATTTAATGTATTTCTCAACTTTCTTGGATTCTTAAACATGTGGCTTTATGTTGTTATAAGTTCATGTATAACCATTCCTAATTCTAAATATATTAGGGCAAATAATTAGTAAAATTATAGAAGAGACAAAAAAATAATAAACCGTATTAAATTACACCATTATGATGTATAACTTAATATAATATGTACATGCTTAGTAATAATAATAAGACAGCTTCTTCGACTTTAACTTTACCTTAGAAAATTATAACCCAGGGGTCTTCAAATCTAAAGTAAATAGGTTTCTTCTAGGCAAGCGTGCTACATCTTAGACTATAATAGTGGTGCTTAACATCAGGCAGGCTATAGTCAAACGTAAGCCTATTTAATGTAAAAAAAAAACCTTACCCATCCCACTGTGTGTGGTCGGCACAGTAAGATCCTCTCTTCCATTTCATTCTGTCACTCGTCATCTCCGCATTCACTCCTCTCGCACACATATCCTCACACAATTCATTCGTCTATCTATGTAGAGCGTCCTCTACCCACTCTGCGACTTACCATCAGGTTCAAACTCTTCCCTGTCACATGGTTCTAAAAAATAGAGTAGTTATTGTATTTTTTGCAAAATGACAGCATTAACGTAAATTATAATAATTTTAAAATTACAAATTTTGTTATCATTCTCCTAAAAAGACAATATGATTGCTCAAAATTGTAATACCTTTTTTCAGCATAATTGCCTATAGGTACAATTACCAGCATACAAAATTTAATTCCTTGTATTCTATATTCCCTCAATTTTGTTATCTTCATTTCAATGCAATTTTGTACTCCATCCGGTTTGCCATTATTTTGGTAAATGGCGTAAATAATTGCGGTATTGTACTATCGTAATGATACCTTCACAAAAGTGACATTTTTATTACGCAAACCGTAGAAAAATACAATAGAGTTGGTGATTACTATTAAGGTCTCTGTCATTACTATTGTGTAAATAGACAATCGGAATAATTGAAACAACTAGGTAGATTAGTACAGAAACTTCAATAATAGGTGTCAGTTAGCCTGCAGTATAAATTATTTATGTACATATGTGTTAAGTACATGGAGTACTAAGTGAAACTTCTTGTAATATCTTTATGTACAATAATAAAACATAAAAACAAGGGAAGAAAATCGAAACATACTACATCTAACTACAACATAAAAAGGGCACTTAGGAAATCTTTAGAAAAGCCTAAGGATAATCTAACTGCTCTATCCAGCCCACTGCCAGAGCATACTGGCCGCATTACCACGCTGGATGGCAATGCTGATACGTTGAGACAGAAAAAGGCCAGCATTTTGGTCACGCGTCGCGTCTTGTAATTATCTTATATGTTGCCCGTATTTTCCATACAAACTGTAAGTAGTATGTTCAATAAATAATAAAAAGTAGGTAGATACTTAAAAAAAGCTAAAGAAAAAAAAGGGTTTATTCAACAGCTATTTGTATACCTACCTGCAAAAATAGAATTTTTGAAATATTAATTTACATTTTGTTACGTTGTCTCAATTTGAAACAACAAAACCTATGTATGTAAAATATAAGCTCAACTTTATATAAAACTGAAGACAAAATTGTACAAAACTACTTTCTCCTGACATTTAACAGTAATAAAATCTCAATTGGTATTGTTCCGTATTGTAGAGGAAGCAATTAAAGGAGGCATTGATCTTCTCAGAATACAGTTTCAACTCTTTGTCTGTTTTATTTATCTTTTTAAACTTTTTCACCGAGATTCCTTTTGCGATTCAGAGAATTTGTTGCCTTCGATTGTTTTAAGTAAATGGATAGTTTATCTGTATTCTCAAGTTCCATTTACAATTTAAAAGTTCGTATTCTGTATTCTCTAATTGCATTAAAATTTTAAGGGTTTTTTTTTTGCTTACTTTTTTACATACTTACTTGAAATATGGGTCTGAATAAAAACATTCATTCAAATTGAGAACCTTATTTTTATGTGATGTTTGTTTAAAAAAGTAATCAATCACTCAATATGTGATCTGTTAAATTACATATATTTTATCAGCTTCTTTTTCCACATCATTCTAGGAACGAATTACAGTCATATGGATAAAAACCCAAACTATATAAATTAAGCATCAGCCAAAGAGATTGAAAACAGGTGAAAAGAAGGTTGAAAAGGGTCCTTTAAAATAATCATGTGTCGTTAGGAATAATCGATAGTTTAACCTTAGAAGACATTTACTGATAGCGGTCGTTTCGATCAGAGACCAATATTTTATCCAAGTCTTAGGAATATTTTCTAAAGGCACGCAATTAATACGAATTAAATCTAATCATTGAGGGGTCAATTATTTTATAATTTAATCTCCAGCATAATAACGTATTGTGTATAAAAAATATAGAGGATACTGAAAAAAACATTGTAATTGTGTTGAAATAAAATATTTACACAAACGTAAAAAATAGGTACGTTTATTATACGCACGTTGTTGTAAGTAAAATAATATGTCTAAGCGTAGGCTTAGAAGTTAAGCCAAGAAGCAAATTACACTGAGAGATATTTCAACAGTTACAAAACATAGATATTTCCGCTTGCTTCGCAAATAGGGCAAACCACTCAAACTAAGAGTACTATTTTACAGGGTTACTAGTGGACACATAATATAAACAACAAAGATTATTATAAAGGTTATAACAATAACGTTTATTTCTATTGAGTTTTTTATTTATAATAGATTATGTGTTTTATACATAAGACTGGATCACGCTATAGAATTAATTTCCGAGGAAGTAGTTCCAATTGAAGCGTGGTGTGTTAGGCTCGGAGCTTATATGTATATAAAGAATCAGTATCAATATAAATTATTTATATTTTAACTCAACTACCAACTAAACCTACCACAATGACCCTGCGTCCCAGCAAGGACGGGTTTCGCGGGGAAGCGAGTAATCTCTGCCGTATTTCCTCATGACTGAGGGTCGTGACTCCCCCGCAGAATTAATTCGTTAGAGGAGTTCTCTTAGGCAGATACATCGTGGTGGGTGCCCAGGTCCTTCAGCAGAAGACACATGTCCTCGGATATTTATTGTGGTCCTCAAATATGTGGGTTTCCTTACGATGTTTTCCTTCACCGTTAAGCGAGTGCAAATCCACACATAATTTAAATTACAAGTCATTGGTGTAGGGCCGGATTCGAACCAGGGTGCGTCTGGATGAAAAGCAGACACTGCAACCGCTGAGCCACACTAAAGCGAGTAATACTCCTCCGCAAAATCGTTCATAATTACATAAATGGGTTTAATGTTTAGATTAAAGCCCTTAAATTTCCATTAAATAAAAAAAAAACATCCATAAAGTGTAAAGATAGCCCTGTATTTCTGCGCCGAAAGTGAAAATGTTACTTGCATTACCGGAATGCATTTACAACCTGTCCCTAGTGAGTAGGGCATCATTTACCTACGAGAATATACGGATGCTTATTGTTGCAGAAATTGTACGAAAAATACATGAATTGTGGATTCAATCTGCGCAGGACAGGGACGAGTGGCGTACTAGAAGAGAGGCCTATGCTCAGCAGTGGGCGATAACGGATTGATGATGTTGATTAAGACTATGTTGGGGTGCTATGTGAAATCGACATTTCATAAAAATCAAATAAAATAGAAGTATATAAGATAGAGCTAAATTTTTTTCAGTACCAAAAGTACAATAAAAAACGCCAAAACACGATTACGTATACTTCGCTCGATAGTTTTATTTATTGAAAAATAGTTGTTTTGAAATATTTTTCACCTTATTTACCAAAAGTAGTACTTACAGAAATTAAAACCGATTTAATTATATCTAAAAGGTAATGTTATTATTTAGAGGAAAGTAAAAAAACCATAAATAGAATATTCTGAATTGCTGATTTTATATGAAATTATTTCGTCAAAAACATCTGCAAAACTGCTCAAATTGTGCAAAATTGTTTGCGTGTGGACAAGACTCGTCGGCCGGAGCTATGCGCGCGATGCTCGTCCTTGTTCTCTTATTAATACAGCGTGGAATTCCATGTGAAAAAGCAACTGTAGGCATTTTTCCAAGCGCAAAGCGTTTTATGGTGAAATATCGTGGCCTTAAACAAACCAGAACAACAGGCGTTTATGTTGTGGTCGATGGTCGATATGATTCTTGTCAATTCTATTTTTGGATATTAGCATACTAAATGTTTTATAAATTAAAATTTGTTTTGTCCGTATAAATCATAAATTCGTCATTGATAAAACTATAGATAGGTACATTTATTTTTATAGGAGTGCCTTTGTTCGGAATTAAATAATGCTTAACACATCTGGTAGAAAGGTTAACGACCCTCGAAGAAAAAAACACCTATATTTTTAGATCATAGTTGTTCCACAAATCAACTGGTATTTTTTTTAACTGAACAAGTTGTATGAGAAAAGTTTCAGAAATTTAAAGGATTTGATTTATATGGATATATTTATTTCATTTGTATCGGTGTTATTAAATTTCTATGCATAAAACCGATGTTTGTTTTGTGGTAAATTATTTAAGCTTAAATTTTTCTGCTACGTAGCTTTACACCAGGCTATTATTATGAGATACAAAAATTAACCATACCTATTTAAAAAAAAAGTGTTGGTTTCTTTTTAAACTTATTTGAATATAAGTTTTTTATAACAAGGGGATTCATTTTTGTAAAAATACATACTGCCATAAATAAAATAAAACATTATCATTACTTACCTGATATGTTTTTTTTTTATAATTGTTTAAGTTGAACATGTTGTGTGCTCGTATGTTTTAGTCTGCGTGTATTATCTAGTACCTAATCCGTACTCTCACTTTATGTAACCTATTCTAAGCACAGGCTGCATAATCTAACCACATAGAGATGAGAAAAACAGATGTTACATCTGGCATAATAAGTAACTATAAATTACAGGAAACAATTAAATCATTATACCTACCACGAAATACTCAAATTGCTTAGACCGAGCCTTACTTTTTTGTGTTTAATTAAATAATATTAGCAATAAATCTTCTACGGTGTGATGCAAACAATGATACGAGTAGCAGTTACGGTAGTAGGTATTAACTTTTCTTATCATTTTTAGCCGGGTTTATTTCATCGAGACAAAATGATACCTAAACATCAATTTGCATGTCTAGTCAGGAATTGCTTCAATTCGAGCTTATTTTACCTAATAAGCAACGGGAAGCCTAAAGGTTTTAGGTTATTTAGCTATTTACTGCAGAAACCTATGAGATAAAAAAAATATCGTTCTCTACAAAGAAATTGATGGTTTACCTTTTTTATAAGGACAACATTCCATAATTATTCACTTCTTTATACCATCTTAGCCACTTAAAAAAACCTGTATGATATTTAATACGTCTTATAAATCCCACTCCGTCACATAATAATTCATTAAAGCTATTAAACCGATGCATCGTTAAATGATTATTGCAGTTTAATTTTCCTGAGAGTTATCTTTATTTATAGTTAAGAAAATAATTATGATACTTAAGGAAGCTACCTGATTAGTTAATGCTTATTTTCTAGAAAACAAACTTTATTTCGAAATTATTGATTGCATAGTACACAGTTTGGATTTTGTGAGATTTATTTTTATTCATTGGACAGTAATAATAAACATTTTAATAATTCTAAGGTTCGTTAATATAGGTACATGATGGACAGAAGATTTTGATAGAAACAAGTGGAGTATAATGAAGTTAATGAATGAATTTCTCAATCCAATGATTTTGATAATCTTAAAACTTTTGTTTCCTTTTTAAATTGTTATGCCTCTTGGGAACGGTAGTAGGAGTGGAACTAACATGCCAGCAACCCAAGACCATGCTGCGATACCTATTTCAAGGAGCTTGGCTGACTGGGTTAGGCAGAAATGGGGGAATTGTTCAAAACGCCCCAAGAATAAGCTTTAGAATTAGTCTGCCTATTGGGTAAAAACGGTGTAATAATATCGTTAAAATCTACAACATCCTATCTATCTGATGAATACGTAAGATTAACTATGATGTACCTACCTCAGACACGATTTTATGTCGTGACGTATGAAGATAAATTAGTATTATGGTTAACGTAGATAAATGGCTAAGGAAAATTTTAAAACGTGTCTTTTATTGTGCTTCGGTGACGGTACAATAACTTTAAAAAATATATTGCACGACATGTCTTTAAGGTTGTTTTTAGGTCTATGTGATTCATGTTTGTAAAACCACCGATTTTATTGTCCAGTTACGGTTTAGATATTGTTGTCAATCAGATTACGAGTAATATGTTATGCATATTATAAAATTTGGCTTTCATGTTTTTTTTAAAGATAAAAATTAGTTCTTGCCATTTACCTAAACTGAACTGATAGAAATATCAGTATATTATTTACAGAGCATAGGTAAAATCTGATAAGTTTATTACGTGTGTATGTCAACTAATTAGCAATACTCTTAAATATTAGACTTAACTGCCTGTTTAGTAAAAAAATAATGATCCCTAACTTTTGATTCGGCGATTCAGCACAAACGAAGAATTTATAGACAGAGACGCGACATGTAATTTTCTCTTTTTTATAACTACGCCATAAATATAAAGGAAACAAATAGCTATCTCTTCGTGGCTGCAGATAATAGTGGGTGAGAGACACACTGCCTACAAATTGCTTTAATATCAGCTCTCTGCAGTGCTCACTATACTGTTACTCCCGTGTACTGTCTACAACACTAGGGTTACCTTGTTCCATGGAAAATTATGTATAAAACAAACGATTCAATAAAGATTGACGCAGTCAATTGTGTGATGTCTCCAAAAATAGAGTTCCCTAACCACAATAAAAAAGATATATTATGAACAAAATTATACGGTTCTGGAATTTCACAATAGGCGGTCAATATGTTTTAATGATACAGATATTTTTCTTAGGTAATTTCCAAAAATGAAACGTGTAAAACTTGTCGTGTACTAAAACCTGTATCACCAAATTTATATTTAGCTACAGTATTGGAATATAAATTTTGACTACAAAAGTTGTTTTTTGGGAAATTATGTTTCAGAAAAAGTCTTTAAAGAAGCATTTAACAATCTTGATAGTATTGACGATATAGACACGGGTTAACGTAATGTACTAAAATTGTAGTCACCTTCTTCTCTACACGTTGTAGTATTTCCTACAAGCACTAACACTTCCTCCGCCTGCTTATTACGGTGAGTATAAACAACCATGCAGTTATGTACGTCAAACTTAATTACTAGGAGAAAATTGATGGCCACATATAAGCGAATCTTTTAATTTTACACCGTTTATGTCGTTAAGGCTCAGAGTCTATCGTTTGTGACTTTTTCATAGAGAATTTGTTTTTATTATTCATTTAGGTACTTAGGTTTGCGTTTAAGTACAGCTCGGCATTGCAGCAGTCTAATTATATCATTTATTTATGTCCTTTGATTAAAAGGAGAGACATTAAACAAAAACTCTGTTTAATTTTGTTGCAATACGACAAATGATACGATTATAAAGATATGATAAATATATATTTTCAGCCAACTACAAAAATTAATCAACATATTTTACTTCTTCTAAAGTTTAGTACCTACATTGTCTTTGGCTATATGGTGTTGATTTTTTCAAAATTTGTAAAGTATCTTATTCGGTAACAATATTTTTATCAAAAAACAATCATGAAACAAGTCAATAATGGCATATACTTACAGGGTTTCTCCGATTGGCGTTTTGTTTTCTAGTGAAAACGTTACAAATTTGTGTAACACCTTAAAAGAAGAACCTCCACATTTTTTGTCGGCTAAAAGTACAAGTATCCATCGCAGCATTCTGAGGCTTAAGGAAGTTAAAGATGCACGTTATTAACGTCACTGGTTGCTAATAGGTCTTTCATGATAGGATCAAAGATCAGAATATCGTAGTTGATAATAGCTGGAGATCAAGTGCTTAGTTTTAATGAATAGTTGTTACGCTACATATCACAGGACGGGGATTAAAAATTAAGCGGAATTAGATAGGCATTAACTTCTGAGATATCAATCAACTTTTTTAATGATATCTGATTTAATTTACGAAGCAAATCTAGTTTAATATGTGCAGAATTTTAGCGGAGGTCTTTTTAATAACAAACTAATCATAGTTGATTTTGTTATTATTACATTATTTACCAAATATTTGATGACAGTTCTCACAAAAAAGCGCTGAGATAGTATTTATTTAAGCACATAGTCACAAATTTATATTTTGAGCATGTTTTACAAAAACATCATACATATCTTCTAGGTAAACGTGTTACATCCTAGGCTGCAGCAATGCTTAACATCAGGCAGGCTGTAGTCAAATGTAAACGTATCACACGTAAAAAAAAACCTTTATTAATTTTTAAATCATTTTTTGTAATTCCTTATGTGTTTTGTATGTTGTTTTGAATAAATTATTTTATTTTAATAATAAACATTAGTATCAATATATTTAATGTATGTGTTTATCTTGTGATGTATATAAAATAATATCTGTTATGAATAAATTACATACTATGACATTGACTATTTTTAGAAACAATAGCCTCAAAGAAAATAAAAACATTTTTGAAGAGATCATTTCACCCCCTACCTCATCTTCACAGCTTTAAAATAAATTATTAAGGCGACATATTGACACACCTGATCCGCAAATTGGGAAGCTTTCAAACAGCTATAATCGAGTCAACGTGACGTTATGAAATTTTGATAGAACACAGGGAATCCTACAGCAGTAGTCAGTGTAGGTAACTCCACATTTATTTATCACTATGTAATATATTTACTATTATACATATATTATATTCCTAACATTTTCAATATTAAATATTTATTTCTATATTCATTTACATAGTATATAGACTAGACACTCCACATTCATTACTCACTTACATTCCACAAACATTCATACATCACACTAAACCTAATAAATATTATTTACACAAGCATAGCCGCGAGTAAACTGTTGTTTAGCATCGCTATTGTTCTCGCGGCTGTGTCGCGGAGAAACCGAGCTCGAAACCGCCGGTTATGACGCGCCCGCCGCCCGGCCGGCCACGACGGCCACCGACCGACCAGTGACGGCCGGCGCCCGCGTCATAACCGGTTTCGAGCTCGGTATCTCCCCAGTGCCTCACTGATTTTTACGAAGCACACACGCGCCGCTTTTACATTTCGCATTCCGTATTTCTCGCCATATTGTAATCGTGTTTTTATTGTTTTGATATTGTGGATATTTAAATAGACTTTGGTTTTATGGAATATGGTGTTTACTTTCTTCATCCACCGTCACCCACGCCAACCACTAAAGTAAGGACACACAATGTAACTATTCTGTGCAGCCTAAATTAAATTGTATAAATGTAAATTGCAAATAGCAGCATTGCATTATGACATACTGTAACATAATTAGAATACTGTGTTCATAAAATGTGTGTTTAAATAAATTATTATTTCATACCTTAGTTTTCTCTCCAGTGCGGAGGTAGAATGGCACGGGCTGGAGCCAAGTGCTAAGATAGTGATAAAAATTTTCTAACTATCCTACATGTGTTAAGAATCACAGCTTTTTGAAGTAGTGTGTAAGTTGAGGGTTGCATGTTGAGTGTTTCCAGGCTTTTTACAAGAGAATTTGGTATGACACCAGTGGTGGACAGTATGATGGGTATTGTTCGGATGCTGGTTATGCGCCACTGTGTTTTAATTTCCACTGAAAGGTCGCTTACACTTAGCTATCTTTTCAGTGAATGTGGATTGAATGTTATGTGTTTATTATTATAATTATTTTTCGTGCAAACGGTATTTTTTCTCGAAATTTTAAGAATTTCGGTCATATAAGTTAAATCCACGGGTCTAAGCCAAGTGGAGATTACTTTGAGGGTTGTTGTTTTCGGCAGTTCCTAAATCATCCTGTCTGTAGAAACTTCCGAACAATTCTGCATGTATTCAAAACAGCTGCTTGCTGCATAGTCATATAAATATTTACGTCTAGGTCTATTTGTTTAAGGTAGTGGAGTAGGTGATGACTCCGGTGCTGGAAAGCACCAGTGGCACAATGGATACTCTGTTCATGTTCCAGATACGAATAATCACTTCTTTTAGTTCTGTGTACTTGTGAATCTTATCTGTTATTATTAAACAACAGCGCCTTACATACTTGTTGAAGTAAAAATAAAATAAACAGTTGACAAACGTAAAAGTACGTAGAATTTTTAGTAACTAGTAGCAATTGTTTAATAGATATCCGCTTGAATATTACATACTTTTACCAATGTACATAATATAAGTACTCATTTAATATGTTAGTTTTGACTGGCCTGTTAGCTTAGTTGGTAGTGGCTCTGCCTTCTAATCTAGGGGTTGCGGGTTCGATTCCCGCTTGACACAAGTATTTATGAAATTCAAAATTTATAATTACTTGTGTTGAGTCTGGTCGTTTGTATATATAATAAGTATGTATTTACAAAAGAAAAGTATATAAGTATTATATCCGTTATCTAGTACACACAAGCGTTTGCTTAGTGTGGGGCTAGATGGCGCTGTGTGCAATGTCCCGGAATATTTATTTATTTATTTTATTTATTTAATATAACCGCCACCGCATACCGCTAGTTACCAGTATCAGTTAATCTCTCGATTATCCATAACTAGCGGCCCTGCCCGGCTTTGCACGGTCACATATGCACAATATAGTATACTTCAAATCGTTCTCTTATAACACTATTTGTTAAAAAACACATCAAAACCCGTTGCATAGTTTTAGAGACCTAAGTATGTAAGGGCCACTCGTACAATGTCCCCGTCGTCGCGGTCGGTACCGCTAAATCATATAATATCTTCCAAAACATTCATCTAAATTATATTGTATAAGGCTGTATTTATGTATCTATATTAGATCAGCAACGTATTTAAGGTATTAAATTGGATAAGTATTAATGCTGTATTGGTTAAAATTAAAAAAATATAAATTATTTCTCGTAAAAGTAAGAGATAAAAATTTGTTATTGTGTGTTATCCCTAAGAGATGAAATATACTATACTTATACTTTTATGTAGACCTTTTTAAGATATACAATACTTAGTACATAATTTTGATCTATCAAAGAGTTCGGCCAGCGTTTGCAATGTAAGCGCAACATGAGTTAATTTACGGCTACACTTCAGAAATTATTAAATTATCAGTGGTTCTCTTATATATTAAGCATGTTATTATACATAAAAACCTTTGTCTTCAATCACTATCTATTAAAAAACTGCATCAAAATCCGTTGAGTAGTTTTAAAGATTCATACATACAGACAGACGCAAAAACCATATTATTTTATACTATGTCATGATTAACCCTATTTATTTAAATACTAGGCTTGCTGATAACTAGCACATGACCTTTACCTGTAGTACACGGTCCAAAGCAAAAACTTTTGTTCAAAGATTTAAAAAAAATATTGCTGTTTCACACAAAAAAATCATAACCCTCTGCCAGAATGTATTTAGAATCAACATGTTTTTCTGTGAATTTCCAAAGTTTGTAGAACTTCTTGATTTAGACGTACCTACTAAAGCTGCCTCAATAGGCGTTAGTAACGAAGAACCCTGTACAAAATGTTATCTACAACTGCCGTCAATTTTCCTTTCCAAACGTCCATTGCAATGTTTTTTTTTTCATATTTTATAGTATTACTAAATATTATATTTCTCCATTTCCAGGAGAGAAGCGTATCTTGAACAACGTGTCCGGGGAGTTCCGTTCTGGAGAGCTGACCTGCATACTCGGACCTTCCGGCGCGGGCAAGTCTTCTCTGCTCAACATACTGGCTGGATACACGTATGTACTGTTTGATAATTGTTACTTGGGTTGTGCGGGAATCGAACACGCTGACTGGAACACCAACTTTACTGAGCTTAGACCAGACAAATTATACAGCACCTTGTGCCAGCTATCCTCTAATTTAGCTCTGAGATTGAGTAATATAAAATATCTCAATTATTATAGTTTATTTAAAACCTGGTCTTCACTAGCAAGCTACATCAAAAAGTTTACATAGTTTTTATGAAAAAACTTTTACTATGAAAACCATTTTAATGTGTCCAAGTAACCAAGTTACATGTCACTCTATATAGCGATAACATTGCACTTGGCAAAATTACACTTGATGGTGTTTTTATGGTGTGCTTACCGTACTTATCTTACATTTATCTAGAGGCCGACGACCGTGGCATAGATGGTGGTGATTGAGGTTATATTAACTGTTGTAAATACCATAATAAATTAGAGACGGTAATGATTTCACGACGGCAAGTATGGTCCTTTAAACTGAAACATACTATGAATTAGTATGGAGAAACAGGCTGGCAACTTCTGCTCACTCTCTTGAAAAGTCGACGAAGTCGGTTTACTACGGAGGCTCGAAGTTTTATAACCACCTGCCTGAAAGTATTAAAAATACAGCGTCCGATGATATTTACAAATGTAAATTAAAAGCATTCTTGGTAAATAAAGCTTACTATAAGATAAGCCACTACCTAGATGACAAGTTTACCGCTGATGGTATCATTGATACCTACACAATTTGATTAGTACGATAAATAATACTATTGTATGAATATTTAATTTGACATGTAAATTTCTATAATTTATCAATAAATATCTGTATCTGTAGTCTATATACAAGATTTATTTATTTGCCAAATTTGTTACATTCACACACACTAACAAATTAATTGATAACCGTGTGATGTGTCTATAAAAAGATCCTAATTTCAATATCTGCTTTTAAGTATAAGAGATTAAACATAACACAAAGAATAGATGCTCCGGCGAACTAATGGAACAAAAAAATATTAGTAAGGATAAGAATATTTATACTATTTATGTAATATTGCAAGTATTCATAAACTATCGAAACTTTCCGAGACGGTCATCCCATGATAGACACAAACCTTGTTCACAAGATCAATGGTAATTAGTTTGCATCACTGTCTCAAATCAAAGTCTCCTTGTCAATTTTGACATGTGAAAGCTACATCTTCAATTTCCTATTTGCCCTGCGTGTTTCCTTTTTACCCCCGAATTTCACGCCTCTCCGAAATTGTTGATCAGATCAATTTGACATTTGACCTCATTTTGGAAGCCAATATTCATGTGAACGAGAGATTCACGTTATTGTGTACTGCTGGCTTATAGGCAATTTTAGTGGTCATTCATCATCTTGGCTGAAATGTTTCAAGGAATAAAATAATAAATTTTAGTTACAAGGTGAAACGTAGTACCTACTTATAAGCACTTGGTATTCTGTAGGTCGCGTTGATTATTTATTATCGGATAACATGTTAATTTTTAGGTCTTGATTGATTAAGTTTTGATATGTTTGAGCCTAAATTATTCGGCTATCTGGCATACCATGCAGCAAATAAAAAAACATAGCCATAATTACAATTATTTATAAAGTGACAATAAAAATTAAGTTTCAACTTAGGAAACAGTGAATATTTCATCAATATAGATTATGCATGAGCGGGCATGTACATTACGTACTGAGACTGAAAGACGGCTAAAAAGAAATTTCAATTTACTTCTCTCTTTAATAGTCACTCAATAATATACCCGGAGGAGAAAGCATTCGCCTACAACATATGATCTCGGTCTCAGTGTAGGCGATGCGTACCACGTACATAAAATGTATAGAAGAGAATATGGAGTGAATTCTATTAATAAGAACTAAATTTAAGATACGTTAAGGAGATTATGTAATTAAATTTAATATCAGAGTAATAAATGAATTTGATTTTTTTGAATAACCACTTTAAAGATGGATCTCGTTTTTTGGCTAACATCTCTCAAAGTTTACTTAAATATTATTAAAATGATTGAAATTATCAATTGGCGATATCCAAATATATAAAACTCAAAGGTAACTGACTGATTGACTGACTGACTGATATAGTGATGTATCAACGCACAGCCCAAACCACTGGCCGGATTGGGCTGAAATTTGGAAAGAAGGTAGATGTTATGACGTAGGCATTAGCTAAGAAAGGATTTTTGGGAATACCACTTTTAAAGGGGTGAAATAGGGGATGCAAGTTTTACTTCTTAATGCGAGCGAAGTCGCGAGCACCCACAAGTATAGTATAATGTATGTTTTATTGAGAGTTTTATAACTATTCCAGGTCAAACGGCGTCCATGGTCGTATCACAGTCAACGGCCACGCGCGAGACATGCGGGTGTTCAAGAAACTCAGTACGTACATCATGCAGGACGACCTCCTGCAGCCCAGACTCACCGTGCAGGAGTCCATGATGATAGCCGCTGACCTTAAGCTGGGACGGGAGCTAGGGAAGGCTGAGAAACAACTTATTGTAAGCTTGCAATGATTACTTTGATCTGCTTTTTTTATCGAATGAGAGTGGCCAACTCTTGTGATGGCCAACAAGATAGACGAGCCTTACAAAACAAAGCTCATCTATTTTTCAAACCACAAAATCAGGCTACCATCTAAACCAATCCAAGCGCATCGACCAATCCAAGCGCACCGATTTCAAACCGTATTCCTTAACAAGTGGTTAAGGAAAACCAGAATTGCTTCGACTTTGTACATACATAAAAGTCTCTCATCACAGAGACGTGGAGGCATTATATTTTATTTCCTATGGGAAATCCGCAAATATGCGTACCATGTCGATCTTGGTGTCCTTGCACAATATTTGAAAACGGCCTCCAGGGCATTGGTTGTAGGAAATTAAGACTGTACGAGGTTTAACGAAGCTATTTGTAGACTCACGCAAATAAGGTAAAAAATATATTAGTTGAGTTTTTCAGGGTATAAAAATGCGTAGCGCCATTCATATTACTCTAACAACTAGAAATTATGTAAGTAAATAATATAAATCAATAAGATATTGATCTTAAATATAGGTTTTTTATAATAGGTACACAGACTCAATTTACATAGCAAAGTTTGTTTTCCAAGAAGCTCCAACTTTATCACGGAAACTTACACATAATAATAACACTTCGTATTACTCGTGAGAATAAATAACCAAAGATGGTAACGATACAACTTTCTGTTACCACGAAATAGGTATCCGATACACTCACATAAAACCTCGCGTTTATAGCCACAGTAAAAAGTAAAATTTCAGGAGCAAAGTCGATGTTTGATGTCGCGGCCAACAGCCATATTTTCTTGTTTTTGCCATAAATTACGGTTGCAGCGCTACTTTTGGCGTTTTATGCACCTTGGTCCTCAATTTTTATTGGTGATTTTGTTCTAAATTGTATTTTCCTATATGAATAAAATTTAGTGATTTTTCTAAAATTTATGAACTAGAGGAAGCCCGCGGCTTCAGTAATGTTCTATGAGTATCAAAATGAATTATAATTATGTCACTTTCGAAAACCCTATTCATACTTGTTTCATACAAAAAATCACGGGGTGATGCGTTGATCAGCATACAACAAACTCACTTTCGCTTTTCGAAAGTAAAAAAATATCCGTTAAATTTTACTTCCCTGTAAAAGTAATTCCTTCTCAAGACAGATCACGATAAGCGGATATATAAAAGAAGTTACCATTAGGTCAATGGTTTCAAGGAAATAATTATAGTGTTCATTTTATAACTATTATTCTCCTTACCGTCGCATCATTATGTTAATTAAATCGCACGACAGCCTCTATTAAGTACTTTAATAGATTATGGTGGCTATTACAAATTTTCCTCAAACTTATGAAACTTTTACCTATAAAAGGTGAAAAAATATTCAACGAGTATTTATCAAACACGAACGGATCGGCTATTAAAAGTGATAGTACATAGGATTTTTCGTAGTAATTAGCGTAATTACAAGTACTTGGGCAATCGAACTATTATCTTTGTAGTAATACTCTGCATAGATCGGGAGAAAGTAAATAAAATTTCATATTTACTTTTACGGTTAAAAATGTATTATCTATTACGTAAATCCAACAAAAAATACTAGCTTTCATAATAAACCACAGCATAAACTACGCTGTTTTTATGGGACCACGAAGCACTAATACAGAGTTATTTTTTCTTCCGTGTCTAGTCTTTTTTTAAACTAGATAGGCTCACGCTAAACTAAAAATCACCTGCTGGTAACCTTGTAATCTTGTAGTCTAGAAGAAACCGGTTCACTCCCGACTTGAAGACCGAAGTCGCTTAAGTCTTTGTACTTTAATTTCAGATCCATTTACCATAAAATACGTCGACCAATGCCTTTCTGTCTAATTGAACGGTATTCATCACTTATGCAAAGAATAGACCTCTTCGGATCGATCGAGGGTTAAGAAGTTCTTTTAAATCTGATTGGATCACGTTTACTTTATATTGGGACATCATTCAGGCTGAAAGGATGGTCCGAGATGATGACGGGAAAGTACTTAAATGTACGGAAAAAATGGCTATCGAATGTACAGATTTATTTGTATTAAAGACCAACTTAAATGGTCCAGCATTTTGACCGTGAAGGAGTTACATTCATACACACGCACAATTTTCACCTACCGCCTTTATTAGTTAGGTAGTGGGATGTCGTACAAATTTACAAAAATATCTTCATTAGCGCTTTAATAGAAAAAAAATATGCAGGTCTTATACAAGCATTCTTGGGAAATTTAAAAGGTTCATTTTTTGTTTCACCTTGAGACTTTTTGGTCTCTCACTAAAAAAAACCTTATTTGGGTAAAAATTATGCCATAAGTATGGTCACAAGCAAAAAAACACACTTTTAAATCACATTTTATCTCAATTTCAGGTGGAAGAGATCCTCGTGACTCTCGGTCTGTGGGACCACAGAGACACCATGTCTGAGAGACTATCTGGTGGACAGTCGAAGCGTCTCTCAGTCGCTTTGGAGCTAGTAAACAACCCACCAATCATCTTTCTGGATGAGCCTACGACGTAAGTTTTACTTTGAATATGTTTCACGATTATTTGAAGAAGTAAAAACTTTTTGACGATTATTAGATCAACGTTTCAATACAACCTGCCAGATGGTTAAAGCCACTGTATTCTTTGATATGGTATGCTGGCATAGAATACATAAAGTCACATCAAAACTCAATAGGTAGCAATAGAGTTTTAGTTTTTCTTAATAAGCTACAAACCCGAACACAAAATCCGATGACATGGCATGTGTCTTTCGTGAAAAAGGACCTGGGCACCTTCCACAATGTATATGTCCAAGAGAACTCTTCTGCGGGGGAGTTACGACCCTCAGCCATGAGGAAATACGACTCAAGAGAGATAAACCCTATCTGAATAATTCAGCTATCCTTCTAAATATATACATGAAATGATGTAAAGCTTCCACGAAAAAACCAATTAAGCGTCTGGCAAGCATACCAATAATCCTCGTTTGTATCTAGACATAGACAATTTAACTCAGAAACACCTTGTTGCTTATCTTTTCTTTCCACAAAATAGTTCCGTGCGGCCTAATTATTTTGACCTAAGTAGACCAGGCGCCAATGGACTTATAATAGAATAAAATATGAAAGCTTTTATTTTACTTAACCGTATTACAAACAGAGTTTTTACATTTGGTTACATAGTTATTTTTATGTTTAGGTATGTTAGATTTATATTAATTAGAATTTAGGGTTATTTGTATCTTTCACGGTAAAGAACCGCCCAATGGACTTACTAAACTAAATATGAAAATGTTTTACATATATGTCCTGATGATTTCATGTAATTTTCTTTATTGTGCTTGTGTATTAAGTGTTTCTCTATCTATCTATGTTTCACATTCCTAATACTAGTAACTCCAAAGTCTAATAAATGACCAAAACACAGATTCTTCTATTTCAGTGTATTACTTACTAAAAGTTCGCATTTATACGTGTTTTTATTTATATTATAAATCTATATTTATAAATTTTATAAAATAAAATAGACACAGATATTTTCTTTGTTATTAGCCATCTATGTGCAGAATGTAAATGTTTCTACGTGAAAGAAATAATCCCAGGGATCCAACATGAGTAATCTGTGTAATGATATCGTGTTTTGGTTTGTTAGTTGCGAAATTGAATAGTTATTAGTACCTATTGGAAACATGTATTTTATTGATGATAAATAAAAAAAATAAAAAAAACGGGACATTGCACACAGCGCCATCTAGCCCCACACTAAGCAAACGCTTGTGTCGTGGGTACTAGATAACGGATATAATAGTTATATACTTTTCTTTTGTAAATACATACTTATTATACATACAAACGACCAGACTCAACACAAGAAAGATGATGGATAAGTTAGGCTTAGTTAAGCTTAGGCATTTTTTATTTATTTTATAATAGCACACAAAACAGAATGTGTTCTCAAATTAACAGAATAACTAACTTAACTCATAACCTATCTTTATTTGATCAATGTGCGCTTGCGAAACCCGTAATCCACATTTATTTAAAATCAATATGGTATTTTTGTCGAATGAGAGTGTCCTTTATTGTTCTGAGGTTTGGAACTACTCTAAGACATAACTTAATGACTTAGGAACTGCGGGTTTTCATTATATAAATAACATCCAGCGAACAAAAGTGCCCGAATAGTTCTTAGTTTTAGTACTTAGCTACCTTTCCGTTCGAGAACTCACCACGATCAATTTCATGATATTATTACAATATGACTAACATTAATTACTTTAACAAATCCAAATGAAAATCCAAATCCAGGTCACGATTAAAACCTAGCAGTCCTCGCCCAGACCGGACCCACTTCCGATTTTAGGTTTCTCCCATTCAGTAACTATTGCTCCTTTATGCTGGCCAATTGAAATAAGGTAAGCAAAATAAGCACAATTGCCTGTAATTGGTTTAATCGCCAAACCCGCCCGTAACGTTTTATTTGACTT
Organism: Macaria liturata; assembly: GCA_964023185.1. Classification (NCBI taxonomy): domain Eukaryota; kingdom Metazoa; phylum Arthropoda; class Insecta; order Lepidoptera; family Geometridae; genus Macaria; species Macaria liturata. The sequence goes on along the minus strand of OZ026820.1, from coordinate 2,451,109 downwards.
CACCCGAATTTGGAAAAGCGAACTTACATGGACGAGAAATATAGTCGATTATGTATAGATATTCCAGAAAGTCTGATAGGTAAAACCATAATAATGATGTAGATAACATATTGTTTACCATTTTATTAATACAAAAAAAAACCGGACTTATCAAAGAAAATCCCATGATAATAGGACTAGTAGTTTTGGAAGTAATGTGAGTTAATGGTAATATTGATACAAATACACGAAACCGTATAATTAGGGTAGCAAACCTAAAAAAAACACAACTACCAATCATAATAAGTAATGTTTATACTATCTAACATTCCTGTAATTTATATATATTTTTTTTTTACATGATATAGGCTTACGCTTGACTACAACTTGCCTGATGGTAAGCAACGTTATAGTCTACGATGTAACGCGCTTGCCTAGAAGAAACCGGTTTACTCTCGACTTGAAGACCGACAAATTATAGTTCAAGGGGAATAGAGATTCGGGCAAGGAGTTCCACAGTTGGGCTGTTCGCACGATGAAAGTCGACGCAAAGCGCTATGAATCGCTCGCTACTATAAATAAATGCATATAATAGTATCGTTTTCAAAGTAATCTTTTTGAGCTAAGCTACTCTATGTGATTCCAAGTCTCCGCACAGCCGATGCCTGAGGCAAAGGTAATCGTTGGCAAGAATTGGTTATGTTCTCGCCAGTAGCTGCCTCATAAACCTATACGTTCCACCCCCCGGCTGTTAAAATTCGATTGCTCGCTCCATTGCTGCGATATTTGTTTATCAGATCAATGTAAACTGGATTAACTAGCTTACAATGAAAGTAGAAACCTAATATTACAAGAAATGTATACTGTATATTGTAATAGACCGAGTTATCAATGAGGCAACGTTATCAAAATCTTTCTAATAAAATTAATAATGATTACTAAAAGTTCAAGCTACTAAGAAGAGTGAGATTTTGCATAAAAAAATAAAGTGAAAATTAAAAAAAAAACGAACTGTATAACAATTTCAAATGCAAATAAGAATGTAATGAATCATAGTATTTTTGGACTCAAAATTATATTAAAAACTTGAAAAAACTGGTTAAGTGCAAGTCGGACTCGTGAACGAAAACTTATAAATAGAAAATTTCAGCTTTCTAGCTATCACGGCCTATAGGAAAAAGCTTGGTGACAGACGGAGAATAATTAATAGAAGTCCCGTTTTTACCATCATACGGAATCCTACAACAAAGCATTCACCAATCTTTCATCTAAAATTGGTCAATCAGCCCACATAAATAGAAACGAGCCACGTTTAGATTGCTTTCGTACTTAAAACGTTGTACATTGTACATTGCGGCCGGTATATGTGCATAATTAAACTTGCATGAACACAATGCGAGTTCGATTTGCAATTTGGTTGAAGCATCGAACTTGATTACTGGAACGCTGTTTTGGGTATAAACGCACTAAAATGTCATTTATTTTTCAGCGTCTTGCAACCATTGTACTGTGGTATATAGAAATGGAGAAATTGTTACTTTCATGTTATTGCAAAAGAAAATTAAAGGTTTACAATTACCTGAGTTAACCTATACCTACTTAACAAATCCTGTTACTCATACCATCACTTAGGTCTGTGGTGTAAAGAACATTAGAGAACACATACATACAAATACCTATGGTAATTTAGAAAACTATGATATTAGTCCAATCAGGCACTACTATTAGAAGTTTTAGCAATGATGGTCAGTCGCTAATGCGTCGAAAAATGACATCAATTTATAACATTAAACTATCTCGAGCTAGGATTATACTAATGGTTTTCAATTTCTGTAGTGACAATGGTCTGTAAAGACATTTTTATACAAAACGTTTATACAACAACCAACAGTCGATATTTTTGAAAACCAATCTCAAACTAGGTCTTGGTGTGGTAATACCATCATTCGAATGCGGGTCGATTTTATTGTTGCGGTTCCTACACTACCGCAAATGTTAATCTTGTAATGGATTACTCTTTAACGTAGGGTTTTCACGCATGTTAAAATAATTACTGTAGAGATCATTCTTACTGAGATATTAATAATCAAGAACTAATTCAAGTTTGTCTTTGGCAATTAAACTTTTACATAATATTTGTCAAATATTGCAAACAATTTATATTTTGCTGAATATGTAGTAATAAACATCAAAGTAGATTGAAACGTTGCTTAACCTCAGGCGAGTGTTAGTCATGCGTAGGCCTATCTAGTTTTAAAAAACAAAAATGTTTTTAAATAGTTATAATACCTTAAATATCTTGTGGTTTAAGTACATGTTTTTTGAGTTCAGTTTGCAAGATTTAATCAAATTACCACATCTACGTAGGTATTTGTACATGATAAAATCTATACTAATATTATAAAGCTGAAGAGTTTGTTTGTTTGTTTGTTTGAACGCGCTATTCTCAGGAACTACTGGTGCGAATTGAAAAAATCTTTTTGTGTTGAATAGACCATTTATCGAGGAAGGCTTTAGGCTATAGAACATCCCGCTGGAACTAATAGGAGCGAAGAAACAATGGAAAATCTGGAAAAAACTGAGATAATTATTCATCTTTTAGGGCTTCCGTTGCGTGCGCTGCGAAAACGGTTGAAGTCGTAGGTAACAGCTATAATTTATAAAGCTGAATAGGTTGTTTACAAAAATAAATATGATGCTCAAAATAACTATTCCACGCGGACGAAGTCGCAGGCACAGCTAGTTGTATATCAGCCCTTGCCTCTTTTCGTGTGTAAACCAACATTATCTTTAATATTCGATATTTCCGAAACCAATCGACTGAAATGACGCGAATAAACGAGTATGCCAAATTTACAACACCTACACAATAATGAATACGACGTAGTGCAGCACATACAAAATCTCTTGTGGAAACAAGGTATTTATGTACATATATGTACCTACTGTATTGGTTACAAAAATATAACAGAATGATACAGCAACTTATGCAGAAGCTTTTTACAGGGTTTCTTGTACCTAATAGATAGTTAAGTGCATCTTATATAATATTTTATATTTATTTTAGCGAAGAATAAAAAAAAAATTACATACTATACATTTTGGCAATGGCTGATAATTTAAGCTAACTTTTTCACCTACTCAGGAGTTTTATGTTTTGTGGGAAGTAGAAACAAAAAGGTGACCTTATCACGCTAACTTGTGAAAACGAACTGATGATAATAATGCCGCGTTTCCGTAAAACACCATTGTAACTCCACCGAGAACCCATTAAATTTTAACCCCCAAACATTAATTTAAAACAGCGCTTAACTTTACGAGGTTATAACTCAAATTTATTTGCTTAGGCTCGTCAACAGGGCGTAAAATTTCTGTGCAAATGTTTGAATTTTGCCGAAAAATTCGACACCTTTTGTGGTTACTTACAGGCGTCATCACATATAGGTACGCATGGAAAAAAGAGACAGCTTAATACTGGAGATAAAGTGACAAGTTTAGTGTGCGTGATCAAGCTGACATTATTAAAAATTACAATTACTATGTGGCTTAAAAAAAAAACAAATTTGTAAGTCTAAAATAAAATCCTATTTCGTGTCATATTTTCGACGACAACTACTGTCACAATACAAATTTTAACACATACCATTACTACTTTTTAAAATTTTCTATGAACATACCAAACAATGTAACTGATTTGATTGCTACTGTATAATGCCACAAAATACACAATATTTGAGATGAAATAATGTAAAACTTTTTATTATCCATGCATAATCTTGTATAAAACTGATCCTAGAATTATATACTGGCATCAAAACTCAATAACATCTAAAATGGTATACAGCAGCAGACAATTGTATAAGTAGTTTGTAGCAGACCCAGGAGTCAAAGATAGTGTTAATTCCAACAATTCGTCGAGTCAGTTAACTTTCAAATTGGGTGTTTATTTTCACAAACTCCGTATTGAAAATATTGGTTTAGGATCAAAATCGAGATACACTCGTCTGCCTTTGATCTGCTGAGGTATGAAACTCACTCAAGTGGCGTGTGGTTCTAAGGATCGATTGATAAAATTTACCAAGTGATAAACAGGGATCCACTTCACCTACATTTGAGTAGACAATTTAAATATGTATCGTGTAATTATAAAGCACTAGTGAGTGCTCGCGGCTTCGCTCACATTAAGAAGTAAAACTTGTATCCTAGGGGTAATAGGTACAAATTTTACCCCTTTAAAAATGGCATTTCCAAAAATCCTTGTCATAACATTTATGCATGCCAAATTTCAGCCGTTCTATGCGTTGATAGATCATTTTTCGCAAATTTATTAAAATTGTCGACTTAAATTCCTAGTTTTTAGTCGGTCTATAAATTTTGTTGGTGGTTTTTTCTTAAATATTAATTTGACATGGAAATTTGTGCCTGCCAGTAAACTTTACAACCTCTTCCTCACGTTAAACATCACATTTAACAAAAACATACCCACCCACCCTCTACATTCCCCCATATTAGTTAGATTAGAGCGACAATCCGTTAACCTTCCGTATAAGTCAACGGCCCAACACCTTTGTGTAAAGGTCAAGCACATTTGCCGAACCTTCCGGCGCAGGACATAAAACTGTATCATGTCTGTATCTGTACGAACGTGGGAAACGTAGGACGTGATTTCTGTGAAATTTGTGACAGGTTTCATAGGGAAAGTTGGATAGATTCTGTATTTGGTAAAAGTAAAATGTCTTTTAAATAGCCACGGTCCCGAGAGTTTGTCTCGGTGGTTGAAGCGTCTGTTTTACAATCTGGCGCATCCGGGTCAAATCTGGCTAACATCGGTGAAATTGTTTTTCGAAGTCCTGATTTTTTCTCGTTTCACGGTTAAAGAAAACTTACTGAGGAAACTTACATCTTTGAGGACTACAAAATCCGAAAACATAAATGTTTTCGTGAAAGAACATTCCACGGGACACGTAATCATAAACACCCATGACATCTTAGGATCAATTTGATGAGGACGGGTCGAAGAGAGAATATATGTTTCATATATTATTTTGTGTGTCCAATAAACATTTTTATTATTATTATTATTATTATATGTAGGGCAAGATTTATTAGGTACGATAAGTGTTAGATAACATGTTTTTGAGATATACTTATTATGATAATGATGAAGAAAACAGGTGTAATTTTTATGTCTTCATAATATTTATATTATTGTGGACATACCAAAGTTATAATAACCAGTTTCTTTTCTCAGTTCCTATGTTATCAGATATGCAGTACGTAATCTGTGGTCGTGAATAAGCTTTGCAGTTTCAGGTTTGACGTGAAATATTTTTGCCAGCCGGTATTCCTGTGATTTAGAAATACATTTCGTACCAAATAGCAGACCGCTTTGATTTTGTACGTGCGTTTTTTACCGTTGTATGTAGGTACATGCTACGGTGGTAGGTACGTGACCCGTATGCTTTCAAAATGTTACTGCTATTTCTTGATGCCAACATTGAAAGCTTTATAGACATTTTCTTAGACGTTTTGGACGGAAATGGATAAAAATATGTTTAAGTTAATTCCAAAAATGGCTAACCATCTGTTTATTTTCTAATCTGATATGTTCAGACATATCAGATAGAAAGAACCTCCTACAAAATCCAAAACGTTGCATGAGTCAATGAATGTGACACATTTTATAAAGTAATCTTTTAAACTGTCTCCTTCATTCAAGTTTCTTATACTTCTAATTCTCAATTTTCAGTCATATTCGATCTTCTGCTCTGACACTAAAAACGAAACAAAATCAATCAATATAAAAAGGAAGTTCTACACACCTGTAGTTACGTTTTTATATAGTCAGACATTTACTTAATCATCAGATAATCTAAAGCGACGAACGCAAAAGCGAGTTACACTGTGGTCTAAGGGACATTACATTAATATTTATAAAGTATTTTATCTAAATTCCAGTGGTCTGGACATCGTCTCCATCCGTCAGCTGGTGGTGCTGCTCCGGCTCCTCTCTCGCCAGGGACGTACCATCGTCTGCACTGTACACCAGCCATCCGCGTCTCTCTTCACACTGTTTGACAGGATCTATGTGCTGGCAAGAGGCATGTGCTGTTACCAGGTATGGTTCCTTATTAGCATTCTGGTATAAATTATTTTGGCATAAGTTTGGCTCCTTGAGTCGAAATTTCCTCCTGACTCCGCCGCAGAATGAATGCGTTAGGGTAGTTCTCCTGGGCAGATACATCGTGGTGGGCGCCCAGGTCCATCCACGACTAGTATAACTATCTTGTAGGTATTTGTTACAAATGACACAAAATCTTTAAAAAAATACTGTTGCATTTTTTGTATCTTACTCGATGTTCTGACACGCGTAAATTTTTATGGGACATTAAAATATCATTTCCAAGTAGATTCTTTTTTAACACGGAATAGGCTTATATTACACTGCAGCTCTTCTTATGTTAAGCTCGAAGATGTAGCACACATGCTTTGAGAAAACCTATTTACTTTACTTACATGTTAACTTATTGTTTCGACGGGGTTTTGAAAGCTTTAAATTTTGTGGTTTCTACAATAGTCACAACATTCCAAAAAAAAGGTATTATTACCAAATAGAAAAACTGTCAGCTCTATTATTAAAAATAGATAATGCACATACATCTATACTAATATTATAAAGCTGAAGAGTTTGTTTGTTTGAACGCGGTAATCTCAGGAACTACTTGTGAGAATTGAAAAATTATTTTTGTTTTAAATAGACTATTTATCGAGAAAGGCTTTAGGCTATGTAACATCACGCTGCAACTGAAAGGAGCGAAGAAATAATGGAAAATGTAGAAAAAACTGGGAAAATTATTCATCTTTCAGGGCTTCCATTGCGTGCACTGCAAAACGGTTCAAGATATCAAAAAAAATAAGTATGAAAGAATTATTTCTCTTAAAATGATCTAACATAATGTCCTCAACAATATATGTCTATCTTTTAAGGTTAACTCACTAGAACTGTTTTTATGGTAATAACTATTCCACGCGGACGAAGTCGCTGGCACCAGCTAGTAACAAATATGTGAAGACATTACCTATTTGGAAACACAATACGTCCAAGAAGACCGTTCGTAGCATTTATGATAGATCGAAGGGTGAATATCACATAAATGATTTATTGCGAACAATATTATATGAAATCGATAACTTTGAATACCGCGTATTTGAGGGCATTCCACGGTAGTAGGGGTTCTCTGATTTCACATTTTTATAGGACAGTTTTAGAACTATCATCGCAATGCGCAAGCAAACATATTTTCAAGGGACGCATGTAAAAACTCTCTGTACTCATTAGTATCACTAATGTAATGCACAAATTAATATAATTAGTAAAACCAGAGATAACATTATTTTACTCCAGTTTAAAAAGTATGCTCTGAGCATTGACATTTACATAGTAGCTGTGCTAGAGCTTTTAAAAAAATAGTAAATTTGCCTTTTGTTTTTAATTAAGACCCTCTCTCATAGACTTTAACACGACGTAAATATTAAAAATAAATTCACAATATCAATTTGCAATTAAAATCCCTCACAAACCCTCACGCCAGGCCACAAGAACCGCAAACGGTCCGTATCGCCGAATATCTCGATGAAATAACTCGGATACTGCGATACGTGCCGAAGAGATGAATTCAGATATTCCGAGCGATGGGGTGTGATGGCTTTTTCAATCACCTACCTCAACATCGCGATTTGCAGCTCTGCAGTTTGCTGCCTTTTTTAGGTCAGGCGCTGTGTTTTGAGTGAGATTAAAAATTCCTTTGTAGTTTGATTGTATTGTTTCCGCAGGCGAGGTAGGCCTAGCCATAACTGTAGTTTAATAAATATTTATTTTCCATTGCTCATAAAGTTAATTAATGTTTTTTTAACAACATAATAGGTAGGTATGTACCTATATTAAACATGATAATTTTGTTTGACATCTCAAAATAATGGATTTATCTTGGTTGTGTAGGTATAAAAATACGGCTGTAAGAAAAAGAAAGAGAAAAATAACAAATTGCGAACAGATTCAGCGCGATTCAGTTTTTAGTAGGCCCAGTAAGCATATTTTGATGACTAAGTGACAGACTGACAGACTGATATCGTTATAATGACTTTTACCTACCATTTCAGAAGCGGTTCGTTAATTAATATGACGGGTTTCTGTTAAACCACAGTCTGAATGATGGCAATGAGACTTAATTAAAACAACCTTATTGTAAAACAATGGCTGACATTGTTCATATTTTTATTAGAATGAGTACGATTTGTTTTTGTTTGCGGTATGTGGCAACGTCAAGAAAATAAAAAGCTTTGTGAAATGAAATAAAACGAAATAATAAACAAAATTTACAATGCGCATTTTTACTTACATTTCTCAGCACCAAGTAAAAGTTCCGTAATGATGAGAAAGTCCGTAATTTTTCATTTTTCAGCCCAGTTGAGAGTGAAAATTCGCACGCTTTATCAACAAACTTTAAATTGTCTCTAACTAATTAGGAATTGCCGCTGATCATTCAAAACTTTTTAACCCCGAATCAAATGGTTTATTCATTTAAATGGCCTCGATTTGAAATAACGTTGGGAATTAATTGGTTTTGGTTAAGATTGTACCATTATCTCGTAATCGTGTCTTTAATTAAGATGTTAGCTCTCACACTTACTTAGTTTTGGAAATAACTATTCAATTTTACAACCGCAATAAGTTAACCAAGTTGATTACAACATTCTTTTGAATAGCAGATTCCATCTGTAAAGAACTTTCCAAGATAATACGTCTTTTTAAATTCTATGAAATTCAATGGAAAAAAAAACTTCCTTTTCTATGTACCTCTTTAAAATTTCTTTATGCTTCTCAACTTTTCAATATCTTCATGACTAATTCCGTAGTACAATTCTGTCTCCATGATTACATGCAATTGAAATAATGAACATTATTATGTATACCTAGACATTTATACATATCGTTACTAATATGCGTTTGATAGCCAAGACAACAAAACAGTAATCATTTAATTAATAAGTTATAATAACAAGGACAGAATACAACCCCTATGAAGGTTTTAGACTTGGAGAGTGCTTCTAAGAATTCGGGATCACGAGATGTTTGTGCGAGCGATGTCTCTAAAGTCTGCGGTTGTCTTGAGTAAAGGTTTTCAGCCTCGTGACGTGAACCAAGGTCAAATGTCCTATAATAATATTATGAAAGATATTTGTATGTCAAATGTGAACGTATTGTATGCTACGTATGTTTGTTAAACAACTAAGTTGATAAATTTATCTTGTATAATGGGATGCCATTTTATTCAAAATTAATAATAATAATAATAAATAAAATTAATAATTATAAATAATATTTCGGGACATTGCACACAGCGCCATCTAGCCCCACACTAAGCAAACGCTTGTGTCGTAGGTACTAGATAACGGATATAATACTTATATACTTTTCTTTTATAAATACATACTTATTATACATACAAACAACCAGACTCAACACAAGAAATTATATCTACATTTTAAAAATGCATAAATACTTGTGTCAGGCGGGAATCGAACCCGCAACCCCTAGATTAGAAGGCAGAGCCACTACCAACTAAGCTAACTGGCCAGTCAAATTAGCTTTGGTAAAAGCATGTAGAGGCATGTAGTGGCAAAGATTTGCTTACAGTTTTGAAGTATCAAAGTACAAGAAATTTTAAACATGAGGGCAGAGAAACATCGAATAATAAATTACAGCTATTTTCGTTAGTAACCAACTGCTGCTAGATTGAAACTTAAAAAATATATACACTTTAAAATATGGGAATTTCATTCTCACTTAAATAAAACCCTAGAACTAAAATACTCCATCTGTTAAATTCCAGTATATTTTAAAACATTCATTTCAGCTAACAGAGCTCTACGCAGTAAGCGTGAAACGTACTCTCCGCTCTTGTTAAGATTTATTTAACGTTTTTACGCGTCCTCGCTAAAGTTAAGTATAATTATAACTTAAGTTAGAACAAGCTTCTCTGACTTATGGCCCGCTTTACACCTGATACTTCTAACATAAACAAATTTTACTAAGATAAAGGCACCTGTCTCACATGCCGATAAAATTTTATAGTCTATGTCGTAAAATTTTTGAGTGAAATATAATCAGGAGCTGTAAATCTATTTGATTTTGTTTTTAAGTTAGTTTTCGTGCGGGTTTCTTAAGTTAAGTACTTAGGTCATATGTGATCCATCTATATTTATGTCTTTAGAATGGATCGTGCTTTCAGGCAGGCATGATGAGTATTTCCCATAATATTTTATATTTATTATTAACGACATCATGAAAAAAGCTCAGAATCCCAAAACATGGGTCTCACTTTGTAGAAACAGGAGAAAATCGGATGTAAATTAAACTGCGAAACAAAAACTCTGAGTAAAGAATAACACAGACGTAATCCCAAAATCCACCTGTTTCCAATTTGGACAACATTCGAAAACATCTGAATTCAGCCACACTTCTAAATTCTCATTAATCCAGGCGTTATCTCCCTTTCAAAGATTGTTGCTTTCAGATACTGTAATAAATTAGAAGACTGTTGCTCTTAATAAAATACATTTTAGCTAAATTGTAAAAAAAGAGCCACGAATCGATTTGCTTTGCATTGTAATCTAAAAATTTATTCACACGCATGGTTTCATAAACTTAATTGAAATCTTAATTATGAACAATGTTATGCGATAAAATAATCATGAATTTCATAATCCGCTTGCACCTCTTCTTATGTAAGGTTTAACTTTTATTTACAATATGTATTAAAACGGTCTAAATATGTTAGAGATGTAAATTTTCGTCTCTATCTATGAGAGGTTTTCTGTGACTTTCGTCGAACCCGGGGAAAAGTCGTTCCCAAAACAAATTAATATTTTTGAACCAACTAATTAACTTTGAAGCGAAAATGTCCCACGGTGAAGCTGAATAACATTGGGGAAAGTTTATAAAATAAGCAGATTAAGATTATGAGAATAATTAACTAAACCTCACAATAACAACAGCTAGATTTCAATTATTAACTAAAATTAAGCTAAAACTTGTTAGATCTAAAATTTAGTGTGTTATTTCTTACAAACAACAATGCAATTTTAGCACACAAAAGCATGGTTTTATTTTTACTACAGGATTTTAGAACGCAATTTATCTAATTGCATGATTCTCAATAAATTGAATGTTATTATTTCTTTTAGGTTTGTAATTTTATGATTTTCAGCAATTATGGGTCTATTAATGATTTTTAGCAAATATGGTTCGATTCCTTTTCATAATAATGTACACAACTACACATTAGCAACCAAGCTAATTTTGAACCGATTGACGTGAAGGCATTTGTATTTCAAAAGCTTATCGAACAACTTGTATGCGTGTTGCGTAGTTTATATTTTCCTTAAAAAATATAACACAGTTCTATTGTCATCGTATAAGTATACCAGGCTGATGTAGAACGGCCCTAACAGGGAGCCCAGTTACCCACTCCGAGAACTCTGCCTATTTGTTGAGGCCGGATCCCTTTGAGCAACGGAAGAGACCTTTGCCATGGAACAGTCAGTTTGTGCCAAAAGACATAGACCTTGGTTTTTGTGAAATAGACTTCTTAAATAAGTTTTAATTAGTTTCTTGCTTTCGTTGTTTAATTTGTTTTATTGAAAATATGTAAGTATCTCGTTTTTATCTGGAAATCATTGCATTGATTTTTATTGTTGTACCTAACTCATATTTTGTCATGTATAAGCATCAATATTTCTTTAAGAGTGTTTGAGTAGAAGCAAAGATCACAATCACACATTTATCATTACAACCATAAAAATATCCCAAACTTATTTCTTACTTGAAGACAGTAGCCTTGCATTTGCAGAAAATTGATTAAATATTAATTACTAAAAATCTAAAAATCCCAAAATTAAATATATATTAACACTCAACATTTGTCACATCCATGCTTTTACACAGTATAGACGGTGACAGAAAGGCAAATTACCAAGTACCGCTTTGATCTCGTCATTAGCCGTTTCACTCGTACCTTTTCCATCTGAGCACCGTTTCACACTGAATTCGGGACGAGTGTACTTACTCGGCCCATTCGCGATGGTAACACGCTTTTTACTTTACGCGACCCATGGTGGTGTTGGGCTTTGTAATTTTGTTGTAAAACAACGGGGATGGCGGGTGGATTTTCCCATTTCCCTGTGGTTTGGATGGAAGATTTTTAACAAATTTTTATTTTTTTATTTTTCACTTCGAAATGTTTTTTTGTTTATATTCAACTTATGTTACATAACAATTTTATTGTAGTGTTATTGATCCTTATTGCTGATGATCACATTTTTTTTATCAAGTTAGTTTATAAATTTTGTGTAGGTATATTTCATTGGTATAACAATAATCTATAAGGAGAAAAAGACTAATGATCAGTTAGTGTAGGAAGACCTGTGCAACGGTGGCTGAATGATATAAGAAAGTTAGGAAACATCTGGGCAAGAACAGCGCAAGGCAGGGAGTAATGGCGTAAGATTGAGGAGGCTGGGTCTCATTAGGCTGATGATGATGATGATCAGTTAGTAATAAGTGTAATTGCAGTAAGTTACATTAAATCTACGTACGTAAGAATACAATATTAACTTCTTAGCACAGTTTAAAAGAATTTGCTAGGTTCACAATAAAATTCTCCTCAGATATCACCGCTTACTTACCAAGTTCTCAACAATCCAAAAGCTTAGCGGGTAAACTTACAAGCTAGTACTTTCTAGAAGTTGTTGTTGTGTCTTAAATATCTTAAGAGAATAATATCTACACACAAGTTTTGTGACAATATGGAAAGTGTTCACGTGAAAAAAAGGGCAAAACAGTAATAGTCAGGTTTTTGGAAACTTTATACAAAAAACTAAAATATTGTTAACTATTTTAATTTTTTGTATTTTCTGGCTTGCTTTTAGTGAAGGTATAATAAATCGAAGTATAACATTCAATTCAGTCATCTATCAATTAAAATACGAATATGTTTATCCTTACTATTTGGCAAAATCAGCAGTGTTAGAACCATTAGCAAATGAAAAAGCGGTGCAGTGAATTTTATGAGCCAATGATAAAGATAAAATATTCTAGTAACATTTATAGGTAACCCTGTACCAATACCTCTTAGGACTTGGCTACAATTTTCATATTTCTCTATCGACACTCCTTTTTGTTCGTGACTTATTTTACTTCTCCCTCGAGGTAAGATTTAAACTTGCCATTATTGTTGGAAAATAGTTCCAAAGTTTCTTGTACACGGGTTTTCCATTGGTTTGTTCCAGATTTTACACTTAACCGAGTACTTTTGTGAATGCTACAGAATTTAATAGAAAGTTTCAATCTAGGGACGTGATCAAGAGATTAACTCATTAAATTTTCTGTGTCGAGAATTTGTATTCGTTTTTTTTTTATTTGAATTCAATTTTCTTTTGTTATAATATTCTCTCAAGCGATTTATAAATAGATAAATTTATTTGATAGAAGCGATAAGAAATGTTGTTCTATTTTGATGATCTTACATATAAGCAAAAAATTTGTAATATTATCTATGGTTTATTGTGTACGGGTAAGTCTGGTGTATAAAACTTCAACACCAGGGTCACACTTTTACGGTACCCCATAAATAACGCAACAATATTTTTTGACCCTCAGCGTTATATGTCCGTGCAATAGGTACTGATGAAAAAATCTTGGTTGGAGATACTTAGAATTGTAAACAGAACACGTTCCAAAAATTTATATATTTTTGTCTGTTTATCTATTTCTCTGTGTCTCTGTTTGTCTGTTGGCTGAACGGATCTTTATGATTTTTGGTATGTAGGTAGTATGGGTTCTCGGAAGTGTCATAGCTACTTTTTATCCCGAAATAACGCTAACGAAAACGTGGGCGCCTACTAGTCACATAACATTCCACTATCAGCATTTACTACATAAGCTACCAGCCTCATAACACCCACTATCGAATCAGTGTCACTAAACTTTGATGGCCCTTTAAAACGAAAACACTATCAGCATAATTAATATATTTTATATCCATGGATGGATCAGCTATTTTGATCAAAACTAGTACTAACTTTAAGGTTAAGTAGGTATTGAACTATAAATGTTATGCCATGTTGTTTAAGAAACTTATCAATCACACTTAACTTCTTTGGAAAATTGTGATAGACATTGTTATATTTGTATTGATAAACTCTTCAAATAAGCGTAATTTATTTTACTTTATAATGTTTTACATTAGAATAATTTGTAGTTAACTTTAACAATCTAGTTCCGGAGAGAACTTTGTACTCATTAGTTAGAGCTAAGACGAAGATTTCCCTCTGGTCTGGAAAACCATTGAGGATATCTAATCTCAATGGTTTAAAAGTATATCTATACTGGGATGTGACTAAAGTTACATTCAAGGTGCATTTTTTTGAACTTCAAGATTTTGCTACAAATTATATATTTAGAATTGTTTTGTCAAGTGCTGAACTTGCAATATGTTTTATTGGAAAATGAGCGAAAATAATCACGACCAGCAGGATTCAATCCTGCATATTTCTGATTACCAGCCAGAACGCCTGAACCTATCAATGGTCTACTAACTGCCAGTCGTATTAAATACGCAGGTTCGGATCCTGCCGGTCGTGATTATTTTCGCTCATTTTTCAATAAAAGTTTAAGTCGTAGTCGTAGAGTCGGATGGCACGTTAAATTGTAGGTCCCGGCTGTTTGTCTAGTACGGCAGTCGTTAAGCCATAACAGAGGTCCTTAGGGCGGTTTGAAAACTCTCGACACCAGAGTTAGCCACTCTCATTCGATAAGAAGAAGAAGAAGAACTAGTAACTGTATATTATGGTAATGAAATGCCTTGAACATCAATAATCACGCCAATAGAAAATAATTACATAATACAGAGCCCGTTCCATGAAACTATTCCGTCAACTCAGGCTCCATTTTCACGCGATAATGACTTTGAACTGTTAAATGTTAGTTTCAATCTTTTCCATGGACTTGTTTTTTAAAACGGTCTCCACAGGCATGAAATTATTGTTTACGCCCTTGTTTGACATCTACGATTGCCCGCTGCAAAAATAGTTTTCTTTGACTTTTAGACTTACGCCGAGTAGTTTAACTTTGAACATCCGCTATTTGTGCAAGGATCCCTCACTGTTTTCATTGCAACTGAAGATAGAGTTTCCAGTTACCGAAGTAACTTCAACGCTTTGTATTTCTAAGCGCAAGTTGGCAAATAAATAGTCTGTTTTGTCTGAAGAGTTTGCTCTAAAGAAATATATCTTATGAGATGGATCGTCTAGACTGAGGAGATGAATTTTGTATGCCTTATTCAGTGTGCTATACAAAATAAGGAGAAAATATCAGAATAATAACTAGGAAAAGTTATGTTATAGCATAACTTTATATAATAATAACCAGTTTATTTAAACTGTCATGTTTTGTTGACAAACCTTAACGTTAAGGTTAAATACTACTACTAGTATCTGGCCAAGAGAACACCCTTAACGAATTAATTCTGCGGGGGAGTCACAACCCTGAGTCATGAAGAAATACGACTCAAGACAGATATTTCTTTATTTCAGGGAGCTCCCCAGCTCCTAGTGCCATATATGGCCGAGGTGGGCCACATCTGTCCCACGACGCACAACCCAGCAGATTTCGTGCTGGAGACACTCCTGGGCCACGTGGAGGTGGCTGCCCAGCTCTCAGAACTGTGCCAGAATGGGAAACTTTGCAGGAAGCTGGATCGGATGACGGTTAGAGGACGGTTAGTAATGTTTTCAACATTAAATTAAACATTGTTGACACGTTAAATTGTAGGTCCCGACTGTTTGTCTAGTACGGCAGGCGTTCAGCCATGTCAGAGGCCCTTAGGGCTGCTTGATAATCTCTTGACACCAGAGTTGGCCACTCTCATTCGATGAGAAGAAGAAGAATGTTTTCAAAACAGTCAAATCAAATCATTTATTTTGCGAATATGTACAAATTGTAAGATAACAGCAGATAAGTGTTTGACATATGTACATTTTTCTTAGTCGTTACAATATTTCCTTTCTCCAAAAGAAACCAGAATAATATTTTTCTAGTATTTAAAATTTATATTAATTTTAATTTCAGCAAACCAGTTCTACACTCGGATGAGTCTATACAGAGAATATTTGTGGAGCACGTTGCTAAAGAGCAGACCAAGATGGAGTTTCCAACTACTTTCCTCATGCAGTTCTGTATCCTGACCGCCAGGATGTTTACTCAGACGAAGAGGAATTCGGTAAATTATATTTATTTTATTATTAATGTCAAAAGATTTATGAGACATTCTTATCAATATGTAACTAATACGGTTTTCACTCACGTGTAATACACCCATCGTATAGAATGTACGGTCTGGGACCGCGGTCCCAGAACGCACTTTCTCGGATATTGTAGTCCTCAGACATTTCGGTTTCATGATGTTTTCCTTTACCGCTAAGCTAGTGAAAATCCACACATATGTAACTTGAAAATATTGAAGTGAATATTGAATTGTAATAAATTTCTGTATGTTTAAGTAATTTTTGTATATACTTGTGGAATATACGTAAATATTAGTTATTTAGATTATACGTATTGTATTAGAATTGGAAGATATTGAGATAAGGCTCATATTTGCGATATGCATATTAAATGGCTTGAGGATGTTCGTCGTATACACTTGAAAAACAAGTCGTTGGTGTAGGGCCAGATTCGAACCAAGGTGCGTCAAGATGAAAAGTACACACCACAATTTCATAAACCTCCTAATTTTCCTTCCAGATAAACCTCTGGATCCAGCTAGCCCACCACGTGGTCTCCGCAGTTCTTCTCGGCAGCATTTTCTTCATGATCGGCAACAACGGAGCCGTGCCTATCGTCAACTTCAAGTTCTGTCTCAGCTGTTTGGTGTTCTTTATGTATACATACATCATGGTGCCTATATTACTGTGTAAGTACAAATCTAGGCAAAAACAGCGCAAGACCTCCTAAAAAAAAGAGGAGGCCTTTACCCATATTATATATTTATATACCCTGCAGTGGATCTCATTAGGCTGATTATGATGATAAAAAAAATATATATTAATATGGCATAAAAAATATAGTGCCCTTGCACGATTCCAAGTTCCCTATTAACTACCATCTAGTCTATCTATCGATCTTCAAAGTGAGAGTGAATCTGTTTTAATTGGGTGCCCTATTTTTGACCATAATTATTGCTTACTATCGGGCGAATTGTGGTGAATTGCCCCGTTCCAGTTATTTGTGAAACCATTGCGAACAATTTAATCGTACGATTATGTTACTTATTAGTCTTTCTGTTGTTTTTTTATTTATTAAACACCGCAACGGAGAGAAATTCGTGCTATTTGGTATGGAACTGATATCTGGAACACATCGTCAGTATGTCATTCCCAATAAAACAGAAAACTTTTCCGTGGCTTGGGAGTATACGTATTTTATTTCTGCCTAGACTCTCTAACAAAAAGCTTCTAGAAATCCTAACCTATCTGGTGTCCCTGAGTACCAAGATAGGTTTTGCTTTGAAATAACACACTTATTTTAGGGGATCATGTGAATATAAATTTCGAAACATATTTCAACCTTACTAAGTTAGATACTAGTATTTGTAATTTATTATAATTAAATGAAAATAGATTTAGCATTTTACAACTAGAATTTTAATTAACTGACTTTTGGTAATAGTAAAAAAATATTTGTTCATCCACATATTTTGTTCCGAATCTACAAACTTGAGCTTAATAGCAGCTTTATAATCATTGTTGATGGTGATGTACTAATCAAGTATTTTGCAAAAATATATTTGTGCATAAAATTACTTTAGCCCCATTTAACAGCTCTAACAATAAAATTGTCTCAAACAAGTTTCAAACGTATGAAGTTCTGATATTATTTCACCGTCTTTCCTGATTTCAGTTCCCTTGGAAGTCCGGTTGTTAAGGCGAGAATACTTCAATAGATGGTACAGCCTGAAAGCATACTATACTGCGCTGACATTCTCTACAATGCCAGTTTTAGTAAGTTTCGGTTTTTTTTTATTTAAACATGAACGGGTTTGCACTTGGCCATAGTTTACCTGATAGCAAGCAAGGGCTATGGCCTAAGATGGAGCGTGCTTACCCGATAAGAAACGATTCACTCTCGCTTTGTAGATCACTGGATTATAGTGCGTGGGGAACAGAGTACTTATGTTATGTGTATGTTAATGGATGTCATAACACCCGAAACGCGTAAACAACATACGCGAATTACAAGTGAGTGAAAACCGTGTAGTTAACATATTGATAAAATGTCTCAAGAAAGTTTTAATAATAAAGTACTTATGTATATGAGTTTTTTTGCTTTTTGTTCGTCCTATCTGATGTTTGATCAATGAAATATTGGCTTTTAATTGTTCTACATTAGTATTATCTAAATATACAAAACTCAAAGGTGACTGACTGACTGACTGACATAGTGATCTATCAACGCACAGACAAACCACAGAATGGATCAGGCTGAAATTTGGCATACTGGTAGATGATATGACTTAGGAATCTGATAAGAAAGGATTGTTGGAAATGTCAATTTTAAAGGAGTTAACTAGGGGATGCAAGTTTGATTTCTCTATCCGAGCAAAGCCACGAGCACCCACTTGACAAATAATAAAATAAGATAATCGGGGCTTGTTTCGACCGCCCTAAAAAGGTCTTCTCAATCTAACTACTTTTACGTGATTACTTCGCGCGTAAGCAATATTAATTATTTTTAATATATATAACAATGAGAAGCTATTTCTTCTTACATATTTTTTTTTTCAGGGTACCTTGGTCCTCATATTCACGTTGATAACATATCTGATGTCCGGCCAACTCTTAGAATGGGACCGATTTGTTCTGTTCTTAATCAGTGGCTTGATGACTGCATTATGTTCGGAAGGACTCGGGCTTGCTGTAGGATCTGCTTTTAATGTCACGGTGAGTCTATATCTAATTTGCTAATTATTAACTAACTCAGAGGTCGCCCACCAATGCGCTGGGTTAACGACATCAGAATAACAGCAGGGAGCACCTGGATTCAATCTGCGCAGGACCGCGACGAGTGGCGTACAATAAGAGAGGCCTATGCTCAGCAGTGGGCGATGGCGGGCTGATGATGATGATGATGAATTAACTAACTGGAATAGAAAATAGGACCTGTAGTTTTCAAACTCTTATTTTTTACGTGGGATAGGTTTGCGTTTGACTAACAGCCTGCCTGATGTTAAGCATTGTTGCTGCCTAGAGTGTAACACGCTATGTAAACTATGACATAAAATTCAATAAAACTATTAAACACAGTGACAGTCATTTTACGAAATCGAACGTAGTCATGAAAGAGTACACTGGTCATTATAGGCCAATCAATGTAGTAGTATATAAGATTCAATATTTTATTATCGTATCAAAAGAGTTAGTTAACATTAGAGTAATCTCGCCTATACAACGATATATTGTGGCAAATAATTTAATCATAATATAACAAAACATGACCAGTAAGCACAATTCTTTTTATTACTATATAGGACAGGCTTCCGCTTGACGACAACTCGATTTTATAATCTACGATCTAGTGCGCTTGCCTAGAAAGAACCGATTCACTCTCGACTTGAAGACCTTTATATTCAGAACTTGTTTTAGTATCGGAATGTATGTATGTATGTAAGATGTAAAAACCTGTAATGCTATTTATTTATTATTTACATTATTAAAACGAACAATAAAAAAGGTGAAATTATTTACCGATCGGATGAATAAACAAAGCAATCTGCGTAAGCAATATGTTTAGTCTAACAATGTCTCTGACATTCATTGTCAAAGGAAGAATAGACGGAACAAAAAAAAAAAAATTCAGAACTGATTGTTTTTGTTATTTGTTTTACAGAACGGTTCGATCATCGGCCCTG
Source organism: Macaria liturata (assembly GCA_964023185.1). Classification (NCBI taxonomy): domain Eukaryota; kingdom Metazoa; phylum Arthropoda; class Insecta; order Lepidoptera; family Geometridae; genus Macaria; species Macaria liturata. Next base: position 2,431,103 of record OZ026820.1, on the reverse strand, counting down.
CAATCTGCGCTCCCTTGATGGCAGTCTGCTGCTACGGAATGGGTTTCGGACCTTACATAGAGAGCTTCATGAAAGTATTTATGTCTCTGTCATATCTACGCTATGGCCTATCTGGTTTCTCCCTCGCTCTCTACACGAACCGTGGCCCCATGGATTGTCCTGTTGACTTCTGTCTTTACAACGATCCTAAATTACTCCTCAGAGACGTAGGTATGACCTATGATAGCTACCCGATTCAAATACTATGCTTATTTGGTTTTACATTCATGCATAGAACGTTGGCTTATTTTGCGCTAAGGTATAGATTGACAGCAGAGTTTACGAGCAAGTTTATGTTGTATATTAGTAAGGTTTTACGACATAGATAGGAGGTTATGGATCTAATAATTAGAGTATAGAGTAGACAATTTTAATCTTTGGAAATTGTTACTCGGATAAGAAATGCCAATAGCAATGATACCTAACTGTATAATTTTAAGTGACATTGAAACCTAGCAGTGCTGATCATTGGTTTCAAAAATCATTTATTTTCGTCGCCTACAGATTTGAATTTATCATACCTTCTGTTTAAGATTTTATTTTAAAGTGTTTTTACCTATTTAAGTTTTGGCATCAATTGTAGTAAGTATATAAGGTTTTGAAATGGCGTTACCGAGCACAAAAAGAATAGATTTGACGAAAATAAATAATTTCGTATGTTTGTTAAGGACTTGCCTGTTTAGTTCCTGTACAATACTTTTACTTAATACTTAGTAACATATACTTTGAAATATCCAGCAATTAAAGCTGTTAAATTTATTTGTAAACTTGTTTAACTGTATTTTACGTGTTGTATAAGGTCCTTATATTAAGTGGAAAAAGGCTGTATACTAGAGAAGAGTATAAGTTACTTAAATAGATACTATCGAACCGTATTATGTATCTGTGATAATTAAGTTTATTGCTTAAACTTTAAATGAGTTACAAATTGTGTGGTGGTAAAGATTTCTTTAAAATTTATATTGACTTTTATTTACATTGATCACAAACACTTATCATTATTGTTAACATATCAATTAACGTAATTCTTCTTATCGAAATCTTTTTTGCTTTCAAGTTGGTGATCATGAAATAAGCATTGGACCAAATTTTTGCAAGGATAACTTACTAGCATTATTAGAAGGTAGGCCAACATAGCTGCTAGGACGGAAGTTCCTAATAAGTTGTAAAACTGTAAATTAAAAAAAAAACTAACTTTAACTTTATTTTTAATAAATCCCGACATACTTAAATAGATAAGCAATAACTTGACAAGAACTTTGTTTTTTCTTTGAGAACTTATACCTGAATTCACAGAATTATCTTAAACAAAAAATATACAAATTTACTTACCGAACCTCTTGGAGAAAAGTATCCAACCGTGACTCTTGAAGAATAGATCATATCCACAAGAGGAGAGTGAACGATATACATCGCAAAGGAAAGTTTACTTAGTATTTTGAAACATTTCAGGGAGAGAAACCAATTTACAGGCCCTGAAAATATGCCTCATTTTAGCGCCATCTAGCACAATTGTAGAGAAATAATATAGTGGTGGTAGCGTCTGAGAACCAATGTTGGGCCGTTTTCAGGTGGTTTCAATAAGGGTAACAGTTGATAAGGATGCTATTGTGTGAGTTCTAAATAAATTGTATAGATGGCGTGATTAGTCAATTTTAATTGTCAAAAAAAATCGGACATTCCTACTTGCACTTGCGTGGAACGTTAAAACGGTGGGGTAGCTTAGATATCTTTCATATCAGTGTACATCACAGTTTTCATGTATGATGATAGTCGATTTTAGGCAGATTTTTTATTTTCTTTGTGCAAAAATACTTTAATATAATATAGCATTCATATAAGGCCAGGCTGTTTGTCTAGTACGGTAGTCATTAAGCCATGTCAAAGGCCCTTAGGGCGGCTTGACAAACTCTCGACACCAGAATTGGCCACTCTCAAGAAGACGAAAAAGATATAACGCCAGTAGGTACCTCCATATCCATGATGACATGCTAGTGTCATCCATCCAACAATCAAAGCCCAAGCCGGTCTCATAAAACTATTGACAAGATTGTCCACAATTTGATTGTCCCAGTCAAACTGCACTATAGCATGATTGATCCAAGTTATAAAACACATTAATGCAAATGCAGTGCTCCAAAGCAGTCTTACTTTCAACTAAAACAGAATAAGAATAAGGATCGTATGTATGTATACTTACATATTTTCAGAGTGTCGTATGTTACAGAAAATAATAAGATTAGGTACTTAGCAGTATTAACATATACATTTTTTAAAAGTGAACCCATTAAAATGATTTAAGTTCATCCGTCAACTTATGTAATGCCTCACAATATTTATTCATAAATGAAGTAGTGTAAGATTATCTGTTGAACTCTTAAAAGGTTTTACGCAAGTGGTAGTTTGCATAACCCTGTTGAGTTTTAATTTATATTACTAATTCTGGGTTAACAATAAATAGTATAATAATCGGGAGAAAAAAACCTTTGATATACGTATTCTCTGATTACGATAAAGATGCAAGATGTGTCCATAGATGATTCCTACAAAGAAAGGCGGTGATCGAGTTACAGTGTGGACATAATACTTTTCATTATAAGCCGCTGATGATTGCCTAAAAAAAATAGGTTATTAACTGACGGTCTTATTTTATAAAAAGGTAATGAACAGGTTAAAATGTTAAATAATGTCACTTCTATTATTACATAGCACTAAACAGCTCCACAAATTTTCGAGAAAGTTATGGGGCCGATCATAATTCCCTTAGTCAGTTTTATATCTAATCTCTATTTAATAAGAAACTTAATGGGTACCTATACACTATTTTATTATACTTATTTTTGGTATACATAAACTTACATAAAGGTAAAAACTGACGACTGGACGTTTAGAGAGAAACTGTAAGCGGTAGCGCCGACAAGTGACAATATCAACGCAGTTGAAAGAGATATGCAAGCTATATGCTTTCTGCCAAATGTGAGCCAAAATAATACAAATGGAGAAAACGTGTAAAGCTGCATGTCGATTGCTAAGTAATAGGTGTGTGGTAGACACTGAAAAAATAATGACTAATGTATACATATAGTGAAGGAAAACAAATTAAAATAATTCAATACAATGTTCAAGATCACTATCACAACTTTTTATAGAAATAAACCACACTTCATTCCGCTAGTTGCAATTATTGTGCTTAGAATTCAACTCCCATTTTGTGAAAAAAAAAGGTCATATAAAAATACCGTGATTTAAATGTTATATTACCTAGTCAGGTCATAAGTATTGTCACACAGTAAAAACTTTTCTTTTAGAATGCTGGCCACTAAAAAGTTTATTGAATTCGAATTTCGAATTGTTCATGAAAATAAAAATGTATACATTTTAGAATTTTACTCATTTTTAAATATGGAGTGGACGCTTAAAGAAGACCGTGTTGCAGTTATTGCATTGCATCGTTGCGGTTACGCGCCAATTCAAATTTTTGACATACTGAAAAATTTGAATATAACCAAAAGATTCGTTTATCGTACCATCAAACGATACAATGAAGACTCTAGTGTAGATGACAGGTCAAGAAGTGGTCGCCCACGGTCTGTTAGGAGTCCAGCAGTGATAAAAGCTGTGAAGGCGCGAATTCAAAGAAATCCCAAACGTAAGCAGAAACTGTTGGCCCTTCAGATGGGGTTAAGCAGAACCACGGTGAAAAGGGTGTTTAATGAAGACTTAGGACTTCGGGCATATCGAAGAAAAACAGGACATCGTTTGAATGCTCGTCTAATGGACCTGAGACTGAAGAGATGCCGCGCTTTGTTGAAGCGGTACGCGGGAAAAAAATATCGGGAAATTCTTTTTTCGGATGAAAAAATTTTTACCGTAGAAGAGAGCTACAACAAACAAAATGATAAGGTGTACGCACACAGTAGTGAAGAAGCGAGCAAACGTATTCCGCGTGTCCAACGAGGGCATTTTCCATCCTCGCTCATGGTATGGTTGGGAGTTTCTTATTGGGGCTTAACAGAGGTCCATTTTTGTGAGAAAGGTGTAAAAACGAATGCAGTTGTGTATCAAAATACAGTCCTGACGAACCTTGTGGAACCTGTTTCTCATATCATGTTCAATAACAAGCACTGGGTATTCCAACAAGATTCGGCGCCAGCTCATAGAGCGAAGAGCACACAAGACTGGCTGGCGGCGCGTGAAATCGACTTCATCCGGCACGAAGACTGGCCCTCCTCCAGTCCAGATTTGAATCCGTTAGATTACAAGATATGGCAACACTTGGAGGAAAAGGCGTGCTCAAAGCCTCATCCCAATTTGGAGTCACTCAAGACATCCTTGATTAAGGCAGCCGCCGATATTGACATGGACCTCGTTCGTGCAGCGATAGACGACTGGCCGCGCAGATTGAAGGCCTGTATTCAAAATCACGGAGGTCCTTTTTAATAAACTTTATTGTCATAAGAATCTATGTTTTGTTAAGTTCATTTTGGTATATAAATGGTGACATAAAGAATAAAGTTGTTTCAATTATTTTATATTAAACATGTGACAGAATTTATGACCTGACTAGGTATTTAGATATGTTCACTCTTACCTACAGTTCGCCTGAATTTAAGCAACGTTATAATTTAGTATCTATGTTCCTAATTTTTACGCATTTATATAATATTTATATATACGCACCATTTGACCTGGGTTGACCCAGTTACTAACAAAAAATAAAGTAGAAACCCAATTAACTCTGCAAAGTTCCACTTCTTCTTGCACAACAGACCAGTCTGGCCCATCAGATATCCGATTCAATACAGACGCTTGAATCAAAACCATTGCAGCTAATATGGGAAGTATCCTCACAATACGATTGAAGTATAAAGTTAGAATATCTTGTACGAAATTTGCTGGAAATTTGAGCATTATTAATCATTTCCCGGTGAAGGAAAGTAACGTGAATAAATCTATACGTTTAAAGAACACAAAACCCAAGAACATGTATTTGGCGTGGAAGGATTTGAGCACCAACCACGATGTATTGACCAAGATAACTTTTTCAATGAATGTGTTCTAGAGGAAGGCACGTACCTTAGCAATAAAGAATACGACGCGAAGAGAGAGCAATTACAAATCATAGAAGTAGTACAGTTTGCAGTACAAAATAAAAGACTACTAGATTTAGCTATTATAATTACTACTTACATTTAGTCAATTTGCTGGAGCTGTTGTATATCAACAGCAGCCCACTCATCATCAGAAATGTGTCGACTACTATGTTTGGGCTCATTGTTATCCATAGTCCTTGTAGTGATACGATCCACTTATTTATAGAAGTAAATAAAATTGAGTTAAAAGGGTATTATGATATTATAATAGGACACCATTTAATAAAAATAAAAATATTGGTAAGCACATTATTTTGTTCGTTTTCCAAGTCACTACAAAAGATTGTCGTTTTTTTATTATGGTAGGAGAAATGGGGGACCGAAAGTCAATTAGGCTAAGTTTTATACTGACAATAGTGTTAGTAAAAGAAGCATTAAACAAATACTTACATTAACAAAACCGTATTCATTGATCATTTTATGATCAGTTGCATGCGTGTGATATGCCATGACCCAAAGCATTGAAATGGTTCTAATTCCATGGAGACATTCAATAGAAAACTTTGTAGGTACATAACTGACTAAATCTCGAGTGTTTGAGTAGATAGAAAAGGATTTGAAAACTAGATTCATATCTTCAGGATCTAAAATATTAACAAACATCGTAAGATATTATACGATAACAGTAACTAATTATAATACAATAGACTAAACTCCTATTTTTATGTATTTTCTTTTCTAAAGTTTATTTTGTAAGTAAGGGATTCTAATAGTTCGATAGTTCTAGTTTAAGTTAAAAGACAGATTATAATTTAAGTTAAGTGTGAGTTTTATTTAAATTGAAACCCTAAAAGTTACAAAAAAAGTGTGTCTTACCACTCAAGAGTACTTTGGCGTGATAGACGTCGTAACATGTGCTTGCAAGGACTAGTATAATAAGAACTAAAAATACAACACTGTAAAAAAGCGTCAGAAATTTTTATTTACAATCAATAATAATTGATATTTTAACCTGAAACTGAAACTTGTTAACTAATCTTTGAAAATTGGGAACCTGGATTTATGAATTGGAGGACCAAGATAATTATTAAGATATTTATTTTATAAGTTTTCACTTCAAACATTTGATTCGGGATTCTTTTTATATCAAGTTTGCACTGATTAAACGAGGACATAATGATTATGAAATAAATTTACTCTCAAAGGTAATAGTTATAATAATATTATAAACCTTGTATAATAGATATTCAATACTAAACAATATAGGTATATACACTAAACTTAAAAAGAGTATGCCCATTCAACCTAAATTTAAAACATCCACATGTGGTATGGAGCCACGAACGCTGGCTGCATGAATAGTAATAATGATAAAATTAATCAAATATATACGTACATGACGAGATAATCAGCAAACACCCACTGTTTATCATTCGGAAGGCGACAATAAAGATTAGTAAGCCCCAAATCAGTTGAATCAACATTAACTTGCAGCAACTCACTGACAACTTGATGCGTCGTGCAAGTTTTTGGTATACAAATGGCTAGATTTAAACTTCTAGTTATGTGGACGTTGTTAGACATCAGCCTGTGAAATAAGGTAAAACAAATATACAATAACTATATTTCTTATTATTTGTTTGACTGTTTTTAAGAGCTATAGCAGCACCGTGCTTCGTTTCCTATGTTATTTGCAATGTTTCCTATTTTTTTTTATTCATTAAATTGTTAATCACTAAATTAGAGACATTATTGGTCAAATTTATATTGATGTGGTTGATATAACCAGCAAATTGACTGCTCTGTTAGCTTAGTTGGTAGTGGCTCTGCCTTCTAATCCAGGGGTGCGGGTTCGATTCCCGCGTAACACAAGTAATTATGAATATTTAAATTTGTAATTATTTGTGTTGAGTCTGGTCGTTTCTATGTATAATAAGTATGTATTTACAAAAGAAAAGTATATATGTATTATATCCGTTATCTAGTACCCATGATACAAGCGTAAGCTTAGTATGAGGCTAGATGGCGCTGTGTGATATGTCATGTTTTTTTTTTTTTTATAAAATAAGTAAGTCAATTTACCTGTAGAGCCAGCCATATTTTTCAATCATTTGTGCAAGTATGTTTCTCATTTCAGACCTGTGCTTTGTCGTTGTACTAATATCTTCAGAAGGACTATCAAAATTAGGCCAAAAAAGATCAGATATTTCAGGTAATGCAAGTTCATGCATAACTTTTTGTATAGAAAAGCTAATAGAACAAAATTTGCCTTCAACAACAGAAGACCTTGAAATCTCATGCTTTATACTTAGACATTGGTAATAGTTGCCGTAGTCAACAGAATTGCCTTCAAGAAAGCAAAGAGGTGTTCTGGATCCTGCATCTAAAACTAGACCAAGAGATTAAATTGATTAATCAAACCTATTAGAATAACTAGAATAGGATGTTGGTGCTACTCCGGAGGCGGCCCATCAAGGTCAACATCGCCTACAAATCGTTTTATCCAAACCATTCCTTCTTCTTATCGAATGAGAGTGGCCAACTGTGGTGTCGAGAGTTTATCAAGTCGCCCTAAGGGCATGTGACATGGCTTAACGACTGGCAAAAAATGTCAATACCATTTAGTGGTTATTTTATACTATACTAGCTGTGCCAGCGACTTCGTCCGCGTGGAATAGTTATTTTGGGCATCATATTTATTTTTGCAAACAAGCTCTTCAGCTTTATAAATTATAGCCGTTACCCATGACTTGAACCGTTTTCGCAGCGCACGCAACGGAAGCCCTCAAACATGAATAATTTTCCCCGTTTTTTCCAGATTTTCCATTTTTTTTCGCTCCTATTAGTTGAAGCGTGATGTTATATAGCCTAAATTATATTTCTCAGCTTAATTCTTTGCGATTTTTTACATGTTGTAGTCCTGTCCCATGTCACAGCCTTCATCCACGATTGGTTGAGAGGTTATTTTTCTCACGTTGGCGGCATTGACGTTTGCGGTTGTCTGCCTGTTCAGTGTGTGCGGCCCTCATTACTTCATTCGTGTTTCCGTGCTCATTGCCTTCGCACGATATATATAATATATAAAAGAAAGTGAACATGGGGAAACGAAAAATTGCAGCGGACGATAAAATCAGATCAAAAATTCAAAAACTCCAACAAAAGTTGGAAAAATCAAGACGACGGCGTATTATTTCATCAGAAAGTGATTCCGAAGGTTAGTTGAATATATAGTTAATGAACTTTTTCCGTCGTGAAGTAATTGTGATGCGTACTGCCATGAAGGGCTGTTACTTTCACTACATATTTCTTCCATGATAAATAATAAAGGAAATGTGATGCGTATCTACCATGAAGGGTTTTTACTGTCACAATATATTTCCTTTCGTATGATGCGAGACGCCAAAGGGGCTATCTCTGTCATTTTAAATCTACCCACAATTTTATTAAATAAAATATTTGGAATACGTTCCAGAATGCGAGGATGGACGAGTAACTGATCCATCGCGAACGATGACAGCAACACCCGAACGTTCCTTCGAAGTGCCGAGTTCCCCTGAACCTGGACCGTCGCGCGCTCGGTCGCCCACGCCGGCGCGCAACTCGCCGAGCGCCGCGGCGCCTGATGTACCTGCTCCTGATGAAGATGAGCAGCTGGACCTCGACATTCTGGCGCTATTGGGAGATGCGCCTAAACCAGATACGAAATTTGGTAAACCAATACATAAAGATATAGCTTCTAGGTGGGAAGATATTTTGTCAAAAGGGATGGCAAAGGATGTTAAGGATAAAATTTTTACGGAATACTTAATTCCGGAGAACTGTCCTTTGCTATTAGCTCCAACGTTAAACCCGGAAGTAAAAGCAGCGTTAGCAGAAACTTTAATCAAAAGAGACATGGCCATGTACAACAAACAAAAACAACTTGGTATCGCCTTAGCCGCGCTAGGACGCGCAGTCCAGTTGATATTGGCTAAATCAGATCACAACAACATATTGAAACCCATCAGTGACGCATGCCGCGTCTTATGTGATAGTCATAACGCCGAGACAATGACGCGTCGTGGGTTTGTTATTTCATCAACCAAATCTGAACTCCGCGAAACGCTGCGAGAATCTAAAAGAGACGCCAAGTTGTTTGGCGACAGCCTCGCCGAAAAAATAAAATCTGCAAAAACGATCCAAAAATCAAGCGCAGACCTAAAGCCAACATCCAGGGTTTTTAATAAAAACAATTTCAGTAAAATTCCAAAAAACGGCAAGCGGCCGCAACAAAACGACAACTGGAGAGGTCTGCCTCGAAAAATTCCAGCCAGACCAGAGGCAGAGAGGCAGCGGCCGGCGGCGGCGCAGCGTCCACCAGCCACGTGGAGCAACGGCTATCAACAGCGGGAGGTAGCAGACCGGCCGAAGGCCGCGCGACCCAACAGGAGATATTAAATAACGAGGTACATTACTCTGGTCGTCTTCGTCACTTTGTATCAGAATGGCGCCACATTACTAATGACTCTACTATTTTACAATGGCTAGCTGGGTATAAAATCCCTTTTCATTCAACACCATATTGTAGCCATAAACCTAACATTTATCCAAAAAATATACAAGAACATGATGATTTTACACGAGCGATAATATCTTTACTGAACAATAAGGCTATTTCTAAATGCAATCACACTAAAGAAGAGTTCATATCGTCTGTATTTTTAGTTCCAAAGCCAAACGGAGGCAAACGATTCATTTTAAATCTTAAGTGTTTAAATAAATTTATAGACCAAAGTCATTTTAAGATGGAGGATTACAGAACGGCTTCAAAACTCATGACAAAAAATTGTCATATGGCTACAATGTACGTTAATAACTTTATTTACAATAATAAAATATAAAAACAAGGAAAGAAAAACTAAACACTCTACTTCTAACTACTACAAATAGGGGCACTTAGAAAATCTTTAGAAAAGCCTAAAGATAATCTAAGTGCTCCAGCCCACTACCAGAGGGCAGCGTGCCCAGCATACTGGCCGCATTACCACGCTGGATGGCAATGCTGATACGTTGAGCCAGAAAAAGGCCAGCATTTTGGTCATGCGTCGCGTCAACCAAGCGCTCCGAGAGGTTTTGGAAAATAGTATGGGCTCCCGGACCCCACGGCCCCAAAGTCTCGACTCCAAAAGGCTCAAATATGTAACCTCGGCCGAGGTTAGCATATTTGCGTCTCTTGTGATGCTCGGCAATAATAGCCGCCGCTCCAGCCCGACACCGTGTCAAAGACAGATGAGACGGCGCCAATGTGTCGACGCAAGTTGCGTCCCACACAAGGGGCCGACCCAACTTCCAGGGCACAAGAGTCATACCGTCAGGTCTTTTTCCATCGTCACGTGCTACAATTGGCTACAATTGATTTAAAAGATGCATATTTTTTTGTTCCCGTTCATGACGATGATAAAAAGTATTTACGTTTGAAATATAATGATGTCTTGTATGAGTTTAACTGCTTACCTTTTGGCTTATCGACTGCGCCTTTTGTCTTTACAAAATTACTAAAACCGGTCATGGAATATTTACGAAGTAAGGGTCTTACATCTGTAATTTTCTTAGACGATATACTTTGTATTGGTAGAAATTACGATGAGTGTGAACAAAACACAACGTTTACAAAACAGTTACTTGAAAGTTTAGGTTTTATAATAAATCGAGAAAAAAGTTGCCTGACACCGAATATACAATGCAAATTTCTAGGTTTTATATTTGATTCTAAAAATATGTCTTTAACATTGCCAGATGATAAAAAAGTTAAAATTAAACAACAATTAGAATACTTTGAGCGTGTTAAAAAATGTAAGTTAAGAGATTACGCAAGTTTTTTGGGGCTGTTAACTTCAGCATGCCCAGCTGTACAGTATGGCTGGTTACACACCAAACTACTTGAACGTGTAAAGTACCTGTGCCTACTTGATAATCCTGATTATGAGCAATCGATCAATATACCTAGCTTTATAAAGAGTGACATTACGTGGTGGATCAGACACATAGATACAGCTTGCAATCCATTCCGTTTTAACGATTTCAAGTTAGAGATATTTTCAGACGCTTCAAAAACCGGATGGGGTGCATATTGTGAAAATAGAGAATGTCACGGCTTTTGGAAAGATGCTGAAAAAGTTCGCCATATCAATTTCCTCGAATTGAAAGCGGCTTTTTTCGCACTTAAAGTATTTAGTAAACAATTTTATGATTGTGAGATTTTAATTTGTATAGATAACGTGACTGCTATCGCATGTATTAATAGAATGGGAAGCGTTCAGTATCCTCACCTCAATGAGCTATCCAGAGAGATATGGGATTGGTGCGAATATCGCAAATTGTCAATAGTTGCATCTTACATTAACACAAAGGAAAATACAGAAGCCGATTCATTGTCTAGAAAAAAATTTTCAGACACTGAGTGGGAATTGTCGAATAAAGCTTATAAGAGTATAGTTAAAAACTTTGGGCTACCTACTGTAGATCTGTTTGCCAGTAGGTGTAATTCTAAGTGCCCTAGGTACATATCTTGGAAAAATGATCCAGATGCTTATGCTGTAGATTCATTTACAATCTCATGGTCTGATGTATTCTTTTATGCTTTTCCTCCATTTGCATTAATCTTAAAAATGTTGCAAAAAATTATTCACGATAAAGCTGAAGGTATAGTAGTAGTACCAATGTGGCCATCTCAACCTTGGTTCCCTATTCTCCAAAAAATCGCGATATCCAATCTACTATATTTTGGCCCAGATATTAAATTACTGAAATCTCCTTTCAGAGTACCCCACAAGTTGCACAAGACGCTTACCCTGGTTGCCGTGAAATTATCAGGCAGACGTTACTGAGCAGATCCTTGTCGCATAATTCAATCAATATTATATTAGCATCACTTTCTCAAAATACATACAAACAATATGATGGATGCATAAAAGCTTGGCTAAATTATTGTAGTGAAAATAATTTAAATTATTTGAATTGTTCTACTACTGTCATTATAAACTTTTTAACAATCATTTTTGAGAACGGGGCTACCTATGGTACCATAAATTCATATAAATCGGCGCTATCACTAATCCTGGGGCCTAATATTAATGATATAAGACTCAAACGATTTATGAAGGGTGTATTTAGACTTAAGCCTCCAAATCCAAAATATGATTTGACTTGGGATCCAAACCAAGTATTAAATTATTTAAGTCAATACTGGCCCAATGAAAGTTTGAATTTAGAGGTACTTTCAAAAAAGACTGTCACGTTATTAGCATTGGTAACCGCACATCGGGTACAAACGCTATCTCTTATAAAGTTAAATAATATTAAAATTTATGATTCCAAAATCAGTATAATAATCACTGATCTAGTTAAAACGTCGAAATTAAACAGTCCACAAGCTGTATTACACTTGCCATTTTTTAGAGAAAAACCTGAAATCTGTCCAGCTAAGGCTCTTATGTCTTATATAACAAATACTCATCAGATCCGGTCTAGTAATCGAAATAATTTGTTTATTAGCTATAGAAAACCTCATAGAAAGGTTACTTCTCAAACAATAAGTCACTGGATTAAAGATATTCTTGACAAAAGTGGTATTGATACATGTATTTTTAGCGCGCATAGTGCTCGACATGCGTCTACCTCTGCAGCTAGTAGATTAGGTGTGAATATTGATTTGATAAGAAAAACTGCAGGCTGGAGTCAATCATCTGCAGTGTTTGCAAAATTTTATAAAAGAGATCTGATTGTAGATAATTCAACACAGTATGCTACGGCAATTCTTTCGGACGCTAATAATTTGTAATAAATATGCAATAAACGAAAATAAATGATTAAATATTTTTTGTAGTTTAAATTAATAGCTCTGAACATCCTACAACATGTAAAAAATCGCAAAGAATTAAGCTGAGAAATATAATTAATGATCAAACGAACTTACCTGTACGTGAAGTTCGATCATAATTATATGATCAGCTTAATTCGAAGCGATTTATAGTAACCCTCCCCAAAGTAGTTATTTCTATCCCTTCCCTTAGAAAATATTTAATAATAATTATTTTTTAATCTTTAAACAAAATGAAGTAAAGAGGGCCGCACACACTGAACAGGCAGACAACCGCAAACGTCAATGCCGCCAACGTGAGAAAAATAACCTCTCAACCAATCGTGGATGAAGGCTGTGACATGGGACAGGACTACAACATGTAAAAAATCGCTTCGAATTAAGCTGATCATATAATTATGATCGAACTTCACGTACAGGTAAGTTCGTTTGATCATTAAGCCTTCCTCGATAAACGGTCTATTCAATACAAAAATATTTTTTCAATTCGCACCAGTAGTTCCTGAGATTAGCGCGTTCAAACAAACTAACAAACAAACTCTTCAGCTTTATAATATTAGTATAGATTGAAGCGGCCGTAACTACTTTTTCAAGTAAGGATAGCATGCTAGCGTTAGTACTTTAGCATGCTAGTGTTTCTAGCTTCGTAAATAGCTTGTAGAAACCAATTTGTAGACTGAAACTGTACGGCCCTAAGTCAAGATCTTGTGAAAACTATGATGATAATATTAGTAATATTATGAAACTCACACAATCCCAGTAGTTCGGTCCTATTACGCATCAAATATTGCATTTGAGTATGACACAATGTTTGATCTAATACCTTGATGTATAGATCTGGGTCAAAAGCCATCTTATTGTTTGGTATTTCAGGTGCATCAAAGTTAAAATCATCATTCATAGTAAAAAACGATAAAAATATAAGATACATTTCTAAATTTAGAGATTTGTCACTGACGGAACACTCAGATTTTTTTTATTTTCTTGATTTATCTCAAAATTTCAAATATATTTTCTTATGTGATGATTTCAAAATTTATTTAATGAGTACTTTGACACTTCACAAATTACATTAATAACCATTCTTCATTCAATTTCTCTTTAAATACTCAGAAAATTTTTACTTTCCATATCTCTATAGAAAAATGCTTATGTAATTAGCAATAAAAAGCAAGTGCTCATTCAAAAGGCACTTTATTGCAGTCATCATGCAATAACAATTCATAGTGATGTAATTTTTTTAAATTTAGGTGAGTATAATATTTTTTCGTTTATTATATTAGTATCACAGTAACTAGAAAATATTGGCAATTTAAGTTAAACTTAATAAATATCTTCCTAAAAGATTAATCAAATTTTATCCCATTTCTTTCTGGGTGTTTTCGATTTTTCGACGATTATTATTTCCAATTGGTTTCCGATCTGAAAAGAATTGAATAAGATAATAAGGGTGTCTCAGCGCCGATTTTAAACTTAAAACACGAATTTCTCGGGAGCCTGCGGGGCTAGCGGGAGGGGAGTGGTAGCGTTCGGTCGGTGACGAGACTTGAGTCTCGCGACAGACTTGAGTGGAGCCACGAATTGCGCCGATCGCGCCCGACTATAGCCGAGCGCATCGAGTTGGACCCGCAATGGTTGATACGAGCGATAGCGGCGGAGCTGTTAAAATTGATGTTAATTGTTTAAAACAACGATTAAATAAATTGATTATAAATTTTAATTATTAAATGGTTCGCGCGTAATAAATAAATATATACAATATTATTGGTAACAAATATTATTTGTTCTTGTGTAATATTTGCTGACCAATAGTTTATTATTTAATTGAAACTAAAACCACTTGGAATTGATTTTATTGATTTTTGGACGGGTCCGCGCGTTCAATCGAAATCGCTCGCGTTGATCCCGTTGCACTTGCGATTGACTTGTATTATCGTTTCCACACCACTCTAAGAAGTCGATAATATTGGCGCGTTTTTTATAGTGGTATCCTCGATAGGCCTACATCCACTACTACTACACTCTCTGAAACTATACAAATAACAACATTAATTATTTTGGTATTTTCGTAGCCACAAATCTTCTTAAGGAGGATTAAACACCACAAAGGATTAAACACCACAAAGGATTTTTTGACCGCGAGAAGATCTGGAATCGAAACAAGACCGAGTTAAAAAGGGTTTGCAAAAACTCTATGATACTGCTTCGACGAGCGGTGAAGACTTGGATCGGCTCTTTCAAATGATTAAACAATATCAAGCGACGTTGGACGCGGCGAAAACTATGCGTGAGAACAGTTCTTTCGCAAGGGCAGAACCTCCTTCCAACAAACGAAAAATGGAGCCACAAAGAAGATTTGTGGCTACGAAAAAACCAAAAATACAATCTTCATCTGCAATAGTCGTTCCCTCTAAAGAAAAGCAACAGGAAATTGCAATAAGTTTGATGAACAATAGTAAGATTGTGTTTTCCTGGAATAACGATGAAGATTTCGCGGATGATACGTAATTCTTTATTCAATTGTTGTTATTTTGAATGTTTATTATTGTTTCATATTGTTTGATTAATTAGTTTTATTAATATTTTTAGTTAATTCAGTTTAGTATATTATTTGTAAGGTTGTATATATTCTAGTTTATATAGTTGTTGATATTATGTATTTTTAAGTTTATTATAAGGTTTAGTTTTTAATTAGTTACGATTACTGCTCTGTGTTATGTAAGTTGTTGTGAATAAACGATACAAGTTTTAATATTGTTATTTGTATAGTTTCAGAGAGTGTAGTACTAGTGGATAATAGTAGGCCTATCGGTGATACCATTATAAAAAAAACGCGCCAATATTATCTACTTCATAGAGTGGTGTGGAAACGATAATACAAATCATTAAAATCGATTGCAAGTGCGACGGGATCCGCGCGAACCATTTTGATCGAACGCGCGGACCCGTCCGAAAATCAATAAACCAATTCCAAGTGGTTTTTAGTTTTAATAAAATAATAAACTGTTTGTCAGCAAATATTACACAAGAACAAATAATTATTGTTAACGAGTTATTTGTTATCTTATATTTCATAATCAATTAATTTAATCATTGTTTTGAACAATAACATCAATTTTGACAGCTCCGCCATTTCGCTCGCTTCAACCATCGCGGAGCCAACTCGATGCGCTCGGCTATAGTCGGGCGCGTTCGGCGCTATTCGTGGCTCCACTCAAGTCTGTCGCGAGACTCAAGTGGTGACGAGTGCGTATTTTGTTAGTCGCGCGCGCAGTGGTCTGGCGCGCACCGCGCGTACGCAGTAGAGGTGTACTTTTGCAATAAGTTTTCGTTGAGTCAAGCACAGCGCAAGTCTTGTAACCGCTTTGAAATCAACCGTTTAAGTGACGCTCCGAGTTTCCAGTTAATTAAGTCGTGGGTAGAAAAGTTTAGAGCGACAGGATGTTTACTAAATCATTCATTTCGCCCTCGAAATAAAACTGTGCTATCGATTGAAAACATCGACCGCGTCGCCGCTGCAGTCGCAGAGCATCCACGACGATCAGTTAGAAAACATGCTGCCTCTTTGAGCCTTCACCGTTCAAGTCTTCAACGAATATTGGCCTTAGACTTAAAATTACATCCTTACAAAATCCAAATAGTTCAAAAAATCAAACCAGAAGACTACAACAAGCGAAAAATTTACTGTCAGAATATGTTAGATATTTTTTCAGAGGAAAATGGGATCGACAGTGTTTACTTTAGTGATGAGTCACATTTTCACCTCGAAGGGTACGTCAATCGTCAAAATTGCCGTTACTGGTTGTTGCTACTTTCCTCGGTCCTATTGGGATGCCTTGTCGGATGAAATAACAACTAGCTGGATTATATGCGAGTGGACTGTATAATGTATATTTTAACTAGACTGGTAGTGATGGCGCGTGCGGTGCGAATGGAATGGTACTGTCGTTCTCATTGCGCGCTTCTGTTGGCGCGCGGGCTGCCCCCTGTCGTCGTTGGCGGGAACCTCTCTCGTTGGTCGGCCGGTCCCGCCGTTATGTTGGCAGCGGGATGTGACGCTCCAACACTGGTCATCAAACAATCCAAAAGAAAAACATCAGAAAGCATTACACAGCCCCAAAGTTACTGTATGGTGTGCAATATCGGCGAAGAAAATCATTGGGCCATTTTTCTTCGAGAATGACCGAGGTGCAACGGTTACAGTGACGAGCGAGCGGTATATTGATATGATTAATTTTTTTTTTGTACCGCAACTGCAAGAAGAAGATATTGACAAGTCAAGTGTGTGGTTTCAGCAAGATGGGGCCACAGCCCACACAGCTAGGGTCTCCATGGACACACTAAAAGCGTTGTTTCCGGGTAAAATCATAAGCCGCTTTGGAGACATATTGTGGCCACCTCGATCTCCTGACTTAAGCCCAGCTGACTTTTTAAGGGGTTATCTCAAAGGAAGAGTTTATGATACCCCTCTTTCGAGTTTGGAGCAGTTGAAGGCTAAAATAACGACAGAAGTGAGAGCCATATCAGTTGACGTTCTACGACGTGTCTCTGCAAATTTGCTTGTCCGCTTTGAAGAGTGCATTCGCCGTGATGGAAGACATCTTGACGGTGTAATATTCCGTACATAAAATCCGCAACAATACATTATAATTTACAGCAATAAAAATATTTCAAATACAATTAGTTTTTTTTAATAAATATTCGAAGTTTAAAATCGGCGCTGAGACACCCTTTTTATAATAAATTATATATATATACTCGTATGTTTCATGCCAAGGCATTGGTAGTAGTTTCCCAGATCTTCAGTATTACCAGTATCTTGAAGACCGCGAGGTGTTCGTATTCCAGCGTCAGCAACTGTTGAAGGTAATTCGAGTAACGTGATGTGCTTTATTCAGAATTATTTTAATATCTCTATTTGAGAGGTGGAACACTTGAAACTCAACCGGCTTCGAAAATTTTCACAATAATATTTGAAGAGTCATAAATTTCACAATAATATTTTTCTTACAAAACGATGTTTGTGATTATTATAAATCCGTGCATCCTCTTGATATTTAGTTTTACGAATTGATTTATATTTATGTCGTAAAGTATGATATAAGTGTCAAAATACTCACATGTCCGTAAAAGATCGTGGTTATGTGGTGGTTTGTATGTTTAATAAGTATGTATTTACAAAAGAAAAGTATATAAGTATTATATCCGTTATCTAGTACCCACGACACAAGCGTTTGCTTAGTGTGGGGCTAGATGGCGCTGTGTGCAATGACCCGAAATATTTATTTATTATTATTTATTTATCATTAATCAAATAGGTACTGCATTTGTTTGTGACACATCTCTTCATCCAATGCGTCCTTGTAAAAATTTGGGTTGAATACTAATTTGTGCTCAGGTATGTCTGTTTCACTTAAAACTACACTAAAGCCTGATATAAAAATTAAATACACCATATTGTATTTTTGAAACTGTTTCACTTAAAACTACACTAAAACCTAATATAAAAATTAAATACAACATATTGTATTTTTGAAACCTATTTTCCTATGTGAATTTGCAAAAGTGATTCAATCAAATAAGATGTTTAATTTATATGTTTATATATTTAATAAAGGCAGATAACAAGAGATTATGGATGAATCGGTGCTCAATCACCGGGGTATGTACCGACGTCCCACCGCTTGAACCTACTAGTGGGACGAACGGAAATCTTTATTCCCGTTCGTCCCACTACTCTAAAGATTGATAAAAGTTGTAAAATAAAATATTGATTATTTTATCGTGTCTCAAAAAAAAGAACAAATATAACTATCGTTTATAACACTTTGCGGCTGCGTAACGTTCTTAAATAATTTTCCAACCCGGTTCAGTGTGTACGTTCAGATATTCGTAAACAAAACCACACGTAGGTAGTTTAGAAACTAATTTGCATTTAATTACATTAAAAAAGGAAACAAAAATTAAGCATTATAAATAATTCAATAGTTAGTTAGTAGTTCTATCAATTGTTTAATGATAAAATAGCAACCTGTTGTCTTTTAACACATTAAAGACAAAATATTTCTAGTAAAACTAAAATTTCAAGACCATCCCTTATTGACTGTCTCACTCATACCCTTACAATATAGGGCAGTAACTGAAACAAACTATCTAATATTACCAAAATTTTGCTACAATTAGATATTTAGGAGTAACAATACACAATAATTAAAAATGGGGAGCAATGGGGAGCAAAACAACTGTTTCTAAACGCACATGAAAGCTAATACACGTTGCCAGACACACACACTACTCACGAGTGGCTTGGCGATCTGGCGTGAAATCAGGATAACGAACGGGAATAAGGATTCCTGTTCGTCCCACCAGTAGGTTCAAGCGGTGGGCCGACGGGACATACCCTCAATCTCCTTTATCGTAGATGTGTTTTGATATAGGCTTACAGATAACGATATTTTAATGAATCACGGTGCATAAATTTGGAAGAATTAAAATACATTATCTATTAGGTAAACTGGTTACCAAATTTATAATTTTATAATCAGAATACTGTCTTTAATGAACTTATGATAAAAATAATAATAAAATAACCCGAATTTAATAAGTATGTGTATATTTTAAGCCGGTTATGCTATCTAAATACCTGAAAACAAAAAAATACTAAAGATAAACTAAAGATTTCCAATTAGGTACAAACTTTTGTGGATGAGTCTCATGCGTTTTATTATTACCTACTTCTAAAGATTATTTTATTTACATGTTTCAGTTGTTATTTGCTATGACATGTTGTTCCTGTGGTTGCAGCGTTTTTGTACCTGCAAAGGACGTGTTAAAATCTTTTAATTATGATAACAAAGAAGAAAATAATATTATCTTCATCTTCCTGAAACGTACAAAGAACTATCAGAGTTTCGATGCTGTTAAGAGACGCAATGCTTAGATAGAACACTTTATTGAGTAACTACCACGGTTGTTCGTCTTAAATTTCAAAAAAGATACTTTACAAGCTGCGCTCATTAGTGTTACCAACGTATGTAAATCCGGTAAAAAAATTAAGGTTGTACAGTGTTCGTCTTCATACGACATTTCAACCAAACTGCTCTGTCGTTTCACCGTAAAAGATAGAACAAACACACTAACTAACTCACTCCGCTTTTCAATACAACATGGTGTTTTCTTCTTATCGATTGAGAGTGGCCAACTCTGGTATCGAGAATTTATCAAGCTGCCCTAAAGACCTCTGACATGGCTTAATGACTGCCGTACTAGACAAACAGCCACGATCTACAAAGTAACGTGTCATCCGACCCACGGATATGGTGTAATCACTACGTATTGAATGTTCAGTGTCTTACCAGCAAATCTATTCAGAAGCCATTTGACAATATTAGTGCAAGGAGCATCCACGACCATAGTGACAATGTAAGCCACTATAAATACCAGAGTGAAGTCATTTAATAATTTCAGCGCCTGCAAGCAATGATATATATATATGATAATACGTATGATTTATGTGAATGGACGAGTATTGCCAGCGTAGAAGAACTTTTTCGCTTGGAACAAGATAGAGACAACTTCCATTAAGGAGAGGCACTAGAAGAAGTAGAAGCAATGCTAAAGCTTAGCTGGAAGCTACGAATATTTGCAAATTCCGTCAATATTGTGTTTTTGTTCATTTAGCTTATTTTTTTGTCGATTATCTAGGTGTATACGCAGTGGCTGTCTTTTATATTATTAGTTTTTTTTAAATTACTTATTTGTTCAATCAAAAAAAACTTAAATCGGGGTTTTTTGAGTTTATTTTAAGTTTAGTTAAGATACAGACTGATAATAACAATACTAAGAATTATCAAACTACCGCAACACATTAAACCTACATATCTCAACGTTGTATAAATTAACGCAAAAATGGTATAAGTTAGTCCTTATTCATAAACGTCATGGATTTGCAATTGACATAGCAGATTACCATTGAGCTAGGATTATACAGAGACACAATCTCTAACTAAAAAGTGTCCGTACAAAAAAAACTGCTTAACTCTTTCGCTCTTACATATTTCAAGAACGTGCAAAAGAGATAGGCAATCCAAAAGTCTGGTCAACGAGTAGCGTGGGCAGAGTTTTGGCTCAGACATTTTTTTCGAGCGTTTGTGACTGTATAATCCTAGCTCAATGCAGATTACATATTGAAATGTGTATCACTTACTGAAGCTGCAGGTGAAAAGAATGCAACAGATCTTCTCGAGGAATTTACCAAATAAACAAGCGGATAATGTATTACGTACATTGCAAATGAAAGCCGGCTCACTACTTTGAAACATCTTAGTGAGAGAAACCAATTTATTGGACCTGAAAAAAAAAGAAAATTATTATATGACCTTAATTCTTGAAAGTAAATAATAATCACACGTAAAAAAATGTGATTATGTCAGTGTATAAATTTGTAGATGTTTCTCTTTTAAAAGGCTCAATAACTTGTTGACCCTGATTTCCATATCAAATTCCCTATACTATCGCCATATCAAAACGGCACTACGTTGCGATGTGAAAGAGGGAAGCGGAACCAGCGGAATATCCTTTTGTATGTGCTATCTGCGTCGATCTTGTGCAAACCTCATCCAGGTTGGACCCTGGATAATATACTTTACTAACTTTTACCAAATAGCGGAACACACTTTCATTAATTGTAGTATTAGTTATTTTAACGGTTTATATCATAAAAAAATTAATACATTAAAAATACCTTATTAACCATTATATGATAGTGATGTAATGATATGAAAGAGATTAAAATTTACCTCCGTATCCATGATGGCAAGCTAGCACTATCCATCCGATAGCCAGAGCCCAAGCAGGTCTCATAAAGCTGTTGACAAGACTATCTACAGTCTGATTGTCCCAATCTATTTGTATGACAATATGATGTATCCAAATTATACAACAGAGCGTCAAAAGTGATGCACTCCATGAAATTACAACTTGAATCTGAAAAAATCAATATTTCGAATATGTTCAAAAAATAATTCAAACCATGCCTGATTGTATCGATACGTTTATAGTAACTTTACAAGGTCCTGAATTAACGCAGCATAAAATTTTACACTTGTTATTTAAAACTACAAACAGGTAAAAAAGATTCGGCCAAACTTTACTTATACGTGTTGCATTAAATTAAAAAGTAAATACAAAGCAATGCACACTAGTAGAAAACAAACAATAACCAACAATTTTATGTAGATGTTACCTTAGACATCCGCAATCCATCATTTCGGTGCAAATGCAGAATGTATCCGTAGATCATACCAATAATAAAAGGCGATGATCTGCTTAGTGTATTGACATAGTATTTTCTCATGTATATCGTACCTTCGCTGAGGCGACTGAAATTCAATTATTATTTTAGATAAGGAGATAAATAAGCTATAGTACTAATAACTTTCAAACAATAGAATAACATTAAAAAATGTGACTAAACATCCGAACTATCTCATTTAAATTAATATCAAACACAAAAATAGATAAGGTCAATCAATTAATTTGGGAGCTACAATGCCGCAGAAATACCTACAATTCCACTGATACCAACTAAGATACGATAAACGTGTATTTCCATTTTTCTTGTCAGGGATTGTTAATAATATTAAGCAAAATTATGAGACAGTTTGATTACTATGACGACTAACATTATTCATAGTAAGGACAGCGAGACTATGGAACTCTCTACCTGGAGCCCTGTTCCCAGAAAATTATAACCTAGAGGTCTTCAAATCTAGAGTAAATAGGTTTCTTCTAGGCAAGCGTGCTACATCTTAGACTATGGTGGTGCTTAACATCAGGCAGGCTATAGTAAAACGTAAGCCTATTTAATGTAAAAAAAAAAAAAAAAAAATGTATACAAAATAGGAAAGTAATCTATCTTTATATCGTTTTGGTGATCGGAAAATAAAATACCTGAAATTCAGCGCTGTAGAGTAATCTGCAGCATTAAATGAAATAGTTTAATCGAAATCATATCACGTTATATACTCATAACTGTAATTAATATATTAGAGGAAAAGCACATTTCAAGATTTACTTCGTCAATATTTTTATAATTTATAACATTTATTGAATATATATATGAAAAACATTATTACATTATTTATGAAAAAAATTCAATTTTAGGTAGTTACCTATTTTAAAGGGTAATTAATTGATTTAAATATGTATTTAAAATTAAAAATCAGCTGTAAAGAGGCATCGTCAATTAGTAGTGTCATAGAAATAGGTACCAACACTAAAAATTACAATGTACTATAATAATATTATGATAGAGGGACTATAGAGAGACAATATATAGAGACTACGTCAAATGCTGAGGTATGACATTTTCTGACGCACGGGATACATCATTGTAACGCATATATCACCTTTTTATTCTACTTGTTTTTCAACTTTTTTATGTATACATTGTTGTGTCCTGTGTGTCAAAATAATTGCCTTCTTTCTTTCTTCTGTCTTTCTGTGTTAACTTTTAGCTTAATTACTTACGCAAGAGCAATAGAAGACGCTGGTAATTTCATATTAAATATGTAAGCTGCAGCTCCAACTACCGACATCAACAAAGCTGCTACTAAAACCAGCCATGCTATGCTTTTTCTCTTACCAATGACCCAGATTAATACAAGTGGGGATAGTACGTACAGTTGCATATCTACGGCTAAATACCAGGTGTTTCCCATGCACTGAAAACAACAAAGAAGAATTAAAATTTGAACTGTAGGCTATTTTTATGTAAACATGGGGAATTTACAATGTTTTTTTATAACGGTTACCCTTACGCACGATTCACCACAGAACACCGTCTTATTCTGAAATGAGGGTTAAACAAGTTTTTTTATGCTATATTGTGTTCAATGGGGTCGTATGTACCTACTTGCTTAAAATTCAATGAAACTTACCATGTCATTAGGCGTTACCCAGTTTTGTATAAATAATAAGTTGATCCACCAATACTTTCTACATTTTTCTACTTCTTTTATAGCTACAGTCCAATCTGGTCCATCAAATATATGGTTCAATAGAGAAGCTTGGAGCAGAACCATAGTAGCCAACACCGGAAGTATTCTGGTTATTCGATTGATGTAAAATGTGGGGAGATTTCTTATAAATCGAGCTGGAAAAAACATTAAGATACAATCATATTGTGTACATGGTTGCTTGTAACCCACATTATAATGGACTAGATCAGTTTGTTAAACAATTTTGTGCTCTTACTTTTGGTAATTAAAGAAAAATAATCTTGCTTCTTCGTATAGCTATAATTATGTAAGAGGAAGTTAGCTTTTGGTATGGTTTAACTCTTTTTGCGAATATCCAAAAAGTTGTAGAAGAAAAGTGGTTGCTTTGACGTATTGAAGCTAATATATTAACTAAACGGTTTTCACTCACGTGTAAATCGCGTAAGTTGCCGCGTAAGTTGGGGGGCCGCTCGCGCGGCTGCGTGCAGTCTGCGTGCTGCCGCGGTCCCAGAACATACGTTCTGAAGATGGATGTCATAACATCCGAAACGCGTACGCGAACTTACGCGATTTACACGTGAGTGAAAACCGTTTAGTTAATATATTGATAAAATGTCTTCACAAAAGATTTAGTATTGAAGCTAGACTTAAAGGTTAGCATTAGTTACCAGTATTTGTAAAATACAATGAGCAATGATTTGAATAAAAAAAAAGTATACGGTTATTCTACGTACAGCATGTCGTGTTTCTTAGCGTGGAGTACACAAGTAACAATCCACTCATCAAGAAAAATGTGTCCACAGATATCATACTCATTGCAACCCATAGCCCTGCGGGGGATGCTAACCACTGAAATAAATATATACATGTTTTACAATATTTTTTTCATTTTTCGCAATTTCCAACAGTCTTATCAAAACGTACAAATTGTAGGTACAATTACTGCATCTTTAATATGTTACCCGGTCTCTAGACAGCTTATCAAACTCATTTTTGTAACTCAGAAGCACCCGTATCTCAGCTAGTGCAGGCAATCGCATGCGATTACCAATGTTAAGCAAATGTCAACGCGGTCAGTACGTGGATGAGTGACCGAAAAGTGGTTATCCATTTTGGGCACTTCCGTGGGTCGTATGACACGTTAAATTGTAGGTCCTGGCTGTTTGCCATAGTACGGCATTCGTTAAGCCATATCAGAGGCCTTTAGGGTGCCTTGATAAACTCTCGGCACCAGAGTTGGCCACTCATTCGTTAAGAAGAAGAAGTAACTCAGAAACAATAATAGTATGACAGTTACCACCAGGATCAACAAATACTCACCAGCAATAATTCAATTGGGTTCACCAAATTATCTGCCAGTTGGTTATGGTAAGTGTGACAGGCAAAAACCCAGATCATTGAAATCGCTCTGACTCCATCCAAACATTCAATAGTCCCTGGTACTGACCTGTAAGTCATCAGTTGACGACTGTTTGTGTAAATGGAGAATGATTTGTAGACCTGGTTCAAAGTGTCTGGAGCTAAAATGTTTAAAAAAATATAAGTTATATCTTGAGCTATCTCCAAGGACATGCATTCTTTAACTGACGGTGTATTTATGGAGTGATTTAACGGTGTGCCAGTTCGATTCCAAAACAAGAACGTTTCACCTAGAACCACAGTGTTTGATGATTCTGGCGGTCTGGTGACCAAATAATATAATCCCGCTTAGAATAACTGACCCTTCAGGAATATTTCTTTCCGTTTCAGCAAAAAACCTGAACATAGAAGACATAACAAATAGAAAATTGTGTAAACTTTAAATCTAAGTATAACATAACACTCATCACGCAAAAACGGCTGAACGGATCATCATGATTTTTGGTATGTACATAAAATAGATTCTAGTAGGTAGGTGTAAGGTCTAAGGAATGTCATAGGCTAGTTTTTATTTTGAAATAATGCAAGCAAAACTACGTGTGTCCACTAGTTATTAATATCTAATTTTTATATTTGAAAGTAGTAACTCACCTTTCTTGAGTATTACTGTTTGATAGACGTCGTAGAATGTGCTGATGGCAACCAGTAACAGAAGTAATAAAAAACTTGATCTGAAATATGAAACGTATTAATTTTATTTTAAATAGATTTAGAAAAAGAAGAATCTAGAAGTCAAGTTTCAGAGTTTTCAACCGCTGTAAGGGTCTCTGACATGACGATGGATTAAGTATTGTCTTAATCCAGAAATTATTGCCCGTGTCTTGTTTTTTTTTGTCTTGTTTTTGTAAACGATACTTACAAAGCAATATAATCTGCTACTACCCATAGTTTATCTTTGGGAAGTCGACAATAAAGATCAGTGTACTCCGAAGCAAACTTTTCAGAATCAATACCAGAAACTTCACGTATAAATTGACGAGTTGTACAAGTTTTTGGTATACAGACTGCTACATTCAGTGTTGAAACAAATGGTTTTTTTCTGAAAAAAAAAACATAATAATTAAAGAAGCTTTACCCATTATCTTACAGCTATTGTACAATTTGTACGAACTATATTGATTTTATTTAAAAACATACTTTAATCTAGATCAAAAACAAGTGTTCATATGTAGGTACATAGGTACCTATATGCCAAATCTTGGTAATTTATAAAAAGTGGTTTTACTATAAGAAAAAAGAATAAACAAACAACAATAATAAATATTACCTTTGAGTAAATCCAGTATGTATTCTGATATGTTCATACTGAATCAATAGTTTCTGATCATCATGACTCAGTGAATTATTTCTTGTATTCAGCATTAATGTTAAGCCGTCTGAATTAAAAAAATCAGGGAAAGCCCTAATTTTCAATAAAGGTAGCTCTATAGTGCAATATTTGCCTGTAATAGTAGATGTTGATATCTCTTGTCGAATACCAAGGCATTGATCGTAATTTCCCAAATCAACTGAGTAAAAAATGCTCTCCATGACTTCTCGTGGTAATCGGATACCGGCATCAATAACTGAAAAAATACCTAAGCTGTAATTAACATTAACATATGCATATTTCAAAACAACATTCAAGGCCAGAGAGGTCGTGATTATTTGGTTAAAATATCAAAAATAGAACAAAACGCGTATTTGTATTTGTTTCGTAAAATGCACAACTTGGCCATTTAAGTTCCAGTGATACTCCGAGTCCTGCTGAGCCTTTTACTTGTAGAGCCATTGTAGGGCTTATGAAAAGCGCTATGTAAGTCTTGATGGCCAGTAATTTTATCAGAAACAATGCCGTTCAATGTACACTATCTCTCTTTGAGTCGTATTTCCTCGTGACTGTGGGTCGTGACTGCCCGCAGTATTCATTCGTTAGGAGAGTTCTCTTCGGCAGATACATCGTGGTGGGCGCCCAGGTCCTTCCACGGTAGACACGTGTCCTCAGATATTGTGGTCTTCAAACGTGTCGGTTTCCTCACGACGTTTTCCTTCACCGCTAAGCGAATGCAAATCCACAAATAGCTTGAAAATACAATTGGTGTAAGGCTGGATTCGAACTAGGATGCGTCTGGATGAAAAGCAGACACTGGAACTCCTGAGCCACACTCGCTCCTAGTAGTAGTACTCGCTCGCTTTTAGTAGGTATACCACTGATATGTAACTAAGTTATGTTTAACCTCGAGCTACATCCTTTAATTTTAATCTAAGAGTTATCTACTTTACAAAGGTGGGTCATTTAAAGTCATATGCAGGTACAGTCGCACCACTAATCCAATCAGCCACCGCACCTAAGAAAACTGCTTGTGATGAAACATTATGATAAAAGGTTAAGAAGTGCTATTTATTTTAACTATCATAGTTCTTTGCAATTTTAGTAACTGTAAATAGTAAATACATGTTTATTGATAAATATTGTATCCCACTGCCGACGTTAACATGTGTTTTTTGTGCAAATGATTACAATTTTTCAGGCAGAAACAAAAAGCGATAATCTGAAGGCCTTCTTCATTCGAACATTCAATATTCAACTTACTTTTTGAATACTCGTTAAATATTATAAATTGTAAATAAATTTTTGCTTACATTTTAACAGAGTGTTCGTGTCGTTTATGACCAAATACTGAATTTCCTCGCTGCATAGTTTCTGGTCCAACACGTTTTTATATAAATTCTGGTTAAACACTTGATTATGTTCTGACAGTTTCCGATTATCCGGCAAATCCCCTTGACAGGTGCCCAGAACTAACATGAATGCTATCAAAATCATTTTTACAGCGACAAAGATTGAAAAAGATTTTCAAGTAGACGTGAATATTTTTTTAAGTTTACACTTTTGAACTTAAAAATGAAAAGATACCGGTAATGAGATTACAGATTTCAGACTATATGAGGGTCTTTGACATGATAATTACCGCTGTCTTTTTGCCACAGACATTCACATTCACCTGCTCGCACAGCAGGCTAGCACTGTGGAGTGTGAATTATCCGTGCCGTTATGTGCTATAATAAAATGTTATCATTATCATTCATTTCAAGACTGACTGCTTTAGAAACGCAAAAAAATGTACCGCGACTCATACAGATAACAGTAGGGTACGTGGCTGCGTATCCGTTAAAATAATTTTTATCGTGACCGTGGCTTTGCTTGCATTATATTGATATAAAAAGTAGCCTTTTTTTTCGTCTTGGAAATATGACACTTCTAAGACCTACATACGAAAAATCATGATGATCTGTTCAGCGGTTTTTGCGTTATGAGCGTTTCAAACAGACAAAAAAATGTAAACACTGCTTAACGTGTTCTGTTGTGGACTTAATCTATACCTCAACAATGTTTTTCTTATATCTTCTATGTTCAGATTTTTGACTCTCTTTAGCTTTATTATTTGTATAGATGTACCAATGGAATGTGTATAGTTTAAAATTTCATACAAATTTGCAACCCATATTTAATTCCTTTCGAAGTGGATTTTCCAAATTTCTCTCTTAGCTGATGCCTGTATGATAGTTTCTATCTGTTTGTGAAGTACAGGCCTATCCATACAGTGGTTTGGGCTATGCGTAGATGGTTCCATTTTTCAATCAAACAGTCACTCATCATAGGGTGTTTATATGTACACCTAGATATTGTTCTCAGAAACATGTAATTTAAATACAAAAACGTCAAGAAACAGGTTTAAGGTATTCTCATCTACATATTTCATTTACATATATGTATATTTGTCAGGACCTATTTTTTCATACTAATTATTGTATAGAACTAAATCGAAAAACCATCGTATTGTGTATTTTGCTTCATATTTTATTTTAGGTATAATGTTTATTTTAATATTATGTTTAAGACTTGTAAATAATTTTTCTTTATTTTTTTACGTAGAATGGAATAGTTAATGTTTAATAAACAAAAATTACACATACATGAGTCAAAAATAATTATAGGTCACACAATCATGAAATAACATAAAATATTAATAAAAATAATATATTTTATTATTCAATTATCACACCTATACGTAATACAGTTAAAAAAGTCTACTAATTCAGTTATACCGAATAAGCTCCGGGTTAGAAAAAGGAATATTTATTAATTTTCATCAGCTTGTCGTCGTGGTTGGTGCGATTGTGGTAATGAATCTGCAAAAAATATTTTATATCAATTTAATTAATTTGCTTACTTATATTTTTTTAACTAGATAGGCTCATGCATTACTACAACTCGCCTGATGTTAAGCAACATTAATCTACGATCTAGCGCGCTAGTCTAGAAGAAACCGATTCACTCTCGACTTCATCATCATCATCGGTGCCATCTTCATATTGAAGTTCGGAGGTCAGTTGGCAAAACTCTCGACTTGAAGACCGATAAATTATAGCTCGAGGGGAATAGAGATTCCGGCAAGGAGTTCCACAATATAGTTGCATATATTTCACACAATGACAATAATGTTTGTATTATTACCATTTTTTTTAAATAATTGAAGATAAAAACGTCATGTTGAAAAATATGTTACCTTTTGCTAGCATCCGCTTGACAAGATTAGCACAAGGTGCGTCCACGAGCATAGTAACCATATAGGCCACTATAAATGCAAGCAAGAAGTCAGCCAGTAATTGAAACAACTGAAAATAAAATCAATTATAATATGAATATAACAAAATAGTAATGAAATAAAACTTAGTGAATGCCCGCTGCTTCGCTCGAGTTGGTATAACATTAAGTAGAAATCAACTACTAATTGCTTTTGAATAATCAGCATTATCGTGAGTTGAAGCTGCGTTATGGCAGATTTATTTAAAATCTGTGGGTACAATGTCCGTCCAAATGTTTCTCAGTAACAACAAAAGTTTTAATTTGTTTATGAATTTTGTTTACCAGATATTTTTTACTGTAAAACTACGTATATCCTGCATACAAATGTATACCTTTACTCGGCAAATAATTACTACATTTTCACTGTACTTACATAAAACCGAATCATGCATACTAATATATACCTATGCTTGTCAAATAATTACGATGCCTTTACGTCCTATTGTGCCGTGAAAAAAAAAACAGAATTAAAAACCGCACAATCTATTTTAACTGACTTCAAAAAATGAGGTAACAATTTTTCAAAGATTTTTTTTTTTTTTTTATGGTGAGTAAATAGTACATTGTTCACCGAGAGGAGAAAGTGCCCGAGCCGTAGGCGAGGGCTTTAAAACACCCGAGATCGGGAATCGCACTTTCTCTCGAGTGATACATAGTGCTTTATACTACACCTGCTCGGAAAGTATCAAATTTACGGTAGAAAGTACGTCATTGCATATCGAACAAATATGCGGGGAGAAAACGCATCTGAGCGGGAGAGAAAAGTGTATGAAAATCCATTTCTTTCCGCTCAGATGCGTTTTCTCCCCGCATATTTGTTCGATATGCAATGACGTACTTTCTGCCGTAAATTTGATAAAGTAACAAGGTACTTTCCGAGCAGGTGTAGTATAAAATACTTTTCAGCCTTACCGATGCTGTTGGAGAGAAGTATGCTACTGAACGGTTCAAAGACATTCGCAAATAGATGAGTGGGTAATGCACAATGTACATTGCGAATGATAGTCGACTCAGCACTTTGAAACATCGCAAAGAGAGGAACCAATTTATTGGACCTGCAAAAAAAGTTACTTCTAGTACACAAAAAACTAATTGTGAACTCTTTTATATGAGCATTTATTTATTAGTATGTTTTTTTTCTAATCCGTCTAATTGAATGCTCCACAGTTATTTCCATTAGCATAAAATTTCAATACGGAGATAAAATTCAAATTAATTAAAAAATAACTCAAAACGACGACATCAATTGTGAAGCAAGTTTGATAGAAAATAACAGTATTCATACATTTACGGAATATAAATTAAATTGAATGTTGCTTTTAGAGCTTGTTTGTTATGAAAATAGAGATGAGTAGAAAGAGGATAGAGGGGCCTTTACCTAGGTTTTTTTTTTTTTTTGTATAACAATGCGTTTTATTGAAATATTCCAAAGATATTAGAAATAATTATTCAAATAAAACGTAACATATTTGCATATCACAGCCTTTTTTCATTTTAATTCTAGAAAAACGTAACAAGTTATGTAGACTTTTAGTAAAACATTTTTTTTGTGATGAAAATGTTCTACTAAGTCTATGATACCAAGTAATATAAACATAAACATAAAACATAAACATAAACATATCTTTATTTTGCATCATATACAGTGTTTTTACTTAATTGTAACCCTGCCCTCTGCACTAGGCGCACCTGTGTCGCAGAGGGTAGTTGCTTAGCGACCGGACTGTAACTATTTAATTGGACGGATCCGGCTCTTAATAAATAAATGAACAGTAGGTACCTCCGTATCCATGATGGCAAGCTAGCACTATCCATCCGATAGCCAGAGCCCAAGCAGGTCTCATAAAGCTGTTGACAAGACTATCTACAGTCTGATTGTCCCAGTCTAATTGTAAGACAACATTAGTGATCCAAGTAATAAAACCTAGTATCACAAACGCACCGCACCATAAAACTCCAGCTAAAACCTGGAAAATAAACATCAATGGGTGTCAAACAAAAAATAAAATAATCGGGATATAGTTTGTGATACTTATACACATTTTTTTTTGTTTATTTACAACATAAATTATTTGGTTTACAACATATGTAGCTTTACGTTTGCCTTTAACTCGCCTCTTTTACCAGCCTAAAGAGTACGTGTTAACTATATTCCTTCTTCAAACTAAAAAAAGGGTTGCACCTACTCGGATGAAATATGGCACAGAGATAGAGAAAAAAAACAATCAATTTACAAATAAACTACTTATATATAAATATAAATACTATATAAATAGTTATATTACAGATCGACGCGGGCAAAACCACGGAGTGTCAGTTGGACCTGCAAAAGAACAAACATGGTCCTTTTGAATCAAGTTATCTTCATAACATTGCATTTAGAAAATAGGTAACTTGAAAAGGATCGTATGATCTAGTTATGTACCTTTATTTCCAAGAAATATCCGCTGTGCCCCGTAATTAACTATGGCAACGCAAATCCTGACATAGTTGAAAGAATGTGGTCTTATTTAGACGAAATCTTTCGATAAAAAGTGACTCCGGCATATCACCGATTTTCTCCAAACATTGTCTGAACAAATTTCTTTGCTGACGCCTGAGCCAGACTTCTTCGTTGTGCGCAGCTACCAAAAGCAATAATTTATGCATTTTTCTCTATTTTCCGGCACAAAATAAAGACAAACCACACTATCTAGCAAAAACTCTCTCAAACCCAAGTCAAAGGAATGAAATATACGCCATTTGGTAGCGCAAACTACAAGGTGCTGCCGTACGCTCTCCGAAGATGCGATTCGAATGCTATAGCGAACGGACAACTGTCAAAATGTGCCACTTGGCTTCAATTTGTATGGACATAAACGTTCGATTCAAGTAAGACGATTCATCGAATAGAATACATTGACACTTGGCTGTGAATTATATATTCTATTCGTCAGATCAAATTACGTAGCGAATCGACATGTCAATCCAATACATTTGTCTTTCTATTCGTTCGATACGCTTACGGTTTGTTGCCACTTGTCTATACCTGCTGTTAGCTTAGTTGGTAGTGGCTCTGCCTTCTAATCCAGGGGTGCGGGTTCGATTCCCACATAACACAAGTAAGTTATTATGAATATTTGAATTTGTAATTATTTGTGTTGAGTCTGGTCGTTTCTATGTATAATAAGTATGTATTTACAAAAGAAAAGTATATATGTATTATATCCATTATCTAGTACCCATGATACAAGCGTAAGCTTAGTATGAGGCTAGATGGCGCTGTGTGATATGTCATGTTTTTTTTTTTTTTTAATAAAATAAGTAAGTCAATTTACCTGTAGAGCCAGCCATATTTTTCAATCATTTGTGCAAGTATGTTTCTCATTTCAGACCTGTGCTTTGTCGTTGTAATAATATATTCAGAAGAACTATCAAAATTAGGCCAAAAAAGATCAGATACTTCAGGTAATGCAAGTTCATGCATAACTTTTTGTATAGAAAAGCTGATAAAACAATATTTGCCTTCAACAACAGAAGAACTTGAAATCTCATGCCTTATACTTAGACATTGGTAATAGCTGCCGTAGTCAACAGAATTGCCTTCAAGAAAACAAAGAGGTGTTCTGGATCCTGCATCTAAAACTAGACCAACAGATTAAATTGATTAATCAAACCTATTAGAATAACTAGAATAGGATGTTGGTGCTACTCCGGACGCGGCCCAACAAGGTCAACATCGCCTAAAAAATCGTTTTATCCAAACCATTCCTTCTTCTTATCGAATGAGAGTGGCCAACTGTGGTGTCGAGAGTTTATCAAGCCGCCCTAAGGGCATGTGACATGGCTTAACGACTGGCAAAAAATTTCAATACCATTTAGTGGTCATTTTATACTATACTAGCTGTGCCAGCGACTTCGTCCGCGTGGAATAGTTATTTTGGGCATCATATTTATTTTTGCAAACAAGCTCTTCAGCTTTATAAATTATAGCCGTTACCCATGACTTGAACCGTTTTCGCAGCGCACGTAACGGAAGCCCTCAAAGATGAATAATTTTCCCCGTTTTTTCCAGATTTTCCATTTTTTCTTCGCTCCTATTAGTTAAAGCGTGATGTTATATAGCCTAAAGCCTTCCTCGATAAACGGTCTATTCAATACAAAAATAATTTTTCAATTCGCACCAGTAGTTCCTGAGATTAGCGCGTTCAAACAAACTAACAAACAAACTCTTCAGCTTTATAATATTAGTATAGATTGAAGCGGCCGTAACTACTTTTTCAAGTAAGGATAGCATGCTAGCGTTAGTACTCTAGCATGCTAGTGTTTCTAGCTTCGTGAATAGCTTGTAGAAACCAATTTGTAGACTGAAACTGTACGGCCCTAAGTCAAGATCTTGTGAAAACTACATGATGATAATATTAGTAATATTATGTAACTCACACAATCCCAGTAGTTTGGTCTTATTACGCATCAAATATTGCATTTGAGTATGACACAATGTTTGATCTAATACTCTGATGTATAGATCTGGGTCAAAAGCCATCTTATTGTTTGGTATTTCAGGTGCATCAGAGTTAAAATTATCATTCATAGTAAAAAACGATAAAAATATAAGATGCATTCCTAAATTTAAAGATTTGTCACTGACGGAACACTCAAATTTTTTTTATTTTCTCGATTTATCTCAAAATTTCAAATATATTTTCTTATGTGATGAGTTCAAATTTATTTAATGAGTACTTTGACACTTCACAAATTACATTAATAACCATTCGTAATTCAATTTCTCTTTAAATACTCAGAAAAACGTAACGTTCCATATCTCTATAGAAAAATGCTTATGTAATTAGCAATAAAAAGCAAATACTCATTCAAAAGGCATTTTATTGCAGTCATCATGCAATAACAATTCATGGTGATGTAATTTTTTTTTAATTTATTCGAGTATAATATTTTTTCGTTTATTATATTTAAGTATCGCAGCAAATAGAAAATGTTGGCAATTTAAGTTAAACTTAATAAAATAAAATAAAATGATTTTATTTCGGACAACATAAGAGATCCAGATAAGTGTTAGTAAACTTAAAACTAATAAGGGTTAGTACAACTAAAACTAAGTGAGCTAAGGCGAGTATAAGTAAGTTTATTGAGTCATGTACTTAGGCGGCATGCCCTGTGGAATCATAGTTCGCACGAGATGCCTCCGTACAGACGCCTGCGGGTCCTCCAATAATAAATATCTATAATAGGGTAATAATATATATAATAGGGTAATAAATATCTGCCTAAAAGATTAATCAAATTTTATCCCATTTCTTCCTGGGTGTTTTCGATTTTTCGACGATTATTATTTCCAATTGGTTTCCGATCTGAAAAGAATTGAACAAGATAATAATATAATAAATTATATATATGTTTGATGCCAAGGCATTGGTAGTAGTTTCCCAGATCTACAGTATTGCCAGTATCTTGAAGACCGCGAGGTGTTCGTATTCCAGCGTCAGCAACTGTTGAAGGTAATTCGAGTAACGTGATGTGCTTTATTCAGAATAATTTTAATATCTCTATTTGAGAGGTGGAACACTTGAACCTCAACCGGCTAAGAAAATTTTCACAATAATATTTGAAGAGTCATAAATTTCACAATAATATTTTTCTTACAAAACGATGTTAGTGATTATTATAAATCCGTGCATCCTCTTGATATTTAGTTCTACGAATGGATTTATATTTATGTCGTAAAGTATGATATAAGTGTCAACATACTCACATGTCCATAAAAGATCGTGGTTATGTGGTTGTTTGTATGTATAATAAGTATGTTTTTACAAAAGAAAAGTATATAAGTATTATATCCGTTATCTAGTACCCACGACACAAGCGTTTGCTTAGTGTGGGGCTAGATGGCGCTGTGTGCAATGACCCGAAATATTTATTTATCATTAATCAAATAGGTACTGCATTTGTTTGTGACACATCTCTTCATCCAATGCGTCCTTGTAAAAATTTGGGTTGAATACTAATTTGTGCTCAGGTATGTCTGTTTCACTTAAAACTACACTAAAGCCTAATATAAAAATTAAATACACCATATTGTATTTTTGAAACTGTTTCACTTAAAACTACACTAAAGCCTAATATAAAAATTAAATACAACATATTGTATTTTTGAAACTGTTTCACTTAAAACTACACTAAAACCTAATATAAAAATTAAATACAACATATTGTATTTTTGAAACCTATTTTCCTATGTGAATTTGCAAAAGTGATTCAATCAAATAAGATGTTTAATTTATATGTTTATATATTTAATAAAGGCAGATAACAAGAGATTATGGATGAATCGGTGCTCAATCACCGGGGTATGTACCGACGTCCCACCGCTTAAACCTACTAGTGGGACGAACGGAAATCTTTATTCCCGTTCGTCCCACTACTCTAAAGATTGATAAAAGTTGTAAAATAAAATATTGATTATTTTATCGTGTCTCAAAAAAAAGTACAAATATAACTATCGCTTATAACACTTTGCGGCTGCGTAACGTTCTTAAATGATTTTCCAACCCGGTTCAGTGTGTACGTTCAGATATTCGTAAACAAAACCACACGTAGGTAGTTTAGAAACTAATTTGCATTTAATTACATTAAAAAAGGAAACAAAAATTAAGCATTATAAATAATTCAATAGTTAGTTAGTAGTTCTATCAATTGTTTAATGATAAAATAGCAACCTGTTGTCTTTTAACACATTAAAGACAAAATATTTCTAGTAAAACTAAAATTTCAAGACCATCCCTTATTGACTGTCTCACTCATACCCTTACAATATAGGGCAGTAACTGAAACAAACTATCTAATATTACCAAAATTTTGCTACAATTAGATATTTAGGAGTAACAATACACAATAATTAAAAATGGGGAGCAAAACAACTGTTTCTAAACGCACATGAAAGCTAATACACGTTGCCAGACGACACTACTCACGAGTGGCTTGGCGATCTGGCGTGAAATCAGGATAACGAACGGGAATAAGGATTCCTGTTCGTCCCACCAGTAGGTTCAAGCGGTGGGCCGACGGGACATACCCTCAATCTCCTTTATCGTAGATGTGTTTTGATATAGGCTTACAGATAACGATATTTTAATGAATCACGGTGCATAAATTTGGAAGAATTAAAATACATTATCTATTAGGTAAACTGGTTACAAAATTTATAATTTTATAATCAGAATACTGTCTTTAATGAACTTATGATAAAAATAATAATAAAATAACCCGAATTTAATAAGTATGTGTATATTTTAAGCCGGTTACGCTCTCTAAATACCTGAAAACAAAAAAATACTAAAGATTTCCAATTTGGTACAAACTTTTGTGGATGAGTCTCATGCGTTTTATTATTACCTACTTCTAAAGATTATTTTATTTACATGTTTCAGTTGTTATTTGCTATGACATGTTGTTCCTGTGGTTGCAGCGTTTTTGTACCTGCAAAGGACGTGTTAAAATCTTTTAATTATGATAACAAAGAAGAAAATAATATTATTTTCATCTTCCTGAAACGTACAAAGAACTATCAGAGTGTCAAATATTCGATGCTGTTAAAATACGCAATGCTTAGATAGAACACTTTATTGAGTAACTACCACGGTTGTTCGTCTTAAACTTCAAAAAAGCTGCGCTCATTAGTGTTACCAACGTATGTAAATCCGGTAAAAAAATTAAGGTTGTACAGTGTTCGTCTTCATACGACATTTCAACCAAACTGCTCTGTCGTTTCACCGTAAAAGATAGAACAAACACACTAACTCACTCCGCTTTTCAATACAACATGGTGTTTTCTTCTTATTGATTGAGAGTGGCCAACTCTGGTGTCGAGAATTTATCAAGCTGCCCTAAGGACTTCTGACATGGCTTAATGACTGCCGTACTAGACAAACAGCCACGATCTACAAATTAACGTGTCATCCCACCCACGGATATGGTGTAATCACTACGTATTGAATGTTCAGTGTCTTACCAGCAAATCTATTCAGAAGCCATTTGACAATATTAGTGCAAGGAGCATCCACGACCATAGTGACAATGTAAGCCACTATAAATACCAGAGTGAAGTCATTTAATAATTTCAGCGCCTGCAAGCAATGATATATATATGATATACGTATGATTTATGTGAATGGACGAGTATTGCCAGCGTAGAAGAACTTTTTCGCTTGGCACAAGATAGAGACAACTTCCATTAAGGAGAGGCACTAGAAAAAGTAGAAGCAATGCTAAAGCTTAGCTGGAAGCTACGAATATTTGCAAATTCCGTAAATATTGTGTTTTTGTTCATTTAACTTATTTTTTTGTCGATTATCTAGGTGTATACGCAGTGGCTGGCTTTTATATTATTAGTTTTTTTTTAATTACTTATTTGTTTAATCAAAAAAAACTTAAATCGGGGTTTTTTTAGTTTATTTTAAGTTTAGTTAAGATACAGACTGATAATAACAATACTAAGAATTATCAAACTACCGCAACACATTAAACCTACATATCTCAACGTTGTATAAATTAACGCAAAAATGGTATTAGTTAGTCCTTATTCAAAAACGTCATGGATTTGCAATTGACATAGCAGATTACCATTGAGCTAGGATTATACAGAGACACAATCTCAAACTAAAAAGTGTCCGTACGCTGACATCGTCAGCGAGCGCAAAAAAAACTGCTTAACTCTTTCGCTCTTACATATTTCAAGAACGTGCAAAAGAGATAGGTAATCCAAAAGTCTGGTCAACGAGTAGCGTGGGCAGAGTTTTGGCTCAGACATTTTTTTCGAGCGTTTGTGACTCTGTATAATCCTAGCTCAATGCAGATTACATATTGAAATGTGTATTAAGTACTTACTGAAGCTGCAGGTGAAAAGAATGCAACAGATCTTC
The DNA here is from genome assembly GCA_964023185.1 of Macaria liturata. Classification (NCBI taxonomy): domain Eukaryota; kingdom Metazoa; phylum Arthropoda; class Insecta; order Lepidoptera; family Geometridae; genus Macaria; species Macaria liturata. The sequence goes on along the minus strand of OZ026820.1, from coordinate 2,392,146 downwards.
TCGAGGAATTTACCAAATAAACAAGCGGATAATGTATTACGTACATTGCAAATGAAAGCCGGCTCACTACTTTGAAACATCTCAGTGAGAGAAACCAATTTATTGGACCTGAAAAAAAGGGAAAATTATTATATGACATTAATTCTTGAAAGTAAATAATAATCACACGTAAAAAAATGTGATTATGTCAGTGTATATATTTGTACATTTTTCTCTTTTAAAAGGCTCAATAACTTGTTGACCCTGATTTCCATATCAAATTCCCTATACTATCGCCATATCAAAACCGCACTACGTTGCGATGTGAAAGAGGGAAGCGGAACCAGCGGAATATCCTTTTGTATGTGCCATCTGCGTCGATCTTGTGCAAACCTCATCCAGGTTGGACCCTGGATAATAATATTATCCAAGGTCCTGGATAATAATAATATCATTAAAGTATATTATACTTTATTAACTTTTACCAATTAGCGGAACACACTTTCATTAATTGTAGTATTAGTTATTTTAACGGTTTATATCATAAAAAAATTAATACATTAAAAATACCTTATAAACCATTATATGATAGTGATGTAATGATATGAAAGAGATTAAAATTTACCTCCGTATCCGTGATGGCAAGCTAGCACTATCCATCCGATAGCCAGAGCCCAAGCAGGTCTCATAAAGCTGTTGACAAGACTATCAACAGTCTGATTATCCCAATCTATTTGTATGACAATATGATGTATCCAAATTATACAACAGAGCGTCAAAAGTGATGCACTCCATGAAATTACCACTTGAATCTGAAAAAAGCAATATTTCGAATATGTTCAAAAAATAATTCAAACCACGCCTGATTGTATCGATACTTAAATAGTAACTTTACAAGGTCCTAAATTAACGCAGCATAAAATTTTACACTTGTTATTTAAAACTACAAACAGGTAAAAAATATTCAGCCAAACTTTACTTTTACGTGTTGCATTAAATTAAAAAGTAAATACAAAGCAATGCACACTAGTAGAAAACAAACAATAACCAACAATTTTATGTAGATGTTACCTTAGACATCCGCAATCCATCATTTCGGTGCAAATGCAGAATGTATCCGTAGATCATACCAATAATAAAAGGCGATGATCTGCTTAGTGTATTGACATAGTATTTTCTCATGTATATCGTACCTTCGCTGAGGCGACTGAAATTCAATTATTATTTAAGATAAGGAGATAAATAAGCTATAGTACTAATAACTTTCAAACACCAGAATAACATTAAAAAATGTGACTAAACATCCGAACTATCTTATTAAAATTAATATCAAACACAATAAATAGATATGTAAGGTCAATCAATTAATTTGGGAGCTATAATGCCGCAGAAATACCTACAAATCCACTGATACCAACTAAGATACGATAAACGTGTATTTCCATTTTTCTTGTCAGGGATTGTTAATAATTAAGCAACATTATGAAACAGTTTGATTACTATGACGACTAACATTATTCATAGTAAGGACAGCGAGACTATGGAACTCTCTACCTGGAGCCCTGTTCCCAGAAAATTATAACCTAGAGGTCTTCAAATCTAGAGTAAATAGGTTTCTTCTAGGCAAGCGTGCTACATCTTAGACTATGGTGGTTCTTAACATCAGGCAGGCTATAGTAAAACGTAAGCCTATTTAATGTAAAAAAAAAAAAAAATTGTATACAAAATAGGAAAGTAATCTATCTTTATATCGTTTTGGTGATCGGAAAATAAAATACCTGAAAATCAGCGCTGCAGAGTAATCTGCAGCATTAAACTAGAGGTGCTCTGAGCGCGGGCCCCAAGGGGCCCGCGAGGGGGGGTTTAATGAAGGGGGGGAGCTCCGATATATATGAAAAAATATCCATAGGTCTCATGGGCAAAGTGATGGTGAAGCCCGTCCTTCAGCCTCGCTTCTTCCTCGATTTGACATCACTGCACTTGTTCCGTCATTAAATTCATCCTGAACCATCAAAGTGATAGTGAAGCTCGGTCTTCGGCCTCGCATCTCCCTCACTATGACGTCGCAAGTGCTGCGGTTCGGCCTTCGGCCTCACCGCAGCACTTGCTCCGTCGTTATAAAGCCATATTTTTTATAACTATTGGAAACATGCATGCAGTTTCCTCCAATATAAGTTCAAGCATCACCCCCCAATCTCTTATAGTTTCAGAGATCCCTTGGGGTACTCAAGGGTCTGATGGTCAAAGTGATGGTGATGCTCGGCCTTCGGCCTCGCATCCCCCTCACTTTGACGGAGCAAGTGCTACGGTTCGGCCTTCGGCCTCACCGCAGCACTTGCTCGGTAGTTTTGTTCGGCCAAGTGTATGAATTTTGTATGGAGACGATTTTTTTGATGTATTATTGGGAACATGTATAAAAGTTGGTAATTCATTTCTTTCACTTAGTAATGCAACATTTTTAAACCAACAGTCACTAAAAAGAAAATAAAAAAACTGTAGAAAATACGGCAACGCCACTTGTAGTATTTGTTTAATTTATTTATCCTAACTATAAATTGTGATGACAACGATAAATCATTTTGTTGTTATAAGTGTTAAAAAATATATACCTAAGGAATTAGTTAAATTTTTACACATTTGGATAGGTACACGGTTAGTGTACCTATTAAAAACTCCAAGTTTCGAACATCCTTATCACGGTGGCAATTAGCTCGGCGTAAAATAGTCAAAGCTTATTGTAGTAATTAAAAAGATTATCGTGGTAATTTTAACGAAAATATCAGAGAGTAATAAGACAGCGTTGGTACCTTAACCGCGGTAGAAAGAACTTTATTTTTTATTTATTATATTCCTGGAACGGTGGATAAGTAAGAGATGGGTTGAATTTCTACTCTTTTCGGTATGTTGGTTACGCTAATCGTTATTGTTTCGAGCAATAGACCTATTCAACTACAGGGAAGCTCGTAATAAAGAACACTATTGTATTTCAACAGTAAAGTTTCGACTATTCTTATCTCCGCGGCAATAACAAAAGAGATGAACCGTGGGAAGTTTACGAAAGATCATAACTGGCCGCACGGAGTAATTAAAAATCGTAACTGGAGCAGGTAATAACTCTATTTGTTTTTTTTTCTTAGAACGTCGTTTATGATGCTTTAAGTACGAACTAATGAATAACAAATTTAAACAAAATAGACGCTTGAAAGTATAACTATATTTTAAAGCAAATAATTAAAACAATTTACACAAACACTTATGAGTACATACTTGAGTGTTAATGTCGAATTGTAATTCATATTTGTATCGCCCATTATTTATGCATGGAGGTAAAGACAGACGGACAGACAAAAACACCCTAAAACATACATATAAAACAAATATTATGTGTTTTGATTTAAAAAACCGTTAAAACGTTAGAAGTGTTAGTGAATGTTAAAAGTGGACCAGTGAATTAAAACCTCAGTTATAGCTTTCAATACGTGGTTGTTATGACATCCAGAAATTAAAATGTTATCATAACAATAAGTAGAGAGTGACGGGTTGCAGCGCTACTTTAGATTTTTTTTATTGTTTGATTTTACGAGTATTGCTTTACCTTTGTAATGTAAACAAACCATGGTCAAAATGTTAATTTCGTCTGAAATCTACTAAGGTAAGGAGCAAGCACCTATGTACTGTTTTTTATTCATTCATGATTTATAAAAAATCCTAGCCACTAATTGTTTTTATTTGATTATTTTGTGCTAAAAATTTGCAAAAAATACCACGTTAAAAGTATATCTGGCTTTGATCAAAACTTTGAATTTACTTGTACGCTATAGGTACAATATTATCTTTAGGCTTTTCTAAAGATTTTCTAAAAGCCCCTTATTTGTAGTAGTTAGAAGTAGTATGTTTAGTTTTTCTTCCCTTGTTTTATATTCTATTATTATCCGTACATACTTCAAAATAATAATCAATGTAGTAATCAAAGTTATCTTCTTACTTACATAGAATTACCTTTAGAATTATTTTTCTTGGAATTTTAATGAGTAGGTACACAAAACACACCATGATTTTAGCAATCACAAACAATTCAAAGAATCGCTGTCAAATCTGTTAGGTAAACTTATGCAAAAACGATCCAAAACACAATTTATAAGAGCACTATTATAATATAAATGACACACACACAATTTCACAGACTACAAGCATAAAATTAAAAATTAGAACTGAAAGAACGGTCCCTAACGTGCCATTTCAAAACTGGAAATGTTATTAAGACGTAATATCTTATCAGTGAAGTGACCGGGTTTTTTGAAAAGCCGTTCGAAAGAGACGGTGATACCTCGGCTAGGAAAAATGATCCTTATATGCGCAACCCTAAAACTCAATTTTATGTAAAGATCTCTTTATACCCGAACATGTGCGAACTTGTTTTTAAAAGCGAGCGTACTTAACAAAATTGAATAAATGTAGCATATTTCGAAAAAAAATGTATGAAAGTGTATATTTTTTTTAATTAGCTATAAAAATACGCAAAATAAACTTAATATTTTGAACAAAAGCACACCAATATCTCAGCTAGTTAGAAGGGCTCGCCTCCTTTCTTACACCTTCGCGGCAGTTTGTTTGGCCCAAGTCAAATGTATGGGATTTGTATGGAGCCGATTTTTTTTTGTATGAAAGCCATAAATGAAATAGTTTAATCGAAATCATATCACGTTATATACTCATAACTGTAATTAATATATTAGAGGAAAAGCACATTTCAAGATTTACTTCGTCAATATTTTTATAATTTATAACATTTATTGAATATATATATGAAAAACATTATTACATTATTTATGAAAAAAATTCAATTTTAGGTAGTTACCTATTTTAAAGGGTAATTAATTGATTTAAATATGTATTTAAAATTAAAAATCAGCTGTAAAGAGGCATCGTCAATTAGTAGTGTCATAGAAATAGGTACCAACACTAAAAATTACAATGTACTATAATAATATTATGATAGAGGGACTATAGAGAGACAATATATAGAGACTACGTCAAATGCTGAGGTATGACATTTTCTGACGCACGGGATACATCATTGTAACGCATATATCACCTTTTTATTCTACTTGTTTTTCAACTTTTTTATGTATACATTGTTGTGTCCTGTGTGTCAAAATAATTGCCTTCTTTCTTTCTTCTGTCTTTCTGTGTTAACTTTTAGCTTAATTACTTACGCAAGAGCAATAGAAGACGCTGGTAATTTCATATTAAATATGTAAGCTGCAGCTCCAACTACCGACATCAACAAAGCTGCTACTAAAACCAGCCATGCTATGCTTTTTCTCTTACCAATGACCCAGATTAATACAAGTGGGGATAGTACGTACAGTTGCATATCTACGGCTAAATACCAGGTGTTTCCCATGCACTGAAAACAACAAAGAAGAATTAAAATTTGAACTGTAGGCTATTTTTATGTAAACATGGGGAATTTACAATGTTTTTTTATAACGGTTACCCTTACGCACGATTCACCACAGAACACCGTCTTATTCTGAAATGAGGGTTAAACAAGTTTTTTTATGCTATATTGTGTTCAATGGGGTCGTATGTACCTACTTGCTTAAAATTCAATGAAACTTACCATGTCATTAGGCGTTACCCAGTTTTGTATAAATAATAAGTTGATCCACCAATACTTTCTACATTTTTCTACTTCTTTTATAGCTACAGTCCAATCTGGTCCATCAAATATATGGTTCAATAGAGAAGCTTGGAGCAGAACCATAGTAGCCAACACCGGAAGTATTCTGGTTATTCGATTGATGTAAAATGTGGGGAGATTTCTTATAAATCGAGCTGGAAAAAACATTAAGATACAATCATATTGTGTACATGGTTGCTTGTAACCCACATTATAATGGACTAGATCAGTTTGTTAAACAATTTTGTGCTCTTACTTTTGGTAATTAAAGAAAAATAATCTTGCTTCTTCGTATAGCTATAATTATGTAAGAGGAAGTTAGCTTTTGGTATGGTTTAACTCTTTTTGCGAATATCCAAAAAGTTGTAGAAGAAAAGTGGTTGCTTTGACGTATTGAAGCTAATATATTAACTAAACGGTTTTCACTCACGTGTAAATCGCGTAAGTTGCCGCGTAAGTTGGGGGGCCGCTCGCGCGGCTGCGTGCAGTCTGCGTGCTGCCGCGGTCCCAGAACATACGTTCTGAAGATGGATGTCATAACATCCGAAACGCGTACGCGAACTTACGCGATTTACACGTGAGTGAAAACCGTTTAGTTAATATATTGATAAAATGTCTTCACAAAAGTTTTAGTATTGAAGCTAGACTTAAAGGTTAGCATTAGTTACCAGTATTTGTAAAATACAATGAGCAATGATTTGAATAAAAAAAAAGTATACGGTTATTCTACGTACAGCATGTCGTGTTTCTTAGCGTGGAGTAGACAAGTAACAATCCACTCATCAAGAAAAATGTGTCCACAGATATCATACTCATTGCAACCCATAGCCCTGCGGGGGATGCTAACCACTGAAATAAATATATACATGTTTTACAATATTTTTTTCATTTTTCACAATTTCCAACAGTCTTATCAAAACGTACAAATTGTAGGTACAATTACTGCATCTTTAATATGTTACCCGGTCTCTAGACAGCTTATCAAACTCATTTTTGTAACTCAGAAGCACCCGTATCTCAGCTAGTGCAGGCAATCGCATGCGATTACCAATGTTAAGCAAATGTCAACGCGGTCAGTACGTGGATGAGTGACCGAAAAGTGGTTATCCATTTTGGGCACTTCCGTGGGTCGTATGACACGTTAAATTGTAGGTCCTGGCTGTTTGCCATAGTACGGCATTCGTTAAGCCATATCAGAGGCCTTTAGGGTGCCTTGATAAACTCTCGGCACCAGAGTTGGCCACTCATTCGTTAAGAAGAAGAAGTAACTCAGAAACAATAATAGTATGACAGTTACCACCAGGATCAACAAATACTCACCAGCAATAATTCAATTGGGTTCACCAAATTATCTGCCAGTTGGTTATTGTAAGTGTGACAGGCAAAAACCCAGATCATTGAAATCGCTCTGACTCCATCCAAACATTCAATAGTCCCTGGTACTGACCTGTAAGTCATCAGTTGACGACTGTTTGTGTAAATGGAGAATGATTTGTAGACCTGGTTCAAAGTGTCTGGAGCTAAAATGTTTAAAAAAATATAAGTTATATCTTGAGCTATCTCCAAGGACATGCATTCTTTAACTGACGGTCTATTTATGGAGTGATTTAACGGTGTGCCAGTTCGATTCCAAAACAAGAACGTTTCACCTAGAACCACAGTGTTTGATGATTCTGGCGGTCTGGTGACCAAATAACATAATCCCGCTTAGGATAACTGACCCTTCAGGAATATTTCTTTCCGTTTCAGCAAAAAACCTGAACATAGAAGACATAACTTATACATTAACTTATTATATAAGCCTCACAATTGGGAGAAGACACTGGCCTTGTAACACAGTCTCACGACTAGCACAAGGCCAGAAGTTTCACGAAATTTATTGTTACCTGTTTTATTATGTCAATAAATATTTTTGTATTTGTATTTGTATTTGTATAACAAAAAGAAAATTGGGTAAACTTTAAATCTAAGTACATATAACATAACACTCATCACGCAAAAACGGCTGAACGGATCATCATGATTTTTGGTATGTACATAATATATATTCTAGTAGGTATAAGGTCTAAGGAATGTCATAGGCTAGTTTTTATTTTGAAATAATGCAAGCAAAACTACGTGTGTCCACTAGTTATTAATATCTAATTTTTATATATGAAAGTAGTAACTCACCATTCTTGAGTATTACTGTTTGATAGACGTCGTAGAATGTGCTGATGGCAACCAGTAACAGAAGTAATAAAAAACTTGATCTGAAATATGAAACGTATTAATTTTATTTTTAATAGATTTAGAAAAAGAAGATGTTATTCTACTTGGTCCAATCTAGAAGTCAATGGCAGAGTCAAGTTTCAGAGTTTTCAACCGCTGTAAGGGTCTCTGACATGACGATGGATTAAGTATTGTCTTAATCCAGAAATTATTGTCTGTGTCTTGTTTTTCTATTGAAGTGTAATCCGTAAACGATACTTACAAAGCAATATAATCTGCTACTACCCATAGTTTATCGTTGGGAAGTCGACAATAAAGATCAGTGTACTCCGAAGCAAACTTTTCAGAATCAATACCAGTAACTTCACGTATAAATTGACGAGTTGTACAAGTTTTTGGTATACAGACTGCTACATTCAGTGTTGAAACAAATGGTTTTTTTCTGAAAAAAAAACACAATAATTAAAGAAGCTTTACCCATTATCTTACAGCTATTGTACAATTTGTACAAACTATATTGATTTTATTTAAAAACATACTTTAATCTAGATCAAAAACAAGGTTCATATGTACATAGGTATATGCCAAATCTTGGTAATTTATAAAAAGTGGTTTTACTATAAGAAAAAAGAATAAACAAACAACAATAAAAATATTACCTTTGAGTTAATCCAGTATGTATTCTGATATTTTCATACTGAATCAATAGTTTCTGATCATCATGACTCAGTGAATTATTTCTTGTATTCAGCATTAATTTTAAGCTGTCTAATTTAAAAAAATCAGGAAATGCCCTAATTCGCAATAAAGGTAGCTCTATAGTGCAATATTTGCCTGTAATAGTAGATGTTGATATCTCTTGTCGAATACCGAGGCATTGATCGTAATTTCCCAAATCAACTGAGTAAAAATTGCTCTCCATGACTTCTCGTGGTAATCGGATACCGGCATCAATAACTGAAAAAATACCTAAGCTGTAATTAACATTAACATATGCATATTTCAAAACAACATTCAAGGCCAGAGAGGTCGTAAAGATTAAAAAATCTCTTTGAGTCGTATTTCCTCATGACTGAGGGTCGTGACTCCCCCGCAGAATTTATTCGTTAGGGTTAGGGAGTTCTCTTGGTCAGATACATCGTGGTGGGTGCCCCTGCCCAGATCCTTCCACGGAAGAAACATGTCCTCGGATATTGTGGTCCTCAAACATATCGGTTTCCTCACAAGGTTTTCCTTCACCGTTAAGCGAGTGCAAATCCACACATAACTTGAAAATACAAGTATACATTGGTGTAGGGCCGGATATGAACCAGTGTGCGTCTGGATGAAAAGCAGACACTGGAACCGCTGAGCCACACTCGCTTCTAGTAGTAGTACTCGCTCGCTTTTAGTAGGTATACCGCTGATATGTAACTAAGTTATGATAATTGATAAATATTGTATCCCACTGCTGACGTTACATGTGTTTTTAGAGAAAATGATTACAATTTTTCAGGCAGAAACAAAAAGCGATTATCTATAGGCCTTCTGTATTCAAACATTCAATATTCAACTTACTTTTTGAATACTCGTTAAATATTGTAAATTGTAAATAAATTTTGCTTACGTTTTAACAGAGTGTTCGTGTCATTTATGACCAGATACTGGATTTCCTCGCTGCATAGTTTCTGGTCCAACACGTTTTTATATAAATGCTGGTTAAACACTTGATTATGTTCTGACAGTTTCCGATTATCCGGCAAATCCCCTTGACAGGTGCCCAGAACTAACATGAATGCTATCAAAATCATTTTTACAGCGACAAAGATTGAAAAAGATTTTCAAGCAGACGTGAATGTTTTTTTAAGGTTACACTTTTGAACTTAAAAATGAAAAGACACTGGTAATGAGATTACAGATTTTAGACTACTTGAGGGTCTTTGACATGATTTAACGACTTCCGAACGATGACAGACAGTAAGAATTCGGGGCTTAGTATTTTAACTGTTAACCGACGAACAAAAACGATCAAATGTAATTACCGACGGCAATCTAAATAGTTTATGCCACGGTCGATCATTTCAGGCCTGACCGTAATTGTAGCATCTTAAAAAACGCAAACATAGCACCTACCGCAATTACTATATACAATTACTGGAACATAATCACTCATACAGATAACTAGAGGTTACCCATGGCTGCGTTTTCGTTCAAAAGAATCATTATAACGACCGCGACTTTGCTTGCATTATATTAATATGAAAAGTAGCCTTTTTTAGATGTGGAAATATGACTCTTCTCAGACCTACATACCAAAAATCACGCTGATCCGTTCAGCCGTTTATGCGCTATGAGCGTTTCAAACAGATAAAAATTATAAAGCTGCTGAAACGTGTTCTGTTGTGGACTTAATATATACCTAAACAATGTTTTTCTTATATCTTCTATGTTTAGATGTTTTACTCTATTAAGCTTTATTATATGTAGAGATGTATAGAAGGTGTATAAGTAAAGTTTCAAACAAATTTGCAACCCTTATTTAATTCCCTTCGAAGTAGATTTTCCAAAAATGCTTTCATAGCGGATGCCTACATCATAGTTTATATCTGTTTGCCAAGTACAGGCCTATCCATATAGTTGTTTGGGCTATGCGTTGATGGTTCCGTTATTCAATCAAACAGTCTTAGCGTTTTATATGTATATGTAGATATTGTTATCAGAAACGTGGAATTTAATGAACATAATATACGTATACCAACAAAAAACATTAAGAAACAGGTTTAAGGTTAACTCATCTACAAATATCATTTACATAAACATTTGTTTTAAGATTTGTTTCTGTGTAATTTTATTATAATTTATACGAAGCAATTTAACGAACCTAGTTTCATACTAATCTATACTAATATTATAAAGCTGAAGAGTTTGTTTGCTTGTTTCTTTGAACGCGCTAATCTCAAATTGAAAAAAAATATTTTTGTGTTGAATAGACCACATATCGAGGAAGGCTTTAGGCTATATAACATCACGCTGCAACTAATAAGAGCGAAGAAACAATGGAACATGTGAAAAAAACGGAGAAAATTATTCATCTTTGAGGGCTTCCGTTGCATGCGCTGCGAAAACAGTTCCAGGCGTGGGTAACAGCTATAATTTATAAAGCTGAAGAGGTTGTTTGCAAAATAAATATGATGCCCAAAATAACTATACCAGTCGGACGAAGTCACGGGCACAGCTAGTTTATCGTAAAAATAAAAAAAACCGGCCAAGTGCGAGTCGGACTCGCGCACGAAGGGTTCCGTACATCATCTATAATAGAAAATCACGTTTCTAGATACTACAATGTTTAGTTCTGTTAATAAAATAACGAGAAATCAACGAGCAACCGCCTCGCGCTCGCGCCACTACTTCACCGCGGCGCGACCCTCCACCGCGTTTAGATGCACGGTATATTTTCATTTTGTGAGTTTTATGTATTAGATTAGGTATTTAATTTTAAAGTTAGTATATTTCTACATTATTTACTTACAAATATTCAAGTTGCTACCTGTTTATTATGATCGAGTAAAAATTGCCTAAAAAGTACGTTAGTTGTATGGGAGCCCCCCTTTAATATTTAATTTATTGTTATTTAATTATTTATTTTAAAAGGTAATATATACAAGTAAATATTCTGTGAAAATTTGAAGCGTTTACATGTTACAGTTTTTAACCCATTATAGACGGAGTTTTTTTTATGGTGTCCGATCTTTGTAATTTTTTAATATGTCATCAATAAAGTTTTATGTAATACTATAAAAGTATTAAATTTTTTATTGGAACAGTAGTCAGAAAAAAATGCTGATCCCATATGGGACAGCTAGCCTCTTACCGTGTCAATTGGGTCAGTACACAAAATATTAATGTGACGGATATATTCACGATAAATTATTAATTTTATGTTTCATTTGTGTACCTTTTGTATACTTTTATCGTAAGGTCATAAAATATATCAATAATTATTACAAGTATTTATGTTATTTTTCGTAATTATGAAAAATTTGGTAGGTTTTGGTAAAGGTTTGAAATTTAGTATTACACATAGCACATAGCCCCACTTTACATTTCCTGCACTCTTTATCTTGATCTGGACCTGCAGTCCTATTGAGTGCATCTTCGATGAGTAGAAGCAAGAACTAGCAGGTGATCTCGGTCATCAAACCTGATGATGATGGACGTCTTACACAAATTCCACTGTCTAATAATCTATAGCTTATTCCACTTGTATTATTAAAAATTTTGACAGAACAACCTCAGAAACGGTGCTGAGCTGCTTATCGGTGAGATTGTAAATCGCTACTCTCATATCTTCGTCTCTTGAATCTTCATCTAATTGTTCAGCCAATTCTTGTGGCTCGATAAATATTTGAGTTGGTTCAAAGTCTCATCCTCCTCCAAAATTGCTAAAGCTTCGTGTGAGATACAGAAATAAAATAAAAATAACTAATCATATTTATGTAATGAACAATCGTTTTTATTTTTTTTTATATAAAAACGTGTTTTTAATAATAATAATATATCAATATAAGTGACTGAAAACTACATAAAGTTATGACATGAAAAGACACGGTAAGCGGCTAGCGGTCCCGTACGGGCTCACCCAACTTTACAAAAAAAAATTACTCATTATGAGCTACTGAGTAATTTCGACTTTATAGGGCCATTTATTCACTCACTAAAAACATATCAACATAACAATATTATAGTTTTTATTTGAAATAAAAATGATACAGCCACTTACTTGAAGAGTGAATCCATTTTTTCGAGCATTTTATTTTTCACGAATTTTAACGGCCACCTACTTTCAACTGAAAATAATGACTGTCTATTTTATATTCTCTACTCATAGAACATATCAACATGTTCTATTTAAGTCTAATCAGCGCGCTGTCTCTCGTCACAAATTAAAGTTACGCGCCAAATTAAATCACACGGATAAGTGAGCCCGTTTGGGACCGCTAGTCTAATATGGGTTAATATTGAGCAAAAAATATATAAAAAAATCCCGTTTATTGTATGTACCCCTTTAATATATTTTGGGACAGGAGGGCCGGTAGTATTAAAACTCGTCTTGTAAACTGGTACATAATCGTTAGTATAATGTGATTGGGCAATATTTTACAATTTAAGCAACTTTAGGCAAAATATAAAGCGATTCGTCGTGGCCGTGGTGCGCTGGCACCGCCCTCTTGGAAAGAAGTCCTATTCTAAGATGGCAGCCTCGCTGCAATCGATACGACGCTCCGCCTTCTGGCGGATACCAAGAATACCAAGAAGAATAACCTCTGTGGTTATTCTTAACCACAGAGGTTATTCTTCTTGGTATTGAGGTTGATTTACTATTCACCAAAGCGGCTGCGCCGTCACGGCCGGACTGACATTCGACCGTCCTTGGGCGTAATAATGCTTCTGAAACAACGTTCATTGCGTCACAAGCACATCCGCTCGTTCATCCTAACCTTAATTAACTCCTTAGATCTCAAGGCATCAGGGACATACTACTCAATTTCTTTACAAAAAGCGAAACACAACAAATCTGGGATTGGCTAAGCAATGAAGCGGTAGTACCATTGCTAGCCATAGACTTTTCAATCAAGGAACTGCTCATGTCAAAATCTTATGATCTACCGAGCGTACCCTTTCAACCAGCTTCAAAGAGCACGGCTCGGACTGCGCCATACTTACAATCATAAATGACAACTGAAACTAACTGCACTAGATTAGGTTGTCATTTCAGGTGAACCATCGGGCCTAACCCGAACTGCGCATTCTGAACAGGATCAACGGTACTCACCATCTGTATCGGACGAGCATGGTATTCTCCGACCAGAATCAACTCACCGTCTGTATCGGACAAGGGTGGCACTCTCCGACCAGGATCAACTCACCGTCTGTATCGGATGAGCTGTCTCCTCAACCTACCCCGAGGGGTAGGCCCGGACCGCGCTCGCTGATCAGGATCGACTCACCATCTGTATCGGACGAGCGGTCCCCTCAACCTACCCCGAGGGGTAGGTCCGCACGCACTCTCCGACCAGGATCGACTAGCCATCTAAACTAGACGAGCAGTCCCCTCAACCTTTTGCGAAGTGTCAAAGTCAAAGTTATAGTCATGTCAGGCCCGGACGCGCTCTCTGGTCAGGACTCAGGATCGACACATCTTCTGAACCGGACGAACGGTCCCCTCAACCTAACCCGAAGGGTCAGGCCCGGACGCGCTCTCCGGACCGGATCGACTTACCATCTGAATCGGACGGACTGTCCCTTCAATTGACCCCGAAGGGTCAGGCCATGACTACGTCCGCCGATCAGGCTTGACTGAACTTAAGAACAAAAGAAGATACTTAACATCTGAAGCAGGCATGTTGAATCTGCAGATAATGTCCATAACTACGAGTTGCTACACCTTGCTACTTTACAAGACTATGGTCTTGTAACATACCAGAAAATGAGTGTCTCAGTCATCAGAAGCAAACAAGACATATTGATTAATTACAATAATATCATCCTCTTTCTCGTTATCCGCCGTCTCGGCCTCATCACAATTGTTATTTAGAAGATTAGAAGTTGTTTCGATTTAGCCATCATATTTTGAGTTACGAAACACCACTTTCGTGAGCATACTTAAATACACGATCATGAAGTCGTGTTCAAACTGACCATTATTGAACATTGAAGTTATTTCAAAAAGACCATTGCTCTTTCCATCTAATTTTGTTTAACTATGGTCACTAATTTTATAAAAATACGAATAATAAGAATAAACGGCAACGGTGAGTTTTAGTAAAAGCTGTTTTAGACCTGTTGAAAGCAAGTTGGATGTTGCTTTATTCGTCGCACCGTGGTCTTATTTAAGTCATTTTCTACTAGTGTTAACAAGCTCTTTAGGGTCCTCATCAACCATTACTTGCTCATTTGATCCACTAGAGCCAGTTATAATAAAGTGAAGTTTAATTTAATGTTCCAACGCGTCTTGAAATCGTTACGAATATTATGCCGGTCTTGATCAGTAATAGTGTGCGTAAGCGAGTGTGGCTCAGTGGCTCCAGTGTCTGCTTTTCATCCAGACGCATCCTGGTTCGAATCCAGCCCTACACCAATGACTTGTATTTTCAAGTTAAGTGTGGATTTGCACTCGCTTAGCGGTGAAAGAAATCATCGTGAGGAAACCGACATGTTTTGAGGACCACAATATCCGAGGACATGTGTCTTCCGTGGAAGGACCTGGGCGCCCACCACGATGTATCTGCCCAAGAGAACTCCCCTAACGAATAAATTCTGCGGGGGAGTCACGACCCTCAGTCATGAGGAAATACGACTCAAGAGAGAGAGAGATCAGTAATAATCCGATTTTGTATCCCAAACAAGCAAACTGCATTTAGAAGTGCATCCAGAAAGGTAGTGTACTCTAGAAGCTCCACTTTGGTGAAACCGCCTATAATTACTGTGAAACTTTATAATCGCATTTCCTACTTAATTTCTCGATGAAACTGATGTCAATATATTAAAAATCATTTATTTCGTAAATCATAAAGGTTATCGTTGCATAACTGAACAACTATGACTGAACAAGTTGTGCTCCTGGGGGCTTTTTTGATGCTTTTCTACAATGAATGAGATGATATACCTACATTTTTAAAATGTGGACATACGAACTTTAAAGTTTGTCTAATGTCTTAACATTGTCCAGGTGCTGGATTTCATTATTTGCATGTGATTCATGAGAGAGAAGCGTTGACACTAATGAGTACAGATATACTGGTTGCCACGAAACGGATTCATTCTGTACGTCTGAGCATCTGTATTCGAAAAGCCATAGTCGAGTGCTTTGAGATAAAATGTAGTAATGTGTAGTTGCGGTATCGCGTTTTTGTTCAACAAATAGCCAGTGTAATCTCGTCTTCTTACACACAATCTCTGAACAATGGTCTATTTCAGCTTTATGTGGGTGATAGTTCATACCACAATATCCCGAGATGATTTCAACCATTTAACAAAGGTTTGATCCGTTTAATTTTAAAACTGTATTCATTCTCTTCCTACTGCCACGAGAAAGATAAAGTGTCTTTATCTTCCGTCCATGTTTTTAACGTTACATTATCGTCCATATCTTTAAATCCTTACTGTGTCTCCAGAGAATTTATTGTTTTTTTTTAAAGCACGTCTTTGGTAGACTACTTCTCTATCACCATGGGCTTAGTCTTTTTTTTTAACTTTGCACCAAGCAAGGAATGTTATCCATTTTCGCTGATTCTTTGTATCTGCTAACTATATGGTTCCCACGACATGAACTATTGACTTTTGATCCACATTACTATGATCTAATATGTCTCCGCTAGTAATTACAGTAGTATATTGTATTCTGAAAGAATTCTTATCCTGGTTGTCGATATTGATCAATTTCACTTGTTGTTACGTTGCAAGCCTTCAAGTTCACTGTTTTGACTGACTCGTTTTCTTGACAATGAAGCCCGTAGTGCTCCGTAACAAGTCAACCTAATTACTCGACATACCTAATTGTAAACGTAAGTGCTAGGCGGTTGTTATAGTAAATCTATACCTTCATCTTTTCAAAGCGGAAGCATTTTCAACTTGAGAAACAGAACTCCGTGATAAATAATTCACATATTTCAGACATCATCATTCACAATACATAATAAATAATAAGGTTTACGCATTGTACTTTCTCCCAACACCTTCTTTGACAGAAGCAAGTAACCTAAGTTACTATCTCTCGCTTCAGTTATTTACACGTCTTTAAATTATAATAGTAGTACTCGCTCGCTGTTAGTAGGTATACCGCTGATGTGTAACTAAGTAATGTTTAACCTCGAGCTACATTCTTTAATTTTAATCTAAGCGTTATCTACTTTACAAACATTGTTTATAAAGGCAGATTAAAATTAAAATTTAAAGTCATACTGCAGGTAAAATCGCACCACTAACCCAATCAGCCACCGCGGCTGAACAAAGAAAATTGCTTGTAATGAAACATTATGATAAAAGGTTAAAAAGTGCTATCTATTAACCGACTTCCAGAAAAAGGAGGTTATCAAGTCTTCTGAAAGTTTTTTTTTTGTAGGTATGTTACGCAATTACTTCATTGTTTATGAACCGATTTCAAAAATTCCTTTTTTATTCGACGGGGATAGTTTCCAAAATGGTCCCATAAAAATTGTTTTTCATTCGTTTAAGTACTTTTTGAGAAAAAACAATAAACCAACAAATTGATAAAGTTTATGCAAAACAATTTTACCCATATTTCCAAAACTACTAGGCGGATTTTGATACAGTTTTCTGTGATGTGTTGAAGTTTCATGGGCACATCTTTTAAGCTATGTATTACGATGACAACTCACCAGGGGGCGCTGCTGTATACATTATATCTTCTGAATTATCAGCCCGATTTTGATGCGGTTTTCTCTGATAGATAGCTTAGATTTGTTTAGCAAATGAATTTATTTCATCTATTTTACGGATTATGTCAAAAGTCATATTAATCATCTATCGATCGAAATGTGGCCCTTTCGAACCGACTTCAAAAAAAGAGGTTATCAAGTCGTCTGAAAGTTTTTTTAGTAAAGTGTCAGTAGACTTGAAGTCGGTTTTTGTATTTTTTTTAAATAATGATTATTCTAACTATCATAGTTTTTTGCAATTTTAGTAACTGTAAATAGTAAATACATGTTTATTGATAAATATTGTATCCCATTGCCGACGTTAACATGTGTTTTTGTGCAAATGATTACAATTTTTCAGGCAGAAACAAAAAGCGATAATCTAAAGGCCTTCTTCATTTGAACATTCAATATTCAGCTTACTTTTTGAATACCTACTCGTTAAATATTATAAATTGTAAATAAATTTTGCTTACATTTCAACAGAGTTTTCGTGTCATTTTTGACTAAATACTGGATTTCCTCGCTGCATAGTTTCTGGTCCAACACGTTTTTATATAAATGCTGGTTAAACACTTGATTATTTTCTGACAGTTTCCGATTATCCGGCAAATCCCCTTGACAGGTACCCAGAACTAACATAAATGCTATCAAAATCATTTTTACAGCGACAAAGATTGAAAAAAATTTTCAAGTAGACGTGAATATTAAACTTTTGAACTTAAAATGGAAAGGTACAGACAGCTAATGAGATTATAGATTTCAGACTACTTGAGGGTCTTTGACATGATTTAACGACTTCCGAACGATGACTGACAGTAAGTATTCGGGGCGTAGTATTTAACTATGTAACCGACGAACAAAAACGACCAAAATGTAATTACCGCTATCTTTTTGCCAAAGTCATTAATTTCAGGACTGACTGCAATTGTAGTTAATTTTAAAAACGTAGACATCACCTCAATTTCACTGAAACATATGCACTCATACAGATAACTAGAGGGTGCATGTGGCTGCGCTTCCGTAAAAAAAAATATCAACTAGAGGACGACCGCGGCTTCGTTTGCATTATTTTGAGATACACTCCTAAGACCAAAAATCATATATTATCCGTTTAGCCGTTTTTGCGTTATGAGCGTTTCAAACAGACAAAAAAATGTAAACACTGCTTAACGTGTTCTGTTGTGGACTTAATCTATACATGAACAATGTTTTTCTTATATCTTCTATGTTCAGATTTTTGACTCTCTTTAGCTTTATTATTTGTATAGATGTACCAATGGAATGTGTATAGTTTAAAATTTCATACAAATTTGCAACCCATATTTAATTCCTTTCGAAGTGGATTTTATAGAAATTCTTTCTTAGCTGATGCCTGCATGATAGTTTATATCTGTTTGTCAAGTACAGGCCTATCCATACAGTGGTTTGGGCTATGCGTATATGGTTCCATTTTTCAATCAAACAGTCACTCTTCATAGGGTGTTTATATGTACACCTAGATATTGTTCTCAGAAACATGTAATTTAAATACAAAAACGTCAAGAAACAGGTTTAAGCTATTCTCATCTACATATTTCATTTACATATATGTATATTTGTCAGGACCTATTTTTTCATACTAATTATTGTATAGAACTAAATCGAAAAACCATCGTATTGTGTATTTTGCTTCATATTTTATTTTAGGTATAATGTTTATTTTAATATTATGTTTAAGACTTGTAAATAATTTTTCTTTATTTTTTTACGTAGAATGGAATAGTTAATGTTTAATAAACAAAAATTACACATATGTACATGAGTCAAAAATAATTATAGGTCACACAATCATGAAATAACATAAAATATTAATAAAAATAATATATTTTATTATTCAATTATCACACCTATACGTAATACAGTTAAAAAGTCTACTAATTCAGTTATACCGAATAAGCTCCGGGTTAGAAAAAGGAATATTTATTAATTTTCATCAGCTTGTCGTCTTGGTTGGTGCGATTGAGGTAATGAATCTGCAAAGAAATATTTTATAAAAGTGTTTCGAAACATATCAATTTAACTATTTATTATATATTTATTTTTAACTAGATAGGTTTAGGTATGACTACAGCTCGCCTGATGTTAAGCAACGTTAATAATCTACGATCTTGCGCGCTAGCCTAGAGGAAACCGATTCACTCTCGACTTGAAGACCGATAAATTATAGCTCGAGGGTAATAGAGATTCCGGCAATGAGTTCCAAAATATAGTTGCTTATATTTCACACAATGACAATATGTTTCTATGTATTATTTCCATTTCGGCGTGTTGTAAGATCGGCAAGAATTGCAGATAAAAACGACATGTTGCAAAAATATGTTACCTGTCGCTAGCATCCGTTTGACTAGATTAGCACAAGGTGCGTCCACGAGCATAGTGACCATATAGGCCACTATAAATGCCAGCGAGAAGTCAGCCAGCAATTGGAACAACTGAAAATAAAATCAATTATAATAATAATATGAATACAACGAAATAATAACTTAGTGAATGCCCGCTGCTTCGCTCGAGTTTTGTTGGTATAACAAGTTGCCAATCAACTACTTTACAGTGCTAATTGATTTTAAATAATTAGCATTATCCTGAGTTGACGCTGCCTTGTGGCAGATTTATTTTAAATCTGTGTGTACAATGTCCGTCCAAATGTTACTCAGTAACAACAAAAGTTTTAATTTGTTTACTGAATTTTGTTTACCAGATATTTTTTGCTGTGAAACTTGGTATATCCTGCATACAAATATATACCTTTACTCGGCAAATAATTACTACATTTTCGCTGTTCATAAAACCGAATCATGCATACTAATACCTATATACCTATGCTTGTCAAATAATTACGATGCCTCGTCGACCTATTGTGCCGTGAAAAAAAACAGAATAACAAACCTAACAACTCATTTTAACTGACTTAAAAAAAAGAGGTTAACAATTTATATGAAGTTTTGTTTTTGCTTTTTTTATATTTTTTATGGTGAGTACAAATACTGTTCAGCCTTACCGATTCTGTTGGAGAGAAGTATGCTACAGTTCGTTTCGAAGACATCAGCAAATAGATGAGTGGGTAATGCACGATGTACATTGCGAATGATAGTCGACTCAGCACTTTGAAACATCGCAAAGAGAGGAACCAATTTATTGGAGCTGCAAAAAAAGTTACTTCTAGTACACAAAAAACTAAAAAACTAATTGTGAACTCTTTTATATGAGCATTTATTTATTCGTATGTTTTTTTTCTAATCCGTCTAATTGAATGCTCTACAGTTATATCCATTAGCATACAATTTCAATAAGGAGATAAAATTCAAATTAATTAAAAAATAACTCAAAACGACGACATCAATTGTGAAGCAAGTTTGATAGAAAATAACAGTATTCATACATTTACGGAATATAAATTAAATTGAATGTTGCTTTTAGAGCTTGTTTGTTATGAAAATAGAGATGAGTAGAAAGAGGATAGAGGGGCCTTTACCTAGGAATTGGACGGATCCGGCTCTTAATAAATAAATGAACAGTACGTACCTCCGTATCCATGATGGCAAGCTAGCACAATCCATCCGATAGCCAGAGCCCAAGCAGGTCTCATAAAGCTGTTGACAAGACTATCTACAGTCTGATTGTCCCAGTCTAATTGTAAGACAACATTAGTGATCCAAGTAATAAAACCTAGTATCACAAACGCACCGCACCATAAAACTCCAGCTAAAACCTGGAAAATAAACATCAATGGGTGTCAAACAAAAAATAAAATAATCGGGATATAGTTTGTGATACTTATACAATTTTTTTTTGTTTATTTACATAAATTATTTGGTTTACAACATATTATGTAGCTTTACGTTTGACTTTAACTCGCCTATTTTACCAGCCTAAAGAGTGTGTGTTAGCTATATTCCTTCTTCAAACTAAAAAAAGGGTTGCACCTACTCGGATGAAATATGGCACAGAGATAGAGATTTATATTACAGATCGACGCGGGCAAAACCACGGAGTGTCAGTTGGACCTGCAAAAGAACAAACATGGTCCTTTTGAATCAAGTTATCTTCATAACATTGCATTTAGACAATAGGTAACTTGAAAAGGATCGTAATGATCTAGTTATGTACCTTTATTTCCAATGAAATATCCGCTGTGCCCCGTAATTGAGTATGGCAACGCAAATCCTCACATAGTTGAAAGAATGTGGTCTTATTTAGACGAAATCTTGTGATGGATCAGATATGGCTATAGTATATACTTACTGCTTACTGATCCATTTTTGTTTATGCATATTTGTAGTTATTATAGCTCCTTCAATATTCCACTTACTTTCCATTAAATGTGTCTTTAGACAGAGTCTGAGTAGGCTGAGTCGAACCCCTTTATAAATCACAATGCATACAGTGCACACGAGCGGTGTCAGACTCGCGATACAGTACATGTGTGGAGCCCTTGCGCCACTACTTTTCCCTCGTCATCCTGATCAAAGGCTCATTCTTAAGGCTTCACTCATTCACCCAACACACGGCTTGGGCAAAAGGACACCTCCCAACCAGCTAAATTAGACCGTACCTGCAAAGTGTTTGAGATAGCCCCAAAACTTGCCTGATCCTGTGGTCACTACGGCCCCCGGGGTACTTGGAGCCTTAGCTCGATTATTGAATTATAGAATAATTCTGTATGCATACATAATAATAACCGTGTGACAGAGTAGTGCGCTGATAGAGTGGCAGCTCTCAGATAGATTACTTCAAAGTATGGGGCCGACCAGCACTATACTATATGTATGTGTGTATGTATACCTATATGCAGGCTTCAGGACATCATATCGTAATCCTGTACGAGATTACTATATGGGATCTTAATGCCACCTAGCGGGCTAGTGTATTGACTATTAGTGCCTATCTATTCTTGCCTGTACGGATAAACAATGATCTCTAAAATTAAAATATTATAGATGCAGAATAATAGAGCATAAAATTATTGTAATCTAATATGCCTGTCATTCCAAACATATTTGAATAGATCCCTGAAGTGATAGCTTAGTTTTTAGAGTGCCTGCCTATAAAGGGACATATAGGTACTTGGGTAAGTTATCCAAATAAAAGATTACTTATAATATATATATGTATATATTATTTATCTAGTTCGATTAGTACACCCATGGAAGAACTAGCAAGAAACCATGGAGGCACTTTCTTATATTCCAGTCTTTTGGATTGTACAATTATGTTGTGGCTTTATACAAGTTTAGTGACTAGATTCAGGACTTTGATATGAGTATGATATTTTACTGATTGAAAATTAGTGATTAAATATATCGTTATCAAATGACGCTTAGATATGACTGAATGAGATAAAATGGATGAGTATCGATATAATAGTTATGTGTGTGTTGCACAATAACGGTTGAACGTGAATATCAGTTTAGTAAAATACAATATAAAATGACAACAATAGGTAAACAGTGTACCGTTGTGTGATTACTTAACTTTTTACAAAGTTGCATCTGCCGCCTGTCTCATCTGCCTAGCGCCAATGCGCCATCCTTTGCCTCTTTGATTACACCTCACAATCACATAACAATTCAATAAACTATTTTACATATTATCAGTCAAAAATCCCAACATGTGGGTGTTTTATGGAGTTAGGCTCCCAAAATTTAGAAATGTTGATTATTTGGCCGCGAAAACCAGACTGCCGAGGGTTTGTCGCTATTCTTCCTCGAAGACGTTGGTCCCGCCCTCGAACAAAACAATGGGGGTTGCTGGTCGTTGATTGGTTCGTGCAAAGCTCGAAGGGTTGCGCCCGCGCAGACGGTGAAGTCCACCCACGTAGAGGGATGTGATGCGTTGTCTCGAGCATATGAAAAAGATATTAATGTGTGTGTACATAATGGTGTATCGATTAAAGAATCGACCGGACATTGTCCGCATCGTATGTCGGATCAACTGGGATGTCTTTGTATATTATTCTATCGAGATGTATGTATGTTAGATGTATATAATGCGTGACTTTTATGGCTTATTAATGGAATGATTGTGATTGAGTTGATTACCTAATGGTGATAATCATTATGTATGCATATAAAAGCCATAGTCATTTAAAGACATGTACAAAACCAGTTGTGACGATGTAGGTACTGGGTATTTTAACACACACTTAGGAATTGTTTATTCATATTTACATATGTGATATACATATAAAGAGTAAAGATGTAACAATAAGTACCTGAAAGAGAACACATATGCAATAATATTATGTTATACATGTTGAAGCTTAAGCATTATTTACTAGTGAAGCACTTAAAATTATCAAGCCTTATTTACTAGGAACATTCCAAGTCTTTTCCCTTCCCACGGTTTAACATGCTCACATCTGCCGCGCTTAGCAATTTTAAGACACAATAGATATAGAGAAACTAATGCTTCTAAAAAAACCTTTGTTTTGTTGCGTTTTGTTTTTGAATAACCGGCGCAGTCATAAATATAAAACAGGGTTGTTTATGGGACGTTTCTCATGAAATCACTTTCTTGAAACAGCTCTGATGGTTTGCACATGTTGCAGATAGGGCTTTTGTCCACTTGTAAACTATCGTAATTCTTCGTAAAATTCGAAGAAGGACAAAACAAAAAAAATTGGTACCTACGCTAGGAGCTATAACAATCTTTCGATAAAAAGTGACTCCGGCATATCACCGATTTTCTCCAAACATTGTCTGAACAATTTCTTTGCTGACGCCTGAGCCAGACTTCTTCGTTGTGCGCAGCTACCAAAAGCAATAATTTATGCATTTTTCTCTATTTTCCGGCACAAAATAAAGACAAACCACACTATCTTGCAAAAACTCTCTTAAACCCAAGTCAAAGGAATGAAATATACGCCATTTGGTAGCGCAAACTACAAGGTGCTGCCGTACGCTCTCCGAAGATGCGGAGAGCGTACGGCAGCACCTTGTAGTTTGCCAGTCAGCCAATCCAATACATTTGTCTTTCTATTCGTTCGATACGCTTACGGTTTGTTGCCACTTGTCTAGACCTGCTGTTAGCTTAGTTGGTAGTGGCTCTGCCTTCTAATCCAGGGGTGCGGGTTCGATTCCCGCATAACACAAGTAATTATGAATATTTAAATTTGTAATTATTTGTGTTGAGTCTGGTCGTTTCTATGTATAATAAGTATTTATTTACAAAAGAAAAGTATAAATGTATTATATCCGTTATCTAGTACCCATGATACAAGCGTAAGCTAAGTATGAGGCTAGATGGCGCTGTGTGATATGTCATGTTTTTTTTTTTTTTAATGAAATAAGTAAGTAAATTTACGTGTAGAGCCAGCCATATTTATCAATCATTTGTACAAGTATGATTCTCATTTTCAGACCTGTGCTTTGTCGTTGTACTAATATCTTCAGAAGAACTATCAAAATTAGGCCAAAAAAGATCAGATATTTAAGGTAATGCAAGTTCATGCATAACTTTTTGTATAGAAAAGCTAATAGAACAAAATTTGCCTTCAACAACAGAAGACCTTGAAATCTCATGCGTTATACTTAGACATTGGTAATAGTTGCCGTAGTCAATAGAATTGCCTTCAAGAAAGCTAGACCAAGAGATTAAATTGATTAATCAAACCTATTAGAATAACTAGAATAGGATGTTGGTGCTACTCCGGACGCGGCCCAACAAGGTCAACATCGCCTAAAAATCGTTTTATCCAAACCATTTCTTCTTCTTATCAAATGAGAGTGGCCAACATATGGGCATGTGACATGGCTTAACGACTGGCAAAAAAAATGTCAATACCATTGAATGGTCATTTTATACCATATTGAAACTGCCGTAACTACTTTTTCAAGTAAGGATGGCATGCTAGCGTTAGTACTCTAGCATGCTAGTGTTTCTAGCTTCGTGAATAGCTTGTAGAAACCAATTTGTAGACTGAAACTGTACGGCCCTAAGTCAAGATCTTGTGAAAACTACATGATGATAATATTAGTACCTAATATTATGGAACTCACACAATCCCAGTAGTTCGGTCCTATTACGCATCAAATATTGCATTTGAGTATGACACAATGTTTGATCTAATACTCTGATGTATAGATCTGGGTCAAAAGCCATCTTATTGTTTGGTATTTCAGGTGCATCAAAGTTAAAATCATCATTCATAGTAAAAAACGATAAAAATATAAGATACATTTCTAAATTTAGAGATTTGTCACTGACGGAACACTCAGATTTTTTTTATTTTCTTGATTTATCTCAAAATTTCAAATATATTTTCTTATGTGATGATTTCAAAATTTATTTAATGAGTACTTTGACACTTCACAAATTACATTAATAACCATTCTTCATTCAATTTCTCTTTAAATACTCAGAAAATTTTTACTTTCCATATCTCTATAGAAAAATGCTTATGTAATTAGCAATAAAAAGCAAGTGCTCATTCAAAAGGCACTTTATTGCAGTCATCATGCAATAACAATTCATGGTGATGTAATTTTTTTAAATTTAGGTGAGTATAATATTTTTTCGTTTATTATATTAGTAGGTATCACAGTAACTAGAAAATATTGGCAATTTAAGTTAAACTTAATAAATATCTTCCTAAAAGATTAATCAAATTTTATCCCATTTCTTTCTGGGTGTTTTCGATTTTTCGACGATTATTATTTCCAATTGGTTTCCGATCTGAAAAGAATTGAATAAGATAATAAGGGTGTCTCAGCGCCGATTTTAAACTTAAAACACGAATTTCTCGGGAGCCTGCGGGGCTAGCGGGAGGGGAGTGGTAGCGTTCGGTCGGTGACGAGACTTGAGTCTCGCGACAGACTTGAGTGGAGCCACGAATTGCGCCGATCGCGCCCGACTATAGCCGAGCGCATCGAGTTGGACCCGCAATGGTTGATACGAGCGATAGCGGCGGAGCTGTTAAAATTGATGTTAATTGTTTAAAACAACGATTAAATAAATTGATTATAAATTTTAATTATTAAATGGTTCGCGCGTAATAAATAAATAAATACAATATTATTGGTAACAAATATTATTTGTTCTTGTGTAATATTTGCTGACCAATAGTTTATTATTTAATTGAAACTAAAACCACTTGGAATTGATTTTATTGATTTTTGGACGGGTCCGCGCGTTCAATCGAAATCGCTCGCGTTGATCCCGTTGCACTTGCGATTGATTTGTATTATCGTTTCCACACCACTCTAAGAAGTCGATAATATTGGCGCGTTTTTTATAGTGGTATCCTCGATAGGCCTACATCCACTACTACTACACTCTCTGAAACTATACAAATAACAACATTAATTATTTTGGTATTTTCGTAGCCACAAATCTTCTTAAGGAGGATTAAACACCACAAAGGATTAAACACCACAAAGGATTTTTTGACCGCGAGAAGATCTGGAATCGAAACAAGACCGAGTTAAAAAGGGTTTGCAAAAACTCTATGATACTGCTTCGACGAGCGGTGAAGACTTGGATCGGCTCTTTCAAATGATTAAACAATATCAAGCGACGTTGGACGCGGCGAAAACTATGCGTGAGAACAGTTCTTTCGCAAGGGCAGAACCTCCTTCCAACAAACGAAAAATGGAGCCACAAAGAAGATTTGTGGCTACGAAAAAACCAAAAATACAATCTTCATCTGCAATAGTCGTTCCCTCTAAAGAAAAGCAACAGGAAATTGCAATAAGTTTGATGAACAATAGTAAGATTGTGTTTTCCTGGAATAACGATGAAGATTTCGCGGATGATACGTAATTTGTTATTCAATTGTTGTTATTTTGAATGTTTATTATTGTTTCATATTGTTTGATTAATTAGTTTTATTAATATTTTTAGTTAATTCAGTTTAGTATATTATTTGTAAGGTTGTATATATTCTAGTTTATATAGTTGTTGATTTAATGTATTTTTAAGTTTATTATAAGGTTTAGTTTTTAATTAGTTACGATTACTGCTCTGTGTTATGTAAGTTGTTGTGAATAAACGATACAAGTTTTAATATTGTTATTTGTATAGTTTCAGAGATTGTAGTACTAGTGGATAATAGTAGGCCTATCGGTGATACCATTATAAAAAAAACGCGCCAATATTATCTACTTCATAGAGTGGTGTGGAAACGATAATACAAATCATTAAAATCGATTGCAAGTGCGACGGGATCCGCGCGAACCATTTTGATCGAACGCGCGGACCCGTCCGAAAATCAATAAACCAATTCCAAGTGGTTTTTAGTTTTAATAAAATAATAAACTGTTTGTCAGCAAATATTACACAGGAACAAATAATTATTGTTAACGAGTTATTTGTTATCTTATTAATATTCATAATCAATTAATTTAATCATTGTTTTGAACAATAACATCAATTTTGACAGCTCCGCCATTTCGCTCGCTTCAACCATCGCGGAGCCAACTCGATGCGCTCGGCTATAGTCGGGCGCGTTCGGCGCTATTCGTGGCTCCACTCAAGTCTGTCGCGAGACTCAAGTGGTGACGAGTGCGTATTTTGTTAGTCGCGCGCGCAGTGGTCTGGCGCGCACCGCGCGTACGCAGTAGAGGTGTACTTTTGCAATGAGTTTTCGTTGAGTCAAGCACAGCGCAAGTTTTGTAACCGCTTTGAAATCAACCGTTTAAGTGACGCTCCGAGTTTCCAGTTAATTAAGTCGTGGGTAGAAAAGTTTAGAGCGACAGGATGTTTACTAAATCATTCATTTCGCCCTCGAAATAAAACTGTGCTATCGATTGAAAACATCGACCGCGTCGCCGCTGCAGTCGCGGAGCATCCACGACGATCAGTTAGAAAACATGCTGCCTCTTTGAGCCTTCACCGTTCAAGTCTTCAACGAATATTGGCCTTAGACTTAAAATTACATCCTTACAAAATCCAAATAGTTCAAAAAATCAAACCAGAAGACTACAACAAGCGAAAAATTTACTGTCAGAATATGTTAGATATTTTTTCAGAGGAAAATGGGATCGACAGTGTTTACTTTAGTGATGAGTCACATTTTCACCTCGAAGGGTACGTCAATCGTCAAAATTGCCGTTACAGGTCATCAAACAATCCAAAAGAAAAACATCAGAAAGCATTACACAGCCCCAAAGTTACTGTATGGTGTGCAATATCGGCGAAGAAAATCATTGGGCCATTTTTCTTCGAGAATGACCGAGGTGCAACGGTTACAGTGACGAGCGAGCGGTATATTGATATGATTAATTTTTTTTTTGTACCGCAACTGCAAGAAGAAGATATTGACAAGTCAAGTGTGTGGTTTCAGCAAGATGGGGCCACAGCCCACACAGCTAGGGTCTCCATGGACACACTAAAAGCGTTGTTTCCGGGTAAAATCATAAGCCGCTTTGGAGACATATTGTGGCCACCTCGATCTCCTGACTTAAGCCCAGCTGACTTTTTAAGGGGTTATCTCAAAGGAAGAGTTTATGATACCCCTCTTTCGAGTTTGGAGCAGTTGAAGGCTAAAATAACGACAGAAGTGAGAGCCATATCAGTTGACGTTCTACGACGTGTCTCTGCAAATTTGCTTGTCCGCTTTGAAGAGTGCATTCGCCGTGATGGAAGACATCTTGACGGTGTAATATTCCGTACATAAAATCCGCAACAATACATTATAATTTACAGCAATAAAAATATTTCAAATACAATTAGTTTTTTTTTAATAAATATTTGAAGTTTAAAATCGGCGCTGAGACACCCTTTTTATAATAAATTATATATATATTATATATACTCGTATGTTTCATGCCAAGGCATTGGTAGTAGTTTCCCAGATCTTCAGTATTACCAGTATCTTGAAGACCGCGAGGTGTTCGTATTCCAGCGTCAGCAACTGTTGAAGGTAATTCGAGTAACGTGATGTGCTTTATTCAGAATTATTTTAATATCTCTATTTGAGAGGTGGAACACTTGAAACTCAACCGGCTTCGAAAATTTTCACAATAATATTTGAAGAGTCATAAATTTCACAATAATATTTTTCTTACAAAACGATGTTAGTGATTATTATAAATCCGTGCATCCTCTTGATATTTAGTTTTACGAATTGATTTATATTTATGTCGTAAAGTATGATATAAGTGTCAAAATACTCACATGTCCGTAAAAGATCGTGGTTATGTGGTGGTTTGTATGTTTAATAAGTATGTATTTACAAAAGAAAAGTATATAAGTATTATATCCGTTATCTAGTACCCACGACACAAGCGTTTGCTTAGTGTGGGGCTAGATGGCGCTGTGTGCAATGACCCGAAATATTTATTTATTATTATTTATTTATCATTAATCAAATAGGTACTGCATTTGTTTGTGACACATCTCTTCATCCAATGCGTCCTTGTAAAACTTTGGGTTGAATACTAATTTGTGCTCAGGTATGTCTGTTTCACTTAAAACTACACTAAAGCCTGATATAAAAATTAAATACAACATATTGTATTTTTGAAACTGTTTCACTTAAAACTACACTAAAACCTAATATAAAAATTAAATACAACATATTGTATTTTTGAAACCTATTTTCCTATGTGAATTTGCAAAAGTGATTCAATCAAATAAGATGTTTAATTTATATGTTTATATATTTAATAAAGGCAGATAACAAGAGATTATGGATGAATCGGTGCTCAATCACCGGGGTATGTACCGACGTCCCACCGCTTGAACCTACTAGTGGGACGAACGGAAATCTTTATTCCCGTTCGTCCCACTACTCTAAAGATTGATAAAAGTTGTAAAATAAAATATTGATTATTTTATCGTGTCTCAAAAAAAAGTACAAATATAACTATCGTTTATAACACTTTGCGGCTGCGTAACGTTCTTAAATAATTTTCCAACCTGGTTCAGTGTGTACGTTCAGATATTCGTAAACAAAACCACACGTAGGTAGTTTAGAAACTAATTTGCATTTAATTACATTAAAAAAGGAAACAAAAATTAAGCATTATAAATAATTCAATAGTTAGTTAGTAGTTCTATCAATTGTTTAATGATAAAATAGCAACCTGTTGTCTTTTAACACATTAAAGACAAAATATTTCTAGTAAAACTAAAATTTCAAGACCATCCCTTATTGACTGTCTCACTCATACCCTTACAATATAGGGCAGTAACTGAAACAAACTATCTAATATTACCAAAATTTTGCTACAATTAGATATTTAGGAGTAACAATACACAATAATTAAAAATGGGGAGCAATGGGGAGCAAAACAACTGTTTCTAAACGCACATGAAAGCTAATACACGTTGCCAGACGACACTACTCACGAGTGGCTTGGCGATCTGGCGTGAAATCAGGATAACGAACGGGAATAAGGATTCCTGTTCGTCCCACCAGTAGGTTCAAGCGGTGGGCCGACGGGACATACCCTCAATCTCCTTTATCGTAGATGTGTTTTGATATAGGCTTACAGATAACGATATTTTAATGAATCACGGTGCATAAATTTGGAAGAATTAAAATACATTATCTAGTAGGTAAACTGGTTACCAAATTTATAATTTTATAATCAGAATACTGTCTTTAATGAACTTATGATAAAAATAATAATAAAATAACCCGAATTTAATAAGTATGTGTATATTTTAAGCCGGTTATGCTATCTAAATACCTGAAAACAAAAAAATACTAAAGATAAACTAAAGATTTCCAATTAGGTACAAACTTTTGTGGATGAGTCTCATGCGTTTTATTATTACCTACTTCTAAAGATTATTTTATTTACATGTTTCAGTTGTTATTTGCTATGACATGTTGTTCCTGTGGTTGCAGCGTTTTTGTACCTGCAAAGGACGTGTTAAATCTTTTAATTATGATAACAAAGAAGAAAATAATATTATCTTCATCTTCCTGAAACGTACAAAGAACTATCAGAGTTTCGATGCTGTTAAGAGACGCAATGCTTAGATAGAACACTTTATTGAGTAACTACCACGGTTGTTCGTCTTAAACTTCAAAAAAGATACTTTACAAGCTGCGCTCATTAGTGTTACCAACGTATGTAAATCCGGTAAAAAAATTAAGGTTGTACAGTGTTCGTCTTCATACGACATTTCAACCAAACTGCTCTGTCGTTTCACCGTAAAAGATAGAACAAACACACTAACTAACTCACTCCGCTTTTCAATACAACATGGTGTTTTCTTCTTATCGATTAAGAGTGGCCGACCCTGGTGTCGAGAATTTATCAAGCTACCCTAAGGACCTCTGACATGGCTTAATGACTGCCGTACTAGACAAACAGCCACGATCTACAAATTAAAGTGTCATCCCACCCACGGATATGGTGTAATCACTACGTATTGAATGTTCAGTGTCTTACCAGCAAATCTATTCAGAAGCCATTTGACAATATTAGTGCAAGGAGCATCCACGACCATAGTGACAATGTAAGCCACTATAAATACCAGAGTGAAGTCATTTAATAATTTCAGCGCCTGCAAGCAATGATATATATATGATATACGTATGATTTATGTGAATGGACGAGTATTGCCAGCGTAGAAGAACTTTTTCGCTTGGCACAAGATAGAGACAACTTCCATTAAGGAGAGGCACTAGAAGAAGTAGAAGCAATGCTAAAGCTTAGCTGGAAGCTACGAATATTTGCAAATTCCATCAATATTGTGTTTTTGTTCATTTAACTTATTTTTTTGTCGATTATCTAGGTGTATACGCAGTGGCTGGCTTTTATATTATTAGTTTTTTTAAATTACTTATTTGTTCAATCAAAAAAACTTAAATCGGGGTTTTTTGAGTTTATTTTAAGTTTAGTTAAGATACAGACTGATAATAACAATACTAAGAATTATCAAACTACCGCAACACATTAAACCTACATAATATATCTCAACGTTGTATAAATTAACGCAAAAATGGTATAAGTTAGTCCATATTCAAAAACGTCATGGATTTTCAATTGACATAGCAGATTACTATTGAGCTAGGATTATACAGAGACACAATCGTCCGTACGCTGACATCGTCAGCGAGCGCAAAAAAAACTGCTTAACTCTTTCGCTCTTACATATTTCAAGAACGTGCAAAAGAGATAGGTAATCCAAAAGTCTGGTCAACGAGTAGCGTGGGCAGAGTTTTGGCTCAGTCATTTTTTTCGAGCGTTTGCGACTGTATAATCCTAGCTCAATGCAGATTACATATTGAAATGTGTATCACTTACTGAAGCTGCAGGTGAAAAGAATGCAACAGATCTTCTCGAGGAATTTACCAAATAAACAAGCGGATAATGTATTACGTACATTGCAAATGAAAGCCGGCTCACTACTTTGAAACATCTTAGTGAGAGAAACCAATTTATTGGACCTGAAAAAAAAAGAAAATTATTATATGACCTTAATTCTTGAAAGTAAATAATAATCACACGTAAAAAAATGTGATTATGTCAGTGTATATATTTGTACATTTTTCTCTTTTAAAAGGCTCAATAACTTGTTGACCCTGATTTCCATATCAAATTCCCTATACTATCGCCATATCAAAACCGCACTACGTTGCGATGTGAAAGAGGGAAGCGGAACCAGTGGAATATCCTTTTGTATGTGCCATCTGCGTCGATCTTGTGCAAACCTCATCCAGGTTGGACCCTGGATAATATACTTTACTAACTTTTACCAAATAGCGGAACACACTTTCATTAATTATTGTAGTATTAGTTATTTTAACGGTTTATATCATAAAAAAATTAATACTTACATTAAAAATACCTTATAAACCATTATATGATAGTGATGTAATGATATGAAAGAGATTAAAATTTACCTCCGTATCCGTGATGGCAAGCTAGCACTATCCATCCGATAGCCAGAGCCCAAGCAGGTCTCATAAAGCTGTTGACAAGACTATCTACAGTCTGATTATCCCAATCTATTTGTATGACAATATGATGTATCCAAATTATACAACAGAGCGTCAAAAGTGATGCACTCCATGAAATTACAACTTGAATCTGAAAAAATCAATATTTCGAATATGTTCAAAAAATCATTCAAACCATGCCTGATTGTATCGATACTTTTATAATAACTTTACAAGGTCCTAAATTAACGCAGCATAAAATTTTACACTTGTTATTTAAAACTACAAACAGGTAAAAAAGATTCGGCCAAACTTTACTTATACGTGTTGCATTATATTAAAAAGTAAATACAAAGCAATGCACACTAGTAGAAAACAAACAATAACCAACAATTTTATGTAGATGTTACCTTAGACATCCGCAATCCATCATTTCGGTGCAAATGCAGAATGTATCCGTAGATCATACCAATAATAAAAGGCGATGATCTGCTTAGTGTATTGACATAGTATTTTCTCATGTATATCGTACCTTCGCTGAGGCGACTGAAATTCAATTATTATTTAGTTTGGGAAATAAATAAGCAATAGTATTAATAACTTTCAAACACCAGAATAACATTAAAAAATGTGACAAAACATCCGAACTATCTCATTTAAATTAATATCAAACACAAAAATAGATATGGTCAATCAATTAATTTGGGAGCTATAATGCCGCAAAAATACCTACAATTCCACTGATACCAACTAAGATACGATAAACGTGTATTTCCATTTTTCTTGTCAGGGATTGTTAATAATATTAAGCAAAATTATGAGACAGTTTGATTACTATGACGACTAACATTATTCATAGTAAGGACAGCGAGACTATGGAACTCTCTACCTGGAGCCCTGTTCCCAGAAAATTATAACCTAGAGGTCTTCAAATCTAGAGTAAATAGGTTTCTTCTAGGCAAGCGTGCTACATCTTAGACTATGGTGGTGCTTAACATCAGGCAGGCTATAGTAAAACGTAAGCCTATTTAATGTAAAAAAAAAAAAAAAATTGTATACAAAATAGGAAAGTAATCTATCTTTATATCGTTTTGGTGATCGGAAAATAAAATACCTGAAAATCAGCGCTGTAGAGTAATCTGCAGCATTAAATGAAATAGTTTAATCGAAATCATATCACGTTATATACTCATAACTGTAATTAATATATTAGAGGAAAAGCACATTTCAAGATTTACTTCGTCAATATTTTTATAATTTATAACATTTATTGAATATATATATGAAAAACATTATTACATTATTTATGAAAAAAATTCAATTTTAGGTAGTTACCTATTTTAAAGGGTAATTAATTGATTTAAATATGTATTTAAAATTAAAAATCAGCTGTAAAGAGGCATCGTCAATTAGTAGTGTCATAGAAATAGGTACCAACACTAAAAATTACAATGTACTATAATAATATTATGATAGAGGGACTATAGAGAGACAATATATAGAGACTACGTCAAATGCTGAGGTATGACATTTTCTGACGCACGGGATACATCATTGTAACGCATATATCACCTTTTTATTCTACTTGTTTTTCAACTTTTTTATGTATACATTGTTGTGTCCTGTGTGTCAAAATAATTGCCTTCTTTCTTTCTTCTGTCTTTCTGTGTTAACTTTTAGCTTAATTACTTACGCAAGAGCAATAGAAGACGCTGGTAATTTCATATTAAATATGTAAGCTGCAGCTCCAACTACCGACATCAACAAAGCTGCTACTAAAACCAGCCATGCTATGCTTTTTCTCTTACCAATGACCCAGATTAATACAAGTGGGGATAGTACATACAGTTGCATATCTACGGCTAAATACCAGGTGTTTCCCATGCACTGAAAACAACAAAGAAGAATTAAAATTTGAACTGTAGGCTATTTTTATGTAAACATGGGGAATTTACAATGTTTTTTTATAACGGTTACCCTTACGCACGATTCACCACAGAACACCGTCTTATTCTGAAATGAGGGTTAAACAAGTTTTTTTATGCTATATTGTGTTCAATGGGGTCGTATGTACCTACTTGCTTAAAATTCAATGAAACTTACCATGTCATTAGGCGTTACCCAGTTTTGTATAAATAATAAGTTGATCCACCAATACTTTCTACATTTTTCTACTTCTTTTATAGCTACAGTCCAATCTGGTCCATCAAATATATGGTTCAATAGAGAAGCTTGGAGCAGAACCATAGTAGCCAACACCGGAAGTATTCTGGTTATTCGATTGATGTAAAATGTGGGGAGATTTCTTATAAATCGAGCTGGAAAAAACATTAAGCCACAATCATATTGTGTACATGGTTGCTTGTAACCCACATTATAATGGACTAGATCAGTTTGTTAAACAATTTTGTGCTCTTACTTTTGGTAATTAAAGAAAAATAATCTTGCTTCTTCGTATAGCTATAATTATGTAAGAGGAAGTTAGCTTTTGGTATGGTTTAACTCTTTTTGCGAATATCCAAAAAGTTGTAGAAGAAAAGTGGTTGCTTTGACGTATTGAAGCTAATATATTAACTAAACGGTTTTCACTCACGTGTAAATCGCGTAAGTTGCCGCGTAAGTTGGGGGGCCGCTCGCGCGGCTGCGCGCAGTCTGCGTGCTGCCGCGGTCCCAGAACATACGTTCTGAAGATGGATGTCATAACATCCGAAACGCGTACGCGAACTTACGTGATTTACACGTGAGTGAAAACCGTTTAGTTAATATATTGATAAAATGTCTTCACGAAAGTTTTAGTATTGAAGCTAGACTTAAAGGTTAGCATTAGTTACCAGTATTTGTAAAATACAATGAGCAATGATTTGAATAAAAAAAAAGTATACGGTTATTCTACGTACAGCATGTCGTGTTTCTTAGCGTGGAGTAGACAAGTAACAATCCACTCATCAAGAAAAATGTGTCCACAGATATCATACTCATTGCAACCCATAGCCCTGCGGGGGATGCTAACCACTGAAATAAATATAATATATATATATATATAATACAAGTTTTACAATATTTTTTTTCATTTTTCACAATTTCCAACAGTCTTATCAAAACGTACAAATTGTAGGTACAAGTACTGAATCTTTAATTATGTTACCCGGTGTCTAGACAGCTTATCAAACTTATTTTTGTAACTCAGAAGCACCCCTATCTCAGCTAGTGCAGGCAATCGCTTGCGATTACCAATGTTAAGCAAATGTCAACGCGGTCAGTACGTGGATGAGTGACCGAAAAGTGGTTATTTATCCAGTTTGGGCACTTCCGTGGGTCGTATGACACGTTAAATTGTAGGTCCTGACTGTTTGCCATAGTACGGCATTCATTAAGCCATATCAGAGGCCTTTATAAACTCTCGGCACCAGAGTTGGCCACTCATTCGTTAAGAAGAAGAAGTAACTCAGAAACAATAATAGTATGACAGTTACCACCAGGATCAACAAATACTCACCAGCAATAATTCAATTGGGTTCACTAAATTATCTGCCAGTTGGTTATGGTAAGTGTGACAGGCAAAAACCCAGATCATTGAAATCGCTCTGACTCCATCCAAACATTCAATAGTCCCTGGTACCGACCTGTAAGTCATCAGTTGACGACTGTTTGTGTAAATGGAGAATGATTTGAAGACCTGGTTCAAAGCGTCTGGAGCTAAAATGTTTAAAAAAATATAAGTTATATCTTGAGCTATCTCCAAGGACATGCATTCTTTAACTGACGGTGTATTTATGGAGTGATTTAACGGTGTGCCAGTTCGATTCCAAAACAAGAACGTTTCACCTAGAACCACAGTGTTTGATGATTCTGGCGGTCTGGTGACCAAATAACATAATCCCGCTTAGGATAACTGACCCTTCAGGAATATTTCTTTCCGTTTCAGCAAAAAACCTGAACATAGAAGACATAACAAATAGAAAATTGGGTAAACTTTAAATCTAAGTATAACATAACACTCATCACGCAAAAACGGCTGAACGGATCATCATGATTTTGGTATGTATATAATATAGATTCTAGTAGGTATAAGGTCTAAGGAATGTCATAGGCTAGTTTTTATTTTGAAATAATGCAAGCAAAACTACGTGTGTCCACTAGTTATTAATATCTAATTTTTATATATGAAAGTAGTAACTCACCATTCTTGAGTATTACTGTTTGATAGACGTCGTAGAATGTGCTGATGGCAACCAGTAACAGAAGTAATAAAAAACTTGATCTGAAATATGAAACGTATTAATTTTATTTTAAATAGATTTAGAAAAAGAAGATGTTATTCTACTTGGTCCAATCTAGAAGTCAAGTGTCAGAGTTTTCAACCGCTGTAAGGGTCTCTGACATGACGATGGATTAAGTATTGTCTTAATCCAGAAATTATTGCCCGTGTCTTGTTTATTTTTGTCTTGTTTTTGTAAACGATACTTACAAAGCAATATAATCTGCTACTACCCATAGTTTATCGTTGGGAAGTCGACAATAAAGATCAGTGTACTCCGAAGCAAACTTTTCAGAATCAATACCAGAAACTTCACGTATAAATTGACGAGTTGTACAAGTTTTTGGTATACAGACTGCTACATTCAGTGTTGAAACAAATGGATTTTTTCTGAAAAAAAAAACACAATAATTAAAGAAGCTTTACCCATTATCTTACAGCTATTGTACAATTTGTACAAACTATATTGATTTTATTTAAAAACATACTTTAATCTAGATCAAAAACAAGTGTTCATATGTACATAGGTATATATGCCAAATCTTGGTAATTTATAAAAAGTGGTTTTACTATAAGAAAAAAGAATAAACAATCAACAATAAAAAATATTACCTTTGAGTTAATCCAGTATGTATTCTGATATGTTCATACTGAATCAATAGTTTCTGATCATCATGACTCAGTGAATTATTTCTTGTATTCAGCATTAATTTTAAGCCGTCTAATTTAAAAAAATCAGGAAAAGCCCTAATTTTCAATAAAGGTAGCTCTATAGTGCAATATTTGCCTGTAATAGTAGATGTTGATATCTCTTGTCGAATACCAAGGCATTGATCGTAATTTCCCAAATCAACTGAGTAAAAATTGCTCTCCATGACTTCTCGTGGTAATCGGATACCGGCATCAATAACTGAAAAAATACCTAAGCTGTAATTAACATTAACATATGCATATTTCAAAACAACATTCAAGGCCAGAGAGGTCGTGATTATTTGGTTAAAAAATCAAAAATAGAAAAAACGCGTATTTGTATTTGTTTCGTAAAATGCACAATTTGGCCATTTAAGTTCCAGTGATACTCCAGTCCTACTGAGCCTTTTACTTGTAGAGCCATTGTAGAGCTTATGAAAAGCGCTATGTAAGTCTTGATGGCCAGTAATTTTATCAGAAACAATGCCGTTCAATGTACACTATCTCTCTTTGAGTCGTATTTCCTCGTGACTGTGGGTCGTGACTGCCCGCAGTATTCATTCGTTAGGAGAGTTCTCTTTGGCAGATACATCGTGGTGGGCGCCCAGGTCCTTCCACGGTAGACACGTGTCCTCGGATATTGTGGTCTTCAAACGTGTCGGTTTCCTCACGACGTTTTCCTTCACCGCTAAGCGAATGCAAATCCACAAATAGCTTGAAAATACAATTGGTGTAGGGCTGGATTCGAACCAGGATGCGTCAACAGACACTGGAACTCCTGAGCCACACTCGCTCGCTTTTAGTAGGTATACCGCTGATATGTAACTAAGTTATGTTTAACCTCGAGCTACATCCTTTAATTTTAATCTAAGAGTTATCTACTTTACAAAGGTGGGTCATTTAAAGTCATACTGCAGGTACAGTCGCACCACTAACCCAATCAGCCACCGCACCTAAGAAAACTGCTTGTGATGAAACATTATGATAAAAGGTTAAGAAGTGCTATTTATTTTAACTATCATAGTTCTTTGCAATTTTAGTAACTGTAAAAAGTAAATACATGTTTATTGATAAATATTGTATCCCACTGCCGACATTACATACAATATGTGTTTTGACTTTGACTTTGACTTTACTTTTTGAATACTCGTTAAATATTATAAATTGTTAATAAATTTTGCTTACATTTTGACAGAGTGTTCGTGTCATTTATGACCAAATACTGAATTTCCTCGCTGCATAGTTTCTGGTCCAACACGTTTTTATATAAATTCTGGTTAAACACTTGATTATGTTCTGACAGTTTCCGATTATCCGGCAAATCCCCTTGACAGGTGCCCAGAACTAACATGAATGCTATCAAAATCATTTTTACAGCGACAAAGATTGAAAAAGATTTTCAAGTAGACGTGAATATTTTTTTAAGTTTACACTTTTGAACTTAAAAATGAAAAGATACCGGTAATGAGATTACAGATTTCAGACTATATGAGGGTCTTTGACATGATAATTACCGCTGTCTTTTTGCCACAGACATTCACATTCACCTGCTCGCACAGCAGGCTAGCACTGTGGAGTGTGAATTATCCGTGCCGTTATGTGCTATAATAAAATGTTATCATTATCATTCATTTCAAGACTGACTGCTTTAGAAACGCAAAAAATGTACCGCGACTCATACAGATAACAGTAGGGTACGTGGCTGCGTATCCGTTAAAATAATTTTTATCGCGACCGTGGCTTTGCTTGCATTATATTGATATAAAAAGTAGCCTTTTTTTTCGTCTTGGAAATATGACACTTCTAAGACCTACATACGAAAAATCATGATGATCTGTTCAGCGGTTTTTGCGTTATGAGCGTTTCAAACAGACAAAAAAATTTAAGCACTGCTAAAACGTGTTCTGTTGTGGACTTAATCTATACCTCAACAATGTTTTTCTTATATCTTCTATGTTCAGATTTTTGACTCTCTTTAGCTTTATTATTTGTATAGATGTACCAATGGAATGTGTATAGTTTAAAATTTCATACAAATTTGCAACCCATATTTAATTCCTTTCGAAGTGGATTTTACAAAAATTCTTTCTTAGCTGATGCCTGCATGATAGTTTCTATCTGTTTGTCAAGTACAGGCCTATCCATACAGTGGTTTGGGCTATGCGTAGATGGTTCCATTTTTCAATCAAACAGTCACTCATCATAGGGTGTTTATATGTTCCTACACGTAGATATTGTTCTCAGAAACATGTAATTTAAATACAAAAACGTCAAAAAACAGGTTTAAGGTATTCTCATCTACATATTTCATTTACATATATGTATATTTGTCAGGGCCTATTTCTGTGTAATTTTATTGTAATTTAACGAACCTTTTTTCATACTTATTATTGTATAGAACTAAATCGAAAAACCATATAGTGTATTTTGCTTCATATTTTATTTTAGGTAATAATGTTTATTTTAATATTATGTTTAAGACTTGTAAATAATTTTTCTTTATTTTTTTTACGTAGAATGGAATAAGTAGTTAATGTTAAATAAACAAAAATTACACATACATGAGTCAAAAATAATTATAGGTCACACAATCATGAAATAACATAAAATATTAATAAAAATAATATATTTTATTATTCAATTATCACACCTATACGTAATACAGTTAAAAAAGTCTACTAATTCAGTTATACCGAATAAGCTCCGGGTTAGAAATAGGAATATTTATTAATTTTCATCAGCTTGTCGTCTTGGTTGGTGCGATTGTGGTAATGAATCTGCAAAAAATATTTTATATCAATTTAATTAATTTGCTTACTTATATTTTTTTAACTAGATAGGCTCATGCATTACTACAACTCGCCTGATGTTAAGCAACATTAATCTACGATCTAGCGCGCTAGTCTAGAAGAAACCGATTCACTCTCGACTTCATCATCATCATCGGTGCCATCTTCATATTAAAGTTCGGAGGTCTGTTGGCAAAACTCTCGACTTGAAGACCGATAAATTATAGCTCGAGGGGAATAGAGATTCCGGCAAGGAGTTCCACAATATAGTTGCATATATTTCACACAATGACAATAATGTTTGTATTATTTCCATTTTTTTTTAATAATTGAAGA
Source organism: Macaria liturata (assembly GCA_964023185.1). NCBI lineage: Eukaryota > Metazoa > Arthropoda > Insecta > Lepidoptera > Geometridae > Macaria > Macaria liturata. Next base: position 2,350,901 of record OZ026820.1, on the reverse strand, counting down.
TAAAAACGACATGTTGAAAAATATGTTACCTTTCGCTAGCATCCGCTTGACAAGATTAGCACAAGGTGCGTCCACGAGCATAGTAACCATATAGGCCACTATAAATGCAAGCAAGAAGTCAGCCAGTAATTGAAACAACTGAAAATAAAATCAATTATAATATGAATATAACAAAATAGTAATGAAATAAAACTTAGTGAATGCCCGCTGCTTCGCTCGAGCTGGTATAACATTAAGTATCAACTACTAATTGATTTTGAATAATCAGCATTATCGTGAGTTGAAGCTGCGTTATGGCAGATTTATTTTAAATCTGTGTGTACAATGTCCGTCCAAATGTTTCTCAGTAACAACAAAAGTTTTAATTTGTTTACTGAATTTTGTTTACCAGATATTTTTTACTGTAAAACTAGGTATATCCTGCATACAAATGTATAACTTTACTCGGCAAATAATTACTACATTTTCACTGTACTTACCTACATAAAACCGAATCATGCATACTAATATATACCTATGCTTGTCAAATAATTACGATGCCTTTACGTCCTATTGTGCCGTGGAAAACAACAGAATTAAAAACCGCACAATCTATTTTAACTGACTTCAAAAAATGAGGTTAACAATTTTTCAAAGGTTTTATTTTTTATGGTGAGTAAATAGTACATTGTTCACCGAGAGGAGAAAGTGCCCGAGCCGTAGGCGAGGGCTTTAAAAAACCCGAGATCGGGAATCGCACTTTCTCTCGAGTGATACATAGTGCTTTATACTACACCTGCTCGGAAAGTATCAAATTTACGGTAGAAAGTACGTCTTTGCATATCGAACAAATATGCGGGGAGAAAACGCATCTGAGCGGGAGAGAAAAGTGTATGAAAATCCATTTCTTCCCGCTCAGATGCGTTTTCTCCCCGCATATTTGTTCGATATGCAATGACGTACTTTCTACCGTAAATTTGATAAAGTAACAAGGTACTTTCCGAGCAGGTGTAGTATAAAATACTTTTCAGCCTTACCGATGCTGTTGGAGAGAAGTATGCTACTGAACGGTTCAAAGACATTCGCAAATAGATGAGTGGGTAATGCACGATGTACATTGCGAATGATAGTCGACTCAGCACTTTGAAACATCGCAAAGAGAGGAACCAATTTATTGGACCTGCAAAAAAAGTTACTTCTAGCACACAAAAAACTAATTGTGAACTCTTTTATATGAGCATTTATTTATTAGTATGTTTTTTTTCTAATCCGTCTAATTGAATGCTCTACAGTTATTTCCATTAGCATTAAATTTCATTAAGGAGATAAAATTCAAATTAGTTAAAAAATAACTCAAAACGACGACATCAATTTGTGAAGCAAGTTTGATAGAAAATAACAGTACTATTCATACATTTACGGAATATAAATTAAATTGAATGTTGCTTTTAGAGCTTGTTTGTTATGAAAATAGTGATGAGTAGAAAGAGGATAGAGGGGCGAATTATATTATATATATTATATTATTATAATTATATTATAATTATATACCTAGGAATTGGACGGATCCGGCTCTTAATAAATAAATGAACAGTACGTACCTCCGTATCCATGATGGCAAGCTAGCACAATCCATCCGATAGCCAGAGCCCAAGCAGGTCTCATAAAGCTGTTGACAAGACTATCTACAGTCTGATTGTCCCAGTCTAATTGTAAGACAACATTAGTGATCCAAGTAATAAAACCTAGTATCACAAACGCACCGCACCATAAAACTCCAGCTAAAACCTGGAAAATAAACATTGAGTAGGATCAATGGGTGTCAAACAAAAAATAAAATAATCGGGATATAGTTTGTGATACTAATACAATTTTTTATTTTTTTATTTACAACATAAATTATTTGGTTTTCAACATATTATGTAGCTTTACGTTTGACTTTAACTCGCCTATTTTACCAGCCTAAAGAGTGTGTGTTAACTATATTCCTTCTTCAAACTAAAAAAAGGGTTGCACCTACTCGGATGAAATATGGCACAGAGATAGAGAAAAAAAACAATCAATTTACAAATAAACTACTTGATATTACAGATCGACGCGGGCAAAACCACGGAGTGTCAGTTGCCAATACATATAACTCAGGAATAAGTCAACACAGACTTGAACTATCGAATCAAGCATGAATGTGACATACAATATCAGTTATTGTGATAACTAATATTGCATAATATTATGATGACATACAGTTTACCGTGGGTCGGATGACACGTGAAATTGTAGGTCCTGGCTGTTAGTCTACTACGGCAGTCGTCAAGCCATGTCAGAGGCCCTTAGTGCGGCTTGATAAACTCTCGACACCAGAGTTGGCCACTCTCACTCGATAAGAATAATTATTGTGAATCACAGAGAAATCTCAAGTGTACCTACTTAATTTATATCTTTTCCTATGCCGATGCCAATCAAATATAATCCTGTATCGAAAGGAGTACCTTATATCAGAGGTTGCGGCTGTATTGGGGCATCACAATCTTAACATGTAAGTCTGTGTGTCTTAATAAAGATATTTCTTCCTTTAGGAATAGAAATATTTACCTGAGACATTCGCAGTTTGCGATCCCGGTACACATGTAGGATATATCCGAAGATCATGCCAATGACGAATGGTGATGATCGGGGTAACGTGTTGTAATAATAGTTTCTAGTGTATTCTAAGGATTCAATTAACCGGCTGAAAAAAAGGAAATAAAGTTTAAAAGATAAACAAGCCATACATAATATATGTAAAAACTTAAGTGCGATTGGTACATGTTTGACTCTGCAGTTCGAAGAATTAACATTTCAACCAAAATGTTGGGGAAAAATCCCTTATCATAAAGTGTTCTTAAACCAATCGCACAAAACTTCATTTTTAATTCGACTATGTTTTTTATTTTACTAACAAATTATTGTATCGTTAAATAAAACTGATACAAGAAACTTACGCCAGAGCAAGTGATGATGCCGGAAATTCCATCCAGAAGTTGTAAGCCGTAGCTCCAATTAAAGACACCGCCAGGGCAGCAATCAAAGAAAACCAAGCAGTCCGTTTTTTGTCACTTAAAAGCCAAATCAAAACTAGCGGAGATAGTATATAAAGCTGCATATCCACCGCTAAGTACCACGTGTTTAGCAAACACTGAAAAAAAAAAGGAAATTGGTGATAATTTGGTTACTCTTTGACACTGCTATTGGGTGATAAATCGATGTAATTTTTGGTGATATCGTCGAGAATAATTAAGTTAGTTTCTTTATTCCGAGGTTGCATTGTTTCGTCTACTAGTTTTATAAATGGAGAAATCAACTTCGGTTCTTCGTTAAGAAGCTAATTAATTCATGCATAGATATCTTCCTCAAACTCGCACATATGCATAATGCATGACTTATGAACTTCTACAATGTGTTGATTGTACAATATTTTTAATCTTTAAGTAAATTGATTTTTAATTTTATTTTCTTTTCAGTCAATTTATTTAAAATACTTTTAATACATACCATGTCATCGGGTGTTATCCAATTTTGTAGAAATATTAGATTTGCCCACCAATTTACGCGACATTTCTCTACTTCCTTTTGTTCTGTGGTCCAATCAGGACCGTCCAATACACGGTTCAAAATTGAAACTTGGATGAGAATCATTGCAGCCAGTACGGGGAACATTCGCATGTAACGTTTAAAGTAAAATATGGGAATGTTTTTGATAAATTGTACTGAAAAGTTTCAAATTTTATTATTTACATTTATCTTATAATATATTAATAGGCAAACAGATACTAAGAATAAATAATTACATATTGCGTAAGTCTAACTTACTATTAGATCAAAGAATAACCTACTATAATTTTATTAGTGGATTAATTTGTTTAATGAACTTATCCGAGAGCTTATAATTATTTGGTACGACAATGATTCAAATGAAATGTAACTTACATTTAGTCGTTTTACCAAGAGTAGAGTAAACGACTAATATTCCACTCATCAAAAAGAATGTGTCAACTGATATCGTACTCATAGCAACCCATAGTCCTACAGGCGAAGCAAACCACTGCAAAAATAAATCAATAATATAAATAGTTTGCGCTATCTGTAGTGTATAACCAGCAAATCACATATTATATAAATAAATAAATAAATATTCCGGGACATTGCACACAGCGCCATCTAGCCCCACACTAAGCAAACGCTTGTGTCGTGGGTACTAGATAACGGATATAATACTCATACACTTTTCTTTTGTAAATACATACTTATTATACATACAAACAACCAGACTCAACACAAGAAATTATACATTTTTAAAATGCATAAATACTTGTGTCAGGCGGGAATCGAACCCGCAACCCCTAGATTAGAAGGCAGAGCCACTACCAACTAAGCTAACAGGCCAGTCAAAAACATCAACATATAAAGTCTAGAAGAAATAATTTTTTACCATACATTGATGTTAAACTATGCATAAATATGTTTCACTTTCTTTTTGTTTTCTAACACGTTGAAAATCCTTTTTAAGTAGGTAAATCGACTTTAACGGGGATAACGGGAAGGAAAATTAATGCCGTGCCGTTGTCCCCGCAACCGGGACACGGCCACCGGGGACAACGGGAAGGAAAGAATAAGCGCACCCAAAATCTTACAAGCCAATAAAAGCCTAATGGTAGCAATTTACCTACTTCGGCACAATATCAGCAGGTGGCGCTAGTAGTAATCAAATGATTTTAATTAAACAAATGTAAATTATATTTACAAGTAATTTACCTCGTTATCGTAATGTTATCAGCATTTAAAATGCCTTTTTAAGTTGAGTCCTCTAGCTGCTACTAGCAGAATCATTAAATTCAATAATTTTGCTGTAGTAAAAAAAGTACAAAGTGCAAGTGTGCAGCTGGCACATTCAAAGAGAGGCCTATGCCCAGCTTCAGTGGGATAGAGAAGGCTGTGGATGATGATGAAAAAAAATACAAATAATCTTACCGTAAGAAAATCATATGGGTTGATCAAATAAGCTAAAATTTGATTGTCATAAGTATGATTAGCGATGATCCAAATCATTGCTAGCGTTCTGATGCCATCCAAACATTCGATAGATCCTGGTAGCGGTTTGTAAAACATCAGTTCACGGCTGTTTGTGTAAATCGAAAAAGATTTATACAAAGGATTAAGGCTGCTAACATCTGAAATGGACATATGTAATTTTTCACATATTAAAGATTTCCTCTAGTTTTCATATCAATCTTGCATCAAACTCTAACTCATTACGAATGTAGGTAAATGAAAGTCATGTTGTATACAAAAGTAATGTTATTATAGATTTAGTTGCTAAACAACAACTTATTAGTTTAAAGGTGTTGCAAGTTATAAGTAAATAAATTTTATGTACATAATACCATATCTATAAAAAATAGTTTACAATACGTACATTGCCTGATCTTGTATTTATTATTGTAAACTTTAGGTGTTATTTTCTTTTCATATCTTCACTAAACTCATACACACATAATAATATATGCTTATATATTATGACTTTTGGGTAATCAATGAAATGTTTTTTTTACAAAGTAATAAATCTAATATTCTAAAAATAATTTTATTCCAATTTAAAGGACAATAAATATACTTACTGTTGTTAAGTCTTCGGGTTTGATAAACATCGTAGATTGTGCTGGTAGCTAGAAGCAGCAAAAGAAATGAAAGTATTGAGCTGAAAAAAGGGAAAATGATTAATTTATATTATACTAGTTTTAATACTTATACTAATTATTAATTTATATTTACATAGTATAGTGGTGGCGTTTGACCACATAAGCCTATAAAGAGTGTAACACGCTTACCTAGAAGGTGTGCCTAAATTTTTAGTACACAAAATATACATTTTTACTAATAATACTAATTGTACTTTTTGGGCTACATATAGTAAAACGATTCTTAGTGGTATAATTAATAAGGGTAATTCTCTATCTCTCTCTCTCTCTCTTGAGTCGTTTCTCCTCATGACTGAGAATTGTGCCTCCCCCGCAGAATTAATTCGTTAAGCGAGAGCAAATCCACACATAACTTGATAATACCAGTCATTATTGTAGGGTACATACTTGTATCGAAATTCAATTCATTAAAATTAATTCCTTTCGTTAGGCAACGATAGAACAGTCTTTGTGGTATGTACTATATAAAAATGTATTTCTACAAATGAATACCACACATATACCATATATAAAGTAATAAAATCTAGTGTGATTATTTTCGTCGCGATGTTTGTATCTGGTCAGTCACGTGAATTTGTTAAATAGTCAGGTGTAAAATCATAATATGTACGTCATGTGATTTTTAGAGTTCCGCATCCAATAGGTAAAGGTAACCTTTTCTTAGCATGCGGATACTTATGTAACAACAGGTGACGATTTTTACCTATGCAGTTACTATATAATTATTGAGGTTAACTTGTCTAATTTTAACCACTTTATCTTATTAACCAAGATAGCTAGAAAGTAGAAATAGTCACAGATAATGTGTTGCTGTTGCCGCTTAAGGTATTCTTAAACATTGTATAAATAAATATTTAAGGGGATTATATAGAGATGTTTTTTTGATTATTTTTTATCCATAGAATGAAGAATGGAACCCTTTGTGCGTGAGCTGGACTTCCATTTATCTCATAATTATCATAATGATTTAAATAAAGAAATTTATTATTTCAAGGTTAAAATAAGTCGTGTTGTCGTTTATTTTAAAAACTTGTCTTTGAGAATGTTACCTATACTGGTTGACTCTTAAACCAGTATAGGTAACATTCTAAACCAACGATTTGGTTTGCGATTCTCTAATCGCAAACCTTAGACTTGGCACAACTTTGTCTAGATTTCATTACTTGTTAGATTTAAACAAGCAGCTCCATCGAGACTTAGCTAGTTTTTTTTACAGAATGATTTTCGTGGGATTGATTTTATCTTAATTTTATTTGTTCAATGGTTTTCACATGTGGGTTTAACCTGAGAATTAAATTATCCATCCACATAATTTAATTCTGAGGTTTGATGTTTATCTTTCAAAAACAAAGGGTGCCAATTACAGAATGCATGTAGGTATACATTGAGATATTACATATACATATAGCTACATAGATTTGTTTTCGAATAATAACTTTCTGAGAATATAATTACTGAAATATACACATATGGGAACACCGAACAATAATAATGGTGACAATAATTATTGAAAACAAAAGAAGAAAAATGGTTGGCCACCTTATACGACATGACGACTTTCTGAAAAACATCACTAAGGGAAAACTAAAAGCACGAAGAGGGAGAGGAGGTCATATACCAAGTAAAAGAGAAAGAGGGCGTTATGTCGTATAAGGAAGTCAAGGAATTGGTAGATGATCGGGAAGGATGCCGCATGCTCTACAGACAAGGGCCTCTTTATAAAAATTTGTGATAATGACACATGTGGGCTACGAAGGATGTCCATTAAAATGGTGAAATTGCTACTTGTTATTCTATACGCATTAAACCATAATAGCCAAGTACTTACGTAGCAACATAATCACCTATAACCCATTGTTTGTCCTGTGGAAGGCGGCAATAGAGGTCCTTATAGTCTATACCAAATATAGCTGGATTAATACCAATTATTTCTTTGATGAATTGTCGAGTTGTACAAGTTTTAGGTACACAAACTGCCACCTTGAAGGTTAAATATGAATTTTGCCTGTAAATATATTTTATTACATTATGTACTGTATAAATTCTGACAATTGTGATGATGAGCCACATACATTTATTGTCATTGGAAGTATTTACTCTATGGTAGGTGTTTAGCTACGTTAGATGCCCTAGAAGCAATTTGAAAACTCTCAAACCTAGAATTTACATACTCAAACTTTGGCCGTTAAGTTTCTTATTTAGATACCTAATATATGCGATATTTTCAAATAGATAACACATTTTAACAAATTGTAAATTTACCTGTCCGATAGGCCGGTATTATTTAATTTCGAAAGCTCCTTTTCTAACTGTTTCACCAGCTTCTGCTCATTGCTACTGAGCGATAAAATAGAAAAATTGAACTCAGCCTTCGGGATATTTATCTTGAAAAACTTAAGATCTGGCAATTTTTGAAGCCAGTCAAGAATAGGTAACTCTATAGAGCAATATTTGCCTTCGATAGTCGAAGTTTCTGATATCTGTCGTTGAATGCCCAGACATTGGTCATAATTCCCCAAATCCACAGAATTATAATTTATTTCTGTTATTCCACTCGGTATTCGTGGCCCAGCATCTAGCACTGAAATTATAAAAAATAAAGTTTTTATAATCTGCAATTTCCATTAAACGGGGGAGGTTTCATTAACGTTAAAAACAAAAGTAATATCAATTTCTAGATCACATCAAAGAGATTAACTGTCCGAAATATTATGTATGATAATTCCCGTCTTATAATTTCATAAAATATTTTAGTAACTTTGCAAAATATTGAGGCAACTTTACCCAAAAATTTTATAAATAACATTTCGCTACATAAATTATACCTACGAAATGGTCACGTTGTTTGCATTGTAATACTGTTGCATATAAATGGCGGATTTATATTTTTATTTAATACCTTTTTGTGGGGTATTTCTTTTTCTTAATCATGATATTCAAATAAACTGTATTATTATACGACATACCAGATAATAAATTCAAACTCAAATCAGTTGATATAACACAAAATGATCTGTATCATAAATATATACTATGATGATGGTTAGCAATCTTCTTCTTCTTATCGAATGAGAGTGGCCAACTCTGGTGTCGAGAGTTGATCAAGCCGCCCTGAGGGCCTCTGACATGGCTTAACGACTGCCGTACTAGACAAACAGCCGGGACCTACAATACCTACAATGGTTAGCAATACATTGAATACTTATAAATACTTACATCTCAACAACGTGAACGTATCATTTTTTAATAAATACTGCATTTGTTCACTGCACAACTCTTTGTTTAACGCTTTCTCGTAAAAACCTTCTACAAATACTTTCTTATGTTCGGGCACATCTAATTTTGATAGAAGGTAGCCTGCTCCTGCGCAAGTGTTGAAAAATAAGGTTATAATTAAAAATATTCGTAACATTGCTGATACGAAGCCACCCTTGGCTGGCCACTGTCACGAAGTAACTGAACTATTATATTATAGTAAGTTAGAGATCATTCAAATATATTAAGCGTTCTGAACTATTGAATGGCCGTGGCTTCGCTCGCGTCTTATTAGCCTGGGAGCAACCATAAACACGTAGATCAGTTATTGATTGCGGGCAGTAAATGTGGAACAAAACCAACGGACTCACATTCGCTTGTCTTATGCTATCTTGTAGTCTTTATTTTTTTTATTGCTCCAAAGCTTATCCAAATTAATTTAGCATCTAAGATGGCTACATTAATTTTAATTAATTCAGTCAGGGCAGGTATAAAGAATTGTAATTATTATACACTAACATTATGTTATAACTTGATTAATAATGATTATGTAGGAAATGTGACTTTTCATCTGTCATTTATTTTCCGTATATGTTTTTATAAATGATAAAATAGTGTCATTATAATTATTTTTTTTTTGAACAATATAGGTCACTATAAATGTAAGCGTGAATAGGTCTTTTACTGAATTAGTAAAGATATAAACGTTTTTTACTTCGCATAACTGGGTAAATTTGTGTAACACATACAAAAAGTAAAAAAATATAACGACCTAGTGAAGAATTATCACATATCTACAATTTTATTCGTTATTTAATACACAGTTTTTTTTTATAAATTTCCTGTTGTATGCAGTGACAACAGGAAATTTATAAAAAATATACTGTTAATGATAAAAATTAGAAACGATGTATCATTACCGTTCAATGTCTATAATTAAATTACTGATTACAATGAGTTCAGAGACAATAAGGTTTGGAACAGTAGGTATGTATTTTATTATCTAACTAGCTGTGCTCGCGATTTCGTCCGCGCGGAATAGTTTATTTTAGGCATCATATTTATTATTGCAAACAACTCAGCTTTATAAATTATAGCTGTTACCCACGACTTGAACCGTTTTCGCAGCGCTCGCAATGGAAGCCCTCAAAGATGTCAAATTTTCCCCGTTTTATCCACATTTTCCATTGTTTCTTCGCTCCTATTAGTTGCAGTGCAATGTTTTATAATCTAAAGCCTTCCTCGATAAATGGTCTATTCAACACAAAAAGAATTTTTCAATTCGGACCAGTAGTTCCTGAGATTAACGCGTTCAAACAAACAAACAAACAAACAAACAAACAAACTCTTCAGCTTTATAATATTAGTATAGATAAGTAAATGATAATATGGAGTCACGATGAGAACTTAGATTTTTATCCCAAAAATCAATCCAGGCAACGTTTTGGAGAAGGTAAAATATTATTACAAATACATATACAAAATTAATTTACTACCATTTTACAAATATTACCTTAATTCTATTAACATATTTTAAGTGGTAAGTAAATAACAATTTAATTTATTTTTCATTTTCAATTTCTTTAACAGTGAGTTCCTAAGTTATTAAGCGAGCCCTACACTAGGTTTAAAACTTGTATCGTAGGCGCTTTCACACATCAAATTATCGATTGTAGTGTGTTATGTGGTGTACGTGTAATACTTTACCTACTGGTTAATAAACTATAAACATATTTCATTTTAGGTATGCTCAGGTGAGTAGCGCATTATTGATCCATTTATCTATCGATCATTGTAAATCCCTGTGAGTCAAAATCATACAGTTAGCGTCCGTAGAAAATACGGGCTAGTATATATAATCGAAGCCGATATCGTATTTATGTAAAGAGAGAGACCTATACGAAATCAGATGGATGATTATGATGATGATGAATACTAGATAGATAGGTGATTGGAAGTTACTCAGGCATTTGATGAGTCGGCAAGGAAGTTTGGACGTTGGACTCAAACGCTATTTTATCTGCTCACTGAATAAACGTTACATGGGAAATGTTAGAGCAGGTAAATAGAAGCATGATAATTTCATTTGTTTCTGACACAGCTAATATAAAATTTTCCTTTTATAACCTACTAGCTGGCTGTGCCAGCGACTTCGTCCGCGTGGAATAGTTATTATCATACGGTTCTAGTGAGTTAATCTTAAAAGATAGACATAATATACTGTCCCGGATATTTTGTTAGATCATTTCAAGAGGAATAATTCTTTCATACATATTTTTTTGATATCTTGAACCGTTTTCGCAGCGCACGCAACGGAAGCCCTCAATGATGAATAATTTTCCCCGTTTTTTTTTCACATTTTTCATTGTTTCTTCGCTCCTAGTAGTTGCAGCGTGATGTTATATGGCCTAAAGCCTTCCTCGATAAACGGTCTATTCAACACAACAATAATTTTTCAATTCGCACCAGTAGTTCCTGAGATTAGCGCGTACAAATAAACAAACACTTCAGCTTTATAATATTAGTATAGATTTTAAAAATATTTTCTTACATTTTACAAAATATCTAATCTTTTTCCGTATTTGACCGTGTATGTATGACTTAAGGCTTTGCTTTACATCTTATTATGTGGTCATTACGTAATTTGGTAATGATGTACACAAAAATAACGGTCAATTAATTATTGTTAATAAGCTTTAGAATTAATACTTATTTCCTTTCTCTGAACTGACACATACAAAGATTCATACAAAGAGAATAGGTAGCTTTAGAAAAACAAACTATTACAAAATGTAGTACAAAGATGTTTTATTATTGTTTCTAATTATTAAATTTTCCTATGTAAAAGATGTGTACAAATAAACTCTCAAGTTAATAATAATTTGCAAAGCTCCTTTTCTTAAATTACAATAAGTATATAATACCCGTGGATTAATAATATTATATAAATTATTTTTATAGAAACTTAATTATTTTAAGGCGACAAAGAAATAAGGCGAAATGCGTTGCTTTTAATGTAGAAAGAAATTTTATAATAGGTACCGCCGATATTCTTTTTAGTTTTACCCTAAAAGCTCATCTTACAAAAGTAGCTTTGTATAAAAATATGATTCCTAAGTTCCTGTTCACGTAAATATAGATAGTTAAAATTTTAAGTAATAATGGTTTGATCAAATTCTAACAATGATAAAATTTTAAAGTGAACTTTTCTTCGTTTCGTCGTTAATGTAAGCTCCATTCTGATATCCACCGGAGCCGCTTGAAGTGCTTTCAGGCTCCTTAGGCGGAGGTGGGCGGGGTCGACGACCTGAAACGTGAAATAGTTTTCTTTAAAGTTAAAAGCGAGGCTGTTTCGGTTCTTATAGGTTATTGGCTGTTTATCATAGGAAGACTTTTAGCCATGTCAGTCCATAGAGCGGGAAATCAATTTGTAGTTTCTTACCTCCACCCATAAAGTGTTTGATGAGCGTTGAGCACGGAGAGTCTACGAGCAAAGTCAGGCCGTAAGCTACTATTGTTGCCAACGTGAAGTGTGCCAGGAATTTGAACAACTGCAAAAAAAAAGGGGAATTCAAGTTAGAATTGGTTAAAATAATAATAATTTGTTTTATAAGTTTTTATTAAATAAATACTGTTCTTGTACAAACGCAGAAAAAAAAAATTGGTTAAATAACACACTTTTAAATTATATTGGCTTGAGCATCTGCTATTAATTTGTTGCTGTAGATGAAATAGTACTATCATCTGTAATAACTTAGAAGTAATTATTAAATTTTCTTCCCATGTTTATCAAAGTGTATAAAAAAACTTTCAGAAGACATGCTAACCTCCTTTTTTTCAAGTCAGATAAAAAAAATTGTTGGTAGGGTAGGTTAGTTCTACTAAAAAAACAGGCTATTATATTACTTATGGGTAGTAAAAGAATACGTTTTCAGAATTATACCAAGTCTAACTTACCGAGGCTGTCGGCGAAAAATATCCGGGAGCAATTTGTGTAGCGTTCACCAAGAATATTAGCGGATAGTGAACTATATACATGGCGAATGACAGTCTTCCCAACACCTTGAAACACTGCAGTGTCAACACCCAATTTATTGGCCCTGAAAAAAAAATGAGTTGTCAATTCGTTTTTTATGCGACTGTTGGTTGAAAAAATATACACTAAACCAGAGTACGAATAAAAAATTGCTTAAAATAAAGACATATAGGTAATTTGTAATAAAGCAGTAAAGTTCTTAGCGTAACTTTACATATTAATAATTATTTATTTCTATATATAGTAAAGAATTTTAGTTCATGACAAAATAGTCATTTCCTGAGTAACTAAAATCAAATAATGTATAAACGCGACACCTAGCGGAATGTGATGGAACTACCACCTACGCTTCCAGGTAGGTAGGTAGGTAGGTTTCTCTAACGCAGGTACTTCGGCAATATTAATATAGATAGCGCTGATCTCCAATTTGATCAGCGCCACCTATTGGTTTTTAAGCGAACTGAAACCTTTCATGCATAGTCTTCATTCGAAATTAGTTCATTAACAGAATCATAGATGGCAAATCATACCATAAAACGACGTGACAACATTTTTTTTTTCTTTTTGTATGCACCTTCATGTTAGGTAAGTATGGTTAGTATTTATAAAATTTATTTTTTATTTTATATTTATTTAGTTACCTTGCTAAGTTTTTTTATAAATAATCTGTATTTTTGTTGTTTTTCTGTGCATATAATGTAAACTTTAACTTAAACATTTATTAGAAAGCAGCGAAAATAATCACGACCACAGCAGGATTCGACCCTGCGTAGGTATTTCTGATCACCGTCCAGAACGCAATTTTATTTGTACCTCCATAGCCATGATGACAAGCTACGACTATCCAGCCGACAGCCAGAGCCCAGCACGGTCTCATGAAGCTGTTGATAAAATTGTCAACCATCTGGTTGTCCCAGTCTGCCTGCAGTACTGGGTATGTGATCCAAGTGATGACGGCTAGCAGAGCGACTGCACAGCCCCAGAGTACGGATACTTGAGCCTGAAATGTAGAATTTATATGCATATTATTATTGAAGGAATACTATAGGTAGTAAATTTAAATTAAAAAATAACCGATGGAAATTATGTTTATACCTACATTAAATGTGGTTAAAAATGTAAGTATAAGTTAAGTATATCTGTGTCATATTTTATTGAGTAGTAGAAAATAAGGGCTACTTTTAATTAATTTTTAATGTATTACAATGGCAATAGTTCGGGAAAGTTGGCGGATGCTCCACAGACAAGAGCCTCGCCATTACATTTGTGATGAAGAACCGTAGGTAACGGCTATTAGAGCCTTATTCTAATTCAGTGTTTATGTTTAACCACTCGGATTGGCAGATGACACCGTCTAATATGGCTGCTGGCGCAAACTAGAAGCCACATTTAAATGGAGTTGAGGGCTCTGGTGTTGAGAACTTTGAACCTAATGGCCTCTGACAATGAAATGATTGTCGTAAAAACAATCAGCCGGGATCGGGCCCTATTAGGTCTAAGAAGGTACTTTGTTCCTTATTTCTTATCAAAATCTTGTTGATATTTTTTCCAGGGCGCTTCTTTATTTTCTACAGAATTCTTTATAAGCTCTGCGCTTTTACATTGAAATAAGTATTTAATTATTTTATGCATTGAGAATGATATAGGACTTAACTTTTAATTTTATTTGTTATTTTTATACATTTGATAGGCTCACGTTTGACTACAACTCGCCTGATGTTAAGCAACGTTGACGTTGTAGGTACGTTGTTGTAGAGGAAATTGGTTCACTCTCGACTTGAAGATGATATCTTATTGTTAATTATAATAAGATTGTGCACATCATCATCCTAATGAGACACACTGCAGGGCATAGGCCTCCTCCTTCTTACGCCAATACTCCCTATCTTGCGCTGTTCTTGTCCAGATGTTTCCTTCTAACTTTCTTATATCATCCAGCCACCGTTGCACATTATTAGTAATTCTCAAGTAGTTCCTAGATATCTACAATTATTGAAAAAATGGTCGCTAACTTATATAATCATAAATTTTAATTAGTTTTTACCGTAGACAAACGCAGCCTTTCATTCCTGTGCAAGTGAAGTATGTATCCGTAGATCATGCCAACGAAAAACGGTGACGATCGGGTCAACGTATTCACATAGTAATATGTTAGGTAGTACTGCTGACTCTCCTGGTCGCGACTGGAAATTAAAAATAATTATTATTAATAATATAAAATATTGAAATAGAGTAACTACTTAATTAAAAACTAAAACTTCAAATAATTATCAACTATTTATAATCTAAAATATATACAACCTTAAATCGGCTTAATTTAATCTTAAATCGGACACTGCTGGCAACGTGCCTAAAGTACTGGCGGCGTTGCCTCGCTGAATTGTCAAACTATAAAGTAACTAAGTAGGCATAACAGCATTATTCTTCATCTTATGAGAGTGACCTAATAACTGCCTAAGAAACCTCTCATTAACCTTATGTGACGTGTGCCATACTTAGACAAACAGCCTGCGGTCTAACAATTCAACATGCTATCCGACCTACGGATGCAGCCAAATGGAATGCTTCTGGTCACCCATCTAACGATAGACCACATCAACATTAGCCTAAAATTGGCCATCGCTTGCGAAGTTATGATTAAATATAAGATTAACTAATTTTATAGATATGATAGATTACATTATCTTTACTTAATATTATAAAGCTGAAGAGTTTGTTTGTTTGTTTGAACGCGCTAATCTCAGGAACTACTGGTGCGAATTGAAAAATTATTTTTGTATTGAATAGAACGTTTATCGAGGAAGGCTTTAGGCTATATAACATCACGCTTCAACTAATAGGAGCGAAGAAACAATGGAAAATGTGGAAAAAACGGGGAAAATTATTCATTTTTGAGGGCTTCCGTTGCGCGCGCTGCGAAAACGGTTCAAGTCGTGAGTAACAGCTATAATTAATAAAGCTGAAGATGTGATTTGCAAAAATAAATACGATGCCCAAAATAACTATTCCACGCGGACGAAGTCGCGCGCACAGCTAGTTATAGATATGATAGATAACATTTATTTTTAAGCGAGTGTGGCTCAGTGGTTCCAGTGTCTGCTTTTTATTCAGACGCACCCTGAAACATCGCGAGGAAACTGACATGTTTGAGGACCACAATATCCGAGGACATGAGTCTTCTGTGGAAGGACCTGGGCGCCCACCACGATGTATTAATTCTGCGGGGGAGTCACGACCCTTAGTCATGGGGAAATACGACTTTAAGAGAGAGACTTTTATTGTACTATTCTTTTAATACTTGGGCGTTTTTGAACTTCATTTAGTGACAAAATTACAAAATAATACAAGCCAGGTCTTTTAGCTACTTTTAACATACAAAAACTACTCACGAAGGCAAGAGAGGTCCTGCTTGGAACTCCATAATAAAGTTGTAGACAGTGGCTCCCACGAGTGACAAGCACAGTGCAGTGCCCAGCGCTACCCACGCCACCATCTTCTTGTTGCCGAGGACCCAGAATAGGACTATTGGAGATATTATATAGAGCTGGACGTCTATGGCTAGGTACCAGCTGTGGGCCAGACACTGGAAACAGACAAAAAACCATTTTTAATATTAAAACTTTCGTGAGACATTTTATCAATATGTTAACTAAACGGTTTTCACTCACGTGTAATTCGCGTAGGTATGTTGCTTTCGCGCCCGTGTCCCGGCGGGCCGCTCGTACGCCCCAGAACGCACGTTCTGAAGATGAGTGTCATTACATCCGAAACGCGTAAACAACATACGCGAATTACACGTGAGTGAAAACCGTTTAGTTAACATATTAAGAAAAAACCTTTACAATACCAGGATAAGGTCTTCATTTTGTTACGGTCTTTTTAATTTGAAATCTTTGTGTAAGGATAAATCTAGGTAAATTAGGTTATATACCCATGAAGTAATTTTTAATGATCTTCGTTTATATCTTATAATATAAGATGTGCTGTAGAAGAGTGAAAGTAAATAAATGTTTTGTTCTCTGTCTGTCTTTTGTATATATGTTTAAGACTTGTAAATAAATCATTTACTTCTGTTTGTTGATTAAATGTTTACGAATGCTAGTAGTATTGTTGATTATTATTGTTTCCAAATTTATTTAGTATGTATGATATTCCAAAGAAAGTATTTGCATAAAAATACATAAATTCTAAAAAATAAAAAATACTAGTACCTACTTATATTTTGTATTTTACAATATTATACCTACCTATTTAGAATCGATCATATTTTTGGTTGTTAACATACTCTTATCAAAATATTGAGTAGGTACATGAAAATTTAAATTCTGTACATTTTACTATTAGAACCTTTTGATTGAGAGCGAGACATACGACATCTTGATAAAATGGTAAGTGAAATTTTACACTTACCATCCCAGTAGGATTAACCCAATTCTGTATATGCAGCAATGTACTCCACCAATAAGTCCTGCATCGTTCCGTCTGTACTTCCACCATCGCCCAGCTTGGCCCGTCAGCTATTCGGTTTATCAGGGAAGCCTGGAGCAACACAAACGCAGCCAAGACAGGGAACATCCTTAGGAGACGGTTCAGGTAGAACATGTGCAGATTCTTGATAAGACGCACTGAAAGAGAGAAAGAAAAAAAATAAGGGCTGAAGTGATTTTTAACTGTTAGGTGCTAGTCTTGACTATCAAAATATTTGTAGCTGGTTGTCAAACTAGTTTTTGAAAGAAGTACTCCACAGGCTCAAAATGTGTGTTGTTAGTTTAAAATTTTGCGGTATTTACTACGTTTTTATATGCATTTGACTATAACAGAGAAATTTGTCGATTATAGAGAACTTTTCGGCGAGTAGCAAAAACCTACTTAATTTAAGTTTTATATAATTTTGACTTATTTCAGGTCAAAATAGTTCTATTCGAAACGTTACAAAATTTTCGTCGTGATAATCGAGTTTTTTATTGCAATCTTTACAAATACAGCTTTTGACTAAGCAGTTTGAAATCGTGTACCTACTCTAATTTGGTTTTTGTACAATTCTCTCTCTTGAGTCGTATTTCCTCATGACTGAGGGTCGTGACTCCCCCGCAAAATTAATTAGTTAGGGGAGTTTTCTTGGGAAGATACAAAAAAAAAATAGGTAAAAACTAGTAATAAAATAATAAAAAAAACATACTTCTATTCAGTTTCCCAGCCGTGGTGTAAACCAGTAACAATCCACTGATCATGTAGAAAGTGTCCACTGTTATGGGTCCCATTGTCACCCACACAGCTTGCGGTGTCATTATCCACTGGAAAAAGAAAAACATTGCATTATTATTTTTTTGTCAGTAAAAAGACATGCAAGCTTAGAGCCCAATTTGCAGGCAAGATGACATGATAGACAAGTTACGTTTGTGGAGTCAAGTATTGTATTAATAACTACATCTCTCTCTTGAGTCGTATTTCCTCAAGACTGGGGGTCGTGACTCCCCCGCAGAATTAATTCGTTAAGGGAGTTCTCTTTGGCAGATACATCGTGGTGGGCGCCCAGGTCCTTCCACGGAAGACACATGTCCTCGGATATTGTGGTCCTCAAACATGTAGGTTTCTTCGCAATGTTTTCCTTCACCGTAAAGCAAGGCAAATCCACACATAACTTGAAAATACAAGACAAAAACTACATATAAAAAATCTACCAAGTGTAGTCGAAAATTGGGTGACATGGATGTTTTGTATATAATAAATTCGGAAGATGAGTCTAAGCCTAACTATCCCTACACAGCTAAGGCAAAGCAACATAAGACATATTATTATGAACTGCTGCATTTGCGGACATAATAGCCTAATGAAATAAAGTAGACGTTAAATATAAGTATATTAAATTCTTATATCTATTTTTAACTTTTAAGGGTTTTAGTTTGGTTTCGAATTTCAAGTCATAAAGTTTTGCTATTTCATTCCCTAGTTTAAACTAATATTGCACAACATACTCACATTGATAACATCAACCGGGTTGGCCAACAGCTCTGACACCTGGTTGACATACGTATGTCCGATTATGACCCACATCATAGCGAAGGAGCGAATGCCGTCCAGACATTCTATGGCGCCAGGCACAGCGTTGTACGTGATGAGACGACGCGTGTTCGTGAACACGGAGAAACATTGGTAAATCTTGTTCACGCGCTTTGGATCTTAAATGTATAAAAAAATCATTACTACGAGTTAATGTTATAAGTATAAACTATTATAGGCCATGCTTCCATGTATTATATGACTGCTCCGTTAGCTTAGTTGGTAGTGGGTCTGCCTTCTTATCTAGGGGTGCGGGTTCGATTCCCGCATAACACAAGTAATTATGAATATTAAAATTTCTAATTACTTGTGCTGAGTCGTTTCTATGTTTGATAAGTATATGTATGTATTTACAAAAGAAAAGTATATGTGTAATATATCCATTATCATGCACCCATGATATAAGCTTAACCTTAGTATGGGACTAGATGGCGCTGTGTAATATGTCCTGAAAAAACACTCCACCTATCACACTGTTTATTGAAATTAATGTCAATTACACTACGACGACGTTACATGCTTGAGATTTCTTTATTAACTATGTGGTCTCACTTCTGTATGTACTTGTCGTCACACTTTTTATAGCTGTGAAAATAAAAACACAAAAAAAAACTTTTGAACAAATGTCACTGTCAATGTAGCGCATGTAGCGCCGTCCTCCTGTCAAACCTCATTCAGTTCTTGTGTGCGTGCGTAAATTTCGTTGAATTTTACTATTTGAATTTTTCGTGGAAAAAAGTGTTTATTTCATGTGTTCAAGTGGTAAATTAGGAAAAGGAGCATCGGAATTTTGAAATAACGTCGAATATTCGACGTTTGGTACAAAAACTAAGCAATTCATCAACCAGCTCAAAGGATAAAGGTTAGTGCAACTACTAACTTACCAAGCAATCTTACTGCATTTATTCATCATCGATTTGAATTTTCTTGGTACAATCTTATATATTTTATAAAACTATACCGAATAGATCGTAAATATAGATTTTTTTTCAACAAATGATGTAACGATCTTTTTTTGAAATACCCACATTTTTGTCATGTAGATCGGAAACATGACTTTTCTAGCAATGTTTCTGTAATAACTTAATGTTTCTGTAACCATTAATTATTTCAACCTGTGTCACAGTTAATGTTTGGGAAGAATTTCATAGAAAGAAATGACAATAGTTGCAACGGATCTCACTATCAGTGTAAATGAATTTTGTTTACATAATTGTACCAAACGATTTTAATTTTGTTAACAGATTATGAACATATCTTCCACAAGCTCTGACTAGGTATATTGGCGAAATATAGTAGTACCTAGTAGTAACGTTAATCGTATTTTACGACAGCAATTTTACAGTTACAGTGCATAAGTAAAGTACTATTAACTAAATTGAATTGTAGTAAAATTTTCAAGTGATTATCCATTATATAATCGGAATCAATCGTCACTGTTGAAAATCATGATGACTGGAAACTTAGTTGTACTATCATTTTGTGAATTAATCACGTGAAATATACGTGGAAATTAATATATCACAAAAAAATACGTCAAATCAATTACTCACGTAATTCTCAGACGATCTGATAACGACTTAGATCATTATTTTAAACAAAAGCAAAAACCGACTTCAACTCTACTGTCACGTAACTGAACAAATCTAAGCCTATAAAAAAACTACAACATAAATTCATTTGCTAAACAAATCTAAGCCTATCAGAGAAAACCGCATCAAAATCGGGCTGATAATTCAGAAGATAAAGTGTATAAAGCAGCGCCCCCTGGTGAGTTGTCATCGTTATACATAGCTAAAAAGATGCACCCATTAAACCTCAACACATTACAGAAAACTGTATCAAAATCGGACAAGTAGTTTTGGAAATATGGGTAAAATTGGTTTGCATAAACTTTATCAATTAGTTGGTTTATTGGTTTTTTTCAAAAAGTACTGAACCGAATGAAAAACAATTTTTATGGGACCATCTCGGAAACTATCCTCATCGAATAAAAAAAGAATTTTGAAAAAAGAAGACTTGATAACCTTCTTTTTTTGGAAGTCGGTTAAAAATAAAGGGATTACTTACAACGATAATTTTAATATTTAAATCTATTCAGGTTAAAACTGCCTATTATAAATCCGTAGTATTATATGATTAACACGGTCACACACATTTTATTTTACGCTGAATATTTGTATCTTGTTATTTTATTTACAATATTTAATTACATTAAAAATTAAATGAAGGTTACTTGTATACAGGTAATTTACAAATAAGAGTAACTAATACTCTTTTATATTTAACAAAAATAGTTCATTCAACAAAAAAAAAACATGTAAAATTGTAAAAGTTTCTATGTCAAATTTTATCGCATGCAGACTATCCGTCTTATTACAAAACGTCGTTTAAATATTAGTCTAGTACTTTGAAAATAAAAGTCGGTTCTTGTTGTTCAAACATCATATACAAACAATTAAAATATCAACTTCAAATTAGAGAGTTGATTTATCATTGGTAACATTTTGACAGTT
This sequence comes from Macaria liturata, assembly GCA_964023185.1. NCBI lineage: Eukaryota > Metazoa > Arthropoda > Insecta > Lepidoptera > Geometridae > Macaria > Macaria liturata. The sequence goes on along the minus strand of OZ026820.1, from coordinate 2,329,320 downwards.
TGATGAACCTCAAACAACAAAAACGGACTGCAAATTTTCAACGTTCTGGACTAACAGTTAAACTTCGTTTTATAATAAGACCCAATCTGTTTCAAATACCAGTTTTTCATATTGTAAATGACTAAACAAAGAGCTACACCGATATCTTTTTAAATACCATCGATTAGAAATTTGATATCAAATAAGTCGCAAATTTTTAGTAATAATTTAGTTGAAATCAAGTTGTTATCTTACCATTAGCTAGTATCACTGTCTGATAGACATCGTAGCCCGTGCTTGAGATAACTAGTAGAAGGAGGAATGACAACACGCCACTGGAAAAAGAAACCGAATGATTAGTTACTACGAATGATGACTTCTACACAATGATAGAAAAAAAAACGAGACTGGCAAAATTGCGGCATCTGCGCAGATAGATGTTAAAAAGTTGAAGTTGAAGAAACAAAACATGATTTAATAACATTTTCGTTCTTAGCAAAAGCCATAAAAAAAAAAAACATTTTCGTTGAATCAGACTTTAGATAAAGACGTTAAAAAGTTTAGTTTGTTGATTCAGATTTTAAGCCGCGGAAAGGTTTACCTAATTTAAGTTTTAAATTACAGTTTAATGTTTAGAAAACAGTTTAAGAAAGGTGAAAATGTAACTAATTTTCTAATTATTTGAATGCGTTGCTTTTAGGTTACATACTAGAAGCAACGCATTCAAATAATTACTAACATACTTGTACTTATGTAATATTATAATAGGTATATTACAAAAATCGAACATCGGTATTTCCGGTCATTCGGTACAAACATTCACAGGTGTTTAGTGATGTTGGTATAAGATATTGTTTATGCTGATGAGATTATTTAATTATAAATAACCACTGAAATTAAAAAAAAATATACCCGAATTATGTGAAAGAAATATATTACTAACTAATCGTATCACGTTCTAATTAACTTCTCTTATCATTGTAACATTTTTAACTCATTTGTGTTTCTAGATATCCGTCTCAATATGCCGTTTTTCCTTGTAGATATAATAATAACTCAAAAAAAAACTTTGTATCCTCAAAGATTTTTTTTGAGTAATTACTATATCTACTCTACTATACATAATGAAATCCAAATTTGTAGTACACATATTTAAATACACCATTAGTCTATTGTTAATAACAGCCTGACATATGTTTTTAAGTAAATTCACGTATATTAGATGTTTTATAGCAATCCTATTTTTATTTTTTCAAATAGTTTTGACAGGCACTCGGATACGAAACGCCTATGATTGAAATCATGGAAACGTAATATAATCAATATGTAATAATCACATACCATTATGGGGAATTATGGTCAAGCGCAAACTTATTCCATTAAAAATAAATATATGATAGTGAAACAATCTGCTGAAGCAAAACTCGCACAAGCGATACGTTGGCCCAAAGAAGAGCACACCAGCCCCCTTAGACAACATTAGATTGGTCGTCCTATTCCATAAGTATACTTACTAATATATTTAATGAACATCTAAATGTAAGTACCTAAGTAAGAATTTATGAAATAAATAACTTTTACTTTACTTTACTTCAGTATAGGGACGTCTCTTGTCTAAAGGGGTAAATCGGAAAAGACATTAAAAAAAAATACAAATAAATCATAACTCACATAGCAACATAATCAGCGGCCACCCATTTCTTGTCATTGGGTAGCCTACACGATTGATCATCATACTGCAGACCAATGGCTGTCAGATTCACCAGAAACTCATTGAAGGCTTGTTCTGTGGTGCAGGATTTGGGGATGCAAACCGATAGCTGCAACGTCAGACTGCCAAGAGCACTGTCAGATGCAACCCTGGAACTTAAAAAAAAAAATAACCTATTGGACGCCCGCGGCTCGCTTTCATTATTTCAGGATAAAAAGTAGCCCAAAGACCTCGTACTATCTACATACCAAAAATCATGGTGATCCGTTCAGCTGTTTTTTGCGTTACGAGCGTTTAAGTGAACAGACAAACAGAGACATAGATGAACAAAGAAACAGATTACAGACAATAAATACAAAAACTGCTAAAACGATCTTCATGTGGAGATTTACTACATCTTCTATGTGGAGATTTTTGACATCGTTTAGCTTTATTATTTTAATTATGTATAGATACATATAAGCCGCGTATGTTTTTGTATAGTATGATATATTTTATTTGTAAGCTGAGTTTGGACTAGAAACAGTAATGAGAAAAGAAATTACAGAAATCACCTACAAAATTAAGATGTAGTTATGTCACTCGGGTAAAATATATTATTATACTTATGCTAATAATTACTCATTTTATGTTTATAACCCTTACTAAATAAACACAATTTTTCTTCTGTTTCATAAAAAGGACGTCTTATATCTTAATTATTGTTACTCTTACTCATATTTTCTGTAACCTCTTAGCTCGCTATTATCAGTCAATTTCTTGAGATTTCAGAGCGAATAACGTAAAATCATGAAGATTTGCTTAGTGTGGGGCTAGATGGCGCTGTGTGCAATGTCCCGGAATATTTATTTAATTATTATTTATTTATTTATTTAAAAAAAAAACATTTACGACCTGTAACTACTTCTTGCTAACCAACACAATCGTATTTTTTGTATGGAAATATGTTTTATTTACTTATAAGCAAGACTGGTCTCACTAACTTAGCAAAACATTGGATAACGACTGTAACATTTTATCAACACACACGTCGGTATATTGGCAGTTTATGCCAAGTAAATGGGACAAATAGATGGTGCTTCTGAAAGTATTTAAAGGACTCAAAAATGTTTTCAAAGACTTAAGTTTTTTTATACACTTACCTATCAATTTCTCCTGCCATTTGCGCTTGAGCGCTGTTCCGAAGTCTTTCATAAATAATTGCATTGTGGATTACATCTTTGCTGAGTCTTGATGTTTCAGGATTCAATTCTGGCCAAGGGATTTCTGGCCATGTTATTTCGGGTAAATCTGGCCAATCGGGTAAACTTGGCCATTGGATATCTTGAGCCAATGGGACGCTTATTCTGCAATATTTGCCTTCGATGGTAGACGCAGTGGAAGGCGCTTCCTGGCTGATTTTGAGACATTGGTAGTAGTTGCCCAAATCTACGAGATTTCCTTCTAAAATACCGCGTGGAGTCCTTATGCCGGCATCCAAAACTGTAAATAGAATAATTAAAGTTTAAACTTACTTATACGTAAAGTTCTATCATAATTGTACTTCTAGTTTTCGTCCACAATATTGGCATAATATTTTACAATAAGTTATCATAGTTTATTTTTTGTATTATTTTCACATGTTTATAGGTTTTCTTGTTTCTCCATTTTTTAATTTTAGAGATTTAAAACATGTTTTTACTTAATGTTTTCATTTTTATTTTACTTTTATTTTTGCTTGTCGTTACTTAATAAAGTAGATTTTTTTGTTTATTTGTGCACAAAATCTAACCAATTATTTTAGCCATTCCGAAAACTTTACTGCACAAACTGTAATATTGTATATAATGATAAAATCTAAAATAAATATTGAATACAGTAAGTTAAGTGCTGAATATGTTAGAAAACATACCTATTTATTTTGTTTGTCTCTACCTCAAAAACTAATTTAAAATGTTTTCAAAACCCGGAACTAGGTTTTCGCAGTAGATAGTAACATAGATAATAATTATATCTAGTAGGTAACATGACAAACAAAAGGCATAGTCATACTGATAAAATGAAAATCAAAGTAAACAACTGGTTTACGATTATTATAGAAGCTAAAAGATGCCTAACTAGATAAAATAAATTGATTTACTGTGATTGAGGAAAAAAGTATTATGAACTAAACTAAAAAAAAACCTAAAATTTTGCACTCTGTATTCTGTGGTCATGGTTAGGGTCACTACATTATATTGTATATTGCGATACCTTAATTGGCAAACCAGCCAACTCCACTTAATACCAAAAATTTTTTATGTGTGATTTGTATCGTAATGGTCACTAAGCGTGAAGTTTTAAGTCTCTCCTGAAAAATTTACTCAAATGGAGTTAGCTGGTTTGCCAATTAAGGTATCGATTGTCTAATATAGGAGATAATACTAGTTGGTAAGTTAGGGCTAAAATCGTTGGTAACAAACTTAACCCAAAAATACTCGTATATTTTTGCGGTTTTATTTCTATTGGTGTGGGTAATTGCGTTTTCGTAAGTTGTGATTCTTTATATACCAAATGTAAGCTAAAATGGTAATGCCTTACTTACTAAATAAATAAAAATAAAATAAAATATTCCGGGACATTGCACACAGCGCCATCTAGCCACACACTAAGCAAACGCTTGTGTCGTGACTTGATAATATCATTAATATAATGTAAGGCAATAGGTAGCTCTTGCAAACCATCAGGCAAACTGTAGTCAAGTGCAAATCCATATTAGATAAAAAAGCCTGACTTAAATAATACTTAAATTATAGATAAAACAGATAAACAGATAAACAATTTATTAATAATTTGTACAATTACATATACCTACATTACTTTTCCAAAAATCCCTAAATAATCATCTATACAAATATCTGCATAAAGAAATATATAAATACGTGTTTGAAAGACTAAATAGATCAAGATAATATTTTAATAAAGAAATTTGATAACAGTAATCAACACTATTTTTCTACATTATTGTGGAAATGTTTTCTTAAATTTTTGAATAATAACAGTCTAAATGACCTCGAAAATAATATCTTCTTTAACTTCGCTCTTTAGCTTATCTAACTACACTGCCTCGGAACTTCGTTCTATTCTTTCTGTATTTAACAGTTCTAGTAATATTATAGCGCCCGTAGCTCAGCTAGCGGAGACAAGCGATTACCAATGTTAAGCAAAGGTCGACGCGGTCAGTCCTTGGATGGGTGACCGAAAAGTGGCATTCCATTTATGGCGCTTCCGTAGGTCGGATGACACGTAAAAGTGTAGGTCCCGGCTGTTTGTCTAGTACGGTAATCGTTAAGCCATGTCAGAGGCCCTTAAGGCGGCTTGATAAACTCTTGACACCAGAGTTGGCAACTCTTATTCGATAAGAAGAAGATAATATTATGGACAACTTACATCTCAACAACAGTTCAGTATTATTATTGATCAGGTACTGCATCTGTTGGTGACACAGATCTTCATCTAACACATCTTCATACAATTGTTGATCGAACACTTCCTTATGTTCCGGAATCACTAAATCCACATAGGCATGAGCCCCCAAAAATAAAAACAAAAATATAAATGGCACCATTTTTTCTTAACTCTATCACAGACGGGTTAAGCCCAACAACTAATAAATTTATTACATATCTAATGGACGCTCCGTGATTTAGTTTATCTTATCTGTTTAATTTTGTTTGCTCATTAGTGTACGATTTTCACTTTTTGTGATAATTTTTATCAGCGATTGCGTTATGCGTGAAACAAATCGGTTATTGGACTGAATTTGTTAGTTTTTTAATTGGGGCAAAGAGTTATTGCGATGACATTGCTGTACCTTAATCCTAAATGACGAATCCTAAACGAAATAAAGACTAATCTTTTAGAATAAAAAGATAAGTAATGGTGATAGGAAAAGCTATGATAATTTTCTCTTTTAAAATTAACGTGTCTGTCTGTGTTTATACAGAACATATTGAACATATTGCCTTATGTACCTTGTTCGTCAACCTTAGCTTTGAATTCATGGTAGCTATCTACACAAAAATAATTAATGAACATAGTTTTGTAACACGTAATTATGTTATTTTTATATATGTTTTATATTGTATATATTTAACATAGTTTTGTATTAAACAAATTAAAGATTAAAGATAAGGTACATTTATTGACACATGAAACGAAGAAATAAAAACTAATTAAAAAAATAAATGAAAGAAATTACGAACACAATGGACGTTGGGCGTGTCGCCCATAAATAAAATATTCTTTTAAGGATTTAGTTAATTTATTTAGATTTTTATTATTTTTACACAGCTGTCGTAGAGGTTATTTTTGTATCAGAGTGTACACAGATAATATATATTATGTTATTCAGAAATGTCAATGACAGTGACAAATACATTCAAATGTTATGTTTTTAACATAAACTGGCGGGGCCACAAAATTTTGAAAAAGCTATATAATCTTAAGTTGCCTATTATATGTTACAGAAATTAAAATAATCAAAATTTAAGAATGTGAATTATTGACCGAAATAGCTAACATACATTTTACAAAAAACTCTAAAAATTGTTTATAATAGACTGAAAACTGAGGGTCCCCTTTTTTTAAAATTACTTGTAATTATTCGCCTTAGAAAGCTATACAATCAAATATCAATAATTTTAATTTGAATCAAATAGGTAAGTAATGAAAGGTAAATAAATAGTTAACAAACAGTGAGGAATGCTATTAAATTATGTATTGTAATAAGCAAGTTCTATAATAAAATTAAATTGCAATTACAAACTTAAAATGTACTGTAAACTTAAACCGTTTTAAACCTTTGTAAATGTAAACTTTAAATGTATTAGAAATATGGTGAGATAACAACATTATTGATAAACTTTACATTTATATTTGGCATTTTCAATTATTGAACCTCATAAATAGGCAGCACAGCTACCTTATTGATGGCTCTTCGATGGGAGCCATTTACAATCATCTTTCAATGAAGTTATGAATATTATTACTACAATTGTTTATTTCAAAGAATGAATTTATTTTCACAAATCTTAAACCATATGCTAATACTCTATTTCAATGAATGAACTTATTTTTACAAATCTTAAAACATATGCAAATACCTTTGCAGTTTCAACAGTGAAGACATTTTTGAAATGGGTAATATTTCCCCTTGTTGTATATTACAACTGATTATTTGTACATGAGGTTCAGGGTCAATGACCTTTGTGACAATGAACTCTTTAGGTACGTAATTTACATTTTGAATCTCTGGTGGTCCTTTCCACCAAACTTCACAAGAAGCTAGTTGTGTGGGATTAAGTCCCCTTGATAATACATCAGATGCATTATTTTGGCTCTTGACATGAAACCATTTACAATCATCTTTCAATGAATTTATGATATTGACTCTGTTTTGAATATATGTAATATTTTTCTTACTTGAACAGAGCCAATATAACACTATCTGTGAGTCAGTGAATAGGTATTTATGTCTGAAATTTACATTTGAGAATATGGACATCACTTTTTGAAATAACTTTGACAAAAGTAAAGCGCCGTTCAATTCAAGCCTGGGTATGGTTAACTGCTTGGATACTGGAGCAATCCTTGACTTGCTGCAAAGCAACGAGACATGTACATCATTTCCATGAATAGCACGGATGTAAATGCAGCAACCATATGCTATAGCAGAGGCATCACAGTATCCAATCAAGTCAACATAATCAGCCTTACAGATTTTTAAATTCCTGTTTACAATTATTGGCTGCATATTCATTAGGTCACAAAAGAAATTGTTCCATTCAGACAATAGTTCACCACAGAGGGACGAATCCCAATCTAAGTTGTTTCTCCATAATTTTTGCATAAATTCTTTGGCCCGAGTAACAATAGGGCCGGCTAATCCCAAGGGGTCATAAAATGCTCCTATGCAACTCAAGACAGTTCGCTTGGTCCATTCTGAAGGAATGTTCCCTGACGGTTTGCAAATTTTAAAATTATCATTTTGTATGTCTAAAAATAACCCTAAGGCTTTTAGCACAGAATTATTATTGAACTCATGAGACTTGACTATGGCTTGTTTCTCAGGTGGAACATTGGATAGTACCTGTTGACTGTTGGAGCTCCATTTATGAAGTTCAAAGCTGCCTAGCTTCAGCAAGTTTATTAATTGGTCACATACCTCAGTCAGTTGAGAGACACCGGAGGCCCCAAAGAGACAGTCATCAATGTAGGTGTTCTTTTTCAGAACTTCAGCTGCAAGGGGATGGCTGTTTTCATACCTCAATGCCAGCTCTATGAGGCATCGTGTCGCTAGAAAGCTTGAGCTCTTGACGCCGTATGTGACGGTCAGCAAATGTAAACATGTTAATGGTTCATTAATATTATTTCTCCAAAGGATATTTTGTAAGTGATTTTGTGAGGGATCTGTTCTAATTTGTCTGTACATTTGGCGAATATCACAGAGTGCTACAAACTCATATGAGCGGAACAGCATCAGTATATCAAACAAATTGTTTTGTACTACAGGCCCATTGTGTAGGATGTCATTTAGACTTGGGTTTGACTTTGTCCTAACACTGGCGTCAAACACAACTCTGAGCTTTGTGGTTTGACTATCCTCTCTAATCACTGGGTGATGTGGCATGAATTAATATTGGTCTATGTCTACAGCTGACAGGTCAATGACCTGAGCATGGCCAAGGTCAATGTATTCTTTAATAAAATTGGAATAAGTCTCTTTGAGTTGGGGGTCTTTTGAAAACCTTTTATTTAAATGATTAAGTCGTTGCAATGCTGTGTTAAAAGATTCACCCAGGTGTAGGTCATTGACCGGAACCTTCAGTGGCATTTTCACTTGAAAACGATTATTGATTATTTGTACCGAACTTTGGAATCCGGCTTCACACACATCAGGCTTTGCTGTTTCCTCCATATTAATTTCAGGAATGTGTTGTTCGTCCCAAAATTTTTGCAGGAGGAGATCTACACTCTCACCTTGGTCTACAGCAGCATGCAAACATACACTTGACAGACAAACATTGTCTGTATCCTGTATTATGTCACCAGAGACAACATATCCGAATTTGGTTGCTAGCAAAATCAACTCACAGCTAGGGGAGTTGGGCAGTTAAATTTTGTGTGCTTCAATAAGCTTGAAACATGCCTTGGCATTGAGCAGGAATGAAATTTCACTAGGTTTATTGAATTCATCGTCGGCTAGTAGTATGTTGTCTGGTAACACAACACTAGAAACATCAATCTTGTTCTGTGGAAGAAAGGAAGTGATATTGTCAACCACAGAAAATAATGCATTATAATTATAATCGCTATGTACTGACTTGAGCGATATATTGGCAGCCTTGGTGGCAGGTTTGCCTTTTTGACCTAAGGCTGCAATTTTGACCTCATGATTGAATGTGTCAGCTTTTAATTGGCACATTAGTTTGGAGGTGATTACATTAGGCTGACTCCCACAGTCTAGAAGACCCTTGGCTATAATGTGGGAGCCGTCTTTTGCCTCAATCTTGACCTTAATGGTTGGAAGTAAAACTTCATTGGTAGACATGCTACTTTGGCAAGCTACAGTCTCTGTATTTTCATCGCAGAGAACTATACTGTTTTGACAGGTCACCGTTTCAATTTGTTCATGTAAAACAGTGCTGTGAGATTTGCTTTTGCATATGCCACATTTAAAAAAGAATTTGCACTTGTTAGTGTGTGGATTGAGGCATATCTTACAAAATTTATTTTTGTCGACAAAGGCAACCCTATCCTTGACACTTAAAACTTGAAATTTCTTGCATTGAAACAATTTATGATCACTTTGGCAATAAATGCAACACATGTTCGTACTTTTAGATCGAAAAGCTACAAGGGATTCGCTGAGTTGGTTAGAAACAATTGGTTTGTACTTACATTCTGCTTGCTGGCTCTCCTCGAAGCTTAGAGCCCTCTTCTCCACAAACTCAAAAAAGTCGCTGAGGCTAGGCAATTTATTCTGATCTCTTTCAGTGAAGTAGGCTCGGCAGGAGAAGGCATCTAATTTCCTGATAAGCAGAGTCACAATTACCACGTCCCAATGTTCCACCTTTTGACCCAAACCTTTAAGCGCACCTAGTTGCTTCCTGGCTTGAGACACTAACCGTCGCAAGTTTTGAGCAGTACCTCTTGAGATTTTTTCTATATCCATTAAACTATTTATGTGGTGTGTGATTATGATGGTTCTGTTATCATAACGCTTCCTTAGTAATTCAATTGCCTGATCATATGAGCTATTAATTAATGGCAAGCCTATAATGAGGGTCAGCGCGTCACCTTTTAAATATTTCCGCAGGTAGAATAGCTTCTGGACTGGAGCTAGCGTTTCTTCATTCCCTATGACGGTGACGAACATGTCGATAAACGCGCGGTATTCTATCGCACTTTCACCGCTAAACGTAGGTATGTCGAACTGCGGCAGCTTCCTGGTCATTGTAGACATCGCTGCGTCTGGTTTCTCGTCCGTCATCCGCGGTGAACTTGGCATCGACGCAGATGCGGTCATGACCTTTTGTAGACTTGAAATAGTTTGTAGACAGGAACGTCAACGTCGTCTTCCGCGAGTGCATCGTCATCACACTCGTCTATCAAGATTTTCAGCTCTAAGTGGTTGCTTCTGTACTGGATTAGGGCATCTTGTAATAATTTTATCCGAAGCACAATTGCTTCGGAATCCAGTAAAACTTGATCTTGTTGTTCTTGCAGGAATTTGATTCCTCTTGTTATCTGCCCTTTAAATATTCCGATGGCGGCGCGGAGCCGCTTGACCTCATTGTCGACGACAGGTGGCATTACTATTTATTTTGTTGTGTTCTCGACGGAAATATTTCCGTATACGCGAGTTTCGGCACCACTTTATGGGCGTGTCGCCCATAAATAAAATATTCTTTTAAGGATTTAGTTAATTTATTTAGATTTTTATTATTTTTACACAGCTGTCGTAGAGGTTATTTTTGTATCAGAGTGTACACAGATAATATATATGTTATTCAGAAATGTCAATGACAGTGACAAATACATTCAAATGTTATGTTTTTAACAGACGTTTCATGTCACAATTAAGAAATTTCAGTATTACGATATTTCACAAAATAATTTAAATTTACTATGATGCGCGTGTAACAATGGGACGTAAGTCGGTTTATTACCAAGTGATTACTACATAATATTAAAATTACACGAGTTTTAGATCAGGTGTCTGTAGCTTATCTCGAATTCTTTAGAATTAGTATAGTAAATCATCAGGTATTTCTTATCTGCAAGGATTATAATCAAAAGTGGATCTGAAAAAGGCGTATAACCTATAGTTTTACTATAAAGATAAATAGACAAAAATAAATAGATATAGTAATACAATAAATATTTATAAATATATATATAATAATTATAATATATATTATAATAATTATATAATAATTATTATTATAATTATTATATTATATAATAATTATATATATATATATATATATATATATATATGTATATATATACATAATCCATTATTAATGTCAAGTAAAAACTTAACTTATACATATATTGTGAGGTTGCGTAATTATTTAGTGAAGTCTGATCATGATAACTGAACTAAAAATATGTAATACCATAATACACTCATTATCTTAAAGGTACCAAATTGTGTTACTTTTTATATTGTATTTAGCAGGTAACACCGCCTGGCGGTACTGGAAACTAATTCAAATTTTGCTTTTAAATTATTGTCAGTCTTGGCGGTTCGCAGCGTTCCATTATGAAATGCGTAGAAGAGAGAACCTTGTGATACGAAAGACAATGATGGTAAGCTACAGAGTAGGTAAATAAATATGCAGGCATTGGTTAACTGTGGGAATGAGGATATGTGCGCGAGAGGACTGAGTGAAAAAGTGTAAAATCTATGACGAATGATACAGTAATATGGAAGTGAGAAAAATGCTGTGCCAACTGCATTTAAAGTAGGTATGAATGAATTAATTAATGATATTTTTATTGTTTGGCAACTAGGTATGTAGATACAGGTGTTCAACTTACAGAGCTTCGTAATGTATGTGATGTGTACTTATTGTGTACTGAGTACTCTAGTCATTGCCCGTTTATTATGGCCCATAGTGGGATAAGGTAAGGAAAAAGAAGAGGTTTACTAATCTTGGTCAGTATGCTGTCTAGAAGTCAGAGTTACGCCAGTGGTTCCAGGAGCGAGGGTGTGATCAAGCAAACGGACGCACTTTCCGACCAGGATTACCATTGACCCAGGAACTGGGATCTCGTTCTATGCATTCATCAACTAGGCACTACAGGAAAGGACAGAAAAATAAAACATCAACAAAACATTGTCTATGATAGACGATGTTTCACTTGTGTACCTATGTGTGTAAATCAATTCCTATGAAAAAAATGTATTTTATTCACTATTTTTTGCCCAACACAAAATATTTTTAGTAACAATGGAATAATAAGGATAGGTAAACCGTATATCACTAGCCAGCACATACCGGCATTTTTTCTCCCATCCATTCACCACTTTCCAACTAACTCATCCGTTCAATGCCTTACCAAGCTTGCAACTTAGCCAACTCTTTGCAAAGATAACGCGGACAAGCCAAAGAGATCCGCCTGCGATACCATCAACAATTAACAATGAGACATTATACTCAAGAGTAATGCTGCCGATAATTACTGGATGATTTCAGAGTTTATGGTGGTCCCAATGCTTAATTGAACGCGGTTGGTGAGCCTATGCCGATCAAGGTCTGTTTAATGGTCTAGTCTGAATTAGGGTTTGTTAAAAACGGGTATGGAACAATTGCCTTGGCTCCCGATATTTAACCACTGTGACCATGCAGTCAGGTCTCAGGATACTATTTTTTTTTGTTGAAGTGATTGTACAATTTGTAAGGTGAGATAGCTACATAGTTTGATTACCTAGACACCTACAATGTCAACGAATGTATTTGATAATGGCTGCTGATCACAAAAAAAAAACGTATTACTTTGGCATTAAACTCATCTTCTCACGAGGTATATTAATTAGGTACTACTACAGTTCTTTTGAATTTAACTATTTATCATACAACAAATATAAGCCAGTCACAATAACAAGTTGAATTGAAACTTAACATTCTAACTGATAGCTATATTATTTTATCTGTATCGTACCCATTGAAGCGGCTAGCAGAAGTCTCAAAGTGTATAGCAGCCTGATGAATACATCGTATTGCCGACCAATTACCGGAATTATTCATTGGCAATTATTTAGATTTACTGCGGGAAGATCCTGGAACACCCAGTCCGGGCACATCGTGAGATAGCTTTGATTTAATAGATCCTTTTAGATTGTATGGCGGATGTCCGCAGGTTTGCCACGTTGTTTCGGAATAAGTTCGGAAAGAATTATTACTCTATCTAAAAATACCACTTACAACATTAAAATATAAGTACTACCGCAAAACACATTCAATTAAAACAATATTTCTTTCATTTGGTAGTAAAAAAAACTGCATTCGCAATTTATATAGAAACTATACATAGCAAAACATACAATCTTAACTTTACACACGCGGTATTGAATCGATAAAACATAAACAGCTCCTAACTTCATAAAAAAGAAAAGTAATACCAATCTCCGTCTACCAATAAAAATAATAATAAACATACCGACAAAATTGGCACTTGCCGAGTCGCTTTCAAGTCTATATCAATTCAAAACTGCTAATTCGAGTAAACGCTCCTAACTTTGCATATCAAATTCCCATTCCGATTCGATTCTGATTGCCCGTTTTAGGACACGATTTTGTTATAATAACAGTACGGAAAAAGTTCCATGTCTGTTCAGTTTTTTTATATATTTTGAAGATATCTTACAAGTGAGATACAATAATAATAAGGTTCAATAACATTTCTATTTCAATTCTTTAGCGTGACTGTATTACATATCTTTATGAACTTACTAGCTGGTGCCCGCGACTTCGTCCGCGTGGAATAGTTATTACCATAAAAACGGTTCTAGTGAGTTAACCTTAAAAGATAGATATATACTGTTGAGGACATTTTGTTAGATCATTTTAAGAGTAGTAATTTATTCATACATATTTTTGTGATATCTTGAACCGTTTTCGCAGCGCACGCAACGGAAGCCCTCAAAGATGAATAATTTTCCATATTTTCCATTATTTCTTCGCTCCTATTAGCTGCAACGTGATGTAATATAGCCTAAAGCCTTCCTCGATAAATGGTCTATTAAACACAAAAAGAATTTTCAATTCGCACCAGTAGTTCCTGAGATTAGCGCGTTCAAACAAACAAACAAACTCTTCAGCTTTATAATATTATATATAAATACATAATATATATAGTATAGATTTGGCAATACTGTATGTACATGTACATATGTATGTGGACGTAAAACCAATTTGACTTTAATATTCCATTGGTTATTTAACGCCTGCTATTCTGTAGTCTCATTCATACTTGTATGGATATTGCTATAGATATATTTTTGATTATTTTTAATATATGGAATTAATTATAATTCTTATGTGTTTGTTGTAGATTAAATATTGCTTCGTGAAAATAACAGAAGCGAAATATATATGAGGCGTAGGAAGGTTATTGTTAAAACAACCTCTTTTTTCTATTAAGGTCGCATATAGCTAACTATAATGAACAGACAACCCTACCCCCTTTTAGAAGTTTTGTCTGTTTGTCTATTTTTCTGTTTCTCTGTTTATCTGTGTCTCTCTGTGTCTGTTTATAAAAACGGTCATAACGCTAAAATAGCTGAACAGATCGTCATGATTTTTGTATGTAGGTAGTATGAGGTCTTAAAAGTGTCACTGTATTTTGTATCTCAAAATAATGTAAACGAAGCCACGGGCGTCCACTAGTTTTAAATAACTGTACGTAATAGCATTGTAAGCAAGTTGTAATATCCGATTGTCCATACTACCTGTATGGTATCTCTGTTACTAAAAGCTTGTTGCCATTCAGTAGGCATATCCTAAGGGCATACTTTTGCAATCGCTCCCGAATATTTTGGAACTCACGCAAAGGATACCGTTTTTGGTCTAAATGGTTGGAATTTCAGTTCTCTTTTTGTGAAACAGTAAAGATAACCAAAATCGTGAGTCATCGTTTGTTTTCATGCAAACTCAAAAACCTTGTATAGAACTCCTGAAACAACATTTAAGTGTAGTCATAGACATATAATTTTGAGTTATTCATTTGTAGAGATAATAAATAGATATATCTTTTATACATAACAAAAGACACATAGATTGGAGGGCCTTATCGTCTTAGACGATTTCTTCCAGCCAACCTTTGGATGAATAGGATTTAGAATTACAAATAAGGAATAGAGGATAGGAATAGAAGAAATAATTAAAAGCTGTTTAATTTTCATTTCATTTGTTAAAATTTACTCGTAGGCTGTGAAATATCAGCACGACCGTGTCCTGCGACACAGGTTCGACCTGGTGCAGAGCGCGGCGTGTTTGCTCCACACGAGCAAGTTCATCTCATCTGTTACCAGGCGTCAGCTAATCTTATATAATTGACTAGTATGTAAGCTTTGATTGTATCATTTCATTTAATTAAAGGAAGAGCCTGCACTTCACAACACAGGTTATCCTAGTGTGGAGTGCAGTGAATATGTAATAGTTTATAAGTTATTTACTTAAATAAATAATTTGAATTGAATATGTTAAATGTTTTTGTACCATTTTGTGCGTAGGCTTTCTTATGACCATTTGTTAGTCCAATTGTTAAAAATATTTACCGCCTAAGTATAATCTATCACGTAATATCCTATTGTACATAGGATAAGAATTTATGCAAATAAAGATAATTTGAAAACAAAACAAAACGTAATATAACGGTTACCCGGACTTGCCACCAACGCAACGGCTAAAAACAAATAATGAGACACTTAAAAGATATACCGCTTTAGATTGTTTAATAGTTATGTTAACCGGAACACCTACATAAAGTTTTTTATTGACAAATAAGTATCTAAATATATAAAACTCAAAGGTGACTGACTGACTGATAAAGAGATCTTTCAACGCAAAGCCTAAATAAACCACTGGACGGATTGGGCTGAATTTTGGAATGAAGGTAGATGTTATGACGTAGGCATCCGCTAAGAAAATATTTTTGGAAATGCAACTTTTACAGGAGTGAAAAAGGGGATGCAAGTTTTACTTCTTAACAATCAAGATTAAAATACATGCCTACAAGTTTTTACAAGCTAATGTAATTCTCTTTAAAAAACTGTTTAAAAGAACACTATCGCTACTGCTGATGCAATTAAAGGCCCGCTTATACAAGATATTCATAAACGCACTTAGGTATAGAATTATGAACTTTTAAACGTCTCAATAAGTTTAAAAGCCATTGCGCAAGCGAGCCAAAGTCTGTGTAAAAATGTACATCTAACCTCACAGGTCCAAATTGGATCGCTTGAAAAATAACCATAGCCCCTGGTCGGGAGAACATTAATGAATTTATAATTTGCAGCCACAATTAGAGTGCTACTGCCTCAGGACCGAATTTAAATGTTAAATCGGCGGTCATTCTGGGTACCTGCCCACTGGTCGTTATGGTTTTTGTAGCTACGTTTAGTGTCTGCATAGTAATCTGTGTGTTCAGTAGGTATATCTTAACTTACACTTTAAAAGCTAGAACGAATAGGGAAATGGTAATTTCGAATATGTATGAATGAAGATTAGGTAGCCGAAAACTCCTTGAACACATCTCAAGGTTTTGACACGATTTTCGTCACCGGAAACTCGTTTTTTTAATAATAATATAATCATTTAATAAAACTGAAAATCGTATTAAATTTCCAACATACACGGATCTTACGTTACGTTACGTGTATGTTAATTTATTATTTATATAGATTTGGCGTAACAGAGTGATATCATAATGTAATATACGTATACCTCTAATATTTATGGTATAATTATTCCCAATAAAATATGGTTTGTCCTCCATCAGTGCAATAAAGCGCTGCAATAGGTACCTCTAGAGTTGCAAGTGTCCATGGGCGACGGTAACTGCTTACTATCAGGCAGACTGTCTGCCGTTTAGCCACATTTTTATAAAAAAAATACAGTTCAACCACTACCACTACAACTTGGCATGCTAATTCCAATAAGCGCACAAAAACCGTTCTGGGACCGGCTCCCGCCATTACGCGGTTTGCATGCAGCGAGCGAATAATTTGGTCACCATCCGGCCCCGCGGCGGCGCGAGCGCATGCCGGCACGATACTCAGTGGAGAGGACTTTATGTATTGGTGCTTTGGTAGGTTGGCAGTTGTTTTATTAAGCAAGATAGATTTTAAAGGGGACTTTAGAAAAAGTAAATTCTCATTTTGACTGTTTTTAGCAGACTTCCAAAAAAAGGAGGTTATCAAGTCTTCTGAAAGTTTTTTTTTTTATGTATGTTACTTGATTACTCCGCAATTTTTGAACCGATTTTGCTTCGAATTATACTTTTCGTGTTAGTTAAGATAAATTAACTACATCATACCTGATGGTAAGCATCGTTGTGATCTACAGCATAGCACGCTTATCTAGAAGAATTTCGCTTGATTTTGCATTAGTTGTCTTCAAATTGAGAAAAAATATCAAACATGGGATTTTGAATTTCTATTGTTTTCTCAGGCTTAGTATACTATATTCTACATTATCTAGCTTTATCTTATTACACTTACTATGTTTTTTAATTTACAAAATATCAAACGCATGGAATTGATTCTTGATGCATGTATGTATAAGTCATGTCATCTTGAAATCATGTAAAAGTACTTCTTCAAACAAACCACAAGAGCCAGTAACTATGAAACAGGCACGAATGAATAATTCCGATATCAAATCATCATACGTCTAAAGATTATGTTACCTTTCTTAGATTTCTCAACGAATCGAATTTAAAAATCAATTTACTCGTGCCTTCATGAACACGATGTCAAATGTAAACCACATAGATTGAGAGCCAATTTGTGATAAATTTACTAATAATTATTATTGCATTTACTTTGTTATTTTAACATACTCGTCCAATGTAAAGTAAGGGCAAGTAAAATTAAATCTTTCTTACCTACTAATTTAAAGTCAAATCTTAACAATTTTTTGTACCTAATTTAGTTTAAAATAAATTAATATTAATTAGATAATAAGTTAATAATGTAAAATGTGACTTACCATAAATGACGATTGTTATAATTATTGGTCAATTAAAAATCTGAATCTGAATCTAATCATTTGCGAGCAGCATAATAATAACATCCATCTATCTAGCAGAAGCATGCTGAATCTAAACTTCTCGTCGTGTATCGCATGTGACGAAACTTGTAGCATTCCGTTAAGTAGGTACTGTAGGTATATTGCATTTGTAAACATACCCTATAAATACAACTTGTAACTACTTATTAAATGCAAGTAAATTATTATTACATATGATACATCACATTACTTAACTTGGTTTACTTTTTAGAATGCCTAGCACCCAGCACCTATATAAGTATATCGACTTTCATGTAAACTTCTCAAGTAATAAAATATATCACCAGCTCCCAACCTACCATAACAAGTCATGGCCCAGTGAATCTGTCATAAAACTGATACGTAAATTTTGGACGGATTTTAAAATAAAAATTAAAAGTCGGTAGATGTCGCCTTCTTACAGATTAGAGAAATAAGTCGGCTTTGGCTTGAAATGGGTGTGATATGACTTTAAAGCTGGAAAGATACTGGGACAGGTTTCGAACACCTTGATTGGGGATAAAGTTTTGAAGGCAGGTGTGTTTCAAATATAAAATGATTATTATATTGATTTAAGTACAGTACGCGTTAAATCGTAGGTCTCGGCTATGTCAGAGGCCCTTGGGGCAGTTTGATAAACTCTCGACACCAGAGTTAGCCACTCTCATTCGATAAGAAGAAGAATTATTACATATATTTGTAAAATAACCATTTGTAAATAATGTAAGCTTCAAAACATACAACGAGAACATCTTAAATCTCTTATATTCATAATTCCACCCATATAAACCCTGTCTCAAATCCGCTCACCCGCACATCTGACGTTAAGTCGGTCTGTCACGTCTTCTTGTGGCTTAGTCGTCATTATATTCTACTCGATTTGGTCTGCATGTAAACTTGATTTTAATGCGGTATTGTTCGGGGTTTTTGAGGTTATTGTTTTCAGTTTTGGGTGATTGGACTTACTTACTGGATGGATACGGTTAGTTTATGTACGTGAAATATTTCTAATCTCTAAAATATCTAAAACTTTGTACCAAAATGTTAAAAAATGTAGGTATGTGAGATATATGTGCCAAAATATTTTTTTGTTTATATAATACATATATTATACATAGATTAGAATGTGTAAAAATAATTTTCATATTATATGGGTAATCATTTATTCATCAAAAAAATATTCTTAATCTAGCAAGTAAAATAAACTTAGACCTAGCAAACATAAATAAGCTTTCATAAAACAAAACAATGAAGTAATTTATACTTAATGCAATCTTCAAGGAGTAGGCAAAAGATTTTTGAAACAAATAGGACTCAAGTAGGACTTATTATTTGCAAAAACGTACAGCAGATACGTTAAATAATTATTTTTTTAACTAATTACTGTATAGAAGATAGTCACCCTGGCCTAAAACGGCAAGATGGATTATAATATTTAGTAAGAGTAAGGGTACAAACATTATTTAGTCAGAGATACTTTCTCATTTTTTTTTCTTCAAAATAGGCAACAAAGTTAAAAAAGCTCCTAAAGCACAGCTTTTGCCCAAGCTTTTCAAGTAAACGTCACTAAACGTAGCTAACGTGCGTGGCCATACAAATCAGTGCGATAGGCTGACAATGGGCGCCGGTATCGCACCGCCCGCCGCAAGCCACGCCCCTCGCCCCGCCTCACCGAATCAAACCACACAATTTGGATACGTTTTTTCGAATTTTATTTAGTGATTGGCTTTTGTTACAATTTTGATTATTAAAATATTCAGTGTTTGAATTTTGAATGCAGGTTTTTAGAAGTGATGATTGTGTTTTGTTTTGATTGTGTTTTTTTTTTCATCTTAGCTTTATATAACTTTATCAACAGATTCGTTTTAAATTCTGAAATCATGATTTGTTGTTGGTTAATTTCCTTTTCCTTTAAAGTGATCTTTGCCAAGATCTATTTGTTTATCAGCATTCAATATCGGTAATGCATGTAGGTATTGTTTTTCAAGATGAAATCTGCGAATGATAATAAAGGTTGCTTATAAAAATCAAATACTATGTTTATTTAGTAAGTTAAATATGCCCCAATTTAAACAATATTTTTGACATATTTCATAAAACAACCGAGCTAAGTTAGTTAAATTAATTAAAATTAATTAATAAGTTTTTGCTTTATGAAAGATCTATTTTATTATGTAAGGTAATTTATGTACCGATTTGAAATGTTATAAGACTAAAATATTATAATGGTAAGTGTGAGTGTGCCAAAAATCCTCTTTTACGATCAAACGGCTGAACCGAATTGCATTAAACTCAGGAAGTAAATAAATGAGACTAGTGAATTTTATTATTTCATAGGCTACCTTTGCACTAGAACAAGGTGAGTAACATCGCGGGACACTGCTAGTATAATATGAAATTGTATTAAAATCCAACCACATTATGTGACGTAAGATCGCGTTGATGTCTTTTGTATGAACAGAATGTCTAAAGAATTCTGTGCTCCTAAAGAAGTAAACATTATTAAGTATAACAATCTGTTTATATATATCAACGTAACATACAAGCAATACGATTGTTACGATTGTTTTCTAGAGCAATACTTGCTTTGTTAATATACCCAAGTTCAAATGTCACATCATCATATTCAAATTTTATCCAAAAAATCGCTCGCATGTGAAATATTCTCATTCCACCGAATCTGTCGCTCGCATCAATCACTCTCACCCCAAAAAACTTCTCTAATCAAGCCAAACATGTTTTTTTCTTTATTAAAAGTCGGTAACAAACGCACATGTAGGATTGCGGTGGCCGCGGCAGGTGCACCCAGGTCGTCGACTTTAATGTACCATACGACTTTATTACACAGAGAAAATTGAACTTTATTTGTGAGATGATAAGGTAGATGTTTGTTTGGCAATCATTCTCAATGTTAAGGTTGTGCGATCTTACTCAGTACTCAATATCGTATCAGCTCAAGACAGCCAGATAAGTTACGTAAATACACATCCTCGGATTAAAAATGGTAATGAGGATTTGCGGAATTAAAATGGCGGCTTAAGGCGGTAAAGATGCTTTTGAGATCAAATGTGATTGGAATATGATCGTTTTAAATTAAAATTTTATTAATATTGCCTAGTAGTGAAATTGTGTTCGATAAATATTTTAATGTCACGTAAGACTATATATAATTCAGCAGATTATCTTTCTAGTGCATGTTTTTTATTAAAATGAAAAAAAAAAATTATTGGTTTTGTTATTTTTTAAGATGCAGGTGTATATACATGTATCATTAGATATTGTACAAATCATACTACAACACGAAAACCTACTGAAAAAAATACATAACAACAAAAACTCCCCCATACCTAAAATTTCCGTTAACGTTCCATCCAATTTCAAACATAGAACAACAAAGCCCCTATTTCACGCGCCAATTTCGTCGGCGCCCTAAAACCTTTTTCATAAAAAAGGGCATTAAAACAGGTTGGTAGCGCAGGTTGGCATCAGGTGCGCTCGCGTCGAGCTCCCAGCGCGCAGTGAGGCAGACGGGCGGCGCACGACTCAACAGGTGACGCCTTTGGAGGGGAGCACCTTACTATAACACCTTACCAGCCTTAAGATTCTATTCGTATACCCTTATGTGTAATGAAATAAGGTTGAAAATCGTTTGAGCGAGGTTCAACAAAGTTTGTAGGGCTTTACTCCTCTCCTTTTTATCGAGCAAAAAAAATGAACTGTAAACGCGATCACGGCCGGCAGTAAGGTCAATGTTAGCGCTTCCTTCAGTACTCGCCGAGATAGAAGCGCGTACGCATCCCTCGTGTGAAATACTGGACGTGCTATACAAGTGATTAGAACACACGGTTCGGACGATCGATCACGGGACGATTGCTTGACATAGCTCTGATAATCGGAGCGACGTCCCGATTTTTAGTTTGACTAATTTATTTTTTGAAACGTGATGGACGAGATCGGTTTGGGTCTTTGATATTTGTCGTATGTGAGTGGTTTTTTAATTATAATCGATTGGAGACTGAGTTAGGAACGATGGAGACTTTGGTACTGATTCCTCAAGAGCTGAGCTTGGCGCTGAGGCCTGGTGGTGCGAGGGGCAGGGAAGCTTCGGTGAGCGTCTGGTCTTCGATGGAGATTCCTCGAGGAACTGCCTTGTATCCCTTCCAAGGAACCATCAGGATCGACAAGCTTCATGTGTACACATATGTACCGGACCATGATGTAAGTCTGCTTTGATTTATTTTGGTGCGGGAACATGTCGAAATTTGTTTAGGTGGTATATTCATTTGAAGATGCAAACTTAAATCGGTTTTGCTTTGTACAAAAAAGTTGTGATTTCATTAACCAAACACATGTTTTCTTAGCATGCGATAAAGAAAGGTTTTCTTATACAAAGTTTTGAATAAGGAAAATCGTGTGTGTATGTTGAAACTTTGTACAAGCTCCTACTTCAATTACGTATAATATTGTTACTGTTTACCTCATTGATAAAAAAATTAAAACTCCATCAATAAATATGTATAACTTTATAGGCTTTAATGATGCCACTTAATTTGTTAGTAAACTTTTTCATGACGATTTCGTAAACAATTGTTATAAAGAGCTAATTATTATATTATTTAAAACCAACAGGTAGTTTTATGGTTATAGGTTTTATGATATCCGCGACAATGTTCTGAGATTTATTTTATTATACATATTGTCAGTTTGAATCTTATTTTTGTAAGATAAAATATTATTATTAATGGTAATATTATTCCTACCTATCTATTGTTTTACTGAGAAAATCCGTCACGGTATATAGTAATAATGTACTTTATTATTTAAGCTGATTTTATGTACGCTCATCCTAGTTATTCATATTTTTATTTAAATTTAATAATGAGTAATATTTTATACAATAATAAGATAATAAAAAGGGCAATTATCATTAATTTACGTCATACCTATAATGTTTTTCAGTTTATTGTGTTCAGTTTTTCAGGTTTATCCATAGATTTAATTGTTTTAATTATGATCCTTTGACATTTAAAGATCATTGCGCTGATTTTGCAGAATGAATGAATTTAAGGAAATTACTTTTACAATAACATAAGTAAATTGTAAAAAATACCTGAGCAAAGTAAACTTGATATGTAAGTTAATAAATCTTTCCCAATGAATCTATTTTGCGGGGAAGTCACGACCCTTAGTGATGAGGAATAGGGTGCGAAAAAAGAATACTTAAGCTAGTCACCAATGCGTGAAACGTTCTCATTAAATTAATTTAACCGTACCTATATTTTTTATGTTAAGATCCCACAAATGTAGTCCCACAGATATAGGTATCAAATACTTACTAGTTTTTGGTTTAAACCCGGTCGATCATAACATGTCATGTATTTTGAGTTGATAAAAACCATTGATTTTAAGACCTATATTACTGTTTATGATTTTTCTAAAATATATTTTTTACATGGGATAC
Source organism: Macaria liturata (assembly GCA_964023185.1). Classification (NCBI taxonomy): domain Eukaryota; kingdom Metazoa; phylum Arthropoda; class Insecta; order Lepidoptera; family Geometridae; genus Macaria; species Macaria liturata. The sequence continues at coordinate 2,305,865 of OZ026820.1, read as the reverse complement.
GTTTGCGTCTGACTATAGCTTGCCTGATGTTAAGCATAATACGGTTAACTACTGGATAGAAGTAAAGTATATTATCAATATAATAGTTTTAATCTATTCCAATATCAACAAAAAAATGTGTACCTAACTTGCCACTCTTTCATAGATCAGTTAAACTATTTTTTGCTATTATAAAACTCTTATACAAACAATGTCGGATAATATTCAATCGATAGAAACCACAGACTCGTTGCATTTGGATCGATACTGACTCACGTAGGAATCAACGAGATGATATATACAGGGTTATATAAAAGAATAATTATATATTTTCACACCATATTTGGTCTTACACGAACTTATTTCTTTTATTTATCTGTCAAGATCGATGAATTTCTATTACTTTAGTATTAAATTTCAGATAAATTGTTAGTACAAACAACACATTAACAAAAGGTTTAAGGTTTTGATTTTATTGTAAAAAAACACTAAAAATGTATTGCTTCTTTAAGATGATAATGTTACACAAGTCTTGAATTTCTCAATCTGATCATCACCGTCATCATCAGCCTACTGCAGTAAACCACTTCTGTAGGTTCCTTTTAAAACATCTAAGTCACCCTGTATCATTTTTTTCATGATTTAGGGTCGTGATGCTCCCGCAGAATTAATTCATAGTCATAATAATCATTTATTGAAAAAGTCATTTAACACGTCACATTGTATAATATAGAAAATAATGACAGTACTATTTAATATTATGTAAATCGTTAGGCGATTTCATTTGGACACACACCATGGAGAGCACCCAGGTCCTTCCACAGCAGACAAATATATGGTCATTGTGGTCCTCAAACATTTCGGTTTCCTCATGATGTCTTCTTAAATAATAACTTAACAGTCACAAGTGTCTCTGTATAGCTTTACATACAAAAACTGAAACGTATCAGAGACCGCAAAATTGCGTTTTCCGACAACTTTATGCGTTACGTGCCTGAATGGTATTGGTGAATGGCCGTTTGTTTATATCTGTTCGAGGAAATTGTTGGTTTTCTTTAAACGCTTTATTACTTTTTTAACGGTAATCAGGTACAAAAATCAATCAACTTGAGCTTTTAAGCGGGTAGTTGGCTATTTTTTATTTTGTTCTATTTTTTTTTTATGATGATAAGTATTAATTTTTTGCTACTGAAAATTTAGTAATATGAACTAGTCTTAAGCGCTTTGCTTTGCTTGCTTTATTACCATCATGAATTAAATAATACATTTATTTGATTTGAGGGACAATAATACTTGGAGCATAAAAGTTTGTAAACGCGCTTCGCTTGCCATTTTTGATTAGATTTCTTGTTAATTCTAAACAAATAAAGTATTACATCCTTTGCAAACTAAATAGAAACTAACGGATGTCCAAGTCAATTTATTTACATTTATCTAAGCATCTGATACACTTAATTTCGTGCCAGTTTCTATCAAACATTAGTTACTTCTTTCTTTCCGGAGTACTAATTACATATAAAGAGATCCCCCGAGGCGCTAAAACCGGAAGCGATAGTACTTGGATTTTTGTTGATGTTGTGTAAAACAGAGAATAAGCTTAAATATAATATTATCCAAAATCATTTATTTATTTATTCAAATTATAATTATTACGGAATAACCAGTTACAATAATTACACATACATAAGTCAAAAATAATTATAGGTCACATAATCATGATATAACATTAAATATTAAATATAAAATAATACAATAAAATAAAAATTATGTCAACAATTGTCCGCAATTGTCTGTGTCCGTTGTGCAATCATAAAATTAATATCAAGTAAAGTATGTTACTTCAATTATGAGCTTCAATTTTCATATTTAGTTCTTCAATTATAGTTTTTTTTAATATATTGTGGTTTAATTATAAGATAAAATCAAATCAACAAAAGCTGTCCTTTTTTCTTGTAATTTACAATTAATCCAAAGGTCCTTCAGTATTACATGAAAAGTTTCTTACAGTACAATACCATACAAAACAAATAAACAGCCACATTTAAAAAAAATTTAAACAATTTTTTCAATAGAGTTAGTTTAGGTAAGTGTAATTAAAAAAAAATCTTCACTTAACCTCAACTACTGCACAGTCCAAATATAGTGTAGCTCAGGTGTTACCTTTCGTATGCACAAATACACTTTCACCAAGATTAGACAGGTTTACCGCGAGCAGAGCCGGGGCTGAGCATAGTGTAAAAACGCTATTGCACGTGCTTTCGTTTGGACGTTTATGTAGTTTGGTACTGTGAAAAGTTAGCGTGAAAAATATGAAAAATAATGGACTTTTCGAAAGCCTTAATCAAAGATGTTAATTTTTTTAATGTCTTTGTTTTTTTTAACACAACAGACGGCTTTGATAATGTATGTCAAAGTATCAATGCAGAAACTATTTTCACCTCTCGCTCATTCGCTCTCTTCTGATAAAAAATACTTAAAAATATCATATATTTTTTGTTTTATAATACTTGCATACGTAATTAGATATACTCAAATAGTCTCAAGTAAACTCAGTTACTAGTAACAAGTAAACTCAAATAGTCTGGCGTTATGAACGTGAGTGATACATTTTTTTTTTAAAACACAATATTGGTTGCAATTGAAGATCTATCCAAATGAACCTATAGATATATTTGCGCGTGCGCCGGTTACCGATTGGTTTTGGAGTGGACACGAGTATGTAAAGACAAGATTGACAACTTACATAATTTTGTATCGGTATTAATGTCAAATTTTTCATTGAGAAGCCTTTCATATCTTTGTTGACATTCCTTTTTTTTTGTATGTTTGGCTGTAGCTAGAAAATACGCCAAGCTTAAAGAGTTAAATATTTTTTGTATTTTAGTAATAATATAATAAACACATGGCATAAGCACAAAGGCTACATGAAACTGAAAATTTAACCGGCTGAGTCTATTACAGAACCTACGCAAACATTTAATGAATATCAAAAAATACTGTAATGTCATTACTGCATTTTTATATTAAAAAAAAAACTTATGTACCGAACTATTCCATTATATTTCCTCTTTAAATTAGTAGGAAACTATGTTGAGATGTAACTAATTCACTAATTCATTCGTCATTGAAAACAGTATAAAAATAATTGTCTTATAGAAAAAATAACCGTTCAACTAGCAATTTAGAAAATGTGTGCGCTAAATTTCATAAACAAGAATTTTACAAAGTGCTTCTAGTAGAAAATAGTGTTGACATTTGGTTCAACATGACTTTATGTGGAATAAACACCGTTTTATTATACTGGGTTATTAAATAAAATTTTATTAGACTTCCTAATTAATCCATATATTGTGTGGCATTATTGAACTTGTATTTTCGATACCACAAATTACAAGTTTAGTTTTGCACAGTTGCTATTCCGAATACTTGTAATTCGTTTATATAACCATATTTATATTTATTACACTATATTTATATAACCCGGATACTTATGACTTATTAATAAACTTCCTTTTGTAAACAAAATGTTTAAGTGACAAATTTTTTATAACAAAACATTCATAAAGGAGCATTATTTACTTCACTATAACCCTGTATAAAACTTTTATGCGAAGTATGCCTATTGTATTAGACATTCCTCTTTTTATTTTAAAAAGGACAGGTCATTATAATCCTACATTATTACTGCCATAGAAATGTGGAGGCAAGAAAGAATGCATCTTTATTAACCCCTAAAAAGTAGCCGCGACTAAAGATGTCATTATAATTATAAGCTATATAAATATTCATTTATTTTTGCGATGATTATTTTGAGAACTAATTGTTAGTACTTTGATGGTCTCTTATTAACAAATCAAGTAAACTTGAACTTTTTTTTTACAAGGAATGGGTTTGCTCTTGACTTTATTAACCGAATTGAACCTTCTATTCTAATATACGAAATATTTTTGTTGATTAAATTGACTAATTAATATTACTACCTTACCCGATAAGAACATATACACCTTAGCTTTGAAGATCGCTGGATTATAGTGCCTAGGAAACAGGAATATTTTCAATTGTTTTTTTTTTTTAATTTGTACATAAATAAATACATTGGATGTAAGTAAGTTCATCTCATTCATACACACAATAAACATAAGTCTTTTATATACATGTAAAAAACCTATGAGTCAGTAGAAAGCTACTGTTAAACATATCGTACAGATTATCAACACCTTGTAATATATCATTGTAAAGAACCCCATTCGTGTGTATTTAACTCATTGTATTTGTAATTAATTTAACTTCGTTAGACGTTCATTGAGCTAGCTGGTTAGAGATGATGTCCAAGTTACAAGAAATGGCGATTTCTTTAAAAATGTGTTCTGTACCTAGATTAAAAACGACTGTAATAGGTAGAATATGAGCAAATAAAAAAATAATAGATTTTTTTGTATATTATAGAATAATTTGGGTGACTAAAGACGTGCTGAAAATAGCTATATTTTCAGCACGTCTTTAGTCTGTTTGCAAAAGAGAATTAATTAATATTAACTTCTAATATGATCCGTTGCAACATGTGTGTAAAGTTTAACATTTGCAAAACATAATGAGTGGCCAATTATAATTAAATAAGGCATTTTACATAATAATCACAGTCAGTTCACACCTCACACCCCATTTCATTTCCAAATTTATCGGAAAAACGAAATATAGAAATTGACACAGACTTAAATAATGTAACTCATAACTCGCTTTGTTTCATAACTTGTACCACACAAAATAGTAGCTTTTTGTGATCCAAAGCACGCGTTCCCGGTTCATTATGACGGTTACTTTTGTTCAATACAAGAGGCTAATTAGAATTGTTTCTTGCGTTTTGACAGAGGCTATTTATAAAACTTTTATTTTACGATTACTGGAGCGGAAAACTTGTTCAATTTAAAAATGGAGCTCGTGTTAGTAATTTTTACTACTGATTTATATTATAACGTTTACAAGGAAGGTGTAATTTAGCTGTTACTAAGATTTTATAAGCTATTTTTCTCATTCTCTTTGGGTTGTATTCCTGCATACATGGACCTGACCCCGTGGCAGTATGTGTTGACTGCCGGAAATATAGGCACAGGAACAAAAAACTAATTTAATGGATTCCAAATTTAAACATTCCTATACACATTTTTTTTAATAATACGCATGCCTCTGATAAAAAAACACTAAACCAACAAAAGGTATTTAATATTTTAGTGTGACTATATCTAAGTATACAATAAAATATGTGACTAAGTACATAAAAGCTGTATGTACAATGAAGTGAGAATTCTCATTAATACTTGATCTTTAACTAATGGGTTTAATTTTAGCCGGATGTCTACTTCATCGAGTTTCTTGAATAAATTGTAACTAGAACTAGATTTATAATGTTTGATCTATTATATGATATCTTTCATTCATGTTCAGGACAAAAGGAAAAGAAAGTGGGCGTTGGCTGACTACATAAGCCTTAGTCATTTTGGGTGAGGTGAGTGTTTCTTGGTCTAATCAATCTCTCTTTATTTCTTTTATAACCACTATTTATCAATTTTTGAACATAGACATCTTCTTTTTTTTGTAATATTTAGTTTATATTAAATTAATTAATTTACCATTTAATTAAAACTCTAAATTATTACCGTCATATTAAACCATAGCGTAAATTTTTCGAATTGATCAAATATAGAAATAAACACCAATAGATTCAACGATCACAACAAAAGAAAAACGCCGCGGAAAAACAATCAATCAGACCACTATACTCCGTTACCATTTAACCTCAGCAAAAACGCTAAAAGAAAACCCTCTAAGCTCATTGTCAGAACAAAAGCGAAAGTTTACTCATAGCTATGAGATAATAAGGTGTTTCACCCGATATTGCGTCATGTAAGATTTTTCCTACATTGTCTTGAACTTGGATAAAGAAGTTATGAGAGGTGTATTGTTGTTTTGAGGAAGCGGTCTTTATGAGTTGTGGTAATGAATGGACTTACGCTTGTTTGTTCTCAGGTGTTTTCTTAGGATTTGATGGGTGATTGAGCTCTGAGTACTAGCCAGGGTACTTCTGAGTATATACTTATCTGTTCCTGTAAATAGTGATTGTTTTGAGATTTTGTGAATAGTAGCTTTTCACAATTTTGTGAAGTATTTATAGATAAGACAGTAATTGTTAGGTTCTGTGTTAATGGTTTTAACAGTAAAAAAGACAATGGTACGAGTTTATTGTGTTGGTCTAAAGTTTAGACTCTAAACAATATTATCGTTTCTTAAAAACGGAATAGGCTTACGTTTCACTACACCCTACCTGTAGTTAACATCAGGTAGGGTGTAAGCTGTAAGCACCACTGTAGTCTAAGATGTAACCCGCTTGCCTAAAAGAAACCTTTTTAATCTGGATTTGAAGAAGGTTATAATTTTATATTTATTGTATTTTTGATCTAAAAACCTGAATCTATATTAACTATTATATAGGTATACTTTATTTTTGAAGCATTTAAGATTTACTTTACATTATATTTTATGGAAAGAAAACTTTTACTCAGTCACTTTGAAAAAAAAAACATAACATCTCTAAACCACAATTATCCAGTAACAAGAATTGAATCCCATAACGAACCATGTCCAATAACCCGTGTCTTGTTCAATCATTAAATTTGCAATCTGTTTGCCATAAACTGGAAAACATAAACAAGTCAGTGTTAGCGTAAAACAATGACATATTATCACCATTTTATAAAACGGATGGTGTAAGTTACTACAAGATTTTGAATCGCATTGGTTTAGCCAATTAGTTATATATATGTATTGGTATTTCATGAAAAAGATTTTATTTCATCTTAATACTACATTTAGTAGTTTTTTTTACCAAACGCAATTTCCAACTATTTTATAATTTTAAATACTAGTAATAAATCATAAGTAGCCTATTGTAGGCCTGCAAACATATTTTGTAAACTAGTTCAGAGGTTAGAGGATTCGAAACATTTTGTGACAAAATTTCTTTGGCAAACAAATAATTTTGTATTTGTATTAGTTATTGTTTACATAGCAAGCAACTAATATTAATCCTCTACCAGGCTGTTGTATACAGATGATATAAAAAGGAGCTAACTACTACACGTGATAGCGTTTTATAGATCGAAAATCAATTTAAATAAAAGATAATTGTAGGCAGAGATGGGACTTGATTAACTTGAGTAATTTCAAGAATTGTGAATCGAAATAAACTCGCACTCAGTATATCTGTTACCTTAACTAAAGCCAGAAGCGAAGCAACTGTCGTCTCCTTAGTATTCATAAGGACCGCTTTATGCATGCCGTAGCAATCAATATTTTAAGCACGCAAACTTAAATACAGCAACTATAGATAAATCACGGAATACCGGCCAAGATAAAACCAGCCCTTCAGGCCACATAGTTATATCTCTCTTAATCAAGGACCTCGGAAGAAGCGGTCCACCGTGTCGATAAATAAGTAAGTTAATAAAATATATTAGTTTTATTCAACTGCCTGTGGTGTTGTTGCATGGCTACGGCCAGATTACGCGTACAGAAGGCTGATACATGGTAGAGTATCTTGATAAATAATTATAATTTAGTAATACTAATAAATTTTGCTATTAATAGAATACTTAATGCTTTTACTGTTAAGTGTTTACTTATATGACAAATTGTAGTATTATTCTGCTTTTAACTTTTGAGCGCGCGTGTTGTTACCTTTTCTATGATGTTGGATAAGTTTTTTTTATTCCTTTAACACAAGCATCTCTGTCATCAACTACAATTTTGTGATGGCATGCTTCTGTTTAGCCGCAAAGCAGTAATTTGCAAGTACTACAATCAAAATAATTAAAACACAATATTTAAGCAATAAATTATTAGTAAACAAAATAAACATCTCCAAACGCACAATTTCATTTTTAAGATTACTCTAATTTGTTAATTTCAACGCGTATAAAATTAAATGTAGTGCGAAAACTCTCACAATTTATTAATGACTTCAAGTCTTTTAATTTATATTGTACTTAAATTAAATAGAAGAGAAAATTCTCACGCATGTCGTGAAATTTCGGTATTTATGTTTGAATGTGTATCCTCAATTTTAATTTCCGATATCTTTTTCGGATATTAACGGTGTTTTATGTGACCATTTCGTGCGTTAGATATCTTATCTAGAACTTCTTTCCGCTTTGATTTGATATTTCGTGATCTTATTCTCTAATGAGCTTTGACATTAAATTATGTATAATTATTAGAATTACTATTATTTACTAGTTTAAAAAAAAACATTGTTTAAAATTGAAATAGCCGTGTGGAAAAAAATGTTTATTTATCAATGGGAACATAATAATCTTCTTACCAAATGGGAGTGGCTAACTCTGGTGTCGAGAGTTTATCAAGCCACCCTAAGGGTCTCTTACATGGCTTAACGACTGCCGTACCCAACCTACAATTGAACGTATTATCCGACCAAGCAATATATAAAATTTGTGTTTTTTTAGTTTGTATTGTAGGTCAAAATAAATCCAAGATTCAATCAACAGATACAAACTTATACTCACTAATCAGTACCCAGTAATGAGACTTTGATAATTATAAATTCTTGAGCTTTACACCTCAAAGTAGTAGAACTTGTTCTTATGAAACATCGGTGCAAGTTAACGGTCTTTCCGATCCATATCTCTATACCTTAATTAATTGAAAACAGATGTTCTCTTGTTAAGCGAATACCATTTAATTGAAATTTCGATCACCGTTTCATAGATAACCTTTGGTTAGCTACTAATCAACGGACAAGCACAATAGTCGCCCGCGGCGTCGCTTACTTTCTACAATAGAATATAATCACCTATTGTTGGCAGGAATGGACAATTAAAACGTGTTACAGAGGTGTTGAGAAAAGTGCGTAATGGTCTTTTGGAAACTGCGATGTAAGTTGTTGTTTTGTCGGATTACGAGGATTTAGTGGTTTGATGATGTTTTTATAGTAATTGATTAAACAGAGAATGAGATAATTGATTTGTACGATTTTGTAACTTTCATATCTGTTTCAATAATAAATTGTGGGATTTAAGCCAAAAACTATACCTAGATGTAACATATTTTGATCATCTGTTGAAAGGAGATAAAACTGAGAAAACTTATTGGTTTAAAAAAATATAACACAACCTGCTTAGCTAAGAAGTAAATAATATAATGTAGGCATTTGTCCAATATAAAACCTATTTTCACATCTCGTTTATCCCAACATTGGTCTTTCTATATATTTTATTGAACTGCTAATATGATACAAAATCATTCCCAAACTGTTATGACAGTAGCGTGGTAAATAGTTGAAAAAGCCCATAAAGAACCTGAATTAAAAATATCACATCTGTTCATAAAAAATGGCATCATTTATTACCGCTGTATAAACATAGGTAAGCAAAAGCTTGAGAAGTTATCATTCCCCGTTACATGTTAAAGCTTTTAAGAAACCGCGAAATTAACATGTGAGTCAATTAATCAATAAAATATACACGGACAGAATATTTCTAAATTAGGATTGTACTCGTGGGAATAGCGTATTAAAACTTTTACCGCTGGGGCCGTACCATTATCTGTTTGTCGCGATTCAATTTACTACACTTTGCTGTGTTAAGTTTTTTTATTGAATTGAATTACCCATACATTACATAGCCCAGCTCAAACTAAAATATCAAGTTTTAAAAGAACCAAAAGAAGTTTGCATTTTGAACCTACTAAGGCAAATATTTTAAGCCAAAGTTTTAATTTGAAACGAACTTATTATTAGACCACAGTGTTACTTGCGCGAGCGCTGCTTTCTTTGGTCGGACAAGTACATTCATAAAATATAAATAGTTTAATTATTGAAGTCCACAAGTAAATTTTTTGCGCTAACATTCAATCATCACTTAAACAAATACCTCGTCAAGCCACCCAATAGAAAATCAACCAAATTATTGATGTCTAACCTAGAAGCAACACTCTTATGACAAAGCTTTTAACGGTAGCTATAATCCTAAACTGCGTGGGCTGTCGAATGGGTAGAAGTTAGAATGGCTAGATGATTATCAATCAACATAAAGTACTGACCTAAGCTGCTACTGCTACTAATCATAAATGCTATTCATCAAGAAACAAACAGGGCGTCACGCCTGGCTTTTACTTGCTTGTTACTTCTGTTAATGTCTGTTGTTAGGGTGAGGTCTCACAAGAAGTTTTAGAGATTGCTAATTATAATATTTTTTTATTTAGTAGATAGTTTTACATGATTTGATTTTTTAAACTGATAAATTAAGTCAACTTATTATTTGCAATGTTGGGGCTAATGCCCGTTACGTGTATACATTCAATGCAAATATAATTAAGGTAAAATTTACAACAGATCAAGCATAAGAAATGATAATTTTTCGATTTACAGTTAAGTTCGCTTTATTTAATTTTTTACTGCTCCGTTAGCTTAGTTGGCAGTGGCTCTGCCTTCTAATCTAGGGGTGCGGGTTCGATTCCCGCATAACACAAGTAATTATGAATATTAACATGTGTAATTACTTGTGTTGAGTCTGGTCGTTTCTATGTATAATAAGTATGTATTTACAAAAGAAAAGTATATATGTATTATATCCGTTATCTAGTACCCATGATACAAGCGTAAGCTTAGTATGGGGCTAGATGGCGCTGTGTGATATGTCCTGAAATATTTATTTATTTTTATTTATTGGGAGTAAATAGAAACATCAATTAAATTATAACATGCGAAAAGTGTGCTACGTGTATCATTTACTAACCTTAAAGAATACGTACATTTAGATCAGACCCTAACATTTTCTGCACAGTGAGTTATTTGCTTCGCACTATCGGTCAAAGCTAGGCAATAAAATATAATTATTCGCAGCTAACCAATTTGCAGTGAGAAGCATTGCAGCCGTGATTTGTGGTAGTGTTCGATCGGAACGTAGTAACTGTATTATATTAGCATACGCAATAACAGAGGAAATTTGTGTAAATAAATATTTCATCTGCATCTTGTGCACCACGTAAATTGTATTGTACACAAACATATTCATAAACTGAAGTTTTTTTTTGTACGAATACTAAAAAAAACTCTAGCTCTAGCTATCACGGTTTATGAGATACATCCTGGAGACAGACAGACAGCGGAGGCTTAGTAATAAGGTCCCGTTTTACCTTTTGGGTACGGAACCCTAAAAAGCAATGTATGGAACACTGAATAAGTTTCATTCATTATTACTGTTAGTTTTAAACTGTATACATACATTTGAAATGCTAAAATGTAATTTACATAATTTTAGTATCAGAAAAATGCATATTGTACCTACCTGTTGCAAAACGTGAAATACCCGATATGGATATTAAAACTAGAACCTTTTAAAATGTCAAACTTAATTATACCTACGATGATACTTAAGCTTTAAAAAATAGAAAAAACTTATCTAAGTAGAGGATAAAATAAAGTTTTTGTTGTGTTCGGCACACATAGGTATCAGTGTTTATTTAAACATTATTAATGCAACTGTTCGGTGTACTTGAGATTATGAAACAGTTCTGAAATAACTTGATAAACATAAATAAAAATTATAATTTTTATTTATGACTAGCTGTGCCTGCGACTTCGTCCGCGTGGAAAAGTTATTTTGGGCATCAATTTATTTTTGCATACAACCTCTTCAGCTTTATAAATTATAGCTGTTACCCACGACTTGAACCGTTTTTGCAGCGCACGCAACGGAAGCCCTCAAAGATGAATATTTTTCCCCGTTTTTTCCAGATTTTCCATTGTTTCTTCGCTCCTATTAGTTGCAGCGTGATGTTTTATAGCCTAAATCCTTCCTCGATACATGGTCTATTCAACAAAAAAAAAGAATTTTTCAATTCGCACCAGTAGTTTATGAGATTAGCGCGTTCAAACAAACAAACAAACATACAAATAAACAAACTCTTCAGCTTTATAATATTAGAATAGATGATAAAAAAAACTCATAGAAAGCATATTCGCAAGGTGCCCGGAAGTGCACAATCCATCGCATCGTTATCCAAATTGCTATAAAACCATAAAAACGAGCGTATTTATAAGAAGGTGCAAATTCGAAAAAGTCAATTTTTTATCACAAAAGCCTTACTTACCTGCCGGCGAAAAAAATATCAATGGCCAAATTGACATGTGGTCGGCCAAAAAAGTATCTTCTAATGCGCGATAATCATCAAATGTGAATGGAGTTTTTTGTCCGGTAAAAAATATTGATGCACCACTGTGCGAGTTTTTGTGTTCATATTGTTTGAGTTTAAAGAATGGCTATCGAAAAGTAAGATATTGGAAATGATTTGTCGGATAATAATCATCACCATTTGTGTGATAACCTTGATTAATGACGAGGATCTATTGTGATTTACATATTCAAGAGATACAAAATTGACAGATAAGTTTACAAAAATGGTCCTTGTCACCCCTTATGACTAATAATAGTATTTTTGGTTATGACTACATCTACGTCTCTAAATCAAATAATCAATAAATTTATTCAAGTTAAAAAACTGATAGTAAACCAAATTAACTGATAAATACAAGAAACATACAACATATTTCTTCTTTACAATAAAATCAACTATTTATTAATTGTTTGGTGATATTAGTGTGATCATTCCAACCAATCTGTTTACCAAAAGAGCTACGTTCAGAAAGAGATGACACACGATACTCCCGAGACAGTAACTCAAGTCGTCACGGTCTCGTCCCATAGCTTTCCCACTCTCAGCCGGTGTCAATGTCACGTACTGGCACTGTAATGTAAGTAGAGAGAAATGGAAGAAATTTTAGTATTGATCAGTGGAGTGATGAGGTCGTTGACTTAATGTTCTATGAAATTAAAAAAAATATTATAGGAAATTTATGGCACCTTGGCAATTGCATAAAAAAAATTGCGACTTCAAGTAAGTATAATAGTTTATTAAACTAATTAGTAAGTAGACTAAAAACTGGTAAATCATAACATGGCGTCATAAAACAAAAATTACAAACCGCAATTATTTTACAATCAAGCAATCAATAATTCTTTATTGTACCTACACCAATAGCAAAAGAACACAAGCATAAAGAAAATATGTAGACCATAGTATTGGGACAGAGGGCAGCCTTATCACTTAGAGTGATCTCTTCCAGGCAACCAACGATTGGAAAACAACGATAGGAAAACAGTAAAGCTTTACAATGTGATTTTCCTTCGGTTCTATTAACCCATAAGATCTCAATGTGCTTAGTAACTCTCTTAAATCGTAGGCAGTAGGTATATGAGTTCGTTCAAAATGCATATGGAAGTTAGCTTCCGAAAAAATAACCTCAAACCATGAAACCTTTCAATATCCCATCGCCAATCTTCGGGGAAGCATTCAATCTCCCATAATTGAATTATTTCGGAAACGACGAAATTCGACCAATAAATTAATTATTAAATATTACCTTTGCTAATAGAGGACGTCCGTTTAGAGTTCCATAAGACGGTAGTCTATGAGAATTTTACTCGGGATAAGTTTCACTTTCTTTCGTGAGAGTCTGCTTTTTATTACCTTGGGAATTAACTGTGACTTAACAGTGAAGTAATATTAGCTGTGTTTTGTTTATTGTTTAGTTTATCGTGGTTCTTACTGGATCATGTAACAACGACTCTTGCACTTAATTATAGTGGTTATAATCTCAAGTTATGCAAAGGTAATTTTGTTTCTTCAATTCGTTTTGTGAATTACTTTTCTTAGCAATTCATATAACTAGACTAGATCTCAAACTATATGTCATTATAGAAGTTTCTTGCTGATAACAATTTCATACGCTATCAAATAATTGTAATAAAAAGTCTACTATCCATTACTATTAACAACCAGCCTCATAATTCATGATTATTTTGCTAATGTCTAAAACACATCATAAGGCTAAACGCGCATCAAATATAAACCGATCGTGATACAACCATTACTCAAATAATCCTCGAAACAAATTGCCGAAACAAAATTAAATCAATAACTTTCAATACGTGCCGTCCGATGCATCTTTCACGCTTCCCTAATTTTATTAGCACTATCTAAAAATCTATGCACGTCTATAATTAGATTTATGGGCTGGTTATCAAATATTGACGTAAATGTATTCAAATTCAGTAATTGTGAAACTGTTTATAGTGATTTGATGTTTGACTGGCGTCGATACATGGTGGAGTTCGTAACCAAATATCAATCAAATTAACGACTTATACGCTTAGACAAATAACCATTACGGTGTTGCAACGGTGTTAGGTCGGCGGCTGTGAACTCAAGCGGTGATGGTTGGAGAAATGCTCGGGTCAGACGCGTTGATTTTAATACGATCTGTCGTGACTGCCGGATGATGGGGCGTTGGTATGAATGAAGAAAATGCAGAAGGCTATCTTTCCAGATACACTCATCTCTGAATAAACTTTAAGTATTTACATCCTTGTCAATATTCATTGAAAAAACATTTACAGAAATAAGCAATAATCAACCTTAACTTTATAGCCTACACAGATTTTTTATGGCTATGCCGCAGAAACCATATAATCAAAGTAGGAAAAACTGATCTATTATCTGTAAGACTGTTAATGTTATCTTTTAAAGTCATGGTTTAATCGTTTTGTTTAAGAATTATAGCTATCCTTCTGTAATATTCTGCGTGTATGGGAATTTGGTGATTTGTTCTGGGCATTAAGAGCATAGTTCAGCTCCTAACACGGGGCGATGTGAGGTCAAATGCATTAGCCACCTAGCGGGGCCAGCGCTTAGCATGCTTATGAATCACTGTTTAATTCTTAATACAATTCTTGTATCCTGTTTTGAGAACACTTTAATTTTTTTTTAACATTTGAACACCAGAAGCTGCGTTTCCTGCGAACTACAATCTAGAAGTCTTCAAATCTAGAGTTAATAGGTATCTTCTGAGTAAGCGTGGTACACCCTAGGCTGCAGCAATGCTTACCATCAGGCAGGCTGTAGTCAAACGTAAACCTATGTCACGTAAATAAAAACCTCCGCTTTCTAACACTGCGAGCAGTTTGATTCTCTCATGATATAAATTTCTGCGCGCTGTGATTGGCTGAAATTTCGATTCGGCTAAATGACAGTATGTGCATATGTATGTATAAAAGATATTAATGGGATAAATTAACTGATCATTATTCTAGAAACAATGTTTAATGTTCGTTTCATCATCATCAGCCTGTTCTAGCCCACTGCTGAGCATAGGTCTCTCTTCTTGTACGCCACTCGTCCCAGTCCAGCGCAGATTGAATGCTCCCTGCGGTTATTCAATGTTCATTTATTCATCAATAAATATTTACACCTAGATAGGTATAAATATTTTTTGAAGTCTCATACCAGATGGTATGAGACTTACATCAGAAATCATATTTTAAATCACTTCGTGAATCAGTACCTACCTATGTATGTAATTGTGCTAGGCCTACAGTTTCGAGTAAACCTTTACTTATTAATCAACATATAAGAGATATATTTTTATGAAACTCTGGTCTACTTGGTTGGTCAGGGAAAAAGTACAATTGAGGTCATTAACACTTGTATTATAAAAATTAAATAATCAAAATGTCCATTTTATAAGGTTTTCTAAATATATTTTTTTTATCTAATCTAATCTAAAATCTACTAGTTTTAAGCTATTTAAAACTTCCTCCTCATTATTAAGAGGCGTTTCCTCTCCCAAAGCAATATTCTATCGGAAGTTGGTCTTAACAGAGAAATAAAGCGTGAGATACCATTTGGGTTTACCGTAATATTTGTAAGGGTGATAACACACTACGAACATGGTCTGTGTTTAAAAAAAAACTCGTAATTTGGTGAATCTGGTCCCACACCGATGACTTTCTTTCAAGTTATGTGTGCCTTTGCACACGTTTTACAATGTTCTTTTTATCAATGAAGAGTAGCCAACTCTGATTAATCAAGCCGCCCTAAGGGCCTCTGGCGTGGTTTACCGACAGTTTTACGATGAAGGAAAACAACGCAAGGAAACCGACTTGTTTCAGAACCACTAAACCCGAGAACATGGGTCTTCCGTGGAAGAATCTGGTAGCCCACTAAATTTCGTACTGATCAAATTTATCAATTCTGCGGGAAGTCACGACCCTTAGTTATGAGGAATACGATACGGGGAAGTGAAAAAAAAATTAAAATGCTCTTTTTTGATCACTTTCCACATTAAACGTTTACCTTACTTTACTGGTTTTTAGACAGTGTTGAATGTACCATCATCTTAAACACACTCATGACGACAGTTCTCGCCTAATAAATAACATTGGCGGATAAATTAATTAGCATCTGTATTGGGAATGTTTTTAATTGATGCCTAAATTAGGCTGTTTTCCAACTGTGAGATATAGATAACCTTGTGAGAACAAATGTGATTAAAATTAAAAAGTGATGATGATGATGATGATCGCTGCCAGTGTGGTACTGATGTCGACCAGCTCGGGCACCACGGCCTCTCATGTTCGAGGAGTGCTGGTAGAATTAGCCGCCACGCTAGTCTGAACGACATCATTCGCCGGGCTTTTTCCACTGCCAATGTTGCAGCTATGCTCGAACCGAGCGGCCTAGCACGTGACGATGGAAAAAGACCTGACGGTATGACTCTTGTGCCCTGGAAGTTGGGTCGGCCCCTTGTGTGGGACGCAACTTGCGTCGACACATTGGCGCCGTCTCATCTGTCTTTGACACGGTGTCGGGCTGGAGCGGCGGCTATTATTGCCGAGCATCACAAGAGACGCAAATATGCTAACCTCGGCCGAGGTTACATATTTGAGCCTTTTGGAGTCGAGACTTTGGGGCCGTGGGGTCCGGGAGCCCATACTATTTTCCAAAACCTCTCGGAGCGCTTGGTTGACGCGACGCATGACCAAAATGCTGGCCTTTTTCTGGCTCAACGTATCAGCATTGCCATCCAGCGTGGTAATGCGGCCAGTATGCTGGGCACGCTGCCCTCTGGTAGTGGGCTGGAGCACTTAGATTATCTTTAGGCTTTTCTAAAGATTTTCTAAGTGCCCCTATTTGTAGTAGTTAGAAGTAGAATGTTTAGTTTTTCTTTCCTTGTTTTTATATTTTATTATTGTAAATAAAGTAATGTTATAAAAGTGATGTAATTAAAATTAAAAGCTTGCGGGTGTTTGAAAATCAGTGTTATGTGGTCTGAGACTGATGGTGGATTAGGTGAGTTGTGATAGGTGTGATAAGTTTTAATTTAAATTAGATGAAAATTTACTAATTTGTATGAACAGATCAAAATCAGTACTAAAATTTAGAGAACATCGCAGATCAATCTTTGAAGATAACATGACAAAGAGTGAATATGTCGTTTATTTGAAATAATATATAGTAATGGTTAATTTATTTTAACTTATTTGTGGATATGTATTAATTATTATTATGTATAAGACTTGTGTGATACTTTTTCCTTTTCCTTTATTTAAATGTATTTAATGTGTCTATATATATAAGTAAGATTAATCAGTGGCCATAACACAGGAAGTAAAAACAGTTGTAAAATGACATAAATAATTATTTTTCGATTGTAAAAATCTTTGACAAACTGCTACAGAAAAATAAATTGATTCGACTATAATGGATCGTAAACATCTGTAAGATACTGTTGATTAAAATAAATAAAGACATTAAACTAGTTGCTATCTTCTGTTGATAGTCACATAAAGGAAATGAATCAAGATCAAGCTTCGAACTACAAAAAGTAATCTCTCAATCCACAAACATAAAATGAAACCAATATAATCGTTTTGATGGCTATCACAAAATATGAAAGATGCAGAGACTAAAATGGATTCCATATTTTGTCGACCTTTATAGAAGGTTATAAATGAATCAGATGTCTTAAAACTTATGTTTAAATAAATAAATAAATAAATATTTCGGGACATTGCACACAGCGCCATCTAGCCCCACACTAAGCAAACGCTTGTGTCGTATACTTAATAATACTTTTCTTTTGTAAATACATACTTATTATACATACAAACAACCAGACTCAACACAAGAAATTATACATTTTTAAAATGCATAAATACTTGTGTCAGGCGGGAATCGAACCCGCAACCCCTAGATTAGAAGGCAGAGCCACTACCAACTAAGCTAACAGGCCAGCCAAAAGCCAGTTTAAAGGGTTATGTTTACAAAGTTACTGGTCTTAAAAGAGATGGTATAAAATATATTTTTACGCAGCACTAATAATGTTTATATTTCTTTTGCTATATTTTAATGTAATCTTGCCTTATTATTTATAAAGGCTATAAGTACAAAACATGACTTTTCTTAATCATAAACCTCTTCACTTTCTCTATCAAAAATATATCACACACAAAATAACGCCCAATGCGAAATTCTTCTTACTAAACATACCATACTCATACGATCTATGCGTTGTTTGTACAAAACCATGTGATACTGAAATTTTCAATCTTCTCATCACTAATCTCTTTCAATAGAGTAACGAGATGGCCAATAAATTCCTATGCTTATTTACGGTAACGTTTACTGAGAGGATCTATACGTCTGTAACACGTTTAATGGTAGTCAGTCGTCACATCCGGCGTTTAGACTGACTTCCGCTGAACAAGTAGTGATTGGAGAGTTATGTACATGATCTTTGATTAGTTGATATTTTGAGAGAAATAGTTTTGAAAGTTTTTGGTTGAAATTGATTAGATGTGTATAGGTATATGTTGTATCGAAATATTTGGTTACTTAGAACCAAGAAATACAGTTGGATTGTAAGACACTTAGGATAGGTACAAGTTTTGATGCCCTTTTTTAAAGAATAGACATACGTTATACCTGGTACCATTTTTTATTCATAAAAAAATTGTCGAATCTTTACGAAAGTTTAAAAGTACATTACTGTTTTACTTCGTGTACTTATACTTTTGAGACCAAGCTAATAATATCATATTTCCATTACACTTTACCTCAATAAATTTCAAACGCCGTGGCCTGTGAATTATTTAACCGGTAGTTAAAGCGCAGATTCGATTACTGTTTCAATATTTACTACTAAAACGCGTCACGAACTGACTTAGTATTGAAAATTACTACTTCTTAACTGCTACTTTTCAACTGCTAATTTGCACTGCTACTTTTAACTGCTACTTTATTGAAAGCGGTAAGCGTTATATT
Source organism: Macaria liturata (assembly GCA_964023185.1). Taxonomy (NCBI): domain Eukaryota; kingdom Metazoa; phylum Arthropoda; class Insecta; order Lepidoptera; family Geometridae; genus Macaria; species Macaria liturata. Next base: position 2,286,653 of record OZ026820.1, on the reverse strand, counting down.
GTTATATTAGGTCAATAGTCGATTTATTATGGTTTGTAAGAGTATGAGAAAGTTTACTTTATGGTGTGCAAGACCGTTTTGATATAGGTAGATTGCATATGTAATTAACGTATAATCGCGGTTTTATGCCCTTAAATTTAAGTACAAATACTTATATGAAATCATTGTACGTTATAAGTAACTACGAGTAACTAGTAAATTTAGGGATGAATCAGTTTTTTTCCCTTTCAGATCTGTGTTAGTTTTGGTGTTTCAAATAAAAGAAATATCATGAAAGGAATAAAATAAGCTATAATTCTGCTTTCAATTCATGAAGTTTGAAGATTAGGGATTAGGAAGAAAAGAAGATATTTAGAATACTTTGAGTTCTAATCCAATTAAATTATTTAACAACTATTTAATTACTTTTTTGGGGACCTTGCCTTTTACTACAGGCATTTCATATTAACTTTTTAGTTTTAGAAGTATTTAGTTTTTACTAAAATGTTAGTTTCATTTATACAAATAGATATGTAATAGTTGACAACTATTTATGTAGATAAATACAAATACATAAATTCCTTACATGATTTGATGCACAGAAGCACAACAAACAGCTCCTTCCAGTTAGTTTGCGGTTAGATGACGTAACTCACAGCATCGGTGTCATATGTCACATGTGACATTAGTACAACTCTGAAGTGTCATATGTCATTGATATAGTCTGTGGTGAAATTCGAGAGAGCTGCGGTGGTGGAGTGAAGGCCACTTGGTTGAATTGAAGGTAGAGGTCAAGAACGTACTATGTTGTTTTGTGTTTTCATTAATTTTGACGAATTGTTTTAATGTAGTTATTTTGATAAATAGTGAATTAAGTGTATTTATTTTAATAGTATTACATACCACATTTGCGAGTTGACTTAATTAGATTTGATATAGTTATACGCCTGTTTTTTCGGCACTTGGCAAAATTTTGAGCTAATTTTATGTAGGTTTCAAATTACTTAAGAAATTATCTGACCATAAACTAGAAACCTGATTCTATGGGAGCACCAATAAAATTACCTTGAATTATGATGCGAAACGTCAAAATAGACTAAATTTGCAAATTAAATATCAATATTTTACTACATAATACAGAATTAAGCAAATATTTGGCAAATTTACAGGCTGTCTCATTAGCCGGGCAATAAATCCGAGACTGTCGGTGACGTCGCACGATCAAAGGAAGTCGACAGATAACATAATTTATGTTCGAGTTTCGTGTCTTATCGGAATAGTGGACAGAGTGGGAAGACCATTATATTTTTTGTGAGATTAAGACAAAATATCAATAGAAGTGATTAAACTAGGTTAATTTAGTCTATTGCACAAAATTTTTGAAGTGAATTGACGTACTTCATTTGATTTGTCTCAATTATTAAATTATTTTTATAATGTAGGTACTCTTCTCTAATGCACTAAAGATATAAACAATGATATAATAAGTGCACAGCAATTATAATTTAAACTTCATCTAATTGTATTTATTCTGAAAAAGGCACCTACCTACATTATTAGTTTTAAATCAGCGTAAGTAAATAAGAAGTATTTGCCAAGGGTCTTCAAATCTAGAGTAAATAGGTTTCTTCTAGGCAAGCGTGCTACATCTTAAACTAAAGTGGTGCTTAACATCAGGCAGGCTATAGTCAAAGGTAAGCCTATTTCGTGTTAAATTAAGCTTCTAAAATGATGGTCACTCTATTCGTGTAAGTCGGTGGACTTTTATCGACTTCTTATTAATTATGTCGCAGCTAAGATGCCATTTAAATTCACTTCTGTGTATAAATGAATTTAAAATTACAGATAAGTATACATTTTAAAAATAAAGCAACTTGGATATTGCAACGCTCCAAAACCAACAAAGTTATTTTGTATAATTTCACCATAAAATCACCATTAAGACAAATTAAGCTGTGTGTTGATAATTATTTTCCTAATTTGTTATTTTAGTTAATTTATGTCTCAAATTAATTTTATATAAGCGAATCTAATAATTTTGTTATAAGTGGATTTTTACTGAATTTAACAATATATTATAATGCAAATTCAATACAAGAGATATAAATATAACACGCAATATTATTGGCTTTAATTTAATTCCATTATAGATATTGCTCGAAAATAAGGTTACCAAGCAGCCTCTAATATCATAAAAGACACATCTATACAAAATATTTAAAACAAGTGAACATAACTTCTCAAATCATAGTCGTCATACTTAGAAAATTAATCTCAAAACAAATTAGAAAGACGCGTAAAACCAGGAGCCACAAACAGTTACCAAGATAGGCTTTATAATAAGGCACTACATCAAAAAGTCATTGTTATTCATAAGTTTATACTTTACAAATAACTTAGAACCTGTTCCGAGCCTGGTTTACTTTAGGGCCGCAACTTAAGTTACAGTCAATAAGTTAAAGTAGTGGGGTAGTAAGTTACAGTTTATTTGCAGACTTGGTGCTTCTTTTGTTTGTGTTCTTTATTAGTTCTTGCGGTTTTTTAGTAGTTGGTTCTCAAGTGATGTATAAATGACGTGAATTTTTTAAAATATTACATTTGCTAAAAGTGTAGTATTGACATTGTTTTGAGTAGTCAAATAATGTAATTAATTAAAATACTCACCAAAAAATATATTAAGTGGGTGGATCAACGCGATAAAGTTAGTTATTTAATCTTGAATTTGTCTACAACTATTTGGTCTGAATTTACTTTCTCACTATTTAGTTCATTTATTTTACTCTCTTACAATAAATTTATCGAGGCTCATCACTTGAGCAAAGATGCAAAACCAACAGAATAGCGGAAATATAAAAACGATGGACCCGTAAATTCTAAAAAAGCCTAACACAGGAAGCAAAATCTACTAAAATTACCTCTAACTATTGCAAAATTGTATCTATTTACATATTGGCAACATAAGCCGTGAGAAAGTAATAATCAACTGTCCGAACCATATCTGTTTTATTTACTAATCCACGATTATTTTAGGAACATAAAACTTTGTCGGTATGAATATTTATTGGGTCTTATATAGCTGGGTTTACTTATTGAGGAAGTTCTAAATGGACTTACTTTTTGGCAACGGATTATCTGCTTTAAATCCTTGTTAAATCTCTTATTAAATTTTATTTATTGCATGTAAAGGAAGATATGCGGGAATATGAACTATTTTTTGTAAAATGATTGAGTATATACAATTTAAAATAATATTCATGATTAGGAACAATTTGTAGAATGAAAATGAAAAAAAATGATTTAGTAAAAAAATATAGTTCACCCTGACGATAATTATTAAAACCATTCTTCATAGGAAATGCATTAAATAAATAATCCAGGACATAAAACAAAACATTAATATAATATATTTATTTATATATTTAAATTATATCAAACTGTATATGCCATATATTTGCAAACAGCACTTTTTGATACAGTGCAATAAAATTTCAGTTCTTAATTAGTTTGCTAGATCAATTCCCATAAATTGATCATTTGACAAAATTGTTTATCTTTTATTTTTTATCTAGCATCCTGTGCCAGATTTTGTGATGTTGATTAAGATTACTCATTAAAGCTTGCATTCGGATAAAATAAACTATTTTTGTCTAATATTTTGTTTGCTGCACGATGTAAATTTGAAAATGCAAAAAATATACAAATCAAACCGAAAAAATATAATCAAGTTCATAATCATCATCATCAGCCTATTGGGAACCACTGCATGGTATAGGCCTCCTCCCTCTTACGCCAATACTCTGCTCCTCCAATAATCAAATTAAAGACTATAATAAAATAGCGGTAGACCAGATTCAAATCTCTGTCTCTTCACCATCCATGTAAGATAAACTTAGAAAAATAAACCAAAAACCTTAAACCTTTATCACATTTCGGTATCCTTAACCCAAAGTTAAACTTAACTCTGACCGTCGACTATCAATGTTATTTGTTATATCCCATTAACGCATCCATGGCATTTCTTCACTAAATCGGTAGCTAAATCGCCCGTTAATTTGTTCTTTCAGAAGCCAATAGCGCCGCTTTCTTTAATTTATTGCTTCATCTTATCCGAGCCGTTTATTTTTATTCGATTTTTGTCACTTTTGAGTTAACCGAATTGGTTTTGAACTTATCTTTTTGAGATTTAGTAACGACTACAGAAAGGAATACTTATTAATTTTCAATTTGAGAATTTAAAAGTATTCATTTATTTAGCAATGTCGATCAAAAACTAAATAGATTAATTGTATAAAAAGAAACGTAAATTGTTAAAATCTATCGATCTGTTTTAGTATCAGTAGCTTTTTTGATCTATTAGTTACGGTACTGCATCGGATAGAATTTTAAAGTTTCATGTCAAAGTTTTTTGTATTGTTCACTTTAAGTCCATAGAACATCTTTTTACTAACTTAGTCATTGACACATCTTTAGTGCAATGCCAAAACATAATATAATCACTATATCATAAAATAATAAGTAAAAATATAATACGAAACCAAGCACTCTCTTTGAAACCATCTCTATATATATAAAACTCAAAGGACTGACTGACTGTTATAGTGGTCAATCAACTCACAGCCTAAACCACTGGACGGATTGGGCTGAAATTTGGAATTATGGTAGATGTTATGACGTAGGCATACGCTAAGAAAGGATTTTTGGAAATGCCATTTTAAAGGGGTGAAATAGGGGATGCAAGTTTCACTTCTTAATGCGAGCGAAGCCGCAAGCACCAGCTAGTATGTACATAAGTGTAAATAAATAGCTTTTGACAACAAATTATAGTTAGTGCATTAAGCATAATACAGCTTATCACACCAACTTAAACGGGATTCGAAGAATGCTAATCTGATAGTTGCTCTACATGAATAGTGATGGGACAGTGTAAGTGTAACAGGTGGCAGTCTTGACAGTTATTTTTAAGACTTAAATTTAAAAAATTATGTGTTTTCTTATAATCTGAAAATAAAAACTAAACATGCTAATCAAGATCAAGAATAACATATAGAATAGAATATTGCTTTAATGTACACCATAAAACATAGAAATTACAAAACCGGAAATAAACTTAAATATACATATTAAAGTGCTGCACATTAGGCGGCCTTATCGCCTTAGGCGATGATATACTGCAGTTTAAACACCAAAAATGTATAATAACCTTCTCTAGCTTCTTCTTTTTTTATCATATAATTTTTAAAATGTCCTGTAAGTTAACAGTCTTGTTCCTTTGCAAGACTTCTCTACTTTAGTCTAATCTAGCACCATGATCTTGTCTTTTAAAATCTTGCCCCACCCTAAAAAGAGTACCCACTTGTCTTTCGAGTGCGGACGAGTTCCAGAGATTTGCTTATTAACAACGCCGACAAAGAATCTGTATCGGTTAACGGTATAATCAAGAATGCTAATACAAGTACGTACTAACCGACGGCGTGTACAGGGCTATTATAGTTGTGTTTTAGGTAGGTTTTTGAAGGACTAGTTAATAGTATCTAATTAACTGGTGTATGTTATTGCTCTTTAAGAGCTTCCACATTAGTGATATTGGCGGTCAGTGACTTTCCCTGACATGAAGTTTTTCCGTTTATAAGTCATCTAAAGTGAACAAAACGCCAGAAAAAATGGATGTCTATAGCATACATATACCTACTTTACTTTTAATCTTTGATCTTTTATGAGGATAAATATAAAGTAACATACGAGTATATTATTGAACTACCTCATGTCTGTATATTTTTAATACAATTTTAAGTAGTCATACAATCGTTTTTTCTGTGTTTTACGATATCAAATTCAGCATACAATATTAAAGCGTTATTTCAATTCTTCCTCTTATTATTGAATGAGAGTGGCCAACTCTGGTGTCAAGAGTTAGTATTTAGTGGTTTTAATTAACCCTGTGTAAAATTTTATCTCAAATGGACACATGCATTTACAACTAGTGCACGTACTTCGTATTATTGGTATATTTGGTGCAAGTCGTTTTGATAGTTATTGACTTCCATTATTAGTTAAAAGTTTCATAGGTCTATATATAAGGGTTTTCCGGCCTTTACTGGTTAAGATAAATACTATTTTCACAACTAATTAATGTATGTATGAAAGATATTAACACAATTGATTTTCAAAAAATAATGAAATTTAGAAAAATATAGCCCTTAGTTTGGTTTAAAGCTTGTTTGGTAAAAACAAAATACTATGTACTGCTTTATACCATTTATTATTTAAAAATTGGGTTACGCTTGACCATATAGTTGTAGTCAACGATGTGTTGTATTATACCTTCTCAGTAACTGCTAGTCTAATCGTCTTTCATAAGGTCTTATTCAGATAAATCAGAAAAGAAGCCTCAACCAAACAAAACTGGCTACAGATAATGATGATGCTAACAACATTTAGAAAAGTAATCTCCCTCCCACACCATAATCACCATCTAAAGCAAGAAAGAAAGAAGAGCAAGACTAATGTTAATCCCCTGGCTCCCAGAACGTACGGTTTGTAATTATTTTGTAATTGGTAGGCTGGCTTCTGTGGCAGATATATCACGGGGGCAAATTACAAAACAAGCCACAAAAATGTTTATGTATGGAAAGGATGGTAGTGGCTTGCTATGGATTTACCTGGACTGATTTGAAATTGTGTTGTTTTTAACCTGTCCAAATTATGAGTTTCATCCGGGTTTTGATGCAGACTTTTCGTAGGTTTTATCCAAGGTACATAAATAATCAGAAGTTCATAAAGTATGTTAATTATTCAAAAAGTAAACAAGTTTAAAGGTGATATTTCATCTTTTATCCAAACTTATTTATATTATAAATGGTTTGACCATGTAGTGAAACAAAAGTTTTTTTTTTGTTGTTTTTTTTTACAAAATAACACTCAGATTTTTTTATATGTGTGTGTGTGTGTTTATTACGGAGTATGTATTGAAAAGGAGGTAAAAATCCATTTTGTGGGCGAGATGTTAGCTACATGCAACTTTCATTGTAAGACTAAAGCTGCCTAATTGAGAAATAAGCTGTACAGAGAATCGTTAATTCATATTTGGTCAGTGGATTTTCTTAGTTTTATTACACTGCTTTATTTTTCACGTTTAATCACAAATGTAGATGAATTATACACATTTTAATGCAACGAAGAATTTACCAAAGACATACGAAATTTAATAGTCACATTTTAAACCACATAAAACCATAGACGTGTAAATGTGAATTTAAAAAAGTATGACTTCAGTGATAATAAACATAAGTCTACCTATACATATACCACCAAAACCACTACCAAATCCCAGTGGTCAATTGAGAGCGGGGCTGTTATTTGGCGCAATTATTGCGTCCTAAAGGCATCCAAAAGTGAAAAAAGCGATAGAATCTGCGGAACCCTTGATTAAAATTGTGACGGCTTGATTGTTGCTTTTACTGAGGAAGCTTTTTGCGAAATGCTTTCTATAGACACAGCAATGTTATGTTATTTGTATGTTTTATAAGGAATTTCATAAAAAAATGTATGCTCTTCATATCTATTATGCGAATCGTTGTGCGCTATTGCTTAAGAATGGGTTCCGTTTACTTCATGTATCTTTCTTAACTACCCCAGTATTATGCTACTACACAGAAAATAATAATAATGTATTTTTTTATAATTATATTCCATAAAAAACAATCAATCATTCATTCACACTACAACAATGATTATCACCCTTTACAACCAAACACTAATTAATTAACACCTACATATTTTGTTAACACGTTGGCTGCCAACAATTACACGGTCTACAACCCACCCTAGACAATAAAGCACGTGGTATACCGGAGCGTGGCATGCTACTTGTTGTCATGGATGGTATTGCACGTAAGTGACCGTGAAATACCGTCGTGATAGAGTAATTTGTGGAAATGAACTACTAATTCATGATTTATTACATATTTTTTAGAAAACCGAAAAATGAAGGCAAAGTTTGAGTTGGTGGCTCCATCCAAATATTTATCTGAATACAATATAAAATAAATATGGATCATCATCATCATCAGCCTAATGGGACCCACTGCAGGGTATAAGCCTCCTCCTTCTTACGCCAATTATACTCCCTGTCTTACTCAAATATGGATATATGTTTGAAATCTATCAATCACAGCGCAGTACTATTACTATTATTTTTACGTTTTGTATAAAAGCGTAAAAATAAATAATTTTAAAGCATTTTCTCAATTTCAAAACATATTTTTCTACTAAGTTAGAGTTTAGTAGCTTGAAACATGTACAATTTAAAGGAAACCACACGAGAAAGATTTAAAAGCTGTTACAAACTTAAATGCAATGTAAACCTCCGCTTCTAACCTGTCATGTAATCTGTAAGGTAACAATAAACACCAATATTAGTGTGGAACAATCCTCGTACAGATATTCAAAGGACATTTTACAAGAACTTGGTAGAATCGTGGACAGTTAACTTTAGGTTTTATTGGACATCCTTTCGGCGAAAGGGCATGTGAGTTTGGTGCGCTAAATTTCAGTGTTTAATTTTAATTTGAAATTAAGATAAAACAGTTCTTGCGAAGGATTTTAGCTTAAAATTCATCTTTGTACATGACACAATTAAACAGGCATTTAACGATTAAGTTATTTTATAATCACAATTTGTGCATTATTTCTTTAAAATATCAATATAATACTAAAAGAACAGACCTTATTTTGTTCAATACAACAGCAACAGTTTACCAATAGTTATAATCAAAAAAGTGAATGTTTAATGCTGACATCAATAATGTAAACACAGGTTAATAAATACAAAATCAGATATGATAAATAAATACCCCCTTGGTAATTCCATAATCACATAATAAAGGGTGTGTAATGTAAACACAATAAGTCACGGTCTACCACCTACCCTCCAAGAAACAGGTGCTTTACCACCGCGTGGTATATTAGACCATGACGAGATATACCTGTACCGTGACGTAAATGTGACACTATTGTCATTTTTAGCGAGTGTGGCTCGGTGAAGGAAGCGTCTGCTTTACATTCTGATGTAACCTGGTTCAATTCCGGCCTTGAAAAATAAGTCATTGGTGTAGCAATGACTTGTTTTTCAAGTTTTGGTTGGATCTGCACTCGCTTAACGGTGAAGGAAAGTCGTGAGAAAACCCATAATATGAGGATCACAAAATCTTAGAATCAGATCCGGATCTGGATACCCACCACGATGTGCTTGCCCAAGAAAACTTCTCCAATGCGTAAAATCTGCGGGGGAGTCACGACCCTCCGTAATAAGGATCATGACATGAGAAGGAGGTATACCGATTTACTACCTCGAGGTTTATCAAACCATACTGTAGCGTGACGTAAACGTAAACATGTCATTATTGTTATGTCGTCGATGAATAACAACATTATTACTACACCGATATGCACGGTATAGCACGCAAGTGGCGTGAAAATGTGGGTAGTTTTTGAAGAGAGAGGTGGTAAGCTTTTAATAATACTTTAGGAGTACGTTTGAAGCGTTAGTAGCTCGGACGATCACAGTACCTGTTGTGAAGTAAGTAAAGCAATTGATGCCTATAAGTTTAAACAAGTTTAAAGAAAAAATGGCATTTAGATGTTTTAACTTTAACTTGTCGCTTAGATTAAAGGCTGATTATAAGATTAGAATAGAATAGAATGCAACGCAACAAAACAAATGAATTTTCATTTGAAAACCAAAGCTTTATTTGATCTCTAAAAATAAATCTCGTTTAGTCATCACTTTGTTTGAATGTAATGCTAGGAACTAAATTTAAATAAAATCTAGACAAATATATTAAAACTTTCTTTGATAACCAACTTTCTAGAACATTCTAGGTCCTCCTATTAGTCCACTAAAACAAAGCTTCCAAATCTATCATTCAAATGTACAATTGTTGAAAGTCGACGTGTCAAATAGTAGACAATCAGTGGCCGGTGGGTTCATGTTCACGAAATGAGGTGCAATTTGCCTCATGACTGTAGCATTTGGAATATACGCCCTGCGGTCTTACGCAGGCTTCATACTCGCAAGTTGGGAGCGGCTTTGTTTGAGAAGATATTTTGGAATTGGTTGTGTTATTAACTTAAATTGTGTGCAACATTGTTTTCATATATTAAGGTAATCATTTATCTAAGCAAAGGATTTGCGTGATAAGTTTGAAAGTATTACTCGATTCATCCATTCAAAATTTAAGAGCGATACTCTTGTCTGTGGAGTATGCACCATTCTCCTCGATTTGCGGCCAATTCTTTATAGCTCCTTATTTTTTACTCGATGTGAAAATAATATACTTAATAAAAAAATATTGGCTCATTTGAGCATGCATGGGCCGATAAAGTTGTAAATATGTGAACTTTGTTTATTGAAATATAATTTATAGTCTCAAAAATGGCTCGAACTGATTTTTTCTTGCAATAACGTACGAATTTAATAACGTAGATGTCTTGTGATTTAATCTGTGCTGTTTACAAAACATTTGTAACACGCTACTTTTTTTAACGATGAGTAAATATACTACGGATTCATTAGATTACATTTATTTGTAGAAAAATATTTTTCTTTCATATGTAAAGTTTTTATCAATCATCCACCTACTACTGAAATCGCTACCTCTCATAACTCGAGCCATCCAAGTAACTCCAGTGTCCAGTTGCAGTAATACAGAGTTATTACCGCTACCCGCGGCCTTCACGATCTTGTGCCATTTCCACAAATTGTACCAACACTTGTCTGGCCACGTGCTTTATTGGTAGCGGTTCTTGTTTTGATTGCGGTTGGAAAGGATATGAACGCAGTTTAAATTCTTTTTTTTTAATATATTTATTTTTTAACAAAAAATTAGGAAAGATCACTATCAGAGAAATCGCGGAAAGAATAAGACAAACACATTATGAATGTATAGTCCCGGCAGGCCTCAACTCAACATATGCTGAATGCGAACAGTCAGCATTGGCAAACCGTTTTATGTAGCATGTAAGTACCTACCTATGGTGATTTTTTATCAGCTGTAAAAATATTAAAATTACCTATTTATTTTGGGTGTCGATTGTCATCGATATCATATTATATATAAATCTCATCAAAATCACAACACACATGGGCAATGACTATTACAATAATTTCGACTGTGGATAACTGCGCGGCCGATTGCGTGACGCCTTTAGCACTAATCGTAGGAACCTTCATATATGCGACACTTAAAACAAAATCATGTCACCGCACTTATATTGTTATTTTTGAAAATAGTGTTGCAAGAAATTGTATAACTTGGATTGATATATAAGTATCTTTTGGTGAAGATGCAGAACCAGATGGTACGAGCATGTAAAATTAGCTCGCGCGCATCAAAACCACAAATTGCATTTGGTATTTTCGTACTTTCGGACTCGATTTGCGGTTTTGACTACCCTCAAAAATCTAAAGCAGCTTCGTTGCCACTTTCCACGCAAAATAACTAAAATTATATTAGACAAAGCCATTCAATAACATGAGTCAATTCTTATTACCATAATTTGGTACACTTTCAAAGGCTTAAATTAAGGGCTCGTTACACGTTCCATTATTTCGTTTTGGAATAACAACACGCCATCTGACGGAGGTATTTCCAGAGGCATTGCCTTGAGCTGGGACACTATTAGGGCTTTAGTATACTAATTTCGGGATTGTGTTCTTTAAACAGAAGCCAAAATGGACGTCCGGGCCTGAGGCGAGCTCTGACGTACCGTCGTTACTTGTAACTTGTTGTGTATGTATGAACGGTGTTAAGGTGCCGTTTCGGTGAAACGATTTTATTCGTAATTATTTCCGAACACTATTGGAACGCTATTGGGGTTCACTGTGTGGTGTGCTAGTATACAATAAGTAATTATTTTATTTATTTTTGATAGTTTTGTGGGTATATGCAATAAGTCGTAATAACTTATTTTTATTCTTATTTTATCTCTATATGTCTTTAACTACATTTGTTTAAAAATGGAACTAAGTACTTTTGTATTTTATATTTTCTATTGTCTTTCTATTTGGCTACTTGATAAACGCACAACATTTATGCGAACCACAGAAAGCACGGTTTTGGAAAAAAATGTAGATGTATAAAAAAAAACCAAAATATTAATAAAATAATAACGCACTGCTCGCACCACTGCAACTGCACCGTACAAAGTACCCACCATAAGGCCTGATTACAACGGACCATCGCCGCGAGCGCCTATTTGCCATCAAATTGCGCGCCGGCTCGTGTGCACGCCCCATTATGCATTTAAAAGAAAGTCCAAATTAAATCTTGTTAGAATGTAAATTTTTGTTGCTTAGTTGGAGAATTTGGTTACGTTTTAAACGGCTGTTGCTGTTTTTTAAATTATTTTAAAACTGAAAATAATATTTTAACCTTTTTCTGCCAATAATGAAATATATTTTAAAGTATAGTTAGTTATGTATTTGAAAAATCAACTACTTAAATAAACATTTTGGGCCTTATTACAAAACGTGGTTTAAATATAAGTCCAGACCAAGTCCATTTTAGTTATTCGAAAATTGTCTGTCTGCTGTCATAATTATCAAACTGTCAAAATGTACCAATGTTAAATCAAAGTTCCAATTTTTGTTGACATTTTGATTGCTTGTATGTGATGTTTGAACAACAAGAACACATTTTTTTATTTTCAAAGTCCTGGACTAACATTTAAACCGCGTTTTGTAATAAGACGGTTTTAGTACATAAGCTCAGAGTTTTAATATACATGTATTTGCTTTGTACCTTCTTCAAATACGACTTGCAATGAATTAGTTACAAGTTTACAACTAAATTGTCAAACAGAAAAAAATACAAAAGTTGGTACTAAAATACTTATAGGTAGCTTTATTGAAAAGAACGGTCTTTTCTTATCAAGTATAGAATATTCAAAATAATAATCTGTTGACAAACAATAACTATTACTTATAATTTATCATTCTACCTTCATACGCTAGCTAAAATCGATGTCAGCAAATAAAAAAAAAACTAGCTCACCTACACAAAAAAAAGTAGCTTACCTACTCCTCTCGGCTTCTTCAACCATCAAAGCGAGGCATTTAAAACAGGCAAGACAAACAAAAAGCTAGAATAATCCAGTGAATGAATCTCGTTATCAAGATGGAGCTGAGTGAATCCACGTACAAGTAGCTGACATTGGCATCCGACGGTCTAGTATTTCACATCCGATGTTAGAGGGACTTTACACTGGGTGTTGGAAGTTGCCCGTAAACTTATATACAAAACCTTGATACGGGAACTAAAAGTATGGAGCTGCCGTAAAGTATGATGGTGTTTTTGGTAGTCAATGTTACTAGTGGCGAACTAGTTGGAGACCTATGCTCAGCTGTGGACGATAACGGGCTGATGACGGTAATGATGATGGTGTGACTTTATTTAATGTTTTTTTTTTATAATGGCAAGAAACCTTTTACTTATTTCATAAAATAAACCCATACGTATTTTATGTAATCACTATTCTGACTGATTCTGTACATTTTATTTTTCCCTCTTTCATTACTATGATAAAAACCTGACATTACATCTATCTCCCATCCTAAAGTCACCTTAAAGCCAAGCGTGAGCGCACGTTAAGCGATTTGACGCCTCCAGCGGCATTCGTGATCGCTTCTGTGGCAATCTTCTTTTTGTAGTGTATACGTGCTCTTATGGTGCGGTGATTATTAATAAAGAAATTATAGTACTTCGGAGAGAATAGTGTTATGTATGTGTTGTTATATTGTTTGCGTATTTTTTTAAAGAAATTATTTGTTTTGTATATAACTAATAACACAATTGAAACGCATTACTTAATTAATTTGCTTGAAAATAATTAATACTTAGAATAATTATTTATTAGCATCTTTTTATTCATGTTTATCATCAGAACTATTCAAAACATTTGTATTCCGTACATACTTAACGCAACCATGAGTCTTCTATGAGTCACATTGAGTTAGAATTAAAAAAAAAGTTATGAAGCAATTAGGTGTAGTTACAATCTAGAATATAAACACAAACTTTACTTCAAAGTTCAACATTTTCAAACACTGTTGGCTGTATAATCAAAGTAATTTTGAGATATCAGTTAAAAACTCCATACATGTCATCATTCATTTCAAAGTACCGCAGTACCGAAAATACAAATCAAAAACCATAATGGCTCGGCTCGTGATCGCTTCAGGTTATCTCGTGCCAACTTCGCTTTACGGAGGCTATATTGAAATTATAATTATACATACATTATGGATTTAATATTACAATTGCTTTGCTGTTCGATATTGTTCAGAAGTTGAGTGTAAGGTAATAGTAAAGTCATGATATTTGTACTACCAGAACTGTGGTAGTCTCGAAAAAGGAGCTGTTTGTCTGTCTGTTCTGATTGCTGCTATTATTAAGTATTGTTATTTATAGCAGACTCGCTGCTACATTTACGTATCGTGTCGTTTAACTATTCATACTTAAACACAAATAAATAAATAAAAAATTGTTGTTGTTACAACCTTTCGTATTTAGACAGTATATTTAACTATCAAACATTCTCTAGGAATGAAATGAATACGTGCATATCATAGTGACCAAAATCAAGATATAAAAGTGAAATTTACACCATGATATACTTAAAACAATACAAAATGCTAAGTGTACATATAAAAAGAGCTTAACAATGTATTGCACCAACGACTCAATTTCAATTAGCGCAAACCAGTCGAGAGATTTAACAAGTCGCCCAAAAAAGCTCGTAATTGTAAACACCCTCATTATGTACACATCGATAATTGTTTCCGAAGCACGAAACAAGAAAGCTTTTTAAGGTACCTCACGATTGACGTCAATTAAGTTTGATAGAACCCATTTTGGAGATTGATTAAAAATCGATACGGACTCGAATACCGGCATCGATTCATCGATACATCGAGCGAGTACGCGAGGCATTTTAAGATGCCCTAATAAAAATGACGGGCAGCAAACTCACAAAATCGATATTTATAATCGATGTTGAGATTTATTACTAACAACGGTAACAGTGAGAATCATAATTCACTGAATTTTTTTGTTAATTAAATTGAAATAGCACCCAATCGAATAATTGGTATTAATTGATTGTTGTAATCGAATTTTACAAGCATTTAACTACGCGTGCTAGTTATTGAGTTGGTATAAAAACATGTTTCATTCGATTTCTGTCTGCTTTCGTTAATCCGATTAATTGCGAGTTATTTTTATTTGATTTACTTTTTGAACTGTCTAGAAAATCGATTTTTCGACTGATTGATGTTATTTTCAACTCTGACTGGGTTGACTATTGCAAAAAAAGCTGAAACTCACATTATGAATTCATCTTTATTTGGGCACGAACTTTCCCAAGCATTTTAGACTCAGAAAGGCTTAGACATACGTTACTGTAGCAAAAACTTGACGTCACAAAGACCTCGACTGTCTTCAAGCTCGAATAACGGTCCTCTGATTTATATTCGCGAAAATAAAAAGAAATTAGAATTTGTTAAAGGAGGACAAAAAGTTGACCTTTATGTTCAAAGATTTAAGGTTCAATTTTCCTGTTCTAACAGTCCCCAGCCGGTCGCTCCGGTGAGTCAATTTCGTTCCGATCTTTGCAGTTTAGGACCTTATTGATTATTTTATAACGTAATTTATTCCGACTGTTTCAAATAATTAAGAGCTTGTATTAATAAGGAAAGCAATCAGTGTGTTACTAAGATTTATGACTTTTTCTAATAATACGGAGTCGCAACCGTGAGAATGTTCCAAGTTCTAAAGACTACCGATAACATTAATAAGAAGGAGAGAAAAATAATACTAAAAAAATGGTTCTCAGCTATTTTTTATTAAAACTTATAACAGATTGAATACGGCTAAGCTTGTTTTGATTCGATCCCATATATTACGCATTAAGAGATCCAAAGTACAATATTAGTTGAAATTTACATTTTTATTACGTTTTAACATGATTATTTAGTAAGATTATGTTCTAATTAATAATCTAAGGCTGTCTGTTGAGTCGTTATTGAATATTCATAAAGATATGTCACAGTATCGAAATAACCGAATTACGTTTAAAGTAATCGCTTTTGACATGATTTTTGTGTGGTATGGTATACATTTATTGATATTGTAATAATG
The DNA here is from genome assembly GCA_964023185.1 of Macaria liturata. NCBI lineage: Eukaryota > Metazoa > Arthropoda > Insecta > Lepidoptera > Geometridae > Macaria > Macaria liturata. The sequence continues at coordinate 2,270,478 of OZ026820.1, read as the reverse complement.
ACGTGTTGATTCTGTATTTTTGGTACAAATAAATGGTGTTTTGAGTGTAATGTGAATTTTTTGTCAATGGCTTCCGTAATTTGTCACATTTATCATTATGTTAAAGAATATCGTTGAGAAAAACCAGTATACGAATTTAATAGAAATTCTGGTACCTCTGGTTCTTTTTTACATAGAATATGAGTAGGTCTATTAACTGACATGTAATTCCATAAACCAGTAATGTATCTTGTTGGCTAATTGTGCATCTGATTGAATCTTGTGGCTGCGCTTATGCTGAATATGCGCGGAACCATACTTGTAGTAATTTTCACATCATTACACAAAATGTAGTTACTGGCTTTTGGTCTTTTATTGAATTTTTCATACACAACGAGAGGATTTGGGCGAACGTTTATATAGATAATTAAAAGTAGCCAATGTAGGTCGTGGGTTACTAATAATATGTAGGTACTCTCTCTCTTGAGTCGTATTCCTCATGACTGAGGGTCGTGACTCCCCCGCAGAATTAATCCGCTAGGGGAGTTTTCTTGGGCAGATACATCGTGGTGGGCGCCCAGGTCCTTCCACGGAAGACACAATGTAGGTACTAACGAAGACTGTCGCCTCGTTGGCGTAGGCCTCCCCCAGTATCATCCATGTTTTGCGGTTCCTTGCTAACCTCGTCCATTCTATTCCATGTCTCTGGTGAAATATGTCTTCCCACCTTCTATGTGGTCGTCCTCTTTTCCGCTTGTCCGATCTTGGTATCCATTCCACCACCTTCCTTGTCCAACGGTCATGGTTCATCCTATATAATATATATCCTGTGTGTAAATTTATATATCCGAGTGCAAGAATGTAAAATGAATTATTAATAGCTGAATAAATGGCTTTTTTACTTTTACTTTACTAACGAAGACCAAGCCAAAAATCAAATCGTTTTTTATGGCATGAAAGAAGAACAAACAAAGAATAATACCTTGTAACACACTCTGGTTTACATGGGTATGATATAATACGTCCCAAGAAATAAATACATTTCATTACCCCATTTGGTCACTACGATCAATTAAAGCAATTAATAACACATTTAATTAGTTTCCAATCATCATCCATCCATCTCATTTTTTATAACCGTCCCGTCTGTTTTAATGAACGACTTCATATTCTATGACAGAGATAATTAAAGATTAGAGAAATGCATTGCATGTACAACATGTATCGCAATCGCTATATTTTTTTTCAATTTATGTTCATCATTATCATCAGCACATAGTTGTTCACTCCTGAACATAGGTCTCACCCGAGGCCTGTACGAGGCTGTAACAAATTAATTAACATGAAACATATTAAATAAAAGAGATAATATTGTAAGCATTGTATCGCTGTAGGCGACACGTACATATTTCCAATAGTAACAACAAATTTGAGAAGTTTTCTAGATAATGGAATCTGGCATATTAATTTTCATATTGTAATGTTGATGATAATAATCAGTCAGATTTACTTTAAAATTTAACATTATTAAAGATCCTTTCAGTTAAATTCGTTATAAACCGTAATATTTAACGTCTTTCTGCAACTTAGAAATAGAAGTTAGATAAATCGAGAAGTAATTTCCATAGAGTTAAGTTCTAAACCAAATGAGCTGCATAATTGGCGCAGTAATGGAATGGAATGATTACCACAATTACAAGAAATGAGTTTACGATGAGAGTTTTAATTAATAAGATCATTAGAAATGCAATAATGTTGAGGGTTTATGAATTTGCTAATTTTATTCGGTTCCGATGAAAGGATTATTGCACGTTATTTGTGTAAATTTTAATAATATTATTCTGGAGGCGGAATTGAGACGTAAAGCGGTTTGCGGAAGGTTCATACAAGTACCACAGAAAATATTGACTATATAAGCATTTCTAATTATATTTATTTGGGTTGAAAAAAAAATTGATGTTTAGTTTGTTGAATTGTACTAAAATAAGTTATTTTTATGATGTCTATTTTTTCCTACAAAAGACATCAACGGGGTCCAAATCCTTATCCTTAGACATTCTTTTGCAATAATGACAATGGTTTTTTTTACAAGATAATTATATTTATTTAATTTGAATAAGTATTTGTTATGAGAGAGTAATGTAATGAATATTGATCAAAATAAAATAAAAAAAAACATAAATCTCGACTATCGCGTAGCGTGATGACAAGTTTATTTCAGAATCTTTTACCCCTATTTAATTTCATCAACATTTATGATGTATATCACAATACATACTGTACTATATTTGCATAACCTGCATTAATGCAAACTAGTCCTTAACTCTTAATTAATACGGTATCATTTTGTCTGCAGGTAAGGCATCGATTCGGCTTGTTCGACGAAGTATGTACGAGCGGGGGCATTCAAGTGCGACATTGTAATTGGGTGCGATTCCTTCGGGTATCGGATAACTATGGACCTCAAGTGAGTGGTTTTCATATGCCTTATCTATACATATAATAAAGCTGAAGAGGGTAAAAAATCTGAACATGCAAGATATTCGAAAAAAAGAATCGTTTGTGCATCCTTTAAATCTATAACAGAACTCGATTCAGTAGTTTTTAGAATTGTTGTCTGGTTGTATGTTTATCTGTATATTTGTTTGTTTGTTTATTTAATCGCTCATAACGCAAGAAACGCAAAACGGATCATGATTTTGGTATGTAAGTAGTATGAGGTCTTCGAAGTGTACATACAGATCAAAAACATCCCGCTAACGTTTGTCATGTGCGTATGTGTGATTGTGGCTTATTTACGTTTAAACAGCTGCACTGATTTAGAAGAAATTTGAAACAAAGGTATATTTAAACATATTATGAAGGTTACTTTTCAATACGGATTAACGCGGGCATAATCACGGGGCGCTGCTAGTATAATGATATTAAAATTAACCATATCTTTGTGTTACAGGTAAACCTAGTCTGCACAAAAATCAAAGGAGAGCCAGTATACGAAGCAGTGAAGCCAATATCAGTACATTCGGAACTAGTGGTGTACTACCTACCTGAGAGACCTGAAGAAATGTTCTTTGTAAGAATGAGGAACAACCTTTATAGACAAACTATGGACTCTATATTAGAAGGTAAGGATATTATATTTTTGACAAACATTAATAGAAGAAAATAAGTCTCTAAGATGATTTTACAGTTTCAGTAGAAATATGTATTTCTTTATTTATTTTTTAAAGTCACTTGTGCAGGTTTTGATTAAGGTATTTTTTAGAGAACATAAACACAGACAAATAAAAAAAAATATCAAAATGAAATTACCTAGATGAGTCATAGAAAAACGTGGAAAAATCTTTTACCTCCTTAAATTTGATCAATAAAACAGGATATACGAGTCCTAACATCATAATTCTCCTACATCAATACACGTTAATTATTGATAATCTTACTTGTGTAAAATACTGCAAATTGATTACCATATTCTTGAAAAAACTAGTCTGCTTTTAGCAGCAATATAAATTTAGTATTCGCAGTAAAATCGATCAATTGAAATTTGAGTAATGACCTAGCGCTTAAAGAGATTAGTCTGCAGGATTATAATTAGCGGAGAAAGTGGTTTTGGTAAATAAATTCGTACATCTTTGGATATTTATAGCAAGTGTCGTAAACATGCATCATTTGAAATCATGTAGTTTCTCAGAGATCATTTTTCGTTTTATTTAAATTAGAGATAGAGAAAAGATGAATGTAACTCGGAATTATTAATGTAGGTATACACAGTTTGACATTTAATGAACATAGATTTTAGACTGAATAAAAAAGATTTAACATTTATTTAAAGCACATACAATAGACAAGAGTTTAGTCATAATAATAAAGTATTTAGATTAAGAAATCTATTTAAAATAGTGTACTTCAATAAAATTCCAATCGCAGTACCGGTAAGTTTCTATTAAGATATATCCCGTCATAAACATCTTGATTACGTTATCAAGCCCATATTATACCTGAGATCGCGATTACTGCTTTTATAGTTATTTTGTCCCAAGAACTCCAGTCTTACAAAATAATTGTCTATCTAGGTTCCAACCTAGAAAGATTAGCGTTTTATACTTTTAAGCCTAAATATAAAGAATTTATGTTAAAAAACGGATTAAAGTTGAAATGGTTAAGTAGTTTTTAGAAGTCCATGGAAATGTTTTTGTTACATAACATCATGCAACTACATTTTATCACATTCTTTATCTGCTGTTTAGAAAACTTAGTTTTTCAGTCGTTAGTGTTGATTTTATTTACACAATGTAACACATATGAAAATGAATGAAACTCTGGAGAAATAAATAGTGTTTTATCGCAGCGGAAAACCACTATATATTTCTCCAGTTTCATTAACATTGGATTTCCGCAAAGTAACGCCTGATTTAATATCACAAATGAAATCAATTTATTCAAAGAAAACCTTTTCCTAACAACGTTAACTTACATACTTACACTTATTTAAGTAGCAAAACAAGAACACATTCGCTGGTCAATTATTAAATTCACACCTTTATTAAATCGGTTCCTTACAGATATAATACAAAAATAACTGATATCAAAGCTGTACGCAGCTTGCTATTACCATAAGGGGCCTGGAGTGGTAAGGAGCGATACACAGTTAAGAAATAGCAGCTAGCAAAGATAAAATAACAGGTTTTGTAACTGACATTTTTCAAATTTTGTTACCAAATTAATGTGTATTTTTTTTAGTAGTAGTTAGAAGTAGTATGTTTAGTTTTTCTTCCCTTGTTTTTAATATTTTATTATTGTAAATAAAAATATCAGTATTATATTGAAAAAAAAAATAAAAAAAATATATTGTAAATTGTTTTAATGTTCTTTGCATAATATTTACTTTTACTTACTTAAATAAAAAGTTATTGTATTGATGTACTATTATTTATGCGCCACAGCCAAAATTTGAGTGCAACTTGCCTAATATTAAACAACTAGCTGTGCTCGCGTCTTCGTCCGCGTGGAATAGTTATTTTGGGCATCATAATTAATTTTGCAAACAACCTCTTCAGCTATAAAGATGAATTAAAATTAAATTAATTATTTAATTATTAAATTATAGCAGTTACCCACGACTTGAACCCTTTTTCGCAGCGCACGCAACGGAAGCCTTCAAAGATGAATAATTTTCCCCGATTTTCCCACATTTTTCATTGTTTCTTCGCTCCTATAAGTTGCAGTGTGATGTTATATAGCCTAAAGCCTTCCTCGATAAATAGTCTTTTCAACACAAAAATAATTTTTCAATTCGGACCAGTAGTTCTTCAGATTAGCGCGTTCAAACAAACAAACAAACTCTTCAGCTTTATAATATTAGTATAGATAATAAGGTCTGAAATAGTGACATATAAGTATTTCATCAACTTTCGATTGCATCGGTGAAAATAATATACCCATAATAATATCTGCTTAAATGATAATTGTTCGTCCTAAAGGTATATATATTTTTGGCTGTAACAATAATATGCCTAAAATTTTACCCACATCCTTCTATAATTCCTATACTGTGTCTCTCGGCACATCAAAGGCACCGAACAACGCACCGTTTCGGTTCAGTAGTCGGTTGCTGTATTGCTTTTTTATCTTAAGCAGTGGACAAGGTGAAACTCCTTAACGAATGTTATCACATTTTCGACACATTTTGGAAAGAAATTAAATTCTGATAGGGCAGATTCAAAACCCATTAGATTTGTAGATAGTATAGGAAATTACGCGTGAGTGAAAACCGTTTAGTTAACATATTGAGTATAGGAAAATCTAGATTTTAACGTCAGGTCACGTTTTGCTTGTTTTCATAAGTTATATAGAAATCAATTTCCTAACCTTTTACTTAATTCAAATAGTGAAATGATTTTCTAAAAAACAACACACATATTTGTAGAATTTTGGAAAGCTTCTGTTTATTCAAACTGTTTAAAAAGTGGGTGTAAATTAATTGCTCCGATTGGTCAATTGCTTTAATCTGCTGTTTTCTTTCATCTAAACGGTCAAATTTTTCACTGCAAGATAACTGAGTCGATTCGTTTGACACACGTAACGACTTTTAATTAAAATGCAATGAAAGTTGAAGAGAAATCTTTGTAATCTATGTGATTTAACAAATGCAACCTTATTACATGAATCAAGAATTATACTTAAATAACAAGACCAGTAATATACTTATTCTATTTATTATTACCAAAAATATATCGAAATAAGTAAAAGAAGTATTAGCTTTTGTGCCATAAAAATATTATAACGTTGCCGTTGTAAACATGCCCTTACCTCGGTAACATACAGACTGATAAAGAACGCGGCTTCCTTTGCTACGATCCGATCTTACTCCATATTGATAAATGCAAGCAAACGTCCTCCCGCACTCACACTCCGCTAAATATCACGCAGATTCCCATTTAAATATTCATTTAAAAACGTCGCATACTTTAATTTATCGTATAAATAAGTAGATGATTTAATAGGCTGTCGGGAATAAACGCAGACGGCCGGCTAGTACCGATACCATCGTCCCACCATCTGTCTACCGCGCCATATCGAGTATTCCCTATCCCACAATCTTGAAATATACCTATCCTCGGAATGGATAACGAAATATAACTATCCGCAGATCTAGAACAGAAACAAGCCGCGACTAATTAAATCCTAGATCTGGCGACGTATTAAAACGAGAAGATTTATAGCGTACCTGATAAAATTGATTATAAGAAACACCTCGCACTACAAAGTGGAGTTCAAACTCAATGGTTCAAAATTGGGAACACCAATTAAGGCGGCGCTCCGACTTCTAAGACGGGCGCTATAAAAATAAATCGTTCAAAAAATCCATAGCAAAATTTACGGTTGTCAATAAAATAGGTTCATTAAAACATTTCGCCTGATTGGTGCGTACCCGATAGAATTTGATCTTAATAAAAAATGACTTTAGTAATCACCGTGAAATTCGCTCGCAGCTAAGTTATTTGGTTCTCACATAAATAAAGGGATATTCAATTTTGTTCGTATGTGATCACAACACTCGTATTGTGGAGATAATTTTGTCGTAAATCAATGTTTTGACTGTTGAAGAAGCTTAATGAAGTTATTTGGGAAAATTTATGAGGTTAAAGATTTATTTTGATTTAGATATCATTCAACGCAGTAAGCAGATATTAATTTGATTCAAGATTAATTAAAAATATCACTTTTTACTTTTATCAGTCAAGAGTTTGAGCATTTTTTGATTAATGTGATAGAATTAATGAGCATTGTAAAAATAAATCTTTTTTTATAAACTTGCAAGGCTTATATTATTATTTTTTCATTTCAGATTCACCATTAGACTTATCCACCTCCCTCTTATCCCGAGTACTTCTCCCCATATCTCCACCATCTGGTAACGAAGACGAACATAAATCAGTATCAGGAGAGTCCTTAGCATCACTGTCCTCAGCCGGTTCCTCCAATGAACTACTCCTGGACATGACTCCGAAGGTCCAGAGACGACCAGCGAAGTCAGAAAGAGCGCTGTTACCTTGTGAAGTGTGCGGGAAAGCATTTGATCGACCATCGTTGTTGAAAAGGCATATGAGGACACACACCGGTAAGATTTGTAATTTCTTATATTTTATTTATAGAAGCCCCCACCCTTACCCCCTTACACACCCTTAGACACCCTTAGTTAGAATTGAAGGAAAATAATGCACGCCAGCTGTAACAAAAATGATTTTTAACAAGAGTGTAGACCTACGGTATTACTCTTATGCCGATTACATAAGTCACCGTCGCTAACATAAAATTATGAAATTAAATATTAAATTTAACACTAAACAAAAAAGTTTGTTGCCAATTTGATACCCTTTGTGGTCGAAATGTTTAACAAAGTATCTTTTTAACCTATAACTATAACGAGATTCCAGACACGTTTTTCCATTACCCGTTCGATGTTTACCTCCGAAAACGTTTTGATGACAAAAACTTCAATACAGCTAAACGGTGATAGCTGCTCTTTGTTGTTTTGCTATCGGAAAAGCGATTGTGAAATTTTAGTTTTTTTTTTATAAATTTGTTTACACAAAGAATATTGTATGCATTACCTTTTTTATAGCTTGCGTTCTTAGGCTAAATTAATTTGTGTAATTATCGGTATGGTTAATTAAAATATCTTACGGACAATTGAAAAAAAAGCCAGGTTCTGTAGTATTATGGTTTTTCACACCCAATGGCAAAATCAATCATTAATCATCATTACATTGTATTACATTTTATTGTATTTACAAAAAAAAAGTATGTATGTATTATATCCGTTATCTAGTACCACAGAGCTTTGAAGTCCATGCTTGTCGCCCTGTGACCGCGCGCGGGGGCGATGTGGCCCGATCGTTGTTCTGTGTCTAGTACCCATAACACAAGCGTAAGCTTAGTATGGGGCTAAATGGCGCTGTGTGATATGTCCTGAAATATTTATTTATTTATTTTATTTATTACGTGCTTGATCATAAATGGTTATTATTTTTTTTTTATTCACTAAGAGAAAAAACAGATTACTCGTAAATAATGATCGCTAACAAGCTTCAGACTTAGCTGTCTAAATGTACTCATATAGCTTACTATTATAATGTCATATGATTAAATAAATGAATACATTATTTAACGTTCACAGGTGAAAAGCCCCACGTGTGTATGGTGTGCAACAAAGGGTTCAGCACATCGAGCAGTCTCAACACGCACCGGAGGATACATTCTGGCGAGAAACCGCACCAGTGTCAGCACTGCGGGAAGAGGTTCACAGCCAGCTCCAACTTGTACTACCATAGGATGACTCATATTAAGGTTAGCATCGTTTAGTTATGTTTGTACCATTTACTTATAGTTGAAGATTTATTAGTGCAAGTATTAGGCTTTTATGATGTGTCCAAGAGCAGTAATAGCAGCATGGCCGTCTCGAGGCGTCCGGTATGAGCTTGGTTGGATACGTCTGCGTAGAGATACTGGAACATGTGGATGGATTGATTGGTTCCTTCCCCGCAACATGTTTCACTTCCATATTATATTTTAGGGATCTTTTTTTATGATAAACAGGCATTTGAACACTGGCATAACTTGAACAACGCCCAATAACAACAAAACAACAACAAGTAAAGACCCCGTGTTTCAATGATGATGTGTGATACCTACAGCATACCTGCACAGATTCACACACTCATACAAACACACACACACACATAATATTCTCACACAGATTTCGAGATTTTTGCTTCTGCTTGAAATGCAGCAAATTTTACAGAAGGTGATATAACATAATAATATTTTTTCCTTATGAAAGCATAACGTTTACCCATTGGCGTACCACATTCCTAAAAACTCAACAAGCTTATATATTTGAAATGTCATATCAATTTATCTATTTAACCTTCTTTGGACTTACAAATCTTTTATCATAAATAGCGCAGTTAATATTTTCAGCAGATCTTTAGTAATATAAGAGCTCTAAAAGAAAACTCAAGTATATTTAGTCTTTCTATTCTACATTTTACCAACCTTCCATTAAAATACAAGTTTTCCTTTGGCCAGCCCATATGTTCACACACTGGTAAGGTGAGGTTTGGTTGAAACTCATCGGGGCGGAAAAGGCATGCTCCTTAGACCGTAGTGGTCCGTGAGAAAACGCGGGTCATTTAGGTATTTCACTTATGCATTTTTGTTTACGTGTATGGGGGAGGAGACTTATGCCAAGCTTCTTTATGCTTGAAAGGGTAAGGATAAAAATGTTGCTTAGTTGGGTGTGATTCAAATGTTTTGTAATTAATGCTTATTGGATATATAATATTGTAACTAGCCGTATAGTTAGCTTAGCTTAGCAAGTTAATAATCTAGTATTAATTTTTCATGTACATATTTCAACCAATTTTTATCTAAAGCGTACACCGCAAAATCAATGTAAAAACAATAATAATTTCTGGCTGAATATTTATGCTTTTAAATCTTTCAAGTTTTATTTATGAAAACAATGGGATTTCATTGCCACAAACGTTTCTCAGAAACAATATTGGGAGAAACAATTTCATTGCGATAATAAAGGTAATTCGGTAATGATGGCGTTTCTCGTAGAAATGATGATGACAAAATAAGTGAGTAAGATATGCCACATTTGTGACAAAAACTTTCATTGGATATTATTTTACTGCCTAAATGACTTATTACCTAATTTTTACAACCACATGCTCTTATACTTGATAAAAGTTCTATAATATAAATTTTTTGTCAGTTAGCGAAAATTTGTACTATCATCAATTAGTTTTTGTAGAATGTATTTGAATGGAATGCATTTTGTACACGAATCAAGTTAAATCCTTTAAATTAATGTAAAAACTAAATAAAAACACAAAATGAAGTATATTATAATATTAAGTTGATTTTTTAATATAGTTTTTAATTTAGTGTTAATGATCAAAGAAATAAAAGTCAAGTGCAAAAAAAATGCTTGAGAAACTGAAACAATACTGAAATTAATATGCATTCGTAACCACATGATAATACATAAACGCCAATAAATATCTTACACAATCGCGGAAACCTACACGTTATGAACAATTAGTTTGTAAAATGATAAGAAAAAACTGGTTGTCCTTGATGTCGATAACAATGGGTGGAGTTATTAATGGTGTTTTTTTCTTCAGGTTAGAGATCCTTGTTTGATATGACATGGGGTTGTATAGTGAGACCTGAATAGTTTTATTTCCTTTGTTTTTAAACCATATTGTATCATAAACAATAAAATATCACAAATTCTTTTGAATTCGTCATGAAATAGTTTTATTTTAACTATAACTGGTTTGCACTTGATCATTGTTTGCCTGATGGTAAGCAAAGGCTATGGCCTAAGATGTAGCGCGCTTAACCGATAAGAACCGATTCACTCTCGCTTTGAAGACAAGTTATGAAAACTTTATCTGAAATATTATTAAATGACGTGAACGAATGAAAACGTCTTTGACAATTGATTGTTGTAATTGTCAAATTATGGCAATGAGTGGAATTTAAAGTTAACAACACAACAGCAAAGTTATTAATTATTTAGTGATCCTTCTTCTATGTTAGTAATTAAAAATACGTAAATCAATGGTCAGTCATGAGAATTTTATACTGAACCACCTTCAATAATTTTTTTTGTCACCGTCGATTGTTCTCATGATAATTCACATATAAACTGTATCCTTTCATTGCTTTTGCTCCATAAAGATGGTTCATTATGTTTTTATGACAATATTTATGCAATAAATGGGTATCGGCATGCAATGTATTTCATAGTTCCGTGATGAGTACATACCATTGTGGTTCTAAGTAAAGATTGTGTTATTTTCAAACGCATATACTGATAAAACTACTTTCTAGAAAAGTATATATTTAGATTACCATCGATTATTAAGAAGAGTAAAGTCGTCAAAAGCGAAATTATATATAATATAATATAAATTATATTATATAACATTACAATAGGGGAAAAATATATTTAAAACAAGATCTTTTAGCTATTTGTCGTTGAATTTCGCAGACATCACAAAAATAAACTATAAATACATAATATACTTTCTCTAAACAATAACTTTAAGGCATCATATTAAATCAATTTCATATATTATACTCAAAATGATTTCATAGTGTCATAATAACCGTGGAACAATAGAATGATTAGGTATGGGCACAAAAGCATAAGATATTTCGAGTAAAGTTTACAAAAACTGACATAATTTTTAATTATCATATTTATTCCGAACTCACCACCGTAAAGATCATAACAATAGATGATCAACGCAAATAATAGCCGAATAAAGTTATAACATCATTGTTAACTTAATCGAAATAATATTAAAGCCAGATTGTTATTTAATTTGTTTTCAACAAAGTAAATTAAATCATATTTTTAAAATCTGCGAAAGTATATTGACTGACACGGCTCTATATAAAGTTTGTTACACTATAAGTAACATAGCTACAAATTTGGAATTCCAAAATATATAAAGCAGATGCTTATCAATAATACTTATCAATTGAGGTATTTTAATAAGTACAAACGATAAGTTTTCTGTATGTTATATGAGTAATACAGGCAATTAACCACCAAGCCACTTAAATTGACACTCGTACGAGCGACGTATTAGCCTGTGTTACCATAAGTTACTCTATCACAAACCATGATTGTGGTCTGAGATGCTATAGCCTGTGTTACAGCGTCACCTTAAGTGACTAACCCGCAAGCCCAAGCTAGTACAAGTAATTCCACAAGACGGTCCGGTCATCTCATATGGCGAGTTCACACACTCCGTGCGAAGCCACGGTCTGCTGCTCGTCTTCGGTAACGTCTTGAAACTCCGATACGGTTCCTTGGCGTGGGAAGCCACGAATTCGGTTAAACGATTCATTATTGTTCCGATGGGTGCAGGTGGGTGGAGCTTATTAAATACTTTATGTATGTGTGGCTGTTGTTCTGACTTTGCACGCGTTGTAGGTAAAACAGACATGAATACGAAGAATATGGCATACCTTGGAATGAGACCCATAACAGCGGGTATTCAAATTTATTTGTTGATACGTTTTTGTAACTTGCTGCTATCTAAACAGAAGTTTGCAGATACCATATTGCAGGCTTTACCTATGTACGCATATATATGCACCTAAAGTAACGTATCTATGTGGATTAAAATTGGTCTTTTGATGAAATACGCATCTAAAATACTCGTAATACACACAAACCTATCAAGCTCTATTGAAGTTTAGTTATGACAATTAAAAAAAAAAAAATTTTTCATTTGTTTTACCTCCCTCCAAAATATGTATTATAACCTAAGTAAACATCAGTAGTTGAAGAAGCTCTATAAAAAGAAGAATATAATGTATGTTCCCCACTACCTCACTTCAAGTATTTCGTGCTCCAATCAGATTAGGACCAATTGCTCCAAATGACCAAGTAATGGGTTAAATTGACAACTAGCCCGATACGTCACGCTGGCTGCGCAGCACAGGGTGTTCCCGGGTTCCCACAGTGACCTGACCTGTTATTTATTGGCCCCTTACCTTCCTACCTGACTCACACACTCACGCGCAGGTGCAAGACCAGGGGTGCCCCAAGGCAGCACTTTGTGACCGAGATTTTTTATACTCCACCTTAATGATGTCACAGGCTCTCTTTCCTTTTTTATCGAATTAGGCATGTTGCTTTTTTGAGAGCGACGTTATTATGGTCTATTAGATTTGTTGATCTCTGATTAGGGTGATTTGATGTCACCTGTCTTTTAAAATGTGTTTGAATTTTTACCTGCTCTAATTTTGATCTTTATGGGGTCATTTTGGGTTGTAAATTTCAGTTTGCTTATGTAACTATAGGTTGTTGTAGAGTAATATTTTAAGTATGAATAGGCTAACATTTAACTTTTATCTTTTCTACTGATCTAAGAAGATACCTTTGAAATCAAAATAAATAAAAGCCACGACTCACGTAAATCAACAATAATCAAGACAAATTTTATATAATGCTTTAACATATAATAACTAAATATAATGTTATAAAAAATGTGATATGAATATAGCACAGCCCTGTGCCCACCACCGTGACCACTTGTGATTTTCTTAAGTCGAAGACACATGAGGTCATAGTTAAAGTAAAAACGACCAGAGGGCGTTATGGGAACTGAACACGGTAACATCACGAGCTGTAAGCTTTACCGAACCGTAATGTAGAAGGTAGCTATCTTAGATAATATAAGTTAAAGAAGCATAATAACCTATGCCTCAGAAAAGAGGACTCTCTCTTTTAATCGACATTCAGCAAAATCTATATCAGGCGCTATTTTTTTATCATGATGAGTAATTGAATCCGCCACGGAAGAAAACACACAACACACATAATATGATAGATGCTAGCAGAAATTTTGTGTTTTTGGTTACAGATAATATAATAATATATATTTTTTAAATAATTTAAAACATATATCATCACGTTGAACCAATTTGCTACCCTGAAATATATATATTATGTTTATACAATATATGACATGATATTTTATTACTGAGGTGTTTATTAGGTGAAATAGTTGGTAGCAGTAATGTATTATCATTTCTTATGTGTTATTAGCTTTTTGAATGTAACTGTGTAATCAGTGGCGTGATAAATCGAAAACGTTTAAATATATTGTTTCTCATACTTATCTCAAGTGAGTTCTGTGTGGCTGGCAAGGACTTATTCTATTTGTGAAGTGATATTTAGCTTAATATTTCAGCTATATTTTAATTCCTAATATCTGAGGGTCCTGTATCTTCCAAAGAGTTAAGTTATTTTAATTACTATTTTCTGTTTTTACTTGATTCAGCGGTGCAGTCCGTTTAATCAAAAAATATCTTGATGCTAGGTTTATTTCAGTACTGTTTCAAATAACCTAACTATTTCCATATTCCAATATATAGATTCTATATCCTTTCAAACACAATAACGCCTAGACGCAGTTTTCTTCTACAATGAAACCGATCTTCGTATATTGACCCATTGTGCTATCAAGCCATTGTAGCGCTGTTTTATTATTTACTCTAACTAGACGTTCAGTACCGGCCGCTTTAATTCAGCGCTGTGACAGCTGAAAGATCCTTTGAATGGCAGATCAATCATTGCAGAATAGAAGGCTCAATGGAAGAAAGAAACTTATCAGCTTTTATTGCTGATGAGCTCGGCTGGTTTTTTAAATAAAGTGCAGATGTAAGATTGACTCTGTTCTTTATATATTGTACGTTTAGATTTTACACTATTTTTTTAATACATTAAAAGATAACACGGAAACATAGACTTTATAGACGGATAGAAAAAAAGTTAACCAGAGTATTCCATTGACTTGAGTATTTTAAATACATTAATACGTATCTTTATTTAGTTTCAACAGATGAATTACTTAATTAATAAAAAATCCACACGTGGTCATTCCTCCGTAACCTCATCTCACCAAAAAGCCTCTCAATATTCGCTACCATTTTCTCCACATTACATAACTACGCATAAATTAAAGTGCATTGTTTCTATTTCTTATGTGAAAGGAAAAAGTGACTTTCCCACTTGTGGTTGACAATCGACAATCGCGTTGGATCCAGTTTGGCCCAAGTTGGTCCAGTTGGTTCCAAGATGGATTCAGCGACACTTTTGTACTCGTTAGAGCGTTCGTTATTTGTTTGTTGTCAATCTGTCTGTTTGTCTGTCTTCTTGGTGCTGGTCGTACAATTGGTGGCCACACAACAGATAACGTGTGGTTCAAGTCATGGTTTGTTGCGAGAAAGCTTTTAGAAAAATATGAATATGCTGTTTTTGTTAGAGCAATAGTGACTGGTTGGTGTCTGTTTTTTCATCACACCACAGCAAAATTACAGATAACCTAAGCAAATATAGTAATTGACACACGTCAGGTTTTCTGTTTCAGTGCGTTAATTTTTAGCATCATTTAGAAAATATATTTTTGTAAATGAAACTAAATAAAAGTACATGTAGAATAATATTAGAAGCTTATTGATCGTTATTACATTGATGGATATAGACACTTTCCATCTACGTGTTTACTATATTGTTTGATGAATATGTAACCTTTTTGTCTCTCTATCTAAATCGCCTTTAGCTTATCCCACATACTCCAGCATTTAAGTAACAAGGAGCCAGGAAGATTGGTAGCCGTCTCGGACTACAATCCGATTTGCGTCTGTCAGACCACAGTCCGTCAGACTGTAGTCCATCAGACTACCGTCTGCCTTGACACATCACCATGCTTCCTTTATTGGTCAAATCAGAAGACTTTGCTGTACATTTTCTAGAATAAATAGAATTTGTGTTTTGTTGTAACATTGTATTGTTTACAACTAGAGTATATTATCTATGCAATAAATAAATCCTTTTTTAATCGATGTATAAATTGGCGTGCACTAGATCATAATTCGCTTAATAGTGCGTGATTTTTACAGTCTAGAAAGTTACGAATATTTTTAGAATTGTGTCCTTTTGTATTCATTCATACACATTCATACTATCAAATAATATATTGATAAGATATTTTTAATTACTGTATGTTTAAAATATCCAGTTTAAACTGTTATATTTTTGATATCAGATACAAATTTCTGTGACCACAATTTCCAACCATATCGCATCTTGAGGTAGACACATAATCTCATTATAAATATGTGACCGGTGCGTTGTACACCTGTCTTAATAAAGCCTTAAAATCGGTTAGAGCGGCGATTTTTGTGTTAATTACTGGTTTTTATTATGAACACCTTGTACGACACTACATCTGTAGGTATATTATTCAATTTTATATTAGTTAAAGGTAGTAAACTTTAATAATATAGAATATCTCATTATGGTCAGTAAAATTTATTAGATCTTTGAAATCGTGTCTAGGTAATAAGTAGCGAAATTTTGGCAAGATTTCACATATTTATTGCTCATTAACTACCTAAATTACAGATTATTTTGCAAATGGTGATTACGTCAGTGTCTGTTTTTTCACTATGTTGTATTAAATTAGTAAGAGTCGAGAATAAATTATATATGTACCTAGGTAAACCGTATATAATATCATAGTAGCTTCAGTTGACAGACGTGATGTTGTTTTCGTTATGAGATTTGGCAATGCATTAAAAGGACTTATCAAATTAAGTAACTATTCAAATAATTAAATTATTTATTTAACTGTTTTACTTACAAACCTGAATAGTGAACAACTTATTAAGTCTTACGTCTTTTATGCACAATACACGCTTCCGTGGGTCGGATGCCACATTAAATTGTAGGTACTGGCTGTTAGTCTTAATATGGCAGTACTTAGCCATGCCAGAGGCTATTAGAGCGGTTTTATTTTTTGTTCCGTCTATACTTCCTCCGACAATGAATGTCAGAGACATTGTTAGACTAAACATATTGCTTATGCAGTTTGCTTTGTTTATTCATCTGATCGGTAAATAATTTCACCTTTTTTATTGTTCGTTTTAATAATGTAGGTAAAACTCTTGACACCAGATATGGCCATCCTGTTTCGACAAGATGAATAATACACACAAACCTAAAAACAAGTGCAAAAGATATAGCACTAATTTATAATAATTTAATTATTTTATTAATTAAAGTTTGCAGGTAATTGAGATCCCAAATAATTAATGACAACGGTACTGTTTTAACATATTACCTATTCATCATTACCGGTCGGAATTAAAACGACAAAACCGAGCACTATAACAGGAAGTCAATCAGTATTTATTGATAGAGCAACCACTTTCAAAAACAACACGTTTATAATAGACCATCGAAATTTATACAAGGTTACTAATTACAACAGAAATATTCTACTGATTACTAAGTACTGGCTAAGTTTTAATAACGTAACTTTCCTTTTGAACTAGAGATTGAAAATTCGACCTTCATATTATCACAAATTAGCTACATTATGTATTCATTTGATAAGTATATGGTAACTTCTTTGATTGACACGTTTCCATTAAATTTAAGTCAATTCGCATATTATTTTTATATTTTCCTGGATTTTAATCATACCTATATATTTTTTTTATTATATTATGAAACATAAGAAATACAGTTATAGTAATAATAACTCTGTATGACACGTTGTCTCTTTTGATTTCAAGCGATGTAAAATATATTGTTTATAGGTTAAGGGAATTGAGTTGTTTTTCTGAATACATTTATTGTTTTTAACCGGTCAAAACATTATTTGTTTGTCTTTAATTACGAAGACAACGATAACAAACAAGTACTTAATTTATATTTTTCTCGCAACTTACATACTCCTTTATTCAGAAATATATGTGTCATAACATAAGTAATATACCTGAATACGTGTAGCCTTAAATTAAATACATAACAGCTACGTTTTATTTTTATTTAATTCTTATATGTATGATCATGAAGCTAAAAAGTGTTGAAACGATTATATTTGTACAAACAAATTTCTCTCAAACAATGTAAGTAAAATATTCCAGAACTCTCAATGTAATTCCTATCAAAGACGACTTAAGATGATGATGAAATCCAAAGATTATCTATCACGCTACTTATCCACGTGCTATTACTTCATTTTTTATCCAAAGACTAAAGAAATGCGTGCAGATAATTCCATTTTCCGCTTCAGTTGTGTGCCTAATGACAACGATATAAAAAACGCGAAGATGTGTCGATTACACGGCGATTGTTCACTTGTTCAGCTTCCTTGTAATAGCTCTAGGTATTGTAGACATAGTATAGTAAAAGACAAACCTTTCTTATCTCCCTTAATAGTAATAAAATGTATCAAATCATTAATAGACTATTTGGCATTAAATTTCCCTTATAAGAAATAAATAAACTCAGTCAGATAAGCCCATCTATCAAAGGCACCAACAGATTTCATCATAGTAGCATAGAAGCTTTCACAGGCAAATAAGTTGATTAAATTAAAGTTTGAATTTTACATTCGGTCGGTACGGGCAATTTTGAGGAATTTTATTTGACGTTGATTGCTATTCTATAAAATGTCTTTAAACTTGTGGGTCTAATATGGGGTTTAATAATATTCAGAAAATATAACTGAAAGTATTTTGGTATGATTTTATAGGTAACCGAGTCTTTCGTATTTTCCGCCAATAGATTACCAAAAAGACAGGTACCTACCTAAGAAGCATGAGTGTTAGACACTGTCACAGATTGTATAAAGTTCAGAATCCTTTGCGTAGATAGGCCTGTCTATGATAGTTTTATGTCAAATGTGGGTATTGTTATAGAACTCTATCGCGGTGCATTATTGCATTAAATTGTGTAATAACGATGCAAAGGCATCGTTTAATCTCACAGAGCTTTGAAGTCCATGCTTGTCGCCCTGTGACTAGAGGCGAATTCTTTCTTTATTCGATACAAAACAGGTGTCACCATTTACTAAAACTAACACACTTTCGGCACGCACACTACGACGCACGAGATGTTCATGTACACAGTACGCTTCAACTTCATCGGCTGTGCAATGTCGATATTTTTTTATCGATTATTTACACATTTACTTCGAAGATGGAAATATGTGTCTTTAGTATAACTATATTATTTAAGTACAAATTATAGTTAACTAGCTATGGCCCGCGGTTTTATCCGTTGTAAAAACTTTGTTATCCCGTGGGATAAAAACTATCCTATGTCCTTACCGGGGACTGAAACTATCACTATAGCAATTTATTTTTATCTATTTTATTTAATTATCAAATCATCTTCAAAATGACTGGAGCATATTCTGGCATTTTTATGAGGAAACCAGTTGTATCTACCGGTCGCCAATATCCATTTATTTTTTAACACTGGATTTTTTGGAAAATATAAATTAAGTATGTGTTAAATAAAAACCGTAATCCAGAAACATTTCCATACAAATCCAGAAACATCATATATTATACATTATATCGATTATCGATAATTTGCTAGGTTCCATTTACACATCACTTAGCTATCGAGAAGTAGCGTCGTCATGACAACGAATGTGTTAATGCCATTCAAAATGTCAAAAGTTTTATTTATTAAAATTACGAAATTTTACTACTTACCGATGGTATTTCACGCCGGTAACACTGGAACTTGTTCTTACAATTTTTAACTTGACACCAGGACATATTTAATAGTTTATCATGCTGTAAAACCGAGTAAAACGACCGAAAACTCTCTCTCGCTCGGACTATGTTTGACAACAGACTGACAAGCGCTGTCGTAGGTTAGGTTGGCCTGTTTACTGGTCCAAACGAGAACCACGTATTATTAGTCATTTCGCTTCTATGGGGGGGCGCGCGCGGGGGCGATGTGGCCCGATCGTTGTTCTGTGTTTAATCTCTATTTATCTTGTTAATTTTTTTCACAATTTTAATTATTATTGTTACAGGATTTTTTTTATAGTGTTGCCAAAAACTCTTAACTGTTTTTAGCGTTAAAACCAATAAATAATATCCAAGCTCAAATATGTTCAGACCAAAAAGAACGGGGTGTTAAAATAAGACATCACTTAGTGATAGTAGTGTTACGCTTTTCAATCCAATAACAGCCTTTCCCCCCCCCATAAAAACCTTTTAAATAGAAAATGTATCAACGGACCTGAATTAATAATATATCGTGACTCTAAGATAACATAGCGCACAACTTGTAAAAAAAGTTGTTAAGTACAGCCGGCCTTTCGGATGTGTCACTCAAAGTACGCTCAAATTGATTTATTAATATTTATAAAATACGCTTAAAAATAAACTTTATTACCTCCGAATAAGGTTTAAAACAAAAGGTTTAAAAGCCCTTATCTTCTTCCCACGACTTTGTCTGGCGGCTTTTTTCAAATTGATCGGTGTCATACTTATAATTAATTGGTATCTACTCGTAATGTGAGCTTTGGATTTGTTTTTAGGTTTAGAGCACTGATTCATAAGTTTGATATTTTATATGTTAAATTTTACGTGACTTGACTTGTGAGTAATTTTAAGATATTTAGATCAAAGTAAAATGTTAAAAGTGCTGCTAAAAAATCAATGCACATGATTACACACTTTTAGGTAAAACACTGTACATAAGCATACGTTAGATTTTGAAGCTAAAAATTTTATGTACAAAATAATAGTACAAAAAAAACCCCTTGAACAAAATAATCCAAAGATGCGTCCATTGGTCGTACCGTCACATCGCTCGGTACCATCAGCAGCACAATCAATCATGCTTTATCGTTGTTTTGCTGACCGCACTGATTAAATTATTCCCCTGGTGACTTAATGAAATTGCCAACTTGTAAAGGTAGGTTTACACTGATACCTGAAAAAAAACTTTAAGATAGAGAGACAAATAGTAAGGTACAATAAAATTATATTTATTTTAATTGCAAAATATGAGTCTTAATTTTTCGAACTTTCATAATAACTCTCGACACCAGACTGGGCCCAAAAAAAAAACGTAAGGTGCCAAACAATATAAATACGTTCATAGGTAGTTATATTATTACACTTCATAATAAATGATTTACAATCTCAAATCCCGGTGCTTCTTGTCTTTGAAACTACATCGGTAGAGATAATTGGACCAGTTAATTGCATCTTCTGTTTATCACCATCTATTCAACTAAAATTTAAAACTATTGAAATAGGTACATATATTGTAAGACTTCGATTTCAACCACAGTGTCGTTTATACGGGTGTTGCTTTTTAGTGAGGATGAGAAATACAATAATCATTATCTTATCACGTAGACAAAATATCTTTGTTTGATAAATGGCAATAAATATCTCGTAATCATAATCGTAGTTTTGTCTGCTAGTGAAAACTTTCTGCCCTGGAAATAAATTACTAAAACTAAAATAACTAGTAGTTAAAAAACGATTAAAAACGAACGAAAAACGTTGTCGGTCTTCAAGTCGAGAGTAAACCGGTTTCTTCTAGGCAAGCGCGCTACATCGTAGACTATAACGTTGCTTACCATCAGGCATGTTGTAGTCAAGCGTAAGCCTATATCATGGAAAAAATAAATAAAAAAAAACAAGAATTCTAATTCAATGCTCTGAAATAGTGGCTATGTAAGGTAAGCCTTTGTGGACTGAAAAATGAATCTTCAAAATCATTGTGCGTCTCCCACGCATATCCTGACTGTCGATAATAAAACGCTAACGAGAGTTACAGATACGGTCGCATGCAGGTTGCATCGATTTATTTAGTTAAATTAAGGTAGAGTTGCCTGTCTTTCATACAAACTTTTGTATGTAAGTTATATTGAGTAAAACAGTCATAGTGATTATGTGATTATTTATACCTGAATATTGTGGTCTAATCTTATAAATATGTAGCTCGCCTCCAAAATCTGGTCATTTCAATTTATGAACCTGCAGTTTTAAGTTTTATCGATATATAAGAAAGTACTTTTCCAAAATACAAAAAGCATTTTGTGTAAACCTCAAAAACATAAAACTAACTTTTTGAAATATTTTTATACGTATTCTATAAAAAAACTAAAGTAACTATGTACAAAATTCATTACTTGATCATTTTTTAGTTATGAAGTCATACAAAAGTTTGTATGAAAGTATGTTCAGGCTGTTACACCTTAAATGAACTGGGCCGCTGCATTTGCATTCGATTTCCATAACGTGAGCCGTATCGATGCCATACGTCACTGAAAGAGGTATGGGACATTGTACGTGATTGTTTTGCGTAGGGAAAGGAATGAAGTTGTATGAATGTGATATATTTTTATTTTTATACAAGGTTAGGTTTGTGTTTGACTGCAGCCCGGTTGATGATAAGCGTTGCCTAGAATTTTAATTCGAGAAGGGATTTTTTTTTTTATATTTTCATTAAAATAGAGGGAAAATGAACTGGTCCATGTCTCATCAAATGAATTAATCAGTCAAATCATAGATAAAAAATACGAAATCTCCATAAGTTAATTCACTTTGTCATATTTTTTATCGATTTCAAAGTGTGCATACTTAAAGCTAGCAAAAAATATTGAAACCTTAAATTAGCTACTGTCTGTCAGAATAAGAAATAGAGGGTAATTGATTGATTCTTGAGGCAATATGTGAATTGCAAATAATTACTTTTAGAAACCGCATTTCAGTTGCAACAGATTCATATTAGGACAATTAACACCACTTAACTTGTGACAAGGACCAATTATTCTAATTTTGTAATTCAAGAAATGGACTAAATTACATCACAATAAATAAATTCTTACATTTTATAAACGGACACTGCAAATTATAATTTTGAGTTTCATACTTTCTGATGTAACTATTTTTTTAAATCTTTTCCTTTTGTTTCTTAGTTTTAGCGACTTTCAAAGTTACTTTATTTAAAATTCTTTATAATTTATCACGCTTTTTTATAATAAACAACAATCTCTGGTGCCATAAAGTTTCTGTCTCGGTGTTAAATCGAACACAAAGTGGGTGTATAAAACGGATGCTCGTAATAGACTGGGAGGATCATTCTAGAAGCTTGATTAAGACTTTTTTGATCGCACAAATGGGAAGGTTACAGGAAATTACTAGAAAGTAATTAACACTGACTTGTTTTTAGACGTTATTTATGCATTTCAATATCTGATTAGAACTCATTATTTAATTTAATATTTGTAGGTATTAATATTTCTAAGCTATATTTATAAACCTGTTTGATTAAATTATTCTAGATTTATTAATTTATACTTTTACTTGTAAATGTTTTTTAATGATCGTAGTCACAAAACAAAAGTATAATGGTAATTTTCTAACCATGATGCTCACCAGAATAAATTGTTCTAAGTTAGGAGTCGGAAGGTAAGCGTTAAGTTATTTTAAACCATAACTAATTGGTGTTTCATAATGGCTTTGAATATTAAGCTACCACAACAGTAAACTATATTTTATTTACATGTTAGCAAACCATTAAGACCACCACGACCGTAGATATTTAAGTAACAGTAGTATACTTTAGTAAATGTATATTGTAAACTAGCTGTGCCTGCGACTTCGTCCGCGTGGAATAGTTATTTTGGGCAACCTCTTCAGCTTTATAAATTATAGCTGTTACCCACGACTTGAACCGTTTTCGCAGCACACGCAACGGAAGCCCTCAAAGATGAATAATTTTCCCCGTTTTTTTCCACATTTTCCATTGTTTCTTCGCTCCTATTAGTTGCAGCGTGATGTTATATAGCCTAAAACCTTCCTCGATAAATAGTCTATTCAACACAAAAAAAAACGATTCACACCAGTAGTTCCTGAGATAAGCGCGTTCAAACAAACAAACAAACTCTTCAGCTTTATAATATTAAGTATAAATTTGGGCAGATCCAAATCAATCCGATCTTTATTTTTTTATCCAATGAAATAAGTAATAATGAAGTCGCTGTACATTATGCCATGTCACTACTTGAATTAAACTAGCTCATCAGATCCATATTGTCTTACGAAATTAAATTTTTGCTTATTCATAAATATGTATAACGGTTCCAGTTTACAAAAACTTTTTCACTTATAATTTTAATAGTTTCATATCTGATTAGTGGGTTCAGATTTTGTATTTGTGTTTGTAGATTCAAAAGAAAATACATTAAAAGTATCGTCATGTCAATCAATCAATCAATCAATATAGCTTTATTGTAGGTACACCAGAACACAAAATACAAAAACAATTTACAGTAAAATTACTTAACCTAGGTACATTGGGCGGCCTTATCGCGTAAAGCGATCTCTTCCAGGCAACCTTAGTAAAGATCGCTAGGAAAGAAACATGTAAAAGTCGGTGGCGTACAAACAACAACATAACAGATACCTTAACAAACAAACATACCAAACACTAAATTATTGCTAGGAAAGCACAAAAAAAAACAACTAACAATGTAAGCAAAGGAAAAATAAATGCATTGTCACATACAAAAGAATAAAATATATCAATCAATTAAATATAGGATAGCAAATCATACCTTGGATAAATAGTAATTATATACCAAACCCTGAAAAACTGAAAGAGATTTGGCTTGTCATTAGTCAAGAAAATGATTCAAGTGGTTCCTCCAAGTTATGTCTTGTTTTTATTTTATTTTCACCTTCCAATGAATACTTGCTATAGAAAGGAGATAATAGGGAATTATAAACTTTTATAGAACCGTTGATATTTAGATTTATTGAGTAGGAATTTACGACTCGCTACTTAATTTGATATCTATAAAAAGTTTTAACAGCTGATAAAGTGTTATAATGTTTCCTATGGTCCATTTTAATAAAATCTAACAAGCCGGTAGCTCAGATAAGCCTCCTCTTGATAATAAAAGCATAGACGTAATAACTAAGCTATGACTGCAATAAATTGTTGGAATGGATCAATTCGGTAGCAGATTCTTGTTTGAGCAATTATTTTTTACTGGATTTGAATTTGAATTTAAATGCAGGAGCTTTTAGATTGAGTTGAGATGCGCAAAAAGATTAAATTATCTGATCGCCAAGATTAGTTTGTGGTTAAAAGTTTATTTCATATTTTCCAATATTTTACATATCATCCTTTAATTACAGTCAGATAACAGTCTGTTTTTGTAAATTTTCAATTTCTTTTCATCACATCAATCGAAAAGCGACTCACACACTTACTACATGAAGAAGAAAAACAATCACAAACACATCTACATTATTCCACCTTATATATTACTGCCCTAATTAAATATAACTTAAGTATACTTAAAAAATACAAATTATTTATTCATACCTCCATAGTTACAAGTCAGAAGTACATAAAAATTTAAATTTATTGTTTAAAAAAAACAGTTACCATTCGCATAATTAACTTAACTACAGTAATGATCAAATTCCTGACGGTACAGTGTAAGACACTTCTACCATTCGTTTACCAAATTAATGTATAATGATTTCTCTACTCTTTATCTCACGACTTGTTTCTCTATCTTCTCCAGGAGAAGCCTCACAAATGCAGCCTGTGTTCCAAGTCGTTCCCGACTCCTGGTGACTTGAAGTCTCACATGTACGTGCACAGCGGATCCTGGCCCTACAAATGCCACATCTGCTCCAGAGGATTCTCGAAGCATACTAATTTGAAGAACCACCTGTTCTTACATACAGGTTAGTAGAGATTTTCTTCGCTTGTATTTAAATTCACATAATATCCCCATTTAGCTGTTATTCATTTTTAACAATTGTTCAATGTAGGTAGTCGCTATGAATTTTCAAGTTGGCTACACTTTTAAACTGTTTGTCTAGTACGGCAGTCATTAAGCCATGTCAGAGGCTCTTAGGGCGGCTTGATGAACTCTCGACACCAGAGTTGGCCACTCTCATTCGATAAGAAGAAGTACTAAAACCGTTTAGTCGCATAAACCTTAGAACATTTTCTAAAGCTCAATATTGTAGCTCTCTAAGTAAATTATGCCATGAAATCATCATCATCATTTACAGCCTCTATTTTGATTCTAGGTAAACATTGAACAATAAACTAAGTTATATGCAACTTTAAATCCAAATTCTTCTTGTTTAATAAAACTAGTATATTACTAATATTTTGTTTTATTTTGTTACAGCAAAACACCAGAGAAACAGCGAACGCACCGCTACTTAAATATTTCTCTACAAAACTTTGGGATCAAGATATTAAATTAGTTTTATGAAAGTGTGATATTAGATCTAATCTAGGATTTAAGTGTTAATTTATTTTCTAACCCAGTTTAATCAAGAACTAATATAACTTATCATCGAAAATGAATATTAAACTAAGAGCTGCAATTCTTAGCTAACAATACATTCTTATTTATAAAATAAAAAACACAGATTTGACAATAAGTTTTTTTTTTGTGGGGTAAACCGTTGTTCTTGTAGCATACAAGGATGCATATTATACAAATGCTGTATATAATATTTAAAAATACTTGTAAGGGCATAAGAAGACCAACATTATTAGTGATTAATATTTATACATAGTTTTGTTAGTGTTTTGGGCTAATTTGAAACGGATGTTTTAATCATATTATAATATTATGATTTTGAATTGGAGAGTAGGTACTATGGGGAACTTTATCTATATGGATATATTGTATATATAAAAGTTAATTATTTAATTTATGATATACGGTGTATTTTTTAATATTTCTACATAGAAGTATGTAGATGTCTACATAGACTGTATTATGTACATATCAAGGGTTATATAATATACCTACATTGTGTATGTATATTGTGATTAGCGTTTCCGTCCGATTTTGTACAGATAAATTTAGATTAAGATATTATTTATATGCACTGTTTATAACTTTAGATAGCCTTAACTGAATCTATTAATAAACAGTTTTTCCTTTTAAACCTGAATTTCATTTTACTTTTCAAGTTTTAGAAAGGCTTTGTATAATTATATTAGAACTTCACTAATAGGTAAATTCGTGAACCATTAAATAAATGACTTTAACACAATCATTAATATAAAAAAACCAAATATCTCATTATGTGAATGTTATCTGTAAGCACATAAATTTTTTAACAGGAAAATTTAATTTTAAATTCAGTGCCATAAGTAAAAATAGGTAGGTAGCTCACAGAAGCAATTTAACACCTTTGCATACTTGAAAGTAGAAAACTATAAATATAAGCCCTAGACTGCCCTTAGGTGCTTTATAGGTCTCATAACTTTCACACTTTACATTCATCGCTACCCATATCTCATCCGCTACTTGAAGTGTTACGCTTCAATACAAATTCCCTACTAAATATAGGTCTAATATATTTTCCGGGCGAGTGGACGTACTAAGGATAAAATGACAGAATAAATTAGTTTATTTAAATAAATTTAAAGTCATAAATTTACTAGGAATTAAAAGTATTTCTATATTAGGCCATTAGTCCTTAAAGAGTAAATTTCACAAAAAAATATATGTATTATTTGAAGCATAGTTCTTAACAAGTAATTACTGATTTCAGGAAGTATAATAACGTATCTATGTGCTTTATCTGTTAAAAATAACAGCAACAAATATTACTTGTAAAACTCTTCTTATTCATAAATAAACAAAATCTCATAGAAAAAAAATCAGTCTGCAATTAAACCAATTAAAAAAATGCCCCATTAAACTGCTCCCTAACTTCGTCCACCCCCAGTCTCCGTGTAGGCGTCTTACACGCAACTGTTGAACCGATTTGCATAAAACAAGACCACTCGACGGTATTAAGTCTTAATTGTGCTGCCGTAGCGCTAGAGGTGTCCTGTGGGATGCTACATGCTCCCAGCTGAGATAAAAACAATTCTAAACGATTTATTCGAGCCCGGGAACTTACGTGTCCGTGTCTAGACGGCGCGATCCTTGATGCATTTCCTTTAATTCAGAATTGAAGGCGCCTATGGGTTTTAATCAGTTATTCCATTATTTAAAGTTAAAATAAAATATTGCTCTAAATAATATTAGACAAGTATAGAATAATACATATGATCCTAAATGCGTTACAATCATATTACTAAATTATTTTGTTGGCAGTGGATAAAGAGATTGGTTAGAACTTACATAGCAAGCGGCGGCGTGCTAAAACAAGTGTTAGAATTACAGTAAAGTAAGTGTTGAAAAGTAGATTCATGTAGCGTCAGTAAGCCAATAAGTATACAAAATAAATTTATAGAGACAAAAGTTCTGCACTTTTAATGTTGTGAAAAAAGTAAAAAATTTTTTACAGAAATGGGTCTTATGTGTCTGAATTTTTTTTAGTAAAACACACTTGAAACAAAGTAAGTGGATCATTACAAATTTGCCTATAATTCATTCAATTTTTCATAGCTATAAATCTTTACAAGAACAATTATAAGCTGAGACAATGGGTGGTCTACTTTGGACCACCAATGGTAACGAACTTTGAGAGTGCATCATTATAAACTGTATAGGAAAGGAGCTATTGTTTGGCTTACTTACTAAATATTTAAGGTGAAGAAGCTGCATTAAATTTGCTTAGAATAACAAGTTGAAATTGATTGCATTAGTCTTGAAAAATTATAGAAAAATTGATAACATGACTTTGTTGAAGCAAATTTTAATATATAAAAATATAGGCTAATTATTTTAAAACTACCTACAAAAAACTTACCTACATTACATTTTTAATTAAAACAAAAAAAAAATATCTTCTTTACTCAATCAATATTCCATATCACTTTGACTTACCAACAGTTTTTATTTTGAAACAAATACACTGCAACATTGAAACACGAAAAAAAACGTTGTTCTTTCACACCGAGTATAATATTTATTTATTCTTCCAGTAATCAAATAAGACTGTAGCTCTCCACCTAAGCACATCAATACACCATCAAGTAAATTGATCTGTAAGAAACTATTAGCCGAAATTAACGTAAGTAAAGAGGACCGCCTACGTAATAATGGTGTATGTAGAACGGTAGGGTAGACCTATTTAATAAAGGCACATTATTAATGCTAGGATTTGGTCGTGGTTTTACTCGCCTAATTTTGGGAGAGATAGTAGGCATTGTAATTTTTTTTAACTACGTACAAAGGAATGTCAGAAAATCATGATAAAATAGACAACATAATACCTACGTGTTTAAGTTTTTAATCGCCATTTTTGACATTAATTCACTTTGCTAGGTCTCATAAGTACACCATGTGTAAGTAACTCGAGAAATGCTTTATTAGACGTTATACGAGATTTTGACCCTCTGATTTTAAGGGCAGAATAAGTAATTTTACAAATCAACAAGTTATATCTTATATATTGCAAACAATATATAAGTAAGTTCTCAAACCTTTCATTCGTATTTATTGCTTAGAAATTAAACTATGTGGATCAACATTGACCAAGCAATGACTTCTTGAACTAAATCGTTGTGCCACATAACCTTGATCTCCAAATTGTTCGGTCATGCTTCTTCAGAGAGATCCGATTAAATGGTCGCTTACAATAGACTATCACGATTAATCGAAATGTATAAACAGTAAGAACAACGAGCTTAAACTCACAATAGTACTAGTAAGTTACTCGTACTATGGAAAGAACGAATAAATTTATAATTAAGTAATTAAAAAAGTAAAAAAGTTTAAATAATTAAAAAAGTATTAAAACAAATTTCAAAATCCTATAAAACAAGAACTGAGACAAGTACGTATATCTTAGCTAAATTAAAAACAAGTATACCTATATATTGTGTTTTCATTTTTAGAAATATTGCTTGATCCATTTTATTCCATTTCCATTTTTTCAAATGGAATAGGCTTGCGTTTGACTACAGAGCTCCTGATGCTAAGCATTGCTGCAGTCTAGGGTGTTACGCTTACCTTTGGCAGCATTTTCAAATATGGCCTAAATACTAGTATTTTAGTACCCCTACTGTTATTCAGCTAGTTTTATAAAAAAAACGTGATAAAGCCTAAAGAAAATAGAGAAGATGTTTGGATCAATATGGAGTTTCAAAACGCTTTGTCATAGAGCGTAATCGAGAGGCGGTGGCGCCTTTGTAGCGGCCGTCCGCGGGTTTTTGTAGCCTTATCTGATGTTTACAGGGTGGCATTTAACTACTGGACAAAGTTTAAATATTCAAAGAATATCCAAGGAATCAATGTACTGAAGGAAAAGAGAATACAAAAAGATTTTTAAAAAAGCAGCATTGTGTTTCAAATAAATCTAGATAGGTATTTTTTTCAGATTAAATTCTCATTTTACCATTAATTAATCCTACCCAAAGATTTAGCAAAACTCATCGACATCGTGTCATTTCTTGAAATGGGTATGGGTTACAAAATAAAATGTTTTTCACACTCGTTTTAGTATTTTACCGAAACTTATATGATATCCAAACAGGATGAAAGTCTCACAAAACAAACAAAATAATCTATTATTTGATGACACCCTGTATATCTAGTGTTATCTGATGTATATTGCTCCCATTTGAAGCAGCAAAAAGTTGATAGGTCGTACTGTTCGTTCACGGTATGACGCGGGTTGGTTTTGGAAGGTACAGTTCGAATAAGGCACCTGTATTAAACATATTTGAACATTCGATACGCAATATTAATGGTTTCTGAGTCTAATAAAATGGAGTTTCAAAGTTGTATGCTTTAATGTTAAGGCAAGTTAGTAAAATATAATACGATGGATCGAATATACGTATATTCAAAATCATTTATTGATATAGAAATAATGTACATATATATGTATATATGAAGTGGCGGCTCTAGATACCAAACTAGGCGTTAGCCTGTATCTTGGTACCTAGTCCTTCCCTGTTGAAACATTATTTGTGTACATGTTACATAAAATTGACAATATAAATTATTATTATAATTATATTAATATAATATTTTAAGCTGGTCGTAAAATAGTTACATTTACCAGAGGACGAAGCATCGATGCTGTGTATGGAGTCTGACTCTGGCTGAATGGCAGCTCACAAAAGTGGTAAATAGGTTGAAGAGATCAAGTGTCGTTTTGGATTAGCGCCTTACAATACGAAATATAGCAGGCTACTATGTAGTTATTTATAGTTCAAAATGTAAACAATATAAATAAGTATGTTCCTAAGTAGATACAGTTATCATTACTTACAAAACTTATATTTTTATACATTTCCAAAATCTGTCCGGTATCAAGTGTTTGAAATTATCATCATCATCATTATAAGACCTTGACGACTCATTAGGGCCTTTTCCTCTTTGGTATTGGTCTGGTGTCTTGTCCAGAGAGGCTCCGCAATGTAAGTGTAAGGGATAGTGTTTAAAATACAACCAAAAACAAAAAAAATATATAAAAAACTGTCTTACATACACCATCTCTACACTACATAATAATCTTCACATTTTAATTTACTCCCGCTGCTCTTTAGGCGAACTGATTACGCGCTAACAACACCGTGATTTAAGCACCATCGATTCTCACTCGTTCGTATGCTTAATAATATCGATTAAACTTACGATCGCTGCTTGAATTAATCGATAATTGTTCATAAATCATCGATGTTCCATTTGCACAAAGCAGTACCTGGGTGCGAAGTGCACAATTTATAGTCGGAACATAATACTACGAGATGGCGTGTTAAGAAGGCATAACTCGGGCGGCGAGCAATCTGAGTTTATGATGGCTAGAGAGATCGGAGGTGTACCTTAATTGTGTTACTTATTATGGGGAGCGAAAGCATTTGCATTTGAGCTTGGTTTGTGTATGGCACTCTTGTTGTAGTCTGATTTATGATTGGCAGAATCGCTTTTTGTAGTTTGGTAATCTGATATATTTAATTTTTTTCATCAAAAATATTAATTTCTATAAAATTTGTTGTAGTGTGAATTGCAAAAATCTATTGCAGATATTGAAGATAACACAAGATAGAAATATATAGATTTGTTATCTAAAACCAGCGAAATTAGTCGCACCGGAATAACAACGATTCAACCAAGATAAAACCAATCCAACAAAAGGAATTCGAATATGTCATTTGTTACATTTTAAATCTTTTAATGTACAGTTCACATATTTTCTTTTAAATCTTGTCCATTTGTTACCAGTCATATCATTTTCAATGAAACAACTTTTCGGATGTTAACAGATTTTTCTTCAAACAAGGAAATTGAGAGATCGATATCAATTTCTTTCTATTATAAAAACAAACATTCAACCACAAACAAACTAGACTGGGTGTAATTCTACCTGTTGGTCGACACAAAAACTGTTCTGATTGCCTATCACCTCTCAACCGCCAATACTAGAGAAAAGTACCTCCACTGCCTTAGATTTTACAGGGTTGCCAGGTTAACATGTAAAATGATAGGCTTCATATTATTTATTGTGGTCTTTCATTATTTGTGCATGCTTAATATTTTTAATTAAACGTATATGTTTTTAAAAGCGACTGTGGCTCAGCGGTTCCAGTTTCTAGTTTTTATCCTGGTTTGAATCCGGCCCTACACCAATGACTTGTATTTTCAAGTTATGTGTGTATTTGCAATCGTTTAGCGGCGAAGGAAAACATCGTGAGGAAACCTACATGTTTGTTTTGTGTCTTCCGTGAAAGGACCTGGGCGCCCACCACGATGTATCTGCCCAAGAGAACTCTCCTAACGAATTAATTCTGCGTGGGAGTCACGACCTTCAGTCATGAGAAAATGCGACTCAAGAGAGATATGAATTGAAGGAATTATCTTAGCATAGGAACTGCTTAGCTTAATCAATGTAAAACTGTAATTTTACTTGTCAGGCATTCAAACCATAGCAGAGAAGGTAATATTAGGCTCATTATGTATATTAGCACTATTAAGGGGGCGTTGATGTCTAAACATTCTAAACGGTAGTTACGCGTTATTTAGTTACTAGCTGGTGCGTGCGACTTCGTCCGCGTGGAATAGTAATTATTACCATAAAAACGGTTCTAGTGAGTTAACCTCAAAAGATAGACATATACTGTTGCGGACATTTTGCTAGATCATTTCAAGAGGAATAATTCTTTCATACACATTTTTTTGATTTCTTAAACCATTTTCGCAGCGCACGCAACGGAAGCCCTCAAAGATGAATAATTTTCCCCGTTTTTTCCACATTTTCCATTGTTTCTTCGCTTCTATTAGTTGCAGCGTGATGTTATATAGCCTAAAGCCTTCCTCGATAAATGGTCTATTCAACACAAAAATAGTTTTTCAATTCGCACCAGTAGTTCCTGAGATTAGCGCGTTCAAACAAACAAACAAACTCTTTAGCTTTATAATATTAGTATAGATCTAGGACATATTCCGTATTCATCCATTTATCTAGCGAAATGTGTACCTTTCTATCATTGAAATTAATTTTAGGCACAATGTAAGCAAAATAATGTAAGCCGTTTAATCTGTGCTCGTTGATTTTATTAAAAAAACAATTTGAGTTTGATAAATTGCTAAAAATTACAACAGAAACCATATCTAACCCTACATTGCACCATTTGAAACTACGAACTGGGGCTTAGGAGGCGCGTGCCACAAGTCATGGAGAAACCAATTTCATACCAATCTTATACCATCTTACTTAATTATGCAATACAGACTTTATTGCCAATAGTATAAAGTTGATTTTCCCAAACCAAGAGTCATAAATAACTTGGCGAAATGATACTGAATTTACGCTCTCGTATTATTGTTATTTGTTCAAAATGATGGTACAGTAAAGTGTTGTTTGCTTTTTAGATTTATCTGCTTCAAGTGATGATTGTGATATTTCGTAGAATGATCATTATTTTATAGACGTGAGCACATTTTTTTGTTTGTTTTTGGGTTACACCATTCTAGTTATTTTAGATGGAATCACTAAACTTTTAAGGTAGGCAGAAAAAAAATTCGTCTAATGTTTTGTTCCTACCGTAGTAACTTAGCATGTTTATTTACGAGTCATCAAAACTAAACGTTCCAACATCTTATATTATGGTGATAGTTTACAAGTGGGTACGTTGCCGTTCGTCTTCTTAAATTTATTACTTGAAATGTGTATAAAAATAAGCAAAGTAACACACAAACATTACGAAAAAATACAACAGCAACACAAAAAAAAAATAGTGCTAGAACTGGCGGCCTTGTAGCTAAAAACGATTTCATCATTTACTTTTATATCACTTTCATACCCATTTCATCTCAAGCTGACATACCATTTCCATCTCCATCAAACAGGCAATATTTTCTTTAACTAAACATGTTGTTTAAGTTTAGCGAAAAAAGTACCTTTTTCATTCTTCACATAGCGCACATTAAAACATTCCTGCTAACAAAAAGGTCCTTTAAAAAGGTTCTAATCTAACATCGGAGGTAACAAAGGACGGCCGTTGGCGCAGGTGCCGGCTCACCTGTTGCAACCGTTACTGTGACGTAAGGATGTGGGTAATAAAGCCTTAAGGTTGTGGGGGATAGAGTGTTTGGATATATGTGGGTAAGTGAGTGTGTAAGGGACTTTTGTTTTAATTTGTGTACCTCTTAGTATTTTTGGCATGAAAAAAAACAAAGAAATGGTAAGTATCTTATTTATTAATAACAATATAAAATACATTTTAAAAAGTAAATAAATAAAAAAAGTTTCTAATAAATTATTAAATTTTGACTCATGACTGGCAACAACTACAACCATAGGGCCGGCTTAGCACATATATCCTGCAGTAAAAACTTACCATGTATTTCATAACAAGTTAGTAGATGTCATAGTCATACCGGATATATAGGTATATATATGTATATATTTTTATATGCAAGTGATAAGCAAAAACTCTATTTTCCATTTTGATAACGATTGTTTTTAACCGTAAAGGCTTTGATATATTTTTATCACATATACTTATCCAATATGACATGCGCAAGCAACAATTACTGGTAAAATTGAGTAAACACCCATTTTTTACCATGTTCTAACAAGCTCAATTCGAAGACATGTGTCTTCCGTGGAAGGACCTGGGCGCCCACCACTATGTATCTGCCCAAGAAAACTCCATAAACGGATTAATTCTGCGGGGGCGCCACGACCCTCCAGTCATAACGAAATACGACTTATAGAGAGAGAAAAAACTCAAAATAAATAAGCTTTCTGAACTTTTCGTCTACATTTTGCCAAAGCTCGTATAACTTATATAACATGCTCGCAGCGCGGGTCACGAGACAGGTGCCTTGCGCACGCGCCGACCGTTAGCAGTAGAAAGTGCGCGACCGCGCCGGCACGCGAGTAGGGTGACTGCACGTTATGTAATGAACAGGATACAGATAATTCAGATGTGGATATAGAAAATTTGGATATATTTTGTGTGAGTATTGCATAAGGTACTGCCAATCTTGTGATTGCATCTGTGGCTATCGTATTGGCATATTCAGCCACGAGTAAAAATAGTATGGCAGCTATAATCTCTATCTATAGATGCAATAAAGATGATAATTATATAATCTTACTGACAGACCATAAGTATAAAAAATGATGAATAGATAATTTATTTCTTTGATAAATTCCATAGCATTTAAGGTTTGCTCACCTATTTTAAAACGTTTGCAAAATATAGATCTAAACTCACACCTAAAAACCATCAAGTTTGTTGTTTGATGTCGGTTAAGGAGCAGTCGCAGCGGAAAAACACTACATATTTCTCCGAGTTTCAGTTTCAAATATAGATTTGGCTACTCTCATTGGCAATTGGCAAAAATATTAATACGCTACAAATTACAAGCAAATTATAGAAATTTTCCACAAAGTTTAAAATCGTTTTGCATATTATTAAAGGTTGAAATCATTTGGATTTGCGAAATGAAAGAAGTAAATCATGGTTACCGAAAAAAGCTTACCGAACATATACAAGTGATTAATGTCTTAAGGAAATTCGACGGCTGCTGTTGTTTTACGTACTTAGCAGCACGCCTCCAGTTTTTGTGCTTAGATATGTAGAGCAGTTGTTAATGTTAGAAACATTATGATGTTTTAGCTGTCGGATTTGACGAGAGCAAGTTTTGACTTGATGAGATGGGATTGGCTGTTACGTTTGGTTTGTATTTTTTGGCTAGCTGTACTTTTATGATATACCATTTTGGTTCACAAATGTCTACGTGACCAAGTTTGTTTTATGTAGCTATAGGTGTGTTTAAAATTTCTTACTGTTTTTTTAACTTTTTATGTTTTTTTTTTGTTGTTTTCTGGTGTTAAAATAAATGTTTTTTTTTCTAAAATCTTCTATGCTGTCTGTGTGTTGAATCTGACTGGTCAGTATTGGTTTTGATTTTTGTGAAAGAAATAAAGAAAACTGTAATACGGCAATGGTAAAAATATGTACGTGGCTTTTGAGCATACTTTAACAGGTTGATTTTCAAAGCAATATAAAACGTGGATACCCATTTTGAACTTCTTTGAATAAACAAAATAATTTTTCATGAAGGCTTTATTTTTTATGTTACTCTTGCCCATATACGAGTATAACAAAGATGGTAAGGTGAATGCGGGCCCAGAGGGTGATTATAATTGGACGGAAGGAAGTCAGAAACGGTTGGACCAACGGACGAAACGCATTTTACTATACTTACGTTTAATTTTCAATTATAGGTACAAAATATTGATATTCCTTTGTTTTATTTATTAAGCCTAATGAAATAAGAGCACTATTGACACCAGCCAGAGTAAGCCACAGTCATACAAATTTACTTACTAGTTCATTCGTCAAAGTTAGGTACATAATGATATGTTTTATACTTTCACAATCGGGACTTGTTGTCACGTGTGTGTTTCAGAAACCACGACAACTTCACGATTGGGCAAAGTGATACCGTGATTGAAGGAAAATCAAACCAATGCTTGATTAAAAAAATAAATAAAAAAAAACTTGTAAAAAAGGGTCTAGCTTGATTTAGTGTTCATCTTTGGGAATTTAACTAACACATATGAGTAAGTCCAAAAAATGCTAAATATCACACAATTGTGTTTTTCTTTTTTTTTCTCTTTTACCTGGCATAGTAGTGACTTCCATCCAGCTAGTCCAGTAAGTACCACCACAAAAATCGAATTAAGTTCAAATCACGAATTCCATGGTATTTGAAACGCGGCGTAACTACGAGTATTTTTTCCGTCGCCGCTCGTGCCAGGACCACAAAATTTCCGTTCGTCATCGTTCAATGGGTGATCTTTATTTTAGAGATCCTCAGGCTTTTAGTTTTTCGTATGTTACTGTTTGTTTGGTATCTCTGTTATAAATAAAACTCAGTAGACATTGTTTGTTGAAATTTCTATCAAGCTATGGATGCCCATAGGGGACAAAACGTATGAATTGATTGATATTTCATCATAGTTTTAATAATTTTACTGTCAAAATTTTGACACTATTTTTTATACAGCAAGTCATTTGACCTCTCTCGGTCTATACCTATAAGGATACCCGCACAATC
Source organism: Macaria liturata (assembly GCA_964023185.1). NCBI lineage: Eukaryota > Metazoa > Arthropoda > Insecta > Lepidoptera > Geometridae > Macaria > Macaria liturata. The sequence goes on along the minus strand of OZ026820.1, from coordinate 2,233,084 downwards.
AAACACTGTGTCTTAAGGTGGAACATGTTTTTACTGGATTCTTCGCAGCGATGACATTTAAAATATAAGTTAAAGCAAAAATAACAACAAATAACACCTACTGAACCTCCTATTCACCAGCCTTTTTACCTAAAAAATCACAAAAAGCTGGCAAGGTGCTCAACCGTAGTGAATGCTCGCACGCGACACCGTGACGCGGACGGGTGCAGCACGACACCGGTAAATCATCCGGAGAAAAACGGACGGACCCCGGACGTTAGTGGTTAGATTGGTAAGATGCGTAGAGAAGTAGGGATTTTGAGGTGGTATGTTATTCATTGTAATAAGATAAGGTGAATTTCGTACTCAGAACTGAATGCTGTTGAGAAGAAATTTGGTACAACATTCAACCAAAAAAATTAATTGTTTAATTTTTTTGATGTTATTGTACTTGGAAACAGTATATAACGCACAAGTACCTACTTAGGGTGGTTTCAGTGCGTCAAAATTATTAACTTTCGTTCTAAAACTTTTCGATGTTAACGATATTCGCCAATTTTCAAGATCATTCTTAGTAATCTTAACGAAGAAAACCCAGCTTCCGGTGAAAACAGGTTTCAACAAAAAGTACTTGTAAGTTTAAATTTTATCGATAAATCAAAAGCAAATGTTAGCAAAACTTTTCTAAAACATTTGCCTTCCACTATATATTATACTAGTGGGTGCTCGCGGCTTCGCTCGCATTAAGGAGTAACAGTTGCTTCCGCTATTTTCACCTCTTTAAAAGGGGCATTTCCAAAAATTCTTTCTTAACGGATTCCTACGTCATAACATCTACCTGCATGCCAAATTTTAACCTGATCCGTCCAGTAGTTTGACCTGTGCGTTGATAGATCACTATGTCAGTCAGTCAGTCATCTTTGAGTGTTATATACTTAGATACACCACTGCAGTACCATCGTAACAATGCTCGGAAACATCTTTGAAACCAGTAACAGATTGTCAAATAAAAATCGAAGTCATAAAGTAAGCAGTATTATCAATACACCTTATGCCTCGCTCCATCGAACATGTGGGCTCCATATGTTCCACTAATGATATACATAATTCATAATAATCAATCCCATAATTTTCCTTTAACACCTTTTGTGGTATTTTTTACTTCAACCCTTTCGGTAGTAGAAGTTTGACGGAACATCAATTAGATCTTTTGTTGGTAAAGATAGATTAGTCAGTGCTATTGTAAGCATTAGCTATCAATAGATCATATTTGTTAGTGAATTTTGATGCGAGAAAGTTGTTTCTATTGATGGTAATTTAATTTTGTATCAATAGGCATTGTTGTTAGTTGTAATGGGTTTTGTTCAAGAGTATATTTTTTTTCTTCATATTTTGCTAAATGATAGGTTTGTTTTATACAAATTTATATGGTTGAGGTATTTTAGGGTTTTTAAGGTTAACTTAAAGCTTAGTTAACGATAGATGCAGAAGTTATTCTTAATGTTATTATGTTAATATTTTTTACACTCAACGCGAAGCTATTTTGTATTTTGTGCAATAATGTTGTAACTACAAACAATAAATTATTTAAACATTCCCCAAATGATAACCATAACCTCAAATCAACAGGAAATTGTTTCCAAGCAAAAAAAAAACAAAATCTCATTTTAGACGCTACCGATTCAAAACTCAGTACTACAATTTCATTTCAATCACTTTGATATTTTGGACTGTCTTGTTTTGATATACATTGCAACATAAGAGCATTATACTCTTAAAACCAGCAAAGAAAGCTAGTAATGTATAGCATGCTAACCAAAACAGTTGTTCCAAATGTGTCGAAATGCAATGAAATGTGTTCCTTTCTTGCAGTAAATCGTCGAATCGTGTGAATAGACCACGCCTCCAGAGCACTGCAGTCGCTCGATAATTATTTTATTAATATACAACACCTTTTCGCCCATTTTCTTCGTATTATTAATGGGTGGGTTTTAATTAAATAAGATTTACAAATCTTCGGTAGCAGTCATTTGGTTTAATTAGTTATGCATTTACAGCGATTTAAGTAGTTATCACTGGAATTAAAATTGTAAATTTTTGTCATACAACTAGTACATAATGAAAAGTATGTGTTGAAAACTCCTATCTCCTAAAATTTAAAGATTTGCTGTTTTGGTAATTAAAATAAAAAATATTTGTGTCGTTTTAATAAATTAAGCATAAACAAAAGTATAACTTAAAGTGTCAAGTCTCAAAAAATAAGGTTACTTTCAAAATGATTAAAACGGAGTCATCACAAAAGTGGGTGTTAATAATAAATGTAACATTACGTAAATTCCTTCGGACAAGCTCACGGCATTACCGGTGATCGATTTCGTATGAAAATAGCTTTATTTACTGAAACACAATATAAACAGAACCAGTAACTTAACTTAGAATCATTGAACTAAACTAATTTGTCAATGAAACACAAAATAATACAACCCAGTGGCATTTACATGTGCCAAATTAACGATATAAATAATAATTACTGTGTGAAACTTAAGTTTTTGCGGGAATCTACGTAAACCATAGAAATATCACTGTTTCTTGTGAGGTTTACTCTCGTCCATCTGTCTGGAAGAGTGCGTTTCTTTTTCTTATCGAATGAGGGTGGCCAACTCTGATGTCGAGAGTTCACTAAATGCAATAAAACTGCCAATCAGGAAACTTACTTCTAGTTTTAGGTGTCTCTTCTTTGGTAGTGAGTGTTTCAATATATGTTTATTTACAAATTATCTACTTATCTGAATGCATGAACGACTAAGGAACCTTACTGTTAATATCTTAACCAGTACACTAGGTTTGAAGTGCGTCGCCTACGCTATTAGAACCGGCCGTCTAAACGCTCTGGTTATCGAACCACAAGATATTGATTTATTAGTTTACTTTGAGATGGAGTAAATTAAAGCCGGGATAGTTAAAGTTAATGAGAGATATTCTGTGAAGTGACAGCGGTGCAATTGAGCAAGTATTACGTCTATATACGTACATACATAAATAGGTACTTTTGGACGCGATGGTATCACGAATAACTTGACTGTTTTGTAAACTCTTAACTCTAAAAATATAGTTTAAAAGTAGTAGTATAGTTTTAGAATTAACAGTATAGGTATTTGTCAATATTTTAGTGCTAGTCACGAATTAATGAATTTTCTTAAATGCAAACTCTAGGCTCACAAGATGGTAGATTGTAACGTTACTTAACACCAGGAAAGATGTTTGAAGCCTCATTAGGTAACGAACGATACCAATTTATGTATTTTCCGAAATTTTCTCAGACTTTAACAGTTGAAACCAATTTATTTAGCTAAAATAAAAAACCTAAAGGGGGATTGTGATAAAGTTTGAAATGAATATAGATTGAATCCTGGATCCAATATAGTATATCATAATAATTATATACTTTTTTATTTCTAAATTAACGTAGGAAACAGCAAAACGCGTCGCTGGTACTATAAAACAAGTTTTTCCAAAGTCTCAACCTAAACAAGTTTATCAAAATTAGAGCTACAAAACTAAAAAAGTACGTACGCGAGTTTGTTAAAACAAATACAATAAAAACCCACCGAATTAAGACCACCCAATAAATAAATTGATTGAGACAACAACCGCCAACTCTTTTAAATGAGACATTGGTATAATTAATCAAGCAGTTGTATTGTTAAATGCGTCTTTTCTCTTTTGCCATCATTATTTATAGTGTAATGAGAAGGATTTACTTTGTAGGTCATTTCGGTGAGCAATTACTAGGAAATGTGTTGTAGAGATGCTTTTTAGAAAACTAAATTGAAATAAGTTTAGCTTTGGAGAAAAAAATTGGAATGTTTTAAAATTTCATTTTATTTGTGAAGTGCTTACAAGTGAAAATGAGTTCCTTTTACCGGTTTTTTATTTAACAACAAGTTGTAGTGTTTTTTATTTCCTTAACTTTTAACACACTTTTGACGCCACAGAATATTATTTTCCCACATGTTAGAAGACTAACTTTAATATACAATTTTCTGTCGACAAAAATAGTGCCTGAATTTATTATCTTCTCCTTAGAACTCAATAGAAATATTATATTGATAAATTAGAAATACTTACTAAATACATTTTATGAACCATCCTGTAAACCTTGTAACCATCCTTATACAAGCTGCCTATGAATAACAGGCGCCGATCATTTCCCTATATAAATACTTGTGAAACAAATCCGTTGACAGAGGCTGTATCGTAAACCTCTAGAAACAATATTTTACGCGTTGAATCGAATTTATTCAGCCACATGGACGGGCGTGGTGGCCACAATATTGTTGGATCTCACCTGCCATTTGGTCAGCACACTGTGGGTTAAGGAAAAAGAGACTAAATCATTGTAGATAGCTTTAAAAACGTTTATTAACAAAAAATATTAAAGAAAAAGTATGGGAAAAAATAAACATACTAATTTGAACTGCTTAAGTTGGTGTCTGCCAACTTTTCAAGCAGTGTTCGATTCGACTACCACACGAGACAAAGAAGGTTTTTTTAAGTACTAGAAACACTTAATTCTTCCGTAATAGTTGTATCAGAGATTCGATTTTTTTGTAGTTTAACAGTTGTACGAGTATGTTTACCTTTGATTAGTTTCTTTAAAATGTATTATGTGTGTCTTTAAGGACGTCACACGACGGATAAGTAGTAGTAATACTATGGTTTACATATTTTATTCATACTTGTGTTCTTTTGCTATTGGTGTACAATAAAGAATTCTTGATTGATTGATTGATAAGTATTGTTTTCTACCATATTGCTTACCAGTAGTGTATGTCTAGTAAAAGTAATATGCCTTGTAGAATACCTACTTTTATAAACATTCATACGTACTCCGATCTCGAATCATGACGTCTTTTATTCATGACTTAGTCCACACACCTAGCCTGCGGGCGACAACACCTGAACTGATCTATAGCCACAACGGTACCGCGAGCCAAATTGTTGCTTGCAATAGTCTCGTACTTTAAATAATACATGCGAACGCAGTTTCGCTACTTACTTACTATTAGATTGGTATGTGGCATATAATGTATGGCCTAACCGTCTAGACTAACGAGCGTTCACGTTTGTACAACAAAATTATAATGATGCCAATTTTGGCAGAACTAGTAATAAGCTAAGTTTAAATTAGTTAAGGGTCAAGAGCAAAAAGAATAGATGCCATTTTGGTACCGCGATTTTAGATCATAGTATTTTAATTTAAATGTACTGTTATTACTTAGTACCGTATTTAGATATTTGTCTGCAAATATTTCTTTTAGTGTAATAGGTATACGCTGAGAAGTCAGTAAATTTCAATCATTCATAGCTTAAGCGATCTCTGTATCATTAAACCTATAATTTTGTTTTCATCTGTAATGTATTAGAAAAGACTGGCCATTAGTCAGACCGCTCCTTTTGCAAAAGTTTTATTTGAAAAATTCCAACGCAAATTATACCATACATTGCTTACAATATGAATGAGCCTGATAATGAGCTCGTCAATGTACGTTCCACTGTTCTCTTTTAAATTACAAACATTCGTCACTCCTATAATGCCATTGGCGAAAAAATTAGCATCCATCATTTCTTTGGCTACTTTTCAGCCACCAACTACTGTTCTTAATATACGTCTATGAATCATTCTATAGTTCATATTCGTTGAAACGTTACTTCTTGTTCCTAATTTAATATTCATATCTTTGAATATCCTCAGTAGATTACGAGCAATCAACCTTACCGTTCGTACCATTTGATCTCCGCCATCTGTTGAAGTAGTTATATAAAAAAGGTAATAAATAGTCGCCGAAATCAGCTCCTAGCTATTACGGTAAACCAGCAATTCGGAGCGAGATACCGATTTTTTTATTATTCTCAATGAATAGTTATTACGCGTAGATGAAAGCAGATTGCCGGGTGCGCACGCGCGGACTCATAACGCTACAATTATTTAGGAATGCAACTCAGATGCTATCTCGAAAAAGTTTGGTGTAATTCAATTTATTAGTCTGTTATATTTTATGACCGTTGTGGAAAATGCAATTAAAAATTTTGTAGTTTTGTTTGGGCTACCCACATCGTACTCGTAGGTAGATGTGTTAGAATTATGTAAGTTTACGTGTAATCTCCGGTATTCATATTATTATATTAACTTCATGTATGTATTATGTTTATTCATATTTTTAGGGGATGTTGATGTTTTAAAAAGTAAAAATAATGGATAATTACCCAAGTTCCAAATTCAATATTACCCCTAAACTCATGAATAATAATGGTACTTGTGACAATGTATTATTGGATGTAATTACATATTTATATAATGCATTTATACAAATCATGATCAAATCGTGGAGAGTTTTTTAGACTACTATACTTCTATATATATAAAACTCAAGGGTGACTGACTGATTGACTGACTGATATAGTGATCTATCAACGCACAGCCTAAACCACTGGACGGATAGGGCTAAAATTTGGAATGAAGGTAGATGTTATGACGTAGGCAACCGCTAAGAAAGGATTTTTGGAAATGCCACTTTTAAAGGGATGAAATAGGGGATGTAAGCTTTACTTCTTAATGCGAGCGAAGCTGCGAGCACCCACTAGTTAAAAATAAAATCCCAAAAAGTGGTGCATGATTTCTTTGCCAGTAAATTCGCCAATTAAGTTTACCAAAACAGAGAATTTCTAGAAATGTTTCCAACATTTTAAGAAATTGAACCATGTCAAATTGGATTGCTATTTTGGTAACTGATCAACTATTTTAATTGAGCCAATACCGTTCTTGTAAAGATTTAATTGGTAACTGCTCTAAATTATTGCTCACGTCTTTATGGCTCACCAAAGTCATAAATATCGGGAAAAATAAAGTCTTCATTCCATGGTGAAATTTCTATGGACTTTTGCCTAATTCGAGCTATCAAAGCGTTGTTTCGTGAGTTTTAATAAATTGCTGCCTCTAGCTATACTAAGTGACCGGATATTGTGCGTTACTTAAACAACTCTTTGAAATTTGTATCTAAGTCTCTATCGATAAGGTTCAAATCTGTAAGATCGGGAATTTGATTTGCATTCTCAAATTCATTGAACAAAATTAAGGTAGTTTCCGATTACCGAGAGCAATAACAATATAGCCCCGAGGCAAGTAATGTCTCGTTCATTATTAGGTGCTTCCTCCAAATTTTATTACCGGTCTTAACCGTCACTTATGCATAAATAATTATTGCTTATAGCTACGCTTTTAACTCCATTTTTTTTCATATAATCCCGGAAAATGGAATATCAATTTTGTGTACTTGATATAAAATATTCATCAAAATATTTATCTCTTCCAAACGACTGGTCTTGATATCCTTTTGAATATCGTTCACATCAGAATCAATTTATACACGTACAAAATCCTGTCCGTCGTTAATATAACAAACATTTCATTTCATTCCATAATCAACAGAAGCTGTATCGAGGGCTAATAACATCCCTGGATCTTCGTTTCTTTTGACATTGACCTTTAATTTCTTAGCTATAAGGATGATTTTTGATTGATAGTTTTGTGAATAAGGTGTTCGACAGTCTGACCAGTCTTGTAATTTGATGTGGCCAGCAAATTGCATGTGATGATGAAGGGAGCCTCGGTGGCTGTCACGTAACGTCATAATGATTCCCTCCCAATAATTATAGCTGGGTAATATCCTGGCCAGGGACGGGGTAAGGACAGGTGCATTATTGGCTGAAATATAGACAAGTTAACCAATAGATCCTTTACTAAAGATTGGTAGCAAAACATACAGTCTTCGTCACTCTCCTATCTTGTACCTGAAGCAGTGTCATCATCATCATCATCGGTGCCATCTTCATATTGAAGTTCGGAGGTCAGTTGGCAAAACTTCTTGCGATCCCATGCTTCTTTTAGATGCGGGTAGCTTAGCTTTGACCAGTAATATGAGGACCGTATACCGTACTACAAAGTTTTTTGTAAATTCTTACCATCATAATGTAATCCATTCCATGAATTATGAACCATGAAACCAAATACAACTACTAATTATTTATTGGTGACACCAAATATTACATTATATGTCATATATTTTCCTATGAAATAACATAGGTTCTATAACCAATAAGCATTCTAGTTACGCGCCTTCATGTGGCCTATCAAGTGATATTTGTATGTAACCAATCTCGAGTATTTGTCATAAATGAGTCGTTCATAAGGTGGGTTGTGTAGGGTGCAAGCTGGTCGCAACGGGTTAGGTCCGGAAGTCATCTGGGATTTATGGTGGATACAATCACAAATTTACATTTAGTTTTGTTTTTTTGAACGTGTATGGAAACGGTTCCCATATGCTGTTGTTATTTTAACAGACCTTTCCATAATTTGAACAAACATCAAAATAGTATTACTACAGCACCTGAAACTAGGTAAGCTAGCGGAGGTATAAACACCACACCATGTGATCATGAATGTCAAGAAAGTACCGATGCGGTCAGTTAATGGATGGGTGACCAATAATTAGCATTCTATTTGGACGCTTGCGTGTATCCAAATTAGAATTAACTGTGTGTTTTCTTCTTTTTTTTACTTGAACGGGTTTGCACTTGGCCGTATGTATATATTATATTACCATTGTTTACACATATATTGTTGTGTGTTTATATTACAGCTATTGTTAAGGCCAGTGATTCTATACTGAGGTTAGCTTGAAAACTATCAAAACCATAAATAGCCACGCCCAAACGATAACGTGATATTTAATGAATATGAATAATTCTAATATAAAAATATTTAGATTTTTTCAAAAAGCGTTCAACGTCAAATCTGACCAAATTTGTCAACTATACAAGTGTAAAAGTAATAATGGCAATAAAAAGTTAGTGTCTGATTTGATGGAGAATTCAAATCTAACTAGTTCGTTTAGTCTCCCCACTTGACACCTCAATCAGGCCCTGCCAATCAGAACCCGTTTCATCTCGCATCCATTCATATACGGTTTGATAACGTACCGCGATTGAATAGATGCCATCGATAGATCTGTTTTGTGACTATATGTGTCTCGTGGTTCTACTTACTTTATTGGGTCAAAGATTATTTTCAGTTCCATGGTGTTTTTGTTCTATAGATCAAATATTTAAAAAATAATTTTTACGTAAAATAAAATTTAATAAAGCTTCTGGCTCAATCATAAAACCTAACTACGATTTAACAACAGTTTTTTTCCTAATCGTCAATTTTTTCAATGTAAGTAAACAACAAAATGATTACTAATACGTTTGTGAAATCGTTAATTTGTTTTTTATAAGAAAGACCGTTGAAATGTTAATTAAACAGTTAAATTTCAAGTTATTGTGATTTACTACTAGCTTAAGATATAAGTTTATTTTTTTTATTTTTTTTTAGAATGGTAAACAAACTAACATTTTTCTTTTATCTGTTAAGTATAGTAATTCGCTATCTGCGACGGGATCTATTTGTGATTACTGATTAGCGATCTCAGCGGACGCTTTAAATGTAACATAGCATTATGATTTGCTATTTTTTCCTGTTCAGCCTTTGGTAATGAGGTTTTTATTAGCTTCTTTATGTGAAGTATTTATAAAAGTCTGTTTTAAATTTTGTATCATTCAGTATTATGGCATGAAATTGATACTTTTCTACTCATATTTAAACATTATTATTTAGTATATTTATTAGTAATGTGGTAGGTTGACGACATTAGAATAACCGCAGGGAGCACCTGGATTCAATCTGCGCAGGACCGAGACGAGTGACGTACAAGAAGAGAGGCCTATGCTCAGCAGTAGGCGATGACAGGCTGATGATGATGATGATGATATTTCTTTTTTTAATTGCTTAAGGCAATAAGACTATAAAACCAATACCTAAAGCAATTATGCAAAATAAGTCCTACTACAATATTAACTGATAGATCCTTATCACCATATTGCACATTTTATATTAAGCGCTCCAAATAACTTAAAAAATATCCAAACATTATTTTCCATATAAAAAGCTCATGCATACAAATTGGCAAATTTTATAAAGTACACTTAGTGTCGGGTGCATTATGATAATGATGTAATAATGTGATGCTCAACCTTCTGAGTACACTCCGAGGCTGTATTTTAGAAAATTGTACGTTACTTTTACGAAAAACACTTGTAGTGCCACGTGACTTCACCTGCTTTTAGCTGCCGATAAGAATTCAGTCTTTTTTTATATGTCTGAACATACGAGTGATTACAAAATTTGTTGTCTCATTATCACAGTGATTGTCACAGTTGACTGCTCCGTTAGCTTAGTTGGTAGTGGCTCTGCCTTCTAATCTAGGGGTGCGGGTTCGATTCCCGCATGGCACAAGTAATTATGAATATTAAAATTTGTAATTATTTGTGTTAAGTCTGGTCGTTTCTATGTATAATAAGTATGTATTTACAAAAGAAAAAGTATATGTATTATATCCGTTATCTAGTACCCATGATACAAGCGTAAGCTTAGTATGGGGCTAGATGGCGCTGTGTGATAATATCACACAGCGCCATCTAGCCCCGTACTAAGTAATATTATACTAATAATATTATGTCCTGAAATATTAAAAAAAAATATTAAAAAAAAAGTGTTAATGTTTGTGTATTAAGAAAGTTAGACGAATAAAATTTCGAGCAAAAAGAAACGCCTATCACTGTGGTTCGGAAGGGGGCTCCCAATTCTAACCCTAAAATTCAGTCGGTACAAAAAAATAGACAATTACTAGAAATTCAAACTTTCGGATGTCACAAAAGTAGGATTTTGATAGTAGACTATAAAAAAAACCTAGCAAACCTTGTCTTGCTTGAATAACTAAAATTTTAATAAAGTGCTGGCATGACGCGTTGATGTCTTTCGTACCAGAATATTATTCTTGCATGCCACTACTACCTTGAAATGTCATTTTATTTAATTGCAAATATATTTCTATGTAAAAATTCTTTTTTTGTTTTATCTTTCAAATTCGTCGCCAAATATTCAGATACTAAAAAGACGGACGGACTAATATATTTAAGAACCAAATAATCTCTGTTACTTTTAGAATATTAACAAACACTGATTAAGACCGAGACCACTTTGATTCCCCAATTAGGCAATAAACGATGTCTTATCGTGAAGCTATTAACCGACAAACACAAGGGAGGTTTATGGGTTTAACTACACGAAATCATTGGCGGCCATTTTGAACAATCCACCTTCTATTTACAGCCAATTAGTTCGATAAATACAGGGGCTTGACTGTATCTTGGACCTGCCTGGGCGAGGCCACTAAAATTACGTTATATAACGCTAAGACCATTTAATATAGCGGGCTTGTTTAGTAGATAGATAGTAAGATCCGACTGCTACAAATTAAACTAGGAAATAGAACTTTTTTGTAATTCAAAAGCCTCATAAAAATATTCTTTGTATGGGGCTAAATGACGCTGTGTGATATGTTATTAAATATTTCTTAGTTACTAGTCCTTTGACTAAAAAGCAACATTATTCTTGTAACTTCACTTGCAAAAAACGTAGGTACATTTATCTTTGTGTACCTTTAAACCGTTCTTTTGCAAAATTTCGAACACTTTATGCAAATTATCCAAGTGTTCAGCGTTAGTTTTTCCGCTTATTATGATGTCATCTAGGAATACCCCTACTTGCGGTAAATGCGCGAATAGTTGCTCTAATATCTTTTGAAAAATACCCGGACTCGACGCGAGGCCGTAAACAAGCCTATTATATCGGAACATACCCTTGTGCGTGTTGATAACCGTATAGTCTCTCGTATCATCGAGTTCTAACTGAGCGTACGCTTGAGAGAGATACATTTTTGAAAAACGTTCCCCGGCATGTAACCTAGCTAGCAGATCCTCAACCCGCGGCAGAGGGTAACGGTCGACGTCCAGCATCTTGTTCAAGGTGACCTTATAGTCAGCGCAAATTCTAATGTTACCGTCCTTCTTGGGCACGACGACGATCGGAGTGGCCCAGTCAGAGCGCTGCACGGGGGTGAGCACGCCGTCGCGCACGAGCTGGTCGAGCGTGCGCTCCACGGGCTCGCGGTGCGCGTACGCCAGCGGACGCGCACGCATGTACACGGGCCGCGCGTCCGGACGCAGGTGGATGCTCACTTTACCGCCGGTGAACCGCCCCAGGCCCTCCGAGAACACCTCACAGTATCTGGAACTGAATTGTTCAAAATTAAAGTCATCTTTCGATAAATTATTTACATCGCAGCATATCCTAGGTATTTGTATGCCTAGCTCAAACAGCCACTGTCGGCCCAACAACATAGCTTTCCCATTATTAATAATATACAAATCCAAATAGCGTTCCTTATCTTTGTATCTCACTAGCACCCTAATTACCCCCCGCGGGCGGACAAGTTCACTCGTGTAGTATCTGAGCGCAAGCTTAGTGCGGTAAATCGGCACTTCGCCAAAATATTGTTTATATGTCACGTAACTTATACAGGACACCCCACTGCCGCAATCACACTCCATTTCATACATATTATTGTTGATGTTTAACGATATTATAATAGGGGGGCACTCGTCCAATGATAACTGATTAATATAAACGGAATGTTGTACCTCTTCGCTGCTACCACTACTCATCTGGGCTTCCTCCTCGACGTAGTTGTGGTAGCACTCCGAGCCGCGGTTGCTGTCCGCCCTCGGACACATCCGGCGTAGGTGGCCCGGCCGGCCGCACCCGCGACACCGGTACCGCCGGTATTTACATGTAGCACTGTCATGGGCCCCGCCGCAGACCCGGCACTCCTATTATGCTATAGTCACTGAATAATTATGACGCAATCTGTCAATACATTACAATTTGCACTATACTAACAAGTTTGTTCTTGCTTGTCGCCTGAAGGATATCGTACTTAGCGATAAAACCGCCACTTTTTGAACTAGTTTCAGAATTTTATGTAATTCTCATTTTGTATTTGTGTCAGCAATGAAGCAAATTTGTATATAACTGTTTAAACAAACTTATCTGTGTTGAGCATACATTTTATATAAAAAAGTAAGCTATATGTATCAGTTTAGTCAGTTTAGACAAATAAAAATTAAATTGTCACGACCCAAAACTTACTCAAAACTTTTACTTACAGTGTTTCAATATTTTTGTCAAGCATACATGTCAGGCTTTTCTGCTTTCTGAAACCTCTAACTCCATAGCTCCAAACTTTATGAATAGGCTGTAAACCTAATCAAATGTGAGCCGAATTGACGAACCACTCGTTTATGGGAAATCTCGAACGGACACAAAACAACAGCGTCTAATTGATCATAAAATATAATTATATAAAGGATACGTTAGTTTGGGACCACTGGCTAGGTATATTACTTTACCTGTTGATCACTTTTTTAGTAAGTTTTATGTCACAAATACTAATTTATGTGATTGACATTAGTAATTATTATTAATTAATTAGTACCAGATCGCTGGAATGCTCGGCATCTAGTGTCAGTAAAAAAAATATTAAGTTACAGTATTTGTCCCATTTTTTTATGACAAATCAATGCACAACAGTGTTTAAAAAGACTTAAAAGACTATTTATATGTCTATCCAATATTATCTTCTGAGCATTGTTTATTTAAATCAATACACTCGTTACCAAATCATCTGTTATCTCCCAAACTATTACGTTGAACAGTAGCTTAAGGCAACTCGAACTATAAAACGTAAAAGCTTTCCATTCTAATGGCGATTTTAACTGTGATTTCTTTAATTACTTCTCTATTAAGACACTATTTGACAGATAACACTCATTTGATCTACGCGACTTATTCCCGGGATTGTAAATATTTGGATCATTAAATTAATCTCTAAACGATATTTTGTTTCCTTTTAGATTTAATGTTAATTAACATAAGATGAAAGTCGATGTATTGTATGTGATATGGTAAGTTAGGCTTTATTTCACTACGTGACATAATAGGAACTTAAAATAAATATTAATTGCTAGTTTTTTTTCTTCTATTTTGTGTTATGTGTGGATTTGCACTCGCTTAACGGTGAAGGAAAACATCGTGAGGAAACCGACATGTTTGAGGACTACAATATCCGAGGACATGTGTCTTCCGTGGAAGGACCTGGGCGCCCACCACGATGTATCTGCCCAAGAAAACTCCCCTAGCGGATTAATTCTGCGGGGGAGTCACGACCCTCAGTCATGAGGAATACGACTCAAGAGAGAGAGAGATGTTTGTTTGTTAAGGTATCTGCTATGATGTTGTTTGTACGCCACCAACTTTTACATGTTTCTTTCCTAGTGATCTTTACTAAGGTTGCCTGGAAGAGATCGCTCTACACGATAAGGCCGCCCAATGTACCTAGGTTGAGTAATATTACTGTAAATTGTTTTGTATTTTTTTCTGGTGTACAATAAAGCTATATTGATTGATTGATTGATTGATTATTAAGACAGCATAATAGTGTAGTAAACACAAATACTGACCTGCAAATATACAACTTTTTTTTCTACGAAGAGATTCATGTCATTTTTATTTTATTTATAGCAATATGCAAGCTTTTAGGATTTTTTTATTTATGAAAATAGACGTCTACTTAACAGAGAGAAAGAGAGAGAGAGAGAGAAGAGTGGAAAACAATGTAGGGGAGGCCTTTACCGAGCAGGCAAAGGCATCTGTTGACAAAATTGAAACTCAAAGTTAAGTGTGAAATTTATAGCACTAAAACGTATGTATTAAATTTGTGGCAGTAGAATAAAGGCTATTTCATATTATTTTAAACAGGTAACCTAGATAAAATCCAAATAATAAGCTGTTCCTGTTTTCATAATTTCTTGCATGCATAGTCACCAATTTTATAAAATGAGCGCTTACTAAAAAAACATGCATTAACCCAACATGCAAGCAACTATTTATCCTCCAGGTCATTCTAATCACATTTTAATTCCACTCCAACGGTACTCGCACTCATGTAAAATAGACTCGATTCACTAAAACAGCTCTACCAATTATAAAAACCAAAACAAAGCATATGCCATGTTTTCCCATCTTTGTGTCGCAAAATAATTACTGTTTCGGTGTCGAACGATTTTCTTTTCCATTTAACACGAATGCGGTATTCCATTTCTTTTGGGTGATTATGAATAATATGGTTGGAGAGTGTCGAGCTGGATGACTGTTTTGATGTGGTGTGGTGACTGTGAGGTTGGGTTTGTTTTTGTGGGGTTGGGTTAAAATAAACGGTCAACTATTGCAATGAACTTAGTATACCGTTTTATCTCAATCTAATCCCCTAAATCTTTATTCTCTAAATCTTGAATCTCTATTCCCCTTGAACTATAATTTGTCGGTCTTCAAGTCGAGAGTAAACCGGTTTCTTCTAGGCAAGCGCGTAAGATCGTAGATTATAACGTTGCTTAACATAAGGCAAGTTGTAGTCAAGCGTGAACCTATTTCAAGTAAAAATATATATATATATATATATATACATCTATGCACGCACTTCGTTTAATCATGTATTTTTAACACGATTATGAATAATTACGAACATATTTGAATCTTTGTTTAATTAAACGAGCAAAACCACCAGAATCACTAATACTTTTACAAGAAATCCTTGCTCACAACAATATCGCATTCAATTAATATTTTTATCATGCAAGCTGTAATAAACCGCAAGCTTTTAAAAGCGTTAAATAACTATGCCATTTTTTCATCTATACATTTCTAGACATATTTTACTGATTCCATTTAAGAAATCGCGTCTCTCATCACTCAACTACAGGCCTATATATAAACTGGTACGTGCTACAAAAATACTTACTAAAACGTAGCGTGATGTGTAGAATAGACCAGATGCTGATGAATGCAGACGACAATTATTATAAAAACGCCAAAGAAATGTAACAAATGATGTATTTGTGTATGTTAGGTCGAATGGTTCTGTATACGTTAAGGTTTTTTGTCCAAGGGTTAGTTATACTATCACAGCAACGATGCTTGCATCGTTTGTATATGTTGTTCATCTGTAGATTTAGAATTATTAATATTAAATCACGATCTTCTTCTTCAATCATTCATAAAAACAACGCCTATTTATATGTTTTATGTAGTCAAGTCATGGGTTTATATTGTGTTCGTAGTATTATTAAAATAAAAAACAATAAACTTACCAATAGAATAAATAAAGTAAAATTAAATGAAAAGTTATGTTAAAGAGAAAAGTTTTAAAATACTTTGTATTCATGTTTTGTCTTACAAAACAGACAACATACATCCTTACATAAGTCACACTGTAAGAAATATTAATAATTCAGCCATAAGATATCAATACCCCATTGTATGGGTCCCTAAAAAGCCGCGTCTGTAGCTGCCGTGATTACCATAATTTCATACCACGTGTCTGGCGTCGCGAGCGCATAAAAACTGGCAATAATCACAGTACCATGAGGGACAGGGGAGTGGAAAAGGTGTAGCAGAGGAGAGGGAAATAGGGGTAAAAATACTTCAATGTCTTAGGTTGTATATAATTTATGTACATAGATACGGTCCGTTTTGAGACAAACCTGTTTTTTAAAGAACTTTGTTCAGTTTCAGTCACAATTTAAATTCCATACAAGTTAACGATTAATTTAGTGCAGTTTAGACCTTTTTCAACACGGATTAGGGTTGCGTTTAATTACAGCCTACCTGGTTAACGCCAGGCAGGCAGTATGACCACTGTAGAGGATGCTAGGTTTTTCATTTGCCTAAAAGTTTTTTGTCGCACATTGAAGATCCCAGTAGCATATTCTTGCATTTAGCAATCTCTCAATTATTTACACTTAAGAAAAATATTTTTAAGCGTTATTCAAAACAATACCATCTCTTTATAATACGTTCATATAACATATCAAAGAAAGAAACGCACTTCTCTTTGCCTCTGTACCGTATTTCAGTAGCCGCTCAGAGCACGGTGCGGGCTACCGTCCAGTATGGAATAATAGCTTTTTTACGTTGCCTTCAAATCGACTGTCATATTTTGGACATAAACACTTGCCTGCAGGTTTTCTCGTACTGGCAAACAAAGCTTTTTTGGCACCAAATACCAAACCCTCAAAGAAGATTTTCTGACTAAATATTCTTGTTGTATATTACTTGAATTTTTGGTTTAATGACGATGTCTTACGAAGCGAATATGCGGAAACTTAAACCGGGTTTTGTATAATAAATATTAATATTTTTATTAGTTCAGTTTAACGTTAAGAATATCAGTAATTGAGCTTATTAAAATAGCTTTTATAGATTAGAACAGAGTCAGACCAGTAATCGCATCTCTATATAAACTAAAAATCCTGGTAATTCTTATGGACCATAAAGTTTGCGTGTGACATACATATGTATATTATAACCTCCTTAAATATAATTTACAATTCGGATTCTTAAGTGGTTTTTAAGTAAATAAAACATCAAAATAACTTCAATTTGCTGCCTCATTACTATTTTATATACATTTTTTCCTCAATCTTCTTCATCTATCACCTTTCAACGGATTCTCTACGCACCCGCCGTGTTCACGTAAACAAACATTTACGCAACCAGTATACTCCCGATGTTATTAACTTCTCAGTAAAAAACTCTAGGATGAATAAAAAAGACCTAGGATGAAGCATATAATGGGATGGCGGTGGCTGGAATTCATAGATAAAATATGAAAGAGATACCTAAAAACAAATCTATATCTATATCTTCAGTTTTCAGGCCATACTGTTTTGAAACTGACAGATTACCAACCCTTTTAATTTTGGTGTGTTCGAGTAAAGTGTTTCCAGTGAAAAAATTTTTTTGTTGAAAATGGCAAACATTCAAAATAGCTGTTTAAATTAAATCTTACCGTGTTGACATACCAAAAAACATAATACATTGTACAAAGATAAATGTAGCAAAAATGAAATTTAGTGATATAAAAAAAAACTAATGATTTTATATGACAAGCAAAGAGAAATAGTATGCACAAATGTAATAAGGTTGATTTTGATTCTTTGCCACAGATACCCCGTCTGCGTGCACCTTCTGATCATGACGATATTTTTATTACATTATTTGACATACAAATGTCAAACCATTAGCTCGTTTGTCAATAGAAAAAATAAACAATAATTATGTATATACACCAAACTAAAAAAGAGTAGAAGGTATTTATTTACATTTAACATAAATTTAATACATCCACATGTGGTATGGAGCCAAGAACGCTGGCTGCATACCCACGCTGGATTGCTATAGAAATCCTTTGCGCAAGGATCCAGCCAGCGTTTTTGTCTCGAGTGATGTCAATTAGTTCGTTATAATGCCCCATCTCCCAAGTACGTTGTCTGCAGCCGGCATCAGATCAGCTACTGATACGGAGCGTGCCCCGGGCCGCCATTAGCGCCCATACCGGCTCCCGATATTACCACTCTTGTTACCACACGATGCATTATTTTACTAATGTTTTATTATAGTTTTTAAAATGAGTAAAATATCTGCTCATTGTCGAGCTATAGAATATATATGCCAATTAAAGTATCTACACCCTTATTAGATTGTGTTCCGGCATTGAGATCAATTCGTTTAAGATTTCAAGTCCACTTCATTTACGTTTCCTAATTAAAAAATAAAACTTATCTTCCCTTACCCACTATCACTTGCTCCTTGAAACTGAAGAACTCTCGAAGATATCTGAAGCTGATGTACGTTAATCAGACCACACGGTAATCATTTTTCAGTGTAAATCATTGTTTTTTTTTACATCAAACAAAAATGATGGTGTTAAACATGTTTTATCTGTATATATGTATATAAAACTCAAAGGTGACTGACTGATTGACTGACTGACTGATATAGTGATCTATCAACGCACAGCCCAAACCAATGGACGGATCGGGCTGAAATTTGGCATGCAGGTAGATGTTATGACGTAGGCATCCGCTAAGAAAGGATTTTTGGAAATGCCACTTTTAAAGGGGTGAAATAGGGGATGCAAGTTTTTCTACTTAATGTGAGCGAAGCCGCGAGCACTCACTAGTGCTATATACCCTGAAAATACCTCGTCATCTGAATCAATAATCATGTACATAACTATTTTATTATCTATTATAAAAGTTCTTTATCCAAAGTCCAGCCTGCACTCCTGGTATCCCTACCCGTACATTATGATTGCACCAAGAATCGCCACAAAAAAGCCGCGCCTTGATTACCTCACAACTCATGTGGCGGATGATATTGTTAATTTCATTCGACATGTCCATGATTTGTGCTTTTTGTACGCGCACGAGGTTTGATTTAAGAATGAATTGTTTTTTGGTTCGGAGGTGTTTGGTATGAGTGTTGATGATGGGATTTTAGTAGTACTAGTAAAGCACAAGATTTGATAGTTAAAATGTTAGCTCTTTGAAATTAGGTATTGTAGATAGACAACGACGTTCTCTGAGATGAATTAATTGTAAACCGCTTGAAAGAGATGACAATTCCTTACGATTGAATCAATTTTATTAACTAGTTAATGTTGTTATAAATTATAAACTTTGAATACATCGAAAGGCCTAAACGCGCAAATGTGTCAGAGGTGTCACTTTCCGAACCTTTTTTGTATCACTTATGTACATGTATCTTATGTAAGCCCGATGTACTCAGATAACACGTTTCATTACGGCAAGTAAGCCATCTAATACATTATGTACAACTTTACAAGTGTAACGATATGCAATGAGAAAGTTAATGAAGGGCCAGAGAAAGTGATCTGTTTTAAAGAGGAAGTTACTTAATGCCAATAATTAGCTCTGATCTCCACTACGTTTGGTATTAACTATGCAATATAATTTGTATGAATAATACTTCACACTAGTGACACAAAGTTCTTATATATGTCACCGTAAGATTGTAAAGATCGTTAGATTACAATCTATCTAGCGAGATTGTAAACTATCGATAGATTGTGAACCGTATCATCTTCGAGTCCAACACTTGCACTACAAAAGGACTTGGCTCCTCCTCGCTTCGCTCGTCGTCGCATGTGCGTGGTAGAAAGCAACCTAACAAACCTAATCTTACCTCCTGTGACAGACAAGTGACTTCGCAATACCTAAACATAGAGCGCGTGTTGCATTCCGTCCTACGCCGGTTCACAATTTGACGGCTTTACTTCGGTAGATTACAATATAGCGAAGAATAATGAGTCAAATTGCATTCATAATGATACGGTTCACAATCTATCGATAGTTTACAATCTCGCTAGATAGATTGTAATCTAACGATCTTTACAATCTAACGGTGATATATATAAGCGACATAAATACAAGTACATAAACTAGGTACTTAACGCATTTCTACCCTTCACAACTCCATTGAATATCTGCTACCTGTTTGCTCATGATATTTTTGTTTATTTTTTTCTAATTTCTAGATGTCGTGGGACACAATCCTTATTCAAATTCTTGAACGTGTTAACTCTTTATATAAATTATGATGATAATGTCCTCCTCCATCAACCGATAGCCTGCTTGATTTTGGCTTGATTATAAAAGCAAATAATTATGAGACGCAATTCCAAAGTTCAGTTAATAGGCGCATAGTGCCAGAACTATCAGCATTGTACGAGTATGTGTTTATTGTATACATATAAATGTAATATAAGTTTTTTTTTATTGGATTAACTTTAATCAAGAAAGGATCGTGGAAGAACCTGGGCGCCCACCACGACGTATCTGTCCAAGAAAAACTCCCCTAGCAAAGTAATTCTGCGAGGAAGTCACGACCCTCAGTCATGAGGAATACGACTCAAGAGAGAATCAAAAAATACCGACTCCAGCAACTGCAGTCCCATTTCATAAGAAGATTTAAATACTACCTTCCATCTAATCACAGACATAGAGCTCAGAGCCTCCTGGATGCGGCAAGCACGTAACGCATGGACTCGAAACGATATCTTCAATTATCGTTCCTTACTTAAACATACGGTCACTACGCTTACTGCATGGGCCATAGAGTGGAGTTGTAGATAGGACATGTGGATATAATTAAACTAATCTAAGGTAGGTAGATGTAGGCAAGTAGGTGTTTGCCTAAAAAAATCTGGATACGAGTACTGAGCAATGATATTATGAAACTGAAGTAGAAGTAAGTAAAATAGGTTACCTATATGTGTCCTCATAACATTTTTATCTATAAGCCATTTAATTTTGAATTGGCTTTTAAAAGATTTTTTATGCCAGTAGCGACGCTTTGCTGGATGCAGCTGAATAAATTAAATTGCGTATGTGTTAACCTTGCATAATAAATTCCAACAAATTCAGTAATTGACAAAGTTACAAACACATTATTCATGTTAAAGTAACAAAGAAAACATTATGTGGTTTTATGAAAATGATTATTTATTTATTATAATATTATTGTATGCTAACTAGCAATGAACTCATTTTCCTATGATACAATACAATACAATTGACTTGAAACAAAAACTTCAATTCTTCTAACCCTATCCAAATCTCACTCGGACTATCTAATCCTAATCTACGTCTCTAATCTTTGCCCCGTTCCTCTTGCACCAAAGATCAACTGATTACTAGAAGCGTTACTCGATCAGCGATCACCGCTCGCTAATAACCACGCACTGACGGCTTAAGAAGCCATTTCCTGCTCCACCATCTAATTTACAGATCACTTTAAAGTATGCCTTAATTCGGTACTGGCTGATGGAATAGTTTTCGTTTGATGTACGGATGTGTCGATTAAAATTTCTCGTTATGTGGAGGCATGTGATTATGCTAATGTTGGTTAAAAGCATGAGTATCTATGTATACCTAGTGTAGATATGTTTGTATCTATCTAGAGATAAGGCCATATGTATATAGAATAGGTACATATATATCTGGCGGTAAGGCTGCCCCTTGTGACACTAGATTAGCTTTGTTTTATTATATTTTATGCATTCTCCACATAGTATACGTGTGACAGTAAAGAATTGACTACATATGCATATATATATTATCTACCTACTCACAAAATGTATTGTATAAATAACGTTGCTGTTTGAAATTAAGGTTAAAATCATGGTTTTTAGTTAACAATGTAACAGATCTAAAGCTACAAGACGAATTTCAGCTTACCTGTTGGACACACCACATTCAGAAAAAAATACACATGCATTTTATAAATAAAATCAACACCCACAAACAAAAAGTTAAAATGGCTTGATTTCTGGATTTAAAATCTAAGTATATTATAATTTTATACATGTAAATATGCAACCTAGACAGGCATTAGGCAATTATAGCATTTAATCTTGTCTCTAATCCTCTTAAAACAACTACCTACTCAAAATCTATTAACAAACCAATAAACACAGACTCGTATACAGCATCGTAAAGCTAAGCTTAACTCTAACTTAGTTGCTTAGTACTTTACTTAAATCTGCAACATTGTTTGGTGAGAACTTAATTATAGTTTACGTACGGTAGGCTTTTATTTTAATGGGTGTAGTAGTATGGATATTGTAAGAAAGCTTTTATGTATATTATTCCATTAAGGCAAAACACTAGTCATTATACGAATTCTATGATTTATTCGTGATTGGTTGATTTAGGCTACAATAAATCATCTAATTTATTTAATGACTTTTGTCGCCATACATTAATGTTTTTGCCATTGGTATACCTTATATCAATTTAATTAGAAAATCAAAAAAAAAATATCTTAAATAAGAAAACTCAAAAGTAATTCGCAAACGTATGGCCTACATAGGTTCATAATTAATGGTTAAACGAACTTCCCTTAAGTGAAGTTCGACCATAATTATACGAGACGACGTTACATGCGAAGAGATTTCTTTATTAACTATGTAGTCTCACTTCTGTATGTACTAGGCGTCACACTTTTTATAGCTGTGAAAATAAAAACACAAAAAAAAACTTTTGTACAAATGTCACTGTCAATGTCGCGCCTGTAGCGCCGTCCTCCTGTCAAACCTCATTCTTTTTAGAGTCTCACCATGGAGTACTAATATAATGCTCTGCTTGCCATCTCTCGTTTGTGCTATTTAACAATACACGGGTTAGTCAATGTTGTTGACATTAACAGGGTCCGGGTGGGACTTTAAATCTCTTCGCATGTAACGTCGTCTCGTATAATTATGGTCGAACTTCACTTAAGGTAAGTTCGTTTAACCATTAATTATACTACGACGACGTTACATGCTCGAGATTTCTTTATTAACTATGTAGATGTTTAGCACTTTAGCATAAACGAGACCAACACGTATCAAAGATCATAATGCTTGCATACCAAACGCAAATTTACAGTTTGCTAGATCTTTGATTGTGAACAAAATTTACCTAATGATGCTAACAATAGTTTATTTGAGAAAAAAAATACAGGTTGAAGAATAAGTTACAAATATAAATTTGTATAACAAGGGATCACCATCGCATTATACAATATATTATAGAACAGAACAGAACAGAACAGAACAGAACTTGCTTTCAATTGTATAATAATACTTTGTTGTACTTTGCATCATTCCAAAATCCACTAACTCGTTTCCCTTTAGAAATATTCATTCTAAATACAAAACGATCACAAACATAGATGCTGTCAAAGAATCACTTGCATTGCAAAATTGGGAAGAGTATTACAGCATGCAGCATGTAAATGAAGTGGCTAATTTTCTCACGGATGTCATTAAAAAAGTCATCGCTGATAATAGCACCACCAAGAAAATATCCAACAAATTTAAACCAATAAAACCGTGGATAAGTTATGGTCTCATTAAAAGCATACGGAAAAGAAATCACATGCAAAAGCAGTGTAGAGTTTCTCCGAACAATAGTGACTTGATACTCAAGTACAAGAGATACAGAAATCTTTGTAACCATCTTTTAAAAACTGCTAAGCAAAATTACTACAAAAATAAGTTACAACATTCGAAAGGCGACATCAAAACCACATGGAACATTATTAAAGAAATTTCAAATTATTCAACTCATAAAGTACCTTCTGATCAACTATTGGATTTAAAAAATGATCCTGTGGAATCTTTAAATGAAGTCAACAAGTTTTTCACATCAATCGGTAATGACCTAGCCAGTTCAACGCTCAAGAAACTAAATAAGACTGATACTCAATTAGCACACAATATATCAAGTTGTTCTTTCGCACCAGTAAGCTCTTTGTCCCTTTTTCTGACAGATGCTAAAGAAGTTTCGTCTATCATAAGTCGACTTAAAACACAAAGCGCTCCTGGTCACGACAAAATTTCTACAGCTGTTCTGAAAGGTTGCACCACAGTATTATCTGAACCCATTGCACATTTGTGCAACTTGAGTTTCACTACGGGAGTATTTCCTGACGTTTTCAAGCAAGCTATTGTAACACCTATTTTCAAAGCTGGTAACAAAATGCAACCTTCTAATTATAGGCCCATTTCGTTGCTGCCTGTTTTATCTAAAATTATAGAAAAAATAGCGAACCAAAGATTGATGTCCTACCTTGAAAAAAACAGTTTGCTTGCTGTGAACCAGTATGGCTTCCGTAGTGGAAAATCCACAGATGACGCGGTGTTACAGCTAACTACCCTCATTTCATCGTACATGGATAAAAGAAAAAAATGTGTGGGTATTTTTTTAGACCTTCAGAAAGCATTTGATACTGTGGCCATCCCAATTTTATTAGCACGACTAGACAATATAGGGGTACGTGGAATTGCTCACAGTTGGTTTTCTGACTACCTCACAAATCGAAATCAAAAAGTAAAAATAGACAATAAATTAAGTAATAATGCTGCTTGTACATATGGTGTTCCGCAAGGTTCTACACTTGGACCTACTCTATTTTTAGTATATATTAACGAGCTTTGCACACTTAAATCAATAGATGCTGACATACTGATGTTTTGTGACGACACAGTTCTATTGTACAATGACAAAAGTTGGGAAAAAGTGTATGAAAAAGCAGAGATTGGTCTCTCAAAGACAATTGCATGGCTTGATAGTAACCTGTTATCTCTTAATACATCGAAGACAAAATACTTGTCGTTTAGTAAGACTAAAGCCTCAAGACCATCTCCCTCATTGACCATTAAGGCTCACTCTCACCCATGTAATACAGGGCCTCCCCCTAGTTCTTGTAACTGCAACACATTGTCTGATGTTGCCACAATTAGATATCTGGGAGTTATAGTAGATAACCATCTAAAATGGGGAGCTCACATACAAACTGTGTCCAAACGCACAAGAAAGCTAATACACGTTTTTAAAACTCTCAAATACGTGGCTGATAGCAAACTCCTTCTACAAACTTATAAAGCCTTAGCAGAGTGTGCCATAAGCTACTGTATAACTTCATGGGGCGGCGCTGGCAAAACCAATATGAAGGTAGTTGAGAGAG
Organism: Macaria liturata; assembly: GCA_964023185.1. Taxonomy (NCBI): domain Eukaryota; kingdom Metazoa; phylum Arthropoda; class Insecta; order Lepidoptera; family Geometridae; genus Macaria; species Macaria liturata. Next base: position 2,207,676 of record OZ026820.1, on the reverse strand, counting down.
CCCAAAGAGCACTGCTTAAAGTAACGTTTAACTTACCTTTTATGTACCCAACTGACAAACTATATAAACTGTGCAATGTACTTACCGTACGTAAACTTTTTATGAGTCAATGTTTGCGTAAATATCATAGAGAAATAGTACCTTACCTCCCACAGAATAACAAACGTATTAATAGATGCCCAGTCCCTGAATATCATAGTGAAGTTGCCTGGCGACACTACTCCCACCTTGCGCCTATACTGTACAATAAACTGAATGAATTCCAAGATACAAAGAAATTAACTGTACATAAGTTGAAAAATATCATGCATAAATGGCTAGCCACGTTAAATTATGATGCAATAGAGAATATACTAGAAAAACAAATTAAGTAAAAAAGACAATTATCAACAACACCTTAAGTCACACTTACAAACACACCAGTATACGCAATCTCAAAAGACACATAAACACGTAGCACACACACACCCATACGCACACGCGAACGCACACATATGCACATACAAACACACACACACACACACACAAACATCCAGAACTAATCGCCCTCCACGCATAACATCATTGTAAATATATTAATAGCTGTTCATATTAATTCAATTTAGGATACAAATAGATTAAGTAATATCATATTATGCATAAGCAATAACTAGACATAGACTACTTTGTAATCACTTAACATACTACATTATTTTAAGTTGTTAATATAAAACTAAGTTGTAAACTAGAACCCCCGGAAGAACCTGCCTCTCTACGACACAGTTTTTTACTAATGTAAGAGGCAGAGCTATTTGTAAAGTGTAACATATTGTTTTGTTTACAATAAATTTATCTTATCTTATCTTATCTTATCTTATCCTTTACAATACACGTCCAATTTATCAGAAAACACATGAGAAACTCACAAAAATAACCATATACCAATAAGTATTGGATTATATCTATTTTAAACATTGTTTTCTCTCGTAATCAATTTTGGATTAAATTTGCGTAATAACTGCATATATGTATAATCGCAATAAAAATAAACGACTTAGAAAGAAGAATAAATAAACAAAGAAGAATAAAGACTAATTCGTTATCAACCGCGCTCTAATGTCAAGGAGTATAACGCCTCAATGTACATTGAATATAGGTAATGTATGCCACTCAATTGAATAATTGTTTATTTGCTATAAAGCAGTAACACTCTTAAAGTCATTGTACGTAATCGCGTTACGCCACTAGACTAACTCTTTATCAATCGTGCTTTATTCAACGCCCAATATATACATTTATTGTATGTTGGTATTGTATTCCACTAAACTGAACATTTGCTAATTTGCTATGAAGCAGTACACTTTTAAAGTCATTGTACATAATCACGTTATGCCACTAGACTAGTTTGTTATCAACCGTGCTCAAATAAATATGATTCACAAACAAAATAACCGTTATAGGTTAGAAAATCTCTAGGTTTTTTTTACATTGAATTATCTGTAGAACAATGTATGTAAGAAAATGGTAGTAAATAAATTCATATTTTGTTGTATTGTATTTGTTACAAAAACAACAAATATGTCGGTACATTGAAAAAAGATCGTTACAGAAACATTGCTAGAAAAGTCATGTTTCCGATCTACATGACAAAAATGTGGGTGTTTCAAAAAAAGATCGTTATATCATTTGTTGAAAAAAAACTATATTTACTATCTATTCGGTATAGTTTTATAAAATAAATAAGATTATACCAAGAAAATTAAAATCGATGATGAATAAATGCAGTAAGATTGCTTTGATAAGTTAGTAGTTGCACTAACCTTTATCCTTTGAGGTGGTTGATGAATTGCTTAGTTTTTGTAGCAAACGTCGAATTTTCGACGTTATTTTAAAATTCCGATGCTCCTTTTCCTAATTTACCACTTAAACACTTGAAATAAACACTTTTTTCCACAAAAAATTCAAATAGTAAAATTCAACGAAATTTATGATGTTGCGACGCCCGCACACAAGAAATGAATGAGGTTTGACAGGAGGACGGCGCTACAGGCGCGACATTGACAGTGACATTTGTTCAAAAGTTTTTTTTTGTGTTTTTATTTTCACAGCTATAAAAAGTGTAACGCCTAGTACGTACAGAAGTAAGACTACATAGTTAATAAATAAATCTCGAGCATGTAACGTCGTCGCAGTATAATATACATTTAACCATCCAACTTTTTTCCAAAGTACTTTATCAAAAACGTATTGATATATTTTATTTTTGTTTATATTATGATTTGAGTAAAATATAATTATTAAAAATGTTAAAACATAAAATCCAGTCCAGTAAATAATAACCATTATACTCTTTCCAGAAGTAAGACCAACAGGCAAACCTCTCGAGACTTATAGGTGCGCCGGCGCACGGTAGCCGGTTCTATTAGATTACCTTCTCGATTATAGTAATCGAATGGGACCGAACTCGGCTATTTTCTTCGTTACATTAAATCAGTATCGATTTCATTAAATCGCCACGGATTTATTAAACCACCGGATGGGTTTTTGTTGTGCACCATTTTTATTATGGCTTACAAACTAGAAAGGTAATTACTACTTGTCGGGTAAAGAGTAGTGTTTACAGATGGATTTTATTTGAAAAACACTCCTCCTCCTCCTTGCGTCGTAGTCCTCATTACTGAGGGTCATGAATCCCCCCAAGGAATTTTAGTTTTTCCTTAATGATGTTCTTCCATCTGCGTCTGTCCTTAGCGACGTGAAGAGCATCATACAGCATGGTGTACAGCGTTGAGCGTATTGAAAAACACTAAAACTTGACATAAATGACAGTTACTTGTATCAATAGAATAAATAGCTTATATTTACTTCTAAACTGTTAGGCCATGTTTTTTTATCACCAGAACTAAATCTGTCTCGTAGAATGCAGATTTTCCTTGAAAATTACTTTTTATTACATGAATAGTCGTAGTTATCATGTATTTGTTTTATATTTTGTAGTAAAACAATTTAGTTACCAATTGTCTTATCAGTATAATCAAACATCACCGTCGATCACAAAGTTGCATGGGCTTAGTTAGCTTTTATTAACTTTAGTTTAGTTTTTAGGCTACAAGATGGTTGAACACTAGTTTAGTTTAACATAAATTCTTATCTTAATGTACAATTACAAGTGTATATCATAAAATCCTAGTAGTACATTGCAATCAAATGGTGTATATCTTTAAGTATGTATACTCATAAAATAATTTATATAAAGATTTTTTTGTTTTGGTTGAACACTAGACCATGATAAAAAAAACAATTAATATTTTCCTACATACATAAAATGAATAACCCTTCTGAAAACGTATTACCTACTCTTTGCCCGCGTAGGTGGTTACAATATTTTACGAAGTGCGCTCCACTTTATAACGACTGGATTGATTGATTGTATATTTCATCGGAGCTAGTTATGTGTCTGTTATGAGCTGTCTTTATTAACTTTTCTATGTTTTATTTTGGTGCTGCTATTTAATTATTGTTTGTATCGGGGATAATAAATACGTGGCGGAACGCGACGGTTAATTAAGGCTTCAGTTTTGGTTTCGAAAGAGTCTGACATTGTGATTTCAAGGTTTGGTTGGTAAATTTCAATCAACAGACTTGAGTTTTTTATTACAATTACTTCATAAATCTGGCTAGACTTTGACTTCTTTAAATATATACATCTATCAATCTATACATTATGATGATGATGATGATGCATTCCAAGCCGATTTCGGCTACGGCGAACGTATTTCCTACGGGTAAGTTACTGATGCGTCCTTACATTACTAATATACCCTATTTTAGCGGTGAATGTTCTAGAACAGTTGCTACATGTGAGGATGCCATTTACATAGTTATAGGTAATGTTCGAAGGTAATGTTCTATACATTATAATAAAGCTGAAGAGGCTCAAAATCTGAACATAGAAGATAATAGAAAAAAAAAAGTTTTGGTATATCCATAACAGAAATACGTAAAAGAAGTTTTCAGGTTTTTGGCTGTTTGTCTGTTTATTTAAACACTCATAACGCTAAAACAGCTGAACGGTGCTTCACCTTTGTTTTGGAATGTTTTGTTTTGTTTGGTTTGGAAGTTAGTATAAGGTCTTAAAAGTGTCATAGGCTAATTTTTATCTCAAAATAATGCGAGCAAAGCCGCGGGCGTCCACTAGTATCTTATAAAATAACTTGCATAATATATACTTATATTTTTTAAATCTTTATCACTACTTATTTTTTAAAAATTCTAACCTACTACCTAACCTTATAACCTAATTTTAATATCAAACCAAAATTCTTTAACTCCCCAATAATTATTCTCAAAAACTTACCACTCGTAAACCCTTCTCATAACTCAATGCCAAACCTTCTTTCTTCCACAATGAATGAGTCAGAGAAAGCCGTATAAGAAAAGCAGTCGCAAATAAAATTAAGTATAAAATAAAACAATAACGCAATCATTAGGTCCCCCTGACCTTGCGATCGTATAAACCGTTAGCAGGTTGTTTTTTGGTCTTTTTGCAAAAATAAAGGCTCTGCTATTCCTTAGACGCGAGACCGCAAAGGGATCGAGTGATATAAGGCAATAAAGGACCTTCTTCAAGTGATGATGCGTTCTTAAGAAGGTTTTTTTTTTAGTATGTTTGGTGTTATTATAATTTTTTACTAGTAATTTGACCGTTCTATCGTTTTTTGGCTAATCTGTCAGCATTCTGGAATAATATTATAATTGTCACTTGTATTACACCTCTAAGTATTCACTAAGTTTTTAAGATATTTGAGAGGTAAGTGAAGCGGCTAGGTAACCTACTTGATTGTAGGCTTAATATTCTAACTCCCTATATTGTTCTGTTGACACGGTAACACGTGTATAAAAATAAAGCATCAGCATTAACAACACCCCCACATACTACGCTTGTCTGTATAAATCTATATAATTTAAGTTACATAATAAACGTTTTTTTCCATTAAAATGAAATATTCTTCTCCTTATCGAATGAGCGTGGCCAACTCTGGAGTAGGTTTATCAAGCCCCTTAAGGCCTCTGACATGGTTTAACGACTGCCATACAGACAGTCTGGCTTAGAATTTACCAAAAAAGAAAATGAAATTTAAACAACATATTGATAAAATCAAAACTTTTTCAGATATTAAAAGTAAACAGTCGTGAAGTCTCCTCTAGTCGCGTCCGGACGCTATGGTGAAGACAGTTTTGACTGTAAATAAGTGTTGTATTGTATTCAATATGCCGCTACTGGGGCGGCGTTCTACAAAAGAATTTGGAATCTTTATTGTGGGATTGCGTCTGGTCTGGCTTTGCTTTCTGTTTCTTTTTGGTGCTTAGAACGGGACAAAGGTGACACGTAGAAAGCTGAAATATTATATAGGTTTTGTAAGCATTTCTACACGTTTTTGAACAAACTTGCGGCCTGTAAAAAAAGTACTCGGTGTATTCTAGAGAAAGAAGTCATGATGTGTTATATAGAGACTTATATACATAACAGATAAGTTTAGTTATATGTTGTTTTGGTTGATTTTCTATTTTTACAATCAAAGTTACTCTTAAACGAATTTGCTTACTTTAATTATTTATTTATGCATATTGATTTTGATTATATGAATTCGAAATGATGAGGAGACAACGAAAAATTTTCATGTGTCTTTTTCTTGGAAAATACCTCGTATATATTACTATTTTGTACTTATCTATGATATTTTGTTCCAAAATATAACAATAATAAAATATAGTATGTAATCAGGTATCTTATAAGCGTTATTACATCCACGTCAAAAATAAGTGGTTACCTATATACACCTCCAAACATAATAATACCCAATATATTTAATAGCTCGTGATACAATTATTAAAATAATGAACAGCTTCTGTGGTAGACACACACCTCTCTTATGTTGTAGCGTATCGTAATTGAATCTAGGGTCTGACTTGTTACTTCACTGGCGAGGATAAAAACTAATAGCCTATTTGGTCGGATATCTGAACGAGACTGGCACGTATTATGATAGTACTGTACAATTTTAATATTTATTAGTGGGTGCTCGCGGCTTCATTCGCATTATTTCGGAATATAAAATAATCTATGACACTCTTAAGACCTCATACTACCTACATGCCAAAACCATGATGATACGTTTTTGCGTGATGAGCGTTTAAAAACAGATAACAGAGACACAGATAAACAGACAAAATGAAGAAAAAAATGGATTATGTGCTTACTGTATGTCAAATTGAACACGCTAAATGTTTTTTTTTTATATAAAAAGTTTTTCAGTAGTTAAAGGATCCTATGTAACTTCTTCTTCTTATCGAATGAGAGTGGCCAACTCTGGTGTCGAGAGTTTATCAGGCCGGCCTAAGGGCCTCTGATATGGCTTATGTAACTGAGGTCACCTTCTTCTATCTTAATACCAGAAACCACGATAAATAATCAGTTGCTTCATTTACGGTGTTAATGAGGAATGAAAATAAACAAAGAAACCCACAATATCATATACGATGATGAGAAGTCAGATTCAGAGAATCTTCGCATATTCCTATCATCTTCCGTCATAATTTTGACTTGTTAAAACTATTATCGAATTCTTACTGAATTAGGCACCCTTGTTGACTAATTTCATACCTAATGATCTCAAAATCCATCGCAGTCTGAACCGACCCGACATCAAAGGTCGGTGATTTACCCTTCCAACAGCCACTTTTCTATTTTTTTACCCCCGGGGACTTGTGTTTAGAGATCATAGATAAAATATACTCAGAGACACCTAAGAAAATATGTGGATTAGGACCAAGCATAGATAGTTATCGGACGACTGATACTCTAATACTTTACATACTAATGAATACTAAAATAATAATACTTTAGCAACTTACTGGCTCTCAACTCATCATTTTTTTTGTATGCGCGCCTTATTACATTCATCGCAATTGTTCTCCGTGTACGTAAATCGCACCTTCAATTAGTACCTAACCCAAAACCTAATCAGATCTAAACCTAGTCATGATGGGCAAATCATTATGTATGTTCTGATGACTGGGCATGTCGAACCAAAACAATAAAATTAGTAAATTTTGATAAAAAAACTCGATCAAATTGACTTTTTTATAGTTTAGTCAAGCAAATTTATTTGGCATATGTTTGTGGTACTTATCGATATTGTAAAACATCTAAGAGTATTGAAGTCTACGTCAGGGATTAATGTCCTCGGACTAGTGTTATGTATGTATTTATCCCGTCATCTTCCTGGCGACACGGAGACGGGACCCCGGGCGATAACATTAGTCTAATGACCACAACATTACTGGAGATTAGGGAACGAGAGATGGATAACTTTAGGGAAAATAGTGTCCTTTTATTCCTTATGAGTAACTGGCTTCTCTGCATTGCTAATAATGATAGGAAGACACGTAATTAAGACGAAAGATCAAATTACATTTATGACCTTTTTTACTCTGCATTCATATCTACTAATCACATCAGTTACTGATTCATTTGAAAGGATGATAATAATATAATAATCTCTTTATTTCAGATACAAGATCCATAAAAGTACATTTACATGAAACATTAAAACTAATTTTAATAAGTAACTTATATTTAAAATTTCATATTTGTTTTAATTTCAACAACATATTACTTAGATTAATGTTTTCACCCAGTGTCTTTGTTACTACCACGAACTCTATTTAAAACAGAAAAGAGAAAAAGAGAAAATATAATAGTTGATATGTAAATAATCACTTGAAACAAAATATAAAGACGTTTGTGTGTAAAAATGGCCAATTTCTTGCTTTTACATTGCATGCTAGTAGTTTTTATTATTTAAATTTTATGTACTTACCTAAAATGATTTATTATTGCTAATTTTGTCACATAGACTTTGCGACAGAAACGTTACTTTACATTTTGCTATATCGATGTACTGAGTTGCAAATCTGTCCATTCCTTACTCCGTACCATTAACTCACCAGCCATATACACTCGTTTATTAGAGATAATAAACTTAACGAGTTTTTTCAAGACTTTATTGGCCAAATTGGGAGCATAAAAACTGCTATGTTCAATTGGTGGATCTAACTGAGGACGTAGGTGGGGTTTCGGTGCAATTATGTTGCTTGCAGCTGGTTTGTAATGTACCTGTTCTAACAAAACAGCAGATTAATTTGTGTGAAGTCTATACAAAATTCTCAATTAGAGCTTAATCAAAGCAGTACACCTACTGCTTTAAAGTATATAAGACTATACACCTGCTGGCTATATATTTGATACGTAGCTTACTAAACAACGCGTTGATCCCCATTTTGAAATCCCAAAACATCTTAGAATATGTGACTGCTTTTGACTAAATAAATGCCCCAATTGTTATCACATTAGCAAGCAAACCGTACATTAGTAAAATCACGCACAACCTATGTAGTATGTAGGTTTCTATATACCCCGTGATAGATTAAACAGTATTTTAATATTCTTCGTAACTATGCCTGTTATACCTATCTACTTACTAAAAAAAACACAATAAAAAGCAGCACCCATCTACTACGATCACGACCAGAATCTTACAACCGTTAAAGATTGAAAAATAAAATAAAATATAGAATCCTACTGTTACTTTTTATCACCACGTGCCTTTTCAACTCTTTGTGATAGAGCCTTCGCGGTCGATTAAAAATCAATAATGTTCACAAAAAGATCGAGTTTTCGATCACAGTGGTGTATTGATCATCGATCTTTTGTCGGACGGAATCGATTCCGATCGCATTGCGAATGGCTAGTGGCGAGTGTGTTCTGGGTTATTTGCATACTTGTAAGAGATTTTAATGGCGTGAGCCATTTAGCGAGGCAAGTTTAAGAATGCGAGCTTGTAATAATAATAGGGCTCAAATAATAGGGTTAAACAAAAATAATTCACATACCTATTTTACACAGACTCATTCGAGACATGACTTAAAGGGGCGGTTAACACAGTTACCTAAGTAGAAAATACAATATTAAAAAAATATTACAACCATTCCAATAGTAAGTCACAACTTGGAATTATGGAACGAAGCGCCCGTAGCTCAGGTAGCGTAGGAAATTGCATGCGATTACTAATGTTAAGCAAAGGTCAACGCGTTTATTCCTTGGATGGGTGACCGACAAGTGGAATTCCATTTTGTGTGCTTCCGTGGGTGATACGTTAAATTGTAGGTCCCGGTCTAGTACGACAGTCGTTATGCCATGTCATAGGCCCATAGGGCGACTTTATAAACTCTCAAATCAGAGTTGGCCTCTCTCACTCTACAAGAAGAACTAGGAAATTCCTTACTGTAACCCTGTATATACGAAATAAGTTTGTTTGTTGTGGGGTCAAATGGTAGCCCACTGGGCGAGCTTGATTGGAATCGATATGAATGTGCACGATGGAAATCGATTTTCTAAAGAGTTTCTATTTTTAACTCGATCTTTATTATAATAGTACGTTTTAATGAACACCTTTACAGTTTGTTGTAATAAGTTATTACGTTTTAGGGTTCAGTGTTTACTTCAATGATGCATAGTCAATATCTCTTGGTTAAGTGTCTTTTTTTAAAACTAATACTGGTTGTGTCTCTGTCTCAGTGATGTTTTTATTTGTCAACGCCTAAATGTACTATATAATACCTACAATCCGTATCTAGTAAATTTTAAAATCATAGAAAATCCTCGTTTTTTATTTATTTACATTCAAGTAAGATACTAATTCTCGCGTCGAGAGTTGTCAAAACACCCTTAGGGTCTTTTTGATTATGTAAATAATTTCTAATCCCCAGGTGGTTTATGGGGGAACCTAATCTAGGTATGCTTTCTCACTAACTACTTAAGCGCTTGCTTGCCCAAGAGAGGTCCGCGCGCAACGCGCCTTTGCCCCTGGCCCCAGCGCGTGCCTATCTAAAATGTCCCACGAAAAAAACGTGAACGCCCTACTTTGCCTAATTCTAAATTCTCGATTTGTTAAGCCAGCGGTTAACATTATTTTCTTTTCTCCTACTTGTTTAATTTTATTTACTATCTATTTACATTGTTTTGGAGACGGTGACCCTTAGAATATTGTAATAAGCTAGGCCCACTCAAGAATTGGTGCCGGTATACGAGTATTAATTAACGTGTATGAATAATTAACGAGCAGGCTCCTACCAGTGTTTCAAAGCAAGTTCGAACAAAGCATGAATTATCGTCTGTGCCTTATCGTCTATCTGTGCCACAGACTTAATGTCTAATAGGCACCTAAAAAGGTAGCCAACACTTAGTACACAATAGAAAATAGTACATACGTAGTTTAAAACAGTCTTGAGCAAAATTAATTGTAATTAACAATTGATCAATAATTGTAGTTGTAAAAACTAGTAGTAGAAGTAGTTTCAAATTACAATTGTTAATTCCAATAAAATTTTCCCCAACACTGGTTTAAAATAATAAACTACCTAAATATATGCTTTGTCAGGCCCCATTTTGTTTATGGCAGTGCTTCTTCTTTTGAAAAGATTAGCAGGGCAAGCACGGCACGAAGACTATTAGTCTTTCCACCATTTTATATACCTGTCACCATACAAAAAGTAGATAAAATGGTGGAAAGACTATTAGTCCTAGTGCCGTGCTTGCCCTGCTGGTGGATAAGGATCAGTCCCAGCTCAAAGCTGCTGAGTGGCAGGAAGTGGCACAGGACATAAATGGCGTCTTTTGGTGTAGGAGGCCAAGATCGTTGAGGCAACATACTTAGTTAGATTTAATTATTAAGTACCTATTTCTTGCTTATAACGTAACCTCGTTCACAGAAAGTAAACCTACCGACGATGATTTAATAAATATTCATCCAATGTTGTTACTGTGCTCCTGATAACAGATCGGTTGGATGGATAATTAGGAGTATCTCTCTCTACGAATCGTATTTCCTCATAACTGAGGGTCGTGACTCCCCCGCAGAATTAATTCGTTAGGGGAGTTCTCTTGGGCAGATACATCGTGGTGGGCGCCCAGGTCCTTTCACGGAAGATACATGTCCTCGGATATTGTGGTCCTCAAACATGTCGGTTTCCTTACGATGTTTTCCTTCACCGCTAAGCGAGTGAAAATTCACACATAACTTGAAAATATAAGACATTGGTGTAGGGCCGGATTCGAACCAGGCCATGGTGCGTCTGGAAGAAAAGCAGGCACTGGTACCGCTGAGCCACACTCGCTTATATTTATATAGTTAGGAGTATAAGGGTTCAAAAGTCGTTGATCTGTGCGCTATCGGGATCTCTAGTTATGATGTCACGTGCGTTTGACTAATGTTTAGACCGAACAGACCAGGTGGTAGAGATAGGGACTTAAGAATATGCGTAGGTACTACGTAATAATTATAAACCTACTTTAAAAAAGTGAATTTGCTATGGATTTTGAGATTGATCTTTCAATATAGATTTTTCTAGCAAGTGCAGATTTTGAGTCTCAAGCAAGCGAAAGATTTTACAAATTGTAGGTATCACGTTGTTTTTTGTTAAGTACTTGATAGTCTAAGTACCTATCCTACCTACCTACCTACCTACATGTTCATTTTTGTTATAATTTTAGCGGAAGATCTTATCTAATGTGAATATTTATATAAACATGTATTATAAAACATATATTATAAAAAATATAAGTAACAATTTTATTTTTGTATTAGATATTTTTTTAACTAGAATGTCATGCACCTACTTAAGTTAACACTAGTTTGTAATTTTAAATGCCTGTATAGACAGGCTTATGCCGTGTTAGATAATCACAAAATCTAAATATATAAAACTCAAATGTGACTGACTGACTGATTGACTGACTGACTGATATATTGATCTATCAACGCACAGCCCAAACCACTGGACGGATCGGGCTGAAATTTGGCATGCAGGTAGATGTTATGACGTAGGCATCCGCTAGGAATGGATTTTTGGAAACGCCACTTTTGAAGGGGTAAAATAGGGGATGCAAGTTATACTAATTAATGAGAGCGAAGCCGCGAGCACCCTCTAGTATATTATATTCTTCACATAGTCTAAGACTTTCTCCTACCAAAATATATGCCGCAAACTTGCGCTCTGGGTCTATTTAATATTAATACACGTAGGCGCTCTTTAAACTGACAAAAATGTTTCGGTTATTGTTTGGCTTTATATCTTCTTCACTTGATACCCACAAAGCTTCATTACATCAACTTCCAAATTAATTTATTTCCAGCATCGTGTGAGCCTTTGAATTAAATTTATCAATAAAATAAAAAATGATTTGACAATTTATATTATAACCATGGATACTATTCTATTCGTAAATGCTTACGCGTTGGAGTCTTTTGTTAGTCGTTGCATTATCGGAATGAAATAAAAAGTGACATGAATTGGTGAACAGCGCCATCTTTAGAAATACCTTTAAACAACATCACGCGCACCTTTTGGTTAAGCTGTTCAAGTTTATTTTACTAAAAGCGACATCTATAACAAAATAGCGTAACTACGTCAAGTTTCACTATGCTCAAACAGTAACTTTTAACCTGGTGTTGATGGTCTATTATGTAGTTTATACAAACTTTTGTAGGTGTCGCTTTCACCCATTCAAACTTTTTGGATAGTGAAATAAATAAAACATAGAAAAACTTCACTAGACACAAAATACGCATGTAGTTTCTTTTTTATTACTACATAAGTGTTTTCTTATATTCTTAGCAACAGTTATGTTTATCTTATATCGAATAAAACTTTCGTTACCTACTTAATTTTTTATATTGTTTATTTGTGCACACTCATAATAATTCACTGTTGCAATCGCGAAAATAAAATAGAATCATATTATAAACAATTTTGTTTAAAAATTTTGGTAGCATGCGTAGTCATGTTTGAATAGAAAAATAATTAAGTAATACCTGAGCTTATGTTAACACATTCTGGTTTTTTGTACTTAGGTGAAACTAAGGTGTAAAAATATATAACTACCGTCTATAAAGTAGCTAGATAATAATTTAAAACGATTTTTCCTTCCAAGAAGTGTATAGGAAATGACGTTCATATGAAATAATTACTAGTGGTTTAATCGCCAGCTGTTACGCGAGTTAGTATAATAAGTAGGCACCTACCTTACACATTTATTATGCTTTATAATAGTATATTAAATACCTAATAGTTAGTACAATGCAATATTAAACAACCTTACGTATAAAGGAAGGTTTCTACCTATATTTGAGAGTGTGTGAATATTTTGCGTAGGATAAAAATGAACAAATGATACTTGAAAATAAATATTACTTATCTGTGTAAAAACTCTGAAAAGCCCTTGTCACTCTTTATAACATAAGTACCTACTTATACTCTAAATATGTGAACATTTTTTTTTCTTCAAGTAACGGTCGTCAAGATGAAGTTTCTAAAAAGCTTTGTGCAATAGCCCAATTATTAAACAAATCCACTTCACATGAATCAAATACGGTATCTATGCTGACGCCAATAAAAATCTATGTCAATAGCAAAATAAACATCAGTAAGAAGTTCAATAGCACCTTCCAATCTCAAGCTTTATTGAACAACATATCCACGCGACTTTGACCCTTACGCCTAAATTATATAGCCCCAAGTAGCATACCGGATTGACGGATGGCTCATCTTAAACTTAGTTCCGAGTGGTGAACAAGTCCGTTACTTCGACCCACATCTTGCAACGCACTTGCTGTACCAGTGCTCACTAAATAACCGCCGCGCACGAACGTTACCTAACAAAATGTTCTTCGAAAGTTTTCTCATAAATATAATAGTACTCCTACTATTAATATTCGCGCTCATCTTCGATTATGTCACCAAATTCTTCAGCTACTGGTACGTCCGGCATATACCGTACAAAACACCGGTTCCGTTTTTCGGCAGCGACTACCACAGGATGCTTGCGGTGAGATCTAACACCGAAGATGTCAATATCCTGTATTCCAAACACCCAACGGATAAATTCGTGGGACGCGTCAAAAGCAGAATACCAGATCTCATTGTTAGAGATCCAGACGTCATAAAGAGGATGCTGTCTACAGATTTCGCGAATTTCCATAGCAGAGGACTCGGTCTCGACAAATCTCAGGATGTTTGTTTACGAAACAATTTGTTTTACGCTGACGGTGAAAAGTGGACCTTGTTGCGTGAGGGATTAGATTCTATATTGAGCAGCATGGATTGTGAGTTCGAGAATGGTTTACAAGAATGTTTGTCGGGAACAAATGGAGATGCAAACGTACAACGGTTATTGTCTAAGGTATTGGACGTCGTTTTCAAAGATTTGCTTCTCGGCAATAACGTTGATGGCTCGCTTATAAAGGAGTTGAGGTTGTCGCTGCAGCAGCGCTCCTTTATTGACAGGATGAAGAGCTACTTGAAGAATATCTTCCCGTCTTTGTACATCTTATTTGGCTTAGTGACTCTGCCGGGACAGCCCACCACTGAAGCGAAAGCGGCGCTTAAATCTTCGAAATTAATGAACAATATCAAGAGCGTAAGTCACGCGATTCAAAAAGGAATAAACGATAAAAACAGAAACGCAAAGAGCGACGAAACCGATTTCGCATTTTCTACACTAGCTCTGTTTATAAATGAAGGTTACATACCGTGTTTGAATATACTGACCGCACTTCTGTATGAATTGGCCAAGAACACGCAAATGCAAGGCAAGGCGAGAAATTCAGTGTCAAAAGATAACAGGGAAGATTATTTAGACGTGTCATTGAAGGAAACTTTACGATTATATCCTGCATACTCGATTTTGTCTAGACGGTGTGTGAAAACTTACCAGTTTCCGGAGAGTAGTTTGCTTTTGGACAAAAAGATCACGTTGAATTTTCCGGTCGAGGCAATACATAGAGATGAGGAGCATTATAAGGATGCAGCTGCGTTTAATCCAGAAAGATTCCTGAACGATGAAGGAGCTACAAAGCATTGTTACGCTTATTTGCCATTCGGAGCTGGTCCAAGGAAATGTATTGGTAAGTTTTTCACATTATTAATACAGTTTTAGTAATACATGACGCAAATCTTTTAATATCATTTAGTAGGTACTAAGTCAGTATTAACAACGATTACTTTCTTTTCATTTTGTGAAAAAAAAACGATTAAGTAGTTCTTTAAATTACATTCACAACAAAATGTGATTACTTATGTCACTTATTTTAATTATTTAGCTGGAAAGCTATCAACTAGGATATACAATTAAGAAGTGTAGTTATGATAATAGTTGTTTACATGTACTCGTATGTAGCTTTATAATCGCACTTATCACATTCCACGGCAATACACGAGGAAGATGAATGTTTAAAATTAATTATATGTCATTAGTGGGTGCTCGCGGCTTCGCTCGCATTAAGAAGTAAAACTTGCATCCCCTATTTCACCCCTTTAAAAGTGGCATTTCCAAAAATCCTTTCTTAGCGGTTGCCAACGTCATAACATCTACCTTCATTCCAAATTTCAGCCCAATCCGTCCAGTGGTTTGGGCTGTGCGTTGATAGATCACTGTATCAGTCAGTCAGTCAATCAGTCAGTCAGTCACCTTTGAGTTTTATATATTTAGATATAGATAGATTTTGAGCAGTTGGTTTTATGTGACAGTTAATATTGTTTTGTCAAGATTTAATAAAAAGATCGCTCTTAGCGATAAAGTCGCTAATAAGACGCTTATTTTAATTTCTATGTTTTTGTATTGTTTATACGTGGTGTTTTAATAAAGTATTTAGGTATCTATCTATCTAATAAAATCGTATAGTAATTTTCATATCACCATTAATAATTAAATTCTCAAAGGTTTACTTATAATATTGCGTACTTAAAATAATTTCTTAGCAAATCTAAGTACACGTGTACATAATATTAGGTATATGCAAGCTTATTAAAATGCAGCCATAAATTTTTCGACACATCAATAAAAATGATAACAAATCTAAGGCAAATGACTACACAACTCATAGAAACCGCAAGATAAATGCATTCATACAAAAAACGTTCTAATCCATATCTCATTACTACCACAGGTAATAAAAACCGCAATTATGTATGTATATTTTCACCTCGGATATGAGAACAAGTAAAATTAAACGGAGCGCGCAGACCAATGAAGTATACAAGTTATGGGTTGCTTCGTCCAACATATTTCTAACGATACATGGTACATCAATAAACGTGTATGCTACGATCCTAAAGGATTGTAACCGAAAGGTTCAATTATTTCTTAATATTTTATTACTTTTTCGATGTCTCATTCATTTTTTCAATCATAAACAATCCCTTCACGTATGGTTAACGAAGGATTTGCGATGAGGCCTTTGAGTACCTAATAAAATACTTAAAATAAATAAAAATAAATATTCCGGGACATTGCACCCAGCGCCATCTAGCCCCACACTAAGCAAACGCTTGTGTCGTGGGAACTAGATAACGGATATAATACTTATATACTTTTCTTTTGTAAATACATACTTAATATAGGTACATACAAACGACCAGACTCAACACAAGTAATTACAAATTTTAATACGCATAACTACTTGTGTCATGCGGGAATCGAACCCGCAACCCCTAGATTAGAAGGCAGAGCCACTACCAGCTAAGCTAACAGAGCAGACAAGTATTTTTACGATTGCTATTTTTCTTCAAAATATATGTATGTCACAACTACTTAAATTCATATTTTTCTTACTCAACAGCTTATATGCAACATCCTTACTTGAAGTAGACTCGCACATTTTAATTATTAGTTTCCAATCATACTAATACAGAAACTGCCATTACCCAGCATCAATGATTACCATCCACAGTCTATAGTTTCTCAACCTCACGCATTTCTCTCGAAGGTGTGTACGTTGTCCCGTTTGAAGTAACTGCGTGGTTATAATAACAAGTGACCTACAAGTGGAGAAAGCTTGGACATACTAGCGGACTCATCTTGACTATGCTACAGACTATAATGTGCATAATTGTCCAAGAGCTTGTCACGACAATCGTTTTGATTCGTATTTCCTCATGAATGAGGGACGTGGCTCCCCCGCCTAGTTAATTCGTTAGTGTTCTCTATGCAGATGCATCGTAGTGGTCGCAATGTTCTAGTGACATGACAATTACGTGTCTACAGAGATTTAAGTGCTGGAAAGTTCTTCTCGTCTTTCCTTACATATACAGGAGAACCGATCGCAATAAATATATAATTATGTATTTATTTTATTAGAAATTGAAATAGGTGTACACTGATGGAACATGATTTGCCAGATAGTTGTTTGCTATCATTTAAGTCTAGGATAGATCATGCTAATTAAATAAAAATCAGTTCAATCTCGTTTTGCAGATCGCTAGATTGTAATATCCTATGTAAATATAATTATGTACGGTACTCGCACAACAAACGAGTATAAAAAAATGTGATATTCAGACAACAAAAACTAATTATCCAAATATCTGACTGAGTTGTTGCTAAAGACAATTAAGTTTTACAGGGTATATAACTCGTCCAAAATTCCGAGACTTCCGTTATCGTGTTACAGTTTTAAATTAATTCTTATTCAACTCATTTATCTCAAGGAACTTACACAACTTGATACCATAATCAGACACTTTCATCGCTATTTCTGTCTTTTAAAATATAACTGTAATTAAATAATGAATGTATTATATGATGCTGAAGTTGGAAGTGTAAAAAGTAAAACGGTGCTTATGTGTGACCAATCTAATTTTGAATGTAAACGCGTTGAAATCTTTTATAATGAAATAACTATATCTAGTTTTGTTAGCTGTGGTAAAACGTCATCTCACAATTTATGCCCGATAGCCATAATTAATGAAATCCTTTTGTAAAGTTTTTTTTTTATGAAATCAGCGGTTTGGAATGGAACAACTATTTGGACATATTTTCAAAAGTTTCATGCAAGTGAAGTAAAAGTGAAAATAATCAATTTTAAAAAGATTCAAGATTTCTGTAGCCGTGTTTGATTCCTGTACCGTGATTGTTTATGTTCTTACAACAAATAACTTCTTAAATAAATAACCGATCGATCAGAATACTTCACAGCGCCCACTTTCTCCACATTGCCAAAAGATAAAATACTTACGAAAGTTGCTTTATTCGAACACAATCGATGACCCTCGGCGTCAAATTCGACATTGTTACTGGCACAGTTACTTGGACACTTCAGTTATACTTGGACATGGATTTTTATGCTTGACGATATTTTCTTCACGCTTTTGGGCGCAAAAGTAGTTTTAATGTTAGACAATTTATTATATTTTTAATATTGACATTGTTTTATATTGAAAATAATGTATATTTCTTCTTCACTAGCTATTAAGACTATACGTTAGAAATAAACATACTTATTAAAAAAAAATTGAAGTGTCGTATTCTACGAGCAATAAAAGCAATACAATAATGTTATTTCTAGCAGCCCGGGTTAAAAAGTAGCCTGTATGCTAAACCACAATATAGTTCGGTTTCATGCCAAATTTCATTCAAATCGGTTCAGCCATTCGGTCATGAAGTTGTTATTAATGTAACTACATAGGTACAAACGCAAAAACTTTCGCCTCTATGATATAAATACGGTTTACTAATGAAATCTTGATAAAGCCACCTTAGGAAACTAAACAAAAACATTCCATGACAAACTATAGTGATATTGATAACTAATGTATCTGTATCTTTTTCTTTCAGGTGAGCTACTAGCCTTGAAAATACTGAAAACTGTTGCCAAGAATATACTGAAGAATTATGACGTAGAACCTTGCTCAAAAACACCGGACCGACTGACAATGGCTGATCACAACTTTGGTCGCGTTGTTGATAAGGAAATATGGTTGAAATTCAGCCCAAGGGAATAAAATAGTATTCTCCTCAAATATAATAAGAACGCTTGTAAGTTTTTCTCATGTTTTATGGTAATCATGATTAACTAAAATAAGTATTAGTTGAATTCTCCATTCTATTAGATCTTGATGGTGATGTTTCGTTTATGGTATGGCCAGATAAAATAAATAAATAAATATTCCGGGACATTCCACACAGCGCCATCTAGCCCCACACTAAGCAAACGCTTGTGTCGTGGGTACTAGATGTTACTTTATTTTTTTTGACATAATATTATGATAGAATTTTTGATAGAGTCTAATTTAAGAGGGTTATGTATTTAGCGCGCTCCTTTAGAATAAGAAGTACACTGTACGAAAAATAATATATTATTAAAATTTGTAGCAATATACAATGTTAAGAAGTTTCTTACAATAATGTTATAATTTATTTCCGTTAATTAATTATGTCATTTTTGTAGTAAAAGTACAAACTAAGGGATATCAGTATACGTCACTTCATCTTCTTATCAAAGGTTTTAAAAAATAATATATTAAAAAAAAACTGAAAAGAATAACTTGAAAATTACTGTGAAAAAAAAAATTGTACTAACATAAAAAATAATTATGCAAAAAATAATCCTTGGTTATGTTTTAATTGGTATTTCTTTCTATTACTTGAAATTATCAATAAATAAATATACTGATAAGAATAAGTATTAAATCATGACTGTTTTAGAAGTAAATAAAACATGTTTACATGGTTAAAATAAAGATTACCGTTTTTATTACTCCTATCTATGTTATGTTTTTATTTGGTTGTCTGAGAACACGAGGTAAGTTTATTTTTTAAAATTAAGTTAAGGTATATTTAAAAAAAAAATGGGATCACAATATTGTGTTTTATACACAAATACAGCTTAAACTATGCTTTGTCCAATACATAGTCTTATTACAAAATACGGTTTAAGTATTAGTCCAGAAATTTGAAAATACGCTGTCCGTTCTCATTGTTCCAATTTTCTTTTCTTCTGTCATAATAATCAAATGGTCAAAATGTTACCAATAAATAATCAATGTTCTAATTTGAAGTTGACATTTAAATTGTTTGTTTGTGATGTTTGAAGAACAAGAACGGACTGCATATTTTCAAAGTCCTATACTTTGACGATCAATCCTGGTCCTATACTTATGTTTAAACCGCGTTTTGTAATTTTGTTAAAATTATCATCGTATTTAAATTTTATACGCAAAAATGATTATAAGTTTATACGCAATACTTACTAACTAAGCTAAGAACTAATTACAAAATGGTCAAAGCATGGTTAAGTTAATTTTAAGTTCATATCAAGTAAAGTAGATGTTAGTTTAAAAAATCACAGTAAAATCAATCCAAGCAATTCCCAGCTAAGCTACTTAAATAAGTAAATCCTATTTGCATTTCAACTGTATAAATCACTCATCATTATCAACTCCCCTACAGTTCATTCGGTGTAATCCGGACATTCCGGCCAGACACCTAAATCATTGTCACCCCACTCCATTATCAACCAATGGGCAGGCGAAAATGTTTCTCTTTCAACTTTTTACAAGTGTATCCATGTATAACAATAAAAAAAACAATGCATATACAGTTAGACTATTGACGGTCTTGATGAAGATATTCAAATAGGTTAAGTATTTTATTTATTCTTTAGCCAGCGCCTACCAAATGGAAGCATGCTGACTAATCAACCTAATATTACAATTAATAAGTGAAAGCGTTTTTTGCTTGTTTCTTTGTCTTTCCTCAGATTCTTCTTTTACGCCACGACGGAACAACGGATCATCGCGATTTTCGGTAAGGTTATTACGTCTCGTGGGTGAAGGCTACTTTTATATAAAAAAACAGTCTAGGCATACCTTTAGTTTTTTTATATAAGTTAAATCAAAACTCTGCAAAGTTACCTTTGTGATTTATTGTAGCAAACATTTCAACTTCCTAAATAAACACAACTCCAGGTTTTGTCAAAGGCTCGTTTAATCAGGAGAGCTTATAAAATAAAGAGTAACTTTACCAAATTATTTACATTTATTTCCTTACTCTGAGAGATGGTGGGCGCGGGATGAGCAATTGAAGTGGCATAGTTATGGAATAAGTGATAAAAAATCAGCGTTATTTAACGTAAAAATAACATATAGGTAATGAATAAAAACTTGTAAATTTGTGGCACCTAGTTCAATAAAAAAAATCATCATGTTATTACTAAATTCTAAATTATATTCTAATTTAATACCGGGCGAGCTTGATGGGCACACTTGCACCGGGAACGATTAAGGGCGGGTTATTAAGTTAATTTGTCATTTTTATTTTTAATTGACATATAAATACATATATAATTTTATATTTATGTAATAATAAAATAAATTTAATACCTAATAACTATAATATAATAATATGTTTGAGATATTTTAACAAAATTTTATAAAAAATTGAAAAGTTTATAACAAAAAGATTTTATAAGGCGGATAAATGCATTACATCTATGCAGTTTATACTGCTATCCTAAGCATTCGTTATGAATTGTCTGTAATAAATCTGATACTTACAAATTTTGCGTATAATATTATCTTCTATCAGGTGAGTAGCTAGGTTTAAAAATGTTGTAATTTTTTGCTAAAAGAGAAACCAGTATTCTGTATATTTTTTTTATATTCTACCTGTAGTGAATCGCGTATGTCTTGTACCACTCTCCAATTATCTCTAAGCAAACAGGCAGCTCGTAAAAAGGCGTCGATCATAAAAATATTTGATTAGTCCCGTCTCCACACGACGCTTGCCTGCAACATTTATTACGGCAAGCCGGAGGTTGATTACAGAAACCCGAGAGCAACTGGTTGCCTAGTGATAAAGGAACCAGGTTTTAGAGAACAAAGATTTTAGCCACAATACAATAAGGCAATTTGAATACGAAACTGATGTTAATTCGTTAATAAATAAGAAAAAAATGGTGCTGTGGTTCTTAAAGGGAAAATTCATCTGAGAAAAACAAATTAAATAAATAAAATGATGTTAATTTTTTTGTTATGAACAGAAGTTCTAGTTTTTTTGCCTACTGTAATGATCCTTTAGCTTTAGAAACACAGTCCATTGCTTAATCGCCTTAAAAAAAACTAAAACAAAGCTCTGTCTACAGACTACTATGGGAATAAAAAACATAGTAAAATATAATTTGTTACGTTCCGTTTATTTTATATCTGTCCTTATAAATCAATACAATATGGTATCTTTAAAGAATCTGGGCAGTTATCTATACTAATATTATAAAGCTGAAGAGTTTGTTTGTTTATTTGTTTGTTTGTTTGTTTGAACGCCCTAATCTCAGGAACTACTGGTGCCAGACCATTTATCGAGGAAGGTTTTAGGCTATATAACATCACGCTGCAACTAATAGGAGCGAAGAAATAATGAAAAATCTGGAAAAAACGGGGAAAATTATTCATCTTTGAGGGCTTTCGTTGCGTGCGCTGCGAAAACGGTTCAAGTCGTGGGTAACAGCTACTTATAATTTATAAAGCTGAAGAGGTTGCCCAAAATAACTATTCCACGCGGACGAAGTGGCAGGCACAGCTAGTCAATGATATTATGGTGGCTCTATTAAATTTAATTTTAAAATAACTTATTTTTATTATGCTACGAATACGTAACATCATACAGTACAAAAACACAATAGAGGAATGGTCAATAGTAACAACTTTAAACAAACAGAAGCCAATACCAGAACAGCAAAAGGAGCAAATATCGTGAAAGTAGTTACAACTGTTAGCCATAATGTTGTTCCAGACACTTAACTCTATTGGCTGTGTAAGTTACGCTGTGTTTTTTCTTGCATGGAATCCCTTGGGGACCGCGCGAGTGCAAGCATTTATTATAGGAAATTATTATTCTATGGTCAATTGCCGGGTGCGGCTGAGCTTTTTTCGTAACATATTTTTAAGTACCACAGTTACACGTTTAAAATACTTTATGCGTTTATGCTGAAAATAGCTTACTTGCGGTCAGAAAATGTATTCTGATCTATTTTAAACATAGAAATGGTGGCCTGAAAGACACAAGGTTCCTTGGCTGAAGGTTGGTCATACTTAAAATGAACAAGTCAATCATTTATATAAACATCCATAATTTAGCTTTTTTTAATGAATATTAAATTTTTAGGAGAATAATATATTCAAGTCTGAATCTTATGACCCTGTATTAAAATAGCCTTATTGAACACTTACTTTGACATGGCATTGGTGTACTCGTATTGCTATAAGTAGTAGAATCTCAACGACAATTAATACATATTGACTAATACAATATGTGCTGTTAGAGACTTATTAGCGGAGCGATGTGCTAAAGAATAAAAAAAAAACAACAGAATTCGAAATTGATATATCCAGTATAGAAAGAACCAAAGCAAGTGTATTTCAGTAGTGCTATCTGTGTATGTATGTATGTATGTATGTATGTACATGTAAAAGGTATGGTTTTTTAACATTATAGATATATTACAATATTTTAGTCGAGGTTGACATTAATAATACAAACATAATAAAAAATTACCTAAACATACTACCTACATCCTCCAAAAAAAAAACTTGATAAATGTTTAGCAAATGCTATAGATAGAAGTCATTCAGCTACTTGATACCTACTAACATAAACCGGTTTCTTCTAGGCAAGCGCGCTAGATCGTAGATCATAACGTTGCTATCTCATGTAAAAAATATAGGTATATATAAAAATAATGTTAGAGCGGTTATATTTATTTAAATCCAAACTCTACACGGAAACCATAACACCACTTTAAACCCGCTATACCTAATAATACTACAGATTTTTTCACCTCCCACAAATAAATATAAATAACTGTAGTACATTCCCCAATTACGATTCAGTGAGCATAACGCTAGTACGGAGGTACATCACTGAGCAACGGTTACGGTCGGACATTAGCAGTTACGGACCCGATGCTCCAACTTACAACTAACTTTGGGATATTGCTTTTGAGGTACTGTTAGAGATGTAGCGGGAATTCACTGTTGCTTGGTAGGTAAATTTTTTTTAGGGGGGTTTTATAATTTTATCAATATCATAATTATGTCAGTCCCATTGTATATATTACCCATTGTATATACAAACCTGGCGGTTGATTAATCGCAAGAAGGACCTTCGCCGGATTTTGATCGCAGAGCGCGCGGGTGGAAACCACCGCGTCAGCGGTGCCGCGAGCGCGCGGCGCCCGCCCGCGGGTGCAGCGGGAGCCGCGAACAATCGCAACCGCTGCGGGAGTAAACCGCGTCGTGAAATGTGCTTGAGTTTTTTACATACATATCTGTATTCTACAAAGGCTGCGGTGCCGCCACCGCGGTGGGCGCGGGAAAAAACCGCTCCGTGAGTTCTTAGCGTTACACAGAAAAATAGAAACATGTTTTTATTTCCCCATTCAGCTTTCATTAACTTGAATCTTCTTCTAATCACACATACAAACGCAACTTCAGTTACCTTTCCAAGAAAATATTCGGTATACAATATATTAAGTTTCAAAACGCTTTCACTATAGCTCGACCATTAAATCAGTCGGGCTTTAAACAATTCTAATAGGTATTTAAAG
This sequence comes from Macaria liturata, assembly GCA_964023185.1. NCBI lineage: Eukaryota > Metazoa > Arthropoda > Insecta > Lepidoptera > Geometridae > Macaria > Macaria liturata. Next base: position 2,183,197 of record OZ026820.1, on the reverse strand, counting down.
GTATTGCAACGTTATCTATGGGCATTGTTTACCGTAGTTTATCTAAGCCTTTGATCTTTGCCGTATCCGCTTCCTAAACTGATAATACGTTGTGGTTTGGTTCGAAACCTCTTTGGGGTAGAGTTGGTAAATTAATAATACCTTAGTGGTAGTTTGAGAACATCTTTCGATACTATTAAACTGAGCTATGGAATGGTAAAAGCTGCATATTTTAATAACAGTTTTAACTCAATCCTTTTTGATCTGTGATCCATACAACTCTGAGCTCGCTTTGACATTCTGTAACCCTCGCGGTTTCTTCGCGTTAAGTGTACACCTTTATAATAAAATATTCAAACTTCTCAAAATAACAGATATAACTCGATTAAATACATATGCACTTAAAACTATAGTTACTGAACTACTAAAGAAATTCAATTACAATGAAATAGAGAACCTACTTATTACTTTAAGGTAAAATATTACACACACACACACACACTCTCTCTCACACACACACACACACACACACACACACACACACACATATGTATATATATATTGTAAATATGATATTGTATCATCAAAATTTTCTTAAAATTTATTTGTAAAATTAAAAAAATAACATCTAATTACTAAGTAGATAAAGATCAACAAATTATAGGTTTATTTTTGTAACACTACAAATGGGGAACATGTATATCTAAAATACAAGCTCCTGCTTAGTTTAGATATGCAGGTCTGCATAGAAAGCTTAATAATTAAGGAAAACTTATAGCTATAATGTAAGAATTAGTCATAGATTAAGCTAACACTGTAAAATATTTTAATTGTTTCAAATAAAAAGATTTTTATTTTATTTATTTTATTTTAACTCTGAGCTCGCTTTGACATTCTGTAACCCTCGCGGTTTCTTCCCGATGTTTTTCTTTACCGCTTATCGAAAGCAAATCCATACATAACCTAAAAACAGTTCCCTGGTAATGACTGAGATCCATTACGAAGCGTTTGATCATTTCTATGGTTTGAATATAACAGCCAAGTTTACCGCTGACTCCTACTGGCATCTTTAACTCAATATTCGAGGCAGTAATTTTTTAAACTGTCCCATTAAATATCCCAGTCTCACACCGTAATCAGTCTCGTCAGACGAGGGTCACCTGTCCCGTTGGATTAGAGAGACATGTCTGGCTAATTTCAAATCCAGGGTGATAGATGGCAGCACTGACGAGGTTTTTACGAGAGCATGCCTCAGCGAAAATGGGTAGATTGAGGATTTTTTCATCAGTGTAATGTAGTCTATTGTAAAGGGACTATACATAGGTCAATTTGTAAAACAAAAGCTAGTTAAATTATTTGAGTTGAGATTTTTAGACATGCTAGTATAAACATTTTAATCGGTAACGCTAAGTTGTAATAAAGGTTACTGAATTGAAATTATCATAATAATTATAACTGTATCTCTAAATAAATATCTTAGTATGAAAGAACTGATACTAATAATTGATGACTTCAAATACTAATTAAGTTAAGTAATTAACAAAAATTGCGAGTTATAAATAAAAATAATGAATTATCAAATGACTTATTTATTCAAAACATTTTGTAACAGCGCTTATGAAATAATTTATAGAAAACTAACAAAAACCCGTAACAAAAATACAAATAAACAACAATACTATCACAGCTCAGCTTTGGTTGGTTAATGCTTTCCATGGTGGAAGCCCCAATCCTTGTGGTCCTTGTGACCGCCCTTCTTGCCATGGTCGTGATGACCGTGATGGTGCTCCTCATGACCGTGATGACCCTTGTGTCCCTTGTGGTCCTCATCGTAATGGTGCTTGTCGTGATGACCCTTCTTGCCATGGTGATGCTCGTGGTGACCGTGCTCGTGATGACCTCCCTTCTTGTGATGTCCTCCCTTGTCTTCGTGATGACCGTGATGGTGACCGTGCTTGTGGTGCTTGCCTTCCTTGTGATGGTCGTCGTAGAAGTGGTGGTCCTTGTGGAAGTGGTCCTTGTGGTACTTCTTGTGGTATCCCTCGGTTTCTTCTCCCTTGTCATGGTGCTTGTGATGACCGTGCTTGCCGCCTTTGTGATGGTGTCCATGTTCGTGGTGTTTCCCGTGGTGGTCGTGCTCGTCCCAGTGCTTCTTGTGACCGCCGCCGTGTTCGTGGTGATGTCCCTCGTGGTGGTGCTTGCCGTGGTCGCCGTGCTCGCCCTTGTGGTGATGATGATGACCTTTGTGACCTTTGTGTCCCTTTTCGCCGTGTTCGTGATGATGATGGGCATGATGCTCCTTGCCACCGCCGGATTCATGATGAGAAGCTTTGCCGCTAGCGGCCGCTACGAGGTCCTTCTCATCCTCGCCGATCTCCCGAGCGTATACTGCCACAAGGCAAAGCAACCCGATTGCTAGCACCGCCCTCATGTTGCTGGCTGTGTGAGGTTGTTCTGTGCTGCTGACATGCTGTTATCGGTATTTATACTCCGATCAGCTGATAAAGTTTCAAAATTGTTTAGGAAACTTATCGCAACGTTTTCAGGGACAAGTTCGCGTCGCGCTGGGCTCGCCGGACCGTGACGTCGGTCAGACACGAGAAATTGGTTTTTATTGTGGATTTAATTAGTGTGAATATTAAATGTTCGGATTGCCAGACTTTATTCAGACGCTTTATGCTGTTATGTGACGTAACATCATTAACTGTATGAATTATTATATGGCGACTAAATTTATATTTTCAGAACCCAAGAATAATGCCCAAATGAATACATTACATTATGAGACATAAAACATCAATTTGAAAATCATATCAAACAAAAATCCGAATCCTCAACATTTTTACAATACCCATACATTCCAATAAACATTTTCTGGTCCCTTCCAACAATGGCTGCCCGAATAATGTACCGAAAGTATTTCACTAGCCGAATGCTGACAAAAGTTAGTATCTATAGTGATGCACTATATCCATACATATTCATATTGTGACTGGCTTCCGGGGGCAACGGTAAAAATATTTTTGCGTCCAGCATATTGTTGGGCGAGACGGTGTAGTGTAAAACAGTACACAAACACAAATTTACTTACTTTTTTAGATATAAGTTAGGCTGGTTATGCATGTTTGATAATGACGTATCAAAAGGAATTCAATGGCTTACGAGTAATGTGAGCGAGCACTAAAATAAATAGATATATTTGTATATGTTTTGAGAATCTAACCAAATTGAAGTTGTATTAATAAACGCAGAGTTAATAACGAGTATGTAGATTCTGATTAGTGGGATAGTTTGTATTGTAAAGGGTACTGATTTATTCTGTTCGCAATTTGACTTAAACCAAAGCCATCTTTTTTCTTCCTTTCATGGAAATTAAAAAAAAACTCTCATTATGCGAAACCCAAGATGCTGATACACCTTCCACCTGAACACTGCATGAAAAGAACAATCTGCATCGCGCTGTCGAAATTTAATCAAAACAACAATAAGGATTGTCCGCAGTCCGTCCCTTGCCACGGGCTTATTCCGAAAACACGTATATTTTATCCCAGCCTATAAAGCCTTAAAACTTTCAGTGTAAAATTGCTGTTTTTTTTTGCAAAATCAAATTATTTTGTTGAAAAATATATATTTTTTTTTTACCAAAACTGGTTTGCACTTGATCATAGTTTGCCTGATGGTAAGCAATAGCTATGGTCTTAGATGGATGGAAGTTATATTATATTACTATTAAAATTTTCTTCGTATCCGACTCGCAACACCTTGACGTTAAATCGGTTTTGAGTTATCATCATATTGAAATTTTTAGACATAAAAACAAAATTGATTGACTTAAAAAAATGGTACTTGTTTTAAAAGAAACAATAAGATTGTAGTTGGGATCGATTATTTTAAATTTTTGTATGGTTTTCTGAATGTATGTTGCAACCACACTACCTGAAAATTAAATGCAATAAGGCAGGTGCTCCACGTAAGCTAGAGTATTTTAGTACTTATATATTTTTTTAAATATTTCAATTCAGAATAAGGGTCCAGCTACAGCCTCCCTTCTATGCCGAGAATAGACCTACGAACAAAGCAAATATTTCCAACTTTCCTTCATTTTGTCTTGTCTTCCTAAACAGCAAGAAAAAGCGCTTTAATAAGACAAAATAATCTTCCTCTCTTATTCATATCTTTTGACGAGTTTTTAGAATGAAAAAAGTCTGTTTTCACATTCACATTTTATCAAAAAAAGATTATAGACATATGTACTTTCATACTTGTACGAAATTTATCCGGCAAAAACTGTTCGTGATATGATTGTAATAATATGAAAATTCACACTTTATACACTGATAAACAATAAACTTGAGACTTAAAAATTAAATCTTGTTCACGCTTATTTCAAATTTGGATACAAACTTTACAACAAAACCTACCAATTCATAATTCTTCTTCCTTCACCCATCAATCGTGTTCAAACCCCATAGAAAATAGTCCACTACACATTACAAAGGTACCCATTGTTAAACCCCAAATTGATCTCAAGGGTCAGTCTCTCTCCTTACAAATGTGTAACACCTTAATATATCAAGCTATTTATATTCCGAGTGTGGTCACCATGGTCACCAATTTATATGCCCTAGTGTGGTGACCAATAAGAACGGTTAAGGGGTGACGTATATTGAAACAATGATTAAATCTATATATTTCCGAAGTACATTTGTAAAATAAGAACACTTTTTTGAACCACGGGCAACCACTTGTAAAACAATGATACAAATTTATTTTTCCAGAATTAAGTTAGTCATGCTGTAGATGATTAAAAGTGCATAACCATTTTTCGAAATTCAAAGTCATAGTTATATGACAAAAAACCGAAGTACCTAACTAATAGATACTTATAGAATATATTCTAATTTATTCCTTATTCTTACTAAGTATGTACAGGTTTATTAGTTAATTGAACTTGTTCCTCAATCTTACATTAGTTGCATGCTATTATAATCCTATGAAAATAAAGCAATCGTAGATTTTATACACTTAGCCATTGTTTTTTACTTCCTTTTACTTAAAAAACCATCTAAAAAACTGAACTATCTCCTCCAATATATGCCTTTCCTGATCTCCCCATCCACTACTTCCAAGGAATCAATCCACTTGTCACCGTAACGATAGAAAATGGAGAGAATGGCCCTCCATTGTGGCAACATGGGTGGTGGAAATAATGATTCAGGACCGAATTGTGCTTGTGGGAGGATTAGAAACGTGTTGAGATTTTATTGTATATCATACAACGTAATAGAAATGAGTCGTAGATCAAATGGTAGAAGATAGTTATAGTTTACTGAAATTTCGGAATAAATAAAATAATCTTTACATGTAATAAAGCTGAAAAGGGTCGAAAACCTGAACATTAAAAAAGTTTGGAGATATTTCAAATTAATAACAAAACACGGTCCAACAATTTCTAGAAATTTGGTTTGTTTCTCTTTATCTGTGTCTCTGTTTATCTGATTATTTGAACGCTCATCACGCAAAAATGGCTGAACGGATCTTCACGACTGTATATAAGTAGTATGAGGTTGTAAACTGGTTTGTATCATCTGTAGTAGTATCTTTATCAATGCTTAGATAGGCACGATCAAGTTGTAAGATAAAATAATTTTCATCGTAAAATAAAATATTGTTACATACAAGTATGTACCTATATTGGACTATTTCAATCCCATCATCTAAAACTATATCATTAACCACGTGTTATTATTCCTTTCATACGACGACGTACTTTAATTTTAATCTTCGTCATTGCTATATCAACCAAAACCTAGAATTTGTGTGACACATTTATTTTATTGTCATTTTTGCCTGTCAGCTCGGCCTCGAAAAAAAGACAAATATCTCAATCCCACATAATCTGTTCTTACTAAGCCAAAAGCCCCGATTTATTCCCGAACTAAGCCAGTCTCTGACGTAGAAAATTCTAGTGCCTTCACTCAATAATATCAAGAGTAACACGTAACTCCCCCCTACCCCCTAGAAGTTAGAAGAGACGTGATACATTCCGATTCCTTCACGAATCCTACGAATGATTTATCAGGAATGAGAAAGGATGCAGGGTTGAATTTAGTATAGTGAAGGGGCAATGGTAAAATGCCTACTTGTGGAGTTTACTTTTTAAATTTATGCTCTGACTACGAGATTACCGTTTTAATACATTTGAAATAATAACATAAGCTATGTATCTAAGTATCTCATTTACTCGATCTCATACGCCCATTACATATGATTACAAAGTGTCAGGTGTCCCCCTAGAGCGTGTGGAGGAGATAAGGGATTTAGGAGTTACGATGGACATTGAGTTGAAGTTTAATAAGCATATAACAGAGGTGTGCGCTAAGGCTTATAAATCTTTAGGGTTTGTGATGCGTCAAGCTGCAAGATTCCAAGACCGAAATGCTATAATTATGCTTTTCTATGCTTTTGTTCGCAGTAAATTGGAGTATAACTCTATTATCTGGGACCCGCATGAGAAAAAGTATACTCTTATGGTGGAGCGTGTCCAGCGGAAATTTGCCAGATACCTGTATAAGAAGTTGTACGGATATTATCCCTTTTTGTATCCCTCTTTGTTTGTCTCGGGTATGGTGGGCATCGACACTTTAGTTTTAAGGCGTAAATGTGCACTATTACTCCATTTTTATCAGCTGTTGAACGGTCAGATACATAATCCCGATGCGCTGGCTCGCCTCGCCTTGCTGGCGCCGACTCGGCAGCGGCCGCCGCGCGAGTGTGGTGTGCGCCCGTTGTTCGCTGAGCTGCGCGCGCGCACATGTACCTCGCAGTATGCGCCGTCTGCTCAAGCCATTAGCTTGCTCAATGCAATGATTGCTCAGAACAGAGACATAGATGTGTTCTGTTCTAAATATAGGAAATTTCGTTGTGATTGTTGTAAATTTATAAGTAACATAGTGTATAATATGTTTTACCCAAATGCATTATTGTAGTAGGTAGTTGGCTTAATGTACGTGTTGGCTTAAGCTGTTAGTACATAAGTGAATGAAATAAATAAATAAATAAATTGCAGTAAGGGTAAATATTCTTAGCACAGCTAACTAGCATTTTTTCTAATCAATTAAGTTGAAATAATAAACATAGTTTGTTTTTGAACAACATTTTTATCAACAAAATGGCGTGGCAAGGGAGTTTGTTAGTGTTTCTCTAACACTTCTTCAATCTCAATAAATTAATTTAGGTACTTAAGATGCTTCGATTTTGGTATCTACTTTTGTACAGACTCAGAGGTTATTTATTGTAACGTAGCAATTATAAGTAAAATATCATTGAATTGAGTTTCATATGTTAGAATATGTTATAACTCCAATAACAACACCCCCAACACAAATATAAAATAAATTACTTAAATAAAATATATTTTCATTTATATATCGAACTTTTAGTGATACACAAAACATAAAACAAAAAAGAAATAAATATTTCAGGACATAGGTATCACGTACACAACTAATAAAATATGCCAAAACCCCCAAAACACTGCTAGCTTAAACCCCTTGATTCCGTCCGCCCCACTTCCCGAAGATAAGTTGTGACAAATCAAGGCCTCAACCCCCGACATATCTCTATTTACAATTCCGTCGAGTTGACGACTTTTTTCCTCGTTCTATTGAACTTTACTCCCGTATAATGGAATAGAAACTTCGTCTGCAAAGCGGATTTGTGACTGAAGCAGTTTTTTTGCGAGGAACCTAACGGAAGGTGACCAGCTGTTCAGAATCTGCTTTCGATAGGTGAATTATTTTTATATAGTAGGGTTTTAATTGTGTTTAGGCAGTTATTTTGTTTGAAGTATCAATTGACGATGTTTATTTAAGATGGTAATTTATTTTACTGGTATACAGTAAAGACTACAAGATTATGATTAAACAACAACTTCTGCTTGTGTAACTTAAAATTTTAATATTGCCACTTAACTCGCCGTTATATAAAATAAGCCCTTGTACTCTCAAAGTAGGAATCAAGTAGAAGGAATAATCAACATTTCCTGTTTTCTGAATGTATCTAAGTATTGTCAAAAAGTGGTAAACACAGATTGTCTTAGTAACAGAAAATTTGGATTGCGATAGATAAAGTAATTCGTAATTGCTTATTTGTAGTACTTGGTCGATTTAGTATTAACCAATTCTAACAAAGTCGCAGTCTCATTGTTTTAGTTGCTGAGAAAATTAAATTAAATTGTAGGTTCCTGCTGTTTGTCTAGTACGGCAGTCGTTAAGCCATGTCAGAGGTCCATAGGACTTAATAAATTCTTGACAGCAGCGTTGGCTACTCTCATTCGATAAGAAGAAGAAGTTGCTGAGATAATATAATTTTGCCTTATACAAGTAGATTTACTCCAAACTTACCAATCATACTTTCCACGGGACACTAAAACAAACTCCGGATCTGACAGCCACGTACACTATGTTAGAATTTTCATTCAAGTTTTCTTAAAAAAATTCGAGCACTCTGCTTTCAGACTTTGTTGCACGGTTCATGAAATGTTGAGTCCTCTTTTGAAACATTTTGGATCTAAGATAATGAATAAATAATCTACCATTGTTATACTCATTGCTTAACTCGTTAACAGCCGGCTCATATTATTTTAATGTAATAATGAATATGCTTTTTGTGCAAAAATATTTATGTAAACATAGGTACATATATACTCGTATTTTTTGTTCTCCACGCTAAAACTGCTGAACATTTTTGAATATTTGTATGATATGTTGAGTGGAGATAGGACAAACTTTGTTTGCAGTTTCAAGGCTACTGTTGATCCCAAATACAGCTAACAACACTGCAGGACGCTGCTAGTAAACTAAACGATAAAAAATAATTTAAGTAGACTCATTGTGAATTTGGTTGCAAGGCAACGATTTTTCCTCAATATTGACAAAAATATCTAAACTATTGTAGCATTTAAATTAATTTATTTTAAGCTTGCTACAAATTTTGTTAATAGATAAATTAAAGTTCAATAAAAAAAAAACATTTGATAGTACAAGTATCTCCAACACATGAACCGTGCCACTGAATTTCACAGGATAACATTTTGTCGAACACGATGTAGAGTTCTGAAATAAATTTAAAAGCGCGCACTAACTTCGGACCACGTTTGTTTGGATTCAACTCTTTCCAAGCAGTACGTGCTTTTATTACAATCGCTTCGGAAAATAGACAGTTTTCATATAAATAATAAATATCTATATAATAGCCACTACGTGTTTTCAGGAAAGCATTTTTCATTTCTATGTTTCAGTGTGTCTGAATCTGTTTTGATATTTTTGAGATTTTTTAATTACAAGATCACACATATATATATTTAATAAACTAAATAAAATAAAAATAAAAAAGCCTTTATTTTCTATTACTCCATAAATTAACTTTATACATCCATGTATGTTTAAAAATTTATAAGTTATCAGTATAAGAATTGTTAGTATGAGTATACTTTAGACTTCACTTAACATTTACATATTTTATTTCATGAAATAAAACATATATATATATAATCATGTGAAAATCTTTAAACTATGTTGAAGACACATTAGGGGTAGATTAGTAAGATAAGTTAAAATTTAAGGGGTCGCATTATGTTTTTTTACGATAGGTTTACCTTTGACTACAGCTTCCTTGATGTTAAGCATTGCTGCAACCTGAAGAGTAACACGTTTATCTAGAACGTATCAATGAACTCTACACTTAATAATAATTATTGAATGGTCATTCTCCTCGATTTACAGTAAAAAATAAAATAATCAAAATCATTTCTGGTAAAATATTTAGAACGATGCGATAAAATAATTGTATTAGTTATTTTTCATCCAATTTTTATCTTGTTCCTACATTTTACAAACCTTTTTTTTAAATTTCCCTTGCTTCATTATTCAGTCAATCTTAGACATGAATTTATTAAAATGAATAATTAAATCGTGAAACTGGGTGAAATTACCATGAAACGAGTTACTTCGCAAACTTTTGATTGTTTTTCCGACTTCGTAGAAAACGAGGGTAGAAAACAAAACACGGAATAATAAAGTCCGGGCAAAAACTTGGACTGTATATTCTTGATAGGCGAATCCTTTTCTTCCGCACCATAAAAGTTTTATAGTTTGACGCAAAATAAAAGCCGCCTAGATGGGGTGCCGAAAAGGATCTCGGGGTCACAATTTATTTAGCAAAAGGGTATAGTTTTTTAGTTGCATTAATTTTGTGATATGTTGAGTTGTTATTATGCATTATTTGTTTAAAAAATGTTTGAAATAAGATGCTCAATGTTTTTTGAAAATTTTACTGAAATTAAACTCTCTTAACAATTATCGGTTTCAGTGACCACGGTTATTAAGAAGTGTGCAAAATTATCAATATAAAAGGTTTCCTATTGTTTTATTACTACATAATCATAGGATTTTCACTCGCTTAACGGTGAAGGAAAACATCGTGAGGAAACCGACATGTTTAAGGACCCCAATATCTGAGGACATGTGTCTTCCGTGGAAGGACCTGGGCGCCCACCACGATGTATCTGCCCAAGAGAACTCCCCTAACGAATTAATTCTGAGGGGGAGTCACGACCCTCAGTCATGAGAAAATACGACTCGAGAGATAAATTAGAGACCCGTGAGATTAAAAAAATGTGTGTCCCAACTAAAAATTATAAAACCTGTTTTCAATTATATACCTATGCGTTTGTATTGTGTACTTTGTTGTTTCTTTGGTTGAACACTTAATAATAATGAATTTATTATAAATATACATGAAAATTATACATTGCGATTTTGTTAAGATGTATGTATATCGGCGCATAATCAAAATATGCTGGTTTTAGTTTGCGACAAAATACATAAAGAGTGACGTCCCCAATGCATAGTTTTGCGCCGTTAGGGGAAGATAAAAAAGTTTAGAAACTTCTCGAATGACTGGCGAGGATTAAAGTGCGTATTTTTTATGGCTAAAGTGGCTTTTCGTCCCCGAAATTCATCCATAATTTTTATCATAGCTGCCTCAGCTAAAGTTGAAGTGAGCTGAAGTTTATGACGAAATTATTTGAGTTTGAAACAAGCCTCGTTAAAGCGCACTTTTGTTTTGGTATAAAAATTTCATTGACTTAAAGATAAATAAAGAGGAAAGGCTTCGTGTTAATTTGTTGACAGTACACAGTACTGTAAGAAAACCTTATTTATGAATAAAAGAGTCAAACCTGATAATGTAAAACTCTTTGGTAGCGATAGACTTTTAAAAAGTAAACCAATGACAGTTGCAAGATTGACAGTTTTAGATTATTATTATCGTTGCCATGGAAATAGCCGACTGAAAAATAATTGTACTGTAATATCAATGAAATGGAAAATAAGAAATACCTATATCTGTATTTTCATGTAAATTTTTGTTTAATTATTCCGAGATTTAGCGTAAAACTTACAGTACTACAGGCAAAAATTTTAAATGTTTGGTTCAGCTATCATTTAACATTATCGCAAATTAGGCAATATGCAATATAATTATAAAACAAAAACTTGCAATCTTTAAAAGCAAACACAAAAACCCAAAACATAAAAAAAAATACAAATCATGCAATCGAAACATTCCTAACTTCGCCTTTTACAGAATTACAACAAAAGAAAAACGTTTCAAAAATCCATCTTCTCAAATTGAATTTCATAGGCTACAAGAGAAAAGCTGGGACAAACCACTCTTCCTGCAAATACGATTTTATAATGTAACGACAAAACTCTTTGTGGACGATGAGACCACTTTATTAGTTTACGCTGACTAAATGAAAATAAAAGCAACAGGCTGGTATGCGATACTTTGTACAGTGCGAGTAGACATTTAATATAAACCATTATTAATATAAACCAATATTCTCTAATTTTCTCTTTATTCTGACATTATGCGTGTAATACGAAACTACATATGAATATCATAGTGAAGTTGCCTGGCGACACTACTCCCACCTTGCGCCTATACTGTACAATAAACTGAATGAATTCCAAGATACAAAGAAATTAACTGTACATAAGTTGAAAAATATCATGCATAAATGGCTAGCCACGTTAAATTATGATGCAATAGAGAATATACTGGAAAAACAAATGAAGTAAAAAAGACAATTATCAACAACACCTTAAGTCACACTTACAAACACACCAGTATACGCAATCTCAAAAGACACATAAACACGTAGCGCACACACACACCCATATACGCGAACGCACACATATGCACATACAAACACACACACACAAACATCCAGAACTAATCGCCAATACTCCACGCATAACATCATTGTAAATATATAAATAGCTGTTCATATTATATTATATAAAATTCAATTTAGGATACAAATAGATTAAGTAATATCATATTATGTATAAACAATAACTAGACATAGACTATTTTGTAATCACTTAACATACTACATTATTTTAAGTTGTTAATATAAAACTAAGTTGTAAACTAGAACCCCCGGAAGAACCTGCCTCTCTACGACACAGTTTTTTACTAATGTAAGAGGCAGAGCTATTTGTAAAGTGTAACATATTGTTTTGTTTACAATAAATTTATCTTTATCTTTATCTCTTTACATATTAAAATGTTTAATATTAGTTGGATTTTTTGAAAATATAAAGTAGCTAAATGAGTTCATATTAGGGTGGCGTATTGGTGGTAGTTTTACAACCACCCTAAGGCCTTACGAACAGCACCTAACCTACACCACAGAATACAGAGTACCTACAACAATCTCCAAGAGCAATTGTTCGATACTAAGTGAACTGTATGGGGTTGATTTTGATGTAATAGAATTGATGCAAAGAGGGCAATCATAAAAACCATTCACCAACCTTTCATCCACGACGCTGTTTCTCCGGGGATAGCCTCCGTGATGCGCGACAGACGAATGGTGCTGCACAAACCGGGTCTGCGACGCGCAGACGTCCAGTCGGCTCTTACAATTCACAACTACCCTCAATTGCATCAAATACTATAATTAAAACCCAACAGTAATACTCCCATACTTTTAACGTGATATTGGTACACAATGTTTACACATGTAAAATACTAATTTTATAACTGATTTAGCGTAACCTAGGGTCAAGAGATTATGATATTAACTTATTTATAGGTTGATTCTTATTGAATATTTTCATCAATTTTCAAAATGTGTTTTAAAATTAATATAGCAGACGTGCATTATTTCGCCTGTGTTACTATACCGAGTTAGGGTTACAGAGTTGCAGAAAGGACTTTGTCGTTACAAGAGTAGTTATGAAATCTGAGGGTAGTTGAAAAAGTGATGTTTAGAGCAACTTTTGTGTGACATACTGATATTATTATTTATTAGTGGACGCCCGCGGCTTCGCTCGCATTATTATAGAATAAATAGTAGCTATGACACTCCTAAGATACACTACCTACTTACCAACAATCATGATAATCCGTCCAGCTGCTTTTGCATGATGAGCGTTATATAAACAGATAACAGACAACAATTATAAAGAACTGCTTAAACTTGTTTTATTATCGATTCAAAGCATACCCAAACAATTTTTTTCTAATATCTTCAGGTTTGTTATATTTGTAGATTATTGTTATTCTCCTCCTTCGGCTTGTATTCCTCATTAAAGAGGGTTGTGCTTCCCCCGCAGAATTAATTCAGTCTTGGGCAAGACCACTGTGATGGGCGCCCAAGTCCTTCCACGGAAGATATACATTATACATTATATATGTCCCCGGATTTATGAATTAGTTGTGGGAATATGAATAACATGTGTGTTTTGTCATGTTCATATTAACATTATTATTTATAAGTTCATATTTTGTTCCTGCTTTTTATTAGGAACAAATATTATATTGTTGTAGTTGGTACATATTAGATACATACTCTCTACTGATAAAGCAACATATTCTCAGACAAACACGAGTGTTTAATTCGAAATGAAATTGTAAATTTAACTTACCTAAATGGTAAGTAGGTGCCTGAACAAAACAAATCCAAGTCAGTGGCAGGCAGGGTTCCTAAGAGATTCAATTGAATTAACATTTTTAGCACTTCAATAATACTTTACTGCATACAATGCAAACCCTCTCTTACTAAATGGCAAAGAAACTTCGTTCTAAATATTATCAGACATTCTTATGACTCCCTTTCTGACTCCTTGTTCCACGCGGAATATAGTCTTGCGATCTTCAAAGCGAGAGTGAATCGGTTCTTACTGGATAAGCACGCTCAATCCTAGACCGCAATTATTGCTTACTATCAGGCGAATAACGGTCAAGTGCAAACCCATTCCTTGTTATTATGATAAAAAAATGTATAAATTTTTGCTTAGTGTTTGTTATTGGTAGTAATGTTTTATTCTTTAAATTATTTTGCCCATTTCCATACAAGTAAATTTTTAATCAGATCAAAAGCCGTGATAAAGAATAGGTATATAAGGTATACTTGAGTAACATTAAATCCACAATGTTTTTCTCACAGTATTCTCCCACTGGTCAGGTAATCGCGTTGTGACGAGGGTCTCACAGACACCTGCGCGGGAGATAAATTAGACTTAGATTTTTGTTTATATTGACAAATGTATAATACTCGGCAATTGTGTTTTAGGAAGAAATAATTTAATATTTAAAACTTTCAGTGTAATTTTAGAAGAACGGCAAATGACAAATATGTTTGTATAAATTCCACACGTTAATTACAAATGTAAACTCGGTACTTAGTTATTTTAAATAACAATAATTTTACTTTTGCAGTGTTTCTTAGCCACTCTTATACCTAACTAGAGTACTAGTGGGTAATCGCGGCTTCGCTCGCGTTAAGAAATAAAACTTCCATCCCCTGTTTCACCCCTTTAAAAGTGGCATTTCCAGAAATCCTTTCTTAGCGGATGCCTACGTCATAACATCTACCTGCAAGCCAAATTTCAGCCTGATTCGTCTAGTGGTTTGGGCTGTGCGTTGATAGATCACTATGTCAGTCAGTCAGTCAGTCACCTTCGAGTTTTATGTATTTGGAGTAGAAAATTGGTATCTAATATAACAAAGTTTAACGCGTTTTGAGTCAATATATACCAAAATGGGCCATTTTATGGTTTTACTGTAACATCTTTCTAAAACTTTACACAATAAAGCATGATCTTTCTTAACCTATAAAGGCTCTTACATAAACAAGCAACTACACTACATTATTCTGAAACTTCTAAACTACGACCACGTAGGTATTCCAAACATCTAAACAAAGAAAAGAGACAGGTAGAAACTAACTTAACCAAAGACACTGAAAATCCTCAGTACACTTAAAAGTTTCAGTTGTAAGCTTTCGACACTTGTATGTACAAGATGACTTATAAATTTTTTTATACATTGGCTGAACAAAATTTTTTATGACACTGATATATTATTCTTTGACTTCTTCGCTCACCAAATTTTTCCCAGTCTTCATTTTGACAATCTTCGTTATTAAGTATTCATATAAATTTAATTATTGTAATGATTTATGAATAGTTTTACCTGCTACAAATAACTCTTGTAAAGACAAAATTACATTCATTCCTTTAGAAACGGATCGAAAGGTTGAAAAAAATGCCTTTCTATCTCCTGTAGGCATTCTGAGCGTCAATTTGAACATGCTAATTAAAAAAAAAAAAATATTGCAGGCATCACAGAACCCAAATCCTAAAACTATATTGTGCAAAAGTATACATGCATTTTTACACACACAATTTCACTACTTTTACAATTTTCTAACTTGTCAAATAGCAATAAGGGCAGTATACAGAAAAAATAAGGCATATCTGAAAATGTCACCCTGTATATTTAGTCTTAAGTGCATAGCGGAGTCTAATATAATATGTATCGTGTGACTTACTTTTGCCACAGATTGATCAGAAATTAATGAGTAGATAAGAATCTTCTTACACTTTATGGAAATGTATATTTTGAGAATTTTAGTTTTGTTGACGAGTCGTTTGTTTTTTGTTATGTTCTCAATACTATATATAAATTCTTGACATGTATTAGTTATTCTTTATTTCTGCATGGACATAAATAAAAAAAAACGTATAAACAGCAATTTGTAAGCAACAACTGTGTTTTCATCACAAAAATGTATTAAAATTGGTCTATAAATATTTGTGAAGAATTTCATATTTCCAAAATTGCTTGTAAATAAAAGTACCATGTGTTTATTGTGTGATACTAGTACCAAAGATTCATAATAACTATTCTATGTAATTTCTAATCTCTGTTCACACTTCGTAAGCTTTCGAGATCCAGCGTAATGTCAAAGTAAATTGCCTTGAATTTTTATGAGGTTTTCTAAATTAACACAATAAATGCATTAGCTGCATGGCAGGTGATATACAGACAAGGGTAGTAAGCTAAATGGAAAATAGAAAATTTCAAAGTTTTAGAAACTTTTGGTATCAACTATTCTATTCATGTGTTTCTTATTTTGTTGCGAGTTTGACGTTAAAATTTTCTAGTAAATTCCTTACAGGATCGTAACTGTTGAACGCTTTTATTTTGGGAAAATATTAAAATTTTGAGTCTTTTGTTATTTTTGAAGAACAAGCCAGGTCAAAACTCAAACCCCGTTTGGTGGTATGGAATAACGATTCTCTGGATTTACCTGTTTCTCTGTCTACCCTCAATTTTCCCGGTCTCCGAATTCACTTCAGGCTTTAGGCTTAGTTCTCACCGGACGGTTTTAGAGTGCTTCAGTCGACTGCACTCAAACAATACGCACTACCTGTATTTTGAAAGGGTATAGAACTTGGAGACTCCCAACTAACTTGTGTCTCAACCTTGCAAACATTTACATTATTTGCGTGTCACTATCGACACGATGCTCTTACATTGACGCAGAGACTGGACTCAAATGGCCTGATTGTTGCTTTTGACTAACGTAATAGTCCGTTCTTTGGAATTATTTACATCAGCAGAGTTGATTGTAGTTAAAATCAACCATCTTACTTGTTTTTTTCTTTAGTGGAATATTAAAAAGGCACGAGATATAGAACTTAAGGAGGACTATAATAGATGTAGCGATATCAGATGCCCCTAAATTGATTTTAAACTTGTCATTTTGGCACAAAACAACTTTTTACTGACGGCTCATATGTATGTACTTCTTACACCCATATGAGTTACGAGACTATTCTTGCTATAATGATGTGTCTATCATCTATGAAGTCGCACCTAACACTACCTGCACTGCATTAGGGCGGTTGCACACTTGCGCACAAGACGCCGGAGCCGGTTGTTATTGCAAAATTAATTGGCGAGTAATTGGGCCGGTTACCCGGTCGAGCTGCGTCTGGAGGCTGCTATTGACTGCTGGTTAATCAGAAACGAGGGGCTACTGTTTGTTTCTTACTATTATGGTTCTTTAATTTGTAACACCTACAAAAAGATTTCTTAAAATTTAATTTTAATAAAATCTTTTAGAAAAAAATATTACTCAGTTTTTTGGTTTATATTACAAAGAATGGTAAACGGAAGACAGTAGTTTATTTTATTTTTAAA
This sequence comes from Macaria liturata, assembly GCA_964023185.1. Classification (NCBI taxonomy): domain Eukaryota; kingdom Metazoa; phylum Arthropoda; class Insecta; order Lepidoptera; family Geometridae; genus Macaria; species Macaria liturata. Next base: position 2,165,650 of record OZ026820.1, on the reverse strand, counting down.
TAATACAATTGAAAAAAAATATACTGCATAATTTAACTAAAGGATTGGTTGTACTAAATAGTTTGCCTATAAATTATCTGTATTGAAGGATATAAAAATAAAAAAGTGCCAAAATAGGTGTGACTTAGATGCCCTTTTTATGCTATTTTTTTAATTAGACACACCACTTAGTCACAAGTAAGACATAACACAAATTGTAATATTTGTTTTGGTAATTTGGTAACAGTAGGGACCCAATCCGGTTAAACAATGTGGAGCAAACGGTGCGAGATCCGGAATAACCGGTTAAGAACAATCCGGGTGTGGTGTAAGTGAACACTACTCGTAAATCAATCGTTAGTAACGACAATTGATTGGTAAATATTATTACTCACTCAATATAAACATGGCTAGTATTCTGTTTATACATTTTTGTACTTATCCATTTGTATTTATATTTTACATAGTTTTTCCTATAAGTAAAAAAGCAGATCCTGCAACAACGTCAGATTTATTTGTCTTAGATTTATCCGATGCACAATAACGCCTAAATGCTACTTGATTCAAATAAAAGCACAAGAAATATTTACCGACACAATAAAAATGTTTAACAATAAATTTCGTGAAACCTCTGGCCTTGGGCTAGTCTTGATGGGGTGCGTGGATCGGACTACCTTCACGTTGGGTAAGCCCAACTAATTTCATCTCTCCATATGGGGATTTGGGGTTAGTTGGGGAGGCCTGGTGCACCTCGTCCACAGGTTAGTAACTTCCACAGTCCGGTGGATCTTGCTAGCCTGTGTCCAAATGTCCGATCGAGAGGGGGCCCTCGCCTATACCTCTCCTTGGAGAGGGCTGGTGTAGGGCCCGGGGCGTGGAGCTCGCCGCACCTCGCGGTGCAGGCGGAGCTGGGTGCTCGTTCAGAGCACCCGAGGTGGTCGCCGAGAGGCGAGAGGAGTTCGGTGTACCGGCCGAGTAGCGGCGACACGGGAACCGAACTCCGTGCGCAGAGGGCGCATTGGAGGAGGGCGGCCACTTTGGCGTGCGACTGCCTGACTCCTGGGGGCTCTGGGTGGCAGGTCGGAGAACTTGTTGCCCTAGAATGAGTCCCCACAGGATGCACGACGTGTCCCGTGTTCTGACACGTCGTCCATTGAGGGTTGACTTAAGCTCCCCGAGGCGGGGCCCGATGACGGGCCAGCATCACCAGGGCTGCAGATGTATGCATCGCGCTCTCGTGGCCCTGGACCAACGATGCGGAGGTGGAACACCCCAGGTTTTTAGTGGGTATGCCGCCCTTATGGAGTGGGGCGGAGACTCCCACATAACCATCCGCCCTCCCCGGGGTTTGGGTGGTACCTGTAATAGGTTTTCCTGGGCCAAAAAAAAAAAAAAAAGTCTTGATACTGTGTTACAAGGCCAGAGTCTTCTTCCAGATGTGAGACTTAGTTATGATGATGATGATGATGCATTCCAAGCCGATATCGGCTACGGAGAACGTATTTCCTACGGGTAAGTTACTGATGCGTCCGCACATGACTAATATACCCTATTTTAGCGGTGAATGTTCTAGAACAGTTGCTACATGTGAGGATGCCATTTACATAGTTATAGGTAATGTTCGAAGTTAGTTATATTACGTCTAGGATTCAAAAGGTTGATTTTAGTTTTTCAATGTATTTATCTATCTCAATCCTCATATTACATTTTGCAACAGTATATAAAGCCTTATTTTCCTATAAATTAAGGAACGTATTTCAATACCCAGCCAATACACATCAAACCATTCCTTTGTCTTCCAAAGCCTTGTAATTCAACTCTATGTGTATACTATTGTTAAACTGTCAGTGTTCTCTCCGCTGAAATATTACTGAAACTTCAGACATAGATTGTGTTACCGATTTCAAACAATTGATATTCAAATATGTTAATTGATTGCTTATGCAAATGCAGTTTACATTTTTATATTTGCAGTTGCAATAAAAATAATATAATTCAGTTGTAATTAAATAAGAAAAAGATGTAAAATACTACTTACTACCACAACAAAACAAAAAAAAAAAAGCTACAGTCATTGTTTGGAATGTTTAAAAAAATAATTTATAGGTACATGATAGTGCTTAAAACATACACAAAGAACATAAAATTGAATTTAGACATTTGTTGCGATTGCTAATTCATAACTTCATGCACACAATTAAATGGTAACAGATCTAAACTTAAAAAATTGTATAAAACAAATATGGTTCAACGAACATTAAACTAAAATCAATCTTTACAACAGACTTGCAAATTCTTTCACAAAACGCTTTAACACTTTCGGGCGCTAATCTTTTTCAAACAAACTTCAGAGTCAGTAACTCCTTTCAACCCTTAACAACGTCAATTATCCCAAAATCTTTCCACCAAAAAGTTTTATTGACCGAAGTGAGAAAAAAGGTTATCTAGTTAAGTAGATAAAGGCTCAGGGTAACGTGTACGGGATTAATCACACCTGAATGTTAACGGATCGAACAATATTCACTGTTTGTTTTGACAGGGCCATGGTCGCAGCGATTTAATGATAGTTAGGTTAACTTTTAGAGAAGGTAATTTCTAATGAAAGTGGCAAACTGTAATGCTGTGAGTTTTCTAATAATATAGCTGTTGATATAATTTACCAACATTAAAAATGTAGTACTCAATATATGGGTATATTGCGAAATAGTACCTAATACTCAGAGCGTCACTTATATACATACAAAAAAAGTTGTACAAATCAACCAATCTATACAAGTATTTTCCGTAAAAGATGAGTAGTACTTTTAACAATTTTTGTTAAATACTGATTAATTTTACATACTTAAGTATTCCAACTGAAATTTAAATTTATTTATAAAGTTACTCGTACCTCGTACCTCCCTAATTAAATGGCCACACCTCACGCCCAACCTTTTCACAGTCGGAATAGATCCTCATTCAATTATCTAAATGAAATTCAGGAAGAGCTGATCCCGGAACGTTAACACAATTTGAGCAGATGCTGCGATAAGCCTGATAGTGTTTGAATGTACTCCCACTCGAATACCTACTTACTTATCTCATTAAGGTTACACGGCGATGTGTCAAATATCCATACATATAATAAAGATAAAAATCAGCAATTAAAAAAAAATGTAGATAACTTGAATTGAACGCAGAACACGGCCAACAATTTCAATAAATTTTATCTGTGTCTCGGTTTGTACCTGTTTATTTAAGTGCTCATCACGCAAAAACAGCTAAACGGATTAATATGATTTTTGGTATGTTGGCAGTATGAGGTCTAAGAATTGTCATAATGCGATCAAAGCCGCGGGCGTCCACTAGTTATTTAATATTTACCCATTTTCGCCATAAAATGGATAATCCATTGATGATTTATGAAAAGGTTTGCTTTTAGCTTAGCTTGCGAAAGTGTTGGCATGTGATTATCAATATAAAGCAACTTGCAATGTGGTCAGTTTTTTGGATTTGGATGGGTCAGCAAAAAGCGGTATGCCTTCGGGCGCTTTGGAGTAGATAACATATTAAATTGTAGGTCTGAACTATTTGTTTGTGTATTTGTTGTTAGTAACCCTTTCGGACCGGCGCTTAAACTACAAAGAAATTAGTATTTTTGAACTGGATTCTTAGGTAATTTGGGTCTGCAGATTACGAATTTGCAATAATTTTCCAGATTTTCCGGCGCCATCTTGGAAAATTAATATACCAACAATTGTATCATACTGGGCCCTTCATTTCCTACGTACAATTGTGAGGGTCACAGTTGTATTATATTGGGCCTAACGCTTCCATTTTTCAGTTTTTCGGGAAAGATACCATTAATAAAAAAGACATGAATAGTAAGAAAAACATTTATTATAATAATTGACACAACTTTGTATTTTACAACTACCTTCAAAAGGTATCATTTGTCCATCGATTGAATAGTTACCAGCATCTCTTGGCAATTGCAGGCATCTGTTTTGAACGGCATTGATAACAGGCTGTACCCGCCATCTATTTTTGACATCTACACTATCTACGCTGTAACATCTACACAATGCAAGTTTGTCCTGAGAAGGTAAAACCGTTCCCTAGACATTGCATTTGCAATCGGATCATACCTGTATTTTCCGCTCCTAATCATCTTTAGTCTTGGAAATTTGATACACCAAACTATGGCATGTATTCCGAAAAACTTCTTTATATGCAGTAAAGAACCCACAGCTTTCATTTGTTTACCCGTATTGACCATATAATATTGGTTTGTAGTCAAAGCCATCTGTTCCATGAGCTCGACAGTAAAAGCGCTCAAAATATTCATATTGGGTGTTAATATCACCTGGATCACGAACAGCATCTTCTGGAATAGTTTTACTATTGAAGGGCTTCTTCTGCCGTGCTGCTAGCATATTCAGCGGTATGTTTTCATCGGCACTATCTTCGTCTTCATCAGAAGAAGAGGTAGGTACCTACTTGCATAGTCAGGGTTTTCATCAATTAAGTGGTCCAAATTGATGTCATTATTATCATCGCCCTCGTCCCCAGAGTCATTGAGGAACTCTGCGATAGCAGCATCACTTAACACCGGAAACATCGTGCAAAACTGTGAAAAAAACGAATAACCATAAGAAACCTAAACTACATATGAGGTAATGTAAGGCCCACGTTGATACAATTGTGTCAAAAAAGTTCGTTTAGCCGTTACGCCAAAGCGTTTGCTTGGCAGTAGTCACTATTGTCATAAAAACATCGTATATTTCACTATTTATTGCAATCAATAACACATATAACACTACAGTTATAAAATAAAACAATAGTAGGTACTTACCCTCGCCAAGTCGGGGAGCGCAATCAGAGACGAACTGAACACTTTGAAACCCGCTCGCCGACTGAGTGTCGGACAAAACTTGCACGCGAGGTTACAGTTCGCTTCCCGCACAATCGTACGATATTAGGCCCGTCCACTGCTAACGTAAAACTAATGAGATAAACTCAACTTTGTGACCCACACAATTGTATTGGAGTGGTCCGAAAGGGTGGCAGTCATGGGGCTTTGTCGGAAGCACTTAGTGTGCTTAGAAAATTCTCGACATTAGAAGTGGCCACTTATCTATACTAATATTATAAAGCTGAAGAGTTTGTTTGTTTGAACGCGCTAATCTCAGGAACTACTGGTGCGAATTGAAAAATTATTTTTGTCTTTAGTAGACCATTTATCGAGAAAGGCTGTAGTCTATATAACATCACGCTGCAACTAATAGGAGCAAAGAAACAATGGAAAATGTGGAAAAAAACGGGGAAAATTATTCATCTTTGGGCTTCTGTTGCGTGCGCTGCGAAAACGGTTCAAGATATCAAAAAAATATGTATGAAAGAATTATTCCTCTTGAAAGATCTAATAAAATGTCGGCAACAGGTATATGTCTATCTTTTAAGGTTAACTCAATAGACCTGTTTTATATGGTAATATCTATTCCACGCGGACGAAGTCGCGGGAACCAGCTAGTATACGATACAATTACAGAAAACGCGCAGGAGAAGTCTTTATTCAGAAACGTGTAAGTAGATAAGTGCTGATATATTTTTGTTGATGATTATGATGATATTATGATACAATTTGCAACTAATGTTTTCGTCTTCATAATTTTATTTATCCTACACTATATGTTTGAAACCCAAGAACTTACTCGTAAAACTCTCGTCAACTCTGGTTTTTATTTCTTGACCGATTTTTACGCATCGTGGAACTTTTTCACAACTTTCTCCATTCTACGCATGTAGGTATATATATATAGGGAGAGTGAGTCAATTCATAAAATAAACTCGTGTATAAGCACTTTATAACTTGGAGTGCTTATTACTTAGCCAACTTTGGTACTTGGCTCAAACATTGGGCGAACATATATGAACTTACTGCGTAAAATTAAAGCATGGAGTTTTTTAAATGTTTAGGGATGATTGTAAATAAGTCGAATGGAAGAGTATTATGTATTTTAATGCAAAATTCCTATTTGGAGAGACATATTTTTAGAAATACTTAGTAGACATCAATCAAACAATCTGTCAAAGCGGTTTTTTTTAAAGGAAGTACGTTTTTAGGTGTAGGTATACCTATGACATAAATGATAAAACGTTAACGCACTTTTCGAATTAATTTGTGATTGAGTGTCATGTAAATGTCATGTGTCATGGGTCGACGACATTATTCGAGTCCTGGGTCCTTTATGAATGAGGTCACAAGATCGACGCTGCTGGCACATTCAATGAGGCCTATGCCCAGCAGTGGGATAGAAAAGGCTGTGGATGATTATTATATTGATGAAGTTATGTAAAAATTACAAGAAATGTAAGTGTTTGTTTGTAATATACATATGTACAAAGTACGTAATGCCATCATAAATCTATTTACCTACTAAAAGGGTTTTCTATAATATATAACTAACTTCTTAGAATCCATAAACTCTCCGTCGTTACCGGAAGTGAAGCTCGCTATGCCGGAAGTCGCCGGTGTACACCGGATATGACAAACAAATTCCTGATATCCGCTTTCAAGAAACTGTTATTACGTTAGAAAATTCTCGGAGCAAAGTGGACTGCATGAAACAAGATAGACCGCAGATTCTTTAATAACGTTAGTAAGAGTTAGACCGATCATAAAATTCATAACGCCTAAGCAAAGGTTCAGCCAGAAAATGTCCTTGACTTATGTTGAGGGAAACAACGTTGGAACGACAAAAAAAAATAACGTTAGTAAAAACTGTTTCAATGGAAATATTTTTTTATTACAATTTGTACAAATTAGTACACATTACTTTTGAAGTCTTTTAAATTTAGTTCATTCTAGTTATATTTAGGCCTCAAAACTAAATATTTAACCACATTTAAACCAACTTGAGGTTTTTGATAGGTATTATTTTTATATCCAAAGGTTTATTCGTATCTCCACTATTTTATACTATAAATAAACAAAAATAAATATTTCGGGACATTGCACACAGCTATCTCTAAAAATAGATGGCTAAAGCAATAAACAAACTGATATACATTTTACGACATATCATATCAGTTTATACGATTTCAATATGAAAGCAGCTATATCTTTTATAGCTTAAGAAGTGATATTTGACTCCAAGATGAATTACTTGGCACTTGGCCAGTTTTCAGGACATCATTCAATCTTGTCTTTTCATTAATATGCAGCTGAATTATGTATGAGACTTTGTTGGCTTAAGTCTTAAAATTGAGAAACTAGAAGATTTTTTTTATATTATTTGTACCACATACGATCTTTATTATTGTACTACATTTATGGTCTATCAACGCACAGTCCAAACTACTGGACGGATCGGGCTGAAATTTGGCATGCAGGTAGATGTTATGACGTAAGCATTAGCTAATAAAGGATTTTTAGAAATGCCACTTTTAATGGGATGAAATAGGGGATGCAAATTTTACTTCTTAATGCGTAGCGTAGCGAAGCCGCGAACACCCATAAGTTAATTCAGTATTTTATTTTTTTCTAATTTAATACGTTTTACTGCAGCCATTAGGATACAGAATGCAAATCCATTCAGCAGACTGTATTAATTAATCCTTCCTTTAAACCGGATGAGCGGAAAAGGAGCTGGCTGAAAAAATATCTGTCGATGGGCGGACTAAATTTGATAGAAGAGAATTATTGTTAAAATAATAAATAAAATGCTTTACTTCGGACAGCAAAGAGATCCAGATGTGTTAGTAAACTAAAAACAACTTCATCGTGTAAAAAATAATCATAAATAAATTAATCACACTTATAGTACTACTTGCTTTTTCTTCTTCTTATCTATTACCTACTATTGCAGTTTAAACGTCCAACAACCGATGCGATATGTAAAACAACCAATTTTGGAATTGTTATAGCTCTGTAAAGCTACAAAAGACTATTGATAAATATTTAAAATGAATGTATCGCTGCCTCAAAAAATAATTAAAAATATATTTGTTACTTGTACAAACTAAGAACAGGCATTGTCTCGCATACTATGTTAAAATTGTGTATTAAAAACGCTGAAAGCTAACCATCCGGTGATCAAATTGCTTTTTTTCAAAACCTTTATAAAAATATAAGTGAAATCGAACTGGATAAACTAGGACTATATAATTACCTAATTCATGAATCATCGACCTGCAATCAAAATTGACAATTCTCGTGGCTAGGTGTATCTATCATATATCTAGATCTCTCTTGAGTCGTATTTCCTCATGACTGGGGGTCGTGACTCCCCCGTAGAATTAATTCGTTAGGGGAGTTCTCTTGGGCAGATACGTCGTGGAGGGCGCCCAGGCCTTCTACGGAAGATACATATGAACAATAAAATAAAGAAGAATTTTAAAATAACTGGCTATTGTGTAAATTTTAATTCTCCGGCCCAGACTGAGCTGAGCATCGTACGCCAGTCTGAGACCGTTAATTATCGGACTCCCATGTAGGGATTAGACAAGACTTATGCTTTCAAGTCTAGTCGGAAAAGATACGTTAAGTGCTTTACTTTTGTGTAATTTATTTATAGTGGATCAATGATGCTTGGGTCTTATGCTAGGGTAGGTACATACTCGTACATGGAAAGAATAATGCTGAAATATTTCATGCTAATTCGTATATCAGTCCTGGTTGTTTGTCATGGTAGTCTATGTAAACCAGCCATGATAGACGCCCATAAGGCGGTTCTAAAACTATCGACACTAGAGAATTGGTCAACCATTAAACTTACTCACTTACTGATAACAATAAAGTTGCAGTTGCTACTAGTCACTTTTATTAGTGCAATAACTCAAATTGTAAGTCTTGTAGCATACTATATGTACAGCAGTTTCTTCATCTTCATCATTATCCACAACTGGTTTGAAATAAACACTTTTGAAATATCGCTCCTCACATCAAACCACTCCAATCCATAAATTCATACCACACAAGCATTCTCACTACAAGTAGTTGCTGGTTATGACAGTTACCTATGATAAATAGCTCCGAAGTAAATCACAGCGCGACAGAAATATTTTGCGCATCACAGAGTAATGTATTGCTCAAATTTTACGACCTCACCTAGAAACATATTTTTGGCACTGTAATATATAAGACTGAAATAAACTCTATTCTAAAAGCATAAGGGTAAAGTTGAAATAGATTTGAAGAGTGTTAACTGTAGTAGAGTTTTCTGTGAAACGATAATTGTAACAAAACTGCGGTGCGTGTGACAGTTATGATTTAGATGTTAATCGAATTTTGTAGGAGATCTAGTTTATTTAGTAGGTAATTAAATAATAGACTACTAATTTTAGCTTTTAAAGTTTTACATCAATCATTATGGGTTCTATTGTAATTATTTTTATTATATATTTTTTGTTGCAAAATGTTTGTATATTTAAGAATCAAACGAAAACTTACCTGTTTGATGTTTGATTCCAATTATGCGAGGGTCAACCGAAGACATAAGAGCTTTGATACACCGAAAACACCATTTTGTATAAAGTACTGGAGTCACTGTAGACTAAATAACTAGTCACAGTTGCGTACGGCGCATTTTTCAATCATTTATTTTTAAATTTCACTATTTTAAATTTGCTCTAATGCACTTTGCTCTCCGATACTAGGTAGAGCTATTAATATAAACTTATCACTTTCAAATTTATTTGTATAATATACATAAAGTATATTCGCGCTGTACTTATTCAATAATTATATCATATTAAACGGCTGGGCAAAATGGAGTTTTAAAATGATCCGTTGTTGATTTCTCGCGTGGTAGGTAGAATGTGATTTTGGGTGCTAAACATAAGTTACTCTATAATGTATAACTTGCTTGGCATAGGCAACGAACATGAAAATAATATATAAGGTCAGAATAATAACCAGCCAAATAAAATAAACTCATTTTAATGAGATAGATATAACACCGTAAGGTTGCATTTAGCTTAGTGAACACAAGTGAAGCCATATCAATATTTAGAAAATTAAATTTGTACATATACATATGTATTCTATGTAAAACGTAACCACTTTCTATTTTATTTGCATTTGTACCAAGTAAATGTAAGCATCGTGTACATAAATATAATTTAGTTCTTCTGTTATAATGGTAGTCCACTAATTCGATGATACCATATTCACTATTTGAAAATGTTTTAAATGAATAAGTTTTTGTAAACAATCAAATGATGATCATGGTGACCATGATATTAGGTTTTTGTACAGTAAACGTCGTGATAGAAACTAATCTGCATCTTCAGATGCGACAAGATTATATCTATGATATATTTATCAATTTTGTGACTTTGAATATTGTTTTACAAAAGTTCGGTATCAATAGTAGTAATATACTATATTGGTTTTCTTTTTAAATGGTGAAACTGTCACCCAGGTCCTAACACAATGTTAACAATGTTACACAGTCATCCATTTTGGTACACCATTGTTCAAAGAAATATTCTGCAACTATATTAAGTATTATTTTGTTACATGTAGTATTAAAGTCTTATAAAGGACTAATTTTTTAAGAAAAAGTACAAAAGGTGGGTACTTGAGTAGTAATTACAATCAAGTAAAAACATAAACTACCATTATCATAAATTCGAGGGTAGTTCAAAAATAAGATCGTATGTTAATAAAATAAGTCACTCACCACAGATAATTTATCCATAAAATTCCGTCATAGACAGAATTCCAGTAACCTGGTCTCACAAAAGCAATTAATATTCAATGGTTTTGTATTAATGTTTGGTTAAATGATTTAACAACGTTAAATAACCGTTATTTTTGTTTAATTTACTTTTTTGTTATTAACACATTTCGAATTTATAAATTTGAACGTTATAGGTATTTGGAACGGTTCACAATGATCTTTAATAATCACTGGACACAACACGTAAAGAATATTTAAAATTAAATAGATTTTTAAACAAATTGTTTAAGGCGTGCGACAGCGGCGACACAAAATCACGTAATGGCGAGTTGCAGGCGCCTTCCCACGTGGTAAGCCGAGTGGAGCGGATACGGAAACGAGTGAAGTTGAATTTTGCTTTTTTAAAGTAGTTAACTATCTAAATGTGTGACAGTGGCAGCACAACTCCACAGACTGCTGCTTAGTAAACAATATAATCGTCTTCGGTTGATCCGAAGTATAATTTCTAATGTGATAAACTAAATTTAACCCTTGGAGTGTATATATTATGACCAGGTCGGTCATCTTGTTAAAACAAAAATCATATAAGTTAACGAACCGCGTTTAAAAGCACACAGGAATAACCCAGAATTGTGGATTGCAACAATCACACTAAAGTAGTAAATTTTAGGGAGGCGACTGAGTGTAAAGATTTTAGCGATAAATGTATCAAAAAATTCTTGTTATTTATTAACATAAAAATACGTAAATTTTTTTTCTAAATATTATGTATATTGAACAATCCATCAAAACCATTTCCCTAAATATTGTTCAATACTTATATTTGAAAGGCATGTGTTTGTGTAGGACATTAATAAATGAGTTTATTTCCTAAAGTTTAAATAAGAAAGGAAGTTTTAAGGAGAAGAAGATATGAGTGAGTTTATTTTTTATTTAAACTAGCTACGTCGATTGTGCTTAGCTTTAACACATAATATGCAACGTTGCGTATTATACTAATTGTATAAACTAGTTGTAGTTCTAAGAAAAGGCAATAGATGGCACTAGTGGAAATATTAAATCACAGTTATGTGACTTGTATATGTAGTAGTTTTAGATCTTCGAAATGCCAATAGATGGCGCTAGTAGTATAATTAGATCGCAGTTTGGCAACAAAAGTGAATATTAGTGAGTTAATTAAGAATTAAAGTTTCTTTGTCTTCTGATACAGCAGATTGTCGTTTTTTTTACATCAATTCTTGCAAAGTGATCCAGTAGGCAGTACTGGAGATACTGCCATACTGTTGTTACCTCAGGTAGCAGGTAGCAAGGGAGTCCATATTTTTACACTAATGATGCTAATACCACAGAGCGCTAATAGTGAAATAAAAGTTTAAGCAAACAGTGATAGTGACATAGAAATTTAATCTAACAGTCATCAGTCTTGTAGAAAAAATAAGTTATTAATAAGTTTCATTGACTTTACTAGCAATTAACGTTTCAAAACCCAAGTCTCTCTTAACTTACCCCTTAAAACAGCGTAGCCAACCGCGCCATTTGTATAAACTTGCACCGTGAAACTTGGGCGAATTATTCATCGCCATGCCCGGATGAAACGGCCATGACGTTCACTACATCCGGGAAAGGCTTCTATATTCCTCGGCTGTGGCTGGGGGTGCATCTCTGATGCGTGATGAGACCAACATTTTGTACCTACTAGTGCACGCCCGCGGCGTTGTTCGCATTATTATGGGATAAAAAGTAAGCTATGACACTTCTAAGACCTCATATTACTTACACACAGAACATCATGATGATCCCTTCAGCTGAATTTGCGTGATGCGTGTTTAAATAAACAGACATCGAGATAACTAACGAGAATTCCAAACTGCTATTAATTGCTCTGGTAACGATTCAAAGTATACCCAAAAAAATTTTTCTCTAATAATTTCTGTGTACATTTTTTTACCCCCTTCAGCTTCATTAAAGGTATATATATATGTAGAGAGATAGCATACGACTCGTATACGTACGAGTATGTAGGTTTATGAGAAATACCGGATAAACATGGGAAAATTTGGAGAAGTGAATTTTTAAACTAGATATCCGGCTACTTGATGAATACACGCTCATAGGTTAGATCAAAATGCGCACGTAAGTTTAGATGAAATTTTAATAAATTCTTCAAGCTAGGAGCAGTTAATCAGTTAATAATTAATTAAAATAACCTAGCATTTATCATCATTACGTATTATAAAAAACATATTCTTTTAACGATGCTATAGAGACATCATTTTTACAAAAATATATTAAGTATCTGTTTCAAAATAAACCTAGTATACTAGATAAGGAAAAATTCTGTAAATTCTCAACATAGTTCTAAAAATTTGATAAGCTTACGGAAGATTATTCTACAGTGTCGTAGATAAAGAATTTTTTAGTAAACATATTTATCTACAGGTTGAACTGATGACCTTTTTACTAAAGCTGAAAAATTGTGCAAAAACGAAAGAGAGAGAAAGCACAATTGGTAAGTTTTTCCCGATCATAACCATAGCTTGTCTCCTTCACACATTTAACTAATATATTCGGCGGCACCTGTACCTAAACAATCACTACTACCACTGGTCTTGAATACCAATATATTCATCCAGTAGCAGCACAGGACAGTTACTTACACTGACTCCGTATTTAAACGCATTATCTATTCTATTGAAGACACTACAAAGTTCTCAGTCTCTGTACATAGAAATTTTGATGTTTGGCTAAATAGAGTGGGTTATATAAGTAGGAACTTTAATTATGAGCAGAAAATATTAAAATATATTATAAATTATTCTTTATATAATATGTTTAAGACTTGCAAATAAATATCATTTCATTCACATTGCTAGAAAAAAATATGAGCAGTTAAATATGACGTCATCATAAATAATATTAAAAGTTCACGCAAAAATATATCGTGTCAACCTCAAGGAACTCACAATTATTTAAAAAGTTACTAACTCCAATTAATATACTTCAAGAAACAGAAAACAAAAGCGCTCATAAAGAACTTATGACATTTATTGCATTGATAATTTTGCATTAATCTTAAACTTTACCACAATTTTAGTATATTAGTCTCATGACTGTAAAGGAGGAAAATTAATTTACATAAAATGAAATTTTGCATAAAATTATGCTCAATGCCCTTTCAACTCTTGTTTTTTTAACGATATCAGTAAATACCTATGTATGATACTTATCAAAACTTAACTGTCATTGTCAAGTGTCACTGTCAGATTGACGAAATACGCGGGATCAGAACATCTTCGTGTTTGATTTCATATTATACACTTACTAGAAAAATTGCTATGTTTGTTGCATCATTTCCAATCTACCTACTTCCAAATCCCCGTACATCTTAGACGCCCGGAGCGCCGCTCCCCTGAGTGCGCTCTGAGTAACTCCGCCCAAGTTTAAGGTTTACAACTGAGGACATAGCAGCTTATGACTGTATTATGCTAAGGACAAAGTTGCCAGATTTTCGTTACAAACTTGCTTATAATCTAGTGTGAGATAGGGAGTTGTAATGGTTGATTTATGAGATGCACCGTCTCTTCTGCTTGAAGCGGGATCTTGGATACATTGTCAGAATATTCTGAGTTAGATGCATTTGTGAATAGTTTTATTTTCATAAGGAATATTGGGTGTAAAGGCCCTTCAAGAGAAGTATAGTAAGTACATGTGAAAACACTCTAACTCGAATGCAAATTTATTTGTTTAAGTAAATGATATGATAACAATACATCAATCAGTTCTTCCATTATCAGACGTACATAAGTTATTTAAAAAAAATCTGGTAGTTAGAGCAACGGAGCAAGTACCTACTGCAGTTTGGCCTTACACGGAAGTATGTCTTTGTAACTAATAAATAAATGTCATTTAAAACGTTCAGTAGACAAACATTTATGAAAGCACCTAAAACATTTATCTCACAAAGTGTCACATCACACAACGTAAAAATCATCAACCAAGCTCTTATCGCAAAAATGTCATAAGTACATGTACGTATAAAACGGCCTATTTTTTGGTCAGCATTATTACGACTTATGTAAAATTTTGTCAGAAAATATAAGCAAAACAAGAAAAACTTTGCAAGCATTTCCTAAATAAATAACAATCTGTATTATAATTACCGTCAGGCATGATTAAATTTCTTGAACTTGTCGAGCTAATTTTCGACACAATTACTGTCGTAAGTGCTAGCCAGTTATTACAACTAAATAAAAATCTGATCAAACCTACCAAAACTAACAAAGTAATATGATATCAGGTATAAAAGTATTAATCGTTTTTATATGTAGTGTATTATAGTTCGATTGTAAAACGTATTACCAATAAAACCATCTTGACATTGTGACTTGACATTAATATGCTCACACAATAAGTCTTAAATTCTTCACACAATAAATCTTTTGACATTCATAAGATTTTGGACATTTGTGTTAGTATGTGTATAATAATTTAGTTATGTATGGATTCTGTCTGAAATAAACGCTTTTAATATTATTATTATATTATTAAATTCCCGTGACAAAATCTACCGAGAATCACGCTGAACGATTCATTCCTTCCTCGAAAAAAATATCAGAAGCATTATTCCCACCTTCATAATAACCGGAGTATAAGAAATCTCGGCCTGGAATGAGTTACTGCCGCATTTGTTCCCGTCATGTGACCTGTTCTATCTGATGCCACGGAAAAGGAAGCTAATATTGCGTGCAGGAAAGTAGTCTTATAATGGCTGGTTCTTGTTTGGGAATTAATTTGGATAAAAGTTATTTTTCTACATTGAAGTACTTACCTATAACATTATGTTATAATGATGTTTTTCTACTTTTTTTGCTTTTTCTTTTTTTCTAGTATGGTTATTTTCCACATTCACGCCTCAAAACGGAGCGAAGAATTGACGTTATTTTATTGCTTTTGAAGTTTGTATATAAGACGCTGAGAGTGATATAGGCTTCTTATAATACCAACAGATGAAGATAAAAGATAAAGATAAAGATAACTTTATTTAGCAAAAATTTTTGGTACTTATACAACTTTGTTCCGTACACTCCACACTAGGATGTGATTTACCTGTGTTGTGGAGTGTAGGCTCTTCCTTAGGTTTAGACATAAGTACATTTTAATAGGCTGGTAGGTTGAAGTCACGCATACATTATATACTGCTAATAATAAGCGTGATTTTAGGTGTCCATATCTACGTTATTAGTTAATTTTTTACTTGACTAAGAATGTAAAATATAAACAGAAAAGCTTTGGCTCAGGATTATTACTGGTTCCAAGAAGATCAACCTCTTCATGCCAAACAATATTTTTCCTTAGCAGCAAAAATTACATCAATATCTCCCCTCCTAAACATAAGTTTTTATGTCCAGCATTTCCGTCACTCCCCAAAATGCGAGCGTCCTGCCGCATACAGTCCTAGTTGATAGTGACATAAATTAGTACTCAGTCTGGGGGTTTAATAAGACGCCACGCCACCTGTCGCCTACTCTGCTTCATTCCAGTTTACTCCAGTTTTCTCCACTTTATTCCCGTTTTATCCACTTTATTCCGGATTCACCCTTAATTGCTGTTCAACATTTTACGTGGGCAATATCCGGGTGGCTTTATTAAAAGTTGACGGCAAGTTTAAGACGCTATTAGTCGTCTGGAGCTTAGAAAAGTTTCTGAGATACGAGTATATCTTACAGAGTTTTCATGTACTTAAACATAATATGGCTTAGTAAACTACTTCATTATCCTGAACATAAAAATGATAAAGTAAACCTTAATATAAAAAAGAGTCGTGTTCATATTACAACTGAAAGATATAAAATCTCTAAAATATTATTGGACAGCGTAACATAAATTACTTGCTTAAAATTCTTTATCACTTCGCAAAATCTAATAGAAAGTTACGCAACGCCCACCTGGCCCTCCTAAAGTATGACAAAATCTCCGACCAATTTTTTAAAAGAAATTGGATACAACATGCCAAAATAACTAAGCACCCTCGCCGAAGAAACTGAAGGAAGGAAGGTTCTCACAAGTAATAATTTTCAGACTGGAGAGATTTATGTTAAAAACTTCGGCCATTTCTCATTTTTTCCCGTCCGGGCCTTCTTTCTGACTGTGTGAACGATTATCGTACTCCTATTTTTTGGACCCGAAACTTTGTTTTGTCAGTTTGCTCTTGTACTTTGGAAGGGACTTGCAATGAAACGATGCTCAGTGTTTCAATGTATATTTCACTCCGGATTTTTGTACGTTTTGTTGTTACCTATATTTTGGTTCCTTCGTTTTCACTCTTATTATTTAGTATCGTATACTTACAAACTTGTCTTTTCCGTTTTTAGATCAATTTATCGTCATCTTAATCTTGTCAACAGTCATCAATATTTTGTCATAACAAAATGCATCACTGCGTTATCGTAATTATATTCTAGAATAAATATAACATTATTCCTTATATTCGATGTTTTCCGTCTTTTGTGGGTAATTCTCAAAAAAAAATCTGTCAAAGTTCATCAGCGGTCATCTGTCAGTATTCTGTTCATTGTGTTCTTGTCTGGAATAAACCAATTGAGCTGAAAGTCATTTAAAATGTAATCACCATACAATAGAGATAAAAAATTTAAAAGATAGAAAGTTAATAATTATTATGGTTGTAAATTTTACAACCTTAAATTAAATTATTTCATCGGTTATAAACTCAGTTTTTAACTTTTGATATCACCACCACAATACGTCATTTTCTACGTTATCTTAAGAAGTTAAGCTGCCTATTACTATATTCACAACTGCATAACAAAAGTAAGTCAAATATTCTGTAAGCAAACTTGAATAACAGTTATCTTTTCAAAATTATTTGGGCTGCATTTCTTGTGCCCGTATGCCAACGAATTACTATTTGTTCAGCTGATATGTTGAATACTGCTACAAAAATAAATAAAATGCGACTAGGTTCTGTTCGATGCTTTGGATGAGGGGCTTGTACTGCATCTATTATATGAGATTAGTATGATGGAATACCATTCAGCCGGTTGAAGAATTTACCAAACCCCTACCAAATTTACGTATATGTAAGAGGATAATAAATTAATTTACCATATTTTTTTTACTATATTTTTGTTTCAAAATACTATTTACTGTTTGAGAGATAGAGGATATAACAAATACATATCCTCATTAACAAAGTCATGTGCCATGTGTAGTTTAACTCTTTCCAGCTGATTACACCGGATGCAGTACTGCCCTAAATAACATGAATTTAATTAAAATACTAATTAACTGTTTCACAAACTTGTAGTAGTTTCATTTGTCCTCAAAGTGGGTACATTTAACTGGAAATGCCTATTACAATTACAACTCAAAGGTCCTCCTAAATTCCCTTTTGCGATGCAAATATTTGGTGATCTAAATTTCTCGTCTATTTCTTTTTTCGTCTTACCTCTAGGTATGGTGTGCGTTGTGAATATCGTTCCTAGGTCTTTGTAAGTTTTGTCGTCAGAGTTTTGGTAGAAGTCATTTTTGTTGTAGGCGTAGTTCCTTTGGTAATTGTCGTTGATTTTGGACCAGTCATCGTTGTATCGTTTCTCATTGTCAGTGTTGTATAGAATGGTGGGGTAGGTTGGTTCGGGGCTCCCTTCGTTGTCAGTGCTCAGTACTTCGTTGTGGTAGCGTTGTGACATCCACACGTAGCGGGCTAGGGGCTCTTCTGGACCCCACAGGCGAGACGGCTTGAAGGCTGATGATATTTTCTGAAATTAAATGACATGACAGATCTATCATTCTAAGATATGGAAGTCAATTGAAGTAATTGATGATTTTTATGTAAATTTTGTGTTAAAGCACAAAACACCTGTGTAAAATATGCATTGATCAAAAATTCGACTACCGTTAGTAGTATTTACTATCACTGGGTAGGATTTATACTAGCAACTGTCAAATTTATTGTTTTATGTTGACTTATTCACTAATATAATGTCACAAGTGACATTTATTGGCATTACAACAACTTTATTTACTTTGTTTTTGATAAGCTCTCGTTGTTTTTCTTTACATACAATCTTTTCACCATCAGCATCTCAATAAGTAGTAAAATGGTATTGAAAAATAAAACCAATTATAAAACAGTTTAGGCTTTTCTAAAGATTTTCTAAGTGCCCCTTTTTATGTTGTAGTTAGAAGTAGTATGTTTAGTTTTTCTTTCCTTGTTTTTTTTATTTTATTATTGTGAATAAAGTATTACCCATTATAAAACTCACCGAGAACAAATTATACTGCTCCTCCTTACCGACAGCGACGACTGCAATGACCACCATGACGACTACTATGACTGTGAACACTCCAACTAACGGCCACAGCGTCACCGCCTGGCTGGCAGCTGTTCTGAGCAGACCTCGGAGCCACCATCCTGACACAAAGGTAAAGAAAAAAGTAAGTATGAGAGTAGCCTACTCTGGTGTTAGAGCGTGTACTAACGCATAAAGGGGCGGCTTTTGTAGGCAACGAGTTTTTGTTCCGCAACTTTTGGAAATTTACGAAAAGTATATCTGCTGTACCACACAAAGCGTTTATCGCACCCTGACATAATTTGTATATGGAATATAATTTTTTCACGAATTTATGAAAGTTGTTGCAGTTGTTGCTGTATCTATCTGACAGCTTTTATACAATGTATAAAAGCTGTTCTTAAAAGTTTATTAATTCATTTGTAAGAGTACTTACTGTGAACTAACGTATAAAGTTAGTACGCAGTAATCCTACATATTTCAACATCATCATCATCTGCAGCCTTCTCTATCCCACTGCTGGGCATAGGCCTCTCTCTGAACATGCACGCTGCGTCGATCTGGCGCTGACCTCAGCCATCCATCCTAAATAATTTCTCTTTACAAATTTTCAAACTTCAAACGAACCTGTGACTCCAAGCAGCATGACCGGCGTGGTCCACCAGGTGCCTATCCAGAAGCAAGGCAGCTTCACCCCCGTGAGGAACTCGATATCCACTGCTAGGTAACACCAACCTGAAATCATACACATTGTTTTGTTATGTACTGGTCTTATTTTAAATAGCAAGTGTTGCTTAGCGGTTCCAGTGTCTGCTTCCGTTAATCCAGACGCACCCTGGTCCGAATCCGGCCCTACACCTATGACTTTAAGAAGGACCCTGGCGCCAACCTCGATGTGTCTGCCCAAGAAAACTCCCCTATCGAATTAATTCTGCAGGGGAGTCACGACCTTCAGTCATGAGGAAATACGCCTCATCTGCATGAGTAAGCAGAAGTTCTATCTGGTAAGCGCAAGACATCCGCTTTGTGCTCATGGCAATTTTATAAACTGAACAAAACCAGGAAAGGAACAAAATCCAAAGTTCTATTACTCCGCATAGTAACAAAAAAGCAAATCTACTTACTATATATAAACACAAATCCCACCACCTCAGCAGCGGAGGTGAAGACCGCCAGTACCGGCATGACCAGCTCATCCAGCATGGTCACCACTTCCATGCCCTTCCCCAGAACAGCTATGGTGAGGACAGTGCCCACAGCCGAGGATGCTGTCGCGAATAACCGCCAGTGATCATTAGTCACCCTATGCAGACGCTCGTAGATTGGAAATAGGAGTGTGAGCTGAAATAAAAAAAAACGATAAAAGAAAACTGGGAATACGTATGAGAGTGGCTGAATTTAGTTTAAAGTTTTCTACCTCTTCCTAGGGCTTCTGACATGACTTACCACTGCCGTACTATGGCAAACAGCCGGGACCTACAATTTGATGTGATATCCTAGAGCGCTGAAATAAAATGCCACTTTTTTGTCATCCATTAAAGGCGGACCGCATCCACAGCTGCTTTACATGGGTAGTAGCATGCTTTTGTTTCCGCTTGTTAAGCTACGAGTGGGTGAACCCTGGAACAGCTGGCTGTCACAGTACCAACTGAGCTAACATGACAGTCGTCTAATGATATGGTAATAAAGTATTTAGACGTTTTGGTAGTCATAGTTTACATGATTACTTAGGTTATTAAGATTAGCTTCCAAATTAGAAGTAAACATGCTTACCACACTAATAATACCCGACAACAATATTAAAGCTAACGAGAGCATGGGCCACTCCTTGCCCCGTCTCTCAGACACCGACGACTGGTATATCAGGACTAGAATCGCGATGAAGCTGGTATCTTTGTTCCCGCCACCGCCTATGGCTTCCCACATCAATACCCAGAGCCAGCTTGTGAATATGTTTGTCATTATTATTGACGCTGACACCCTGGAAAGGAAAACGTTTTTATGAAAGCTTTGAATTATGTCATAGGTTTTTGTGGCGGTTTGAAAATCTATCGGCATCTA
This sequence comes from Macaria liturata, assembly GCA_964023185.1. NCBI lineage: Eukaryota > Metazoa > Arthropoda > Insecta > Lepidoptera > Geometridae > Macaria > Macaria liturata. The sequence goes on along the minus strand of OZ026820.1, from coordinate 2,144,634 downwards.
AATTGATCTGTCTTATTTAATAAGAAAACGTAAACTCTATGTGCCAGACTAGAAACAGAAGTAGGTAAGGTTTTTAGCGCTTCTATAGCGCCTTAGCCAGCCAGCTCAGTCAATGTCAACTGAGCCCATTATAGCGCGCAAGTGTTGAAAAAAGAGATTTGACTTAAATTCAGATGTAGGTGTATCAGCCATTCAGCCACATTCATGTTTTTAGCCTGATAACTCCAAATTATGGGGCTTTCCCTGCAGGTCTTGGACTGGATTTCACAACTGTTGTGTTATGGGAAATAGTCATGTGTTATTTCTATATTTTTTTTAATGTAACCTACTTAATATTTATATCGTTACTGCAGTAGAAGCTTACCATCTCACATCTGAATGTCGATACACCGATCCTCCCGCACTCGTCAAGTAACCACTAACAATCTGAGTCGACAACAGCGCCTGTACCAAGGCACTGTGCCAAATATACGGTTCGTACAGCGGTGTCCACTGCTCGCAAGATTCGAACATGGCGTCCAGCACTGCACCGTCAGCCAGAAATGTAGACAGGAACACTGCGATTGCCACGGTCGCGGGGGCCAGCAAACTGAGCGATGCCACCAAAGTTTTGCGAAGACGATACAAACTGAAATTAAGGTTATTGGGATAAAAGTTTAAAGTGATATATGTATGTCATAGTGTATGCCCGTGACTTTGGTAGCGTTGTTATGGGATGAAAACTAGCGTACGTCAAGACCACGATACTACAAATCAGGACAATCCATTGCTTCGATTTATGGATGTCAAAAATAAACAGAACAGATAAGAGACAACAAACGTATTTTCGCTTTAATAGTATGATTTAAAAAGATTTAAATGAAAATTGTACCATTTTGTTTGTTTTTTCAAGGTAAAATAATACCAGAAGGTTAACCATTTCTACAACGTTAAATTTCTTTTACGAAAAAATACCAGAAGGTTAACAATTTCTTTTACAAAAATATCAATAGCATTGGAGTGAACCATCCAACAAAGCATTTTTATGGCTCTGATAAAAAATAATTGCTTTGTTTAAAAGATAAGTAAAAATACCAATTACGATAAAGCAGGTTAATTGTGAATGCTTGTTAATTTTAACTGTGCTTATATTTTATTCATTTTTACGTGTAATGATTTTATTTATTATCCAGTCATTGTTCCCCTTTGAGTCGTTTTTCTTATAATTGAAGGTCGTATTGTGAATATCCTTAGAATGTTTTATTAGGAGTTTTCTATGGAAAATATGTAGTATCATAGGTACTTAATAGGCGCCTTCGTATTCCAAAAAATTACAAGTCGCGTTTTTACCATTGTTCTGTTTTTTTTCTTCAGTACTAAGCAAGTGAAAATCCACACAATATTATATTGAAAACCAATTTTTTTACAAGTATATGGGTAGGATCGAATTCAAAGCTGTCAAAACACAATAAAGGAAGATGTTCTTTTACAGACAGACCCACACTAACTTTGGTTATCAAATTTACAATTATATTTAAGTTACAGCCTTTCCAAGTAAAGTACCAAATTAAAATCATTTTTAGGCATAAATAGCTACTAAAAATATTCTCATAATATCTAATTCTGAAAACCTGTCACTCAGGACAGTTGCCTATGTCTAGGCCTTTAGGGCATTGCATGATGTGAATATCGCTCGACACAAACAGAAAATGATATTTCGTAGCTACATTTTCGTAATTATTATTAAAGTTACTATATTTTAGTATCCAACTTTAAATAGCATTTTTTTTTATAAAATACGTCATGCAAATATATAGTTCGTTTTATCATATTTTAAAAGTAACAGATAGTTTTATTTAGTAAAAGACACAGAAAATAAAAGTTATTTTTGTGTAGGGCATCAGTAGAGTTACTATTCGATAAATAAATTTCCTAAGTTATTAAAATAAACGACGTGAATAAAAAATATATATATTTTACTCAACTATCATACAGCCTCATTGTACTAACATTTAACAAAAAAAAACATATACATTGAGAACTTCCATTTTTGAAGTAAGCTTAAAACAAAGACATAACAGTGAAACTTTTTACCAGCAACCAAGATCACAAAAGTACTAAAATTATACACGAGCGCTGATAAAAAGTGATATCTATAATAATACTCACAGAATGGGAACGAAGAACCATAAAAAGAATATAAGGATCGCCATTATGCCGAGATACTGCGGGTGTTCCGTGAACGGTCCGAGGAATGTGGAGCTGCAATAGAAAACTTTATCAAGATTCTGCGAGAACCCTTAAAAAGTAAGCACTTCTAGGATGATGTAAGTTTGCGTGGCAAAAATAGTAATAGTCATGATCATGAGTCGCACATAATCTTGTTCTGTATTTATAATAATGTATTGATCTAATTATATAAATGTGCTACCATTTCTAACTGCTGGAGCACTTAGATTATCTTTAGGCTTTTCTAAAGATTTTGTAAGTGCCCCTTTTTGTAGTAGTTAGAAGTAGTATGTTTAGTTTTTCTTCCCTTGTTTTTATATTTTATTATTGTAAATAAAGATATTTAAATATAGTAATGGAAACACAAGTAGAATGTTACAACATTAGTGTAGATGTATTAATACCCTTCATTATATGACAGTTGCATAAACTACTATTATATTAGATATTTGATTTGATTGTTTTGATTAAAGGATTTCAGCGCTTTCCAAAACAATAAAACAAAATTGATAGGGTTATGATAAAATATGCCGCCCAAATGTTTCCCTTATCATATATACAAAACTATTTATGGACACATTATCAAGTTGCTGCTCCCCCATTAATCATATATTTATAATATAAAACATAATTAAGAAGAAAGCCTATGTTACATAAGGAAGCATATACAAACTACAAATAAGATAAGCAGATAGACCTCAAATTAAAATAAATGCTTACTTGAAACATTCAGTGGCGTTCATTCTATTCTCGTAGCCATGCTGAAATTGAACATTAAGGTTATTAGTTATAAAGTATCTAGTATACAGTATGTTATGTATTTGTTATATATAAATAAGCTATTTTAATGCCATAATGTCGTTAAGCCATGTCAGAGGTCCTTAGGGCGGTTATATAAACTCTCGACACCAGAGTTGGCCACTCTCATTCGATAAGAAGAAGAAGAAGCAATGATTTTGGAAAATAGTGTTTAATAAAATTATAGTACCTAATAGCTTTTTAAAGGCACAGATCACAAAGATTTTGCTGACGCATTTTTCAGTACACAATTATTGAAAATACAATCAAAATAGGTATTTTAATGATGAATATATATAAGTATTATATATTATTTAAAAACCATTTCACCCTTTTGTGTAAACAAGTAAGCTGTTGCTTGTCGCGGCAGGAGATACTGCGGCTTTGCATCACAGGATCCCAGAATACCTAGCGAAGCCCAGTAAAACCTACCTAGAGTAGCACCAATACAAAGAAAACAAGAAACTCTGTATTTATGTAGGTATGTATGTACGTAGACATTAAGTTTTTACATGAATCAACGATTATTTATTTATAATTTTTACAGAGTGAAAATAATCACGACCAGCAGGATTCAAACCTGCGTATTTCTGATCACCGTCCAGAACGCCTTAACCAACTAAGCTACGATCTACTAACTGCCAGACGCCAAAATCCATATTCATTTCCAAACATTTTAGACTAAGCGGCTGATGGCGCCACTTGTTTTGTTGTTGTTTTTATTATTTGTTACTGAATTAATTTTGTTTCTCACCGGAGTTATATGCAGTTTGGTACAATCTCTGAGCGGGAACGTGCCCTTTCCGATCCATATGAGGTAAGCTGCAGCGAGGGCGACGTAGACCATGTAGTAGACACAGCATAGAGACGATGTTAGAAGCTTTAGGTGGCCTACTCCTGGAAATGAAAATAAAAACACAAATAATTTGTATTGTAAGTATTCAATTAATAATTTCATTGGATCGTATGAACACAAGTTTTCGTCAAATATTTTAATGAAAGTAAATTGTACAATGTTTCTCATAATGATAATGTTGATAAAATTAATGAGAATTAGGATCAAAACTTAGAGAGATTAATGAGTCTTGTGTTAAAAATTTAATCGTTTTTTTTATTTAAGATAGATACTTTAGCTGCAAAATAGTAGAAAGATAGATAGGATATTCTTTATTGTAACACACGCAATTAAAATAAAATACAAAGAAATTGGTTAAAAATTACTTGTACTAGTGCCACAAGTGGCGGCCTTATCGCTATAAGCGATCTCTTCGAGGCAACCATTCGATAGAGAGAAATGAATAAAGGATAACGGTGGACGTGGATAGTAGTTCCTACTTTCCTTTAAGTATAAATAACTCGAATTTATACTTGCAGATGACAAATTATTATTGTTGTAATTTATAATTTATTAGAAGTGTATATTAAAAAAAAACACTAGTAAAAAGAGGGCAATATAATAGAACTTAAATTAACAAAAAAATATAACGTGTATCCAATTTTGACGTCTCTAAGATTCCTCAAACAAACTGGTATGTCAACTTTATGTAAAAGAAACTAGGTTAAAACCATAAACATCAACACAACACTATCTCCAAAACATACAGCACCTGAAGGATTCTGCAAAGACGTGGGAAGTCTGAACAGATTTACTGTAAGCCTGTATGCTTTACTATAAAGTCTGTGCCGCAGATTTATGCGTGTTTGTTTTAGGTAAATAAGCCACTAAATGTTATAGAAAACCCTTTGTGGCTATTTGAATTGTACAATGTAAAGCTGGTATAGGTCAACACAAAATACTATGGAAATACTAAGCAGTGGCATGAAAAAGGCTGTGGATGATGATAATGTATTGATATTAGCACCCACATGCAATCTACGGCTTAATGCACTGATTAGCCAAACTAATGATACTTGTATGTTTTTGCATGTTAATTTAAGCATATTACATGATAATCAACAACAGTTTTAAGAACGATTACAAAATTTGTAATCGTTCCTAAAACTGTTGTTGATTAGTAGTTTAACCGCCATGAATGACATTTAATGTCATTCATGGCGGTTAAACTATTTGTAACAAAATGTTAAAAATATTTTTTTGCATGCCGTGAGGCTACAATATGGAGCCCATACTGTAATAATTTTAGATCATTTTCACCTACCCATATAATGCTTATGAATAAATGAATTGAATTGAAAATTTGTTAACAATATAAACATTATTTTCATTTAAAAGTAATGTTATCGAAATCATAACAATACGTTTTTGGCCATTCTACAAGTATTCTAATATAAATCTGTGAGTGTGTGTGCTTTCCAGAGTGCCGGATTACTATGTTGACGCGATATTTGGAAATCTCTCGTGTATACAGTGCTCACATCGTCCCAATTCCCTCTTATTGCTAGAGGAAACCTGTTGATTTTGTTTCAAAGGATGTGCTGTTGTTTTTAATTCGGGGCCGGATGGTATTTGTTGGCGGAGAATGTGTTTATTTTTAAAGTGTTGTAGCAGTAACTTTGAGTAATTGTATGGCTTGATTTTCAGATGTCTTGATAGTTAACATCAACATCATTAACATGTTGCTTAACATCAGGCAGGCTATAGTCAAAAGTAAGCCTATTTATGGTAAAAAAAAAAAGTTTCTTAGGACAATAGTTTTTATTTTTATTAAAAACTAAATGATCAACATAAGTTAAAGTAGTGGCGTAAAAGTAAAGATAATATGTGTGTAACATATTGTGAGACAGACACTGAAAAATCTCTAAATACTCGTTTTCGTCCTAGAAATAATTAAATGGCTATTACACACAATATCTACTTTATTTAATTGTTATAAATTAAGTACGAACCACACCGTTTCATATCTCAAACTACATATTACAACAAAGAACATAAAGTAATCACTTATAAATTTAAAGTCTTTTACTAACAACAAATGAACCCACCTCTCATAATAGGAACAGCTCTCCAGACCCCCACAGGATCCTGCTGGCTCAGCTGCCCCATGGCCAGCTGGAGCAGCGTCACCGGCAGTCCGGCCACCAGCATCCAGAACGAGTAGACCACCAGGTACGGAACAGCTCCATGCTTGAAGGCCTCTCGGGGAAGATGGACGGAGTTAAAGAGTGTGAGTGTCAGCGCGAATGTGCACAGCTGTGTCTTGATGTGGGCCAGGCAGGATTTCAGAGACTGGAAAATAACACAATTTAAGTTTTTAGGTTTAGATATTTAAAACAAAATGATTCTCTTTGATCCTGTGAATAGAGCTAATTTTATTGAAATGTTAAAATTTATATGTATCGCTTATTAGTTTCTTTATTTACAATAATAAAATATAAAACAAGGGAAGAAAAACTAAACATACTAACTTCTATTATTCTATACTTCTAACTACTACAAAAAGGGGCACTTAGAAAATCTTTAGAAAAGCCTAAAGATAATCTAAGTGCTCCAGCCCACTACCAGAGGGCAGCGTGCCCAGCATACTGGCCGCATTACCACGCTGGTAGGCAATGCTGATACGTTGAGCCAGAAAAAGGCCAGCATTTTGGTCATGCGTCGCGTCAACCAAGCGCTCCGAGAGGTTTTGGAAAATAGTATGGGCTCCCGGACCCCACGGCCCCAAAGTCTCGACTCCAAAAGGCTCAAATATGTAACCTCGGCCGAGGTTAGCATAGTAGTTAGCTTATTAGTTGTATCATAAAAAGATATCTGTGTAGATTACCTGCATGGGGATTTATAAGTTTTGTATGAGCTTTAGGTATAACTTACGAAAAAAAAAAAACTGTAAGTTGAATTTTTTTTTTGTTTTGCAACGTACATGGAAAATTTAATATTTCTTTAATATTAAAATAAGCAAGTTAAGATTTTCCTTGCGTATTTTTATAAGCCCTTGCAAATTATCTGACCTCATTGAATCATTGATTTAAATTCTTCTCACATTGTTGTTAATTGACACCTATCGGCACGAAGGCACAGAGGTCAAATGAGTTTAAATACCAACACACAGACACGCGATACTACCAATAGTATGATACATAATTACAGTTTCTTCGAGCGATCTTTTGATTCACCGCGAAATATTCTTGTGAAAAGAAGAAAAAAATCTTATGACATGATTTGGACTGCCAAGTTAAATATTTTGAAAGGAAAACAGTTTATTATCTATGGTGTAAAATTTTAAACAAAATAATCAGCTTTAAACAACGACCGGTAAATTTTTCCCAAAAATTCCATACTTCAGTCAGCAAAAGTGCTGATTTTTTCAACGAAACATCTTGTAATCTGGGTTTCTTAAATGCACATATTATTTTAATTTTAGAGATATATAAATAAGTATGCATTTATATAAAATTGTTTGATCTTAAAGGAACTATAATTTTTTTTTTACAAGAAATGGGTTTTCTCGTGACCGTAATTTGCCTGATGGTAAGCAATCATTACGGAATCAATCATGACATGTGCAGAAACATCAGCATACAACGATTCATTCGTCTTTTACCATAGTAAATATGTACAAGCTTTATAATAACAAAAATTCACACACTAATATATCTCCTATTGTTTTATGCAAAGTATGTAATTATCTAGTAGTCAACTCCTTGTTTATTTAATAGTCTTATTGTGATAGTTTTATTCTTTACGGTTATTTGTACAAACAAATAATTGTTTTTATGTTTTTTTATCAGAATAATGCAGATGTAAATGACACGAGTGGCTCGAGTAAAATAAAATATTACGACTTACCTACCAATTGTTACTATTTTTATTTCTCCCACAGTGACTAACAAATAATATGAATGAACGAAGATACAAAAAAATAAGATAACCTAACAATATAAATGTTTAGTTTTTGCGGCCAGGAATAAGGCGTTGGTTATCTATACTAATATTATAAAGCTGAAGAGTTTGTTTGTTTGTTTGTTTGAACGCGCTAATCTCAGGAACTACTAGTGCGAATAGAAAAATTCTTTTTTGGTTGAGTAGACCATTTATTGAGAAAGGCTTTAGGCTATATAACATCACGTAGGAACTAATAGGAGTGAAGAAACAATGGAAAATGTGCAAAAAACGGGGAAAATTATTCATCTTTGAGAGCTTCCGTTGCGTGCGCTGCGAAAACGGTTCAAGATATCAAAAAAACATGTACGAACGAATTATTTCTCTTAAAATTATCTAACAAAATGTCCGTAACAGTGTATGTCTATCTTTTAAGGTTAACTCACTAAAACTGTTTTTATGGTAACAAGTAACTATTCCACGCGGACGAAGTCGCTGGCACAGCTAGTACTAAATACTCAGAGTTGCTTGCACATTTCAGTGAAGTATTACATATTATTATAATAATCTAACTGAAATTTATAAACTTTAACACTTATGGCGTGTCTTTTTTTGCGAAAGCCGAAAAACAGCAATAACGAAAAGTAAGGTTCTCATTTTAACTCACAAATATGTTTAGTTACTTTATGTTTTATAAGTTTTGAATAAATAACTTACAAAAGTGCCTGCAATATCCTAGTACTAGTGCAAAACATCTAGTTCTTGTAACAGAAATGCTCTCTAATAGCGTCGGCTGCATCATTTGTGAAGGAATCATTTGTCAAGAGGTACGGGAGCCCATCTTGAGAGACGTGGGAATGGAAGATAGGTCCCGTTTCAATTTAAAAATGTAGTTGGGTTTAAAGTAGCTAGGAGTAATGCTTCTTGTTTTTCAGACAGCTTCATTTATGTGGTTTATTTATAAATGGAAAGCCCAGAAGATCATACATAGACCAAATAAAAGAGAAAGTAGGAGTCATGTCGTATAATAAGGAAGTCAAGGAAATCTACCGGTAAGAGCCGAACTCTTCAATGTTTAATGAATGAATAAAATTTATGTTTTAATTACAAAGAAGATGGCTATATAGGTATCAGGTATGGTAAAAGTAGGTGTCCGGAGTTTACAAAACACCACAAGTACTCTATTTATAGTTTGCTCAGTAACAGCACGTAACTTTCGGAAAGCTATTTTTAATAAAATGCTTACAATAAAGCATTGATGTTCACTCGCACATCAAATTTTAATAATCACCCTTATTAGGCGTTGCTTAAATTTGTCTAAAATCAGCTTTGCTCCAGACAGGATTTTAAACGTGAGCAGTCAGATTGGTTAGTGGCTTACACAGAAAGAAAGTCACAGAAACTACCTATATAAGTACCCACTGATACTAGTTACTAACCTAAAACTTCTACGATTGTCGTTCTATAAATAAGCTTATTAGGAGAAATATTTTCAAAACAACGTATCGCGTTTGTATCGTTAACAATGGCTGGATTCACTTCTGGTGACTACAATAGTCAAAACACTATACGAGTCTGTTTACGATGATCAATTAGATCATTGTCTTAGATGGCCGGGTGAACTTGTAGTATAGCTTATTGAGATATTTTGTAAACTTTCTTACAGTTTTTAAATTTCAACCGTCATTAACTTGAGATTTTCACAATTACTAATGTATGTAAGCTTCTTTAAAACATCATTTAGTAAACCCTTAGAATTTTTTAAGTGATTGTTAAAATCTATACCTAATTGATATGTTATCAGCCTAAGGTTGAATGAATGACATAGCAAAAAGAGTAATTTACAAAAGAGCGTTTCCAAGAGCCGGATTGTACAATAACTTAATTGGTAATATCTTGAATGTTCGCCTATAAATAAATAAAATAAATCAACATTCCGGGACATTGCACACAGCGCCACCTAGCCCCACCCACACTAAGCAAACGCTTGTGTCGAACGGATATAATACTTATAGTTGGTAAATATGTAACAATTAGAGGAGCTGTTTAAAAATCTTGACTGCAAAGTTAGCTACATGCACATTAAGTTAATTTTTATTTTCAAAATTTCACATACCTAAATGTAACCTCTGAATTTCACTAAAAATGGTAAGTCTTCGGAGCGTAAAGGAAAACTCTCATAAACTTTTACATTTTTAAGTACATTTAAAAATAATAAAAATATATGGACTGTAGAACAAATCACTAACATCGCGTGTTGATGTCATTTCACTATCACCCACTTAGTACGCGCACTACTTTTCATTTCCTACAATTAACACAATTATATAACACTTCAATTTGAACCTTATGTCATGGACATAAGAGCTACAAAATGGTAGTAATTTTCAACACGTTTATTAAACCCTGTAATTATAATTAACGGTCAAGTGCATGTCTGTAAAGTCATGTGACAATGTAATAATTGCTTCCCACTGTTTGTTTAGAAGTTATTTTTATTTTGCACGAAATATTATATTCCGTGATAGTTGATTTTTAATTTTAGTTGTAAGTATGTGTTATTGACTTCAGATCGCATGTGATACATATTTTTCGGAATTGTAAATGAAAACAAAAAGAAATTGATAAGTAATTGTTTGTTTTGTGTTATTCAGAAGTATTCTACGAATGTCTTAACTATTCAATAAAATAAATGTCATATTAGTAACGCAGAAGACCGTTTTTTGTAATGAATTTAGTTTTTTTTTATTTACCATGTCAGTAGAAACAATATGTAACTGTCAATAAATTATACAGTTGTTAGCATCACGACTTGTGCATGCGAATAGATCGAATATAGTTCAAATTCTTCGAATAAAAGTAATATCGATCATAGAAAATAGAGTAACATTTAGATCGATTGCGTGCATTCGATATGCGTTGCAGGTGAAGTCCATAAGATAACTCTGCGTGTGGATAGAATCGGAACTAAAAATGTCTAACCAAAGAATAATCTTTACAGTAATACTCGAAAAAGGTGCTGCTAAAAGTCATACTCAGATATTATTGTGGTGTGATCTTCACGAGACGAGTGTATGAGTTTCTTTACACTCTCGATTTCTAATCACATCACTATTGGTCGAAAAGTAAAATTGATATCTGGATGTCATTTGATGTGAAGCATCTATAGCATCTATATATAGTTCAGTATATTATACGATACATTAGATACCTATTACGAAGTGTTTAATGGCAATAAATTTTGAACTTCATTTTAAATAGTGCACTCACTATCCTCCTCTTTAGTAGTACGTATTCCTCCTGGCAGAGTCGTGATTCTCCTTCAGAAATTATTTGTTAGGGGAGTTTCTCCTGGGCAGATACATCGTGGCGCCCAGGTTCTTCCACGGATGACACATGACCTCGGATTTTGTGGTCCTCAAACATGTCGGTAGTATACGACTTTATAGAACTTTCCAAAACCGTTGAAATGGTGAAATTAATAATCAATATAAAATTCTGCGTGAATTTCAAAGATATTGCTTTATTTACAACGAAAACAATACTATCAAGTCAGTGCAAAATAATACTTGTAGTCGATAACAACAATTTAAGAAAATTGCAGCCAGGAAATTGCTAGTGCAAAGTAACTTCGCAAAGAAAATGAACTGAATCAAAAACAGAACCATGAAAAAGTTTTTGATACATACACACCTCTATTTACCGAAATCGTTTTAGTTGCAGCAAGAAACCGTATTATCTTTTATGTTAAAAGTTTGGATACACTACGTTTTTTTCTAAACATTCCTATTTTGTAGAAGAGTATATACGTACGTTCATAGGTAATAGTTTGATTCTGATTTAACTCTCAATCTTGTGTTACTAAAATTTACAAGACGAAAATTTTAATGTTTTGTTCTTACATCACTTGAATAAAATTTACAATAGAAAAGGTTTAAGTCACATTTAACAGAGTGATTTTTTTCCTAAAATCTGTCCGTCTTATTACAAAACGTAGTTTAAATTTTAGTTTAGAACTTAAAAAAAAACAAGTTTGTTCTTGTTGTTCAAACGTCACATACCAACTTACAAAATGTCAACTTCAAATTAGAAGTTTGATTTATCATTGTTTTTTTTTTTATTCTTTGGCCATAACTTTGTATTGTGCCAGTTCTCAATTTGATTATTATGACAGAAGAAAACAAATTTTGAACTACAAGAATGTACTGAATATTTTTAATGTTTTGGACTAATAGTTAAACAAACTAGTGCGGGCTGCCCTGAGCGGCTAGCGAGCGTGCAGCCTTGTTGTTGCTATGCGCCCGCTGGCCGATCAATCGCTTTATTATGATAAGTTTTGATTTTATGTTTGTTACAGTTATGTTTTTATTATATTTGCTGTATCATGTGTAGATTATAACGAATATTTGTTATTTTGATGGTATAACGGACCGGCATAGTCGAATCTCGACAAAGGTCCATAAATAAATAAAGATTAAAAAAAAATGTTTTGTTATATGACCCTATAAGTACCTACTCGTATATCGTAGGTAAAGTGAAGTGTTTTTGAATAAAACTATAAATTGAAACAGTCTAATACATAACTGGAACTGTTTAGCGAAGCCCCTATACAGCTGAAAATTAGTGTAAGTAACTAACTACATAATGTTTAACAAATGTTTGATTTATTTATTCTTTTTAAATTGTCTCATATTAATATCAATTATAATAGATACCTACTTAATTAGCTAGGTAATGAATTACAATAACTTATCAAATCGTCACTCAAAAGTTAATAAGGTTATAAATGTAAGACTTATCTCATAGTGAAACACTTTATTATTAAATCACATACCTATTATAATAACGCTGTAACACTATAGATGAATAAATGAATTATTATATTATTATTATTATTTAATACTTATTTTGACGTCATATTTATGAAATTAATGTAGCAATCTAAATGATGTAACTCTCGCACTATAGAACTGTTATAAAACTAATTACCTTGACAAAACTTCATTATTATTCGATGATAAGAGAATCCATCAAATAGTAAAACGATAACAAAATATTTTTTCTTGCTGTCGTTGTTTTTCTCGACTTGGCGGATAGGTAAATTATTAAGTCATTGGTTAGAGAAATGTAGTGGTCAAAGGCGAGTGTGGCTCAGCGGTTTCAGTGTCTGCTTTTTATCCAGACGCAGCCTGGTTTGAATGCGGCCCTACACCAAAGACTTGTATTTTCAGGTTATGTGTGGATTTGCGCTCGCTGAACGGTGAAAGAAAACATCGTGAGGAACCGACATGTTTGAGGACCACAATGTCCGAGGACATGTGTCTTCACACTGTCACCACGTTGTATTTGCCCAACAGAACTCCCCTAACGTTTTGTCCTGCGGGGGAGTCATGACCCTCAGCCATGAGGAAATACATAAAAGAAAAGGGGAAAAAAAAACTTCTTTTCTGGCTGAATTACTAATCCAAATTACAAAGTAAAAAACTTGTCTTAGAACAGTGACCATCGTTTAGTAACAAGGTGATAGATTATCGCATTCTATTCTCAGAATTAATATTATAATTTACTCTTCTTGTTTTCTACATGTAAACGGTTATTTATTCATAACTTATAAAACATAAAGTAACTGACTAATAGTATAAACACATTTACAAGTCTTAAACATAATATTAAAATATATAATATATAATATACCTATTCTCAGAATTTATATGTTTTAATGCAGGATATCTAGAAACTGAAATCATAAAAACATTGACAATAACAGCTTTATATGTGGTTTTATTTAAAATGAACAGTAGGTATTCTAATGAAATAACTAGATATAAAAAAATAAATTATGATGGATATATTTTAGCAATTTTATAACTCAAACTATAAATCCATTCTAATTTAGACGTACTTGAACAGCACAATGAGGCCAATGAAAAAGTATGACGATAATAAACTACTTTACATTTAAAACACATTAAACTAATAATAATTTAAGTTATATTTTTTCCATGTTAAATTCAGATCAACAACCAAACTTCTACTTTAAAATAATTGTCCACAAAATTCACACCGTTTCCAACAAAATGGCGTGAAAATGATCACATTGTCAGGAAAACTCATGCAACTTATGTCACAGACAAGAAATCTTTGTCCCTCAAGGTCGCAGAATAGAATTACGAGCAGGTACTTTAGTGAAGCTACGAGTTAGTCTGTGACAAGAAAATGGCATACTTCCTTATTGTGCTATGCGTTGCTCTTTGACCATAGGTCGTAATATATAAAACTCAAAGGTGACTGACTGAATGACTGATATAGTGATCTACCAACACACAGCTCAAACTACTAGACGGATCGGGCTGAAATTTGGCATGCAGGTAGATGCTATGACGTAGGTATCCGTTAAGAAAAGATTTTTGGAAATAACACTTTTAAGGGGTGAAATAGAGGATTCAAGTTTTACTTCTTAATGCGAGTGAAGCCACGAGAACCCACTAGCTATTAATAACACTTTTAAAGTTATGCTGTCAGAAGAAAAAAAAAATAAGGTGATCTATAAAAAATAAAAAAAATGTTTTTTCATAATTTTTATTTATGTAACATCTGTGATTCAGAACTTAAAACTGAAGTTTAACGCTGATAAACTAATCTTTTAGTTTCATTATATTACCTAACAATGATAAGATCTCTAGTATAGCGTAGTAAGGAAAAACACTTAGCAACTGGATGCTCTGTGGTCAGTGACGAGAAAATATCACGACAACTTGCTTGGAGCATTTTTACAAGCTACGACTCGATAGCTTGGCAAATTTGTAAAGATTTTAGAAAAAATATAATGGCATAAGCTCATGAACTAAAAGGCGTTTAAAATGTTTGAACGAGAATGTTATGGTTTCAGAAATAATGCCTTAGAAAAAACTTAGATACCTCTCAAGTCTACTACGCAGTGATGCCTATTTGCTTGCAAATATTGTTGAGATTGGATTCAGATAAAGATAATTTTATTGATCAAAAACTTCTTGATTCTAATACAATTTTGATCGTTACACTTCACACTAGGATGTAATATACCTGTGTTGTGGAGTGTAGATCGAAATGCTCAACACATGTTGAACTGATGTAACAGTAAGTATATCCGTTATCAACCTGTAACCACTATTTGATATTTTGCTTCTGAATCGTGTCGTCTACAGTAAAAGGCTCATGAAGCAGTGACGTGCTAACAGATACACTGTAAACACAAGGTCACAACTTGTTGTCAATTTCATTTAGCAGTCGTATACTCCAGATATAGTAATAGACGTTTGAAGAGGTTTGATTGAGTGTTGAATTTGATCTTATTTTATTTATTTTTACATTATTGTATAGTTTTCATTCAGAGTATGAACAGTTGAGCTACACTATAATATCTATTTGTTTGTTGAATTGTTCGACATAATAACAATACTGATCGATCATCGTCATTTTTATTACAAAAGTAGTATAGGATCCCGAAAGTGACATAAGATACATTTCATTTTAAAACATGGCAGGAGAACCTGCGAGTTTATGCTAGTTGATGACGAACAAAATCTTTATCTACCTTCAATTAAATGTTAGTAATGATTAATGACGGTAATTGATTTAATATATTAATAAATTGTTTTAATTAATGTTTATTGAAACATGATGATTACAGTCTTTTATTGAATTAAGAACGTTATGACATAATTTATCTACCATCTGTTTCATAAAACTAACTCATATCAGTTAAAATTGTTAAAATCTAATATAAGATGGACTTCTAATTTTGAAACAGACAAAATAACTTAACGCCAACTTAACCGAAGGAGGTTTTTCGTTCCGCGGTATAAAACTTAAACGCAAGAACGCAACCTTTCAAAATATATGATTTTATGAGTATGTTATTTAAGTGAAATGTGTAGTAAGTACCTACTTATGAAATGATTTTTTAACAAAAAGTTAATATTTTACAATAATGTGTCGGTAGACGAGAAATATGCTACTAGAAGAGGCTTTGAAAGAAGGTATTTTCTGTGATCAAACAAGTAGGTGGTATAAAATCTTCTGTACAGTACAAAAAGTAATACTTATAGCAACGTGAGAGATTAAAACTAAGAAACCACATCAAAATATAGCAATAACGACTCCAAAAGCAATTAACTTCACTCACGAGATCACGGAGCACAAACTCTTTGTAATTACTGTTTGAAAAAAGAACATTTTTTTTGTATTTACCCAGCCATGTTGTGAAGTGCGTCCTCTACAAGAACTATACTTCAAACAATGTAATTCCCCACACGGTCGTGTCACCACTGCCATATATCACGTTCGATTTTCAAATTTTAAAATAAGGCGCGAACAGGCGGTCGCGCGCTGGCGCATGTCACGATACACTGAATTACTGTCAAGGAAGGCGCGTCGCTAGTGATGTGCGGTGGTAGGATGCTCGTTATCGATGTTTATTAACCTTCGTGACTGCATGCCTCATTTTGTTTTGAGACTATTTATTTTATGACCTGGAAGTCGTTTTATGTGTCGTTATTGTAGTTTTATTTGGCAAATTCATTTCGTTGTGGTTCAATAATTTGATTTCGCTGCAAGCGCATTTAGTTGTTTACTTATATTTGCATCAAGGTCAGTAACCTTGGTGAGTTACATTTATATCAAATTTTTGTGTTATGCTTAGCTTGATAATATCTTTATTCATGCTAATTATCATTGATTGATAATATATTATTATTAATGAATGTTCACAGTAAAACAGGTAAGTAAAATAATGCCTGCAATAGTAAGAAAAACATCATGAAATCACCACTTTCTACGAAACTTTGAAATGTTTTACAACAGTAACTAAGTTTAAAAAATAAATAGTAATTACGGTATTTTTTTATGTATAAATTTGAATTCGGTTACATATTAATTAAAATCTACTACTAATTTATTATCTAGTTGTTCTAAAAAATCTGATAATTATACGTTTTGTTCGTTACTAAGGCGCTTTACGTTTACATCTCTTAAAAACGATTACTAAAACAATCGATAAAAGACTCGTAAATCAGCATAGCAATCCCATGTCCCCCCTCCCTAGATGCGCCAGAGCTCGGCACGCTAGACCGCGTACAGCACTACTCAGTTATGGAAATTAACGTCAGTGGAGTAAAAATAAAAACACAGAATAATTACTTCGGCTATGGTCAGTGACCATCTCAATAGAAGGGTCTTCACATGTTTAGAAACTTTTGCGTTTGTTTCCGGAGTAAGTGAGAGATTTAAATTGAATTTCATGTTTTTGTCGGATCGTTTTTTTTTTGGTGACGTCAGATCAGCTGATTGTCTGTTGTTATTTGTGAGGTATTGTAACTGAAGATGCTATAGTGCTCGTATGTATAATACTTATGCATGAAATGCATGTTCCATAAGTCGAGAAAAATACTTTTATTCGAATCTTTATTTTTTGTTGCGGGTTTTTTGTTAAGAAGGTAGATATGGAAATTACATTGTTGCTTGTGATAGCAATGATGTTAATTCAAAATTAATGGAAAGTAAGTGATATTAATTTTAAAATAGAACTGAGATTAGATATAAAATTGTATTCCAATATTTATTTTTAAACAAAAATAATCAACTAATGTCTTACTGTATGTAATGCTCGAAACGCGGATTTTCCCTGTCACTGATCGATAACAAACCAAAAACCCATCCATTGTTTCAATTTGAACGGAAAGCCGGGAAGTACGTATTTGCAAGTCTAGGAAAATGACCGCAAAAGATTTTTGCGTCCGGATAAAATCTGAACCAACAAGTCCCTTTTGACATTATTTTAAACTAGGAGCGCCCCGCGGTGTTACTCGCCATTAATTCGGGATAAAAAGTAGTTTATGAGTTAATCATAATCATAAAATCATTTTAAACCACTGTTGGGCATAAGCCTGCTCCCTTTTACGCCAATAACCCCCTCTGCTGCGGTTCTTGTTGCTTACTATCTTTCTTATATATTTGTACAGAGTTTAATAAACTTCTATATAAATTACTAAATTACATTCAAATCGGTTCAGCCAACTGTGCGTAAAGAAGTAAATAACACACACGCACACATTCACGCACGAGCTTAATAAAATTCTTTATTATACAAGTATGATTTGGATGGCAATAAAAATCAACAGTGCTGCCACGATTTAAAATAAAAGTAGGTATAGGAAATGATAGTGTTCTCTGGCAAATTCTAATGCGATAAGCTCTAGTGGTCAGGGTAATCATTGTTAGTTTGGAATGGATTAATTACGTAAGATACGAGTACATAAGTAAGGTATTTGTATGCTAGATTAATGAGATTTTGCAGCGTTGAGAGTAATGGTCCGTGGTGCGAGGTGTTTTAGGAAGATTCTTATATAAAACATCGTATGAGCTGAATAGTAATACTATTTGGGGATGAGGTGGAGAATTTTGAGGTACACTAGTATAGTAAAAAAATATGATGACTGACGAAATATTTAACTTTAAAGCGACATAATATCTCATAATCAACGAAAAGGCAGCAGGGATCGTAAATTTCATGTATTATACAAGTGGATGCCCGCATTGTCGCTCGTGTTACGTGAAAATTAAAATAAACATACAATGCTACTTGCAACATCAACGATACTTCTTCTTATCGAATGAGATTGGCCAACTCTGGCGTCGAGAGATTATTAAGCCGCCCGAAGGGCCTCTGACATGGCTTAACGACTGCCGTACTAGACAAACAGCCGGGTCCTACAATTTAACTTGTCAACGGTACTAAAAATGATGGTAATCCATCGTTTAATTGCAAGACAACACACATACATTATGTCCGCGCTTAAGTTTTATTTTTGTGTTATAGTATAATTATTGCACATAGCATATCTTACTTTGCTCCGTTAGCTTAGTTGGTAGTGGCTCTGCCTTCTAATCTAGGGGTGCGGGTTCGATTCCCGCATGGCACAAGTAATTATGAATATTAAAATTTGTAATTACTTGTGTTAAGTCTGGTCGTTTCTATGTATAATAAGTATGTATTTACAAAAGAAAAAAAAGTATATATGTATGTATTATATCCGTTATCTAGTACCCATGATACAAGCGTAAGCTTAGTATGGGGCTAAATGGCGCTGTGTGATATGTCCTGAAATATTTATTTATATTTATTTTATTATTACTTTAAAATGCTTTAAGTAGATGTTTGCTAAAATAATAATTTTTGTGTACCTACACTTTCTCGAAGACAAAATATGTTATAGAAATACCTAACCTGACCCAAAACTGTTATTATTCTTGTCACAAGATCTTCGCATCTTCCATATTTCATTCCATTTTCCTTAATCGAGGAAAAATATTAGCTTACCCGCGGGACCGCGTCAGTCAACATTGTTTAAAGATTATCATAAAATACGGGCCGTTAAACCTATTATGTAGAGTATAAACTAGAGTTTAAGCACAGTTTAAACACTGGTTAAACTATGTCGCGGTTTAACAGCTATTGTCCACTAATGGGCCGAGTAGCTCGGTGAAATCGCTGAATACACATTCAGATGTTTTCATAGACTATGCTGTGTAAACGAGTTATATTTGACATGTTTAATAAATAACATTAATTTCTTTTTTCAGAGAAAGCAACAGAGTATCCGTCTTATTCATAAATATTGTCTAAAACAGGTTTATAACGCTATTTAGTTAAAACGTTCATTAAGCCTTATACACGTATTTTAAAATTCTTGATTCATAAACGTTCGATAAACCTACTATAACTATGTTAAGTTTAAGATACACTTTAGCGTTGTTATGTTGTCGTTTTCATCAAATTTTCATCAAACCGTCAACATTCGTCAAAAAAAAAGTGTCGGTGACATTTTTTTTTTAATTTTACGTCAAACTGACAGTGACAGTGTTTGTCATTGTCATACAAAAAGGGTAATAGTATAGTATTCTTTGGTCATACATGTGTGAATTTTTTGCGGCCGTGGAGAGAAAATTCGTAAAAATTCAAAATACTCCATTCGTTTGACAAATGGAGACCAAGAATTATAATAAATTACCTCAAAAGAGGCAAAGAAGTGAGAATTGACTTGTGGAAGATAAGGTTAGTAAGCAGGTTTCTCAATACCTAGGTATTCAAGTAGGTATTATCAATTTTCCGAGGATATGCTCCCGGCTGTTTGGCCACCTCATTTCGGCTCTTGCTTTAAAGCCTATATAAGTTTTATGAATAGGACGATATGTCTAGTTTTGCCGAAATACAATAATTTACATACAAAAATTACGTTAGTGATCATTGTCATCCAGCCACCGTTGCAAAGGTCTTCCTACACTTCGCTTACCTAGCCGTGAGTACCATTCAGTTATTGCTTTGCTCCATCTGCCGTCAGTATGTTTCGCCAACATTTTGCTTAGACCTATATAATATCATAAGTACTTACATGTAGGCAGTAGTACAAAAATAACATACCAGCATAGTCACAAACGCTTGCGTTTATAAAATTACATGTATAATGTTGAACATGAATCATAATTTAAACAAAATACACGTTGTATTATCACCTCAATCATCTGTGTAAATATTTACAATGAAACATGCGTTGTTTACGGGTCGTCGGTAAATCATTCGCGGTATTTTATTAAATAAACATATCAATTCGTGGTTTTTGTAACCTTATATCACGTTATTATGACAATTCTTGTTGTGGAGTAAATAAAATCATGTCAGTCGCCAATATGAGTCTGGCCGAATACATATAATATTTACATACTTACAGTAATGTACAATAACTGATTCATACAATAGTAGGTATAGTGGGAAATATTATGTTTAGGTAAGGAAATTATCTAGAAACACTTTTCATTATTGGGTAGATTAGACTTTGAATTGATTTGATTTGAAGCGAGTGTGGCTCAGCGGTCCCAGTGTCTGCTTTTCATCCAAACGCACCCTGGTTCGAATCCGAAGTTCGAATCCCTACACCAATGACTTATATTTTTAATTTAAGTGTGGATTTGCACTCGCTTCAAGGTGAAGGAAAGCATTGTGAGGAAACCGACAAGTTTGAGGACCACAATATGCGAGGACATGCGTCTTCCGTGGAAGGACCTGGGCGCCCACCACGATGTATCTGCCCAAGAGAACTCATCTAACGAATTAATTCTGGGGGGAGTCACCACCCTCAGTCATGAGGAAATATGACTCAAGAGAAAATATAAACTTTGGATTAACACAGGCATCAACGCGGGGCTTAGATTAGGATTAAAGTAGCTATTAGATTAAAATTAAACAAAAAATAATATTGGAACATTGAAATTAGAAAAAATTAAGTAAAATACAGTCTTGTGAACAGTTTCCGCTGCCTTGGGGTCAGGCCGTGGCGGTGACGGTGACCGTGACGAGGTCAGTGATATGCTACCATAAATGCTTGCTGGGCTAAGTGTAGACACAATCTTTACTGCTGTAGAGAAAATAATTCAGTATTTGTCGTTTATAAAAATACATGAATTGCCCAGGACCTGGGCCTGTGCGTTTTATTGAGTAAATGAATAAAATAAATAAATGATGAGTTAAATAAATGTATTACCGAGAAAGCCCAAAAATATGTACATAAAGGGTTTTTAGGTATATTTTTATAAAATACAAACTTGCATTGCATGATATCTTTTTGTAAACCACCAAAAGGACATACGTAGAAGTGAGCTAATTTTGTGTGAATTAACATTTCAGTGACTTATTTTATGAATTTGAAACACCTGTTTGCAAACAGGTGTTTCAAATTCAATAACTCAAAATCAATACTTTATACATTAAAATTTGTCCATTTTCTTCTACTGAAAACAAATAAACAATGTAGTCGTGCTAAGCCTCCCCTGCACAGCTTGAAGTTTAAATATTAAGGAAACCACTGAATGACTTTGTGATAGAAGTAGGCCTAATACATTAGTGGCTCATTAAACTAGGTCATCCATTTATAAATATGAAATAGTTCTTTTTTTATGTCGGTTTGCAAAATATAATATTATATTAAAGATGCTCAAATTTTCTCCTTCTTTGGCGTGGATGTTAAGATATTCTTGGTATAGATATTATTATGGCAACGGTTACCAACACATTTTATTATTTGTTTAAGCAAATGGTCTAACGTAATAGAGATAGAGATGGTCACCAAAACCAGAATAATATAATACTTTCAGACGTTATTGCCTAATTATAAAAGAGTTAAAAAACGATACAGTCCCAATTATTTTTTCTCTCCATTCCATTATTAAAATTATAACTAATTATAATTTTAAATTACATCACTTCACTGTCGTACTTACCATCATAGTAGAGATAAATCCATCTAGGTCTATTAAAAATGAAACACAGTGAATTAACTCTTAGCTCTAATCAAATTAAAATTCCTTACCACCTTTTCAATTTTATGTGTGCTTCTGAAGTAGGTAGGAATATTACGTTTTTTTTATAAATCTTTCTTTACAATGAAAATAATAAATAACTCTTGTATTTTGTTATCAATATGTTTTTAATATTAAAAAAATCGTACGTGATATACTTAAATTGGCAATAAGTACCTATAATCTTTTCACAAACAAAGTGAAAATAAACTTCCCAAAGTAGAAAGCAAGACCGCTTGTTGTGACTTGTTTTCAAAGCGACTTAAAACTTTATTGACGCATTTGAGACGCGACGTGTTTGCGGTAAAATATTTCCCCAGTAAAAGTGTAAACCAAAACAACCCCTAACGCAACCACGGAATCCTCAAAACAAAATGGCCACGTGAGTCGCATCGGAATTGGAAGGTGCCAAAGCCAAACATTTTTTTCTTTAAATTCGATCGAACTTCGTCCAAAAAGTAAAGGAGAATACTACCTGAATACAAATTTTATAACATTGATTCACGACAAGCGATGCACGGATCCAATCGGAAAGTTTCTCGGGGGATGACCCTTGGATTTAATCCATTGGTAATACGAAAATTGATGTAAAAGCCACGGAGCGTCTCTCATGACGGTAGGGTTCCATACAAACGCACCAAGCTTCAGATTTTCTGTCAGAATCACGGCGGGCGGGCCTCGTGCCAAAATGTGGCCTGTTTCAACCTGCAAAGGTTTAAATTCAATTGGCTTACGAGATTATTGGAACCAATTCCGTTCAGAAAGAACTATGGCACGTGACCGGAAAGGCGAAGTGGCGACTGCGAGGGGCTAAAACTGGCTAAAGGTATAGAAATAGATGGCGCTACTGAGACGGAATTTATCGACAACTTATGTACTTTTTTATGGAAAGTAGTTGTTATCCGTGACTACGTTCGCGTAGAAAGTAGCCTAACATGCTTTTATACTATGCAATGTCAAAATTATGACAAATAGTTCCTCTAGCTGCAAATAATATGAAAACCAAAGCAATAAACAGTTTAACTGTTTATTTAATAAGTTTTATTTATGAACTATACTTATTTAATAAGTATATGCAGTATGACAAAGACAAACTATCCCAAGGGAAAAATAATAATTAGGCGCTAGAAAAAGTTTAATTTAAGCCAGTCTTCTTAGAAAATCAAGTTAAACTTGAGGTTTTTTTCCAGCCAGGTAAGTTTACTAAGAAGTACCTTACAGCTCGTTAATGTCTGTCATGTCAAGCTTATTTTAAAAAAGGCATTGGAGTCTTGTTTATTTGAACTAACATTATAATATTGCCTTTTTTTACAATAATGCCTGTTTTGGTTAAGGGTACTTACTGTATCTAAGTTAGAAATCTTATTAAATATATTCTAGCCAAAATCAATGTTCAGGAACTGCTCATTACATTTTAACGCTACCAACTCAGCAATCTAGATTACCTTACAAACAACAAGACCAATCAGCTCGCAATCAAGCCAATATCGCCTTTCCCGACTAGAGCCCAAAAGCCAAATTAATTCAATTTCCCGGAACACTATCCTGCTTATCACGTGATAAAATCTCACGTTTGAGACGTATTGTCCTAATCCCTTTGTGCAGAAACTTTGGAATTGTTCTAAAGAGAATTAATAGAAGTTGCCGGTATCCGTATAGCGCGGGAACCCTATTGTGGCCTGATTTATCGGTGAAGAACAATGATAAATCAAATCGGAATTGCCCCGGCGAGCGTTCTTAACTCGCGTACCTAAGGCTGTAGTGGGGAAAAACAGTGGGTAAGTTTTCTTCAGTGATGAGTCTTGCTTTTATAGCTAGTTATATTTTAATTGGACATTTACGTCCGTTTTTTCACTGAAAGACGGGGTAACGACTAGACAGACAAATTACATTATATCATAGTTGCCTATGTACTGAATAATAATTATAAGTAAATTATTTAAAAATGTATTACTATAGTTGAGTACTTAAATAGAAACCGGTAAAGTCAAAGAGTTTTTCAGATATACAGTTATTCTGTGTATCAGACTTATTGATAAAATAACTCATTATTGTAATTTGTATCGTAATAACAATGTTTTTTTTTTACCTTGAATAGGTTTGCACTTAAGAAAAATTTGCCGTAAGTATGAGAGTGGCCAAATCTAAAATTTATTTGATAGTAAGCGATGTTAAGGTCTAGAAAAACAAGTTCCTTTTTAACTTAAAACTTGAATTGGAAAATGAGCGAAAATATTCGTTCCTTTTTAATTTTGTCGGTCATATTCGTCAAATTTGATACTTTCCTTCTGTACTAATATTCCCTATGACTCCGCTACCCGCGGTGTTTGGTATTAGCTAGGGGCTAAGGCTATGGTGGGATTTACTATATTAATTCATGGTCTTTATCCGCGATAAATTGTCTGCTAAGTCAATCTCCTACATGAGGAGCAAGAATGTGGTCTGCATATCACATTTTGTGATTATCAATGCATATATTTATACATAGGGGGGTGTTTTATGTGGTTAAATACGTTATTGAGGTAATATTTACCTCAATTTGACCAACTCATACTAGTTAAAAAAGATTTATATCTATACGTAATATTATATAACTCAAGAGTTTGTTCGTTTGTTTGTTTGAACGCGCTAATCTCAGGAACTACTGGTGCGAATTGAAAAACTTTTTTTTTTGTGTTGGATAGATCATTTATCGAGGAAGGTTTTAGGCTATATAACATCACGCTGCAACTAATATGAGCGAAGAAACAATGGAAAATGTGAAAAAAACGGGGAAAAATATTCATCTTTGAGGGCTTTCGTTGCGTGTGCTGCGAAAACGGTTCAAGATATCAAAAAAATATGTATAAAAGAATTATTTCTCTTGGAATGATCTAACAAAATGTTCAAAACAGTATATGTCTATCTTTTAAGATTAACTCACTAGAACCGTTTTTATGGTAATAACTATTCATGCGGATGAAGTCGCGCGCACCAGCTAGTTATCTAAGTATATAAAGCTAAAAAAGACAATAATATGTAGAAGGTTGGGTATACTTCGATAACAGAACAAGTTATAGCTGTCATTAGATTTTTTGTCTATTTATCTGTTTATTAATTTGTTTGCACATCAGATGAAAACGGCTTTACCGGATTTTCAAAATTTTTTCGTATGCAATTAGTATGGGTGTGAGTGACAAAGACTAGTTTTTATTCCAAATGTATGCGAGCCAGGCCGCGGGCGATTAATAGTATTTTTAGCGAGAGTGAATCGGTTCTTACTGGGTAAGCACGTTCCATCCTAGACAGTAATGATTGCTTACCATCAGGCGAATAACGGTCAAGTGCAAACCCATACCTTGTATAAAAAAAAACATATTTTTGCCATATCTACATCGACCTAATTCATGAATCAAAGCGTATTTACCTACCCGATATGTACAAAGTTCTGATCCACAATACATCAATAACTCCCGAAAGTTACATCTTTATTACGCGGTTAAAGCAAGTGGAAGATATTTTGTGGTCGTTTCCTGTCTCTATTTGATCGGGGTCGCTCGCCTATTAAGTTGCCGCTTACATTTTCCGGGTGTTTTGTTCTGGATTGTTAAGATTAGTGAAAAAATGTTGTACTGTTATTTTCAGAATACCAGAAGAGAGTGATTAGACGAGCAGGCCTTAAGGAGGCTAGATGAATTCCCGACTACAGAGCTGGTCATTCATATTCGATAAAAAGAAGAAGAAACAAACAGGACGCACGTGTTTGTGATGGATAGCATCAAACTAAACTGTTACAAGTAAGGAGCTAGGTACACTAATAAATTATTTCGATCAAAAACTGTCCAATTCACTCCAAGCTGTAATCTGTTCTGTGTATAAATACATAAATAAATAAGTAATTATTTTTACTGTCTACCTCCCTACTCTGTCTCTTCTCTACTCTTAATATGATGTTGATTCCAGAAAATACACTGAAGATTATTTAAAAATAAAACACAATAACAGGTGCGTGGTGGTTTTGACACTTTACCAGCGGGAAAGCTTAAATGATGAATAAAATATTAACTATTAAAAAAGTAATATTATTTATTATTATACAAAACATTATTTTATAAGATCAGATACATCAGAATCGAGTCGTAATCTATAAAAGCGCGTCTATTAGCAGATTGGACGTGGGAAGTACTAGACATCAATCAATGTTCACCAATGACCGCAACGTGTGATTTATTGGAGCTTTCCACTGCAATGTGAGCTTTTTACATACATGCCGTATTGTGCTGAAAGGTAGGGTTCAGGTAGGGACAGTAGGCTTTTGGGATTGAATAGGAAATTCGGGGAAAAGAGGTTGGTGAAATAAAACACAGGAAATAAAATAATACAAGATGTGGTTGTAGCCCAATTCTTACGGATACGGATTATGAAACACATTTATTTTATTAAATTCAATCAGTCAATCAAAATGAAGATATCAATTAAGTATTTTACACTGAGTTTTAAAAATGTTAAATGATGAATATGATAATTTCATATTTTTTTGCTAGCTAGCCTTACGTTTCCGAGAAGTTACATACAAAGCGTCCTCTAATTGTGCATAATGGCGAATTTGACACATATTCTGAAACATAATAATTACACCACGGTCGCGTCACATTATTAGATAATCATGTCACAGAATTCTATCATATCTATCTACATCACTCATTACATAGTTGAGGTTGGATCTAGCCCTAATTACATAACCTATACATTCATACATACACACATACATACATACCTACATACATGTAGTGTCGTCTGTAATTAGTGTACAAACGTACAATGTTGTTCCTCAAGAGACGTATTAATTATCCCAGTGACCTGATTTGATGGACATGTTAATTAATTTTAAAGCTATGTGAACTGTCTAATTATTATAAAACTAGCTGTGCTCGCGACTTCGTCCGCGTGGAATAGTTATTTTGGTCATCATATTTATTTTTGCAAACAACATCTTCAGCTTTATAAATTATAGCTGTTACCCAGGACTTGAACCGTTTTCGCAGCGCACGCAACGGAAGCCCTCAAAGATGAATAATTTTCCCCGTTTTTTCCACATTTTGCATTGTTTCTTCGCTCCTATTAGTTGCAGTGTGATGTTAAATAGCTGAAAGCCTTGCTCGTTAAATGTTCTATTCAACACTAAAAGAATTATTCAAATCGCACCAGTAGTTTCTGAGATTAGCGCGTTCAAACAAACAAACAAACAAACAAACTCTTCAGCTATATAATATTATATAGTATAGATTAGTTTAATGAGGAAGAATTTAAACTGCATATCTGTCAACTAACAAATTTGTGAAACCATGTAATAAATCTAAAAAATGAAATTATGTCACCTTAGTTACAAGGTTTAGTTACTTAATAATAATAATAATTAAAAAAAAACATTTTAAAACAGTATTTCCTCGTACACTTAAACACCCACCCAAAACTTAAGCCAAGTACACACACACTTGAAACTTACCTCCAATTCGCTGGGTTAATTAAATCCATTAAGCCCTGCGATTTAAATACGTCAGTTCACACATGGTAGTGTATTATGAGACAAAAAGCCGTCATGTGCAATCGGCTTATCTAGTGCGAACATTCGTTGTTCGCTCGTGCATGTGAGTACTTGGGCTTAGAATTAGGAGGGACTGGGTAAGAAAGATAAGTTGACAGTTTTGAGGAAGATTTTAATGTGAGTGTAAGTGTTGCTTGAGCTCACTATTGTGCCACAGATGTTTTAGGAAAATCTTTGGATGTATGATCGTTGTTAACGTCGTTGAATAACAAACTTAGCATACTAGTTCTCACTAATAGAGAGTATAAATTATACAAATAATAAAAATACCTCTTGGAAAATTAATTTCAATAGTTGACACTGTGGAAGAACCCTGGATAGTGCAACACAGGGAATCCTAATGCAGTAGACAGGACCCCAATTTTAATTTGAACTTAATTAATTTAGATACTTTTATATAATGTACAAATGATAACTTGTTTTTAGTGGAAATAAATAATTTTTATCTTTTTTTTATCTTATCTTAAAACATTAAGAAAAATAAAAGTGTACCTTGAGTGTAATAACACTATCAAAACGATAAAAGAAATAATGTCATAATTTGTAAATTACCTAAATTATTATTCATAATTGATGATTGTGTTTTCAATATTAAATGTAAAATTTTTTTTATTGGTTTGTTGGTCTGTTAGTTCCAACAGAGTGACAGAACATCATGCTTTTTGTGTTAAGTATTTAAGTAATATTGGAAACACAATCATTAATTATGAGTAATAATTTAGGTATTTTACAAATTATGACATAATTTTTTTATTGTTTTGATAGTGTTATTACACTCAAGGCACACTTTTATTTTTCTTAATGCTTTCCAAGTGGTGTTTTTATTATTTGTTATTTAGATATATGATGAACTTATCTAGTTGAACTGGGGTTGGTATTAGCAGTGGTAATAAAACTTTCTCAGTAACTACTCCATCAAAAACCCAGCAGGGTACAGGAAACTTAGTTACCGCTTACAACCCTTTTAATGCACTGATTGGGAATCACCCTACGACAAAGGGTGTTAAATAAGGATATGACTTGTAAAAATAATGGCGTGATTTTTTAAGCTCGAAATTGTATTTAGCACATGCTGAGTTGATATCGGGCTGTGTCATGAAACTTGTGTTTTAATTATTGTGTTTTGTTTTAAAGCAATTATGGTGTATTTCGTGTCTTAATAAATATACTATGTTTTATTCATTATTCTACATATTTAACAAATTTCTTGTATAGAATGTAACTTAAACACATCACCCTTAATGTATCACCGATTTGTTAAGTTAGTTATTTAATTTTAAATTATGTGCTGTATAAAAATCTCTTGTAAAGTGAGATAAATAAATAAATAAATATCCCGGGGCATTGCACACAACGCCATCTAGCCCCACACTAAGCTAACGCTTGTGTCGTGGGTACTAGATAACGGATATAATACTTATATCCTTTTTTTTTTAATACATACTTTTTATTCATAGAAACGGCCAGACTCGACACAAGTAATTAAAATTTTTAGTATTCATAATTACTTGTCTCATGCGGGAATCGAACCCGCAACCCCTAGATTAGAAGGCAGAGTCACTACCAACTAAGCTTACAGAGCAGTGAGATGGATTTCAAAAATTTAAATATGCTACGATTTAAATCATTCTACTTTTTTTGCCATGTCAGAAGCCGCTTTATAGGCGGTATCAAAACTATGACACCAGAGTAGGACCATCCTCATACAATCTTACTAACTTTAGTTTAAAGCATTTCTAATTCCTGCATTACAAATCAGCACAACATCGGAGCCATGAAGACAACGTCGCGCCAACCGGTGCCAAGCAGTCAGCTTGAAGACAAACTGAACCACTATCTGCGGTACCATAGCATGGGAACTGTGAATTGCAATATATACTGATTGGACAAAATGGTTCACTGTTTTAACTTTCTGCCCTTTCAGCTTAGTTGGTAGTGGCGCTGCCTTCTAAACTAGGGGTGCGGATTCGATTTCCGTATATCACAAGTAATTATTAATTTTAGAATTTATAATTACTTGTGGTGTTTACGAAAGAAACGTATATATCCGTTATCTATTTTATTTTACTTTTTGAAAAGTATGGTTTTGCTTAATATGATCGTCATATTTATATTGCTACAGTATATCTATTTGCATAGCTTTTAGCCATTTTCTTTTATTGTTTTTTTGCTGTGTGTAATTTAAGATTGAAATTTTTATTTTAGTTTATTTTTCATTTTAGTTTATTCATCGAAGTAATAGATAAGATTTAACTTGTAACCATACTAAAGCTTTTTCTGCCAAACAGGACGCTGTATCCGAAGACAAAGTGTACACTATCTGCGATTTTGGACTTACGCCCGCGCGAGTACAGTCAGGTAAATAAGTCTGCCACTAAGTGAGCCCACACAATAGTACGGCCTTATTTATTACACGACGCTTTTCTGTGTACGGTTGGTAAATTAGCGGGAATCTATCTAAATATATAAAACTCAAAGGTGACTGACTAACATAGTGATCTATCAACGCAAAGCCCAAACCAATGGACGGATCGAGCTCAAATTTGGCATGCAGGTAGATATTATGACGTTAACATCCGGTAAGAAAGGAATTTTGCAAATGCCACTTTTAAAGGGGTGAAATAGGAGATGCAAGTTTTACTTAGTAGTACTTTGTTTGATCTGCTAATACTATTTTGTAAACAACCATGATTTAATCTGTCAACGATTTAATGATGCTGAAAATTGCATGGTATTAATATAAGTAAAACCACTTTTGTACCTCATTTTCAGGAACTCAGTGTATTGACTAAATGACTTTATTCCATCATTCATCAATGTATCATCTCAAAATTATCATAAGTAGCATATGTGAAAAACTTACAAACTATTTTGTAAATCCCTATCACGATGGCCCAACCTTAGCAGGTAGTTGCTGAAATTTACACCCCCTACCCTATCCGTTCGTAACAAGCTTCCTAACAAACACTGGCTGAAAATTATAGGAATCCGCGGTTACCACCCTTCAGCCGGTTAATAAGGTTGCTTAATGTGATGGATATAATTAGCAACCTGTAAGGGTAGAGTTACCGGTGATTGGGGGAGCAATAATATTAGGAAGCCAGTAAATAATAATAACTTTATTTACAATAATAATTTAAAAAAAACAAGGGAAGAAAAACTAAACATACTACTTCTACTTAAACTACTACGAAAAAGGGGCACTTAGAAAATCTTTAGAAAAGCCTAAAGATAATCTAAGTGCTCTAGCCCACTACCAGAGGGCAGCGTGCCCAGCATACTGGCCGCATTACCACGCTGGATGGCAATGCTGATACGTTGAGCCAGAAAAAGGCCAACATTTTGGTCATGCGTTGCGTTAACCAAGCGCTCCTAGAGGTTTTGGAAAAAAATAATTTATACTTAGATATTGCCGTTGTTAGTTTTTAATAATTGCCATGTTAACTATTTTGTTGATGTTTTTGTTCATCAATTGATATGTTTAGAACATTAACATTATGCATACAATATTTTGACGATAGGAGTAGAAGTAGTAGAAATCAAAGATTGCACTGGGGCACATATTATTACTATGTTCCTTTTTTTACCTAGAATCTAAAAAAATATAATTTCCTCAAATTTTATGAAATATTTAATTAAATATTTCATTTCATTTCTATCATTTCTATGCTTATATTTGTATATCAACTACGTTAAAAACAACATAGGTAGGTACTCACAAAAGTTTTGAGATTTAGCAAATCTACAAACTTTTCTCCGCGCGGTTTAATCGTTAGAAGAGTTTGTTTTATACCCTTTGAGTATAATTAAAAGTTTGATCTTTGACATGTAAACATTTCACGTTCGGGTGTAGATACTGTTTCACGAAATAAGTCCCACGGAAAAGTTTGGAACTAACATTTTATAGTTATTAGATGATATGATCATGCGATTATGGCGCCTTAACTGAGGGAACTCTTTCGTGAAACGGTCTGTAATTACTTTCTAAACCGATAATTACTTTGGAAAACATTTTATTATAGGTACTCATTGGTGCTTATGCTAGTCGTATATATATTTTAATTAAAGTATGTTTAACTTTAACAATTCGAAAAAAGCTTTTGGTACCTAATGTAATTTATAGTATTTACGACTTAACTGAAATCTATTGAATGGAATAAAATCAATCTAACTATAATCCTAAAAATATCTGAATGCGTAATCTATACTAATATTATAAAGCTGAAGAGTTTGTTTGTTTGTTTGAACGCGCTAATCTCAGAAACTACTGGTGCGACTTGAAAAATTCTTTTTGTGTTTAATCTATACAAATATTATAAAGCTGAAGAGTTTGTTTGTTTGTTTGTTTGAACGCGCTAATCTCAGGAACTACTGGTGCGAATTGAAAAATTCTTTTTGTGTTTAATAGACCATTTATTGAGGAAGGCTATAAGCTATATAACATCACGCTGCAACTAATAGAAACAAAGAAATAATGAAAAATGTGGAAAAAACGGGGAAAATTATTCATCTTTGAAGGCTTCCGTTGCATGCGCTGAGAAAACGGTTCAAGATATCACAAAAATATGTATAAAAGAATTATTTCTCTTAAAATAATCTAACAAAATGTCTTGAACAATATATGTCTTTCTTTTAAGGTTAACTCACTAGAACCGTTTTTATCTTTACTAATATTATAAAGCTGAAGAGTTTGTATGTTTGTTTGAACGTGCTAATCTGAGGAACTACTGGTGCAAATTGAAAAAATATTTTTGTGTTTAATAGACCATTTATCGAGGAAGGCCTTAGGCTATATAACATCACGCTGCAACTAATAGGAAAGAAGAAATAATGGAAAATGTGGAAAAAACGGGGAAAATTATTCATCTTTGAGGGCTTCCGTTGCGTGCGCTGCGAAAACGGTTCAAGATATTACAAAATTATGTTCATAGGCTATTAACGGTGCCATTGACAAGAGAAGGTTATCAAGAAGAGTTGAGCACTATATATCAAATCGCAACTGCCAACGGATACGGAAAACACATGGTGGACGGGTTGATAAGAAGTAAGACAAGGCAGCAGGTTTGCAATAGTTATATGCGATACCACCGGACAGGCCGAACAGATATGTGGGTAGCCTTACTTACATGGGGCCAGTGTCAGAACGGGTCGCTAACATATTGCGGAAGGCGGAAGTCAATATAGCTTATAAAACAACGGATAATTTACGTCACCTGTGTAATGGTAAAGACCGGTTGGAAGATGCCAGGAAGTTTGGTGTATACTAATTGGTGTGTGACGAGTGCAATGCTGTGTATGTAGGTCAAACAGAAATAAATTTCGAGACCAGATACAAAGAACATATGGCAGCCCATAGGAACGAGCACCCAGAAAGATCACACTTTGCGAAACATTTATTAGACACCGGACATACTTTGCAAAATAACCACACGTACCAGATTAAGCAAATATGCGTTAAAGGATTCCGTTTGTGCGTGTGGGAGCAGCTGGAAATACCGAAACACCAGGGTCAACCTTTTACGTTGCTGAACGAACAAACAAACTTGGTATCATCACCATTGCTACGAACTTTCATTGGTAATGGAACAAACACCACCTAATTTGGTAAACACGCGAGCGATGACGCAACGACGGTTACGTTAGTGAGTATGAATAGTAACGGTCAAGCAATGACACATCGTATGACATCATATTACGTTATATAAGGAGCGGTCGTTGCTCGCCGAGCTCACTTTCGGACCGACGTTCGAGGAGTCAACACGTCCTGAGGAGAGACGAAACACGTGTCGACGAAAACATCTTGCCGAAGGAGAACAACAAAGCTTCAACAACAAGGTGCGGTGTAAGTAAGATCCACGGAGGCCACATTGGTTAAGAGGTGAGGTGTGGCGGTGGTATATGGAGGAACACACGTAAAAACCATCAAGTCTGTTGTTTGATGTCGGTTAAGGCGCAGTCGCAGCGGAAAAACACTACACATTTCTCCAGAGTTTCAGTTACAATGGATTTCCGCAAAGTAACGCCTGATTCAATATTTTACAAAAATATGTATAAAAGAATTATTTCTCTTAAAATAATCTAACAAAGTGTCTTCAACAATATATGTCTATCTTTTAAGGTTAACTGACTAGAACCGTTTATATGGTAATAACTATTCCACGCGGACGAAGTCGCGGGCACCAGCTAGTTTACTGATAAAGACCATCAAAAAAAAACCGTCGATATACATATACATCCGTTTTCTAGTACCAACGACACAAGCGTTTGCTTAGTGTGGGCTAGATGGCGCTGTGTGCCTTATACAAATACGTATTCCGGGACATTTCCCGGAATACATATTTGTATAAGGTGTAAAATTTCAATTAAAATTGCAACACCTTCAACACCCCAAAATATCAGCAAACTTCAAAATATAACCAATCTAAAAACATGTAGATTAACTCAAATAAAACTTGCAATTGTTGTGCAGATTTTTTATTCTTGCTATTTTGCGGGTAGACTGGTAAGCCCCCCATGTGACCACTCGGCAGAATAACCCGCGATAGTAATACTCAAAATACTTTCTGCATGCAGATTAGAAAATAGTGAGATGCGCAACTTGTAAAGAATATTAAAAGAAATATAAATTGGCACAATTAGTAATACCGATGGCAAATTTAGTGAGTTTTATATTTCTAATTTACTCGGGTTTGCAACTGATCATTTCATAATGTTTTATATTTTTTTTTCATGTGAAAGTAGCAATAGTTGTTTTTATTTTGTAAGTATTTTGTGTACCTGAAACACTCAAGGAGATTTATGACTACAGTGAACATTTTAAGTCATAATATTGAATGAATTCTTTAGATTCTAAATATAAAATATGTTATCTAAAAAGGTTTCGTACTTATTTTATTAACCAACCAATCAATAAATTTAGTACAAACTCTTAATGGACAAAACATTTTACAAATAGAAAATATTCATATAACCCAGTATCGCTTTCTCTTTGAGTCTTATTTCCTCATGACTGAGGGTCGTGACTCCCCCGCAGAATTAATTCGTTAGGGGAGTTTTCTTGGGCAGATACATCGTGATGGGCGCCCAGGTCCTTCCACAGAAGACACATGTCCTCGGATATTGTGGTCCTCAAATATGTCGGTTTCCTCACGATGTTTTCCTTCACCGTTAAGCGAGTGCAAATCCACACATAACTTGAAAATACAAGTCATTGGTGTAGGGCCGAATTCGAACCAGAGTGCGTCTGGATGAAAAGCAGACACTTGAACCGCTGAACCACACTCGCTTATTATCACCCAGTATAAGATACAACAAATTCCAAAAACAAACCTTCAAATACAAATAAAAAAGTTATCTATCTGCTATATATTCCGTGGCCACAGTTGAGTCCAAAATACTCGCGCGATGCTCTTTATGCGCTTTATCCCGGGATTAAATTTTGCAGAGGACCGACTTTGCGAGTCGATGGGCCCGTCTCGACAGATAAATACGACCCGAGTGGGCTGGTGCAGGGTTCCATGTAGTACTGCCGTCTCATACACTGTCAAATCAAATCAAATCAAATATGTTTATTTGTCATTACTTAGCCTACTTACAGAAAACTATGCTTAGGTATTATTACTGAAGTTCACATCAACAGAGTTAACCGCATTCACACAACTTTACTGTTTGGTCACGATACATATGTAGGTTTACGGAAGTAACATCGTTTACAATTTAAATTATGAAATACAAAAGTATGTTTTAAGGTTAGGTTAAAATATAAACATTGGCTATGCGTGCAGGCAAAAAGTCACACCACTTTCCGAACTAATCCGAAGATTGTATCTCGGCCGACGGCGACCCTCTCGCTCACACTTAGCGCGTTAAAAGATAGGACAACAAGGATAGCAAATTATGTTTCGTACGAGGTAAATAGTACGAGTATATGGAAAAATCGACGACAATATTTTTTGGTGACTGTTAGTGATATTAGATAATATTTGTAACATCTAGTGATTACAAAACATTGATACAATGTTAAGACTTAAAACAGTGTAGGTACTTAGTTTCTTTCATTTTACTATCATATATATGTAGTTACTTATTAACATTATTGTGAACATTTTAGTAAGGTGTACAGACAAAAAATATAACTATTTACTATTTAGTTACAACTTAGTGTTGTATAGCTTGAGTTTGTGATCAATAAACTAGGTAACAAAGTAATGCAGGCACTTAAGTAATCAGTATTAGGTGGTGGAAGAAATATATGTTTTACTATAAGTTGGTTCCTTTGTACTAACTGTGTTGTATGATTTTGTATGACAGTCTATGATAGACAAGTTTGTATGGGCTGATGTTAATTGTATGTAAAATGTATTAAATTCAATTTGACGAGATATTGTGTAGCACATTTTGTGCGTTTACGTCATTATTGTATGTATGTTGCAAC
Organism: Macaria liturata; assembly: GCA_964023185.1. Classification (NCBI taxonomy): domain Eukaryota; kingdom Metazoa; phylum Arthropoda; class Insecta; order Lepidoptera; family Geometridae; genus Macaria; species Macaria liturata. The sequence continues at coordinate 2,108,445 of OZ026820.1, read as the reverse complement.
TTTACAGTAGCCATGAAGATTCTTTTTCTGTATTGTATTGCACAACCGCAATGGTTATACAATAACAGTAACCGTAGAAAAGCAAAACACTAAAATTTGAGCGGAATTTTTTTGGTCAGCTCACGGATAAATTGTTCTGCAAGATTGATAAATTTATTTGAAACATTTCTTAAAATACTAGTCGTTATTTACGTGTGATAATTACTATGTTATCTTAACATCATTTTGTTTGTAAAGCATCGGGATTAAGAAGACACTATAATGTAAGATTATTTTGTATGTAAAACTTGAATGAACGTTGATAAACGTCGTTACTACTTGTGAAACAGTTTTATTTGTTTTTGACCACCTTTTTTAGGATTATGCCCAAAATATTCCTGCTTTATTGCGTCTTAGCAAAGATTACATACTTCTAGGTAACAAAAAATCTGTAACCAAACATATTAAATTGTACTTTTAAAGTTTCACTAATGATACCGTTTCACTATTATTGAAACGAACATTTTACAGTTTAATAGATATTTGTGCATTTTAATGTCACATTAACTAAAAGAACTTTAAAGAACGAGCTATTAGTTTTATTAGAAATTTCGATGCAAGAATTGCTGTTTTTTTTTACAAGATATGGGTTTGCATTTGACCGTAATTCGCCTGATGGTAAGGACGTAATCATTACAGTCTAGGATGGAACGTGCTTGCCCAGTAAGAACCGATTCACTCTCGGTTTATTTATACTTAGGTTTAAAATGAAATAGTCAATTAAAAATAAGGCAAACGAGATATTTTAGTGAGACTAATTGTCTCTTTAAAATTTAAGTTTTAGTAGAGTTTATACTTACTTTCATTACATCATCAAAGAGCAAAGACTTTGTATTAAACATCAGACAGATATACTTCTTATCGTTAACAGACAAAAAGGGCCTATCAGTTCAATCAGTTTTTACTCTTAGGCCATTGACTTTATGAAAATATAAACATCAAAAACAGGGGTGCCTCCTTTCTATGATAAGATCTTCAAACAGAGTATCACTACAGATAAAGAAACGACAGAAACTTAGCTTGTAGGAGACTTTTTATGGTAACAAATAAGATCAACTTATAATATTCAGCCGCGTTTGATTCAATAAAAAATACATTTAGCAGATTGATGAATAGTTTCTTCTACTCAATGTCGCTTGTGTTTGGGTTGTCCCTGCAAGTGGTCTGGTGGTGAAATGTACGACGATTGAAAATATATGCTTAAAATATACAGATAATGTATGATAAGCTTAATTAATTACTTTTAAAAAATCCTAATAATACATGCAAAATAGGGTTTTTGTAAACTTTATTTTAAGCTACTGAGCGAGATCAAATATTTGAAATACAACGTTTACCTAAGTTATACATCTGTAGAATTCAAATACCTTGCCCTACCCTCCCTTCATTATCTAAATTATCTCTGCATACCCCGCACACCTGCCAAACTGATGGGGTGGAATTAAGGGACGCAGTGAGATTGCTGACAAGTACCCTGTATGTGCATTGTATTGTGTGTGATATGCGAGACTTATTTCACGAAGTATAACGTAATAGAAGGGTAAGTTATTAAGGCGAAAATTAAATTATTTATAGTTTTATGTCAAATAAAACCACATATAAGTCAATCTTATGAATACATAATAACTTCTTTTGGGATCAGCGTTATTAATGATTTTTAAATGGTCTAAAAATTCCTAGATCGCCGCACGCAATAAATTAACAAACAAAGGACCTTGTCATGGCCACATAATAGGAATGAATACTGATAAATCTCTGGGTGTGTCATGCGGATGAAATGAAGGTTTATATAGAAATGGATATATAGTAAATATAGCCCATATACACATCAAGCAATCAAGTGTTGTGAGATGAGTACTAAATAATAAATACAGGTAAATTGTGTATCTGACTAGTATTATCCATGTCTATTCCCTACACGTTTTCCTTGTGTTTCTGTGGCTCCTATTTATTAGCTCAGTGATTGTTGCCAGGCGCTACGACAGAGCCTCGTAGCTCGTAGGCTTGCTACGCCGTAGTCAAGCCATAGGACCGTAGTTCAGTAGTCTGAGATATTCGTTTGCAGTCACTAACCTTAATTTTCGTCATAAGCTTACGAAAACCAGATAGAAGACTGAAAATAACGTTTAACTACAAAATAAACAAACTTTTGTACTACCTATGTTTTGCCGGGGCTATTTTGGCTTGCCAAAATTGATTTAAGCGATAGACCTACCAATAATAAACGCATTTCAAGTATATTACTGGAATGTAACTTTCACTGGATTCTCTGTCTGAGTTTTGACTGTAAGTTAACCTTTCAAAAAAAAATTTACAAACATGAGTTTATTCCAGCTAAATTAATCATAACAACGCAGCTTTTCCGTTCAAAATTGTCATAATTTGACCTAAGATCGGTAAATTTAAACTTATTTTCATAGAAAAAGGGGACCGAGCATTTATTATGGCGATAAATTTTGAAGAACATTATTTACCCAAAGCCTGGCCGACGTTAAGGACCATTTTCGAAAGGCGTACACAGGGAAGCGATCTCTGTTACAATGAATTTATGTTTTTGGACCATAACGGGCTCCGTCGACATGAAATCGTGAAATGGACTGGCCTAAGTGCATTTTTTTGTGTAAGCTACAAGCTTTTTGACTTTTTAAATCTATAAATACTAATTACAGCTTCGATTTTGATTTCTTAGTTCCTTTCTATATTTGGTAAAAAAGTAGCATGCTTAGATCGTTTCCCTTGTTTTTCTTCAATAATTATTGCATATATAAATGTAATGTAAAATATTAAAAGGAAAACCTATAAATTGAAGTTTGTTATGTGCACCACTGACATACAAAATAAAATTAGGCATGCATAGAAAAAAACTTAGTTCACAATCGATTATGACACTTTGAGATTAAAAAGACTACTTTACTCTCATATTGATGTGGTATCCGTTTATTACAGTTATTAACTTATTATTTTCGAGACAGATATATTGGCAAGAAGTGTCCATCACTATACTATGTGTTCTATTTAGTTCCATACCGGGACCCTCTGTGTTACCAGTGTTAGCCGAGAAGACATATTGTTTGTTTTATATTGGACGATATTCTGTGATAATTTGAACGCGTAAATCAGAGTTTGTGAGTCTAAAATACGTTTTGGACGATTGTTCCGCTGTTGGAGATGTTTTTATTAGATTAGCTTAGAAATATGGGTGCGGTGGTGGAACACGGAAAAATGTTAAAAATAACGTGCAATGTTTTTGGTTGTATTGTTAGCTGAATTTAATTAATACATAAAACATAAACATGGTACCTATGTTTTTTTTAAGTTCTCTTAAAAAAAGCATAGGTACCATGTTTATGTAAACAATGAATTTTGTATAATGAAAGCCAATAAATCATAATTAACACGTACATAATAATATTTTAATATATATATATTATTAATACATAATTTGTCCAATGAAACACAAATAAGAACCATAGACATTTAAAGCCACAAAAAAACACATTTTGCAATTTAAAATTAAAACCTAACCAAAGGCCTCCGCCACTAGGAGGGAATAAGACTTCATAAAAAAAACACGTAAAAATAGTCAAAATTATTGCTTCAGTAAATATGATGCATTTTATCAGTCCCTTTTTGTCCAAAACCATCACTAATCACTACCACTATATTTAATAAGTATATATTGTGACTGGTTGTCTCAACTGGAATATTTTTCTGAAGGTAAATTTTTTGTTAAGATCTTTGTTGTTGAGACATATCAAAGTGATCTTTGGTGAATTATTTGGGCCCTTATATTTTTAGACATTTTACTTCCACCGCCCATTCCCACTCCAAACCTTTCAAATGCCTTCGCCACTCCATATTTGAAGCAGCATCAAGCGTTGAGTCGGGATTCAATTCCGGAGGCTGCGATTATCCTCTTCAAGAGAACAAGATGGCGGCGCTACCGTCCGCGTCGGTTCCAGTTGCCACTTGATGGTTATTTACGGCAATTTTCTACGGATGTTTAGGGCAGGAGTATTGGAAAAGCACAATGGTGGATGTAAATAACAATAAAAAAGTAAGACGAAGAAGAAAAGAAAACCATATTTTTATACTATTTTTAACAGACTTCAAATAAAGGTGCTTCTTATTTTTTCTCAATGTTTTTATAGATATGTTACGCTATTAATATTTATACAACGTTTTATAAAAATGCTATATGAAATAGCTTACGTTTTGAAGATTTCAGGTTTTGCCCTTTAACATACCAACTGCTTAGTTGTAAGTATATTATGAGGCTCAAATCTATGAATAACAGTATGTACACTAAGTACAGTATATTAATAAAGCAGCATATATTCAACTCGTTTTCGACATTTGTATTTATACCAAAATTTAAAATTCTTATCACGTAATTATTTTAACCAAGGAACGTTTGAAACTACTTTCGCTCATTAAATTTGAGCAAAACATTGTATTAAAAAATGCCAGTTACTATGGACTTCATAACGTTAGTGGATTCCGCAAGCACTCTCTGACTATTTCGCAACCTATTGAGCGAATTCTTCCTGTGAATAGGATCATTACAGTTTGTGGTATAATTATGCCATTTTTATTTTCTGGACTTCTTTTATTACATATGTACAATTTTAGTTACAGCTGAATACTTATGGAACAGCTTTGTAAACATATGAATATATATTAATAATGTATTCTTTTAGATTTTGTGTTTCTCGTCTCCACCTGTTCCCTGCTACCTTCATGATGTGCTCGCTCCACCTAGTGGCAGGGCGCCCAAAGTCGGGCTGAGTGGCGTGCCTTGGGAGAGGCCTATGTCGTGGGCTGATGATGATGATGATGATTCTTTCAGAATTTTGGGAATGCGCCAGTGTCATAAGATTATATTGCCTGTTGTTCATAAAAATGTTTTGGCTAACTAAACATAGCGACTTGATGGTGTCCGGATGTTTGTCATAGGAAAGCAGACGTTAAGCCATGAAAGAAGCCTCTAAGGTGGTGTAAAAACTCTCGACGCTAGAATAAGCCAGTCTTTGTCTAAGAATAAGAATATAAGAACTTTATAAAATACGTAGAACATTTTTGTAGCCATTTTTTATGGATATACAATTAGATTTTGTTTAATTTTCAGTTTTTTAATATAATATATTATTAATATACTTACCCAAAAAAAAAATATTTTTAATATACCCAAAAAAGGTTTCTAATATATTTTTTTATTTTTTATATATCATCAACAATATGTTTAATTGCTTCATAAAACCTAATTACACATGACCATAATCTGTACAAAGAAATGTGTAGTGAAACGTTAAAGTGCTGGCGAAGAGCCAAATAACCCAGTGTGTCGGGTTATGTCATAGTTCATAGCTTATTATAGGGTAGAGGTGAATGGAACACGAGTTTATGAGATATAGTGAACAGAAAAATATTTGAGCTCGTGTTTTATTTTGTATATCTTGATACAAGACTCGCACTAAGCGTTTTGCTTCCACTTTTATAGTGCGAACTGCTAAATTGTGGAACTCCCTGCCTGACTCCCTGTTCCCCGCGGAATATAACCTTGCGATCTTCAAAGCGAGAGTGAATCGGTTCTTACTGGGTAAGCGCGTTCCATCCTAGACCGTAATGATTGCTTACCATCAGGCAAATTACGGTCAAGAGCAAACCCATTTCTTGAAAAAAAAATCCAATGTAAACCTATAGGTATGGTATCCAAGGACATATTGTGTCTTCCGTGGAAGGACCTGGGCGCCCACCACGATGTATCTGCCCAAGAGAACTCCCCTAACGAATTAGTTCTGCAGGGGAGTCACGACCCTCGGTCATGAGAAAATACGACTCAAAGAGAGAGATAGGTATAGTAGTAGATGTATATTGTAGTAGTCTGCTACTACCCTATCCTTAGTATGGTATGGTAAGGTATGGATGCTGGTTTTTAGATCTGCTAATTTTAATTCCCATCTAAAGCAGTAAGTGATAATATAACGAGATTTTTGGCGTGAAGGCAGTAAAATGTTCCAAAATTATTTGTAGGTCAAATATTACCCATGTTTTAGGGTAATTTTAAGTTTCTTATTTTTTTTATTCTTCGCCTCAAGTCCTGTACCTATCGCTTTGTACACTAGTGGAGCTACCGTAGCGATATGTACATGCCTGCTCATCTCAAACTCGTCAATGTAGCTGCCAAAAAATCCGTTCGTACACTAACTGTGCGGTTACAATGAGAGAAAAACAATACCGCATTGATTGTGCTTGAAATATTTTATGAATATTTTTTTTGTGTTATGAGGCTTCTTCGGTGGAGTGTCATTTTTTAAAATATTTGATCAATGAGTTCAACCAACTATTTCAATTGAGGAGACTTCAAATCCCTGCTTGGTCTGCAATTTATAATAAAAGCTTGTCTTGTTAGAAGTGACAAGAGTCAAAATACACTTCATCAACATTTACTGCTTTGTCTTGGATATCTTTCGTAATTGGCAACTGCTTATCGTTTAAAAATATAAAATTAACCATTTTAGTTACGGATAAAAGAAAACAACTATACTAACTATACTTCACTCTTCTATGATTCTACCTCATTTTTTACGTGTACCTACCTAGTATATAATATAGTATGTAATTATATTATGTTTATGTAGTTATATTATGTTTTGTGACGTTTCAGCTTACATAGTTTAAGTTCCAATCTGTATTATAATGTAAACTATATTTTGTTACTATGAAAAAAAAAATTACAACACATAGTAACCTCCCTATAGTATGCATCTATGGAGAGAGCTGGCGAGGAGCCAACAGGATGTTGATGCTGTGATCGCTGTGTCCCGTCCGATCATCATTATTCAACCATTCGGCGTTTCCTTAATAAGTCTCTGCGGAAACTTTATTTTTGTTAATGACAAAGTGTTATTATTTGGTGTAGTGATGTTCAGGCTAAAGATATATTTCTTATCTTTTGATTTTAGAGAGCAGCACGGCTGACTTAAATATATATATTTGTACATAATTCGAAGAAGATAATTGTTGATCATATGAAAAACAGACCATTCTACCATTTACTTCAAAATAAAATGGACAAACATGACAATGCTTCCAACTACTAAAAAGGAAAAATAAAAACATGAAGATTGTCTACATATGTGTGTAGGACACTGCCGGGGGAAGCGTGCCAATCATGAATAATTTTGCAAAAGCCAGCTTTAAGCGTACTAAAGCTATCAGTAGCCCAGTATAATTTATTCTTCAGTGGCTATCAGATAAATGGTAATAATTGTAGATTAGTACTTGTTGTACCATATCAGAGTCCTACATGGTAGTTCTCAGTATGACTTATAAGAGAGTTAATCACTTCGTAAGAACTATTTAGGTATAATACAGATGATTCATAAGCAACTAGTTATCCAAGTCGGTTCATAAACACCGTCACATGAGATTGCCACCGGCCGCTCGCTTCAAATGTGGTTTCTTACATCTTCATACGTTATACGCTTGAATTTATTCTGCAGTCAACTAGCAGCATAGACCCTATAAGACAGAGACAACTAACGATTCATCATAAAAAAATGAGAAAAAAAAAACTCAATAAAATCATTGTTCCAGATTTGTGTATCAACGTGGCGAAACAATCAGTATATCTAATGTATTCACGTTAAATTAGCGAGAAAAATAATATTACGGAATAAGTTCAAATAATATAGAGATAGTGGCGTACTATGTTGTGGCAAAGACATAGTTTGACGTCATCAATTTTTATGAATAACTGCTGAAATCAAAATGGTAACGCGTTATCTGATACACACTATGTTATTTATGTTAGTTGTGACGGCAATTGCCTAGTATTGTTCACGTGCAAAATGCCTTAGTTAACTGAGCCAATGACAATCAATCAAATGTATCTTTTAATATTTTTCATTCCTTCCTCCTCTTCTTTCAGCCAATAGCTCAATGCTGACTCTGCTGTGAAAACATATAAGACTGATGACATTTATTGTGGCAGGTGTATACCTACCATATTATAGTCATCATAAATACAAATTGTGGAGGCGTCTATTAATTTATATCTCTTTCCCTGGCCGCCAGCCAGCTGTGTGTCCATGCATGGTCACTTTATTACGGACATCTATCTCTCTGCGCCTGTCACTGCCATTGTGACGTAGCAGGAGATTAGGTGACTGAAAGTTGCACGAGGTATGCAATCAAGATATACAACTTTTGGCTTAATTACTAAAGTTGTGCAATGCTTATTTTACGAAGAAATCATAACGTTTTTGTCGGTTATTCCGTCACCATATGGACTGTGCCAAGAAAATTTTTGATGGTCCAAAAAAGTTGGTTTTGGCATGGTAGGTGGTAGTCTGGCAACCATCCTCAAATGTAGGTTGAACCACCCAGCAAGGCTTAAATATTTAGTGCAGGCATGCATCTATCTTGGGCTACAGAAGTCGCTTGTATGGATGTCGTCTCGGGTGATCTAGTGCACGACTGAACGAAAAGTGTAAAACAAGTGGTAAATGCACTAGTTTAGCTACAAAATAGTGTCAGTTCAGTGTTTTATGAAAACAAAAAAAAATAACATTTATCTCGTACATGTTTTAATTATGACATTTTGTTATGTCCTAGCGATTTTTTTTTATTTTCTGTGGCTTAAACAATCATTAAATGTATTGAAACGAATGGTTTATTCAAGGAGTATTAAACTGTTATCACGTCCCCGTTTACCTATTTCTCTTGTTCTAAATCACGGTTGCTTTGTTCACCGCGCATTGTTAGAAGCCTGTAGACTGCTTCGGTCAGAGAGCTATGAAACTTAATTAGACTGCAATATCTATCTATACATAATATTATAGCTGAGTAGGGTCAAAAGTCTGAATATTGAAGACATTAAAACATTTTTTGGAGATACTTCAAATTGATAGCAGGACACGTTCCAACAATTTCTAGATATTTTGTCTGTTTATCTGTGTCTCTGTTTGTCTGTTTATTTAAACGCTCAGTACGCAAAAACAGCTGAACGAATCATCATGATTTTTGGTATGTAGGCAGTATGGTGTCATAGGCTACTTTTTATCCGGAAATAATGCGAGCGAAGCCGCGAGCATCCAGTAAAATAACAATAATATTAATTCATGCAGTGCCATCATTTCAGCTTATATCTGAGACCCACTGTTAAGAATAGACGATAGAGTTATTAAGTATATATTGTTTATATGTTTTTTTTGTTTTGTTTGTATGTTTTTGTTATGTTTTGTTTATGAAATGTTGTTCTTTCTTTATAGAGTTCCTCTGCAACGCGCCATGCAGTACAATTCCGATAGCCGCTGCTTCTCTAAACCAGTTCTTCCCAACCAGCTAACGAAGTTTTCTGAACATGGGGCTGGTGATATGCCTCTGATCTGTATTTAGTTAAATAATTACTTTATGGATTTTTTTTTTCTTTTTTTGGTCTCTGACTTGGCTTACTATTAAAAACGGCCAGAACGTAGGTTCTGAATTGAAAGTTTCATAAAAAAGGAACATTATTAATGAAATGTTTAGTACTTGTTTCACACTTATTAAAAGTGCACACATTCCAAGTGTATAACAATTCCTTGAAGTCATTCTATTTATAGCGCTTATCGAAGCACTAAGCATCACTACCCTTTGTTTCCAATATGTGACTGGACTAAAGTCCAGTAAGAAACAGACAGGCTTTATTAAATACGTTTTATGACTGCTCTGCTAGCTTAGTTGGTAGTGGCTCTGCCTTCTAATCTAGGGGTGCGGGTTCGATTCCCGCATGACACAAATAATTATGAACATTTAAATTTGTAATTATTTGTGTTGAGTCTGGTCGTTTCTATGTATAATAAGTATGTATTTACAAAAGAAAAGTATATTATTATGTATTATATCCCTTACCTAGTACCCATGAAAAAAAAAAAAAAAAATGATACAAGCGTAAGCTTAGTATGGGGCTAAATGGCGCTGTGTGATATGACCTGAAACAAAAAAAAAAAAAAAACTATCGCCCTGCACATTATAATATTTACTTTGAATACGCTCTACGACCGAGGATTTTATTCAATACCCCAGATTTATGAGAAGATAGTTGATCTAGTAAGTAGGACTGAACCGGACAGAATTATTTGTTACCTATATGGATATGTACGAGTACTTATATCCTACACCTTTTTTATTGCTATAAAAATGTTTTTGACAATATTTTTTTGTATGTACATTTTATGTATCTTAAAGCGTACTAGCACAACGAATTAAACACATTTAGTTATACTATACGTAATAAACCTACTTGTAAATCACATACATGGTGTTCCAAAATAAAATTGAGTCTCTCTGACCAATATACAACTATAAAAACTTAATTGAGACACAAATGTCATTTTTCCATTATTACGCATCGATTTTCCTTCTAACCTTATTATATCTTGACTCCATTAAACTAATAACAAAGCTCGAATGTTCAAATAAAAACTAGCTTTTAAAATAAATAAACCGATCCAATAACCGAGGTGGCTCTTTTATCCATTATCTAGCTCTTTTATACATCATCAAAATGCTGGCCTTTTTCTGGCTCAACGTATCAGCATTGCCATCCAGCGTGGTAATGCGGCCAGTATGCTGGGCACGCTGCCCTCTGGTAGTGGGCTGGAGCACTTAGATTATCTTTAGGCTTTTCTAAAGATTTTCTAAGTGCCCCTATTTGTAGTAGTTAGAAGTAGTATGTTTAGTTTTTCTTCCCTTGTTTTTATATTTTATTATTGTAAATAAAGTTATTAAAGTCTTTCATAATAAAAAAATCATCATCAAAACTTAAAGCATTATGAAGGTAGATCAATCAATACTCAAAATTTTACCAACCAACACTGAACCGATTTTGGAGAAACTATGACCAAATTGATAGTTAAAACATCATTTATGTCATAGTTTGATATAAAATTAAACCAAAAGGTCTCCAGGAAACTTCATAAGGACATTAATTCAAGCCTACTAATAAAATTTAGCATACTTGCGAGTAAGACAAGACCTACATAAATTATGCTTACCTGAGATCAAATGGATAACCTCTTTTTCGTGTAGTCGGCTAAAAAGCGACCGAATAAATGTCATTATATGGTCGATACAGGCTGTTTATAACGCAACGGTAGGCTGTATCGTATCAATTATTAATGTCCTATCGATTCTGGTCATTTGCTTTCTGTCCCTTACAGCTTGGTAGGATTGGGTTTACAAGAGTTTGTTACCAAAGTAACGTGTGGTGATACAGAGCTACTAGAAAATACCCTAAATGGTAAATGGTTTGTTTGTTTGGCTAGTTTATGTACCGTATAAGTGGCTTTTGATACATGTAGATGAAAGTCTTAAGGTCTGCGTGAAAAGAAACCGAAACCTAGAATTTAACGTTGCATACAGATAATGTGATCAGTTAACGTCCCTGCGACAGTGAATTCGTTTACAGTTTTTATTCCGAAACTTTTCAGATAGTAAGCCTTAGCCTACAGCTCATTGCTCCGTGTTCGCCTAAAATATTCCTTAATCAAGTACAATTGAAAGAGCTACAATAAAAAAGTTATTCACAGATGTAGAATGAACGTGCAACTTTGTAAAAGATATCACAATCCCGATCTCGTCTGATCTGTACGCGCCGTGCCATTGGCAAAACGTCAAAAATAGCACATCAGCGCCGATTAAAAAAAGCTATCGAGACTTTCGCACTCCTTCATAATTCCACATTTATACATGTGTGAGTGCATTCATGCGTTTCTTGTCTATGAAAATAAATTGTATATAGATACGTGTACAAGAAAATATATCTAACGGTCAGTCAGTTGTCAGCAAGTAGCGGCAAAGAGGGGCGCGTGTGCCGCATACACTTATAAAATAAAATTGTTTTTCCCGAGTTGTGGTGTTTTCCCGCCGGATTCTGTCGGTATAGCAACACGTGGTGAAAACGCGGAAGTTAGCAAACAATTCGAGTGATTAGCAAAGTTTGCCTTACTTAATAGTGGATGTGTGTGTGTTTATTCAATTTGCGGTATTATTTGTGTGTGTGTCAGTGGTCAGTGTTTTGTTATCCAACTGTTAATTGGGTGAGTGAGTTACTTAATATCGCGAGTTATGCTAATTTTTGATAGTTTATTTGGTGATTTGCGGCGATCTTTTGGTGCTGAAGCACTTGATTATGCTTTATGAGATACATTTTTTGTATTTGGATTCAAATTGCCTGCTATTTAGCTTCAGATTATGACTTATAGTCACAGATATTGAATAAATTTAGTTCATTGTTTTACACATAACAAAGATTACACTTTCTATATAAAATTATATATGTATAAGTGCATTATAATAATAAACAAAAAAAATACGAATATCAGTGCATCTTATAAGTTGTTAACTTGAAACAGACTGACCTACATAGCTAAATGTCATATATGTGCATAATAGGTATATGTAAGTGCTATATTTAATCTCAACAGTAAATCATTGATTAAATTAATTGACGATACTTCCTACATCTTGCTAAGGAGCTTTCACACTGTACCTCAATATTTTAGCACAATAAAATTTATTATTTATCAAAACATATCTTTGACTTATAATAAGGCTAAAAAGTTTATAGTTGTCATATTGACAAATAAATTATAATTACCAATATAAAAACAAATAATGTTGCTACTGTTCCTCTTGTTACAGTCGATGCTTGGAAATTAGTGATAATAAAAAAATACTAAAGTAGTCTTATTCATTAGTATACAATTTCAATATTATTTCCAATGTTCACCAAATAAATTAAAGCATGCAAATTTATTTTGGCAATGATACAAATGGAATGCCAAAAGCTAATGAAATACGATTAAAGTTTAGCAGTTAAAGACTTTTCAGGTAATAAAGGAGCTTTTAGATTAAAGTTGGCAGAAATGAATTTGTTCCATCTAGGCATTACATTGTAATCGGAAAGCTATTATTTAGCCGGTCTGAATTTACTGGCATTGCGTTCTATTTTTATTTAGGAGCTTATTCAGCAGTCGTTTTCAAATTGATAATTTTAAGCATCAATGAATTTTAAACTGGAGGGCTAGTAATACTTTTGCACGCTTTTTGATTGCACTTTTTTATAATGAAGGAAAATTAGATTTTTTTTTATTATAATTTTAACATTATGAACAGTAACATTTTTTTTTATTATAATTATAACTATTTTTATATATTAGGACTGGCTGGCTAAGATAATCATAATATTACGTTACAGAGGACTTGATTAATTACTTAGATATTGAATCATAGATATATAAATCTTGGCTCATGAAATACAAAAAATAAAAATACATTGCCTTTACGGACGTTTAGACAAATCGACAGCAGAATCTTCCATGGTTCTTCCAAATAGGACCCACATTATTAAAACCTTCGCATGTCGGTGCTTCGTATACGGAACCATTCAGTTCTTATCGATTAAGAGTGGCCAACTCTGTTGTCGAGAGTTTATCAAGGCGCCTTAAAAGCCTCTGATATGGCTTACCAACTGCCGTACTAGACAAATATCCGGGACCTACAGTTTAACATTTACGGAACCCTTCTACTTCTTCTTATTGAATGAGAGTGGCCAACTCTGGTGTCTAGAGTTTATCAAGCCACTCTAGGGGCCTCTAACCATGGCTTAACGACTGCGTAATTCTTTTACGGAACTCTAAAAACTATTCTTATAAACTATTTATAAATTAATTACATAAATACGCGTGTTAAAAACGTTTACACGTGGCTCCAGACATTATTTACGTTGTATATTTGTAGATTCCGCCATTAGTCTGAGTGTCAACAGCGGAAACCGCTTGTTATCGCCAGAATGGCAGATAAAGGGGGATTAGATGAAGTTTAGATGATTGGTGAGAATAATTAAATAGTTTTTTTTTAATTGATGTGAGAAACTTTGGTACATATCACAGATCAATAATAATTACAGTTGTACATTGAGACAAGGTTCAGTCAATAATGACCTTATAGTAAATGGAACTTATTATTTTGTTTTACTAAACATGTAAGATGTTTATGATTTATTACCTACTTAAAAATTAAAGTTTGTGTTTTTTTTTTAATTATACAATCGATTTTATTCGATTCTTATAAACACTATAAACGCCATAAGATTGAATGTAGTCTAGAGTTTCACCACGGCGGTTCAAATACGTTTTATTGTAGGTATATATTTTTTTGCACCAGAAGAGAGGCCTATGCTCAGAATGGGCTGGTAACAGGTTGATGATGATATGATTTTTCATGGTAGAGATTGAGATATCATTATAGAAACCTTGTAAAAGGAGCAACCTATTTTCATTAGATGTCCATTAGAAACTCAACGTCGTTATAAAATTTAAATAATCTTAGAAGTTTCATAACAGTTTTATTATATATTTTGTGGAACAGTTTAAATTCATAAATTCCATGAAAGTAGTCGAAATGAGAGCAAAATATTACATGATAAGTGACCGTTTCTTTGAAGGGAACTTAAACAAAAATTAAAAAGAGTCGTTTGTCATAAAATTGAGTACGTTTGGAAATATTTGAACTAAGATGTTTTATTCTATATATAAATAAATAATAATATAAATATTACTAAAAGTAATGAGTAATATTTATAAATATTACTTATTCGTCAAAAATTGATGTAAGCACCTAGGCTGCTATATAGTTATTTTAAAGATTTTTGAAATTAGCCAACCAAATAGTAATTTAATGTAAAAAATACAATTATTTATAGAAATGGGACAAAGAATCTCAAAACAGGTTATATTACATAATCATCATCATAATTGTCAGCTTGTTATCATCCACTACTGAGCATAGGACTCTCTTCTAGTACACTACTTGTATTTGTTTTTTCAGATTCAAATTCATTTATTTATTTTATTTATTTTCAAACGAAAATACGCATATAAAAACAAGACCAACGACTCCATAAAGCAAGTCCTTTAGTTATATAAAAATACGGCTATATCAAAGGACATCATGAACGCTCCTTAAGCACTAACTGACCCGGGGGCTATCGTGTCCAGGCACAGGTCAACGCATTTCTCTACACGGTTAGAGATAAAATGATTTAATTTATAACGAGGTCACATTATAATATAATGGCAAAAAGACTGACAGTATAATTAAGTCCTGTTAGCTTCTTTTCTAATAAAATAAAATTAATAAATATTTCAGGCCATAATGTATATTATCGCACTGCGCCATCTAGCCCCATACTAAGCTTACGCTGGTAATAAATATAATACATGTATACTTTTCTTTCGTCAATACATACTTATTATGCATGGAAACAACCAGACTCAACACAAATAATTACAAATTTTAAAATTCATAGTTACTTGCTAAGCGGGATTCGAACCCGCACCCCAAGATTGCAGACTGCCCAACAGGGCAAATTTATAGGGTCACCTCCCAATCCACCTTATTTGCTGAATTCTGATTAAAATAATAAACGTTATGTATTGACCACATTCTAGGTGGAAAAGTATTGCATGATGTTACTTATTTAATTAATTTTCTGCGTACCTAATTTTGTTCCAAACTCCCAACAGAAGTATACCAAAATAACGCTAGATATATTTTCTTTAAAAATATTTACAGAAAACTTATATTAAATTGATTAATTACGTTTAATTTATTTGGGTAAATAATATGATACTTTTACGGTGATGATTAGTATCAATTTATTGTTTTTTTTTTATCACGAAATAGGCTTACGTTTGATTACAGCCTGCCTGATGATAAGCACCACTGTAGTCTAAGATGTAGCACGCTCGCCTAGAAGAAACCTATTTACTCTAGAAAATCCGTAGCAAAATGAGACACATTATTATTTTTGTCTGTAATTTGCATTAAACCAACATTTCATTCCATGTAACCCTGAACTTATCTCTGTTCTTTGATCGATGTTTGTTATTGCATAACGCTTTTAATAACACACGATGGACTTGACTTTATCTATCTTATATTCTGCGTGATACGTAAAAAATAAAATAAAATAAATATTCCGGGACATCGCACACAGCGCCATCTAGTCCCACACTAAGCAAACGCTTGTGTCGTGGGTACTAGATAACGGATATAATACTTATATATAATTTTCTTTTGTAAATACATACTTATTATACACACAAACGACCAGACTCAACACAAGTAATTATAAAGTTTTAAAGTAAGTACATAAATACTTGTGTCATGCGGGAATCGAACCCGCGACCTCTAGATTAGAAGGCAGAGCCACTACCAACTAAGCTAACCGGCCAGTCAACGTATACACTATATGTATATACAAACTAAAACACAATAAAATGATAGAAACCGATATTATTTTTGTTTCATGGAAACGTTGTGCCGTTGTGTAATACAGATTTTGCTTGTCAATTATATTATTTAAATCATATGTTACTATACTACCGTGTTATATATATTATGACACTATTATGCAAAAAAATCTTTCACTATAAAAACTCGAAAATACTTCGTAATCTACCACAAAACTCTCATATAAATACTCTGTAACCAGCTGTCAACAAATAAAATAACCTAAAATACTGGCTACAATTGCATCTTTACATTCATTGTAATTGAAGAACAAGCTTCAAATCTCAACAGATTGGACACAATACGCAAGAAAACTCGAAAACAAAGTCGTTCTGACCAAAATATATTGCAGCGTTAGTGTAAATCTATAATGCAATGTCCCGGAATGTTTTTTTTTTTTTTTAAACTCCAACAATTTTTGAAATATATCAAATAGTCTATATACATGTATAAAAATTGTACTAAACACATAGGGAAATAATAAATTAAAAACGAAACCTTATAATAAACTTAAAAATAATAAATTAATAATAATAATGTTTATTTATTTATTATAATTTATTTATTTATATTGGTTGTACATTCACGTCAACATACGAAAATATTACAATAATTCTGAAGAAATTTGTTTTGGTGCCCAGTACTTATTTTTATAACTGAAAAAACATACCAACAATCTTAACCCAAATGAAATCACTTTGTATAAAATATATTACTCAAAATATTTTTTCATTTGGTATTATATTTTATTGGTTTGTAGTTTTTGTCTAATTATTTAAAAGATATCCTTTACACACTAGCTAATTTATTAGAATAACTGAACAAAACAGAATATTTACAATGACGTTACAAAATTTATTGCTACGTACCACGCTAAATACAAGTAACAGTTTTTTGTCCTTAGGATGGCTTGATTAACTCTTGACACCAGAGTTAGCCACTCTCATTTAATTTTGATAAGAAGAAGAAGGCACAATTTCATGATGATGTACTTAATGCGTAATATTTTTATAAGTTTGATACTACGAGTATTGGTTGGAATTATTAATTAAACATTATAGTTTTATATATTTAATTTTATTTCCATTTATTAAAACTGCAGTTTTTATTGTAAACCATCCTTTACCACAATCGCAATGCACACTCGCGAAAATAAAATGCGCACACGAGGGCGTCTGGGCGTGACCTCGAAGTCGTAATTATTTCTGTCTTGCAGCGCGAAACTCTGATGCACGAAGATAGTCTGTCACCAACCTACTAAATGTTGTGTGAAACCCGCAGCTAGTGGAGGTATTCAAACGTGGTTATCAAAGTTAAGGAACTGGCACTGCAGTCAGAACTAGGATGGGTGACCGCTGCAACCAAGATAAAGTTGCATTTACTTCTGGACGCTTTCATGCTTTGGCAAGAGAAGCTTTCTTTTGTAAGAGATCAACACATCAACATATTTTATTTAGCTATTAGAAATCAGTTTATAATATTTTTGTTTTATTTATTTATGAAATTAATATTACTAGAAACTATTGTAACATATTTCGTATCTTTATCTTCGTATCTTTATTATTCAGAATTTGTTTGTGGTGATCTTGTTAGACGTATCGCTCTAATGAACTAGTTATAAAAGATTTACCAAATATCAATGACATATTGCTTTATCTTACAGTAGGCGCCTATTTCATGCTTGGCAACGTCTTGATAAAAATTTAATCAGTTAAATAATATTACAAATGTAAATCATTATCATTAACAACCCGAGCAACAGCTGTTGTTGGGTTTAGCACTCTTTTCCTTTATGCCAAAGATGTCAGTCCTGTGCTCAATACAAATACATAATCACAAAAATGCTTTTATTTATTGTTACATATTTTCATGAAAATTTCACTTATCTGGCACAAAAATGCTATTTGTATAATGTAATCGTCAGGTTGGTAGAACACGTATTTTTATGTTAGCAATGTTTAACATAATTGTATCATTTGTTTAATTTTTACATAACTTTGTTGTAATAATTCTAGGCATTTTATCTGATGTTTAATACTTCGGCTTTTAGATATACAGGGTTAAAGGAAAACCACGGTTATAAAATAAAAATATTATTTTAGATTACTAGAATGTCTATATCAAGTTCCAAGGGTCACTGACATTTTAAAATACTAACTAGATAACTGGCCAGTCAAATAGGAATTGTTAATTTAATGAAACAATGTTAATCTCCAGACCAAAACTCTCGTTACCTTGTCAGCACTAAATATCACCTAAACAACATACTCGCAAGACAGACAAACGCAAACACTTAACCTAAATAACAATTAAACCGGCGACATTCTCCGTTAATAAACGAAACAATTCACAAATGCATCCCAGTATCCGAAATTGTAGTAAGTATGTATTTTGGATGCCACCCAAAACAATTAGTGCCCAGAGTTTCGTGCGCCAGCTCGGCGAAACTCAGCAAATTCAGTTACCAGCCTAGAGAAACATTTTAACACTTGATTTAACTACTAATTAGGTATTTGGCAGAGGCTGGCGGATGAGTCAGCTTTAGGGCCGGGATTGTGAACTGTGCTGTCTAGGACAGAGTAGGGGTTTACTGTCGATGTTGAAATAATTTATGTAAGTGAGGTATTATTGATTGGTTTTCTTTGAGTGCTGCTTTTTGGTCTTACAGATTGTTCGACAGATTACAGATCTTCTTCTTTTTGTTTACTTTATCCCACTATGTGGTATCACCATATAAAGATATCGCATTCACACCTCTCGTACACATATCACAGAATGGTCAGTTAGTTAATACGCAGAAAGACGTACTTATGTCTTTATAATTTGATAATGTAAACGTCATAGACCATACATTCAGTTTTATTTTGTGTTTCGCACCATCAGGAGCAATCATTGTTTTTACGCAATATTGCTTTTTAGGAGAATTACAAATAGAAATATGTAAAAGTATTTCTCCAGTCTTCCAGTTTCAGTGTACTGTAAAAGTAAAGATAAATCTTCTTTATAGATAAAAAATAAACCAATTATTACCAGCTTCCTTTTTAAGGCGGTTAATCATTATATTATATATGGACAGCTACAATCCAACAAACGTATGAATAAATGAATGAACGAATGAACATTTTGTATCATTTGGCAGTGAGCCGATTAGTCCGAACCGTTTTGCATTCGATGCTTCTATTTATTTTATTATTTACACAGGGATTTGGCGGCGAAATTTTAGTTTTGATGATGACTTTTGGCAGGTCTGTTGTATAAACAGTAAAGGATACTTAAAAAAACGAACTAACTTAACCCTTCTTTCATCTGCTTTATAAGTTTTAGAGATAAATTTTCCTAAGCGGTTTTGAGTGAAATTCTGTCAGTATTATGTAAATTGCCAATAATTCAAACTAAAAACTACGTATGATAGATTAAGTAATGAATGGATACATTTTGAAATTTATATTTTATCACACTGTTCAGTGAGGCATTTGACCACCAGCTAACCTGAAGCGACACCCGAACAAGCAAATACTGTGGCCCAAAGAGAAGCATATCTGTACTGCATTAGAACTGGCTTTCAAACGAGATCGCCGTAACACAACCGTTAGGTGCTTGTTAGCCGATTTTAGATCAAAAAATACCCTTTGCATAATGCAAAATAACTTGCTTACACATACAATAATTTTGTCTCATTAGTGATACTCGTGTTGACAGACATATTTAAATTATTAGGACATTGTTAAACTGTATGTACTGTGTACACAAAATCCGCAAAGTTCAGTGACCTGTATCCAATCTATTCCGGGCTTCGATATTAATTATCTCTCTATGCTACGCGTATGTAAACGCATCGCGTAGCCTATCCATCTATTCCACAGGGTTACTTGGAAAATATTGTTAATATTATCTATTTATTGAGCATGGGATGACCTTAGCCATTCTAACCATTCTAAATCTAAGTCTATTTGCGGGTTTCATATATGTACATAGATATGTACTGGTTTTGTCACATGATTTTTGGTATGTCTAAGATATTGAATTATTATTTTTAATCGCGGGTTCGATTCCCGCGTGATTTATTAATATTATATTATTTATTATATTTATAAATTTTAAAAAAATTAAATTACTTGTGTTGAGTCTGGTCGTTTGTATGTATAATAAGTATGTATTTACAAAAAAAAAAGTATATAAGTATTATATCCGTTATCTAGTACCCACGACACAAGCGTTTGCTTAGTGTAGGGCTAGATGGCGATGTGTGCAACGTCCCGGATTTTTTAAAAAAAAATTTTTATTTATATCTTGACTTTAAATGTCATACGTTCGTTATCTTTTAACGAATGAATGAGGCATCTAATGTCAAGAAATATTAAGTATTTTTTGTTTATTGTCTCTCATGCGTAGTAACGGATGTGAAAAATAGCGGAAGGAAAGGGAGATTTTTTTAAATAATAGTATTGTTATTAAAATTATGAACTGGTCTCTTTAAGATTTTAATTAAATAGACAATAGTTATCTTTCATATTACAAGGACCTGGGTGCTCACCACGCACTTTCTTTTTGGTCGTACTTGACAATACAAAAATAATTGATTCTTCTGCGCCGTTTTAGGAACAATAACTTCCTAACAATAGAACACGTGTCTTCCTAATTACCCTGTATACAATTGTGATTTATTTCCACGCCACCGTGCAGTGGTTATTCATTCATGAATAGCCGCTGTTGAAATCATAATTCAACATTTAAAATATTAATAGTTACAGGAACTGTTTTTGATTAAATAATTAAGACACAATACTTTAAAACATACATAAAAAACGTTTATTAGAACTTACAAAGAGTTTGTACAGTTTATGGATTACAATACGCTAATAGGCATATCCTGGATATCACACTAGGTCTATTCCTGTGTTGTACCATCCAACTTTTCTTATATTAAAACTCTGGATCTATAGCAATCATAACAAAAAGAACGAATCGTGAGCCTGGTGGATAAGAAAAAGTTTGGCTATTGGCCATTCGCAGATAAACGTTTATTCCGATACAGTAAATATTTTCTCTAAAAATTAAGCTCAAATTAAATTTATAATAATTACCAACAAACCATTATAACCATGTGAAATCGTAGAAAACATCTTTATTGAAACAAAACCGTGGAAATAATATGAGTCATGAGTCAATAAAGCACCCCTGAGGCCTCTGTTATGCGTTACTGCTGTTCCATGAAAGAGATTTTTTTAGTACTTATAATATTTTTTTTTTTTTATAAAAAGGTCCACCCTTGATTTAACATTTGATGAAATGACTTTGTCTTTTTTCCCTTAAACATGTTTAGATTTGATAAAACCGTTTCAAATTATTTTCCAAATATTATTTTATAATAATTCTAATTATAGTTTTATACTGAAATCTTGCACATTGAGTTTCGATAGAGCATGCGTTTTAGAAATAGAATTAAGCACAAGGTTAATTCCCTCAGAGATAAATGTTGCCAGCCATTCGGGTCAAGATTTGCGTAAACTGCGGACTAAGTACAACTATTATATGGGAAGTTAGGTGATTCATGAAAACTATTTTAGCTTTTCGACTTGTAAAATAGGCTTTCTTAATCCAGATCATTATTATCATTTAGTTATGTAACGGTTCATAGGAAAGAAAAATGTTTATCTATAAAGAAAATTGAAAGTGAAATTTTAGGTAATACGGCACTTTTTGTGCATTTCTTATGCTTTACTAAGAATTAACAATGTAGATTTTGAATGCAAAACCTATTACCTACCAAAGATTGACAATTAAATATGTTTTATTTTTTTGGATTAAACTGGAATTGGATTAAACACAAATTAACTTAAAGTATTTACTGTCATAAAAATTGGTTGAGAATAAAATTTAGTTGCTTAATTTACCAATTCAAAATATGAATCACCGTGCTGAACCTTCTGATCTAATTCTACGAGAAACGTCATTAGTCTTAATTAGAAGAGACAAATTCTTACGCGCTCGTGTAATTTACAGTGTTTTTATAGAGTTTGCTTCATTCATGTTCAGAAAAATAGGTTTGGCCCTTTTTAGTGGTTTTTTTTTCATTTACGTACATATGACAATTTTTTTTTAATTTAATTTCGATGTAAATGGGAATAAACATACCTACTAATAGAACTATCCCTAGCACGTAGCTTAGAGCTGAATAAGGTACTTACATGCTATTACAGTTAGACTAGTGTCGATAGTGGTCAGTTCTTAGATGGGTGACCAACACATACATTTTCTAACTTTTATGCGTAGAAAGATACGTTTAATTGTAGGTCTCGATTGTATGTCAAATTAAGATATTCGTTAGGTCAGACGCACTGGAGACGATATAAAAACTTTCCACAAGTGGAAGCGTTTGAAGGTTATAAATTGGCTGACTTTTGTGCCTTTATAGAATGTATGCTACAGATTTTTTTGTATTTGTCACTTAGCCATCAATGCACCTTCTTCTTCTTATCGAATGATACTGGCCAACTCTGGTGTCGAGACTTTATCAAGCCGCCCTAAGGGCCTCTGACATGGCTTAACGACTGCCGTACTAGACAAACAGCCGGGACCTACAATTTAACGTGTCATCCGACCCACGGAAGCGCTCAAAATGGAATACGACTTTTCGGTCACCCATCCAAGGACTGACGGCGTCGACCTTTGCTTAAATCAATGCACCGAAACAAGTTCCTGTTACAAACATACCATAACACACAAAACAGCCCATTCCCCCAAATAGCAAAGATACGTCGATGTTGTGTATCACGCTGGTTTCCAAGTAACTGCCGGCCTCATCAACTATTGACCGGCTAGTATTGATTGACCGCAAGTCGGCTTCGATTGCTCGCCATGGTAATGTGTCTTTTGTTTCTATTCTAATTTTATGCTTTAGATAGGTAATAGTTATTTGTTATACAAGAGTGCAAAGTTGCTTTTTAACCGCGTGCTCAATTTTGATGATCGAGCAAGCGAAGGATTCTAAAATTGAATCACGAGCGCAGCGAGTGATTCAAAATTAGAATCCTGAGCGTTAGCGAGGGAATCAAAAGAGCTCGAGGTGAAAAATCTTTGCACTCGAGTGCAACACGTAACATTTCATTCCACCTCAGCGAGGAAATGACTAAATGCAAAACGCGTGATTGTTGAGGGAGAAAGCTCATTTGCGCATTATTAACAGTTTCAGTCAATTCTGTTGGCGTCAAACAAACTTCCTCGTCGCTAGAATCACTTATTTTAGTTTTTTCATTGGTTTTCATGTTTCTTGTTTTTAATATAAGGTTTAACAATGACGTGAAAATATGCCGCGTAAAGAACCGCGTACAAAGCAAATTGAAAAAAAGAACACCAAGAAGGTTCAGAGTCTGAGTTTTTAACAAATTTAAAAAAAAGTTGTATGATATATTCGGCACCATAGAGCCTAGGTAGCAGTAAATAGGTTTAATGATTTTTTTAATTCAAAAACTTGTAACACACGATGTTCTAAATTCAATATACTTTATCCTCTAGAGAATAAAAACGGCTTTTGCACTCAGATATTGAAGAGCAAAATACTCTTTCCGAGATGGTGGGATGAAAAGACTTTTTTTTTTTTAAATGTTGATAGACAAATGATAATGCAAAAAATCTGAAACAATAACAAAATTATCTCATTTTTTTTTCTTGATCGCATAATTTATACGTGATACGATAAATTAGTCTCACGTATATATTATATTTTTATTCTTGACTTGTATCCTAGTTACCAAGCATCATGAACTTTTATCTTAGATATTTCTAGAATGCACAATATTTTGCCATCAGTCTTCTATTTCTTCTGACACCAGAATTACTTACTTTAGCAGCGTGTATTGTATAGCGTGTGTGCATTAACTTCTAGCTCTTTTTTTGGTTGCAGCCACGTGGTCTTGTATCTTCGAGTCTAACGGTCACATTTGACAAATATAAATAAATAAATAAATATTCATTGCACACAGCGCCATCTAGCCCCACACTAAGCAAACGTTTGTGTCGTGGGTACTAGATAACGGATATAATACTTATATACATTTCTTTTGTAAATACATACTTATTATACACATGTACAAACGACCAGACTCAACACAAGTAATTATATATTTTAAAATTCATAAATACTTGTGTCAAGCGGGAATCGAACCCGCAACTCCTAGATTAGAAGACAGAGCCACTACCAACCAAGCTAACAGGCCAGTCAAATTAACTCCTTGTTTTCTTGAAATTCGATATATTATTGTAATGATGACATAAATAATGTGATTTCTAGACTTAGAAAACAGATGTGTAATAAATTAACCTACTTACAATATGATTGAATATTCAGTCGAAATATCTTAAATATACTTCAGCAGTTCAGAACTAACTATCTAGGTTCTAGAATTCAAAGTTTTGCAATTCTAAAGTAGAACTATTCAGCTTCCAAGGGAAATATATCAATACTTGATACATAGTAATTTGATGTAAACACTAAAGTATACTAATTTAAAGACCAACTAAGCTCTTACAATCAGTCATGAATTAAGAAGTAGGGTTATATATTTAGTAATATTGTGAATAAAATACGTGTCAGAATTGGAACTTACAAAAAACCGTTAAATCTACGCTAAATATTACAAAGAAGAAAACGACGAAATTTTTTACATAATCACATGTTAATAATTTTATATCCAAACACTTCTTTTTCTTATCGAAAGTGGCCAACTCTGGTGTCGAGAGTTTATCAAGCCGCCCTAAGGACCTCTGATGTGGCTTAACGAATGACTTTTTATCAAAACACTTCAAATTATTCCTATTTGACGTGCATAGTAACCCCCAAAACACTTACTAATAAAAAATGCAATCGTAAAGGGTTAGACGGTTTTACAATTCCATGTAACAGTCGACGTAACAACGCGATGAATTATTAAGGTTTTTGTTACGCTGTCTGTGTTTTTAATCTCTGTGTTTGATGACTAGAGCTTTGCTGTCATAATTTTATGCGTTTGTTGGAAACTATGTATATTGGATTAATACGTATTGTAAGCTACTTCTAGTGTTGATGATGAAATAAAACTAAAACAAAAACAAAACAGAGCAATTACATTATATATATCCAGGTAAAAAAATGATTGTTTTAAAAAAAAAGTTAATTTACTTATTTTTAACAAGCCGGTATTGCTTTCCATAAACAATATAGCTTTCCATGATATTTTCATCTCACCGCGGTAGGCTCCCAAACAATTTTCCCCCAAATCAAATAATAATATCATTAGCAATTGAGAATTCCAAACTGTTTCTAAGACGTTTTAAATATTTAATCTTTCCTCTCTCTCTTATTACTGTGTACAGACTTAACACACTTCAACTTTATTTATATTTAAAGAGGCTCTTTACCTAAATCCTTTGAATTCAGTTTAGCACAACACGATCAATCTTTTACAAGGAACCGTAGTTTGGAAGCTGACGGTAGATTCACTTACTAACAAATAAAACAAAACATACACGAGCCTTATACCAATAAGTGTATATAAAGATAAGAATTGTATAACAATAATAAGCGCAGGGGCGACATTATAGCGAGTCGTCGGTGAGTGGCGTCACCGCGGACCCTGATCCCCTGGGGGCTAAATGAGACCCCCTGCCTCCCGGCTTGCCATGATTGGCCGTCCGGGAGTGGAAGACGCAAGAGCTAAGTACCTAAGCTCCAGGGTGGAAGTGTTAAAGGGCATAACACCGCTAGTACCGCTAAGAGAACGCGCAGCACACCTCTCGACACCCTAAGCTACTCACACCAATGTTGCCCTTCCGGCGCCATCTTAGGCTGCTTTTTGTGGAGGGCCCATTTAGTGAGTGGCAAGTCATCACCCGCAATATTTTTTTAAGGATGAGGCATAACTGGTGGGTTCCGTTCCTCGTCCAATAGACCAGTTTAGTTAAGACCATGAACAACTCAACACAATAGCCTTTTACATTAATACCATGTCTGCAATAATAGTTATTTTATTTACCTAACATTCACCCTCTGTAATTTTTTACTTAATTTTAAGTATTATATTGTAAAGGGCCTCTCAGTGTTGGCTACGGCCCCACTGATGCCTTAAAACTCGGGCGCAAGGCCCGAGAATCTGTTAAAAAATATATTTAAGCTAAAATGGCAAGCTGACGGATAAGTTTAGAAATAGAAACTTTGTCTTGGCAAATGGATTCTTATGCAGAGCCAACATAATATATGAATAAACAGTGAGAGAACAATCTTTTGAAGTGTAAAAAATAATATTGAAAGAATAGACCGAACCATAAAGATAGCCTTTTCCTCTTTTTGGTAGACAAATAACCAACAATGAAGTGACAACCTTTTGAAAATATTGTTTTCTTTTCATTTAGATAAGTTATTTTCAGAATAGATTTGAACTAATGTTCCAGTGTCTCCCAGACTACAAACAGGTTACGTCTTCTTAAGTGTTCTCTTTCGATATTATTTATTCATGAACAATTTGCTATGCAATCAGGTCAGGTATGGGACGATGACGAAACGAGACTCGACTATAATCAAATACGATTATAAAGTTTTGTAAATGATTTAGAATTTTTTAAACGAATATTGAGGTTGTTTCATTTGTTCTAATATCGCTCTTGATTAGATTTCCTTATGACTGAAGGTCATGACTCCCCCGTAGAATTAATTCGTTAGGGGAGTTCTCTTGGGCTTAACCTCGTGGTGGGCGCCCAGGTCCTTCTACGGAAGAGACGTGTCCTCGGATATTGTGGTCCTTAAACAAGTCGGTTTCCTCACGATGTTTTTCTTCACCGCTAAGCGAGTTCAAATCCGTGTAAGGCCAGATTCAAACCAGGGTGCGTCTGGGTGAAAAGCTGATACTGGAACCGCTAAGTCACACTCGCTTTGTTACTCCCTTGTAATAATACACTTTTCATAATTTGAAATCGTTACACATTACAAAAAAAAAGTGCCATTTTTTTTAGTTTTTTTTTTTTAACGTGGGGTTTGTTTACGTTTGACTGCAGCCTGCCTGATGTTAAGCATTGCTGCAGCCTAGGGTTGTAGTTAGAAGTATTAAGATAAGTTTTTTCCCTTCTGTTGTTTTATTTATATTGTTAAAAACCTTATAATAAAAAAATTAACATTCATGTAATACATTTATGGGGTCTGTTTTGACTCATAGAATACTGTTTTTTTTTACAATAACTATAATCACAGAAAAAAGTGTTTTTCACTCTCTATAAAACCAAATAACGTCTTCTTATTTATACAATTAAAAACTCCTTATTCCTAAAACTGTAAGCAGGCCTAAGTCAAACGTCAATTACAGTCATGAGCTATATTGACGTTTATTTTTCTTTAGTAGTCAGAGAAATGGCCGAGCGATGTGACTAAAATTTTAGTTTTCTTTTTGTGTTGTGTGTTTTTTATATATTTTATGTAGTCTTTTTGATTATATTTTTAGTATATTTTTGTACGAAATTTCTAGTGTCGCGAATAATCTGGTTTTCATTCGTCGCGTTCAGTCTTACCGTGACTTTTTCTAGATCCAATTTGGGGTCCGTTTTCGTGTTAAAAAGGTAAGAAAATAGATTTTTCCGTTTAGTTTTTATTATTTATTTATTCATACTTGCATACATTCAATTTTCCATGAAAAAATACAAGTGCCTCATTACATTTTCCATAAACTAATTTTCAGTGGGATAACGTTGGCTCCAAAGGCACTAAAATTTAGCCCTACAACAATGACTCATATTTTTTGTGTGTGTAATTGGTATCGGGGAAAGACATTATTCTAAGAAAATCAACCATGGGATATAAACAATAGAGATCTTTTTTTCTTTTTAAAAAAGTATGTAGTATTATATCCGTTATCTAGTACCCACGACACAAGCGTTTGTTTAGTGTGGGGCTAGATGGCGCTGTGTGCAATGTCCCTGAATATTTATTTATTTATTTTTATTTACATTGTTCACATTGCTGATAGTCATGTAGGTAAATTGGTGTCAATAGTTATCATAGTATAAATATCATGTCCATCTTTGATCAATTTCTTAAATGATTTAATCGTATTTTAAAAATCAATTTGGCAAACACATAAATATCGCTTTCCGTGAGGTTCATTTACGATCGCAAAATTTAGCTAACTCGCACCTACCGCGGAATCAGTAAATCGCATAAAGTTACGACACCACAAAGGATATTGGTTTCGTTCGTAACTTTCCACCTAAAGTGTTACCTGAACCTTTGATTTATTAAACAGATACGTTCCTTTTAAAAACCTTTACGGAAAATTGACATCAACCTTATTTTTATTTTAAAAGGGCTTTCTTTTATTTTATTTTTGGCTCTGTTACACTTATGAAATGGGACAATTCAATAAAATGAGCAAAACATTATTTTACTACTACCTAAGTACTTATCTGGATTGAGGTGAGGTGGTTGTACTTTTTTAGGTAAAGATTTATTTTTCACTTAACTTAGATACAATATTCCTCCTCCTCTAGGCGATAGCTCAATGCTGAGCATCGTGATGACCCCGACCAAAATTGTGGACCATTAGACGCCATTTATCACGATCGGTAGCTTCGTGTATGGCAGCACTTGCTTTGGCGCCAGTGTTCAGCCACCTGATCGATACAATATTATGTATTTATTAAAACGTTAACATTTATTTTATCACAATAGAAAAGTTTGAACTAATAGACACAATTAAGAGTTTTTTTCCCCAATGTGATATGTCATTGAATATCATACATCACCGGTAAAACACAAGCATAACCACATATAAAATACTAGGAACCAAAAGGAGAGCATTCAAAGTTAGGTATAAAGTCCTTTGAATTTATGCATTATTATAAAATACGGGTTTACGAGACTTATGGGGGCGGAACGGTATCGTGTGAACCTAGTGGAAACACACGGAGAGGTAGTGGTTTAATTAACTTTTGATTATAACTAATTGTTTTTGACTTGATTATTTCAGTCTATACTCCGGTTTTAAGAACGATTCTTGATTCTTACATCAAATCTTATTAGCGATGTGTTTGGTTGAAAATTTGAAATCCTGCAATGATCGAGTAAAACAAAAAATAAATCAAGTGAGGATTAGGTACTTGATTTTGCTTTATTGTGAGACTTATGTTGAGGAGCACACTCTACTGTATTTTTCCAAGGAATGGGTTTTTTACTTTGAACATAATTAGTCTGATGGTAAGCAATCATTACGGTCTAGGATGGAGCGTGCTTACCCAGTAAGAACCGATTCTTCTCTTGTTTTGTAAAATCGCAACATTATAATCTACAAATATAAGCACTTACCATCTGACAGATTCTACTCAAGTGTAAACCAATTTAGATTAATATTTTTATAAAAACATGAACTTCAACATATTACAATAAAAAATAGTAAGTAAGTATTATCTCCCATATATCCCCCTTTATAAGTCGCATCGGGGATTTTAATCGGCTTACCGCTTCGGCGCAGCATTCACTCGAAAACATCTAGCATTATTAGTGGCTCTCATTTCCAACGAGGGATATTAACGAATTGAAATTATATTTCGATTCATTATAAATATAATTTGCTCAGTTTTTACATCGTTTGTTGGTCAAAGTAACTACGAAGTTGGTCTAACCAAGTACGCACCACACTTGGTACCACGGTATTCAATGCATTGCGTGTCGCTAAGGACAGGAATGAGTGAAAGGTCAAACAAAATGGTAATTTTGACCCTCAGACATGAGGAATACGACTCAAGGAGGAAGACGTCGATATAGATGCAAATGACGATAAAAATGAAAATATCTTTGACTTCATTAAATTAAGAAGGCGCAATTTTTTCTTGACAATAAGGCATTCTAGGTCACAAGAAACAACATAACCTAAGTTGAATGTTGTAATAGAAGGTGCAATATACCTGGAGTACATGCTGCAATAAAACTGGCTGCAAACGAGACCGCCAGTACATAACGTTATGTGTTTGACAACAAATTTTTAACTTACAATTAAAAGGTTATTTAAAGTTTGTCTTAAGTTTATTAAGTGTAAGTTTAATATAATATGGTAACAATTGATGTGTACTGGTGACAAATGAAAGATGTATATTTTTTCAAATATATAAATAAAGAAAGTAATTAAATGATCACATATTATGTGTATGTTTGATTGAATATGCTTGTAGTTGAGTATCATTCCAACTGATTAAAAAAAAAAGAGAGGTTTTATATTAATCTATCAAAGTCTTGCTTTTAAGATTTACTGCCACAGAGCCTTCAATTAAGTAAACTTAATGTTCATAGGAAAATTTAATTCAGGAATTAAATTTTGTAAGTATACATTTCTGTGTAAATATATGTATAGGTCTGGAAGTGATACAAAACCGATGACAGATGTCCTCTGAAATCGAATAATGAATGAAAACGTAGACGGAGGCGTTTCATCCCTGCTTTAACGAGAAAAGTTGGGTTTTGGCTGAAACGCTTGCCGCCGCACATTTTACTCATTCGATGTGTGAGCTGAGTCGTAAGATAAAGCGATTTTTTTTATAACCGGTATATATGTTGTAAGGTTATACATATATTTTCTAAGCTGTAATTCATTAAAATTCAAATAATTCTATAGAAAACATAGTACCTATATAATATTTTAACGAGATAAAAATATGTTAATTACGAACCTTTTTACCTAAATAGATTTCCACTATTTAACTCTCGCGGCAGAAAATTCAGAATAATTAACAAAACTATGATTCTTTGACATAATCTTATCATTGTAATTTATCGAAATAGATAAAATCATGGATTTGCCATTCATGATTGATGCTATGACATAAAAAAAACGAAGATAACATCATTTTTACAAGAGAGAATTGCATAGGACCAGTTATAAAATAAACATTAAAAGCATTCTTCTTATTCATATCGAAAGAGACTGGCCAACTCTGGTGTCATGAGTTTATTAAACCGCCCTAAAGGCCTCTGACATGGCTTAACGACTGCCGTACTAGACAAATAGCCAGAACTTACAATTTAACGCCTAATTTTCTATGTTTTCAGTATTATAAATGTATGTATCTTAAATTTAAATAACATGGGCTACGTAGAAATAATTTTAATAATAATAATAATAAATAATAAATATTTCGGGACATAGCACACAACGCCATCTAGCCCCACGCTAAGCTAACGCTTGTATCGTGGGAACTAGATAACGGATATAATACTTACATACTTTTTTTTTGTAAATACATACTTATTATACATAGAAACGGTCAGACTCGACACAAGTAATTACAAATTTTAGTATTCATAATTACTTGTCTCATGCGGGAATCGAACCCGCAACCCCTAGATTAGAAGGCAGAGTCACTACCAACTAAGCTAACAGAGCAGTCAAATCCAATTTTGATCCAATAAAATCACTCCGCTCATCACCCGATCTCTACAGCTACCAGAATGATTGCCGCGCGCTAGTGTCAGCGCTTCCAGTCCATCTCGCTCGTTAGAGAACAATTGCAGACGTGAAATTAAAACCGCCTGCTCGCTGTCACCGGGAAATGTGACGCGTTTTGCATTACGGTTTGGAACTGACGGGTTTAGGAGCAGATAGATAGTCTCTATTGTACTCAGAATTAGATAAAAACAGTATTATAGCTATATATTGGTACATAAATTTCTGTCGATTATCTTTGAAAGCATTTTTACACGAAATTGAAATAAAAGGAAATTATCTTTATCATCAAGCTCGTTAGAAACATAATACGGGATAAACGGGAATAAATGGGTATTTAAATACATAGATATAATGTGTTTATTTTGTTCACAACTAAAAAAACACGCATGCTTCTTATTCTATCATACGATTTAAGGTATGATTTATGAATTGCGTCCAGCTCTTTGAAAATATATCTTTATTAATTCATTACTGGAGTCCCTCTTAAACATACACATTTGTACATGTGATGGATACTCAGGAACTTCTCCAGGTAGCACATGTCAGCTGGATGGTGTCGTCACTAAACATGTGGATTTCCTTGCAATGTCTTCGTTTAGTGTTAATTAACGCGTACAGAACTTTTATTTACCAACACAACGGACTTTTTCATATTTGACTAATCTGCCCTCTTTTTGATTTGATGCCAAACTAGTGTTTATATACCTACCTATGTATATAACCTACTTACGAATTTAAAAGACACACAAGTATAAAATCACTTTTCTATAAAAAACCAAACCTCAGCTTTTCATTCCGCTCTCTACTCGTACAAAAGTAGAAACTAGCAATGAATTGATTAATTTCAAATGTGTGTTTCTTTTTCAGTTGTTCAAAAAGTCGTCAAGCTGGAGCACCTAAGTGAGTACGAAACTTGGCTTTTCAAACTTGATACAAGTTGAAATAACTTAGCGCCTAAGTTTTGATTTTTGCTCGTTATTTATTGACGATGTGCGGGAATGTGGTGCGGATTAGATTTTGAGGTTAAATAAAATAAGTAAAAAACCACCATGTCAAAAAAACAGACATACTAAGCATTAGGTAACCACATTTTGTGAAGAAAAATATCGTGAGGAAACCGACATATTTGAGGACCACAATATCCGAGGACATGACGTGTCTTCCGTGGAAGGAGCTGGGCGCCAACCACGATGTATCTGCCCAAGAGAAATCCCCTAACAAAATAATTCTGCGAAGGGAGTCACGACCCTCAGAAATGAGGAAATACGACCCAAGAGAGAGAGAGAACCTCATTTTGTATTTCTTTTTTTACAATATAATACTAAATTAATTCAATCAAATTGAAAAATTCACCCTTTGTGAAAGCCAAGTCAAAAGATATTTGTACAAATATATACATAGAACGTAATAAGCGACACATACTATGTGTCTAATAAATAAAACACCGCCTGTCTTACAACCGCAGTTAGAGTAACAATTTGATACACATAAATTTAGTTGCTTAGTCTCTTTTAATTTTTTTTATCAAATTACACAAGACTGTCAATAAAACTACAAAAACGTATCGACAATACTTTAATTCAAAACAAAACACAAAAGAACCCAGCTTTGTCCCAAAATATCTACAAAATCTAGTCAAAACAACCCTACTCAATATGTACAAAATAAAAATCGGAAATCCGAT
This sequence comes from Macaria liturata, assembly GCA_964023185.1. Lineage (NCBI taxonomy): Eukaryota > Metazoa > Arthropoda > Insecta > Lepidoptera > Geometridae > Macaria > Macaria liturata. The sequence goes on along the minus strand of OZ026820.1, from coordinate 2,074,923 downwards.
GAGCCAACACGATGATACCAAGTTTCCTCAGTTATAAGATGTGCCACAACTTTTCCCATATTCCTTGACAGCCTTATTCAAATATTGGTGGCTTGAGACTTTACTCTGAACATAGTCCTGAGGCTACGTATAAACTTTAGCACATGTTTGACGAAATATCACACAATTTATCAATGTAATAGGTTCTAAATAATTTATAAATGTGAATTACTTTCAATGTATGTTATTAATTGTACTTATAACCGTATTTGTTACACAGATAACATGTCTAAACAGATGTTTAAAATTCACTTATTTCTTACGTACACAACAGCAGCCCCTTATATTGCAAAACATTTTCATCACGACATTGCCTATTAAGATATTTTCTCAGGATTTATAATAAACTGAACTAGTTTTCTTCTTAAATGTATTCACAAAGTCAAATGTTTACCCGCACACGTACCTATTGCAAAGTTAAAATTTATTTGCGCAAAAAATACAAAAGTTCCCGCCGAGGCGAGAACTTGGAAATTTCTCGAAAGTAATCTCTAAAACATAATGCCCTCTCGATATTAAACTCAAATACTATTTTACATAAAGTTGTGCGAAAAGAGAGCCACCTGTGTATAAGTGTCGATCTTGGCGCGAGCTGAAATCAAAACCGGGGTTCTCAACTTTTTCCTTCGATTCTCGAGGAATGAAAAAAGTTTTTTTCCGCTTTGGACTTGGAAATTCGCGACATTCAACGAAGAGTGAGGTCCTGATTTTGTTATTTTAAGCTTCTTATATTCTTAACACGGACGAAACGCGAAAAAACTCCAACAATTTTTTGGCGTAATTTTGCATCAAACTTTTCACTTAGGTAACTCGCGAACTCGGCAAATGTGAATGTAAGTTTGGATTCTCGAAAAGTTTTTTGGAGTGTATCCAAATAGATTGGACCAGTGGCCTGCCTGAAACTCTGCTCTCGTGGTATTTTTTACAAAATGCTAGCACAATGTTGTTTTTAAATTTACGATGCAACTTTCCAAGCTATTGCGTTAAGAATTTTAATAAAATAAAGATATTTAATATGGTGAGTACTGGTACGGTGGCCAAGAATTTTCTTATGTCAGTATGAAAAAAATTCATGAGTGGCGTTCTTGTTTGCTAATGCATTTAGTAGTTTCATGAAAATACTTGCAACCTTTATTCCTGACCATTTTATACAAAAAAAACATGAAAATTCGAGAAACGCATACCATCACTACCTAAAAAAAACTCCTATCGATAATCGTTAAACCATCTTTTAAGATAATTTGAAATCTCTCAACACCAGAGTTAGGCACTGTCATACAAATTTATTTATTTCCCAAAAAAATATTGTGATAACTAAAAATAGAATGTACCCTGTACATACTATATGGTGTATACCTGTATATTTACATTCTACTAAAAATGTTTCAGCACCAACATTTTCTCGTGACTTTTCAATCTGATCAACGTCGGACTTAATCTTTGGAGTTTCGCAATAAACTCCGGGTTGGTATTGCAATCGCGCCATCTCTTGGGGATCGTGTGCAACAATCAATCGCCAGCTTGCACGTAATTTACTTTCCCGCTTTGTAAATAACGATCAAACATGGTCGCCAGATTTAAGCATAGATTACAAACTTTATAGACATGTAGTAGCTATAGTCAAATAAGCTAATTGCAAAATTTCCCTTACATATTATAATCATGATAGACAACTATAGGTATTAAAGTACTATATAACAATGTGGGCTATTTTTCTGCGAACATTACTATAGCTGCAAATGTAAAATTAGTCTGTTTCTGACGCCAAATTTCAATGTTAGGTTTTTATCTTAAAACTACATATTATCATGTAATACATACATGCTTCATACCAACAATCATCGATTCACAAACACACAATCAAAATATTTTGACACTTAGTTGTAAGTTATCTACAATTTAATACATCTCCGTCGCGAACTAAGCAAAGCAAGCGGAGCAAACCCACTGGGAGCGAGCAAAGCGAGCGCGACGCAAGGAAACCGCGGCTTTCTTTGAACTTTCAATTTGCAACGACTTTGAATGTAAATATAAAATCTCGTGACTAATGAACGCGACAAAAACTCCGGTATATTCCACGCCAAAAGCTAGGTTTCTATGTTGTTGTGATAACGATCCCTTTGAAGATGCTCGTGATTGTTTATTTTATGTTATGTTTGACTATGAATTTCATGGAATGCTCGTTTTGCTTAAAGCTGTAAGATGTTAGTGGTAATCATAAAAGGAAAATTAATAAAATGGACAGAGTTCAAATCCTGCAATAATATTAATAATTGTGTGTAAGTACTTCTTCATCTTGACTTTATTGCGGTTGTAAAAACACATTTTGTGTATTTATTTTTAAAACTGTACAGTCAGATATTTCACAATTAATATATCTGAAGTGATACTGTAGCCGAAGATAAAACATGAATGTAACCAGTCGAAGTAAAACGCATAAAAAATCCATTCCATTACAGGTATCACTAGACTAAATCACTATCGACCAATTTACTCACTTTTCTGTCTCATTTACCACATACTACCTACATATTAAAATACAGGTTAAACAAATGCTTGCAATCGAGCAGGTATAGAATAGTTCCCAGCGAGGCATTGGAAGGGTTTCTGCAGCGAGCTTGCTACGGCTTCCATGCGCTCGCTGCAGAACTAGCGCGGTATTTGTTAAACTGGCAGCCGTAATTAATAATGTGTTTTATTGGGAATATAATAGAGAAAGTATTGTTGGAGTAAAACTATAAGTTTTTTAAGTAAAATTATGTGGCTTTTTGGACCTACATAATTTAACAAAACCTAGATTTTTAAGTTGATAATGTTGATTTGTTGCAGACCATGTTTAATTCAAACTAAATTCGAATAAGAATTATTGGATTTGAAGAGTGATAAAATTAAGCTTTTTGATTAACTTCATAAAGCACGTAGTTAAACAAAAAGCTTTATGATTATTAAAGATGAATCACATAGTGAATATAAATTTGAAGGACACGCATCCCCAATATTCATATAATATAATAGAGTTCATAGTTGTTGAAGGGCGATAAGGAAACATTGCGTTTTTTCTAAATAATAAATGTTTTATAATTTATTATTTTGAAAACATCCATTTTTAGATTGTGGACCTTCTAAAAATCTCTTGATAAATGGTCTAAAGCGGCTCAATTATTTTAAGATCTTCATAAAGCGAGGCTCCATCAATCCAGCCAAAAAATATAGCGCCATTTTCATTAATAACACTTCAATTTTCAACGTAAACATATCTGCCTGTTCAGTTTGGACACAGTAAAATAAAATTAAAGTATATTAATTACGTACAAATGAAAAAAGGGAAATTACTATGTATTATTATAATTATTATTAAATTAGCCCTGTTCCCAGAAAATTATAACCCAGGGGTCTTCAAATCTAGAGTAAATAGGTTTCTTCTAGGCAAGCGTGCTACATCTTAGACTATAGTGGTGCTTAACATAGGTTTAAAGAACTTTATTTTCACACAAAGATAGGTACATTTATCACTTACGCGTGAAACATAATTTAAATTATAAACATATACATATTACGTTCGTCGTCAAGCAAACATTTTTGTAACTACCCTACAGACAAGTATGACGCTGTCCGTCCACCGCATTCATAGTAGTGAGGTATCCGTTAAAACGTGTTGATAAAGCCTATTTTTGAATGCGGTGAACGGGCTTACATTTTTTAAATTTGATGGTAGGTGGTTGAACATTTGCGAACCTTCGGTAGTGATCATTGTTTTACCGTAATTAGTGCGGCACTTCGGGAGAACGAGATAGCTTGCGCGTCGAGTACAGGGGTGCCCAACTTTTTTACGTGTGAATCGCAAATTCGTATGAAGTTTATTGTCCAGTGTTTTGCGTACAAATATGCAAATATTGTATTTATATAATTGTTTGATGTTCATTAATTTTGTTTCCTGGTAAATTGTTTTAGTTTCTGTCAAATAGTGATAGTTAAAAAGCATTTTTATTATTTTATTTTGTAAAATTTGCAGTTCTTTTAAACGTGTTTTGGCTGAGCTGCCCCATATTTCGAGAAGATATAACAGATGTGGTTTAACTAGTGCATTATATATTTTAAGGCGGTGTGGACGCGGTATACATCGTATGCTGTTTCGAAGAGTGCCGAGAAGAGAAATAAGTTTACTTTTAATGTGTTTCATGTGTATATGCCAAGTTAATTGAGTATCCATATATAGGCCTAAATATTTTTCGTGTGTTTTAAGTTGTAAGGGAATATTATTTATTATTAAAGGTGAATGAGTGGGTACTGGTTTATTTTTAGCTTTAAAGATAATGTAGCAAGTTTTCGAAATATTTATAGTAAGCAGGTTATGTTGAAGCCAATCGAAGATAATATCTAAATCACGTTGAGCATGTTTAGTAATTTCATGGATATTTGGACCAAAGTAGAATAAACAGGTATCATCCGCATATTGGGTCACGTGACCTTTAAGGTCAAGGTCATGGATATTGTTTATGTAGGTCAAAAAGAGTAAGGGACCCAATATTGACCCTTGGGGTATACCACATGATATTGGTCGCGGGCCGCTTTGAGAATTGGCGTCTATCTTTACAATTTGCGATCTATTGCTGAGATATGAGTGGAACATTTGTAAAGCCTTATCTTTGATACCAATAACCTCCATCTTTTTTATAAGTAGGTTAAAGCTTACGGTATCGAATGCCTTTTTTAAGTCAATAAATATTCCAAGTGCTATATTTTTTTTATCAATGTTGTGTTTAATTTTAGTTACAAGGTCAATAGTGGCAGTTAATGTATTACTTTTAGGTCTAAATCCATATTGTCTTTCAGAAATGTAGTTAATTGATTCTAAATATTTATCCAACCGTGTATGTAATATTTTTTCGAAAATTTTGGAAAGTACTGGCAATACGGAGATAGGGCGATAGTTGCCAGGATCTAATTTTGAACCAGATTTATGAATCGGCGTAATTTTGGCTATTTTCAAAGTATCTGGAAAAATACCATCTCGTAAAAGCTTATTAAAAGTTTCTGATAGTTTTGCGACTATTATATGCTTTATAGATTTTATTACCTTTGTACTGATACCATCTAATCCGACACTGCAACTAGAATCAAGTGAGTTAATTATTGATATAATTTCTTTTATAGTACACGGGTCTAAAGTTTTCAGCTCTGTATTTGTTGAAGGGATTTCAGGGAGCGCTACAACAAAGTTATCGTGATACAATTTGGGAATTTCGTTAGCTAAACTTGACCCTATGGTTGAAAAATATTCATTAAATTTATCACATATATCAATAGGATTTGTAATTTCGATAGAGTCCACATCCAGTTTTGATGGTACACTATGTTGTTTTAGCTTATTAGTTGATAGGGTGTTAATTAGATTCCACATCTTTTTGGGTTTCTTATTAAATTTATCAAATTCTTTATAATAAAATGTTTTTTTCTCATCCTGTATTAATTTTGTAACTTCATTCCTTTTTATTTGAAAGTCTTCTTTCAGGCTGTCATCGTTTGGTTTATTCTTGAATTCTGACCATAAGATATTTCTTTCATTAATTTGTGTTATAATTTGTTTACTTATCCAATCCTTCTGTGGCTCATTCATTATTTTTGTTTTGATCACTCGATTTTCTTCAGTACATTTCTTTATTTCTCTTTCTAAAGTAGCGTAGTCTTCAATTTTTTCTAATTGCATCACTTTTTCTACTGACTCAATTAACTTGTTGTAGTTTATAGCTTCATATTGTGAGTACTTCTTCGGTGGAGGTTTTGTTTTCTTAATTTCTAAGTAGATTTGTTTGTGGTCAGATATGCTTGATTCAACTATAATCATATGAAATGTGTCGTTTTGAAGGTTCGTGCTGACATGGTCAAGAATTGACTTTTTTGTAGATCCGTGTCTTGTACAAAATTTCTTCGTGACTTTATTAATTATCTTGTGGCCTACTTGCTTCAAGAAGTGTTTGTATTGTCTAGACTTGTTATCTTTGGTAAGTAGGTCTACGTTGAAGTCACCAAATACAATAACTCTCTTTCTGCGCTCTAATTGTGCTTCATATTCTTCTAGAAACTTTTTAAAGTCTGTATTTCCTGGGTTGTATACAACTCCTATATCTAGTGCATATTTATCCAGTTGTATCCATAGAAAATTGTTCCCTCCAGTGTATTCGCTTTGTGATAAGTTATGTCTGAGGTCATCGTGGACATAGGCAGAGACTCCACCTCCCTTTATATCTGTTCTATAGTTATAGTAGTGCGTATAGTTCGGCAATTGGAACTGTAAAGCTTGAGTTTCTGTACGGAACCAGGTCTCTGTCAGCAAAATAATGTGTACTGTGTTTGGTATAGCCTTTAGGGTACACTTTAATTCGTCAAACTTTCCTTTCGTTCGTATACTGCGAGCGTTGAGATATAGAAATGTAAAACGTGACTTATTTTTTGGAAAATTATTGTAGCTGTCTAATACTTCATAGGTATTTGTAGATTCGGCGGGTGTGTCTATTGTTTGTAGTTTTTTGGCGGTGTTATTTTTATAATAGTTGGTGTTCCGTTGAGATATTTTATGGTAAGATCTGTTTCGCCAGCATCCTCTCTCCTTTTCAATTCCTCTTTAAGGCTTTTCAGGTAGTTTTGTTGGGCTGGAGTTTGATCACTGTACATCTTGACACCATCACGTAGCTTAATTTTGTTTCTAAGTAACTCCTTAGCAGATGCTGTCTCGTCGAAGCATACCTTGATACTGCGGATTTTGCCCGGATTCAGTTTTCCAATTCTAAATACTCTGATGGGTTTAGCAATATTTGTGCAGAGAGTTGAGGTAATATTTATTACATTTGCTTCATCTTTTAATACTGAACCAGATTCTGGAATACCGACGAGTATTATATTTTTTTCCCTGTTTTGTCGATTGTGCGTTTCTTGTATAGTTTGCTCTGCAAATTTAAGTTGAGCGTGAAGATCACATGGATTACCTGGTGACAACTCTCTGATGGTAGTGATTTCTGACTCAATAGTTTTTATTTTCGACTCATTTTGTGCAATGGATTCTTCTAGTTTTGCTACATGTTTTTTTATGACTTTCTGCTCAGTTAGTATATTGGAAGTTGCGCCTTCGATAGAGTCTACTCTTAGTTTAACTTCCTTTATGTTTTCACGGATCATATTTGATGTTTGATCATTAGAGCTTATAAGGTCTCTGACCTCTGTTTTGAGTTCAGTTATACTGTCTTGCATTATTTTCATGCTTTGTTCGTTAGAGTTTACATACCTTTCTAACAAATTATTCATGCGTGAAAACTCCGCTTGCATCTGCTTTACGTCTCTGGAGCACTCACAGGCCTCCGGCTGTTTTCGTTTCCGAACTGTTATTTGCGGATCAACATAATCCTGTGTGTTTATCTTGGATAGGTCTGGTTCAGAACCGCCAGCCTGAGTAAGTGAAGACAGAGTTAAAGCGGAGCCCCGAGGTTGTTGGGTTGGCGACCTCTGAACGCTCATCGTACTGCTAAGTTCGGGTGGCGAGGCGTAATATCAAAACAATACCCAGCTGTGTGACGCGGTGCTTCGGTGAAGTGAGCGAGACAAAAAATGACCACTGTCCTTTAACGCGGCGGGGGTGAGACAGGCTGCGGGGACGCTGCGGTGGGCCGGTGGCGTTGCGCGGGAGTGTTGTGTAGAAACGTAACGTTGCAACTGATTATTATCGCGTAAACGAATATAACTTTTAATTCGATAGGACTTAGTTCGAAGTTTAAATAACACTGATTTTGCAGAAATTGGCACACGTCTAGTCTGAGTGACGACGAACGACGAACTCTCATCAGGCAGGCTATGGTCAAACGTAACACTATTTAATGTAAAAAATAAAATAAAAACATGATACGAAATCAGTTCATTGGGATTTCAGTTGACAGTTTGAGTTTATGTTGAATTAAGTTAACTTTAAATAATAAGTTTTTAACATAAAATTTGCAGGATAACTTTTACGTTTAAGTTTTTGAGATCAAATTAAATTTTTCTTCTTTATTCTGACATAGCCTCCCAAATACTCGTTAAAGAGCTATATCTTGCCAGTATACAATTTATTTATAAAGGAGCTGCGGTAGCATTTTTGCTTGTTTAGTTAAGACACATAATAATATACTAGCTGTGCGCGCGACTTCGTCCGCGTGAAATAGTTATTTTGGGCATCGTATTTAGTTTTGCAAACTACCTCTTCAGCTTTATAAATTATAACTGTTACCCAGGACTTAAACCGTTTTCGCAGCGCACGCAACGGAAGCCCTAAAAGATGAATAATTTTCCCCGTTTTTTCCACATTTTCCATTGTTTCTTCGCTCCTATTAGTTTCAGCGTGATGTAATATAGCCTAAAGCCTTCCTCGATAAATAGTCTATTCAACACAAAAAAAATTCAATTCACACCAGTAGTTCCTGAGATTAGCGCGTTCAAACAAACAAACAAACTCTTCAGCTTTATAATATTATAAGTATAAGTATAGATAACGTTTATTCTGTTTTCACACCCGAACGTTTCAAATTGATTGTGAAACATAATACTACAACATTGTACTCTGATTTCTCTTGATCTCTGCCTCATAATAAACAACCTAATAACTAAAGCCTAAAACTTAATTTCTACTTTTACTTTTCCCGAACTCCTCCTACTGCCTAAATCTGCACATTGGGTCCAGCTGCGAGTGCTATCAATTTCAATGAAATAAAGATGGGAGACAAAAAGTGGCAAGTAATCAATCATACGGCGTCATTTTGACGTTGGCACGAAGGGACGCGCAATACCAACAGTGAGTCGGGTTTTCGTGTTATTGTGTTTACTTTTAAGGGGTTTTTCGACAAGGGATGGAAACTGTGTAAGTGGCATGGTCGAAACCGTGTACCGTGGGGGAAATGGAAAATATTTACCTGGGCAATCAATCACTTAAATGTAAAAATAATAATAAAATTGATTGAATGGTAAAATATTAATTTACTATGTATGGATTCTTTCATATATCGTAAATTGATTAGTTTGGTTGATGTTGTGGCAAACTATTTAAACAAATTGTGTTGGTATGTCTTTTAAAATTGATGCGTTTGTTTTTTTTGCTTATGTAATAAAACCTACTTATTTAAAAAAGTTTATAATGTGACCAATTTGGCTAAATAAGTGAGTAACATAATTTCTGTTACAACTTTTTATACTGTATTAATCTACCAAGAAAATGCTCTTCTGACCACCGATACGTCCATATAATGCGACAGAGGATAAATTAGAAAGGGGGAAAATAATTGAAGGGTGCCATTTGTAATAGTTGTACAGTATTTTGATCAGCAATTTTACGGTTTGGTAAGCCGGAAAGAAAGTAATGATATGTTCCTGATATGTTTTTTGCCAATTTTGTGAAAATGTAAACATTTATACTGTAAACTAGCTGTGCCACCGACTTCGTCCGCATGGAATAGTTATTGCCATAATACCGGTTCTAGTGAGTTAATCTTAAAAGATAGATATATACTGTTGCAAACATTTTGTTAGATCATTTCAAGAGAAATAATTCTTTCATACATATTTTTTTGATATCTTGAACCGTTTTCGCAGCACACGCAACGGAAGCCTTCAAAGATGAATAATTTTCCCCGTTTTTTTCCACATTTTCCATTGTTTCTTCGCTCTCGTTTGTTGCAGCATGATGTTATATAGCCTAAAGCCTTCCTCGATGAATGGTCTATCCAACAAAAAAAGAATTTTTCAATTTACACCAGCTGTAGTTCCTGAGATTAGCGCGTTCAAACAAACAAACAAACTCTTCAGCTTCATAATATTAGTATAGATAATATAGTCTTTGAATCATACATTTTATCTTTCATCTCGCCCTTTTTGCATTAACAGTATTAGTACATAAGTATTGATTTTAAAATTAATTAATGAATAAGCTAACACGTTTTGAATATTATTTTTCTCAATAAATTATCTTGTCATTTGCTTAAACTTACATATATTTTACACTTGAAAAAAGATTGTTAAAATGCGAACCAGTTAATTCACACCTTTGTGATATGTAATTTCAATAATGATAGACCTAGAAGAGGGTTCGATTTAATAGCAAAGAGGTTTTTATTCCGATTGTTATTTTAATGGTATTGAGTACTTACAAAGACCGTGGATATTAAAAATTACTATTTTAGACACGTAAGTATAGGTAGTACAGAAAGTACTTTTTAAAATTTTATATTTTAATTGCATTGCATGGAAAATCTGCTAACAATTAATTCATTTTATGATTAACAATGTTTTTTGAGTCCTTTATTTAAAAGTAAAAAAGGCTTTTCTACATTTTAATTTCTTATATAGTTTGCATAATTTAAAATGTACATTTTAAATAAGTCTTTGTATGGTTTGTTTTAATAATAATATGTTTCTTTTATTCTTTGTGTAATACTAATTGATTGATTTTATAAAGGTCAATGGCCGCCCTAACAGAAAATCTGCTCTCTACACCAAGTTAAGTAAATAATTAAGTGTCGTTATTTCTCTCACTTAAGGGGAAGTTTGTTAAAAGCTTCTCTAATTAGGAAAATAAATACTAATTAGTAGACAAAGTTTGTTTACACTAAAAAAGATTTTTTTATTTTTGCTCTGCGCGTGTAGTTCATTAAAGAGTAAGTATTTGCTTTAATTGTAGTTCTTTGTCTATTATTCCTTGTTAGCTTTATTTGTTTGTCAATGTTTGTGTCAATAATGTCTATTAATCAAATATGTAAGTAAATAAGTACAAAACAGGTGCGTAATTTAATCTTATTTTAATAAAATACGTATTGCTAAAGTAGCAATATAAGTAATTTAAAATATATACTCGTAGCTGCATGGGAAGTTAAAATTTAAGTTTAATTAAAAAAGCTAAATTGTGGCTCGCTTTGAAACACTATGATGTACATAAGTGAGTCATTTTTATGTCTGCTTCATAAGAGTCATCATGCAATGATTCCAATAAGTAATATTACAATATGCACAACATACAGTTGTTTTACTTATAAATTGCAAGATACTTGTATACTTACATTTTCGTACTACTTTGTTCTCCTTGATTTATTTTTTATATTACACAGTCAAAATGTATTAAGCATTAGTATCAGTGGAATTTACAACAAATTTAGCCCATCTATCGTCCAGTATACTATCCAACACCCTCAAAATTCCATAGTAACCGCTCGTTAAAATTTCCAAAGGTATTGATTTCTCTCACCCCCGATGCACGCAAGGGTGACTCTTTGACAGTCAATATGCTCGTAGGGGGAACTATTTTATAAATAGGTATAACTTCTCTTGCCAAGGGACCGGTAAATTGATCGAGAGGAGGATAAAAAATACTGTGTAATGGAGTAAAAAGATCAGCGGTGCAACCAACTTCTTTTGAATGGTTATGCAAAACTCTACACTAAGTACGTACTTGTGGGGACAGCAGAGCATGTTCGTCAACCATAATAATAATTCTGTCGGCTAGGCGTGGTTATTTGGGCATGGAGAAATAAAACGTAGTACTTCAACTGATTGAGGGTATATTACAATTTGTTGGAGGTTAAACTTTGAAATACAACTGTTGATAGATTGTCTGATAACTAATTACACTAATTCGGTCGACACTCCAACCAACACGTAACGCCACAACGCGATGCGAACCGATTGCCATCCCAAGTAAGACTGGCGGTCCCTCGCACGGTACTAGCGCTGGTTGTTGCGTCAGAGCAGGACCCCGAAGTTAGTCTCAAATCAACGCCAGCCGTTATTGACAGTGGCACAAACATTATAACACGTCATTACGAACATTGTGACAGCTGACAGTGACATTGAAACCAACTCGCCTACTCACCGAATCAAACATTAAGAACAACTTAAACACTCTTTGAATCAAATGCGCCGCCATACTTATATCTAAATACATGAATAATAGTAAAATTTTGATAGTTTTAATCAAAATTTTCATTATCTGTCTAAAAGTATTCTTTTAAAATTATTCTAGGAAACTATCTCTGAAATAATCAATTTTTTTTCACCATAATGCAAATTCTGCGAATTATCTGTCTGTCAAAGCTATCTATTAATTATATAGAAAACCGTAAAACCGTTTCGATTCGAACATGAAACGGTTCTTGTTAATTTTATACCAGTCAGCTTTCTAACAGACTTTCTGCGGCTTCGTTGATTAAATGAAGGAAAATTTTCCAATTAATAAAGTCTCTATTGGAGACAAAATTAATAAATCATCTTTTCAAAGGCTTCACAATGGTACGGGTCAGATTTTTTTACTAGCAGTACTGTTGCACACAAAAGTGTTGGCGAGTCATAAAATAAAGTTTCATTTCAGTTATTTAGTTTATTAGTTGTGCTGTGTTGTGGTCCCTCCTTTCGTGTTTTGACAAAATATTTGGGAGGCAAGACAAATTGAATTTGTATTCTACTTGTCAGTACTTAATCTCAATTGTCATAAAATAATAGTTTGTTTTAGAATAAGTAAAATTTTCAATATGACATTTGCATTATCAATCCATTGATTCGTACCAACAATACCTACTTATGAAAATGTATCATCTGAGAGTCACCCGGGACAAATAGGACAATAATACACCCTACATTCGTTCAGTACCGGAATGTTTCTTAAACATGCCACTTACAACTTTTTTTTTATAACTGAAAGTAAGACATAGTAGGTTAGGTATCTCTTGTTTTTTTTAAGCCATTACTCATGTTTTCAGCCACCATTTGCGCGCTTGCCAGTACCGTGACATGAATAGGGCCCCCTCTATAGACTCAAATTCTATACATTCGTATGATATTGGAATTCCATGACAAAAGACTGGTCAAACCTTTCAGAGGTGGGACCCATAGTTATAGATCCCTATCGGTTTGCCCATTGTAGTTTAGATCAATATTAGAGGGGTTAAAAGGTTTTCCATTCCTGGAAAATTGGTTGATAGGTTTTTTGGCTGATTATGTTAGAATATTATTTTGATGGCGATACATTTTTTTTGGGTTAAAAAGCTTTCGGAGCTTAATTTTTAGGCTTACATAATAATATTGAATTTACTTATATTATAAACAATAACAAAAATTCCCGTGACTGATAGTCACAGGTAAATAAATTTTTGTAATTCTTTGAAAATAATTTCGACCAGTCTTTGGCAATTTTTAAATGCTAAAAAGAACTATGTCATAAAACATATTTTTTTTGTAATTTATTCAAAAATTAAATCAATTAAAAATTAAACATATATATTCCTTGATAATTTTTTTTTAAAAGCCTGTTCAAAATATACCTGATTTTTAATTTATACTATTGCACCAACGTTAGCCTTAATTATTTTCCATCGCGTCACTCAATGTACATCAAAGTCCTAATTTGTACAATTACACAGATACAAATCTATTTGAAACTGTCCATTCGCTTGTCCCATGTTACATATGTGGGATTGTAGGCTTTCCTGCGACAACCAATTACAACCTTTATTTATTACGCCTATGGCCTAAATGGGGACTAGATGTAATGAAATTAGGTAGATATGCCACTCGTTGCTTACTTTATGAGCGAGGGTGATTATTATTGCTTACTTGTGGACGCTTGCGGGTTCACTTGCATTATTTTAAGATAATAAACCTAGTACCTACATACCGAAAATCATGATGATCTATTCAGCCGTTATTGCGTGATGAGCGCTTAAAGAAACATAAAGACAGGTAAAAAGATAAACAGACAAAAATACTACAAATTACTGAATCGTAAAAAAAAAAACTGGCAGTGGGGCAGGACTCAGGTTCATCATTTGAGATTCAAAATTATTTGAATTTTATTTTAAATACCTTAAACACGAGTATATTGGCATATCTATGTATATGCCATTATCTCTGGTTTAAAGGCTTCGGGGAAGGCAATTAGGTGACATAGGGAATTCCGATGGCAATTTATGTCGCGAACGAGATGCTCGGATTCCTTCTAATTTCCTTCAGGTTAATTACTCTGCCATTTATTTTACTCGTTTCAAACAGACATTAAAATTATTATATTTACTTCTGAGATACCAAATATATGTAAAGAAGTTGAAATCAATAAATTGTGAGTACTAATAAGTGTTGATAGTTTAATATAATATAATAAATGCACACTATTAACGCTTAATCCAAGATAAGTAAAAATTTTCACAGATCCAACATAAATTAAATAGTTTTTTGTTAAAATGATTCAACCAAAACCACATTAACACATTACATGACTCAGGCATGGCTTAATGTCTAACGATCTCTATTTTCAAGTTAAAACCATAGTTTTTAGAATTGAAACAAAAATGCGGTAGCTTACATTTCGATACAAAGTTGAATCTACTCGTAGTTGACGTGTTTAAACAAAATTATAGGTAGAGGAATGAAAATGTTGAAAGGTATAAAACAAAATTACGCCACTGCGACAGAATCTGAATGGGTAAGTAAAAAATACGACGTTTTCAAAGCAGTGGCCACGAACTTTCTTAAATGACGCTGCCGTTTTATATTTTTGACTTGTGAAAAGGCTGAGTTTGCATTGATTTGGGATGATCGGGATTTGAGCAAAACAATATGACTCTTCTACGAAATAATGATGATTCTTTTTATGCTTATTAGCAACATAGATAGATAGAAAATAAAAAATTCTTTATTGAAATACACGAAAAAAAAAGAAAGAAATTAAAAATAACTTAAACTAGTGCCACAAGTGGCGGCCTTATCGCTAAAAGCTACATAGGAGAATAACCGCACATTGTTTGATTAGCTATAAAGTGAGGAAAAGAAACATCTGAGGACTTATTATTGTGTACTAGAATGTCTGTCTATACGATGTAACGCCCAAAGTAGCAATATCACTAACATAATATGTCTTCAGACTTGAAGTCAAGATTTTTTTTCTCAGGTGAGAAAATCCATCTTAAACTTAACTTAAACCATACTTTTCACGACAATCCTAACAATCCCACAGTCTGTCCCCCCTTATAATGTACACGGGTTCGATCCGTCTGTAATTCAGTATTCCTATATAGGAACAGTTTCTAGTTTTGTTCTTCTCTTGTCTTGCAAAATGTTAGGTCAGGTGTGATAAAAAAAAAGTGTGCTACAATCTAAATATATAAAACTCAAAGGTGACTGACTGACTGATTGACTGACTGACTGATATAGTGATCTATCAACGCACAGCCCAAACCAATGGACGGATTGGGCTGAAATTTGGAATGAAGGTAGATGTTATGACGTAGGCATCCGCTAAGTAAGGATTTTTGGAAATGCCACTTTTAACGGGGTGAAATAGGGGATGCAAGTTTTACTTCTTAATGCGAGCGAAGCCGCGAGCACTCACTAGTCCATCTTAAAAAAATAAGTGAGTTCGAATGAGAGAGGCAACTCTGTAGTCAGTGTTTTCAAATCACTCTCTAAGGGTCTCTGATATGGCGTAATGATTGCCTTACTATGACATCCGGGACCTACAATTATTAACGTGTCATAAAATTTACAAAATGGTTTATAAAAATCCTAACAATCCCTTCTGTCCCCGCTTATAATGTACACGGTCTCGATCCGTCTGTAATTCAGTATTCCGCTCACACTGCGGTCGCACAATGATTACAGTTCGGGCGCGTCTTTATGTTAATGCCTTGGAAATTCACTTGCGCGTTGATTTTTTTTGCCTTTACCCCCCGAATACTGGTGGCGGATTAGTGGCTGTCTTTTTAATAGAGTGGCTGTACGGAAATGCTTAAAATAGTCGAGCGTCAGGTTTGTTTATATACTACAGTAGGTATAACGGCCCATATATGGATCTTATCTGCTTAGTTTTAATTATCAAGCGGTTTAAATGTAAAAACATGTTTTTTCATCACAATCACGCACTATACTGGACTGCTAAGTACATCATCGCGACATCAGGCAAGCTTATTTTGATCAAACTTTACGTGATAATAAGCATCTTGGAAACAGCTTAGTTCACCCAGATGTTAATCTATACCACTTCCATTCAAAGCAAGGACATACCAATATTTCAGTTTCCTAGCAGATCTACCGTTTGAAATAAATCTCCGATATCTGACGTGCCGGAGTTGTGTGACGGACGTGCGACGGTGGCTAAATCGACCTCAGAAAATACTGAAATACCAGCGCTTCTGGG
Source organism: Macaria liturata (assembly GCA_964023185.1). Lineage (NCBI taxonomy): Eukaryota > Metazoa > Arthropoda > Insecta > Lepidoptera > Geometridae > Macaria > Macaria liturata. Next base: position 2,058,695 of record OZ026820.1, on the reverse strand, counting down.
ACTATGGTGTTATGGTTTGGTAGTGAGGCACTGAAAGGTTACTTTTTTAATGTTTTGATATTAAAGTACTCATGGAAGTTCGTATGAGAAAGGGTAACTAGGTGTCAAAAAATACCCTAAAGACCTGTGACATGGCATAATGACTGCTGTGCTAATGAAGAGTTAATAATAATAACGTTTATTTGACCTTAATAAAAAGAAACAGGTATAGCAATAATGAACATTTGAAAAAAATAGTGTTGTTCAGTATGTATGTAGTACAAACAGTACTTACATTTTAACATATGTGACGCGCAAAATTCCCACAATGTGGAATACCTCTTTTTGTCACTAATCTTAACAGTTTTGTTAACTTACTGTTAAGTTATATGAAAACTTTAAAAATGTTATGCTATACATCAAGAACCCCGTAGATAAAAGAAAAATGATCAAAAATAATATAAAACACATCTAACTGGCACATCATCGTTAACACATTCGAACCACAGATAAATTATAATCCTAGATGAACTATCAGCTGGCAACTTTTTGTCACAGTCCCAGAATCTGCTGGATAATAGTAGGAGTATTTTCACGGCTTTTTCATTGTCGGCCAGTTTAATCACGTCTACCTTTCTCTGTCATTCGCACGTGACCCGGGATGAGACGTGACGTCACTACTTTTTTATTATACATGGAGCTAGGAAAAATATGATTCTAGATATGGTATATAAAGCTAGAGTGAATCGGTTCCTTCTGGGTAAGAAGCATTAAGCACTCTCCATACCAGAAATGATCACTTACTATCAGGCGAAATAAGAACAGTCAACTATGGTCAAGTGCAAAGACATTCCAGTGAAAAATTCGGTCGATGGTCGTACTTACAATCAAATTTGTTGTTTTGTAGCCTTTATTTCCTGTCTTCAATTACATATTTCAACAAATATAAAAAGTGACATATCTAGAAGAAAGCGAAGCTAAATCTAAGCTGGCCGTCACGAAGTTTATTGGGGCAGACTAGACGCAGTAATTCTTTGAATATTTCTGTTGGAAACTTTCCTTTAGGATTTGTTTCGTCTTTATTTTTGCCGGTTGCTGAAGGATGAATAAATTGGTCAAAATATCGGTCACTTTTGCAAGATTACTGAACATTGGAAGCAAAAATGTGTATATTTAGCCTGAGAGACTCATTAAAGACAGACTTTACAAAAACATTTGAACATTTTACCCCTAAATAAATAAAATAGTATTGTCGTTTATTTATTTTTATCAATATTCGTATTTTTTTAATTGTCAGGCTTTAGGGTAGTTTGAAAACTCTAGACACCAGAGTTGGCCACTCCTATTCGATAAGACGAAGAAATTTTGTATTCTTTTTTTTGTTTCACATGGCTTTAATAATATCCCAAGTAAAATAACTACAATCAATCAAACAATCAAAAATTCATTATTATACACCAATAGCAAATGAACACAAGTTTAAAGAAAATATGTAAACCATAGTATCGGGACAGAGGGCGGCCTTATCACTTAGAGTGATCTCTTCCAGGCAACCTAGTTTGGAAAACAACGATACTTCAAATTAATATTTTAAATTACAATAAATAATAAATCAAAGCAAACATTTACAGTCTAATCTGTAAGAAACTCTTATTAACTCCTATCTAATTGGAAAAATACTATCCCACTAACGCAATTTAATAAGTCAGGTTAAACAACAAACGTAAGTTTTGACATGACAAATTTTTTATAGGACCATTTCGGAAACTATCCCCGTCGGATAAAAAAAGAATTTTTGAAATCGGTTCATAAATAACGGAGCAATCGCGTAACATATCCACAATAAAATAAAACTTTTTGAAGACATGATAACCTCCTTTTTTGGAAGTCGGTTAAAAAGTATCAAATATCTCAGTGCAACCTTTGCTCTTAACGTTAGCATAATAGCAGTCATCTATCCAAGCATAATAATATTCAATGAATAATGATGTTTAGCAAATTTATTTGGCGCGCTCGGTATTTGACAGAAAGTGATTGCCACAGCACAACGATGGATGGCAACATTTCTGGTTGAGATTTGTAAATGTTAAATGGTTTGAGTTTGTAGTAAAATATGGAGTAGTTTTGATCAATGTAAATCATTAGATCTGTAAGTAATTGCTAGTCAAAATCTATAATTTTGTGTCTGACTTATATAACTGAATCAATTTATCGATAAAACAAGCATTGTGTCATGTACCCGTTAATATTTTTAAATGAAATAAAACAAGAACATCAATCAACTGTTAACTTGTTAATGTAAGTTTAAAATTGATGCAGAATTGCAAAAATGTAGACACGTTTGCCAAAATGAATCCTATTATTTTTTATTTCTTGATTCACACATTTCAAAATTATAGGCTCAAAAAAGTATACACGCGCCACACAACAGCCACAACACCACTAATTCGAATACCGAAATCGTCACATAAAAGTTTCACCCCTCTCGCTCGCAGGCGACCTTAGAATTCCTATTAGAAGTTGGAGGTACGAAATTATCAAATCGTTTTTTCCAGACTTCACTTTGACGACGTACGTGGTGAATTGACGAGGGCCTACCTGAGAAACTTTGCGAGTTCCCTCGCGAAATTGTTTTTTTTTTTATTCGCACCCCAGAGTAAGAAAAGTTTGGGCATACCTAGACAACGGAAGTGACTGACGTGTACAGCAAAGAACTTTTTTTTAAAATAAAACTATTAATTCTGATTACAGTGCATGTTACAAGATTATAGTAAGCTTGAATGTATTATACAAACTTATGTGGCTTCTGATTTTTAATTTCAAAAATTTTAAGTTGTTTTTTACCAATAAACTGAGAAAAGGTTTATCATTTTCTTAATTTTTCTCCAAACTAGGCGTTGGAGTACATGTTTTATGGAAATTTAATAATTATCTAGGCAACTACTACCTAAGTATCAAACTAATCTTAGGTTAAGTCGTGGTTAAAGCCTGACAAATACATTCGAATAAAAACAAGTAAAGTTTGTGTAAATATAACTTGTTTTTTTCTTGGTTAATATTTTGCAGTCATGTTTAACGCTCCAGTGAGCCCGTTCATCTCTGTTCCCCTTTATAAATTGCGTTGCGATGATGTCGCGATAATTTAAATATCGGGCGGAAAAATTGCCAATTGTCAAGTTTAATGCAGTTTAACATCGACATCGTTACGAGAGGGCAGAGTTTGATTGAAATCGTAATGGCAACGTGGAACTTTTGAATCTTGAAGGCAATATTGACATTTAAAATGGAAAATTGTGTTATTTTTTTAAAACCAAAAGTTCCCATTTGAAAACAATTTCTCCGATGTTAAGCGATTGCTGTGCTCTCTGAGATGTGATTGTATATTTATGAAATTTTGTTTCAATTATACTTTGAAAGTTATGGGTTCATTTTTTATGCTGTAATATTTTATTTACCAGAATATCTTCTTTCAAATTTTTTTGCACTTTTGCACTTAAAGAAAATTGGATCAGACAGGGTATATAAAAATGGGTAAATGATGTTGACTGTGATCCCCACACTAGGTTACCCTGTGTCGTGGGAATCATGCTCTTTGAAAAGGAAATATCTAAACATAAATGATAGATATAATACGTGCTAAACTTAAGGTAGTGATTTCAAGCCAAGTATTTCAAATACACTCCTATTAGAAAAAAAAACATGGACTGATGCAATTGCGATTGAGTAAAGAAATTGTTTTTTCTCATCACAAGCTAGCAAAATCTCGCCATTTGATGTCGACGAAAGGATGTTGACAACAAAGCAAAGCCTCTTCTAGCTGCCAACACAAATACACAAGTCCCGTCAAATCACAACACAAGTTCCGGCTTTTTGTGAATCTTTTTGTGAATCGCCACTGACCCAAATCTGAAAAGAAACATTGTTGGTGAAAACACCTTTTTAGCAAACATACTCGAAGAGCAGTCAGTTTTTCTTTGCGTCGATGATTTATTTGGACCTTCGTCTCTTTGCATTTGCCTTGGGACAGTATTTATTTTGGCCCTTGATGTAGTTTTTGGGAGTAGTTTTACTCTTCTGAGAAGTTACAGTTAGTTACAGGAGAATGTACTGTGGTGATGAATATTGTTCGAATATTTTAATCAGATTTTATATAAAACAAGAAATGAACTAGACAACTTGGTACGTGTTTTTAAGTAACTAAGACTTTCTTACAACTAATTTGATAAATTTAAGTTGTACAATCTTTAAATTAAGCTCGTTTTCTTTGAATAAAGCTACATTGTAGAACTGGAAAACCTGAAAAAAGCTCCTACCACCAAATGCTTTGCTGAAAGAAGTTAAGTAAAACACATTAATTATACTTTCTTACCCAATCTGCCAACTACTAACAGAGTTAAAATTCTGTAACCCGAACGTAAATTCATACAAAAAACTTATGTATGATTGATAAATGACTTGGGTAATTATAAGATCTCTATGTTTCAATTCATACAAAGAACTTAATTATGTAAAGACACATTCACAACACACAACCCTTCGTACGTTTCGTACTTCGCAATTTTGTAACAAAACCCGTTTATGTATCGTTGACCCAATGGGCCTAAATCTTACTAGGTAGTTAGGTACTAAAAATTACAACATATTGTATAAAGTCTCCGGACACTCCCCGTTAAGGCCAACCTCACCTCCGTATTTCCTCAAGACCGACTATATTTCGCCCTGTCGGGGACACAAAAGTCGGCGAGCTGTTAATCTTTTTACGTCGGTTGCATTATTTTAGGAGCCCGCACCGCTTGCGGGCACTTTAATGTGCTTTCACTAAGCCACAGATTTAGGTCCCGTGAATGATTTAGTGGAGTGATAGATTGTGGCTGGCTTTTGTTTGTGCGGTTGAGATTGGATTTATGAGTTGTAAAGGTTGTAGTTTAAAATGCACGTAGATTAAGAATATAATGAAATATTTTAACGTGAAACAAAAATGTTGTGTTTGTATTCATTACAAATGTTAATTGATTGTTGTGTTTTTTATCTATACTAATACTAATATTATAAAGCTGAAGAGTTTGTTTGTTTGTTTGTTTTAACGCGCTAATATCAGGAACAACTGGTGCGAATTTAAAAATTATTTTTGTGTATATTAGATCATTTATTGAGGAAGGCTTTAGGCTATATAACATCACGCTGCAACTAATAGGAGCGAAGAAACAATGGAAAATGTAGATAAAACGGGGAAAATTATTCATCTTTGAGGGCTTTCGTTGCGTGCGCTGCGAAAATGGTTCAAGATTTAAAAAAATATGTATGAAAGAATTAATGCCCAAAATAACTATTCCACGCGGACGAAGTCGCGAGCACAGCTAGTTATTTAATATTTTGATAAGTACGCCAGTAGTACGGATTTCCTCTAGTGTTGTCCAAACTGGGTTACGTTAGTGATAAGGTCGCCCAATGTCCCTGATTACCTTCCACCTTTTTATGTTAATCGTGTTCTTTATTTTGGTGTACAATAAAGTATATTTGATGTGATTTGAAATGTTACTTGAGTAACGCATATTTGTGGATAAGATAGATGACTAAAAGTGGTTGACGATTGAGTAAGTCCAACTTTTTAACTTTTTATCCAACTGTTAGTATCTGAAAATAAAACCTGACTCAGGTCAGGGTTTCAGGTATGAAATTGTAGTCATCAAAATAAATTATGTAAGAAGCTGGATTTCCAGCCATTATGCATTTTATTACAAATTTATTCAAGGTTTATAATACATAATACATAATGCTAAGCGTTGTGATTTGTATGAGAACGGATCTACTTCAAATGTGTCAATTTTGTTAATTTTTAGACAGTAAAATGAATTTTCAGTAAAAGTCACCGAGACATTTCCATCTTTTGTATTCCACATTGTTCCCCGCGACTGTTGTGACAAACTGTCAACGCTGACATTAGTCATAGAAATTCGCAATCATCCTTCGGAACCCCTTTTTAATTATGCAAAATCTTCGCCGTTCATTACGCCCCCTTTCCAAACCCCCCTTTTTGACCCCCCCGCCCCCCACCCAGTTTCTTGGCGAAATTATTTACTTACTTGGAAATTATGAAAAATATATAAGACAGATGACGCTATCTGTTTCCATTCCGGTTGAATGGCAATGTTCGGTTCCTCCCCACCTCCACTCCTTGGTAATGGGGAGGCTTTTGTGCTTTAAATTGGACAGGTGCGCTCAGATAAAGATATCTGGAATGAGATGTATTTGTTATTTTATTGATGTTGGCGACAGATTATGTTTTTGATAGGTTTTTTGTTTTGTTTTGTCTGGTGGTTTTGAATGAGGTTACAAAGGTGAGTTTAATGTTGAAATTATATGTGACGTAAGATATACGATTTAAGGGTAGGTACTTTAACAGTTTCTTTTCTTTTGTTTGAAGAATAAAATCCAGTACAAGCATGTTCCACGTTGGGGCATTGTGTTCGCTTCTACGGTTGTCCTAAAAGTCGAATGCCTCATTGCATAGTGTAGATGTATGTTTTTTTTTCCAACAAAATAAAGTAATTCAAATAAAAGTTTACAAAAATACTAATACTTAACATGACTTAATGTTGTTAATATGACTTTATAACACGTTAAGTAGTTGTTTATTTATTTGACACCATTTTTTCAATTTTATTATTACTGAAAATTAAGAGGCTCAATAGTGTAATGTTATTTGCCCTAAACACGGACAGCGCCACCCACCCAAGCTTTGAACAATTACAGCTGTTCCACCAAACTGTCAGCGCCATCAAACACGACCAAGAACAGAATTTGGCTCCTCACTTAGTATTCTATACACGGTCGCTCCCTTCGCTCGGACAAATGGTACAAAACCTGATAGACGCTTCATTATAGTCCAAAATATATGGCAATGTCTTGTCATTCAGTCAAAAAGGAACAAGAACAGAAAACCTTTTTAAATAATAAAAAAAACTAGTTATCTTTGAATATAATTATTATGATAGTTATAAAAAATATATTATGTAACGCCGTTAACTATTTTAAATAATTTAATTATTAAAAGGTAATATTGATTGCTGATTGGTCCATATAGATGTTGGCTAAACAGTTTGTTAGGAGAATATCTAGAGAGTCAAACTAATTGCCAAACTGCTTGCAATTCGGTTTATCTTCTTGTTGATCTGCTGCAATTCGTATAGTTAACATCAAAATAATTAACCGATTAGGACCTTTAAGCTCCATCTAAATTCGCGTGCCCAATAACCTTGAGACTTGTTAGTTGTCTCTAATTTTGTTGTCTATGGCTCGGACAAATCACGCGCCAAGTGCCCCCGCCTGACCACAGACTAAATTAATATTGACAACGGCAACTCGCTAAACCGAATTAATTCCTCTGATTCGTATGAAATGGTTCGCGTAAAAGTGGTTAAATCTTTTTTCTTGGGGGCTTGTTCTTGCTATCGCATTGGTCTTGTACATTTATATCTGTGTCTATTTCACTTATATACCATCCATTCACGTAATATTATTGTTTCTAGTCATAGTAAGGTTTAGAAAAACTAATAATTACTTTAATACATTTTTTTTTCTGGTGAACATCGGTACACCAAGCAAATAGCATTAAGTTGTAATATAGAAAACGTTATGTACTTTGGATCATTTAGGTAATACAAAATTAACCTTTTTAGACTCACCTTTTATATACTTATTTACCAAACCATAGCACAAAATATAAATCACAAAATTACCAATTTTAATGTCCAACATAAAAAATACGCCGCGGCTCCCAAATCCGTCCACAATTCATACAATACCCAAATCACGTAGCGTGGCATCCCAGGGGTTGCAATCGAAGTCGAAAATCGTTCGTTATTAATAATTCCCAATCTGTCTGAGAAGCGCGTAGAATTGCGGATGTCTTTGATGTTGCCGTTCAATTCTCTCTCCCCTCCTCATTAGAATAACGTCAGATTATGTTCCAATGTTTGTGATTGCGCGTTAATAGAGTGGGATGTGGAGATAAGTTTGATAATGTTTTGGGCACACATGTTGCGGGGTCTCGAATAGATATGGTGGTGTTGTAAACTTTGTTTTGTATTCGAAAATAATCAAGTTTCATTCAAAGTAACTTCGATCAATGTGTTTGACAATGTGTTTTCATTTCATTTCAGATTTTTCGCAGTTCATGGGAGACATGGACATACAGGAGTATAAAACGATGGCTGGTGGAACTGACAGGTATCATTTATGAGATATTAAATTAAATTAATTGAGTTATGAAGAATAGTACGAAATTGAATAGTATTTTCTCAAAAAAAAACTTCAATGGTAATTTAATGGCCAAAACTTTTTTAAAAAGCTCTCCGCAAAATTAAGTTTATCATTTTATTTTCAATTTTATTACGTAAAGTGCTCTCGTTTACACGGGATTTAACTGAATAAATTCTTGGAAAAGTTATATTTAAAAAAGAACCAATGAATATTTTTAAAACGTTTTTTTTTTGTTAAATCATTTCAACTACGTTTCTGGGTTAAATTTGAAAAGTATTTTAATATTTTTTTTTCTGTTAGTACATGCCATGTGTCAAATGCACCGTGTTTTTACTTACTAACAGATAAAATTTTAGGTAATCGTCACTAGCAACACACCAAATATACCTAATCTATTATTAAGACAAAAAACCAAAAACTTTCGTTACTATAATTAATAACTGATACAACTTTTTCTATCAACTTTTTACAACAACAGAACCTTTTCCAAAAGTTCATCGACATCAACAATCATCAAACAAACTGCATGAAATAAAACCTCAATCAACATAAAAGCCTTCCTACGGGTCATATGAAAAGAAACACTTTGCCGGAATGATTGTCAGAAATACTTAGCCTTTGCTACAAAGAAAGGACACTTCGTACTCCTAATTCAACTTTTACTTACGATGATTGCGTGTATTGTTTGTTTATTTTTTTCTATTCTTTGCCTTAGAGTTTTATGTACTTCCTCCGTAAGAAGTAAGTAAAAGATCGATCCAAAAACTTTAGAGATGAAATCTTAGTTTTATTGTAATTTCACTCACTTATTCTTTAATGTTATTAGATAAAGTATATCCAACTTTATATTTGTTTATTAAATTTTGCTGGACTCGTGTAATGTTTAAAATAAAAAGTATAATATAATACTTAATGCATTGAAAATGTTGCTTGACCCCTTTATAAAATTAATTTTAGACATTATAGAAATGACCTCGTAACTTCTTTTACTTATTTTCCTGAACCTCAAGTTTTCTAAGCAGCCATACTTGATTTTGCCTAAGATTTTTTCTCTCCTCCGTTTTCCCCGAAGTCCGTCAAAGTGCAGCGTCATGAAATCAGTGGAAAAGAAGTTCGTGATTCCGGGTAAAGATGGGGAATATTGCATCCAGTTAGTTTTCTTACTTAAGTTTGGGGTCGTATTATAAAGAAAGTTGTTACTATTACAATATGCTTCTACCCTCTATTCTACAAGTTTTAAGCATTTTAAGGCAGGATAAACTAAGCAACTTATATTTTTAAAAAACTGTTCTTAAGATAAAATTATATTGCCTAATCTTTTTATAATAATAATATAAGGTGCGGTATACGCACGAGAGCATACATTAATTTAAATTAATGTTAACTTTTCACAATATTTTTGTATCTATTCGCATCTTGCAATTTGATAACTAATTTTCAATTAGTCTGTCACGTTATACATCATATTTTACATATTTTTTAATGAGTTATGTTGGATAATAATACATGTGAGACAACAAAATAATTGACCAAAATATACAGTAAGTCGTATGATACTGAATTAAAACAGAAAACATAATAATTATATTACAATACTATCTAAAGTAAATTTATATTACAAAAGTACCTCTATTTTTATATCAAGCGGTACTCGACTGGGTTTACAAGTACGAAGTGGGACGTTATGTCGAGTCACTCTGGAGGTATTTCATGGTACGTCGACTCACCAAATGATATTGTCGGGAAATATGATTTGAGAGCGTAATAAATACGAGAACGTTGATATTTATTATAAATAAATGGTTTTTTACGGTTTATTGGTGTTGGAAAATGTTGTTAGGATAGTTTTTTTTTCTTCTAAAAACTACTAACGCACTAAATTAGATTAATATTAAAACATCCAACTGTTTAATTGCATAATTCACTTCGCGATATTGTGCTACAGCGGTCATTTGCATTAACTACGACTTTGAAACGTCTACGACGTAGAAAATGCTACATGAACATTTTATAAATGTGCTACGCAAAAGCCTTAATTTTTTTACTGGCTTTTCAACAAATAATTATATTTTTACTCTATGTAAGAATTATCATAATTATTCATTTTGCATAAATCTTTTTAAAATGCAAACAATTAGAGTTGCGATTATGAATATTTAACAAAATAAGATACAGTTTACCGAACTGAAGCAAAATCATGATTTACGTCATAAAATATTAACATACATACACATCTGTCTGTTACATCTATAAACAATGACCACATATTGTTTCTCCTGCATTGTCCGAGGCTCCAGCTTTAATTATCGTCTAATCACTGCATAGAGGATCGCGTGAGCTTGAAAGCCAATCACTGCAACATCTGGGCTCATATTCTATACTAATTAGACAGTGGTAATTAAAACCGGGGCTTTGAGTGGTCAGGTATATGATGATGCTGTTTAAAGTAATTGCTAATTTACAGTATTGCTCAGTTCGAAATGTGAGAGAAACCAATAACTGATGAATTTAAATTATTTACTGTTTTGGTGGCATTTATCGTAATGATGACTATTAGAATAATATAAGTATCTATTTATTACATTATTCATAAGAACATCAGGAATTTTGACAACTTGGTCAAAAGAGTCAGTTATGAATTCAAGAAGATTCAATTTTATTGTTCAATAACCTTTTATAAATTCATATGAATACATGTCAATCAGTGTGTTGTTTGCTTTCTCGCGAGGCGATGTTAATGTTGTTCTGACAGCAATTCTTATCAGAAATTCCAAAGTAGTTTTTTATATGTGGATGTAATAAAGCCACCTTTATAAAATACTAGCTGTGCTCGCGACTTCGTCCGCGTGGAATAGTTATTTTGGGCATCATATAAATTTTTGCAAACAACCTCTTCAGCTTAATAAATTATAGCTGTTACCCACGACTTGAACCGTTTTCGCAGCGCACGCAGCGGAAGCCCTCAAAGATGAATCATTTTGCCCGTTTTTTCCACATTTTCCATTGTTCCTTCGCTTCTATTAGTTGCAGTGTGATGTTATATAGCCTAAAACCTTCCTCGATAAATGGTCTATTCAACACAAAAAGATTTTTTCAATTTTGACCAGTAGTTCCCGAGATTAGCGTGTTCAAACAAACAAACAAACAAACTCTTCAGCTTTATAATATTAGTATAGATTAGTAAGCCTGTACATATATATGACCACCCTTTGTTCCCGATATCCCACGAGCGTGCTGTTTACGCCTGAGGTGCGATCAGTACGAGAGAGCGTGGCTATTCTTGGCAGTCACTGTGCCGTGATATATTGCACGCGCTACATAATAATAAGGATAATGTGTTGAGTATATACTATACAGGTCATAAATGTATCTTCTTTATATTTAAAACTCAAAGGTGAGTGACTGACTGACATAGGAATATATCAACGCATAGCTCAAACCACTGGATGGATTGGGCTGACAACTATCTAAATATATAAAACTCAAAGGTGACATAGTGATCTATCATTGCACAATCCAAACCTCTGGACGAATCAGGCTGAAATTTGGCATGCAAGGTAGTTGTTATGATGAAGGCGTCCGTTAAGAAAGGATTATTGAACATGCCACTTTTAAAGGGGTGAAATAGGGGATGCAAGTTTTACTTCTAAATGCGAGCAAAGTCGCAAGCACCCGCTAGTAAGAAATAAGTTCGTATGAGAGTGACACCTACCCTGGCGTCAGAGCTTTGAAACCACCCTAAGGGCCTCTGACTTGGCATAGCATTTGACGGACGGGATCTACAAAAAAAAAACTACGAAGTCATTAGTACATTATTATATTAGATAAGTAAATATGCAGTTGCAGTTTAGTAGGTATTATTTTGGCACTGCATCTAGACTAGGCAGGTCCTTAAACATTTCACAAACGACGTTAGACTGAAAACTTACTGCACAATTACCATTAGCAGGGGTGTTACAATGAGATGTAAATCATTGTGTGATAGTTAAGAATTACTTAAAAAAATTCTTACTATTTTCTTAAGTATTCAGCTCATAATCAGTCGCATACAAATTTTATATTCAATTTCATATTTCTTTTAGTATTTCTTATAATATCAGAGTCCCTTCTGATTGTTTAAAACCCTCGACACCAATAATTGCTATATTTATACAAATTCACTAACGTACTATCCCATGATGAGAAATTATAACTACAAATAGATGAATATGTAACGCTTTATACATGATAAAGTAATACTTATTCCACTATGTTTTACTTCTCATTGTAGTACCGAAGGCTTGCAAGTAATAAGCGACCTCTGTGGCTTATTACAGGCAACCATTGCCAAATGTAGCATGCTAACATTAAAAGGCTCTCTCCATAATTTGGCAAACCAACTTATGGAAGTATGCACTTGCGTGAATTGTTTTTACAGTTATTAAAATGAGAATTTTACTATCATTCTGATACTTTCACATGGCAATGTGAAAATCCAATAGATTTGAGATAAAGATAGAAACTGAAGATTTGGTCCCATGCAAATCTTCACATTCTGAGTAAAATTTTTTTTTAGGCAAACGGGGCGATTAACATGAAGTTAGTTGGTAGTAGGCAAACGTAAGCCTTGAAATAACATCTTCTTGTGAACTTCATAAACAGATCAGCACAAAACGCAAAATTTTAGTAGCGTCAAAAAAGGAGAAGGACTCTTGTTTGCTGTAGGATCTATGACTTGATGATTATAAGTGGCATACGTTTTTTTTTGTGAGTATAGAAAAAATACATATCTTCGCTTCTTATCCAATGAGAGTGGCCAACTCTAATGTCGAGAGTTTATCAAGCCGCCCTAAGAGATGGCTCTTAGGGCGGCTTGATAAACTCTCGGTTTAACGACATGCTTAACGACTGCTGTACTAGAAAAACAGCCAGGACCTAAAATTTTATGTGTCATCCGACCCACGAAAGCGCCTAAAATGGAATTTTCGGTCACCCTTCCAAGGACTGACCGCGTCGATCTTTGCTTAATATTGGTGATCGCATGCGATTGCCTCCGCTAGCTGAGCTACGGGCGCTTCAAAAAACATATAGAAAGTACCGTACCTTATCGAAAAACATGACTTTTTTCAATCTATTTATATGGCACGTTATAATTTCCTCTAAGCTCTTTGCCAAGAAAACTACAGCTTATTAAGTTGGCAAGTCGGCAATTCTGCGCGCGTAATCAGTGGCCAGGTAATTCTGCCGGCGCTCGCTGATTGGTTATCGACCCGCGGACTCGGTAGGGTGTCGATACTAGTTTCTGCTATTGATAGGTTTGGAAAAAATAAAGAGCCTTGTTTTGATAATATTACTAAGGGTTGTTTGGATTGTAAGAGTTACAAGTGTTTTATTGTGTGTATGTACATCAAGTAGCCAATGTGTTAATACAGTTTCTAATCTACCTTCATACCAAATTTCATCCCAATTTGTCCAGTCTTTTGCAGAAGAAATAAACATACTCACTTACGAACAGACTTTCGCCTTTATAATATTAGTGAGAAGTGTGATAGTGTGATGCTCTTTATGTACTTATTCATATACCTGCAAATACGAGTATATGAATCTGAATCTTCTGAATATACCTACCATATGCCATAAGATATCTTCACGGTTTTCTTTATGTTTGCTGCGTTAATTATACCCTAACAAAAAATGCCAAGTTTGTATTTGGAATATCATTATCATTCACAGCCTTCCTTATCCCACTATTGGGTAAAGGCCTTTTTTGCATGTGTCAATTTTAGGCAAACCTTATCGATAGAGGACCCGCGACTTGATCTATATGATCGACCCATCTTGATGTCGGACGACCCACTCCTTTTCTGCCTTTCACAATAAGGTTTTGTTTCCATTGGCAACATAAACATAAAATACACAGCATCCTAGACTTACCTTAGTATTGATTAGGTGCCACGGCTATTAATAGGTACCTATCGGCGACGGCAAAGAGGTAATTTCAAAGAGAGAGGTGATTCCGTTCGTTTCATGGAATTGTCATGTTTGATGGAACAGATGACAGCAATCTTTTGTTACATTTTATAAATGCATTGTAACTATAGCTCGAATAGTCTACAAAACAAAAAAAATGGTTCAGTACACTGGCCCTTTCTTATCCTGTAAACGCGAATCACGACTTAAAAAAAAACTCTCAATAACAATGAAAAACAAATAATAACATTTCATGACAGGATGAATTGTAGTCAAGCGTGAGCCTATTAAGTAAAAAATAAACATGATGTGTTTAACAGAAGCTATAAAGCCATACTGCACTTTAGCTTCTTGTGTTAATACCTAACATCAGGCTTAGGCTAAACGTGAATCTATTTTACTTAGTTAAGAAAGAAAAAATCACTTACATATATGCTCATACAGTAAAAAATGCTATGTATAATGAACATTCTACTCAAATCTATTGTTCTACGGCAGAGACCGTCTATAAACTGTAGTCGTCTCGGACGTTTGCGTCATTTATAGAACGTTATCAGATGTTTATGTACTTGCTATGTTCCATTACGGTGTTATGATGGTGATAGAAAAGTGAATACCTGGCTTTAAAGTACCCTACGTAGAGAAATGATAAAGTAGTGTGAAATATTGTTTTAACAAAAAGATGGGGTAAGAACTACTCTTGATTATAATATACCAAAACCAATCATCGTATGAGCTGTTGTTTCATTATTTTTGATGTTTCATTCAAAATTGTTTTTTTTTTAATCGTACCAAAATTATAAGAACTAAAGTAGATCAATTTGTGAGTATTAAATGTTTATTTATACCTCAAACGACACAACGGATTCAGAAGAAAGTTAATATGTACTAATATATACCTAAGGTAAATAAGTCCGATTATTAAGGATATTAAATAAAGAAATTTTCAAAAATCTTCACTAAATCAGTCTTTGCAACATCTTCAAGACTGTCAGCAAAAATCAGGCAATATTTTCACCCAGTCTCTTGTAAGCATTATTAGGACGCGACGGGAGCGTCCTCTGTCGGAAGGAAGGGCGCGTAATAAATAAATTTCCCCCATCATTACGCTGTCATGGTACCAACTATAAAGGATATATTTTTTGTAGAGTATGGTTTAGTGTTTTATATTGTCTAAGAGTTGTCGTATATTATGTCCGAAAGCGTCGTATTGGATAAAGATTTTTTGATAATAAAACATATCATTCGCACATGATAAAAAGAAATGTTTGTATATTATGTTTTGTGATTTTTTACTCTGTGCTATGTATAATATATATATATTAGTGTAAAGTAATAGCAATAATCATAAGCGCGCGCATTGAATGACATTACACACTATTTCTTGGTAAAGCTTAAATAACTTACTTATTATTTATTAAACGTAATAATTTTAAAATAAATAATTTACACTCACACTCATAGACATACATTCAAACACTCAATGTTTTCCTGAATAAATGAATATTCCAATGCCCTATAACCATAACACTATTAGTTAACCGGTCGACTGGCGCTCTTATAACTCAGCCTGCTATGTATGACTACAGCCTGACTTCGGACTACAAATAAATCGCCGGCTAGAAAGGGGCAAAAGGGGCGGTTAGATATATCGGCTGGATTCAGTACATAGCTGGGGGAAGTAAAACAGTTAATGTTAAACATACAAACATATTTTGGATAAACTTATATAGCATAACAATTATGAATTTCAATTAAAACTCACGTTTTATCACAATATACATACATGAAGTTCACAGTTTTTCCTGAGAACGTTTGTGATTTTGCCTTGTTCTAGTTTGACAGTACTAGGTTTAGTTTTAAACCGACGTCATATGCTGACACACCCTTATTTATGTAAATCCGGCCCTACACCAATTTGTTGATTTTTAAGTTATATGTGGATTGATTTTCCCTTAACGATTAAAGAAATAATGTAAGCAAACCGACAAGTATGAGGGCCACAAAAGCTGAAAACACAACTTTGTCTTTCATGAAAGTTACTTGTCCAAGTTTTTTTCTCCAATAAGTAAAATCTGCGAGGGAGTCATGACCTTCATTAATGATGATCACGGCGCGAGGAGAAGGCAAAGTAAATATTTTACCAAACTCCTAGATCCAGCCCCGTCAATGCCGGAACTTGTCAAAGCCATCTTGGGCAGTCTTGTATTAGAGCGGCGCCGAGCACCCTTCACAACTTATTTATGAGTCAACTTGCTATGGACTGGGTCTCAAGTACGTCAGATAGGACCATTCCTGGACCGGAGTCTGAGGCAGTTGGATTATAATATTATTTCTAGTGGGTGCTCGCGGCTTCGCTCGTTTTAAGAAGTAAAACTTGCATCCCCTATTTCACCCCTTTAAAAGTGGCATTTCCAAAAATCCTTTCTAAGCGGATGCCTGCATCATAACATCTACCTTCATTCCAAATTTCAGCCCAATCCGTCGAGTGGTTTGGGCTGTGCGTTGATAGATCACTATATCAGTCATTCAGTCACCTATGAGTTTTATATATTTAGATTATGGATTAGTGTAGTAAAATAAATCTTAATTAATATCTAATAGTTCAAAATAAATAATTGAATTGGCAGAAGATCAGGAAGGATGGAGTATGCTCCACAGACAACGGCCTCGCCCTTAAATTTGTGACGATGATGATGATGATGATGAAAATAATGACACGATTTGACGGGTTTGCAGCAAGTAAATTTTTAAATTTGGATCTTTTTTTATACTGTGTTATGCTGATTATCTAAATTTTATATTAAAATACATCCAAGTATTAAATTTGAATTACTGGTGTTGCATTTCTGATCTGAACCACTTTTTTGTGGCAAAAAGCCAACCTACTTTTTATTTATTATCGGAAAATAGATCTGAAGTTTTGTAGTTGTATTGGCACTGATGGATAAAGCTAATATTTTAAATCATTAGAAAGTATAGTTACGTTATAGAATAGTTTATTTTATTATAGATATAGTTTAGTTATTTTTATTACAGTTACGGTATAGAATAGTTAAGTCAACCAAAAAACATAAAAAACAAAAAATAAAATAGTGAGAATACAAAAAAGATGTACACTTCGACCACAATAACAGCCTTCGTTTCACCCGTAATGCCTCGGCTTGCGAAGTTTCAATTGAAATGTCACAGATAAGGAATAACGAGGGTGACTCAAACCCAGCTCTGTATAACACTGAGATTGGTGACAGTGACGTTTCAACGTTTTGTTGGTAAGTACATATTTGTTGAGTGAAATTATTATGTCTGTGGAAAAAAGGGGTACTTACTTTTTGTGTAAAACCAAATATGGTTTTAAGATGATATAGGTATGTATATGCTTCTTTCTATTTGATTGTTAATTTATTGTTCAAAACAAATGGTGTTAACAGTTCTTGTCCTATCGATACTAACTTTACAACGCACCTACATATAAATACGTACATACTATAAATAAATAAATAAATAAATATTCCGGGACATTGCACACAGCGCCATCTAGCCCCACACTAAGCAAACGCTTGTGTCGTGGGTACTAGATAACGGATATAATACTTATATACTTTTCTTTTGTAAATACATACTTATTATACATAGAAACGACCAGACTCAACACAAGTAATTATATTTTTTTTTAAGTACATAAATACTTGTGTCATGCGGGAATCGAACCCGCGACCTCTAGATTAGAAGGCAGAGCCACTACCAACTAAGCTAACAGGCCAGTCAGTACTATGTATCTACTTATTACTGGCATTGGTACCTATGCCTGTTTTGAGTTTCTATATGTACCTATCTACGATTGGCGACAGTAAATGTTGTGAAAAATTTGAGTGATTGTAGATTGGGAGGTTTGGTAGGATGAAAATTTTGGTTGTATTTCTTTTGTGTTATTAGTTGATGCATATTTACTTTATTGAACATACCATTGTATCTGAATTGATTGTTATTTACCTTACCAGTTTTTATATATTAATAAGGAGGTGGTCTACAAAATTGTGATGTGATTCAATTAATCTATGTACCAATATTTATCTAAATACTGATTTACAAACAACTGAATGTTAGCCGTTTAATCAAGCTGAAAAAAAACACATTGTATGCACGTGCATTTTTTTTTATCTTTTTTAATCTTAGTACAATTTTAACTAAATTAAAACTTATCCTGTCCAAAATTTACGCATAATGAAGAGGTCACCTAAAACTTAGCAGCTTTGACGCGAAAACGACACAGTTAACGCCCTATCTGTTATTAAATCTTAGCCAAACCCGAAAGCCGTTGACAGTTTTCAATTATGTACACTAGCCGACGCAGCTCTTGATTACAACTCGTATTACTGATACGCCATTCTGATATCTAAATTCAATAGGATAAGGGTGAAAGTTGCTTGTGATCGAAGCGCAATGGATGTAGTTGACGTTGTTGTTCACTGTACAGTGATTGCGTAGTAAAGGAAACTTGACACGCTTGAGACTGGCAGAACTTGTAGGAGTTGAAAGTTCAAAAGTCTTTGAGATAAAAAAAATATTAAAAGAACAAATAAAAAAAGTGTCTGTGATAAAATCTTATTTGATACTTGCTTGAAATTTTGAGTAGGTATGTTTGGAATTAATTTGAATCGATAGTGTTGTTTTGATGAAACAAAACAATTAGAGAGAATCCATAAATTAATATTGATATAATACAGAATCTTATTTTAACACAAATAAATAATAATAATAATAAATTATACCTCATTTAGTTACCTCAAACCTTTTGTACAAACAATATTTTCTTGAAAAAAGCCCGAGCAAGCAAAACATTAATATTTTTCACAAAAACTACACTCGCTTTCTTTAATTAAAACAAACCCGCTGTGGTCGTAAACCAAAACGCTAACATTTTAACGTTGTTGTTATTTTAACTCTAACCCGTTAACTGTTATAGGTAACATTATAGCGAATTTAATTAAAATCCTGTTGTTGAAAGATTTTGTATTCACATTGTACCTGTTTGACGATGACAGCTTGTATTTACGTATATTAATTAATGTATCGAATGTTTCCAGGCTGATGAAAATTAATACGTGGTTGGAAGCACGTGCCGATTATATTACTTATGTTTTTTTTATATAAATTTTTCCAGCGATATTGTTTTTGGCTGGTATTAATTATTGTCTTGATTGGCATGATGTTTGCGTATTATATTGGTTTTAGAAGACAATCTTTCATTTGTTGTTGTTTGACTAAAATCAAAGTCTCATATTATTTTTTATAAACAGGAAGGTTCTTTCTACCAAACAAGGAAAACTCTTACAACAACAGTTACTTCTTTATAGTAGTAGTTTTGTGGATTTTTATACTTAGTACACATAA
Source organism: Macaria liturata (assembly GCA_964023185.1). Classification (NCBI taxonomy): domain Eukaryota; kingdom Metazoa; phylum Arthropoda; class Insecta; order Lepidoptera; family Geometridae; genus Macaria; species Macaria liturata. Next base: position 2,039,111 of record OZ026820.1, on the reverse strand, counting down.
AATAAATAAATAATTAAAAGAGAAAAACAATTTCCACTAAAATTTAACTCCGAAACGCTGAATTTCATACCAACAAAATCCAACTCGCCAGTAAAGCAAAATTAAATTAAAACTAATTTCATCGAAACTGCATTCGAGCGTCGCAACTATCTGATACAAAAACCACTTCAGACGTGGAACAATATACAGCAGTATTAACATCGTTTCCCTACGAATAACTATTAAATAGAACATTTAAGAAGTACCTAGGTATGATTTATTTCGTCAAGTATGGTTGTTTATTACGAGAAACTACTCGTATAATGAATTATCTAATGGCGGTTGTTTTGGCTCATTTTGCAGTAAAAAAGGTTTGGAGTAAAAAGTAATTGTATACAATTGTCACGCCAAATATGCTTCAATTCTTATTTATATATCGCTCACACACTACATCATGATCGTGATTGGTCCCTGATTTCGGAAATAAACGAATGTCACCTATGATGGCTGCCAAATATGATGATTCTATCTAACGTCAGACTAAAAGATTCAAATTTTACTACCTTGTCTACCAAATAATTTCAATTGATGAGATTAAAAACTAAATATAGACTAAAGCATTTTAGTTCAGTAACGTTTCTATATTTTAGTTTATTCGTAGACGTTCCCCCTTCCCAGAGTAAAAGCGAGTAAAACCGGAGAATGCTTGAGTTGTGCATTAATGAATCAGATATGCGCTTCATAGTTTTTAATATCTGTAATGAAAGCTGCAAATATGATGCGAGGGTGCATACTGCTTGAGCGAGGCGAGAACTAGTTGCGGTGTGGGGAGCGTGCCGAGCGGAGCGAGGTGGATGTAATGGGTTAAAGGATATTTTAGGGAGTTTATTTGTAATAAAAATGGACACTTTATTCGATTTGCGCTTCTTATGATTAATTCTAATGATATATTGTTAGAATGCCATGAAATAATTTTGTATTTACTTTGTCGTCTACCTAAAGTTGATGTCATCAAGTTGTTCACTATTTGTTGCTTTGTTTAATTCACTTACCTAGACTCGTCTCAACTTATGACTCATATTAACCAAGCTTTTGACTCAACAACATACGATCAAAGTTTTCTGAGACTAAATATTGACATATCTACAGTAAAACATACATACACTTGCCGTATTGGCAAATGTATATTCCACGATATCTTTTACATTTAGGAGAAGTTTAAGTCTACTTACGAGAGTAATTTTTAACACTACTAGTCTAAAACGCCCTCAAACGTGGATTAACAAATCGCTCGTAATAAAATCGCTCCGCTCATGCCACAGCTCACACGAGAGTTTCATTTCCCGATGCGAAAGTGCGCGACGTCGGGATGCATTAGTAAATTACTCACGTTCGCGAAGTCTGTACTTTTCAAACTTTGAATTTGTCCCCGGATTGCACAAATACCGGTACATTGACTGCAAGGGAAATGGACAGTGTTGTATGAAGTAAGTGCATATATATATTTATCATACTTGCTATGTAAATATTACAGAAACCAACCTCAAAAAATCTTCCAACATTTTATGAGTTAACTTAAAAGTACCTAAACTTGATTAAAATTTATTCATTTTTCTATTGATTTGACTGGTTGTTTTTAACGAATTTAGTTTAGAATACTGTAATTTTTAAACAATAATTTATATTAAATCAATTTTGCAACGAATCGCTCGTATTTGTTGTTTACATTTTATCATTATTATTTAGTTACTGGGTTTAATGTTCTATCGTGGTAATTTTGAGCCGTTACAATGGCTCATGTGCCAATAATTCAAAAGCTCATGTGCCAATAAATTTGTCTTCAACTATAACGAGATGTTCATACACCATAATGCAATACTAATTTGTTTATTAGTTGTGCACCACCCGTCCCCGGCACTGGAATTAATTTCGTATTCAATTCGCAAAGTTTCAGCTGCCAACTATTACTATGTATTTCAATGTTGCCATGTTTATATCAAAAACTCGAGGTTTTACAGCTTTTTGATATGTTTTTTCAGCGTACGTGAACTAAACTTACTTTAATTTTCAGTTGTGTTAGCATCTTTTTATAAATGTGTTGTATATTTGGATAATTTTGTGTCAAAAGTTACAAATACTAACATAGTTTTATAAAAACCCAAAGGTTTGTTTGAAAGTTTTTGTCTGTTTGTTTCTCTTTCACTTTGCAATTAGGTGACTGCAATTATTAACACTAACTACACACTGACTACATATAATTTGATACATACTACTAGCAAAAAGTAACATTTGTTGCAATTATTGATTAAAATATTATGATATTTAAGTACAAAGCCATAACTATAAAACTTTTTATTCCGTGATAAATTAGATAAAGCCTCAAGAATCCAGTAGTCTCAAGTTACCTGTAGTAAAAAATAAAATAAATAAAAGTAGGTCGTTATAACGAGCCACGGAGGTCGCGTTCCGAGTTCCTTCTTTACTCTGAAAGGTCTCTAAACGGCGCTGAAGGACCTTACTGGGCCTTACTTCGGAGGCTTTTTCAGCTGAAACAAAGAGGCCGTTCTAATATTTCAAGAGCTCTTCGTATCAAACACGAGCCGATTGCTAAACTGTTAAGTATAGGTTATTTTGTGTTGGTTTTTGTGATAGTGTTATTGTTTTAGTGTAGTAGTACTTTCAAAGATCGGGATAGATGTATTCTGTTTCTGTGCTTTCCTCTGATAAAATGAGAAGTGTTTGCTAATAGGAGGTAATTCTAGCAGCATGATATAAGGATAATGAAATATGGGGATCTGAATGTTAAGACTTCGAATATTTTTTTCGATAACAGACACAAATGAGTGTTCCATTATCATACTATTATCATTCTGATTAATTTTCTGATTTATACAACATACATACATATAATTAGTATCAAATACTTCATATACGATATATGAAAATAGATGAAAACATAAAGATTTTTTGACTGAAGCTTACATAAAATCTGTAAAATAAACACAGTTTTTGGTAAATAAATATAAAAAAAAGAAACCTGGAAATTCTCTTGACTACGAATTTTTGACGACCAATTTCCTCCAAAGTTTCAAAATAGACGAGGCCCGACAATCTCTGTCGCTACCAACTTCGCCACTCTCTGGCGCCGTGTATGTAATGTTCTTTATGTTTTTATTCCATTAAGCGCGGTGAGGCACCGCTTTACGCCTCTTGGCTCGTCTGTCGTTAAACAAACTTATTGCCCCAGGTGAGGCCCTCGAGGTACTAAAGGTACTCAGTTTTCACTAGTATGGTGACTTGGAGTAAAGTGGGTATGTGTGTTTGAAAGTGTTCTAGTAAAAACGGCGAAGATTTGTTAAAACAAGTTTTTTTTTTCTTAATGATAATTTCAATAACAATAATATTTTTTTCTTTTTACGAAAAAAACCTTAATACTTATTAGTGTTGTAATATAAATCTTCATGGGATTAACGATTATAAATTTTTAATTAAATTACTTCAAAGGAGAGTTATATTATGTATTTAGAAAACCTTAAATAGGTGCATTTACAAAACACCTGTGACCTTATTACGGATATGGTATTAAAATATAGTTTTGAGTTAGTTTTGGCAAATTATGGTGTCCCCGTGCATAAATTATACTATATCCTAATTCATTTATACCATGTTTGTATCAGAATCTTGCTATGGTACTTTTTGCATATTTCTTAATGGATGCTAAGCGAAAAATCTTTCATAACTTTATGTTATATATTTTTCTTTTATATGAAAATACAACATAGAAATCTGTTAATAGAAAACTTGGTTGTCTTCCTTAATTAGGAGCCACGTTTGCGTGTTATAGTAGATTTAATTAACAAGCTTTCAGGAAAGACGAAGCGTATATGTTCTTATGGGGTTTCTCTTAGACAAAGGAGACCAAATAAGACTGCTAGAGGTAAACCTTGCCGTAATATTGAATGTGAGGTTATATAATATTATGGTTGAAACACTAGACTTAATTAGTACTAAGTGGTTTGATAGATAAAATAACATTACGATGTGAATAGTTCCAACTCAAATCAACTATACATATATAATAAAGCTGAAGAGGGTCAAAAATCTGAACATAGATGGTATTAGAATAAAAATGGGTAAACTTCATATCATTCAATCACAAATAATAAAAATAAATTTTATTTTTATCTTTACTTTCCGCGTAATTTGATCAATAATCAAACAAGTTTTCTCTCTCTTTCATTGTGTGTTTTTTTGTAGAGAAAAACAAAACACTTCTCAAGTCAAGCAGCTGTTGAGTTTTGACGTAACAGAGAGAGAAGATTTTATCCCGCCTAAAAAAAACATATTCAAATTAACCAATCAAGATCCTTGAACCTAGTTACGCCAGAAAAAATATTGATAATGTACACAGCGCACACCTTTTTTAATAAGAAAAAAAGAAGGAACCTTTGATCTTGGCTCTAAGCAATTTGGTATTCTCGAAGCGTGGGGATGTAATCAAAATTTATGCGATCAGACACTGGTTTTTGACAGTTTGATTGGGTAGGTACTACTTAGATTATTCTATTACGTTAGTAGAGGCAATCTGGCTATATATAATAGGTTGGCTCTGTCGATCGAAGAATTTGGGTAAAAGGTTCCGAATCGACTTTAAGCTTTCTGGAGCTAGCTGGAGTTAATTTCGTAATGATTATTATTACTGGAACTTTTTGTCATCATTTGGTAGGAGAAGATTAGGAGTTTAATTTTTTTATTGGGATGCAGTTTTTGATATTATTTTTAGTTTGTGGTAGTAAAATATTTATATAACGTGTTATTTTTAAAATGGAGCAAAATATTGTCTCGAATAAAATTAAATATTATCTCGATGGTGCGTCAGTACTTCCAGCCGGAACAACTGCTCATATTATATAAAGCACAAGTTCGGTCGTGCATGGAATACTGTTCGCGACTTTGGGACGGATCAGCCCAATACCAGCTTGAGGCGTTGGAGTCGATTGAGAGGCGAGCTAAGAAGATCATTGGAGAAGCCACCGTTGCTAAAGCGAAACTCCAAAGCTTGGAACAGCGTCGCAAGGTTGCTAGCCTGTCGGTCTTCTATCGGTTGCATTTCGGTGAGTGTGCAACGGAGCTTCACAATATAATTCCTCCGTCTCCATTCCACCGTCGAACAAGCAGGAAGTCAGCGGGGCGTCACCGGTTTATAGTGGAAGTTCCAAAGACTCGCACGAAGCGCTTTGATTCTACCTTCATAGTAAGGACAGCGAGACTATGGAACTCTCTACCTGGAGCCCTGTTCCCAGAAAATTATAACCCATGGGTCTTCAAATCTAGAGTAAATAGGTTTCTTCTAGGCAAGCGTGCTACATCTTAGACTATAGTGGTGCTTAACATCAGGCAGGCTGTAGTCAAACGTAAGCCTATATACTTAATGTAAAAAAAAAAAAAAAAAATTATGTATTAATAATCTTGCCAATTACATTTAGAATCTCCCCATTCGTGACCGTCTTTCGTATAGATTATAATCCAAGAATCATAAAATGACATTAAAAAATTTGGTCTTTTATGCTGTGTGTTACATCTTTGGCACCAGCGGTGCTTATAACATCAAGCGGGCCGTAGTCAGCGTGAAAAATAAACAATTTAAATCAAATGCTCTGTTAGAATGTTTATTTTAATATTATTCTAGTCAGACAGGACGCGTCTTCGCCGCGAAATTTGCATAAATCAATTTCAATACAAACACCTCTTAGTGAACTCTGTCCGTGGTCTTTATAAGGTAGGGCCGGAGATAGAGCGACTGATATTCAATTATTAAATAAACTTCAAATAGCGTCTCGGAATTCATAAAATTTATTCAAAAATATGTTTTATAACCTTTATCTTCCCACAATAATAATGCAAGAAAATTAGACGTATTGAGTAAATTTTACTTGATAAAAAGGTCAAAATATATAAAGGTTTAGAACACTTTGCTATAAACAAAAGATTATTTATTTTAATTAAGCCAGAAAGTACAATAAAGAACACTTCCCACCAGCCATACTATGAAACTGGTCGAGATCATCGCATCTAGTCTTCATCCTTTACTCCACCAACCTATGCTCCTCCTCCTCCTTGCTTTGTGTTCCTCATTACTGATAGTCTTGGCTTCTTCCATGGATCGTTCTGGCGCAATATCCCGCCATTTCTTCAGCAGTGTAAGAATCTTAGATAACCTGTTAGATTCGATAGTAGCGTGAATCTGTTTTGACCATTGCATGGGGGTGCGAGAACACTTCCTTATTATGAGACACCAATGTTTTTTTTTTATGCTAAAGTAAAAGTAAAAAACCCATTTATTCAGCTGTTTAAAAATAATTTTACATTCTTGCACTCGGATATATCATAAATTTATACATTTTGAGCTTTTTATAAGTAGGTAGGTACTAGATTTATTTGATTTTATTATTATTTTAAATGTCTTGTTGTTGTGCGATTTCTCTTGTACTTTTTATCATGGTGTCATAGCTGTCGCCTCGTTGGCGTAGGCTTTTTTATGTTAACCAAGATTACATTTTATTCCCGCTGTCACTACCAACCAACAGTATTCCGTGACTTGGATGTAGACCGTTCTAGCGGTTACTGGGCGACAGTTGGAACGCAGTTATACTGATCAAATTGAGTCCGCGCCGGCGCCACGCTCGAATGCAAGATTCGGGGCTTACTTTCATTAAACTAAATGGTACAGGGAAATGCTGGAATGTGTGGTCTTTAGAATATGAAGTACCAGTCAATATCAGAAGTTGTTATTTTTCAGGCCACTATATACGTTAAATTGCTTCTTCTTCTTATCGAATGAGAGTGACCAACTCTTGAGTCGAGAGTTTACCAAGCTGCCCTAAGGGCCTCTTACATGGCTTAACGACTGCCGTACTAGACAAACAGCGGGGACCTACCATTTAACGTGTCATCCGACCCACGAAAGTGCCCAAAATGGAATGCTACTTTTCGATCACCCATCCAAGGACTGACCACGTCGACGCTTGCTTAACATTGGTAATCGCATGTGATTGTCTCAGCTAGCTGAGATACGGGCGCTACAAAAAAACAATGATTCTTGGCTCCGATATAGGATTTTTGCAAACTTTATAAGCTTGTTGAATAACGCTTTAGTATACACGCATGCACCTATTTATAGTAAAATTTGCATGTAATTTAGCAGTTTTAAAAGCAATCTTTGTAAGTTGTATAACTTTGATTGGTTGAACAACATAAATCCCTAGATTATTGATCTAAACCTTAGTCGCCTACGAAAATACTGTGAATATTTAAGAAAAATATTTTAACTTCTAAGCCTAAGTGAAATACGATAACGTTAAGGTAAACCTAAATCCGAAAACAAAGCCTTCAGGAATCCAATCACAAAGTTTACGAAAATTCCGCAATGTTTCCCAAATTTCCGGAATAAATGTCGGTTTTCGCATGGCGTTTAATGGACAGTACCTGTATTGTTTTATATTTATATCGCCCAAGACTAGAACACAGATTAGGCAGTAACAGAGAAAAATATCTTTTATGGAGTGATTTCAGTCACCAAACCCTGAATTCTTTAGTCTTTTTGTGCTATAACACAACAATTACACTCAAGATTGTTTACGATACGAAATAAAAATTAAAAGGTACTGCATACATGCATAATGATCATGACGAATTGGCACGTACGGGTTTGAATAAGAAACTCAGATTCTTATTGCAGTTAAAATACCTGTTTTAGTATAATTTAGTATTGTTGATGAAAATTGTAATATGGAATTTAATACTTATATGAATTACTTAACCTAACTAATTGCACTGAAATCATAGCTTTAGAACGATCAACATAAGAAAATATGCCTTGGTTTATTTTTTCAAGACAACGTGTTACACTACGTAAAGCTTGTGAACTACTCTGAATGCTTAACATCATACGGGCTGTAAGGAACTGTAAGCGTACATTGTATTAAAGATGTTAATCCACCTCTAGCCAACCTCAGTAGTTAGACATCTGCTATATCCCACAATCTGCAGTCAAAGGGCCACGTAATTTACTCTTCCCTTGAGGGATGGAAACACGCGGGGTTTCGCGAAAGGATGGAGTTTACCTGCCCACTTTTACAATGCGGGCACACGTTTGCGAACCGACACAGATTTTGTAAACACTCGCGTTTTAGGATTGTCTTTTATCAACGTTTTTAGAGGTTATGTGTCTTTATAACAATATAAGAATGCAAAAATAAAAACCATTTATCGTTACATGAAATCAAAAATATATATATACAAAATATGGATAAAGTTAAGTTTGAAATCAAATATTAATTTGTTTATAACTAGTGGGTGCTCGCGGCTTCGCTCGCATTATGAAGTAAAACTTGCATCGCCTGTTTCACCCTTTTAAAAGTCACATTTCCAAAATTCCTTTCTTAGCGGATGCCTACGTCATAACATCTACCTTCATTCCAAATTTCAGCCCAATCCGACAACTGGTTTGGGCTGTGCGTTGATAGATCACTATATCGGCCAGTCAGTCAGTCACCTTTGACTTTATATACATATTTAGAAGTAAGTAATTTCGTGACAGATTGACCAACTTTGGTATAGCTTTCCAACCGCCCAAATAGCTTCTGACATGGCTTAACAAATGCTGTAATTACTATGCTTTGATTATGACATATGTAAAGTAGGTAGTTAAAATGAAATTGACAACTGACATTCGTTAATTTTATAACTGTGAATTACAGAAATATACGATCCTTATGATAAGATTATCATAATTTTGAAATTGTTGAAGAAAGTCATTTAAAATTTAATAATAGGTAAAGTTTCTATGGACACGATAAGATTAAAGATAAAGATAAAAGATATTTATTTGGTACCATTGTGGCATTTACAATGTTTAGCTTAATATAAACTTATAACTACATAGTGTAGTTTTAGGGAATGTGTTAAATCTTATAATTACAGTTATACAATGACATAACGAACGATGCCAGTCAAATATTCAAACAAAGGTTTATAACAATAAAAGTGAAATTTTGCTACAAAAGCAGACACCTGTCTAGCATTCGAAGCATATTTATATTTTCATTCTCAGAAAACGATTCAAAGAATTTCAGTAATTACTTACTTCCGTATAAGTAATTGGAGACGATACAAAATTTAATATTGCTTGTCTCTGTGTCAGATTCTAACACTGATCAAGACAAATCTGTTGTTTGCTAATCGCAAACTTGCGAATTAATTTAATTATTTACCGTTACAATATTGGGAGCATTTCTAATTTTAACGACGAAGTTTAATTTTGTCTCGAATTTGGTTTCAAGTTGAATTCGTCGCATGTTTTGTTTCGGATGAGGAGGCATGTTTTTGATAAAGTTCCATTTTGAGATATGCTCGTGAATTGTTATTTTGTATTACAAACGTTGACGTATTCCACAAATGACTGAGTAATTTACTGATGAGAGTATGTAATTAATAGAATTAGTTGTATACAATTATTTTTGGACGATAAGACAATTTGAAATGTGTTAACTATTTTATTGACATATTTAAATAATTGACATAATGTAATATTCTACATAAAATCTAAACTGTTAATTGTAATAATGCACGCACTGTGGGTGGAAATATAGCGCACTCATATGTACATAATACCACCTTTGTATATACCTAGGTATATTTCGCAATGAATAAAATGAATTTGAATTTAAAGAATTGAGTTTATGACTACACACTTGCATATAAACTTATCATGCAGGTAAACTTATAAAATTCCTTGCCTAATTATTATTACCGAAAAAGTACTTACGTATAAATTCTGGCGGCTTTATTTATGACCTCCTTCCATTCAGACATTCTTCATTTACATGTTTTACTCAATGCAATCAATCAATAGTAAAGACTACGATCAAATACGAAACTGTTTAATTCATAAACAAACAACGTTACACCAATCAATCAGAACAGAAAATTCGTTTTTACCGGCCATAATCCTCTAATTTTATATTTTCTTAGAAGTGGCAGCGAGTTCTAGGAAACGACTGCAAAAGCCTGTCTATTTAGATCCAATCGGTCCTGAATGGATCGATCAATTTACCTACCTCAGTCGAGTTGACAGGCAATTTACCTTGTTTGTACTGTGATGTGTTTTTAGGACACTGTTGGCCATTTAATTTTATTCGCGTCTGTAGCTAAATCCTTTTTCGGCGTGGGTTTTTTTGTAAGGAGTTTGTAAGGCACTAAGATTCTTAAATCTGTTTCTGATTTCTTCATGGTAGCTTCGATTGAGTGCCACTACTGTTCTACAGTCTAGCATCTACCATAAAAGTAGTTTATGCAACTGTCATATAATGAAGGGTACTAAAACACGAGTGTGAGTTTATGAAACGAGCGCAGCGAGTTTCATAATAGTAACGAGTGTTTTAATACCCGTGTTACATGCAGTTGCGTACACTACTTTATCTTCACTAATTCGCTATCCATTTTTAACTTTTATTTATTAAATTAAATTCACGCGTACGTGTATTGTCACAGTGATTTTGCCGCCATTAAAATCTAACCAATGAGAGCGCATTGCGCGCATCAATAAAACGCGACCAACCTGATTGCAATCAGGTTGGTCGCGTTTTATTGATGTTATAATGAAATATTACGATATCGATGTGGATATTATACCATCATGTGAAATTGCTTAAATTGAGTGTTTTGTTGTCTGCGCTATAACAGTAGTAATTATAAGTCAAGTATTGGAAACATAAGTAGAATGTTACAACATTAGTGTAGATAAATATTATTATATTATTGCTTGTAAAAGTGTCACTGGGTGTCATACAAGCAGATGTACATTGTATTTACATATGTATGTATTATATATGCACTTGTTTTCAATACCTTAAACATTACCACTATTCAAAATATAAGCGTGTATGTAACTAAGTCTGAGTACATTCATTTTGCATGATAAGTTCTTGTGCAGTAGCAAAAACTGATGGGAATTATAATATACTGGCACTGGTAACTCTCTTATGCAAATATTTGGTATGTATTTATAGGGTGATGTCGTAAATATGAAATTAATGTAAGATATCAATTGTTCTCATGGAAACTTGATTCAAAAAACATAACACATGAAAGCAGCCCGCATAAGCTCTCTCGTTGCTCGAACTGACGAATCTTCAATTATTAAAAAAAAACGTAAGTGGCTATAATAATACAAGCTGTTTTTATGGGTTAAGAAGACATTTGGCATATTTATTAGTATTTATTTTTTAACATTTCGATCTAATGCCTGATTGAGCAAAATCCCTTATTTGTTTTTTCATACATCAAGTAAATGAGTAATATACTTACATATATTACATATATTACATATATTACATATATTACATATATTACTTACATATATTATATGTTTATTTATTTATTATTTTAATTTAATATTTTCGATGACGTCACACCGTCTCTTCACCGCTAATTACTGTGCACTTCAAAACATTCAACACATTGTATTGTATAGTGTGTTGTGTACAGTCGGCAATAAAACCCACAGATACTCGCCTCGCCTGATTGATTACCATGTCGATTACACAGATGACCGCAGATTAATGGTAGGAAACCGACAATGTTTAAATGATAACATTTTTATATTACGATTATAATAACTTGAATTCGGAGTTTTTTGTTTACGTCAAAACAAACGATTTAAGTTTTTTTTTATTTTATTTTTAACAAACTACCTAAAAATGTCACATTAATCAAAATTCTAAGTATGCTAATTTTATTATAAAAAACTTATATAATATTAGCTATTGTCTCTCTTCATTGTCTTCATATAGTGATCACACAGAAACTAAATACCATCCTCTTTTTTTCTCTATTTTGTTACTCAACAAGATCTTTGATTGAAGATAAAATGAACTATAGCTTGTTTGAAATTTTACCTTATTTGAAAACAATACAATAAATATTAAAAAGCTTCTATTGCTCTCAAATAAAACGCACAGAACAGCAGACGCGTTGAGAGAGTGATTGATCACCATATCGATTACGTAGATGTCTGCAATGACATAAAACATTAGTGGACTGGCTTTACAACACACTCCCTTCACTTCCCTAAATAGCAAATTGAGTGATTAGTGAGATTAGTGCTATCGGAAGATTGAATTCGACATTGCTTATTAGAAGTCTAGATGTCGCTATGTAGAACATCTTAAAAAAATATTTTATTTATTTAATCATTCGCCTTTTTTTTAGACGAGGTACCTGTAGGATTGCATTTGATTACAACTCGCTCGATTTAAAGCATTGCTACAGCGTAGTGTGCGACACGCATACCTAAAAATAAATTAAAAACATGTACATAATGAGCTTTCAAATACGTTTTTTCTCCAATTAGATTTAGGCTTGAGTGTGATACTCTCAGTTTCTCCGATATTGAAGGATTACAACAACGTGAGTTTAGGCCAGTCCACTGCAGTGTAATGTCGTTGAATGATTGTACCCTCCTGTACCCTGGTGGTGATGACATGGACTTGTCACTTGTGCCATCTAATTGTAACTAATGGGTACACTATTACATAGAATAAAGTATTTTTTTTAATTTTAAGTAATTAAAGTGGAGTTTTTTTAAAAGCTTGTAAAATTAGATACTAACAAAATTGAATTTTTGTTAAAAGTTTAGTAAAATCATAGAAAAAATATATTTTTAACGGAATCTTTCATATACTAAAAATATGCCACTCCTCCAATAATTATAATAAAACAATAAAAAAGCTTGAATGAGGTTGAAACATACAAAAAGATTAATCAATTTTTTTTTTTATTATTTAGCATGTCTAAATTTTTCTTTAGATCCGCCTTGACTTACTAAATAAGATTCATCTTTTGGCAAACAATAAAGCTCTAAAAGCCACACCGCAAACGGATCAAAATTCGTAATTGACATAAAAAACAATGGGAAGATTTTTTTATTATAGTAATAATTTCTTACATCTCAATTTGATAAATCAGGAAGTTTTCCCCTTCGTCAATCACAATTCAAATCGTGGAAAAATCAAAGGCATCATTAAGGCTCCACAGCTTTACCGAAATTATTTCCTTTTGTCGGTCATTTTGCGAGTATTTTTTTTCCTGTGCGTTTATAATTTGTTCGAATTACGTTTAGGGTGATGTATAAATTATTCAGTGCTGGTCGCTTCAAATTGAATGTACTTTGGAACGTGGTCGAGAATTGCATAGAAAGCATAAGATTTTGGATATGAGAGCTTGTATAATGGTGAATATGTTATGTATTTAATATTTATTGTTATTGTTGATGTATTTCCTAATAGAATAACATAAGAATAATAATAATAAACATATGAATGTCACCAAAGTCACATGTAGGTAGTTGTAAATAAATTTGATTTTATGCTTTTTAGTAAAATGGAACAAAATCAAAATTAAACAGATAAAAATCTGTACACAAAATGTATATCTACATTCTGTACTTAATGTAGGTATACATTTTGTGTACAGATTTTTATCTATTTGTATCACTGCTGAATTAATTTATGTACAAGATATTGCCGTTGCTCTAAAAATTCTTACTGCTTCGCGCCCGTACTTTAAGAACATGTTGGTCAATATTTATGTGACATTTAGTAGTACGCTAGGGATGTGCCCTAGCAAGTAATTTACGATGGAATTAGACAAAGTGTCGTTATTGCGAATAAAACTCTAATCCTTGATTGCGAGTGGTGTGTTACGTGATATACTTGCTAGTGTTCGATTATCGACTGAATTAGTAATGAGATAGAGCTAATTTTCAAATGGCAAGCGTTGGTACAGAGTAACTGTTTATAAGTAGAAATAAACCTAAAAAAGGTCTATAGTCTACAAAATCACGGGCTGTGTGTCGTCAGATATTTTAATGATCCGGTCACAAGAGTAAAACAATAAAAAAGAATACATTATTATTATAAAAAAATATGTAAAGCAATTGTAGTAGAAACGTTTTTAGGCAAACAGTAGGTATACTTGTAACTGTTTGTCATTTGATGAACATGCAAAAAAATTGTCAAAACAGAAAACAAAGCATAATGTTTTAATTTTTATTTTATAGTTTGTAGTGTTATTGGATTGATAAAATCATGACACATTTGACTATTAGAGTATTACTTTTTTATTTTTTAATGTTTTGACTATATACTCGTACAAATGTCATATTGTCTACTGTTTGTGTATGTGTATATAATGATAGGTACCTATAACCAATGTAGGCAACCATCCGTGGGTAAGGCTCAGCACGCACGAGTGACAGCGTTCACGGGACTATTGTGCGCGAGTGATGGAGGTGAAACTGACTCTTTACGGGGTATCACGTTATGGGACGTAGGTAGGTCTCATCACATTATGTTATCACACTTATATTGTGGAAGTTACGTCATCATCATCATCATCATCCACAGCCTTTGGGATACCACTGCTGGATATAGGCCTTCCTTTGTTTGTGCCATGTCTGTCGATCTAGTGCAAACCTCATTCAGGTCGGACCCTACATTAGTTGTATTTATATAATATACAACTTACTTAAAAGTGTTAAATGCAGACCCATTCACCCATTCGTGTAAGTATTGCATCATAGTACTACATAAATATATAATCAATTTCATTTGGTCCAGAGTCAAATTTTCCAATATCAACGTAATATAGGTCTTATATACTAGTGGGTGCTCGCGGCTTCGCTCGCATTAAGAAGTAAAACTTGCATCACCTATTTCACCCCTTTAAAAGTGGCATTTCCAAAAATCCTTTCTTAGCGGATGCCTACGTCATAACATCTACCTTCATTCCAAATTTCAGCCCAATCCGTCCAGTGGTTTGGGCTGTGCGTTGATAGATCACAATATCAGTCAGTCAGTCAGTCACATTTGAGTTTTATAAATAGAAAGATTGTAAGGAAAGTATTTAAAATATTGCTAAATAAACAAAGGTATTGATGCACGCTGTACCTAATCTTGACTTGTCAAACAAACTAAAATATTATATAAATCATTAACTGTTGCTTCAGTTTTCACTTGATTAAAGCCTCAGAATAATTGGAAATGATTACACATAGGTACATTACTGCACATTAGCCTTGTTTGTATATTTATCAGTTTATTAGAAATAACGTAAAAATAATCTAACAAACAATCAATACTAACCTAAAAATCAATAACAAATCAAAACAACCCACCCACAAGGATATTAAGTTTCTATGATAATTAAACGTAGTATGTTTGTAACGTTAGTAGACTATCAGATAGGATAGTTTAAAAAGGGGAGGCTGTAATACACAGTTACTCGAAACTGTTGCAAAACGTTGATAAACCTTTAATCAATTATATAAAAAAAAAACTCTTTTATATTATTTATTAAAAAGCTGCCCCCAATATTATTTATTAACTTTCACTTGTTTATATTATTAACAAGTTATAGTTTATAAAAAAAATATGTTCATACAAGAAATCTGTATTATTTGGTATATAAAAACTTTTTTGGGTAATTAAGGTAATAAGTAATGGGGCAGCGCCATTACTTGTATCTTAAATGCTGTAGTTAATAATATAATGCTCTGCAATTTATGTTGCAATGAAACAGCTTTAATTTTGTTTTTATCCATGGTTCAATATTTACTACTCAAATATATTTAACACATTATATTTCACTATTTAATCTAACATATGTAATCAAACTCAAATGCAAATTTTAATCTGTAATTAATTTTTAATTTTAATTTCAATAGTTGACACTGTGGAAGAACCCTGGATACTGCAACACAGGGAATCCTAAAGCAGTAGACAGGACCCCAATTTTAATTTGAACTTAATTAATTTAGATACTTTTATATAATGTACAAATGATAACCTGTTTTAGTGGAAAGAAATAATTTTTATCTTATCTTTTATCTTTATCTTATTTGCATACGTAATTTCGCTGAATCAGTGTGCTTTTTTAGATACAATATATGTAACCCTGTAGTGGAGGGTGAAACGCTCGTCTAGTTGCCTAGCAACAAGCAGCTTGGATTTTGCGTACACAGTTGTAGTACGCCAGTAAGTTAAGTCCAGTGTCTGCAAATCAGTTTACGCTAAGCAGTGGAATTGTTACTGTTATAAAATTAAGAAACAAGAAAATGAAGGAAATATTTTGACATCTAAAATATGCGAATCAATAGAAAAGATTACAAAATGTTGTTATGTAAACACTCGGTATTAGTTCTTTGATTTGCGACAAATTATAGCGAGCGCATAGGTTTTAACTGACTTCAAAAAAGGAGGTTATCAAGTCTTCTGAAAGTTTTTTTTCATGTGTAAATATGACTACCAAAATAAATCCAACTTTGTTGGTTAGTTGTAAATTTGGCTTCACTGAATAATTCTTCTCCTTAATAATTTTATTAAACCATAGATAGATAGATAGATAGAAATATAATGATTTATTGTCACACACATAAAATAAAATTAATAACTTTACATTCAGAAACTACTCTGGTGCTACAAGTGGCGGCCTTATTGGCGGCAACCATTGGATGAAAAGGAATAAAATAAAGGATTAAAAAGGATATCATACTTATCTCAACTTTTCATTTTCCAAACATATCATACTGCACAAACCACACTACACCCACACGCATGTCAACCGCCCTACACAGCTAGTTTAATTACGCCTTTCGTTTGGCACCTGCATGTTAATATAACGGTTTATTAAACGGACGGTTAACGCCTCGCGTTTATGGTACCCTAGTCTTTATATAAAAATGTATCGCAAAATGTGTTGGTAAGCGCATAACTCAACAACGCCTGGACCGATTTGGCCAATTCTTTTTTTTTAATATTCGTTAAAGTTCAAGCATGGTTTTTACGATTAGAAAAATTCGAAAAAAATCCGGGAAATCCCTAAAAACCTTCCTTTTCTTTTTCCCATACAAACGTTTTCTAACTAACTAAAAGAGTCAACAGACAGGACGAAGTCTGTCGGGTCCGCTAGTACCTGATAAAAGTGTGTTGGAGTGATTTGATTTGTTAATTTAATATTTCTCTTATTTGGCTCATACCAATGACAGGCAGTGGCTTCGTCCGCATTTTGTTGAGGTTTTCTTCTTCTTATCGAATGAAAGTGGCCAACTCTGGTGTCAAAAGTTTATCAAACCGCCTTAAGGGCGTCTGACGTGGCTTAACGACTGCCGTTCTAGACAAACAGCCGGGACCTAAAATTTAGCGTGTCATTAGACACGGAAGCGCCCAAAATGGAATGCCATTCTTCAGCCACCCATCCGAGGACTGACCGCGTCGACCTTTGCTTAACATTGGTAATCGCATGCGATTGCCTCCGCTAGCTGAGCTACGAGCACTTAGTTGAGGTAAAAGTAATGAATATGACTTTCAGGGCATTATAGAAAAAAAAACTGAGAGACTCGAAACGAATTTCAAAACCATGTCATGCGATTAGAAAAAGAAGTTGTACAAAAGATTATTAGATTTGTTGATGTTCTGAATATACTCTACGAGTTGGCTTCTTATGAACACAGATACCAAAAATCTTTGTTTTTTATAAGTTACCTATTAGTGAGTGTCCACAGTTTAGCCAACGCTCGTGATAAAAATGATTTGTTGCTCCATTGCTGCAATGAAACAAAACAGACAGATCGAAAAACACAATATTACTCTCATATCATACTATGACTATGACATAATTTCCTACAACAATTCTGACCACTCACTTCATTGTAATCCATATTTTACTCCATCCGATATAATGTTGTGCTGCTAAAGTGTGGTATACATTATTCATCGACGCATCGCGCCGTCGCGCCATCTGGGGCCCGTGCACCTGATACTTGACAAGTTCTGTGTAATACTGGGTATTGTAGCTGTGCCGTAGACAGTGTAGACGATATAGGATTGGTTAGGCTAATAAGAAATTTGTAGAGAGTTTTAGATCTATCTAAATCTATACATATTGTAATAAAGTTGAAGAGGGTCAAAAATCTGAACATAGACGATATTAGAAAGATAGTTGTATGGGTATACTTTAAATTCATAACAGAACACGTTTCAGCAATTTTTAGAAATTTTGTCTGTGTATCTGTTTGGCTGTTTGTTTAAACGCTTGTCCTGCAAATACGGCTAAAGAGTTCATCATGTTTTTTTATATGTAGGTAGTATGAGGTTTTATAACTGTCATAGGTTACTTTATATCCTGAAATAATGCAAGTGATGCCGCGGGCGTCCACTAGTTTAACAATAAAATTGTTGTAACCAAACTGTCAGGTGGGCAAAGTCCAATGTAATTAAAAAACCAACGAATAAAACCGCGATATGTGGTATGTATCAAAATTAAAACCGCTAAGCGTTAGAAGGAGCATTTGAAAAGATATTTTAAAATAAGTTACTAAGTTACTCAACCATCGTTGTATTTTATAAATAGAAAAAAATAATACGTTAAGTACATCAGAGATAAGTGAGAAAACAGAGATGAGTGGAAAGAGGATAGAGAGGCCTTTGCCCAGCAGTGGGACGGAACCGGCTTTTAATAATAATAATAAAGTACAAATCAATTATCTAGTGCGATTATTCATCATTGAATACAGCAAGGCTTGGTATCATTGAATAAATTAATGATTCACAGTCATGCGTGCTGCGAACTCTGGGTACGGATAAATAAACATACCTTTTATTGGACTTTATATATGCATGGAGATGATAATACTAAATCTAGGAGATGACATACCTAATGTACGACAGATAGAGTTGCTTCAAAAAAAGTAGAGAAGTAAAACTGTGATTTGGATAGCATTTTTTTGTGTATCAGAATATAAGTGAAATTGATACTGATGAAATTACGTATTTTTTATCTTAATATTTATGTATGTAGGTTTTTACAAAAAATTGGTTTGTTTATAAAAATATCAAAGTTGTTCATTTTGGGCGATCTAAAAAGGAAATTGTGAATTAACGAATAATAAAGGAGTATAGGAGATTTTCCTTGTCTTCCTATAAACAATGCCTAATTAACTGCGGAACCTACATTTTATATTAGGATCTGAGCACTACAACAATACCAATTCTTCTCTCTTCCATTCTCTACTTCATATGGTTCTGATTTCGTTCGCATGTGACGGTATTGCTGCTTACCTACCGAGTGTGGAGTGATCCTCGTTCTAAAGGATTTACATTGCTGCGGGAATAGGAAGTGTAGCGTTTGTGATGGAGTTTTGATACTTTATGACTTAGATTGGTACTAGAATAGAAGATTTTTTGGTGGATGTTTGTAAACTTTTCACTAACTTAATTGGAAGCTTGCAAATTGTAACTGCCCGAGTATGTGCTTGATGTTACTACTTCATATTGAACATATATCTAATAATACATATTATTAAAAAAAGGTACCAAGAATCTGTTTGGATCTCCATGACATAAAGGTACCTATGGAGGCAAGATAAGAGTCCCGAGATAGACAATGGCTACACTACATATTATATGAACCATGCTTTCAAAGCCTAAAGTAGTCACTAAAGTTTTTTGTTACTAATATAGGTTTGCACTTGACCATAGTTTGTCTAAGATGGATTGTGCTTACCCATTAAGAACCGGTTCATCCTTGCTTTATAGTCCAGTCAATAAAGCCCAAAACCCCCAACAAATTAGTGACTCGGCCAAACTTTGTGAATTTGTTCAGAAAGGTAAAATAAGTGACCGTGTGAGTTTGCACCCTTGTAGGGTGTACGGAAAGGGTTGAAAAGGGGTGAAAAGGGGTGAAAAGGGTTTTTTATCAATAACATTGCCATAAAAATTAGTTACTTTGTGCACATTTGGAATTAAGTTTTTGTTACCGTTTTCTAACATGTATCAAATTTGCACACTTTTGCAACATACGGAACATTGTTTATTATTAAAAAACTGATTATGGTTAATAACACGAGTTAAAAAATTAATTTCTCGCTGCAAATTTGGAATTATGATCTTTCTTTGGTTTTCTAGCATGTATTAAATTTGCACACTTTTGCAACTTACGGAACATTGTTTATTAATAGCAACGTTTTTCCCCCGAAGGGTAAAAAACGTATATTTAGGTTCCAGCCGGAGCTTGACAAATTGCACTCGCAAAGTGGTCTATTGAAAGAGTCTCCAGTGTCAGAGACGTCATTCTCAATATTTGTCTTCTTTTAGTGGCCATTTTAGAAGCAATTAGGCTAAGGAAAATCTATACCTATCGACTTGGAATGTAGCGCGCTTATGAGCGCATTTGCTGATGTATTTGTAGGCTACCAAAGATAATGTAGATGACTATTTTGGTGTCCGTCTGGGTCATGATCGTTTTTTATCTGTGTTCCAGTCCCATATATTACATATTCGAATATTTTTACCAACAAGCCACAACTTAACAAGTTCTCGATTATAACTGAGACTGTTGCGTCTCTCATTTATACAGGGCTTTCCTGATAGCAAACGTTAGTTTAGACTCAGGGCTTTCCTGAGAAGTCTAACTAGCACCATAATTCTAAGACAGGGCTTTCCTGTGCGTTAGAAGGTGCACCACGCATTTAGACAGGTATTTCCTGTGCGTTAAAAGGTGCAAAATGCGTTTATACAAGGCTTTCCTGCGCATTTAGAAGTGCATAATACACTTAAACAGGGCTTTCCTGCTTTATTAAAAAAATTAAAGGTTATTAAAACAATTAATGTTCACTTACATTTTCATAGGAGTCACAGTAGTGTTAACACGTCAAAAATCCAAGACGCACTGAGGAAGCGAGTCCGCCCGGCGCTGCGCGAGCGTTGTGCGGGAGGGGGGGAGCCGATCGATACCGAGTCGAGCCGTCATGACTCGACGCATGGAAGGGGCGCCATAGAGCAAAACAGTGTTGCCACACGTAAAATCCAAGATGTTATCTCAATAAGTGGGTCAAGCGGAGGCTCGGGCAACTAAATAAAAAAATCATGATATTCGCTGATAACAGGGATAAAAATATCTGTGAAGGGTTGAAACTTGGAGTACGTTGTATATAATTTGTCAAGCACAGTTACTCCAAGTATCAACCCTTCACAGATATTTTTATCCCTGTTATCAGCGAATATCATGTTTTTTTATTAATAAACAATGTTCCGTAAGTTGCAAAAGTGTGCAAATTTAATACATGCTAGAAAACCAAAGAAAGATCATAATTCCAAATTTGCAGCGAGTAACTAATTTTTTCACTCGTGTTATTAACCATAATCGGTTTTTTAATAATAAACAATGTTCCGTATGTTGCAAAAGTGTGCAAATTTGATACATGTTAGAAAACGGTAACAAAAACTTAATTCCAAATTTGCACAAAGTAACTAATTTTTTTGGCAATGTTATTGATAAAAAACCCTTTTCAACCCTTTCCGTACACCCTACAAGGGTGCAAACTCACACGGTCACTTATTTTACCCTTCTGAACAAATTCACAAAGTTTGGCGAAGTAACTAATTTGTTGGGGGTTTTGGGCTTTATTGACTGGACTATTATGGATAGCTGGATTATAAACAATGTATTGTTTCGTTGTAAAAACTGCATCTTGTGTGACTAATTCTAGATAATATACAAGTATCATCTCACTATTTACAGCAGTGTGTAAAGTGAAATTAAATTTTATTTTAACCCTGCCACCGGACCGGATTTGGTTATGGTGAATGTTTTAAGCCGACCGCTTGAAATATGTAAAGCATTTTCTACGTTTCAGTCCATTACCAGACATGGATTAAATCCCACACACTCGGTTGTAGTGCCAAACATGTTTTATGGCACGTTCGTTGGACGGTGTGTTTTGGTTTATTTTTTATATGTTTTTTCGTAACAAAATTGATGGTGTAATTTTTCTATCTATACTAATATTATAAAGCTGAAGAGTTTGTTTGTTTGTTTGTTTGAACGCGCTTATCTCAGGAACTACTTACTGGGCCGAATTGAAAAAATATTTTTGTGTTGAATAGACCATTTATCGAGGAAAGCTTTAGGCTATATAACATCACGCTGCAACTAATAGGGCCGAAGTAACAATGGAAAATGTGGAAAAAACGGGCAATAAAAACGGGAAAATTCATCTTTGAGGGCTTCCGTTGCGTGCGCTGCAAAAACGGTTCAAGTCATGGGTAACAGCTATAATGTATAAAGCTGAAGAGGTTGTTTGCAAAAATAGATATGATGCCCAAAAATAACTATTCCACGCGGACGAAGTCGCGAGCACAGCTAGTAATATATAAATTGACAACGAAAATAGGATGGTTTACTCAGCACATGTATAGACTCGTAATATTATTTGTATTCACAACGTTTTACCTTATTATTTTCAAAATTGATGGTGTATTTTCTCTTTAATCTATAGATAGACAACGAAAATAGGATTGTTTACACAGCACAAGTAAAGATTCGTAATATTTTTTGTATGTACAACTTTATCTATTTTTCTTACAAAGCATTTAAAACTGTAAGTGCGACATACATTCTGTGAATTCCAAAACAGATTGTGTGAAAGAAAATTCTTTATAATAAATTTGAATTTTATTACACACATCTATCATTTACGTGAAAATTATAGCAATAACTTTATTAAAATTTGACATGCTTTAATCGTTCTTAGCTTTAATTTGCACATGACTTGTGTGAAATAATCTCGATGTTAATACGCTTATTACTCGTGGTAATTGGCAGCACACAAGCAGATGTCATGACTCTCCAAATTGTGTCTGAATATTGGAAATTACTTTAAAATGTGTGATATCATGTATACAAAGATTACCGTATAAACGATGTTTTTTTACTGTATTAAAAGAATCATCATCAATATTATATTGATAGGTATTTAGAATTTTCACTTATTAGTAAAGAAACGAAATAGCTGTATGAACATAAGGTGTAAGGGTTAGGTTTTTTATTAAATGTATGCTATATTATGTAGCTGTCATAATACTACCATTTACTTACTATAATAATCAGCATATAAGTGATTTAAAAAAATCAATTCCATAAAATAATTATTCTGAATGCATGTTTCATGTTGCATGGAATTTGAATTCTAGGAAAATATTTTTACTTAGTTTTGAACTATGAAATTGTTTTTCCGAGAAAATCGCAAACAGTGCCTAATTAGTTTTTTTTTCAAATCTTCATCATCATCATCAGCTCATAAGGCCTACTGCAGCGTATGAACTTCCAGTTTTTGTTAAAACCATACTATACTATTTGAAGAACGCGGCGTATGTTCCTAAGTAACGAGTTAAACTAAAACCTGAAATGAAACAAATACTTCCGAAACCGTAATGTTTAAATTTCGCACCAACCGTTCAACCCAAATAAAACTAACAAGCCAGCGAAAACTATTAGATGGTCAAAAAATCTTTATACCGCGATGCAGAAAAGCGCCGGTTGCGTTAGAGCGCCATCTAGTAGCTTCCGTTGGAACTATTTTATTTACGTAAGTTGCGTAAGCGCATCGAACACTATTGAATAGAGATAACTTTAAGGCTATGCTATTTAGAAGACTATAAATTTGTAGAGTTATATAATAATTATGACATTATTAACTGTCAATCAATATTATATACAAATAATGTCATAATATGGTTGTACCAAGAAAGTAGCAAAACTACGAGAATACATATATACTACTAGAATATATACAAAAATACGATAATATTATAGTACTTATTTTGTTTTTCATGAGGCTAATTGTGTGCGCTCTCGTTGGTTGAATAACACATTACTTTTTCAACAATCAATTTTCATTTTCAATATCTAATTTTATGTTTTAAATGCTAGAAATGTGTTTGTTTTTGTTTTGCATTCCTTAAATAACTTACAATGATCAGTTTTGTGTATCATCTGTGTAGTAATAATGATGTGAGTAGGCCTACGTTAGTTGCACACCGAAAGGTAAGCTTGTGGCGAATGTTTCTGTATTTTTATGTATTTACCATCTGCATAGCAACCCATGAGTGCAATAAATGATTTTGAATTTGAATTTAAATTGTAGGTCTCGGCTGTTTCAATATCATGTCTTCGTTTCTCTTTGTACATTTGAATACCGCAATATAAGAAACAAGTGACTAAGTATTTATTGGTACTCGAGCAAATACTGAGGCTTGAAATTTAAACACTAAATATTAAATTTAATAACTTTTGATTCCTAACTACGTCAACTTGTTATTAACTAATTTATTAACCTAACCCTCATTTGTAATTTTACTACATTGCTACATAACTAAATAACATGTATTACGGGAAGACGTTGGTATCCGGGATACAGATATTTCTCGTCCGGATGCCAACACACCGCGTGCAACTTTGTAATTAGAAATAAATATATCTTTTCTTAGTTTTTAGGTATTGTATTAAACCAATAAAAAATTTTGAGTTTGAGTTTGAGTTTGTCATAGTGAAACAGTCAATAAGCCATGTCAGAGGCCCTTAGGGCGGCTTAATAATCTTTGGGCACCAGAGTTGGCCACTCTCATTCGATAAAACAACCATCGGAGGATTGAAACCATGCACAATATTTATTTTACTTTCATAATCATATGTAAATAACCTCCACTAGCTGAGCTTCGATCGCAACTCGGGTCAAAGAGTTCGTTGCTCCTCGGAAAAATATCACAAAACGTCAACATAACGCATCGGCAGCGTCGTTAATCAATTAACCAACCTGGAATTTAATAAAATATTCGGTGAAATTTTGTCGAAAATTTTGGCCGACACGGTTCACGTGGCCGTTAATAAAATTAGGCAATTATGTCGACAAGTGATGCGGTGTCGATCATTTATTATTATTTGTCGACAAATTTGTTTGATTACGTTTTTGCCTGTGTGTTTGTGAATTTGGTAATTTCTATCGGTTGATTGATTCAGTTTATATTTATTCATAAAATGATTATACTAGTTCTATTCTAATTCTGATAAGTTGTATTTATTCAGTCGGAACGACGCTGAAACTTATCATCATGATGTATATACCTATAGTATGTATAATTATGTACTCAAGTATTTTCTGAATGCATAATAAAAGTTTTATTTGAATTTTACTAGTAAAGTAATATGTGTGTACTTTATACAATGGTTTTATATAGCCTGCAGTTGTGTACTCATCAAACAACACAGCTCTAGAACCGCTAAAAACAGAACCAAAACGAAAATACGCATCTAATAAATTGATACCTAAACAAAATCATCTCCGCACGGAACAAATTGATAAAGCATAGTTTGCACGGGAGATTTGTTTAACACGAACCCGTGGGGTTGGGGGAAACAAAGAAACGCCGGTAAGGGCGGGCGGGGGCCCTGGGCGGCAGTACCAGCCGAGCGGTCGGCCAAGGCGGACGCACCGTCCGCACACGACTCCGCGCGAAACCTCGACACCGGATTGTGTGTTTGTGTCTATGTAATTCTAATCTATCTCCTGAATCATAGTAATATTGTTCTCGATATAGGATTGTGCGTTGCGATGTTGAGCCAATAAGGTTTGTCAGTGGTATGCAGTGTAATGCCATGACCGGCATTGACAGTAATTTTTAACGGTGAGTACTACGCCTGGTTTTGTTTTTTGAATGTAATCTGGGTAATGGACGACTGCTGTGGCAAATCAAAGGTGATTTCGTGTTTGTTGATGTGAAGGTTTGATGGTTTTGTAATGAGAATGATGGAGACAGTTTATGTAAACAGATTGGATACTGACAACGTCAGATGGCCGTCATTTACACTCAAGTTTCATGAATACATAATAAAATTGTAGTAATATAAAACTTCACAATATTTTATTGTCACGTGTGTCGTAAATATTCATAGGCTTATTGAAAACTAATGTTTTATAGTAATATTAATGAAAATCATTATCAACAAAAATGACAATCATACCTAAATCACATTCAATAACTTACAGAATTCATTGTAATTACTTATAATAGAATGCAGTCATGTAGCTTTATCAGTAGTAGCTTCATAAAAGCAACGAACTATCATAAAATGTAGACTAAATAACATTTTTTCATAGATCTGCATGTTTCAAATAAGTCGCATAGATTTGTTTCTTAGAAAATCATAATTAATGTTAACCATGATTATAATCACACGTACTATTACACAAACATGTACAACAAGCTATGGAAAGTCATTTTCTTTGTTAGATTATTTATAATGGTGTGGTACAGGTGCATGATCCTTCTACAGTTTTCTATATTTTTAATAATTCTAACAATAAATCTTGAACGTTCCTTCAAACTGAAATCAGTTTTTTGATAAATAAACTAAAATAATTTCTGATTAAAAATAATAATTGTCATTGTTTTTACTAATACCTATTTAGAGAAAAGAATAAATGCATTAAGCATCGGTTTCAATTGTAAATCAATTTGTCACAAATTCCAATATTAGGTATTGTTGGTAAAAAGCATAATTATGGCAAAAAAAATTAAGTTGTATGTTTCAACTTTGACAATATCTTCTACTTTGTGATACAGAATTTTAATGTTACACTCAACTTGAGGGTACTGTTATCGGCCAACTGCATTATGCCGAGTGTTCCTGTAAATATAAAAGCTTAGTTAAGTTATTCCATTAAGATAAGTGCAACATTTGCTTAAAATAAAAGCAAGAATGAAGTTGCTGCCTTTATAATATGCTTTTGTTCTTGGCTATCCTATTTTGGTTTTATGATGTCTGTAGATTTGAAGTTAATTATTAAGAAACAGGTGATGTAATAATAATTATTCAGATTAAGTGTGACAATAATTCTTAATTACTCCCTAACATACTGGGTGAGGGCACACCCGTGCTATGTTAGTTTTTGAATGTCAAAAGATATTTGTTAAAATATTTTAAACATGATTATGTCTTCTACAGTCCTTAAAAAGTCTTAATAATATTATATAGTTATTTAGTATTCACATTAATATTTAGCAATTTCAATTAGATCTAGATTTATGTTTATATTAACATTTTAGTCCATTTGTAATTATGAGGTGTTTTAATATTGTACAAATTTATTTACAATAATAAAATATAAAAACAAGGGAAGAAAAACTAAACATACTACTTCAAACTACTACAAAAAGGGGCACTTAGAAAATCTTTAGAAAAGGCTAAAGATAATCTAAGTGCTCCAGCCCACTACCAGAGGGCAGCGTGCGTGAGGTGTTTTGAATTTACATAATATAGAATACAAATCTTAATTCATGAAATTATCACTATTTAATTAACGAACACATGTATGTGCCTATAGAATAAAATTAACGTGACTTTTATACGATTTTTTCATATAAATTGATATACTGTAATGTACTTAGTAACTGTTAAATAAAATTACACAAAATACAAAAAAATATCTTGATAGTATCGTGAAATGAGTTACATTTAGTATGAATAGATTGCACACAACACTATTTTTGAACATATTAAAAATTTCAGCACGCACAAGTTTTGTGTTGCATCTTTATTAAGTTTTTGCCCGGAACGGCGCCTTAACAAGCTTACTTAGTTTCATGAAAATATTTACTACAAAAGCTGGGATTTGTGTAGGTTTTTTATAAAAGTAAGCTTTTGCATGAGCCACTTAATTAAGTTGTGTTTTTAATTTAAAATCGAGTTTGCATAATAAGAAGCGCTGCCATCTCTTATAATTTGTTATTATGATTTTAATTTGAAATGCAATTTGTATCTTTGTGACATTGTTTTATGCGACTAATGAACCTTTGTTTGTAATATATTCTTATTGCAAAGTTTCAAGGAAATATAATTGAAAAATTAAACTCCATACTGGTAATTTAGCAGCATAATGCAAACCTTGTGAAAAACATAGAGATATTAAGAAGAAAACACAAACATTGCTGTAAAATAATTGTTTCCCAATTGCAAAAATATGCTTCAATAATATCTCCACAATATTCATCCTTATCACTGGCATCGACTAAATTGAAAAATACCTTCGCAAAAAATTCATGACGTCTCGGTAAAATTATGAATATATTCATCGGGCCTTATCCGTAAGAAATCGAATTCACCCTGCTTGAGGTCTCCAAGACAAATCCTTTGGGAGCAACCTTGTTAAGTCATTGTCTAGTAGAGGCTCTGGATACGTCTTGTGAATCTGCGTCAGTATGACCATTTTAAATATTTGTTGGAAAAACTTAGCTTGTTATTTATGTCTGTTTTTAAATTTCTACGTATATTAAACTCAAAGGTGACTGACTGATATAGTGATCTATCAACGCACAGCCCAAACCACTGGACGGATCGGGCTGAAATTTGGTATGAAGGTAGATGTTATGACGTAGGCATCCGCTAAGAAAGAATTTTTGGAAATGCCACTTTTAAAGGGGTGAAATAGGGGATGCAAGTTTTACTTCTTAATGCGAGCAAAGCCGCGAGCACCCACAAGTGTTTGTTTAAAACGGGGTCTCAAATTAAAATGATCGATTGAGAGGTTCGACCATCTAACAAATAAATCACAGCAACTATACAATCCGTCTTAATAATATCAGCGTCATAGAATAATCTCAAACTCAAATAATTTAAATTACTTTTTTGGTGCAAATACGATTATACCCATCAAGCCACTACTGCAACTAAGACTATCTAGAGCAGGTCAATTTTAAGCTATAAAAATCATTTGATTTTGTTTTATAAGTTGACGAATCTATGTGTTTTGTTTTGGTTTTTTGGGGCAATCAAGGTCTTCGGAATTTTCGTGAACGTAATTTGTCTTACTGCTTCCTAGCTATACTGTATAGGCTACTCAGACCTTCGGGCAGGAATTACCATCGGAACCAATCGGTGCCAGCGCTATGGCGCTACAATATTCAGGGGGAAAGTGTTATGTTTATATTCATTCGGGCACAAAACGGCCGGGGAAGGTTTGGGCATAAGTCGCTACGGATGTAAAGGTAAGCCCAATGAAATAGCAACACGGAAACAAGATGGTCTTTAGAAAATTGGCTCACGCAGCCAATTTCCTAAAGACCATCTTGTTTCCGTGTTGCTATTTCATTGGGCTTACCCCAGCAGTTTGCAGTTTTTCAGATATATATGAGTTTCTTATACTTATAATTACCAAGTGTTTTTTAAAAAGCATGTATCTTGAAAATTAGATTACTATTATTTTTTAACTAAAAACTAAAAGACGAAATCTGCAAAAGAATGATGCCTAATCTAGGGTCTTGCTTGCACAATAACTCTTAACTACATCTTTTACTTGTTAATTTTGTCGCTAAATACGTAAAATATAAATAGTTAATCAAGTGGACCTTAGAAAGCTTTGCGAAAAATACTAAAGGTTTTATTCAATAATAAACAATATATACACATATATACACTAATAAAACTAAATAAGAGTATGTACATTTAACCTAAATTTAAAACATCTACATGTGGTATGGAGCCAAGAACGCTGGCTGCATTCCCACGCTGGATTGCTATAGAAATCCTTTGCGCAAGGAACCAGCCAGCGTTCTTGTCTCTAGTGATGTCATTACTAAACGATTATATAGATAAAATAAGAAAGCAAGAAATACAAACCAAAAATCCTTGAAAAACGTTCTAATTATGAAACAGAAAGTTTTAAAATGTTGAGAATAAAAACCTTTTTGAGAAGTTAATAAGCCAATTAGGCGAATGATATAGTTTCGTAAAGCCATCAACACACTGGAAGATTGCCCATTGGATAAGAGCTGCAAGTGCCAATAACACTGTCTTTACGGCCGCTTGCATTTGTTTCAGCCGATAATCTTGACTTTTTATCACACTTACTTAGTAATTTTATCTACTGACTACCAGACAATTTACTATTCACTAATTTAGTTGGAATTATTTTTGAGGCAAATAAGTGTTTGTCACTAACCTACTCTGGATTACGAATTTGTTGTTCAATATTAGATTGTATTTTTTTTTAAGATTTTGTGAGATCTCAATCTCATCTTGTTCACGTAAGTTTTACACGTCGTTTGCTAACTGATAAAAAACCAAGTTATATCAATATTGTCGTTTGTTGTTTTAGGGATCGTGTTGTATCATTGATTTCTTAAATCAACCACGTATGCCTTTACATCTTTTTTCAAAGATGTCTAGATTGCTTTATATAAACGGAACATTGTAAAGAGAACCTATTAAAAAATAAATTTGCGATGTCATTCAAACTTTAAATAATTTGAAAAGTAATTTAACATGACAATTACTTTAACACGGATAGTGGGATATGAATAGAATGTATCATATATAGTGTTGTAATAAAAACAAACAAACAAAAGAACATATCACGGCTCCCAGATGAAAACATCTGCCCAATCAGAATTCAGCTGCATTTTGGTAATTCTACGCAATTTTATATAGCACGTAAATAAGTGCGGTCAGTCGAGTTGTTTTTCGTATCGCAAAATAAATTCAGTGCACTGGAAGTTTGCCACCTGATAAAAGCAATGTCAATTACGTCACATTGATAGGTACCGAGTATAATGCGATTCATCGAATATTATCATGTCGTTTGTAATTTGGTTGGCAGCAAGTCAAATATTTTTTTAAGATATTATAGGTATTCAATCCGTTATCTAGTGTCTCTGGCGCAAGCGTTTGGGGCTAGGCGGTGCTTTGAGAAATGACCCAGAGCTTTGCTTTACTTATTTTATTTTTTTTATGAAAATTAAGCCTCGTAAAAAAACTTGCACTTATTACCAAATACATATTCTTTATACTTACGTTAGTGGAGGTCTGGCGGCAGTTACTCAGTGTAAAAACTGGTGTTCAGGCAACTCAGGTTGATTTGCCATAATAAAAGGAGCCAGTCCCATATATTGGGAACATGACTATATGACTAAGAGTAAAAATAACTCCCTACTAAGTTGCAAAAAGAAAGTAGCCTTTGAGAGCATTTCAGTTGCAAACTCTTATAATCTATACATATAACAAAGCTGAAGAGGGTCGAAAGTAAAAACATAAAAAAACTTTTTGAAGATATGTATTATACCAATCTTTCCAACAAATATAGAAATTTTGTCTGTTTGTATGTCTCTATTTGTCTGTTTATTTAAATCTCTCATCACGCAAAAATGGCTGAATGAATCTTCATGATTTTTGGTATGTAGATAGTATGAGGTCCCGGAAGTGTCATAGGCTACTTTTTATATTTATGCGAAATAACGCGAGCGAAGCCGCGGGTGTCTACAAGTATTTAAATAAAAAGCAATTAGTATGAAATGTTTTTGTACTCCAATCTCTTTTGTGAAGTTTTGATTAACAAACCAGTTTAGTCCTAAATAAATTCGGAACAAGATCCAAGTTGGATTCAGGATTTTGATTGGGCTAATTCAATTTGTAAGGTACAAAATTTGTTACCAAGGCCTTATTTACTGTTCTCTGAACTTATAGTTGGAAGCAGTTTTTCGTAATTCGAAGAAATTATCCGGCTTGTAAGTAACCATTTGGGAAAACTCAAGCCGTCTTATTACAAAACGCGGTTTAAATGATAGTCCAGGACTTTTAAATTACATCACTAATAAGAACTTTGATTTATTATTGTTAACATTTTGACAATTTGATTATTATGACAGAAGAAAACTAATTTTGAACAACAAAAACGGTCTGCATATTTTTAAAGTTGGGCTGGATTAATAGTTAAACCACATTTTGTACCTAAAGCGATAATTTAAAATAAGTATGTTCGTATGCATCTAGCAAACACTGATGACGAGATATGTTTTCACATGAAGCGTAGCGATAGATCAAGTGAAATAACACAATTCAAGGGTAAGTAAAGAAATCAAAATTTAATAGATTTCTTTTTTGGCAAGAAGATGCTGTAATATTATAGGGTTACACAATATATATAATGCCGTTGTTTAAATGTGTTCAAACAAGCTACTTTGTATCCCAGACTAAGTAACACCAGTCTGCAATACTTAACTCAAGTCTACTCTTTACCAAACCACCATGAATATAGTTCAACAACCCGGCTATGCCTGGGCAGGCTTCCAAAAAAAACTGCCGGTTGTTATGTTTTATCTGTCCGTAAATGCCACTCTGTGTGATATACTGCCGTGGCCTTGGGCTGTGAGATTTCTTACTTTATACTTTGTATAATGTTGCATTCTATGTTTTTAAATGTGTTTAGTTAGCATAATGGAGGTACCCGATTGTCGATCAGGAGAATATTGTTCGTTACAAAATATTGGATACATTACATAGACTTTTCTTTCAGAATAAGTCGATTAGGAGAATGTCGTTGTTCATTAATAAATATTGGATACATAACATGAACTTTTCTATAGCATAATAAATCATGCTTAATCGAAGCCTGATTTATCACAGCCAGACTTTTTTTTATCTCATTGCGCCCTTTAAAAGTAGATAACAGAGATTCAGATACTTTTTATATCTTCTAATTATGACAATAAAACACTATTAATTAATTAATTTACTTTGTTTAACATCATTGTAATCTCAACAATGGCATTTTCCGCATACTTTCGATATTCAAAATATTCATACCCAAAACTCGGTTTTACAAACAAAGGTAATAATTATTATTTTAATAACAATAAAACTCGTGTTCCGTTGAATGCATGACTATATTAATTTGAGGGGTAGGGGGTGGTTTTTGTTCAACCCTCTTGGTTAATTGTTATTTAATGAGAACCTCCCTTAGTAGCGAAACACGGGCTTCATAGTGCAAAAGTATAATTATTGTGACAGTTGTAAAACATTCACCTATTTTGATCAAGATCAATTTGTTTTTAGAATGTATGCTGTTTACACATTATGTAAACCCATATTAGAACTACTCAAATACTTAAATAGTTATTACATACAATAGGCCATTCTTTTTTTATTTGGCTCTGTTAAAGCTTGAAACTATATCTAGAAAACATTTCGACGTTCTATACACGCCTATATATTTATAAAATATTATAATTAAATTTATAACAAGATATAAAAATATTCCTGATTATATTACAGATAATGATATATCAAAGATAATGATATATTACAGATAGTGATATATTACGATTACAAATACAATACATGCATACGTTTGACTTACCAAACGGTTTCTGTAAAAGTACATTATTTTTTGGAATAATTGATATAGTTTTTACTAACAATTTAAACAAGTTGTATTTCTGTGTAGGTATTTTTTTAACAGAAATAAATATTTTTAGCCACAAACCATGTCCGTATGTCACAAATTTACTCGACTGCTAAGAAAGTAATGTTATGCATTTCAGAACGTTGAATGCTAGAGCTTAATAACTGATTTGTATTGTAAATGCGGTTGCACGGGGCCATGGTATCGGTGTCGCGATATAAACGACATTTAATGGAGTCAAGGGACGTATAATATTGCATGGATAAAAGTTTTAAAGATTGCTTTTTGTTGCAATATTAGTCGAAAGTCTAATAATATTAAACATATTTCATTACATTATTATTATTTTTCTGCGAAACAATAAATTTCAGTCTGAAATGCAGTGCCAAATTTATGCATATAATTAGTGTTTAGAGAGGGAACTTATTATTTCGATACTATATGATATTTTACCTAGGAATCTATCTTTGTTTAACAATAACAACAGTTTATATTTCATATATTTCGTTCCACTATTGTTGGTGTAAAGGTGATTTTTAAATTAAATATAATATATAACAATTTAAGTTTAGTTGCTACAAACGACGACATGGCCTAAGTCGAGGGTCCAACATGTATGAGGTCTGCACAAGAATGACGCAGATGGGAGACCTATACCCAGCAGTAGGATCCCAAGGGCTGTGGATGATGATGATGCTACAAAAGAAAAAAGTTGTTAGAAAAAAGTTCGTATGGTTCATTAACTACACAAACACGAAAGTTTTAACAACACAAAGAAGGCTTTTAGCGAAAACCGTTTATGGTCTGTTATGACGAAAATAAATGGAATGGCTCGCATAACACCAAGGGCGGTATTTATATTTCGATAACATAATTCTAGCAGTCAACAATTTTAATAATTTGATGTTTGCCGCGACCAGGGTTGAACGAGATTGAAATTTGAGTTTGGATTTTGTATTAATTCGGCTTTGAACACTGAAATGTAGACAGCGTTTTGTTGTTTTTATTATGGATGATTTATTTGAAATGTACGTTGAATTATTCTTATAATATAATTGCTCTTAGAAAAATTGCATGCCTAATTAACTATCTAATGATTAAGATTTGAATTGAATGTGATATATTGAGATGTAGTAAATATGAAATCAAATTAATTATCTTATTTTAGGCGTTTCACTTATATTTGATTAAATATAACACGCACAGCAACGCTTGCAGAAGTAGCAAGTTTTATTTCACTTTACCACTGCCAATAAAAGTCCACCATCACAGTCTACACCCATAATAATAAACATGTAATACAATGCTCGGCCATAAATAGTACTCGAAAGAATCCATACAATGCAGCACAAGTCGCCGAAACCCTCTCGTGTCAGAAAATAAAATAAATCCAAGTTTCGCCCAACCCTCTACCAAGCGGTAGACCGATGCGAACGCGACGCGAAAGCACCGCAAAATAATAACACCATTACGCGCTAGCCTCTACACGACCACCGGTGGTTTAAAGGAAACACATCGATGTAATCTGCCTAGTTCGATACTTTCGGAAGCCAGACACTCCCGTCCAAATTACAGGGGCCGTAATGAATGTATGGACGTAAGCCACGGAAGGCTGGTAGTGCGTTGGTCTATAATTTTTGGTTATTTAGGGTGATTTTGGTAAAGGTAATATGAGCACTATGTGTGAAGTCCACTAATCGTAATTTAGGGCTAGCAGGAAAGTGTGTTTGTAGTGAACGCTAATAGCATAAGCTTGCTTGTTACTCCGAATAATAAATTTATTAGCATAATGGTAGGTAAGGTACGCGCTCGGCTAACTACTTCTATTTATTAGGTAATCAGTACAACGACGTATTGTAATCTTAGTATTTTTTCATTACATTGATCGATACTAATGTAAACTAATTGACTTCACAAAAGGTAACGAAAATGGTTGTTAAAAAAAATTCAATTATTAAGTAGTCATGGAAACCATGTTCTAAAATTCGAATAGTAATTAAACTAATTCCTAAAATTACCCTCCAATCAAACTTCAAATTTGAATCGTCAGATGATATATTTCTCACATACATAATTCGTTTCAAATTGCCTTTTAAATGTGAGAACTTATACACGTGCGATTATTATATTTCTTATTCTTCAACATCTGTCGATTTATTCCTAGTTATCGTATCGATACATAGTTATAGGTGATTGAATTTAAAGTTATTTGTTTTTTTAGTTGTTAACACTATTGTTGCACTTGGCAGCCCAAATTATTTTCAAGTTTTAGATTTGTATCAAAGTCCACAAAAATTTATCAAATTTGCATATATAAATACGTATTTTTTTCAAATACATAGATTTTCACACACAATCTAAATATATAAAACTCAAAGGTGACTGACTGACTGACATAGTGATCTATCAACTCACAGCCCAAACCACTGGACGGATCGGGCTGAAATTTGGCATGCAGGTAGAGTTATGACGTAGGCACTCGCTATGAAAGGATTTTTAGAAATGCCACTTTTGAAGGGGTGAAATAGAAGATGCAAGTTTTACTTCTTAATACGAGCGAAGCCGCGAGCACCCATTAGTGCTATATAAAATACTTATGTAACACCCAAGAACTGTAAATACTTTTCTTCTTCCACAAACTACTTTTCTTTTACTTGTTTACTATTTGAAAAAATATAACAAAAGTTTTGTACAAAAAGAGCATACAAGTAAACAAAGTAGGCCGCGGGTGACTCCCTTGAGAGCCCTTTTGACATTTACAGGACAAATATCGCGGACTATCAGCCTCTCAAACAATGTGATTGGTGTACAAATATGTGTTATCTATTTGTGTTCTATTATGTGTAATTTGGGAAACGTTTTGTTTGCATTTTACCGAAATTACCTAATTCAATTTGAAAGAAATTTTACTTAGTATGTATGTATGTTTATAATTTTTTTTAATCACGCAAACACCTATGTATATCAGCAAAAAGTGCTGCAACCTGGTGTATGTTTTCAAAAGCAACAAGATAAAGATAAGATAAGATAAAAAATATTTATTTCCACTAAAACAGGTTATCATTTGTACATTATATAAAAGTATCTAAATTAATTAAGTTCAAATTAAAATTGGGGTCCTGTCTACTGCTTTAGGATTCCCTGTGTTGCAGTATCCAGGGTTCTTCCACAGTGTCAACTATTGAAATTAAAATTAAAAATTAATTACAAACAGATTAAAATTTGCATTTGAGTTTGATTACATATGTTAGGCATTGCTTAAATATTATTAGTTAATTAATTAATTATTACAATTCTTTATTAGTAATAAGTGAGAAAATTTCAAAATTATATAAAATTAAGGTAATTTAAATTTATGGGTATCTATTGTAGGTATACATAATAAATATTTAGACCGATATACAACAAGCATATTTCAGATAAGGTATTTGACTTACATTGGACTTCATTTGTTTAACAATATTTTAAGGTAAGGATTGTTGTTAAGTAATTATGTCTACCTTCATATACAATGGCTAATCAGTTCCTCTGTGTCGTGATAATTTAGAGACAGTAAGAAGCTAGTGAGTTTCTTCTTACAACCATAATAATTGTCATTTACTATATTTATTTTCTTGTTTATTTGGCTATATAAGTTATTGAAACTTCTATATCCTATCAAAATCTTACACTTATTCTTTTTCCATAGTGGATTACGGCGGATCGAGTCCGACTTTTATGGTCCTGCTTGGGTGGCCCTGGCTGATCGATGAAATCTCAGTACTACAGAACGAATATAGATTTGGCGTACTGACAGTGTATTGGTATCATTGTGTAATTGCTCAGTGGGATACCTGAATCCTTTGCCTTGAGCAACCTTTAGAACAGCTCTTTGTGCGCGTTCCAGTTGCAGCAAGTATGTGGTACATGCCGAACCCCAAGTGATTGTACAGTAACTGAGAAGTGACTCACAGAGAGAATTGTACACCAGGGATATAATTTTAGTACTCGCAACGTTTTTGAGTTTCTTGTAAAAGTATAGCAATTTTTTTATTCTTCCACCTTGCAACAGTGGCTGTAAATCATTAGGCTGTAGTCATAAAATATTATAAACAAGTCCCGCGGCTTCGCTCGTATTATTTCTGGATTAAAAGTATTCTATGACATTTATAGGAACTCAAACTGCCTACATACCAAATATCATGATGATCCGTTCAGCCGTTTTGGCATGATGAGCGTTTAAACATACAGATAAACAGACAAAAAATCTAAAAACTGGATTTAAGGTATACCCAAGCGTTTTTTTTTCATATATCTTCTGAACATAAGTGATTTTGATGATCACTAAAATTAATTGAGAAATCTAATTGATTGAAATTAGATTTTTTTAGTTAAATCAATGTACACTGACTACTAAACTACTAAAGCTTGAAATCACGCACTTGAACTCACTAAAACCAAGATAAAAAACTATCAGAAGACGTAGTATCCTCCTTTTTTTGAGTTCGGTTAAAAAGTTAACATAATGCTGTGTTCCAGCGACGTTGTTTAGGTCCAGTTGGCTTTCAGTCACTTCCTCCTTCCATCACAACATTGCTTGTGCAGGCATTACTTATAGCAACCAAGTAATAAACGAAAAAAAAACACTCTTTTATTCCAGAACGTTGCAAATCACAACTAAACGAATAAAATATACATTTGACAAAATCCTACTTTATTCAATTAGCAGGAATCACAAGTACCGCAGTTTGTAATCTGACATTGTAAATTATTCATGAATACGAACCCTGTGGTCGGGGGCATTCTAATCAATATTGATCTGTTGAAAGCATTGCTTCATGGGTTATTCTCCACCTTGACATCATTACTTATCATCCATATAGTATTATGTATTGTATTGTTTATTATCATTTATTAGTGTATTATCTGAGTTTGTATTGTGTTCTTTCACTTATTTATTTATTTTACGTATTCTTGTGCACCGCATATTTATAATTCTAAATCCTGTCCATCCATAGGTTGCCTGGAAGAAATCGCCTAAGGCGATAAGGCCGCCCAATGTGCATTAAAATAGTTTCTAAATTTCTTTCATTATGTATTTTTTGGTGTACATTAAAGAAGTATCTTATCTTATCTTATCTTGACTAGATTAATTTTAATAATGTTTGCTACATTACAGTTTTTGAACTTATTTTAATTAGTATTCATGCAAAATTATTCTATTTTTTTCACAGTCTTTGGGTGGATGTCGTTTCTAGTGATCTGTGGTCAATATGTCTGGTGGTCATGTTTTTTTTTTTTCAGACAATTATAAATTGTTCCAATTTATAAAAGAACAGGTATGGAATAGAATAACCGGTTGATAAGCAATATCTTATGTGTTATAGATAATATTTGTAAGAAACTTGATATTTTCAAATCCTAAATAAAATAACTTACATAGTACCTATATAAGTGTTATCTATACTCATATTATAAAGCTACAGAGTTTGTTTGTTTGAACGCGCTAATCTCAGGAACTCCGGGTGCGAATTGAAAAATTATTTTTGTGTTATATAGACCATTTATTGAGGAAGGCTTTAGGCTATATAACATCGCGCTGCAACTAATAGGAGCGAAGAAAATATGGAAAAAACGGGGAAAATTTTTCATCTTTGAAGGCTTCCGTTGCGTGCGCTGCGAAAACGGTTCAAGATATCAAAAAAATATGTATATAAAAGAATTATTCCTCTTAAAATGATCTAACAAAATGTCAGCAACAGTATATAGGTATGTCTATCTTTTAAGATTAACTCACTAGTACCGTATTAATGGTAATATTCCACGCGGACGAAGTCGCGGGCACAGCTAGTTACTGAAAATAAATTATCACAGTATTGGAAACAAACAATCAACTTACTTTAAAATTGAACCGTCTAGACGCATTACTGCTGCAAAAACGCTACAATTCTCTCTCAAAACTCGATAACCAAATTCACCCTTCACAAATCGAAACCCTACAAAGCCGAGCTTCAATAATCCCACATCGTGAAATATTTCCAATCATTAATTTTGGGGAAAACTTTGCAGCCAACATACGTCCTAAACTTTTTTTTATTTGCATACTGTAGTAGGGCGTTTCAACTTTTTTAATTTGGACTCGGCAGACGGCCCGCTCGGAAAGTACAATTGTAAACATTGCATGTCCGATTCGGAACTATTTCCGAAGTTCCTTTTTTATGGCCAACCTCTTTTTAGGGTTCTGTTGATTCCCGGCCAAAAGGATTGTATTGATTCCGTCTCGTTCCGACCTGGTAGGTACCTATTTTAGTATCGGTTGATAGAACGAGGAATATGCGCGTATTTAAATGCAGATTTAAAAAAAGAATATTTTTTAAGTCGTTATCTGATCTATCGTTACTATAGAGCATCACGAAATTACATGATTATATAATTCAACACAAACATTTTTTAATATAATTTATAACATATTTTGTTATTTTTAATATCTTCTTACGAAAAAATATTTTATAACTTTGTGGAACTCTTTTTATCGTGTTACAGTTGATCAATACTTTTTTTTATAAAGTATTCTCTTATTACTCGTTGAAATAAATCTCGCCAAGGGTTGCTACAAGAGAGAGAAAACTTGAGGTCTTATCCTCGTCTCAGCAATCACTTTTTATTTGTAACTTAAAAGTTACAAATATAATTCTTTAAAAAATTTACATTGACAACAATTTTGGTCAAACAAAGTGACTAATTTTACAAAATAATATTTTACGATATGTATTAAAAGAACTTGTTTCCTTATACCTATACATATGTTTATATTGTATATAGTATGGGAGCCCAAACAGTGCAATTAATAATGAAAGAATATTTACGCCACATTTGTTTAGAAGGTCGAAATATGTTTGATACCCAAATTGGTATGGTTTAAAACAAAACTACTCCCTCCTTAATTAAATTAAGTACAAATAACGGTTCCGAATAACAGTTTTTCAAATACTTCTTTTTGAATATCTCAACATTTCACAAATCCACGGTAATGTCACAAAAGGGTAGCATGGCTGACTTTGCACAATAAATTTTGTCAAAGAAAGATAAATTGGAACGAAAAATGCGGTTGATTCGTGACATGCAACCGTTTCATTTCAACCAAACTATTTGGAAGTTTTAAACAGTTTGCGGTTAGGGCTATTGTCCCTACGCTTTAGATTATGGAAGCGAGGGTGGAAGAAAATTATGACGTTGTTGATTAAATGAAAGTAAATGATTGAAAAAAGTTTGGTATTTGAAAAGATAAGCTCTAAATTCGAAACCAACTAACTGATAACACAAAACGTTGAATCCATTTTACGGTTATTTTACTCATAGACTCACAGAAATAACCTTCTTTTGATTTTTAATGACAAAACTCAGTTAAGTAATCAATAAGTATTCTAATTTTTTAAGCTAAGAAATTGATCCAATTATGTCTTAAAAATATTATTACTCTGTTACGTCTGCCATTAAGAAAAACCATATAGTCAAGCCACATAATATTAGAAGACACATTGTTACACTTATGTACATTCATAACATTGCTTGTATTAGATACTACATTTTTTTCCTCAAAAATGCTCGTGAATTCAGTTTTTCATGTCATTTATTACTCGTATCTATAAATAATTGTAATTCAATATTGTAAAAAGAATAGGCACATAATAAAATACTAAAAATACCTCCCCGAAGTACAATGCAAGTACGTGCAGGTTACATAGCATCCATACCGGCGGCCTGTCTGTCCAATGGTCACTTAGCACTCGCAAAGTGCTTCCTGATTTAGCACGCTCGGCTCACCAGTAGGTTTGGGACACACTTGATGAAAAAATGGGCTGGAAGAAGATTTTTCACGTATATTTGTGATGGATCTCAATAATTTTTCATTAGAGTTGAGTTGATTTAGATTTTCAAATTCCGTCACGAGTACGAAAATTGCTGATATTATCCTTTTTTTTTTATTAAATCTCATCATATTTCAACAAGAGCAACTGATTATAGTTATAGCTATGTGAGACTACAAGATAACAAACGTAGGCATTATCTTATATCGACAAAAAGCGGGCGAAGCCGCGAACATTTGCTAGTACATACCATTTCATCCCTTTTCGTCATAATGTGTTCAAAACGACTTTCTTTCAGTAGTTTCACTAGAAATAATACTTACTACTCACATCTTATTGAAAATCCTTTACACGTGTACTAGTAGGTAGAATCGTAGGCGTGTAATTGTTGTCGTAGACGCTGTAGATGTTCTACGAAATCTCGTAGGCTTTGCTACGAATCCAGTTCGTGATACAATAACAAACTCTATTTAGCTTCCTTGTTGATTGTTAATGTTGAAGCTAGTAAAATTTGAAAATAATAAGGCATTAAAAACTAACTTAAATGTAAATTTTATAATTATATATTCGTCCTATAGCCTCAGAATAAAAAAATACTAGGTATTTACATCTGAGCGCGAAATTAAAAAATGATTAATAGGACACGGCCGTTTAGAATGGGCTTGAAATGTAGCCAAAATTTGAAATGTTTATTATTATAGATAAAAAGATAAAAAAAACTAGTGAATACTATGTTTAGCGAACAGTACCTATAATATTCAGTACTCTATATTCCAAAATATATGTCTGGTGAATAGTGATACGAGTAAGTTCCCTCAGTGTGTCTAAAGCTCTATCGCGGGCTATGGCAAAAGTGCAACGAACCACCCTCACACCCTTTATGGGCCATTAGATGCGTCCGCGGCAAATCGCGATTTGCATAAGCGGCTTGCCCCCATACACATAGTAATTGGGATCACATGAGGACTCTTCCAAACCAACATAACTTGAAACCTCCCTCTAACCCGCCACCTTCAAATTCCGAACCAGTCAAACCTGTCAGGGGTCAGCTTAAATTGGACAATGGACAGTTCAGTATGGGTTCAAGTTAACTGGTACCCATGTTTGCTCAGCACTTTAGTCTTGGCGCTTTTAATCGAAGTGCAAAATTTGAATGTGATTTAAATTCGGATTATTTAATGGAACTAAATGGCTGTTAGCAGCTAGCACTCGGGTACGTACAAAATCATTTGCATTAACTTATCCAGGATTAAGTAAGGGTAAGTTACACTTGAGCTTATTTGTGCTCCTAAAATGAGAAAACAACTTTGGAGACAATTTGGTTGTATTCTTTCGGAAATTGCGCTAAGATTTCTTTAATATTGGAAATGAGTTGTAATTGTTATTACTCTTTAAATTACATTTATCTAAAATTAATTTAATTAATAAACAAACGAATGGAAAAAAAGTAACAAACTATTACTGTGTAAAAAATTTATCAGCTACGTAAAAAAAGTGATGTATCATTTTTTGTATTGTTTCATGTTATCTACATAGACTTTTATTTGCGACATAAAACAAAAACAAATAAAACTAAGACTGTGTACAAAATTATTGTCTCATTTCAAGCTTGAAGACGTTCTTGTGTGACAGATCCTTTACAGTACCTATTTGTTTGCGTATCAACAGAGCAGCGTCTGAGAGTAGTATTATTGTAAAAGCCATGCTGATTTTAAGTTAAGTTTACTTTTCGTTCATGAATATTGAGTTAAAGTCGAGGAACTCGTTTATTCTGGTTCGAGATACTTACCGTTGGAAATGTGAAACAACAATTTATTATTCTCATTTTAAAATTTACTTGGAAATGGGGAGAGTTTGCGTGGAGTAACAGAACACTGATAGAATAGTAAATAAATATTATTAGCGTTTGTAAGTAGAATACTCAAATGCAATAATGCATATAAAATTCGTTCCGTGGCTTTTGGTTGTTTTATTGCGCATAAAATTTCAAAAAAACTAGTAGAATTTACGTAACATTGATAGTAGAGTTAACGGTATACATTGTTGACCTGCCCTTGCGGCGGCGTTCAAGTTTCCTTTTAAATATTCAACTTGTAATCAACTCTTCTAATTACTTACCTTTTTTACAACCGTCATCTAGCACGTAGATCCGAAATTTACGTTCCAAATTTAATAAAGCTCTGTCATAACGGAGATGCGGAGGGGCGTGTGTCGTCATTTACATTTAAAGCACCAATTATTTGACGTCATTAGCGCCCTCTGGCGACCATAAAACGCACCCAACGTGCGCTACTTTGCCCTCAACCCCCCTTATTTTATACGATTATAAATTAGAAATAAACCGGCGATTTTTAATTTAGGCTCAACCAGTATTTCGAGCGACGATACCACCGGCGTTTTAAAATTATTAATTTCATAAATTAAACAAAATTGCCGTTAAAAGTAATTGCTTCTTATATTAGCAACATAATCTTCTTGTTCTTGCGAGTTTTGCGCGGAAATTGCTTGGATTTAACGCCGTCTTTGAGTACCTGTATTGTCTAATAAGGTTTTTGGGATGCGCGGAAATAAGCCTCGTAAACAAGTTGCGCCCTAAGGGTCTCTCTGCTGCGTGCTGTGATTTGTTGATGTTTGTAAAATATTGTAGCAGTGTAATGTTCTCAATTTGGTATTCAAAATATCAATTTGAAATGTTAAGGCATTTTAATTTAAATTCTAAACACATTTTTTGGAATGTTTGATGTTTAGATTAGCAATTAACTAAATCTAGACTTAAAAATGGATTAAGTAATATGTAGTAAAACATAATCAGCTGTAGACGATAATGTTGTCTTAATAAAGTTGTTGAATGAGAATCTTCTGATGTAATCTCAGCTGGAGAACTAGTTTTACAATATAGAGGGTTAAATTACTAAAGTTGGCCGTTTGTTCCGATTTGAGAGATGGAAACTATGATTGGACTATGATGACTC
Source organism: Macaria liturata (assembly GCA_964023185.1). Taxonomy (NCBI): domain Eukaryota; kingdom Metazoa; phylum Arthropoda; class Insecta; order Lepidoptera; family Geometridae; genus Macaria; species Macaria liturata. The sequence continues at coordinate 1,995,186 of OZ026820.1, read as the reverse complement.
TTCACGAAAATAGGTATTTCATATTCTGAGCAAAATGTATACTACACCTTTATTATTTGATGTTGCTAGTCTAATGACTCGACTGATTAGATCACAATATTTTGATTCGCATAAAGTGTTTAAAATTACAATATGTACATCACACAAAAAGTGATGGTGGGTCAGCGGTTTAAACGTTTGTTTTTGATTCCGACGCACCCTGGTTTGTATCTACCAATGAATTGTTTTTCAAGCTATGTCTCGATTTGCACTTGCTTAACGGCGAAAGAAAACATTGTCGGGAATATGGATATTCTTGGAAAGACCTCGGTGCCCTCCAAGATGTATCTATCTGCCTAAGAGAACTGTTACAAATTAATTCTGCATGGGTGTCACGACCCTCAGTCAGAAGAAAGATTGAGAGAGTATATTTTTATATAATTTTTCCCATGTTATGAACAGTTGACTTGGCCCTATTTCTATTACATCTACTCGAAAATCAAACTAAGCCTTCACTTACAACATTCTATAATTGGTTACAATAACCAAACCACCGTTCGTACATATTCTCCAGTGCCGTATCTTGAACACCATCTGCGCTCACAACATTGTCCTAACTACACGTTCAATACAATTATCCTACATGTTCTCGGATAGGGAGGTATTTATTGTTAATACATGGTTATGTGAATTAAACGTGCAAAAATGTTTTAAAGTATTTTTTCGTGACTCAAGGATCGTGACTCCCTCGCAGAATTAATTGGTTAGGGGAGTTCTGTTGGGCAGATACATCGTGGTGGGCGCCCAGGTCCTCCCGCGGAAGACACATGACCTCGGATATTGTGGCCCTCACACATTTGGGTTTCCTCACGATGTTATTTTTCACCGTTAATTGAGTGCAAATCCACTCATAACTTGATAATACAAGTCATCGGTGTAAGGCTGGATTCGAACCAGGGTGCGCCAAGAAGAAATGCCTACGCTTTAGCTTCTGATCCACGCTCGCTTACAAACGCCGATACCTACATGTATTGCCAATCACTCAATACAATAACCCAGTACACCTAGATTTAGATACAATTGCCCTAATCACTCCTGAATCCATTCGAGGGGATGCAATTACACGCAACGGATTATGTCTAGCCGAGCGTTTAGCGTTGATTAGAATAAATCATTATATTGATGGTGATTGGACCTCATGTGCGTCACCGAGCGTGATGATTGGATCCTGCGGATTGAGAGTGACTTGGTACCTATAATATGGCTCTGCCTATATTCGGCGATTCGCGAAGTGGAGTGATGACGTAAAGACCACACTCTTTAAGGCGTACTGCTTAGGCATGTACACCTCCCAGTTGTGGATAACGTACACGCAGAAAACTATGAGTAGAATAAGAGTCCAGTACAATGACGCGTTCCGGGCTCTTATGCGGCTCCCGCGGTGCTGCAGCGCGTCGGGCATGTTCGCTGATGCGGGGGTCCCTGATTTCTATGCCGTAACTAGATCTCGTGTGGCCTCTTTCTGGCAAAGAATGCGCCGTTCCGGCAACAGTATACTTGTGACTCTCTGACGATGTCCGGAATCCAGTGTTTAGGCGCTGGATATCTGTTCACATGGACCGAAACAAAAAGTGACCGCACATATCTACGCATATGTGCATTTTATTTTATTTTAACTTGACACCCCTATACAGTGTAACACCCCTATACAGTGTTTCAATTTAAGTTTAAGTTTATGGGTACAAGCCTGAAATAAATGACTTTTATTTATTTTTATTTATTTATTATATAACTATATAATTATAGGATTCATGAAACGAATGAGGAATAGGTTTTATTCCCTAGCATTGGCCACCACATTACGGCGTTTTAAGTTCGATGTTACTTTATCTTTCTTTTGTCTTTCTTTTGATATTTATAACTTCTTCTGATCGTCTAAAAGTGGCCTAGTCCGATGTAGAATTTTCAAAAATCTACTAAGATTTCTTACTTACTTATTTTATAACCTTTTTTAACTTTTGGGTCTCTTATTTGTACTAGACAGACAAGTTAAATGAAATTTCAAACCTTGATATAGGCTTCGAGGTGACACTATTTCTAAAATAAGTACTCCAAAAACGTGTAACCTTTAATACAGCGATATATATTTTACAATTCACACAAAAGCCGTAACACGCTATTGTGTTACCCACAATGGGAAACCCAATCGGGTCTTAGCTATAAGTATCTCAGACAAAAATCAAATAGGGTAACATTTAAATAAAATAGATTTTTAGAGATATTTCTCGCTTATAAAACGTGTAAGATTTATATGAATATCTTTTGTCCTATTTTCTTATTCAGTTGATTGTATAATATAATGTTTATCTTGTTTTGTTTTATGGTTTCTGTTTAACGTTTTTTTGAGTATAAGCGATTGTTTTGATATCAATTTTAAATTATTTATTATTTCATTAATTATATCGTGACATTACATGTTATTTAACAATGACTCATGTTTTTAAGGTCTGTAGTCTGTACATTGTTATCCTGTTACTATACTGTGTTTTTTTTATCTCCGAGCATAGTGTTGCTTATATGCAGTTGTCACTTCGGATAGCATCAGGTCAACATTAGCTAGCTCAAAAAATTAAATAAATGGCTTCTTTCTATAAAAAATATAAAAAGCAGTCAAAGGAATATGGGGATAAATTTCCTTTTTTCTCTTCAATTTAATTTATTTACTTAATTGATCGGGTAACAACTTACGAAACATTTAGTACAGGCACAAAATTTATGAGATGTTTCACACAATATCAAAGTAAAAATCGTAATACCACACTATATCGTTATAAGGTTAACAAAATATGCCGCACATGCCCTTCACACGAGCCGCCCCCGAATTGAAGCGACTGCGACGCCACTCTCAGCCGACCGTAAAAAAGGGGAATCAATTATAACGAAATGGCAACCCGCGGTACTATTGTATGTACTGTACCGTGACACCCGGCCGGGGTAAAAAGATCTCCCTACGTACTTTTTTGGCTATAGAAATTTTGTCAGAAGGGTATATTGCTTAGCCATAGTTGCTGAGTTTTCTTTGGATGTATTATAATAAAGTTGAAAATCGTGAATGTGGTGATATATGTATGTATTTACAAAACAATACTAGATTTGTATTATATCCGTTATCTAGTACTCGAGATACAAGCGTAAGCTTAGTATAAGGGTCGATGGTGCTGTGTGATATTATTATGTCCTGAAATATTTATTTATATTTATTTCTTCAGCGTAATTTTTGGTTGGATAGGTACATAAAAATCGAGAAGTGTATGTTGCTTCACTTATAACTATTGTTTCTACGAGCAATAGAACGAATTAAGTAACTATGTTCCATGTGTATATATGTACATTATGTACGTTGTTTACACGTACACGAAACTTTTTTACAAGTCAAAATATTAAGGACAGAAACTTAAAGCACCAATTTTAATTAAAAAAAAATGTTTGCTTCACTTTTACGATAAAGCTATGTGCTTTCACAATACAACAGGTATATTCGTTTATGAAAAGAAGAAAAAAAGCTATGCCCCTGTCATCAAAAAAAATTAATAAGTATGAAAAGTATTCGCAACAAAGAGCGCCCTCTACAACATATGCATGAGAGGTCTGGAAAAATTGGCTGCACGTTGAAAAGCCCTTCTTTGAGCACAATACGATGTCTGGTCCCTTTTCAAATTGATACCTAATTAGTTTGATAACCAAATAATTGGTTGGCAACCGAGAGAGATGAGGGGAGAAATGTGCCGAGAACGCATTTTTACGATGTATAATGATTTCTTAAGAATTGATTGTTGGCATATTTTTTTACTGGCTTTCCAAAAGCGTACGCCGATAATTATGTTTAAGTTTTTTTTTCGTCTGTTCATTCTTAGTACCGGATAGTTGCAATAAATTTGTTTTTATTATTAGCTGTTAGCTCTTGTCAGTAAGAAAATCATAATTATTTATAGATTAGTCCTAAACGCTCTGAATTGTAGGTAAATAGTTCTTTTTTTAATTTATCACTTATTCTAGTACTCAATTTCTATGAAAAGCTAACTAACTAAATTGATGTGAAAATGGATATTTGACAAAAAACAGTTCATCACAAAACGCTTTTGTTAGGCCTTTTAGTGAAAAATAAATTTATATCATAGGCCAGAGCTTTCAAAGCGGCCAAATTCTATTAAACCGATAAAAACAAAAGTAGAAAAAACAATTTCGAAAAATTCAGTAGAGCATGTAATTGAAAAGCCAGAGGCCGTGTAAAACGTCAAATAGTTTTTGCTTAGTCATTATTGAAATAGGTATATTCTTATTGTAGCCTGTACTTACAATGGGTTTTATTTGATCATATTCGTTGGACAGTTTTGCGTATTTTTTTACTAAATCGGGTTTGCACTTGGCCATAGTTAGCCTGATGGTAAGCAAAGGCCTGATGGCCTAAGTTGGAGAATGCTTACCTAATAAAAACCGATACACACTCTATTTTTAATTGCTTCAAAGTAAAGCATTTCTTGTTTCTTAAGCTAAAAATAATGCTGGTAATGAAATTGACTTTTTTTTAAATCTGAGCATTGTCAAAATCTAAACAGAACTTTATTAAACACAGCAGTTGTATGTTTTCCATAGTACTTACACTAAAAATTGAGACATTTTTCAGCATTTTATCGATGACACATATTATTTTCTATATGGTGTCATATGAAAAAAGCTTTTTTTTTTACATGAAATAGGCTCACGCTTGAGTGAGAACTTGCCTGATGTTAAGCAACGTTATAATCTACGATCTTGCGCGCTTGCCTAGAAGAAACCGGTTTACTCTCGACTTGAAGACCGACAAATTATAGTTCAAGGGGAATAGAGATTCGGGCAAGGAGTTGCATAGCTGCATGCTGTATTTATTTTTCATTGCTATTAGAACTATTCTTGAATTAAAGAATATGTAGTGTCTAAGAAACACAGCGGCTCTTTTGTAGAAGGTAGTAAAAATAGAAACACATTATGTGTATTACTGGAATGGCAGTTTTTTTTCCATATGGTGAGTTTTGTTCGAGCCTAAATAAAATACAATGCATTCCTCAAAGAGCCTAAGTTAGACATAGTCACTAATCCATATTGTTGTATCTAGTTTTACTTTCCCTGTGGTGATGACAACCACGGCTACTCATATACTTGCAGTACATAAAGTATCATTTGCTCCTAGAAGAGATAAGATATTGAATCAGGCGTTACTTTGCGGAAATCCATTGTTAATGAAACTCTGGAGAAATATTATGTAGTGTTTTGCCACTGCCACTGCTCCTTAACCGACTTCAAACAACAAACTTGAAGGGTTTTAGGTGTGTTCCTCCATATACCACCGCCATACCTCTCCTCCTAACTAACGTGGCCTCCGTGGCTCTCAAGATCTTACCAATACCGCACCTTGTGTCTTCAAGTTTTGTAGTTCTCCTTCGGCAAGATATTCTCGTCGACACGTCCTAGAAGAGCCCAAGAAAAGCCTAGCCACTAATTCCATACCGTTGTATCTAGTTGTGCCCCGCGCCCGCGGGGTGCGGGGGCGGAGGCACCTGTTGCGGGCGCCCGGCCGCTCCCGGCCTAATCCTTCCGCAGATGAAATAAATACAACATTGGAGCCTGGGGGTTAGCATGGCGGTTGAAACAATATATTTTTTAAGTTGTGTTGCCAGATTAATAATCAGATTTGTTCGTTTTTATTTCTAACACTAAGAAACGATATTATTTTATCAGTAAATTCCTAATCAGTAGGTATATTACCTAAACGTGTAGATTTTCAAAATGAAAATCTATTTACTAGTACTTAAAAATGTATTTTAAATTTGATTTTTGATATTCTGATAATTGCAATTTATAACTTTTACGTATTACAATTGTGAAAATGATTAATTTTACATACGATTATCAAACTTCGCAAACCTGAAAAGAGAGAGACAGTTTGAGTAAAAAGAATGAGTTTACGAGTATGTAAAAATAGTAATAACATGATATAGGTATCAAAAGTACTTACAATAATATTACAAACTGGTTCACCGCTAAATAATGTCTAAATTCACCTGTAAGCATTCATTCAGTGCATACACAACACAGAATATACAGCCAACAAAACATTTTGTTAGATATTACATACATTATGACTAGGTATATCATATTAATTATGAATAGAGTCGTAATATTATTAGCACAATGAAAAAACTGTTTGTTTTCATAATATGATTCACTGGTGTCCATGCTAGCTTACCCAGCCGGGGTATGTTTTCACGATATGTTTTTCGAGCGGCATTTCGTTTCGCTGGTTGGGTGTAGCGAGATTGCCACCGAGCTGTTTTTTACTTCCCATGCAGTGTTTGGTGATGGCAAATATGCAGTGTTTGAACTGCTGATGTTCTTATTTTGTCTACTAGGTGTAGATCGCTGGAAAAAATGATTGGAACATCCTTTAAGAACGAACGATCTTTGAATGTCGTTATTAAGATTGTGTAACAATTATTCGTATAGTTTGTTATCTGAATACTATGTTATTGTAAATATTTTCTATAATGTGTATATGAAAGTACAGTATGTTTATTTTTAGATTTATTATCCCGATACTATTAAAATCTCTTTCTTAGAAAAAAACATATGTAAGAATTCCATCGCATCAAGGAAAACTTAAAAATGCACACGTGTGAATGTTTAAAAATTGCATTTATTGTTATACCATAATGTGTTTTATTATTTGTTTCAGGTAAATATCTTCATAACAATTTCATACGAAGTCAACAACAACCAGTAAGTTAATAAAATCTAGTGGTAACATGTAAAAGTTGGTACACGCAACCACTGGTACTTGGAATAGTCTAAACCCCATTAAGGTAATGCTAAATAAATGTTTTAATTAATTAGAATAACTGAAAATCTTGAAGAATTTAAACTTGTTCAAACTCCAATATTTTCTTCGCCTATAAACAAACATGGATGAAAAATCTCACTCTCTTAAGTCGTATTTCCTCATGACGGAGGGTCGTGACTCCCCCGCCAAACTAATTCGTTACGGGAGTTCTCTTGGGCAGATACATCGTGGTAGCGGCCCACATCCATCCACGGAAGACACACGTCCTTGGATATTGTAGTTCTCAAACATATCGGTTTGGTCAATTTATGTAAGATGACATAAATAACATTCAATCGAACATCAAAGCTACAAGTATGCATATGTACATATATTTTATATACATACATATAAATACGAGCAACACCCGTTCTAGGCCTCGTTCACAACATACTGCAAAATGAATTCATGTCAATGTCTGAAAGCGGAAATAGAATCTGGAGCGGCACTACTGGAAATAGTCGCCCGACTAAAAATAACAGCCAGTACAACGTGGCATTAAAAAAAGTTAAAACAAACTATTAGAATATACAAAAAAGCTGTTAAACTGTTGGTCAAGTGCTACCCTTTTTAATAGATTTAATTTTATTTTGAATGGGATGGGTAAATAAATAAATATTTTGGTACATTGTACACAGCGCCATCTAGCTTCATTCAAAGAAAACGCTTATGTAATGGATAAAATGTTGAAAATTGTCTTAACACATACATAATAATACCAACTGAACTGACAGGTCAGTCAAATAAAGAGATGGGTCTGAAGTTCTGCTTATATATTTCGTACGGATATCAAAATAACCAGCGCAAGATGTCAATCATTTTCAAAGAAAATGAGTGTGAGAAAGTGATAATTATTTTGAGTACGAGAAGAGAAGCCTTTGCTCAGCAGTGGGCGATTACGGGCTTATGATGATGATGATGATGAAGTGATATGAGGTTATGAGATCATACTTCTGATATTGTTTATTAACATTAACCACATCTCATTAAAGCATTTTGTTTAGCCTTGTGAGCATTGAACTATAAATTTCAATATAGTTGTAATGCTAAAAACATCAGTTTTTGTAAATAATTTTAAATATTTAGGTACGTTTCATTGTTTTGAAGCCACGTTGTATTTACGAATTTATAGCATCACATATTGGCAAGTGGGTGATAGTTTTGGATTTAGATGGCGTGAATCAAGGCTGAATGATATTCATGTTTTGCAGTCACTGGAAAATTGATAGCTTACTGTTGTAAGGCGTAAAATAAAAACCTGGTTTTCTACCCTTTTAATATGTTTTATAACCTAAATAAAAAGCAATTAAAGTTGTAACTCACCACCAAAATCATCCTGTTATCGCTCACTGATGAGCAAAAGCCTATCAAATAATTTTAATAAATTCCGTACACCACCACCGCAGTTCCAAGTGAATACATAGGTACCATAAACGAGTGACTTAACAATTAAATTTAATCAAATACTCGTAAATGAATAAGCTATAAACAGTATAATATTTTTTTACTACCACTAACTTGTAAACTTCATTATTTAATAAAAAAAACCGGTACCCCAAGTTCGAAAAAAAACACTCATCCTAATTACTTATAACAATTACTTACATATCCATATCCATTGTTTCACCGCATCTTATACAGAGTAAAGTGTCCCGCACTCTTGCAATGGCAATGAGTGCGGTACATCCGACTCTGTTCCCGCCGGAACCACGTGCACGATCCGAAACTGAAATCGCAGCGGACACAAAACACTGTAATTCAGAGCGAAATGAGCGGCGCTGAGACGGGAGCGGAAAGAGCGGAACGAGCGAAATGAGTAAGTTAGATAAATTTAAATTTTGAATTGTTTGCTCGTTATTTTTAAGCGTTGCGTTGGTAGTTTTATATGTGATTGCCAGGACTAAGTCACTGACAGCACTAATTGTATGGAAATGAAAAAAATATACTTCTGAGCGATTCCGTGGGTATGTATTATGTCGCGCCCCATGTATTTTTAAAATAACTAAATTTTTTTTTTCAAATATAATATACCAATTAGCTGCTAAGATTGTATATCTCTATATCTTTCTTACCCAGATAGCATTCATGATAATATCTTCCGATATAAACTCATAAACACTCGCCCACTTTGAAACAAACACCCTCCTTTTAGCACTAGTGGGTGAGAAGCGGAAATATCGGCGTCGTTGCGCGCGCGCTGCCGGCCGCTTCCGGCGCGGCCTCGTTACGTGCTCTTTGTGCTGTGACGTCACATGTAGAGCTGTCACGTGGCGTGAATAGCGCCGGCCCCGTTAGAGGATGGACATTGAATACATTGACTGTTGTTTGTGATGCTTATTGTGCTAAAAACTGACGTGTAGAACAGAACTTAATATACTCTTACATGGTATTATTAGGTATTCTATAAGTAGTTTATTTAAAGCTTTATGTTTTTTTTAATAGTTTTAATATAGAGCAGAACTAAAAGTTTATTTTTATTAAGAAGAGTTTTGGGTAATCCATAGAAGAGAAGGAGTGTTATATTTATTTTCTTTTTTGTGCTCTGATATCATATGAGAGAACATTCAAGCAACTCGCAAGACATCGAAATATCACAATTACTGAAAAAATAATTAGTTTTATGTAATAATGAAGAAGCAACATTTAATTCTATCAATAAATATACCAGAAGCTCCCCCCAACAAGTAAATGCAAATATCATAGTTCTGTTAACCGTCTTATCTCCCTAAGTAGCTGGCAATAAATTCACTGGCTATGTAAAGCTCGTTAGAAATATTTATCGTCCGAAGAAAACAGTTTGCCGTTGCGAACTTAAACGTATTGCACTGCCGACTAAACAATTTACAAAGGAATGCTTCAGCACGATGCTATTTTGGTCTTTAATCGTTTTGTTTCACTTCTGATTGTGTTGGGGAAATGCAAACGAATTTAACTTTGTACAACATGGATTTATTGTTCTTTAATTCAGATTAAATAAACATCTTATAGATGGGCTGGCTACATTTAAGACTTTAGTGACGCATAACATACTGGCATACATGTACCTAGTAATCAAATGTCGCCTTGTTGGGTAAAAGTAGCATATATTATACTAGCTGGTGCGTGCGACTTCGTCCGCGTGGAATAGTTATTACCATAAAACCGGTTCTAGTGGGTTAATCTTATAAGATAGACATATAGTGTCGCGAACATTTTGTTAGATCATTTTAAGAGGAATAATTATTTTGTACATATTTTTTTGATATCTTGAACCGTTATCGCAGCGCACGCAACGGAAGCCCTCAAAGATGAATAATTTTCTCGGTTTTTCCACACTTTCCATTGTTTCTTCGCTCCTATTAGTTGCAGCGTGATGTTTTATAGCCTAAAGCCTTCCTCGATAAATGGTCTATTCAACACAACAAGAATTTTTCAAATAGCACTTGTAGTTCCTGAGATTAGCGCGTTCAAACAAACAAACAAACAAACAAACTCTTCAGCTTTATAGTACCTATAGATAACAACAATACATTTTGAATTATTGCACTGATAAGAAAATAAAACAATTCCAATTAAATATAAAACAACAAACAGTATAAATCGAATGGTTTCATCGGAAAAGAGATTAAACAACGTAAAAGGAAATTCGCCTTGTTATGTTTTAACGTAAGTACGTATAATTTAGTAACTTTCCCATAAAAATACTCAGTTTATTAAGTTTGATTATGGACGTTTCATTTTTCAATGCCTACCCATTTCGCCGATAGTCCAATATTGGCTCTGGTGTTTCGGAGAGCAAAGAAAATGTTTTAAATTAATATCAAAAACGCATGATTGGTTTCATGTTTATTTTTCCCAACAAAAATAAACTCGCGGATTGCTATTTGACGACTATTTAAAGGCTGCTTTACACTAATGAGAGTTTCATGATTACATTCACAATGAGTACAAAATTAAGTTTATAAAATATTATTTAGTCCTGCGAAGGAATTGTACAGATTAGATAGTTCAGACAATTTATCCAAAACGTTGCGATGGAAATTAAAGACGTATTCAAGACAATTTATTTTATTAACAGATTTTTATCAACAAATTTATGTAATAGAAGATAATTTGATTTTTGACTTGCAGCCAACTGAAATAAATCAATGTATAATATAATATTAACATTGTCAATTTTCTTATACCTGGCTTTAACTAGAAAAAGTTAAACTGTTACAAATTTAGTCTAGTCTCTATTTTAACAATTCATGCCAGCGCCTCCAATATACGTAGTCTAGCATTTTTTGATTCCATTTTCGAGTTTTTTTTTCCGTATCGGCTTTGGTAGCACGAGTCAATTCGTTTCGGCATACGCGTTCGGAACGAAATTTTTGACGAACCTAGTCGGTTTTTGGTGTTAGCAATATGTTTTATTTCGCCGAATAAAATCCGCTGGATCTTGGCTTCGTGAATTGGGCATTTTTAATTTGAACTGAGCTCTCAATTTTATTGACTTTCGATGCGAGCACTATTAATAGAGTTATTATTTTGTATTAGCAATGAAAATACATTTATCTACACTAATGTTGTAACATTCTACTTATGTTTCCAATACTTGACTTATAATTACTACTGTTATAGTGCAGACAACAAAACACTCAATTTAAGCAATTTCACATGATGGTATAATAACCACATCGATATCGTAATAGCTCATTATAACATCGATAAAACGCGACCAACCTGATTGCAGGGCCAAAATCAGGTTGGTCGCTTTTTAATCAATAAAACGCGACCAACCTGATTGGCGCGCAGCTGCGCTCTCATTGGTTAGATTTTAATGGCGGCAAAATCACTGTGACAATACACGTACGCGTGAATTTAATTTAATAAATTAAAAGTTAAAATGTTACAACATTAGTGAAGATAAAGTAGTGTATGCAACTGCATATAACACGGGTATTAAAACACTCGTTACTATTATGAAACTCGCTGCGCTCGTTTCATAAACTCACACTCGTGTTTTAATACCCTTCATTATATGACAGTTGCATAAACTACTATTACGTCTACGCTTTGTTTTCAAAAACTCGTTTACATGCATCATCACGAAACACTTTGAATACTATAATAAGGCTACAACACTACTCACTCACACTTTGATAAATTTTATGAGATAAATTGCATGCATTCTTTATACTTCAAGTACACACCAACTCCCATAGCTCATTTACCATTTTTATAACGCACAATAAAAAAAACAAACATTTGCACCAACATCCCTCACTTGTTATATTACGCCAATAATTTACAAGAGAAAAGTAATAAAACTTAACGCAAACGCGTCGACTCGACGATGTTTGCCAAAATCCACCCGGATGTACTGAACGTAACCAGATAAGCTGGCCTTTTGAGCTCTCGTAAATCCTTCCAGTTCTGTCTTATTTATTCGCGGAGTGGGAGGCGAGAGGGGTCTGTAATTGCTGGCCGTAAAACCTCGAGATGTAATGGGGTAAACACATTAGCTTGAGACGCTGCCGTTTCATAGCATGAATCACAACACCTGCCGGTCTTTGCGATTCATTTAGATTTTGTTGCTTTTGAAAGGATGGAGAGAAATGCTTTCGGAGGAACGTGATGATTTTGTGTTTATGGAATTATGCAAAATGCAAAATTATACGAATGTTGTCCTAATGCAATGCGTATGAACGTGTTTGAATAAAATAAATTCAAGTATATCATACACATTAGCATGTTTGTTTCTCTTTTACATCAACAACTGATCTCTTTTCATTGTTAATCAAATAGAACAAAGCCACGGATTACAGTTGATGCAAAATATTTTATCCGAGAGTTTGAATCGGACATTTTGTTTTAACGGTAGGTACCTTCAAAAAGATAAACGACCGTTAATCTTAAAAATGAATCTCTGACGGTATTAGGCACCTACCCGGAATATTTTCAAGCGTCATTCAAAAAGCAACCCTTGCTTAATATCGTACACGATATAATGTAAGCCACCCTCGCAATATGTGCTGAGCGAAAAATAATTGTTTCCTGTATTGCTGATGCCTGTAGATAGGGGGTCTTTTGGTGACCGATGCGTGTGGCGCAGTGGAGGTGGAAACAGAAGGACAATTTATTGGTTTTAATCAGGGCAACTTGAAATATCATAATGAAACCTTACGTCGATCTACACGGTTTAACAATTTGTAGCCTAATTCATCTTGATAGCACAAGGATCAGGATACAATAATACAAACAAACATACAAACTTTGACCTACATGATATTAGTGTAATATTATTTGCATGCATTACTTTCATTTTTGTTATTTATACTTTTTTCCCGCACATTGTGATTGATTTTTATCCTTTCGTAAATAAGTTGCCATTTAATTTAGCTTTCAATTAAGCAATTATATTATTTGTTTAACCTAAAGCAACATTATTGAGCAAAGAAACGTTATATTTGCATAAAATTTAATTAACCGTGTAATTTAAAATAAACAGACAATGATATCACTTCCAAAATGTAGGTAATAAATGTAATTATTTGCGTGAGATAACTTTTTTCAAACTTATCCTACTGGTTTCCAATATTCTGTGCGCAATAGCCAGTGAAATAAATTTTGTCCGGGTGCTCAAAGGGAGATTCTGTGTGTATGTGTGCAATATAATCCCTTATAAATCTGTGGCTGTGCCGGGTTAAAATATTTCCCGAATAAAATTCGATACAAAGCTTAAAAACTCGATATTGGGTATTTTTTTTCTGTGTTTGTTGTATCAATTTGATCATATTTTTGGGAAATTTTACAAGAATTATTTTGAGAGCATTTGGAAAATACATTTTTGAACAACCTCTTAAATAAAGTACACTATTTATGTACATGTACATAAATTATGTGATACGGTTGGATCATAATATAATACTCTATAAGAATGTTTTTAAATAAATTTCAATTTCATTAAAGCCACGACGGATGCTCCCATGTGTAAATAAAATAAGTATACAAAATTATATAAATAAACACTGACTTTCTCATTAAAAGCGACATCTTTTTGTATCTAATATAGATAAACCATTTGGCATATCTCCCCCTGTCACGAGAGCTCTTTTTATGCGTCGCCACGCGTCCAGCGCCCTGGGGGCGGTGGTTTTGACATTTGCCTCATAGCAATAACTTCTCAAGATTGAGTGCGAGAAACATACAGCCGATCTTACTTATCCTTATTTATTTCGTAGGGAAAATACTGCTAATACGGTGGGTGGATATATATAGTGACTTTGATTTATGATTTTTATGTTGTAAGTGTTACAAAATATATGAGTCGGTATCTAAGTATTGGTTGTATTTATTACTTAGTAATAATATATGGCCAAAACAAGAAACAATTTTTGTTCCGCAAAATCATACAAAAAATATTGTTTTGCAAACCGTATTTTTTAAAGTAAATTGACATGTTGACATTACCATCATTATCATCACGGATCTGTTTTCTTAACAATAAAACAAACAATGTTTTTATGCATCATCGAATGGTAATACACAATTACACCAAATATTATACAGGCACTCCAACAAGACTTTACATCTACAAATACTGAACCAGAAATATCAAAGCAAAGTCGCTTGTTAACTCGAAATTATGATGCGACTTTGTGCCCCAATTTCGGCAGATGCATCTCACTCGAGAACTCTATTGCCGAAATAATACCCGTCTATTTACAAGCATTCTGCATAACGGGACACGACTATTCATCACAAGAATTTAGGATTTTACTTAGAACGAGCGAAGCGGAGGCGAGCGATGAACCGTCATACTTGTAGACGAAATTTGCCAGAAACTTTTATACGTATATATCCATCTTCTATATATCTATATATATAAAACTCAAAGGTGACTGACTGATTGAATGACTGACTGACTGATATAGTGATCTATCAACGCACAACCCAAACCTCTGGACGGATTGGGCTGAAATTTGGAATGAAGGTAGATGTTATGACGTAGGCATCCGCTAAGAAAGGATTTTTGAAATGCCGCTTTTAAAGGGGTGAAATAGGGGATACAAGTTTTACGAGTACTTCTTAATGCGAGCGAAGCCGCGAGCACCCACTAGTACATAATATATATCTATCTATTCCCTGTTGAAATTGTCGCTTCAGACAGCTGAAAAGCAGAAGCTGAAAAAAAAACCGTCACCATGGATAGACCTATTCATAGTACATATTTTTATATATATATATTTCACAAAGATATGTGAATAGGGCGAAAACGGGCCGATGATGATAATGTAATAAAAGTTAAAGTTCTCATTAGTTTGATAGTAGTATTAGTAAAATCTGAGTAACGCATGAGTCGTTGAATTTATTTTTCACTATCATGAGACATCTAATAGTTTTGATGCCGTTTCATCAACCGGTCCACCCGTCACTTGCTCCAAGTTCCGAGCTTTGCTATTGTTTAAAGTTAGATTGCTTTCCTTCTTGTCCGCAAAAACGAGATACATAGATTTAAACAACCGACATGTGTATTATCGTCTTTTCACTGTAGACCCGTCTTTATGTTGATGGTTAGAGGGGTGATTTTTGAGTGTGTGGTTTTTCCCAATTTCAAACATGTCCGGGAAGTTTAAAATGGCCGCCGTTCCCGGTGACGAGGTGTCGACACCGTGTGACGGCTCCATTGTGCTTGTAACGGTTTGATTTGGGCCCGTTTTGGTGCCATGTAAGGTTTGCCGCTTGCCACTCATATGAACCGGCGGGTGGCGGATGGGACTCGATTGATATTTCAATCATTTCGCACCTGGATGCTGTGATTGAGTTATGGACGTCTGGTGTAGCTTAAATGTTCTGTAATTTACTGTGCCACCTTTTACAAGAAAAGCTATTACTAAAAATCCAGTTCATTATAAGAAGCCATGTCAGAGGCCCTCAGGGCGGGTTGATAAACTACACCTGAGTTGGCCACTCTCATTCGATAGGAAGATTACAAGAAGGAAAGTTATTAGTAAAGATATGTAATAATGACTTTAAGCGGTCTCCAAAAAGTTTTTAAACAAGCTAAAATAATTTAAAAGTCAATATAAACTTTTTACTCATAAAACGGGCATCATTACGTTTATTACATCATCTTTCAGACTCATCATAACGACGAACCACCAGTTTTCCCATCAAATCTGATTCACTTTCAACTCACAAAAGCATTTACCCAAACCCTACCTCCAATTAAAGGCTCCCTAATTTCCCTCTGTCTCCAATCACCTTAACAAGCTCCGACTGTGAATAGTAGCGCAAAATTTGCACACGACAACAGTTCTTTCTGTTTTTCGTTGGGAAATTTCTGTTGGGAAAAAAGTTGCCGGTTGATTGCCTTCATTTTCTTGGGGCACGATCTTGCCCGGGCACTGTGGGGGGTTTATTCCTCCTCATCAAAATGTCAACACGTTGACGTGTATTTTAGGGATTTTAATCGGGCATTGCCGTGCCCCGGGCTATTATGGTCGTAACACACGGTCTCACGGTCGGAGAGATATTTTGTTTGTAATGTTTGCTGTTTGAATGTTGCTCATTTTTACACTGTGGTTGCGAAGCGCTGTATTTATTATTTCAAAATAAATTGTGATAAAAAAATATTAGTAAATTAGTGACGTTGTGGTATACGTTATATTTTAAAAATATGATCTATGAAACAGATTTCATTAGTTATTGTATTTGTTGCTAGCATATTATTAGTGTAATATGTCTGGCGCATACTTGTTTTAGGTCCTTTTTGTTCCTACAATATTTTTCGAGCCTTGTTTATGGATGATTAAAACTATTAAAGACACACCAATGTGCTACCTTTCTGCAAATTAATATGACATACATATACAAGGTCAACGCCCTCTGTCGTGATTTTCCCATCACTGCATTTAGTGCGTTTTGACCTCAGAGGGAGAGACCCCTATGTAAATCGGACGCCCCGTTTGTTCGAGTAATTGTTTTCATTTCGAATTGACACGTTCTAGTTGTGATACCGACCTAATGTGATTTCGGGTAATTATTTACAATTTCAGTGATTTGGTGGGATTTATTTTTGTAAGCTGATACAAGTTAACAGCACAATCAAATTGCGGTAATTCATTAAACATACATACGAGTACATAATATACTTAGTAATACGAATTTGAAAAAAATACTTTCATTCGTTCATCACTATATAAATGTGTGTGTACATAATATCATACATTATGTATTTTTCATAAACAAATCAATACACATTTCCCTTAGATACACAAAATTGTGTTGCTACATTTTTTGCTCATCTACACATGCATTTTTAAGCACACTTAACGCACAATAGCCTAGTTCATTATATATGGCATACATATTGCCGCCAGGTACAAGCAGAAGTAAATTATTACTACACAGACACACACACACACAAACTAGCTTATCTACTCCACTAACAGATAAACATTATAAGCCTCCAACACACCTACCGGCCACATAATCGCATCCAAATCACAAGACCTCATGAGATATTCACGTGTAACTCCCTGGTTCACTCACAGCCTGGCCTGTGCTGACCTGTGCTAGTAGCAAAGTCTATATACTACAGTATATATGTATGTATATACTAGAACGTACTGCAGGGGTTCTGATAATGACTACAGCGATGAAATTGAGTGTAGTAAGCCATATCTTTTCAACAGCCAAAAAGAAAAGAACAATGTTTTTTTTGGTTCAATTTTTTTTACGCAACTACCGATTAATTATTAAGAAATTTCATCTTATAACCTAATTTATGTTATTGTTTATTATTTTATCGTCCATATCGTTAAAATACTCACAATACATATTTGAGGTTCAAAAGTTGTAACGATAATAATATGTATATTGTGTAATCTGATATTACTAACACTGCAAACTAAGCACGTGCTCAACACATGTATACAAGAAAACACATAAAAACAAAACCGTGTTTTTATAAGTTCTGCAAAGAACCCGAACCAGATTTACAGAACTTCAAAGATCACACTTTGACTTAATTTGAAGTACAGAGTGGCCCACGAGTAGCCTACGGGTGGCTTACGGGTGGCCTACTTAAAAACGTAGCAAAAGCTAGGGATAATTATCCGGGCCCGCGGCTGTAGCATCAATTATTCATAATATTTAGTGGTCGGGAGAGGACTAACGAGCAACAAATGGCCGGGATACGGACAAGAGAGCGGGCGACACTATACAGGGGTGGAACAGTACGTTAACTACTTTGTTTAGTTTTTAGTTTGTATAAGTGGTAGCAAACAGGTGTCGGGAGTTATCAAATCGTGTGATGACGCAGTTTAACTTCTGCAGTACTATAACGAACCGTGTAACTACTGTACTGTTACTGTACTGTTTATCCGACCCACGTTAGCCTCTAACGTTTTCTTTTCTGTTGGAAGTGGACATTATTTTGATCACATTAAAATTGTTTACCGTAATAATTTAACGTTTAATACAATTAAGAAATTGAATAAAAAATATGCTGTTGATAACATACATACCACGCTGGTATTTGTTTATTGTTTATTTATTAATGAGTGAAATAAATTTGTGTGATGGCGTTTCTTGAAATGATTAAGGCAGGTATTATTTTTTTGCGACCACGAAAAGGTCTGTTGCGATTGTTATTAATTGCTTTATTAAGTTATTTGTCATCACAAAAAAAATCCCTTTTTCAACGAACCTCTACCTCTGAATCTACCGTATAGGTCATGTCCGCTGGGATTGCGTGGCCATCTTCGAATTAGGCCGGCGGTCGCGCGGGTGTCTTTGCCTTACTTACAAACCGTTGTTGCGGCGAGCGAGGTTTTCGAGATGTTTTCCTATTCATGCTTTTCGGTAAGACGGTTGAGAGGAAGGGTTTTGTTTAAAATTGTATATGGGATTCAGTGGGAAATGTTTTGTTTTAATGTAATTGTTAGATGTATGGGGTTCTTTGTATAATAATATTTTCAATACAGTAAATATACAGTACAAGCAGAAAACTTAAGCTGGTCTCAAATAGAACGTTATTGTTTGGTTTTATATGTGATTGATTACTGAATGTGAAACAGCGTATGCTTATTGTATAAATTTAGTTTCGTAATATACACAATAACGAAGGTCCGCTTGCACAACAAATCTTAATAACTTTTATCAGTTTTAACCAATCAAATCTGGCGCTGTAATTAGTAATCACTTTGTAAGTGGGCCTAAGTTTTAAGGTTAAATAATTCATATAAAAAAAAACTTATGTACATGATAGGTACTACTAAGAAACAAACATTGTCTTGCAACCAAACATGACAATTTATTTATTTATGTAGCCTTAATTACCAAATCCAAAATAAAACAATCATAAACCACCCACACCCACCCATTAGTAAAACATCAGTCCAACAAGCCGGTGTCTTGCGTAACGGCAACAATAATGTTTCTTGCAACAATTTATTCATAATATCCAGGGGTAGAGGCTAACGAGGAACAAATGGCTTCTCTCGGCGGGATTCTGCGGCCATCTTCAAACTAGGCCAGCTGGGTTGCTGAAGGCACTTGGCCTCAGTGCGAAATAAAAAAGGTCGACGCGGCTAGTCCTTGGATGGGTGACCGAAAAGTGGCATTTCAGTTTGAGCGCTTCCGTAGGTCGAATGACACGTTAAATTGTAGGTCCTGGCTGTAAATGGAAGGTTTCAACTTAACTCAAGGTGTGCCTGTAGCTGATAATGAACAAGTGCAATATTTACCATGTGATGGTAATCCGCTTGTATGTTTGACATGTTTTTTACAAATCCATAGTGGTATTTTCACGTTTAATCACAAGTTGGCTAATAAATGGCAGATATTATACAAATTAATGCCTCAATCATTTAGAATAAGTAAAAGCCTGTAAAAAAACATTGAGACGGATTTTTTGACCTCTTATTGTGGCAGTCAGTTATCAATAAAGACAACGCCATTCCTTTACTATCCGAGCGTACCTTTGCCTTATGACGTCACAACGCAACCTTTATTTGCGTCGACTTCATATTTTCCTCGTTTAAAGACGCACAAGGTGCCCTTTGATGTATGGAATCAGGTGCCCTTACGGGAAAAATGGCAAGGAATGTGAGAGCAATTCGAGCGGAGGAAACAGACGTCCGCCTCGCATAATGGTCGGAGGGGAAATGACGGGGCCTGTGTCATTACTGCTTTGAATTTCGAGATATATAAAGATGAGATAAAGGATGTGAGGGTATTATTGCTTTTGCTTAATCATGCGAGTGTCTTTTGATCAGTGTTTATTTTAATTGTTGGTGATAAACTCTTTATTGTTGACACAAATATAAAAAAAAAACAAATAATATCTAAACTAGTGCCACAAGTGGCAGCCTTATTGCTGAAAGCGATCTCTTCTAGGCAACCTTTGGCTAGAGTCATTAAACAATATCAGAGACTCTTAGGGGATTTGAAAACTCTGCGTCCTGAGCTGGTCACGCGTATAAACTTACTAAGTTACAATGTTTGTTTTCAAGTTAAGTATAAATAAAAAAATAGAGTAAATATAAATATATAAGTTTATTATAATGTAGACCGAATATGTAACCTTTTAAAGTCAAAACTTGTACAGTATGGGAAATCAAGAGTTTTCAAATCTAAGAGTTAATAGAATCTTCTAGGTAAGCGTGTTACACCCCAGGGCTGCAACAATGCTTAACATCAGGCAGACTGTAGTCAAACGTAAACCTATCCCACGTAAAAAACACTGCATAAAAATACACAACAAAAATTAAATATTCTTGAAGTTTCTACTCAGAGAAAAACCCGTTTATTTACATCACTTCATGTAGAGTAATGTCAGAAGTGCCAGCTACTCTAAAAGTTGCCTCTGTTTCTTTATAAGAGACAGTCAGCTCTATCTGAAAAACTAGAAGAATTTGTTCTTCAGCGCTTTCTTATCTTTTTAAAAACAGTAGGGAGCAAAACTCACCAAATACCTACATTGCTTTACTTAAATTAAAGTTGCATTTTTTTTATTAATTACGGTTTTTTGTTGACAGTTACATAAATAATGATTGTGAGTGTTTATTTTTAAAGCTTACTTATAAGATACAATAGAACCAAATATGATATACATATTTTTATCAGCCGTGTATGTAGTGAACCTGTGTTGGAAAAAGAATTGCAATTAACAATTGATCAATTTGATAGTAATTGTAAAAACTACTACTACTTTTTATAATTACAATTGATCAATTGTCAATTGCAATTATTTTTTTTCCAATACTGGATTGAACAAATTGATGGCTGCTGAAGTTTAGGAATCTTTGACAAAGTCTAAATCGTCAAAGTTAGAAAAGACATACAAATACAGGTTCACACAAAATATGTACAGTGTAGTCTTTTAAATATCACTGCTTAAGTTTACAATCGCAAAGATCCATTTCCTTGGTCGTATAGACACGGTCGTATAGTTTGTCTTTGGCAAGCACATGTCTGGGATCTTCTACTGATGATCCTTAAATTGCATTGATATTCAAATATGTACGCGAGAAAATGTTGATAAACCTCTTTAAAATATAGAAGTATAAATAGTCATATACAAATACAGATTCACACAAATGTACAGTGTAGTTCATAAAAGAGTGGTCGTGTAGAGCAGTGTAATGAGGGCGCCAGCAATCATCACAATGAATGGCAAGTAGAGTCTCTTGGATGAATGCGACTCCTTGCTGCAACCGCCGGGGGAGACCACGTGTAACTAGCTTTGGAGATTTTATAGGAAAATATTTACAAAATTTTCTTCAAATTATCGAATGAGACCGGCCAACTGTGGTGACGAGAGTATATCAAGCCACCCTAAGCGCATCTGATATGACGTCTTTTTACAAAATTAAATTGGATTATGAACAGGAGTTTTGATAAACTATGTGCTTAGTTAAAATACGCTTAGTTACAATAAACAAGTAATAGACTTACTTACTTTTAAAATTGTTGTAAATTATTTTCACTATTAATAATAAGAGAAATATTATTACTAACGGTTACATATTTTATCTGCGACGTTGATTGTTGTCTTACGTGTCAGACGCATTAAAAATTAAGTATTATAGCTATATAGATTTTTATTAATCGTATAGTAATTGCTATTTTTTTCTGCAATCGAAGGTTTATGAGCCATTATTTTTATATATAACTGTGCAGTGATAATACTTTGTCAAAATTAAATTTAATTGAATTAATTGCCGGTAAACTCGAGCATTAGGGGTTTTGAAACCACCCTAAGGTGGTTGTATTCAGCGAATATTTCCGTTCATGATCTCATTTTATAGTGTTAGCGTTCTTTGTTTCTTTATGATATATTTATATAAAAAAAATCTTGGATAAAAAAACAGCATGACTCAATCATGGCCACCATACAGAAGGACTTCTCTTTAATTTGTCCCGCTCCCGCCAGACTTTGAAACGATATGACCCGCCACCGCCTGCAAGAACCTTGTATTTTCATGGAAATACACTCTTTTCCTACTTTGGGGATCACGGTGTGAGATGTTGCAATGGAACGCTCTTATTAAAAGTGCTAGTTTAACACAAGTTAAAAAAAAAAACGCAATTAATTATGACGTAATTAATTACTAAAATAAATATATTTTGTTATTTATGAAACAAACAATACTTTTATATTTTAATTTATATTTAAAAATAAATCATTTTGATCACATGTTTTTCTGGCCATAGTATTAGTTTAATTTTGTAAATTAATTTCGGCCTTTTTGCTATGGTATATTTCTATATACATAACTACAGAACCCGTCTCAACACTGCAAGATCTCTCATACCAAGTCTTATTATTTCGCTGAAGTTTTCTTTTGACTGCCAGAACGCGATGGAATTTAGAGAATGTACATAAATAGACGGGACTTGCACAAAGGAAACGAAGGAGTTTATGTCTGTCTGTCCCTATATTAGGTCTATTGAGACAGTGCCGACTGTTTCCTTATTCAAATTAAATTACGTTGTTAGTGAAATACGAGTTTCTTTCGACGTGCTTTGTCGAGTCAAGTAGGAAAAATGTTTAGTAAATATATTCACAAGTTGACTATATTATGTGTTTGTATAAATTAATCGTGAAAGGATGAGGTGCAATATTTTTGAAAGAAAAAATGGTTAGTTGTTAAATAAAAGCGTCTGAAAATTCTAAAATTTTATAAATTTGTACTGGTGTATAAATTTCAAATTTGAAGCATTTCTATTAGGTAAACAAATTCGTTCCAAAATATCTTATGACGTATAAAAAAGTGCCACACCACGAGTAATTACATGAAGTTCTGAAAACGTATTTCAAAAAAGGAAAGCAAATATTTTAAGGACTGATATTTTTATCAGCATCATAAACCAGAGTCCGGTTTTGTTGGTTAAATAAAAAATATCTATTTAAAAATGAAAGCAAAACATCGTCACACTTTCATATCATGGGTCCAGAATGAGTGAAGGTTCTCAGGCAAATATTATTGTGAACAGTAAGAAACCATTGTGTTACCATGTTTTTGCAGGAATTTTAAACGATGCATTTGGTATCAAATCATCAAGTTTTTTCATGTAATCTTGAGTTACTTATACGTGAAGATTTCGTTTGGTTAGCTAAGCAATTTTAGTACTACAACAAAGTCATCTGACTAAAAAAAAAACATCTTACCCCTTATTAATTTTATTTTCTGACCAGGCCGAGCGTATTCCACGTCGTGACAAAGACCTTCCCACCGGAAATGTTAATAATCCACGCAAGTTTCTCTTAGAAACGCTCAGCCCATTAAATTCGCTTCTGTTTGTTACCTTAATTATGTGAATTACACAAGGGAGCCTTCAGACGCAAAGAAAAATGGGAAAATTAGAATCTCGGACATACTTCGTAGGTGTGAATTATTTTGAGCACGCAATGTAATTAAAATAGCCGTGGGACGCGAGTTTTTAATGAATTTGCTTAAAAATACGGAAATAGTTCAGGCTGGGTTTGGTTTTCCTTGTTTTTGAATGTGTTTTTGCAAGTAACACTCTTGCATAATACTTAATCAGTAGTATTCTTCAAAATAAGCCGCAATAAATGTGTTGGTATTAAGTTTAAGTATATATCTATATATTGAAAATAGCTTTAGTATAATTATTCAAATTTTATGTATTGAAAATAGCTTATTCAATATTATGTAAATTTTACTATTTCAAACTTTGAGGTCCTTTTTGTTTGCATTATATCAACCCTTTTTTATTAATAGTGTAGGGTCCATTTCTAACTCAATATGGCAAAGTTTTTTTTAACAAATTATTTATTTACTAACCCACGGTTTCATATTTGAAAGAAGCATTAAATACAGAAGTGACAAACATTTCAGCTATGAAACATGAAGTATTTTCAGATCCGTCCGTCGTAAACTCCCGGTTAGGGGTCTTACCGCACTATACATACAAATAACGGCAGCTGATTTTTAATGATCCTTTTTGTAATGGTGACAAGTCTACTTCTTGATCATAGAAAATCATCGGTTCGGTTTCTATTTGACGAAAACATACACGTTCATACTTTTGTTCAACTTGGTTGGTTCTTTGATCAAAAAATATTATCTCAAAATAAATCCGGAAATATACCAATATCATTTATTTAGTTTCTATTATGGCTGCCACATTGATAGATGCTAGGTAAAAGATTGTTAATAGTATGTAACTATCATTACAGTGAGATGAAACCAGCTGCGGATGATGATGAACTATCAGTACTACCACGTACTACTTGTATATCTTTATTTTGAAAGTGCGTGCATCTACACTTATCTCTATTCTACAAACACAGATAATTTCATCCATTCATAGGAGTCATAGTGTGTACCAACTTCAAATTCTCACTTGCGGATTCCGTCGGCGCGCGGTCAGTCAAACGGCGGCTTTTAAATGTCCCCGCAGTAGGCATCCGTTTCATACATACGGAATAAGTGGTGGCTCGCCGCCCGCTCTCTGACCCACTTCTGTGCTCTATGACGTCATAGTGTGTAGACGCTTCATTGGTTGAAAATTTACAGCAATAAAATCTGTGATAGCCAATAGAATCTTCATTAATTGAGTGGAAAATTTGACTTCAATAAGCTAACGCATAGCTAAACACTCTTAGTACTAATTAGTAGGTTAAAAGCAATACTTTTGTTTCTCAACTTTTGTAAATGGCCCTAAGTTGAAACATACCTAATCTACCAAAAAGAACCATATCGATATCACTAATAGTATTCGATACATTTGTTGACACATATAAGTCTTTGACTTATGTTCCTAAGTCCCCTGAGTGGGGCAGAGGGCGTCCACAGTGATTCTCCATCTCGTCCTCGCATATAAGTACATCTATACAAACGTAAACTCACAAGTGTTTTAAACTTAAATAGATAATCCTTCCTTAATCTCATCCAATTCTGACAATATAACAAACACGTGATTCAAACCGATAACCTCCTTTTTTAAATTTAAAAAAGGGTTTAAAAAGTTAAGCGTCATTCAATTCTTACTTTAAAAAATTGTGAACAAGACCGCGCCGTCATCCAGCCAGTGTTTTATTCACAGCCGCACTGACTCATAAAGTGGCTCGTTAGCAATGTTTTTCAAAAGTCGAATGCTCGCCACCGCTCCTCAAAGACTTGCCAGCCGTTATAAGGAGTAAGTTGATTGCTCTCCATAGTTGCCCGGGGAAATTACCGCCCGCCCTCTCGGATGTTTCTGTAGATATCCTTACCAAGAGACGTGTGAAAATTGTATCTTCAAATTCAAAATTATTTATTGGTGTAGAAAAAAGTACATACATACATGAAGTGGCGGCTCTAGATACCAAACTAGGCGTTAGCTTGTATCTTGGTACTTAGTATTTCCCAGTTGAAAATGCCAGTTAGGCACAAAAATTTATGTATCTTATGCATATGCGTTCATTATTTTATTATGCGCCTTGTCTATCTTGTATTGATAATATATTTTTTTACATAATATGACGTGTGATGAGCGTAATATAGGCACCTAACCTTGCAAAGGGAATGTTTTTTTTATTGCACTCATAAATGTTAGCATTGCGTGGTAGGCATTTTTGCCCGCTTTGTTTTAGGATATAGGTAATGTGACATGAAACATTTTTATTTTTATTTATTTTTTCTTAATTCTATACTAGTTCCATACCAAAAATGATAATGTTTCGTGACAACGGAGGCGTTGTGGTTTCAATGGTGATATTTTTGTATAATAAGGCGTCTTGTTGGTATGTAGTCGGATGCTTCGGATTTTTACTCGTCTAGATTAAGTTTCGATTAGACCGTTGCAGGGCGATATGGTTTTGTTCTTATTTGTCTAGTCTGCCTTTGACTTTATACTATGTTATTAGGTTATACTCTATTACGTTGAAAATTTGTGAGCATGACTAAACACATTACAATCTGTGCATTATCAGATGGTTGAATTCTCACCTTTTTTTTTTTATAAATATATTGATATATTGTTGAAATGTGTATGTAATTCAATATTTTCTTGAGAAAAAAGTGAAATTAAGGGTAAAAAAAATGTAAGGTGGAACTAATCGGACCGTACCTACTGCATGACGCGTTAGAATAAAGGTCTGTTAATATTTAACATTGAATAGATACAGGTTTTAATATGATGATGATTAAAGAGAAATCACTTTTATAGAACTTTTTATGCAATGCTGAACAGTTTTGCGTATTTCTTTTTTAGCGTTTTAATTTTCAGCGAGCGAGCTGTGTGAGCACGTTATTTACTTGTGGTTTTATTATGCACTTAAATGTTTAATGAACTAGTGCCACTTTAGCGTGGACAGCTTTAGCGTGTGAATTTATGATTATGAGAGTTCGTTTACTGTTTTTTGTGTGTATGTTTTTAATTTTGAAGGTTTGGAATATATTTATGCTACAGTAGCTTAAATAATTGGAAAAGAAAATACGCGCAAAATACCAGTTATAACTCTAAATATACAAAAATGGTGTAAACTATTATTAACTGTGTCCATTTATTTATCCAAAACCGAATTTATTAACCGAAATGTTATACTTTTCGATTAAAATAATAACTCCCGCATGCTTGTAAAGAATAATTCGCAATTTATTATATTTTTGCCAAAATTGTCTATAGATGTTTTTGTGCTAAAGTACAATCAGATACAGAAATACCGTTGAACACACTTAAAAGCTATAAAATTCTTGAAATAGTATCAGATATACCCTAGACGGTTCTTACTAACTTACATATATGTTACCTTTCATAGTAACTTTAAATATATTTTTATTACTTCTCTTACCACGTCTAGTTTCACTGCCAATTAATTAATTAATTATTGCATTAATAAATCCATGCGGCACCAATTAGCATGCTAATAAGAACAGGGGATTACTGTGTCTCTGCCGTGCAGTCTGGAAACTTGTACTGAGAACTAGGACTAGCTGTGCTCGCGGCTTTGTCCGCGTGGAATAGTTATTTTGTGCATCATATTTATTTTTGCAAACATCTTCAGCTTTATAAATTATAGCTGTTACCTACGACTTGAACCGTTTTCGCAGCGCACGCAACGGAAGCCCTCAAAGATGAATGTCTTTCCCCGTTTTTTCCACATTTTGCATTGTTTCTTCGCTCCTATTAGTTGCAGTGTAATGTTATATAGCCTAAAGCCTTCTTCGATAAATGGTCTATTCAACACAAAAAAAAAAAAAAATTCGGACCAGTTAGTTCCAGAGATTAGCGCGTTTAAACAATCAAACAAACAAACTCTTCAGCTTTATAATATTAGTATAGATTAGTTAGAGGGCTGGTAGATCTTTTATCACACCAAAAAAAAAAAACTATTTTCAAAAACATTACTTAATTCAAGGTTTGCACAAATTGGTACTTAATAATTAATAAATTACATTTTTTTTCGATAAAAACTTTATGATTAATAAAATTATATTACAAATTACATGATAAATACTTGGTATATTTAACATGTATTATGTATACATCTACATCAACGTCTTAACAGCCTTTTCTATGTCATTGATGAATGTAAACCAAGCTAGTTGCATCTTTTAGAGACCTTTTTGATATTCTAAAACAGATGAGACTTATTTATTTGAAAATACTCATTCATGGATTGAGGGACGCGATAAATTTATCTGCCTCTTTGACCGGTACCCTAGTTACAACCCTGGGGGCCAGAAGTTTACTGATCGGTATTCATGTAACTTGTCCTGGTCCTGATATTCATGGACTGGGACTATGTGTAGAAAATAGGATATATAAATGTAGAAAAATTAAAAAAAACTTACAAAATCGTAATAATTCAGAAATATGTTCATTTTATCCATAATGTCTCACATATTACAGAACGTATACAGTGGCAAGTTACTGTATTTCACTTCATATTTGAAAACATAACATAACTTGGTACAAAATTTTGTAAAGACACGACTGACCACGCAGAAGTTTTTAGAATATTGGAAATCAAACATTAAAATATATGTGTACATACTAAAAATCGTTTTAGTTTTATTGGAACTCAAATTAAATTCTCGTTTATTGTAAATGGATATGAACAAACATAAATATGCAATCGACCACAAATAGCACTGTATTCGGTTTGATACAAACATTTACAAAATAGCAATTATAATTAACATGTAGGATATTCCAATGTTTGATTACGTGTATTGTGTAAAGGCATTTGCACACTTCACTTAATCTGTAATATTGTCTGTTTGTTGCAATTACAACCTGGATTTAATGTTGTAAAATTTAAATATATTTTATATATATTGTATATAGGTCATTACCAGCCTATCTACCAACCACAAAATAAAAACTATATCACCAATATTATTAAACATACTGCCATATTTTTGGCTTCAGAGATGCAGATGAATTCTGTTGTCATTTTAGGTTATTGAGTTGTGAAATTACTAAAATTCAGTTTCGCCTTTTTTGTGATACTGAAAGACTTCTTTCATTATATCTTTCTCTAAACAATGACAAAATAGAAATCTGTAAAAAATATGAAATTTCATATTCGGTTTTAATAACAATGCCTAAAAATTTGCATTTGTTTTGTTCTAGGTTTGGCGTACATTTAGTGTACAACCACCCTTACCAGTTAAACATTCGATGACCCAAAGACTAATGGGCGAACTATCAAAGTTATAATGATTGACCCAGCGATGCAACTACATATTACACAAACACCAACAAATGTGTCTGTTTAGTGTGAAATGAAGTGGCAAATTAGTTGTCAGACTAATTGGACGACCAAGGCATGGTGTGGTTATTGTTAAACATTTGCTGGAAATACTCGTGCGATGATGAGTTCGAAATTAGTTGATTTTAGATATTGCATAACATTAATTTAAATAGAAAATATTAAACAGGCTCTCAATAGAATTGATAAGCGTTGTCAATTTTAAGCAGCGTGATTACTTGATGTCTATCATTATAAATAAATAAATAATTTTAAATACAAAAATGCTGTCTAACGTTTATATCATATAAATATATAAAATATCATATCGTTATAACCAATTCAAAAATAAATTGGAGGTATCGATGTAACTATGGATATGCTTACAAGTTACCCAACTTGATTACTTAATCTTCAGTATGCGGGGCGTTTTGTAACTGTAATATAATAGTTTACTGTAACTGGCAAACAAATCAAAAAGTTTTATAGATGGAACCAAACGTGTGTCAAAGCAGTAATAAAATGGCTAAAACGCTCAAGATAATAAATATTTTTAACACCAACATTTCTTGATCCTGACCTATTTTCTCAAGTTCTAATAGACTCAATTAACAAAGGCTCGATCATAAAATGAAATCGAATAAAAGTTATCCCGAGACTTATTACGTTTAATATGAAATTTTCATAGCCATTGCATATTCATTCGATCCTGATACTCTACAACTCGATCAATATTCGATTCAGAGGCAATTATAATAAACTTCTAATCGAATTGTTGTGAGATGTCGATTTTTATTAAACCAAGTTCATATCATAAAATTGTACCGTCCTTCTTATATCATTTTAATAAGAGAATATATAACTTTAGTTTTTCTTCATGATTTGATAGAAAGACGATAAATATATCGTTGCGATGGATGAGTCCATAATTTTAATAAATATTTTAGGCTCATTGGGAACTTCCTACTTTTTGAAAATTTCGATAGAGATATAATAAAATGGATCAAATTTTATTATAAATTATATTAGTATGAAAATGCCCTAAGATTTAATTGAGCGTTGAAAGGAAACTTTCTAGTCATTTGTCAATTGTCGCCAGTAAAAGTTCGGGATCGATCTATATTCATTTGCAAGTTCCACCAGCCGGGAAAAACAGGGCTCCGGGCAGCTGCTGGCCCTTGAGGAAATATTTCATGGAAATTAAGGTGCTATCTCAGTATTAAGACTACGTTGAATTGGGTAATAATTGAATGTCAAATATGGAAATATTAACGTAAAACAGAACTTGATGAAACACTGGAGAACTGTAGTGCATTTCCGCTGCAACTGCTTCTTAACCGGCTTCAAACAACCAACTTGGTTTTGTTTTTTAGGTTTTAGTGGACAATGGATTTCGGCAATGTAACGCCTGTTTCAGTATCGTAAAACAGAACCTTACTTTCTTTAATTAAGATGTAATAACCTATTTAAAATAGAATTGACAGGTTTACAGGCTTTGCTTTTCATATATTAATCATTTTTATTGTTCAATTCGATGACTTTCAAATTATTCAATATATGGAATAAAAATGCATCTGTATCTTCCAAATCATCATCTTCAACTAAAATCAATAATTTAATTAATTTAATTACCAAAGGTTGCATCAAAATTTATCGCATGTATTGAAACTGGTCCTGACGGAAATAATATTTCAGCAGTATTAGAGACCCGCAAAAGTTTTAGTGAATTATTGAAATGATTTTAAAATAGCCGAAAACTTTGCTTTGTGGACGGAGGAGGAAAGGAAAGGGCGGTCAAATTAATTGATACAAATTGACTTAGTTTGGTAAATTCAAAATGAATATTTAATTAAACTTAAGATATTTACATGCACATGTCTTTTTTAATTAGATTTTCTTATTAATAAAATGTCATTTTTACATGTACAAGCCATCAAAGTAAAAAATCTATCTCAGTATTTATAAAGCCTCTTTTAAAAAATCTCTTAAAAATAATAGCATAATTATGAATTTTACTGCACCTTCTTATCGAAATCATAGTGTTACATGATGATAATAATTATTTATTTGTTTTGTAATATTTATGATTTAAATAAATATTTCTTTCTTTCTTTTCTTCTTTCGAATGATAGTGGCCAACTCTGTTGTCGAGAGTTTTTCAGGCCGCCCTTAGGGCCTTTGACATGGCTTAGCGACTACCATGTCAGATTTTAGACAAAAAGCCGGGACCTACAATTTTAACTGTACCTAAAGTAAGGTTATTTCCAAACCGAAACTCAAAATATACACATCTTAAATGGCTAAAACTAGAATCCTGATACGGTTCAGGAACAGTCCTGTCATCATTATTACTTAGAAAAGTTCTTCTTGTATAAAATAAGTTAGCAATAATTTGGTCCGCTCATATATCAATCCAGTTCCAAAACATGTCCTCACCTAAATCAACCGAAACGTACCTCTTAACTAAAATGTACTCACCCACCTATTTCACAAATTCGTTCTAGCTTACGCAGTGAACCCCAAATATCATACATAATGGGAGCAAAGCATTATTTTTAGTGG
This sequence comes from Macaria liturata, assembly GCA_964023185.1. Lineage (NCBI taxonomy): Eukaryota > Metazoa > Arthropoda > Insecta > Lepidoptera > Geometridae > Macaria > Macaria liturata. The sequence goes on along the minus strand of OZ026820.1, from coordinate 1,963,552 downwards.
AAGACCCGACCCGCGGCTTCAACGTAATGAATTTATTGTATAGTAAGTTATCTCTGGAGAACTATTAGGTTGGTAACGTGTGTTTTGGAAGAAACCAGATGCCCCTGGGGGTTGATGATAATTTAAGGACTTGCGTACAAGCTACATAGTATAAATAATTAAGACCTTTTTTATTTAAAGATATTTTTGATAAGATAGTATATTTATATAGTCTGTTTAGCTCAGTGATATTTCTTGTATCACATGAAAAGATAAGCAAAACTATGATGCCAAAAGTAAAAATGTGTGAGTACCTAAAGAAATGATTTTTTTCAAAAGTTGTTTTTTTTCTAGAGTGTTGCTCAACACATTAGCAATGGCGTATGTAGAAGTAGGACCAGTTTTTACTGAATGGCTTATAGTAGTAATATTTCATCAATATTTACAATTTTTGACATAGTGTGTGTTGCGTGGAAGGATCTGAGACGCCTACCATGACCTACTTGCCCAAAAGACATTTTCCAGTGCTTTAATTCTGCAGGGTCACGTCACTACCCTCATTTATGAGAGATATGATTCGAAGAGAGAGTCTTCACTGCGCATCAATCAAAAGTCAGTAATTTCACATTAAACATCGATCCCAATAATGTTTCACAGGAAACACGCCAGATACCACAGTGAGATACTCGTGTGTCAACAGTTTGCTCTACCATTGACGCGTAAAGGCGAAATCTGATTTGACTCCACTCTGTCAGTTTAGGCTGCGGTGTCTTTTCGATATAGCCATATTTGTACAGGTATACAAGGGTGTTTGCAAAATGGGTATAGATGGTAAGTTTTGAAAGCAAATATTTTCGTTTATAATCTCTAATTCATAGTTCAGTAATCTGTCTCTAATGATACGACCACAAGATATTTTTTGACATTACTTGACACAAATCATTTTAAGAAATTGGAAAATTAACATCAAGTGATGACGTACGTCTTCATCATCGCAGACTTCCATATCCTACTGCCGCTCCCTAAACCCACAGGTCCCTCTTGATAATTACACAAAAAAAATGCTTAAATTGATTAAAATACACTGTGCATACATGTGACGCAGAATAACAACATTTTATCATTTTCATACTAACAAATGTAGTAGTGGTTTTTTTTTTCTCTTGGTGTATGGAAAACATTTATTATTGAAAACAAAGATTAATTTAAAAAGTGTGAATGTTAGTTTTTAATAACCCTGTATATCTTGCTTCTGTGAGTCTGTCTCGATGTATAACGCAATTTGCTTTAGGTATTTACACGGTGTGGGCAAATATAGACGAGAGACGTATGGTTTGTGATGCGATTTAGTTGAGACTGTTGTCGGTTTAGTAGGTTTTTAATTTCATTACCTGCAAACAGGATATATCACCATTGTTGGAAGTTTATAATAATATAACGTCTTTACACATAAAAATACTTCATTAAAGATAATATGTTTGTTAAAAATAAGTAATAGTACGATTAATTAAGTAGGTAATGTTCTCAAGCATTTTTTTATTATAATCATTACAAAAATGACATAAAAGGTTCTAAAAATATCCAAGGCACATAAAAGCGTCAACATTATTAAAGTCCAAAGTCAAAGAGGGAACTTTGGGTAAACAAAAACGAATACAGCAATATGCCAGCAAAGTTGATCAATTAGCTCTTTATTAATACAGAATGAAGCTCGGCTATCAGTCTGTAGGAACTGTTTAAGATACCATCCGTTTTGTATACTTGGAAACAGTATTGTGGATTGTGAGTTATTTTGTCAAGTGCTAAACCCGCACAATGATTGTCTAACTCATACCGACGTACTATCGACACCTGATATGACTAAGATTTTCGCTCATTTTCCAATAACAAGTTTATGATTGATATAGTGTTTGTTAGACTGTTACAAGGTCATATTTTGCATTACTTTGTGTGTGTTTGTTCAGAATGAGGTCTCAAGAAACTGGGCATAGAGGAAAGTTATGTGTAACCCCATCAAGTACTGCATACTTGAATAAGAGTGTATTCTGCATGGCAATACATATTTATAATAAATTACCAAAAACTGTCAGAAACACAGATGAAATATTAAGTTTTAAAAATAAATTAAATAATTTGTTAGCACAAAAGGCGTACTATTCAGTGGACCAATGTTTGAAAGATGAAGATATGACATAATGTAATACATACATAATTGTATAATAAAGTGACATGGCTAATATAAATGATATTAATTAATTACTAATCACTACTGTCTGTAAGCCCACTCGGGTAGAAGCTAGAGGAACTTCCTAAATGTAAACTAACTAACAATTAGTTATGTAAACAACCTATATCACCTAGTTTCCGGACAATAAATATATTTCATTTCATTTCATTTCATTTCATTGCTTACTTATATGTAATGGCTCTAAAAAAATAAATAATAGTAAAACTACAAGTCACTTATGATAGCTAAACTAACATGTATATGTATATTATAGCAGGGCGTCGATGATAAAAAAAGAAAAGACACCGGGTCCCACTACAAAACATTTATTTTTGGAAGCGTCACAATAAGTAGTACAGTACAGTGTTTCATAGTACAAAGATTTAGGTACAAAATATAATATTATTCCGAGCCGCGGAGAGCGCAGGCGGCGCGCTAGCTAGTACCCGTGCGACTGTTTTTTTATTCTCGCGGAGCGTCGCATGCGCTCCCTAGCGGGGGACGGGGCGAGGGGGCTAACGTTTGGGATGCGCGCTATAATATATAAATGCTATGTCATAAAATTCATACAACTTTGATTGTAACTAATTGCTGACAAATTGATGGAAAGATACATATTTTTATTGTAATTTCATAAAAAATGAAATTATGAATATGGTTATTTTTTCTGTTTATAATAAATTTACAAATACAGGCAATAAATCTCCATCACTGCCTCCTCCAGCACCGTCGCACCATCGGCTGCGTTATGCGAAGTTAAACGCGCGATTTGCATAGAAATTATACCGTCGGCCGCCGCTGTTCATACGAAATTTTACTAATTAAAACGCCTTCGGTGCCCGGATTTCGTTCCAATTAAAAGTTGGAAAAGTTTTCCCCACCGGTGGCGCCAGTGTTTCTGGATCGGTGACTTATTGTGTCGTCTGCATTGATGGATTTATTAGGTTAGGGCTCCAAGGTGGAGGGAAAGTTTGAGAAAGGTTCGCCTGTAATGTTGGTGCACTTTTTAACTGGCTTTTGTGACTTTGAACTGTTGCTAGCTTGAAGTTTTTTTCAATTAGTGAACGGTGCTGTTAACATTTTTTCTTAGCTTAATTTCTGTCTTTCAACTGACGATAGACAGAGGGGAGCTTCAAGTAGATGTGTTTATTTTAAATAGACGATCAGATCTAAATATAAACATGAATATTTGATTCCATATATATACAAATGCATTTATCAAGCATGTAGAATGGTCTTAATTGAAGAAGTTTCAGGCTACTTGACATTTAAACATAATTAAAAACTAAGTGAGTATGTATCCTTCCTTTTTGTCAACTAACAATAACAGTTATTCCCACTCATAATCCACATAACATCCCCTTGTCTTCCTGTAAATATTTCTCATTTCATTTCTATAAGATATCTATTAATAGCATGTACCTACGGGAAACGTGACCTATTTCGAGTCCCCCCATTCATACTTCATAACGCACGCGTAATATACGGCGACGCATATTACAGTAAGATATTATAATAAATTTTCTTAGAATATTTTAAAATAATGTCTTTTGCCAGCGGTCTTTTATGCTGGTAATTTTATTAACAATAAATCGTAGCAAAATAATTAAGTATTGAAATATTATATATTATTTATAAAACGCACAGTTCAATCCACGGGATGAGTTGAACTGAAATTTGACATGCAGGTAGATGTCTTAGCGTAGGCATCCGCTAAAAAAGGATTTTCGGAAATGCTACCTTTGAAGGGGTGAAATAGCCACCCACTTGTTTTACATATTTTCAAATGCCGTATAATAGACTGTCTTAAGCTGTCTCTACAGTAACAGTGACGTCAGCACAAAAGCAGGCGTAAGTGACAAACATCTAATAGCTACCTCGCCGGTCTGCCAAAGTCATGTGGGGCCTGAAACATGACCCCGGTGGCAATCACTGTAATTGGTCGGGCCCTAGAATAAGCGATGAAATTGTTATTATTAAATGAGTTAAATTTGCATACTAATGTGGCTAATGGGTTTTAATTTAAACAACATGATAAAAGTATCGTAATATTTAATGTATTTATTGTTATAAAATATTATAACATTTTTGTAATGTTGTGAATATTACAACACGTGTCATCCAATTAAAAAATACTACTTACAAAAAAACGCTGCTACCTAGTCATACGAGTACCTATATCAATTAAAAAAAAGAAAATGTGTTCTGTTACACCCTTGTCTTAAAACGGATAAAAACCTTAATTTAATTAAAATGTAGTAAAATAAAAAAAAAACATTGTTCAAATCATACATATCAATATGTAGTGGCCCCACAGCACACACAAAGTAACGCGACGCGCCGCATCCCGGCCACCTATCACTGTAATTGGTCGGGCCATTAAATTAGCGAGAATATAAAGCCGAAGACGGAGATGCTACTTTTCATTAACAATATAACCCAAAGACACATAACCTTAACTTAGTAAGTGACAATTAGATATGTTATTGGATAACGATATTCATAAGTGTAACTACATACAGTGGATTATAAATTAATTGTATTAAATTTCATTGATTGAAAGCACGTTTCTAAGGCGTTTAATTTATTTGTTAATCAATCATAGAGGGTTTGTCGCGTGATATTTGTTAAGTTACCGTTTATTGGCATCACATACATACATTCAGAATAACATTTTACAGTAAATCTATAAACAATAACTTCACAGGTAATTTCACGAGTGATTGATAGTAACAAATTGCCGAAAACCACATTTTTTTAAATAAATTCGAGCAAAACAGCATGTAAACGTATTTTATATGTTAAAAAAATCCGTTTGACTACAGCTGGCCTAAGTAAGTTCGTATAAAAGTAGTCAATATAGCCTGCCTAATTTTAAATTGGTTATTTTGGTCTGGTTAAAATTATAAATTCCCGGATCTAATCAATACTTATTTTGAAAAAAACTGACTTCAACTATTTTATTGAGTAGTCTATTGGGTAAGATATTGCTACTTGCATCTACCCTTAATTTATGCCCGTGCGGTAATGTTATGCTAAATTAATTATGGCCGCGCCGTTTGCGGTGCGCTTTTATGTCGCAATACGCTAGTTTCGTCTTGAGAAGATGGCTGTTGTTTATTGGGACGCGAGCTAAAAGCAGGAGGGAAAAGGAATATCTAAATAACGAATATTAAATAAATAAGTTTTTTTTGTTGGTCTATTCTGGTGTTTTGAAATTATAATAACGAGCAGCCGCAAACTAAAATTTAACATAATATGTCAATGGGGTTTCGATTCTTTTATGTAAATATCACGTTTTCTTTTTTGCAATGGTCATGCAATTTAAGGATAAATCCTAATACAATAGCTTTCGTGCTGAAAGCTCTTCAAAGAATAAAAAAGTAATATTTATTTATTCACTTAATTGAAACGGTAACAACCAAACACATTAATTAAGAAATGAATTATTTACTTAAGTAGCAACTTAATTAGATATCTTTAAAATTAATAAGTATTTCACAAGTAGTTTCACAAGTAGTTCACAAAAAGATAACAATAAATTATAAATTACATTCAACTTGTCACAAAAAATATCACACGCGGGATAGCTAGCGAAGAATGCGTTGAGGCCACTCTTAACTCAACAGATCGGGCTGAAGTTGCAATATAAAAAATATATGATAAGAAGTGCGTTGCTGCTTTTAAATTGCCATTATATATTTACCATACTTACCACCACACCATATCATTTTACAAACATCTTAACACACACACACACAAAAATAACAAATTTTAAACCATCCAGTCTTGCATGAATAGCAAAACCTTCCGAATCACTATATCCGACCCAACGTGAAGGCGAATTGAAAGATCTCGCATCTGAGAAGATTCATTGAAACCGATATCTTTGGAAAGATGTGGAAAAATCTGGAAAACTTGCATCGAACAAGATCAGCCAAACAATCCTCTGCCAACTTGTTAGTCGGATCACTTTAAAATATTCAACGCTTTTAGAAATCTTAAGATTGTATGCAGCTCTCTTGGTATTAGAAAACTTATTTTTAAATATGCGTGTTTTCTATATGGAATTATTTTATTGTATTTGTTACCCTAAGATGCAGCAAGCTTAACATTCTGCAGGCTGTTAGTTACACGCAAACGTTTTCTATATAAAAATCTTTTTTTCGTATATTAATTATCATGGGAATAACAACAAAAAAACAACTTTTTTGAAGTCAATATTTCATATCCGTTTACCTAACGTCACATAAAATGTAATGCGCGGATTTTCTTTCGCTTGTACACTTCTTTATAAATGTGTATGCAATATAATGCCATCTATAATATAGTTCAAGGATTTGTTTCAGCACGTCTACACAATTTTATCATGTCTCATCACGAAACAATAAATATTTTGACTATTGCCAATACGATACATACAAAATAGAAATTCACTCAGAACTTAACATACAACAAAGTAACACACAAGTAATTCTTAATTACTACCTAACATACTGGGTGAGGGCACACCCGTGCAGTAAGTAGCATTTACCATGAAAAACCCTACACATACATATTACACAATGTAACAACACGTGGTAACGAGATAGATGCTTCATCAGAGCAAGGCCCTTAAAACGAAGGGGAAGCTCGAGAGGTTCAGCCAAGTTTCAAGATCGAATACACAGCGATATCAGGAATTAATTGAATAAAACGCAGAGTTAGGGGAACTCTAGATATCTCGCCGCTTCTTCATGAATATGGATCTATTTTAAAGTGTTCCGGCTTTGTAAAAAGTTGAAGTTAATAAGTCCACCATTAGGGGTCCGATTCTCGAGAGGCGAAACGGGGGTTATTGATTTTTGTAATAGCACTTTATGGGCAGGCGATAAATTGTAAGTGTCGAGAGTTTTTGAAATAGGTGGGGTGCTAGTTGCCAATGAAATTGCCTTGTAAATCATTTTCCGAGTTCATAATTCTTGGGCGGCTATTATTCTCGCGTATTTATTGTGCTATGGAAGAGATTTTTTTATAATGTTTTTGTGTTATAAAATTTATTGAAAAGTAGTATTTATGGAGAGTTAATTTAATGAAATATATACACAATCAGTATAGTAAAATGTAAGTAACTTAATTGGTTAAAGTTTTAAGTCATTACAACAAAGTAATAGTATCATACAAGCAAGTTTGGCACAAACGATAGCTTGCTACGTAGATTTACATAGATCACAATTTCAACGCAACAGCCTTACACTAAAATCATCCTTACCTTACAAGTATGTTTTAACAGCACATTGATTAAGATCAAAATGTATAACATTTTTTTATCACGAAAAATAATAGTGCTAAGTTTTTAACATACGTTTCACTACAGCCTGCCAACACTTTAAAATTTGTTCAAGGTAACATTATAAGCAAACTTTATTGAAATTTTGTTTTGTTTTTAATTTTCACTTCAAAATGATTTAATTATTAATATTATATGTAAGTAAATGTAGAATAGGAAAGTTGTAGATGCGGTAAGAAGAACTGCAGGCCTACAATACAGGATCTGACTGGATACCTAGTGTAGGTTTTTGCAAATTCTAAAAATGTAAAAATTAGAAGTATTTCATGAATAAATTTTTTTATTATTATTATTATTATAAGATGAATATCGAGGAATATTCCTTAAATAGCCAGCAGGAGCTCGATGGTATCGAGCGTGCTTACGTAATTCCAATGAGACAGGTTTATGATCGCGAAACAAAGGTTCGACGCAGCCCGGAAAAGAGGATAAGACGGCCATACTTTGGAATAGATTACTCTTTAAAATAGATTTATAGTTAATTCTTCACCATATAAAAATTATACAATGACAGGTACGCATACATTTAATAGATTAAAACTTTAAAAACTTTTTGTACGGAAATGCATAAAACATGGTTATATGTAACACCTTCATTAGATATGTAGTTAGTCTTAACTTGACCTTAACTTGTTTTATTTTTTAACCAGACACAAAAGTAGATAGAAACTAATGGGAATCGAGTTATTAGATATACATATATTATACATTAATTGTAATGCATGAATCTTGGTTTTTAGCCTTGCCGTCAGAAAGTGACAGAAATTATGCTAGTTATATGTGGCATATATTATATTCTCACAAAAATCTATATTTTGTATTTTATTTTGATTGGTTTTGATTATTTATACAAACAAAGATGTAACCAATAAAAGCTGTATCTATAAACCAGTAATCTGTGTATAAACCGAAGCACAGACTTGGATCGCAGCCAGACGTTATCGAATTCATGTAAAAGATGGAAATTGAGGTGAGAAACGGCGAGCAAAATGTATCTATTTGCAACAGTTGAACGCGATCACGAGAAAACTATGGCAATATTTGGGAAGATGTAAGAGAAGATGTATAAAATGGTAAGAAATGTAGGGGAATTATTGGAATAAAACAGAATATTTTTAGAAGTTTGTTTTTGATTACCTAGACAGAGTAGCGTATATGAATGAAGACTTTGAAATACATGATTTAAATTACTAAAGAGAATAACATAGATTAAAAATTTGTGTCACATCTGTTACCAAAAAAAATACCATTTTAGCTGATTGTAGGTATTTCTTGGTTATCAATCAACATTATGATACCTTACGGAAAAAAAAAATTGACTCTGTAAATTATCATAAGTGCCTTATACTTCTAATCTTCAGCACACATTAAAGGCGGGTGCCTTAAAGGAGTTTTAGGCGGGTGTGGTTAAAAGTGGCAGGGTTGCCACTTTTAACCACAATGTAATACATTTTATTCCCTCGAAAAAAAGTCCGCAGACTTTTCACATTCGCGTGGCAGTTAGCGCGACTTTTAAACCGGCTTAATGTTCCTGTTAATCCATTTTAGTGGCCCCAAGATGGGGGAGGGTCGTTTTAATGTCCTCGCTCTTGTCTTGAATGTTTTGATATTTAGAAGGCTTATTAAAATTTCAGCCGTAACTTGGGGAATTAAATTAAATCAGCGAGCCGTAATGAGTAGGGCTCGAGGTGAGTGGGCATTTTGAATTCGTCTTCAATGCGTGTAGGTGCTTAGGTTTGTTAATTGATATGGCTCTGTTGGTGTATTGTGTATTATGCTGCATAGCAGGAGTTGAATTGGTTGGATGGGGCTCGGTAAACACAATCGCTATTATTGCTGTATTACACACTATATACACTACACATTACGAAATTTCATTAATAATAGTTGATTTGTTCAGAGTTTGTGCTCTTCGCGTATGTTGTCTACAATATAAATCAATTAAAATTTATAGTTTTGATTGATTTATCACCAAATAAATAAACTAGTTTTGTGTTAAATTTGTAAATAAATGGGAAGTTCCAAGTATTTCTTAAGCGAATCCTTTGTATTGGTTCTATACAAATGTTTATTCTTTCCCATACTATGGAATAATTCATGTACCGTTTTTTTTATTTTAAATTATGCTAATTCAGAAAATTTTAACCATGGCGTATTATGATGATGACCTACAAAACTTTAAACAAGAAAATCACGTCTAAGTATAACATTAAGTAGCTATTAGACACTAATTTCGCTCAGCTCTGTTTCCTAAGAGCGAGCCGGGTCTTTGCAAACTTTTCCACCGGATAAAAGGATCTCCAAGTAATTAATCCTTTGTATTCTCCATTACAGGCCATCGACTGAAGTTGAATCGTAATTTTAATCTCCAAAACGTAAAGTACCGAGTTTTGTGTAGAATAAGGCGAGGATGCCGCGTGCTGCTGTCTTGTGCACACGTCTTGTGTTTTGATTGTTCCTGAATTGTTTGTTTTTTGTTATTATGGACAATTTATATTTACTTGGTCAGTTATATTATAACTTTTTTATACTGTTCATTTTCGAGTTGTGTTAGGGTCACGATGTGAGACCGCTGCAGAAATGATTAATTGGGGAAGTTTCCTTGCCCAGATACACTGTATTACCCAGTTTTCAGATATCATATCATGTGTAACGTGATTTCAAAAATTGTTATAATTTAATGTCTTTCGTGTATATTCGATCAAATGCACTTATTGAAACATACCTATTTTATTGCAAAATTTTAATAAGAAAATAATGCACATTAGACAATAATCCGTGATTAAAAGACTTTGTATCATTGTTGTCACATTATTTGCAACATTGTTATGATAGATTGCGCGTCAGAATTGTATCCTTATCATTTTACAGATATTTATAAAAGCTTTGGTTAAACAAGATACTTTTGTTTCGTGGAATTTTCAGCAAAGCCTTTCGAGTTTCGAAGATTTCACCGTGTAATTACATAACTTTATTTATATTTCTAGTTCTGCAATTTACAATGAAGATGAATTAAAATTTATCGTTTCTGGAAAGACAAGCGTAAACAATATTCGGAAACTTTTGAGGGTGATTACTTAGGAAGGACTGATTTCATGATACATTTAATTACATTTTATCTTTCAGAGAGATTTATCGCAGGGAAGATGCGTTAAAAATATGGTTGTGTTCTGTAGTGAGTGGTACAGATATAAATAAATAGGCAGAATGACGATGAAATAAGTTATTTGATTTAGTCGATTCTTCTTCTTCTTATCAAACGAGAGTGGCCAACTCTGGTGTCGAGAGTTCATCAAGCCGCCCTAAGGTCCTCTGACATGGCTTAACGACTGCCGCACTAGACTAACAGTCGAGACCTACAATTTAACGTGTCATCCGACCCACGGAATGAAAAATGAGCCCAAAATGGAATGCCACTTTTCGGTCACCCATCCAAAGACTGACCGCGTCGACCTTTGCTTAACATTAGTAATCGCATGCGATTGCCTCCGCTAGCGGAGCTACGGGCGCATCATAAAAATGCATTATTTTCCCAAAGGGTGAAATCTTACCTTTTGCCAGAATGCAATCTAAGCTATGAAATCATCACCACTTATACAACGATTCTTCAAAGAGAGAGTGAATCGGTTCTTATCAGGTCAGCACGCTCCATCTGAGGCCAAAAAGCCTTTGCTTACCATCAGGCAAACTATGGTCAAGTGCAAAACCGTTTTAGTTCAAAAAAGTGACATTGCCTAAACATATATAAGAGCCGTTGTGCAAGTGGGTTTTAATCTTGCACAATTTAACAAGCGCAATAACAAAAGTCACCGCCGTAACGCATTCGATACTAATTAACAAGCTCCCCCAAGTTTACGATCAGAATCATGGCGGTAATAAGTCTTCCCCATATTCCGGCAGTTTCGGTGCGGCCAATTTCGATGTCAATCTAACTTTGATCTGTCCCACTTTGCGAATAGTTTTTATTAGATTTGCGAGCTCAAGTTTGGCTCGCTTGTAACGTTTGGTACGAGTATATCTGTGGAACTTAATTTATTTCGCGTTTGATGATAGAGGAAGCGTGCTTGATATATTCACGTTGAGGGTGGAGATAATGATGTTTAGGGGAAGGTATGATGTGTTAAGTAATTGGTAAGCCTACCCCTTTCTTCTTGCGTAATATGTTTTGCGTGTATGTTTAAATTTTTGACAGACACAATTCCTTTAAAACGAATGTAAATTCAAGTTTGAAGTATTCATAATACGGATCATACTATTAATGATATATGTATGTTTCGCTTTCACTGAACGAAATATTTGTAATCATTATGACGGCTTTAGTATAGGATCTAGAGGATATGCAACTATTCATGTCATTGGAAAAATGATAAACGACGAGCGTCCAGCATTCGACTAATGATCAATAAAGTGTAATAATTTGAAACGACATCTCTCGTTGGTAAAATTTGGATAATATAGAGACACCTGGCATGAAATAAAGGGACTTATGCTCATTGTGACAGATAATATCATTTTATAACATCTATCATACGTTATCTACACAAAACATATCAACAGCCTACGCCTATCTTAAGCTACATATTTCTTACTTCATATTACGCCGAGTACCTATCTTGACGTCCCCTGTTTCAATTTCGGCAGGATTTGTCCAATGTCCTTTGGTAGGAATTTTGCCAGGTCAGAAATATCCCAAGGCCTAGATACACTATTATATCGGGATGTGCGACAGACCGAAATAAATAGAAATTGATTCTTGTGTCATAAGAATCGACGAAGCAGAAATAAAAAGTAGGTAAGTGGTTTAACCTTTGGAGTCTATTTTCGTTGTGCGTCTTAGTCGTTATTTTGTGTAGCATTATTACATAAGAATAAGAATAAAATCCATTTATTGGGACACAAGATACAATACAATACAAGTACACGTTTCATGTCACAATCTGGCCTCAACTCAGCATGTGCTGGATGCAAGCATCGAGCGCTGTTCTTCCGTAGGAACCGGCAGGTGACGTAGGGTACATAGTTGTTTATTTTACATAAAAACTTAACAATCTGCGAAATATAGTACCAGTTTTTCCAGCCACCTTATTGTTATATCATCTGTTTTAATTAACTCTTTTCCAGTATATTATCAGGAGGGGTAAACCAAAAAGAAATGCCGCCGTAGCCCTCATAAGGTACAAGTAGCATTCCGACTCAATTGTGAAAGGGGCTTTAATGAAGATTAAAACTCCAGCTAATAAACGAAAACAAGAAAAATGCACAAATATGCTACAATTTTTTTATTTTGACTTCTTTGCAAATCTTAACTAACTTTCCTTAGTACGTTTTGATATAACAACATGTTTGGAATCGTACAAGTGTTTGATAGCTTGTCTATATATTAAAAATGCAATGAAGGTTTAAGTCGTGAATTTAAATCTCAAACCTTAATAAGTAATCGTAATAGTACCATAATAATAATACATCGTTGTGAAAATTCATTAATAGTAAGATTACTGATGATAGTAAATAATCAAAAATTCTTAAATGTTCACCGTTCAAATACAATAATTTTGAATGAAAGCCCGAATACTTGATGTGAAACAAAGTTTCAGCACAAACGGAAAATTATGCTAGCTTTTGAAAGTCATACCTAATTGGTTCTTCATTGACTTTTAATTATATCTACCATATCTAAATTAACTTTAAAAAAAATTAGATATAGATAGCTAAAAAAAATAAGTCCTAATAAATAAATTAAGTTTGTATGGGAGTGGCCAACTCTGGTGTCAGAGTTTTTCAAACCGCCCTAAGAGCCACTGATATGGCTTAACGGCTGTCGTGCTATGAAAAATAGCTGAGACCTACAATTCAACGTGTCATCCGACCCACGGAAGTGCCCAAAATGGAATGCCACATTTTGGTCACCCGTCCAAGAAATGACCGCGTCAACCTTTGCTCAGCATTAGTAATCGCATGCGTCCCAATAAGTAAAATAACCCTAGTAAAGTAATCCCAAGTTACAAACGACAACTTAGCGTTGTCGCCTGCCGGCCCTAAGCCCTGAGCATTAGCCACCTCTCGGCTGTGCCGGTGGCGATATTAACTCCACGATGTGTGTACGTGACAGATTGTACGCGATTGTGAAACTTTACTATATAAGTGTCGTGCGATTAACAGTATGGGTGAAGATAGTAAGTAGGTATTTGTTATGAAATGATTAGATTCAGGCGTTACTTTGCGGGAATCAATTGTAAATGAAACTCTGGAAAAATATATAGTGTTTTTTTCCAGAGTTTCATGATTAGATTATTTATTAGTGGGTTTTTAAAGGTCTTTTTTATGTGTAGCTCTTTAGCTTTAGCATTAATGTCATTAGGTTTTATGTTCTGAACAGAAACTTCTGCTTAAGTCTTTACACGCTAAAATACTTGAATTAGCAGGTACTAGGTAGTAACGATATATTAAAAAATATATCATGAAGAAAATTATTTACTAAAAAACTTTAGTCGGATAACTTTAACGTATAACGCCTAAACACGTAGTCCATCAGGTTTATTTTTAAACTAGTGGATGCTCGCGGTTTCGCTCGCATTAAGAAGTAAAACTTGCATGCCACTTTTAAAGGAGTGAAATAGGGGTATTTCACTCCTTTAAAAGTGGCATTTCCAAAAATCCTTTCTTAGCGGATGCCTACGTCATAACATCTACCTCCATTCCAAATATAAGCCCTATCCGTCCAGTGGTTTGGGCTGTGTGTTGATAGATCACTATATTAGTCAGTCAGTCATTCAGTGACCTTTGAGTTTTATATATTTAGATTTACTATCGGGAGTTGAGTATGTAGGTAGAGACATTACTAACACAAAACATGTAACAAATATCCTTACTGCTTCTGCACAGAGGATCAGTACACAATACACATGTCTATACAATCGCTAGGCAAGTACATACACACAAACACGATCCGAACTCGCACTGCAAGCGCACCAGATTTAAGGCTTATGATCATTAGTTTTTCTGCTAAGCTTTACCAACTTTCATAATTACGCTTGTTTGTTCAAGTTAATGCATTTTAATCCGGATTTGAAGTTTAGCGATTTGTATGATAATGCGGATTGGAATTTGCGATAGCTTGTGATATCTTGCCTTGTTAATATTGCACGTTGTTGTTTGGAAAGTTTTTGAACGCAACGCAGCGACTAGATTTTATGTTTTTATTTTTTGCTGAGGTTTTAGTAAGAACAAGTTGTAAATTTCTTGTTGTATCTATATTCTAGTGGCTCTTTTGTCAAAACCACAAAAAATATTCTTTTTTATTGTTCAGTACCAAAAAATAAAAGATAAAGATAAAAGATAAAGAATCTTTATTGTAAATGTAAAGTTGTAACATAGGTATAAGTACTAATATCATAGAATATGCTACACAAATTACAATATCTCGTCAAATTGAATTTATAACATTTAGTTCTAATAAAATTTTAGAAGTTACAATGTCAAGTTTTATTAATAACATAATGAATTTTTTTGTTATTAAAAACAATATAATAGATAAATACTCTTCAAGGGTATTACATTTACCAAATTTATAAAGTAACTGCCAACCTTAAAGCAAAAAGTAGCTATCATAAAAATGCCTCGTTATTTTTTCCTCAGACTGACAAAACCAATTCACACTCACGTCCTTAAATGAACTCAAACAGTTATTTAGTAAACAAGCTTGCTATTTAAGCACATTATCGCAGAGGTGCGTGCGTAAGGAGTCGTACGGAAAGGCTTTCTCGCCGGTTTCTTAATTCAACTTGGACCTACTTAACAAGTCACTAATCATATCATAAAAAAACCCTATTTTCTCTTTAGAATGACTATACAAATACACACTCACGTCCCTAAATGAAACAGTCCTTTACTAAACAAGTCTGCTATTTAAGCACATTATCGCACGAGTGTATTTGCGCCGCAGAGGTGCGTGCGTAAGGAGTCGTACGAAAAGGCTTTCTCGCCGGTTTCTTAATTTAACTTGGAGCCAACCGCCCTGGATTTCCTAGCGCACACACGCTGAGAATTCCCTAGGGCGAAGCGGTCTTAAGCTGGATGGGTTTGAGGTGTAGGCTTGTAGCGTTTTGGAAATTGTCAGAGATAAAAATAGAGTTTATTCATACTTTTTTTAATTTAAGTCCATTAGCAGATTGTGTTACTTTGTCTCCCAACTAGGAAGGCAGCAGAATAAAACATGGCAGTGGCAGCTACTTGGTTGAACAATGTTTTGTCTCTGCTTCTTTGTCATAACAATTATAACAAAAAGGAGACAGATGGTTTACCAGTGTATTAAACGTTTTAATGTCCATCTCTGATCAGGCTTTTAACTAAGGATTAACTTGATCAAATTATAATCAGATTGTATCTATTTTCTTTATTTAAATTATATACCTGCACGTAACGAACCGTTTACGGTATTTACATATTTTAAAATTTCTTCAAATATTTACATTTTCGCTCAAACATTCCATCCTGTCCCCAACATTTCCCCTTTTCTTATCACGCCGGTGGCCCGTGGCGCGTATTGGAGCGGCGGCTAATTGAGTCGCGAACTTCTTAGCTGGTGGCAGACGTGAAACAAACCCAATTTCACGCATATTTCGCCCTCCGCTCTGAATGGGTGCTCACATAGACGTTATGCCTAATAGACAACTTCAGTGTTAACACTAGACGTGCAACATCTTAGATTACAGTGTTGCTTAACATCAGGCGGGCTGTAATCAAACGTTAACCTATTTAGCGTAAAAAAAACGGAGATAAATAAAATCACGCACACGGCACCTTCGTCTAATTTAACTCAAAATCGACAAGGAATGTGAAAGTTTTTGTCTGATTGGTCTATTTTCATGCCACAGAACACATAACACACACATTCAGTTGATAGATGTATGTTATATATTATGTAGATGTTATGTTGTTAAGTCAACCCAGATGGGTTCACTTGACAACAACGCTTGATAGCCCTGATTAACCTAACGTTCCGGGCACCTGTTTTGGCTATTCAGTCAGAGCATTGCTCTATTTGTCATCATTCGTGCTAGTGAGGTGTCCCGTCTTGCTCCATTTGATGTTCATAACTGGCGAACTTAACTTTGAGATGTCGTGTGATCAGCCACTTTGGTCATACAATAACAATATAAGTATCAATATTTTAAGTAAAATATGTCACTCGTATCAATATTTGAATACCACCATATTAGTAATCTTTTGTAATATTGTTGTAGTAACTAGTCAGATCTGAATTCTGATTGTTACACATAGTATATGGAGCGTTTTCATAGAAAATAGATAATAAAGCGTACCTTAGTGTGAGGCTAGATGGCGCTTTGTGCAATGTACCGGAACATTTATATTATTTTATTAATTAATTAGGTGTTTCACCTATATAAAGTCACCGTGTGTTAAGTTGTAGGTATGTTAATGACGTTTCTTTTGAGACGTCTAGTCGACTGAGAGCTGATGTTTGTGTTAACGAAATGAGTTTGCGGTTTTCAAGTTTTTAGCGTTGTTTTGAATGTGGTACTGAAGGAGTTTTATTGTCTGTGATAATGTTCGTTCTGGAGACTTTGTGTAAGATACAGAGTTTGGTAATTGAAGTCGAGATGTTGATGAAAGTTTGGTAATGAAATGAAAATGAAAGTTATTTATTTTGCGACAAGAAATTACGTACGAACACATT
Organism: Macaria liturata; assembly: GCA_964023185.1. NCBI lineage: Eukaryota > Metazoa > Arthropoda > Insecta > Lepidoptera > Geometridae > Macaria > Macaria liturata. The sequence continues at coordinate 1,946,320 of OZ026820.1, read as the reverse complement.
CAGGAAATAATGACAAACACATTTTGCGTTATTTATTTTGCGACAAGAAATTACGTACGAACACATTCAGGAAATAATGACAAACACATTTTGCACATACACAATTTCCTGTCACAAGCCGGCCTCAACTCAGCATGTGCTGACTGCGAACAGTCAGCGCTGGTCTCCCGTTGAGACCGAGTTTCTTTCAACTTTGTTTTTACATAAGCAAGTACTATTGAGGTTGCAATTTGTTTACCTGTATAGTAGTCGTATACGCATGCATATTTTACACATTAAAGATAAAAAAGATAAAACACATATGTGAAATTTTAATAATCTGCAAATTATGGTTCATTTCATAAGTTTTCCACAAATTCATTACAATTCAAAATAGTACAAGATTAATTAGTACCTAATAATATTATCACTACTAAAAAGCCAAGGTTTTATACATTAACCTTAATCAGCATGAAATTTCATAAGCATATAAAAACTATAAAAATTGCTGTGATTCTCGCCAAAGACTCACGTAACAGAATCTTTGAAAATCATTGCGTTGTGTCAGGTCCTTGACGGCAGCACTGACGAAGGGCGGGCGGAAGGGACAGGCGCGCGATAAACACAATCACTGCCCGCCCAGCCATTGTGGTGACTGTTCTTGCGGTAGAAACGTGTGTCAGTAAATTGTTGTTTCTGAAATGAATAGAATTGAATATAACTTTAATGGACACCATAAAACACAGAAATTACGAAACAGAGAAATATAATTAGATTAAAGTGGGCAGCCTTATCGCCTTAGGCGATTTCATCCAGGCAACCTTTTGGATGGACATAACTTAGAATTGTAAACAGGCAGTGTACAATATATATATATATATATATATATATATATATATATATATATATATATATATACATATTGTACACTGCCTGTTTATACATAATATATAATTAATTTAATATTTTGTGTGTTATATACATAATATATAATTAAATTAATTGAAAGATACAATTCACACACAATTTATAGTGTATACTTGTATTTCTTTAGTAATGCAGTCAGGTGAATCACTACTAGTGCCTAACGGTGTACAGACATGAAAATAAAATATTTAAATAAATAATTAACAAAGTGAAAAATATTTCAAGTTCATTTAAATATAAAATATAAGTTAATAAAATAAATTAAGGACATATTCTGTTTTTTGTGCCATAATAAATAAAAGACATGTTCTATAGGTACATAGTTTTCTTTTGTTCGGGTATCATTTTGTGTGACCTAATGGGCAAATGCTTGACTGTATAGTTCAATGTTAACAAAAAACCATCTTTATCTATGCTATGGTGAACAAATAGCTGCATAAAGATATTGATTAAATTACCAACTAAAAATACACACAAATTACAATATTCCTTCTATTGCAAATAAATTAAACAACTATCCATGTCTGCGGTATATTAATACGCCTACAAATATGTATAATTAATATACTTATTAGAAACTTTATGTACTGTTTCTTGACATACAACCTCTGGTTCCGCGGATTCGACTCCGTTTCAATTTGTTGGGCCCTCTTTAGGTTGGAGCCCGACGTGATATACGTCGCAGTTGGAATAATTAAATTAGTTTTTCTGCGATTTTTGTATGGTATTGCGAAGATCAAATAAACCACATAAAATTGTTTTGTAGATTTAAGAAAGTAGCTTCTTCATGATGTCTAGTAAAGAATAAAAATGAGGAAAAAAATTGTATGTAACTAATTTTCGTCACACAAACACTTGTATTGCAAAAAGTTTCCATTTGTCTTATACAAAAAGCATCTAACAAAATATGCATATCTGCGTCAAACGCATTTATCAAAAAATCACAATTGATCCAAACGAGTGTAATAAAATTTCTAATGTATTCACAAGTCATACCAAATTTTATGTCGTCACTTAGAGACGCAGTTTAAAACACACTAAAAACTTACTTCGTCTCTGATGAGCGGTAGAATACAGTGTGAAATTGCTTCTCGAAGTTTTTATGTCTATTCTTAATATTCGTTCGTTTCATTACAACGCTCAAACGTAAACCTTAAAAATAAAAAGTTCACAGACGACATTTAAAGTTAAAGAGAAATAATTATTTTATTATCAACGTTTAGCTTATCAAGTTTGCAAAGTCAGACGGTTTAGATGTAAATCTGGGCTCTGATGTCAGCGAAAAAGTTGTTTAATTTATGTTTTCGCAGTCTTTATTTAGTTGATTAAAAGAATGGTCTGCTTTAGTTTTGATTAAGAAAATTGGCAAATAAAGTTAGCGTGATTAGCGGGGTTATTATAAAGGCAAACAAAGCGAACGTTAAGCCGAGTACACACCGGGTAATCCTGAGATGTACTCGCGGCGCGACCGCGCTGAAAAGTTTGCTGCGCTCGGTGAGCCAACCCCTCTTGATATTAAACCGGTTTAGTGCGGTTTATACCGACTTTATTATATTAGCGCGTCGACGCTCCTCGGCGAATTTGGCGGTTTAATTAGCCAGATACCGTTGCGATATGAATGGTGTAGGTGAGAGCATTCACATAGTATTGTAATAGACAGGCTTTACTTAGACATTTACATAAAAAAGTCAGCTTTGTTAGCTAACCTCAATATCAAAAACAAGACCGAATGAAGTATGGTTTTGTTGAGTTTTTTAAGACCGATTGTTTTTCGTGCGCTAACAAAATAAGTCATTTTAGCCAGTCCATTATTGTTCTATGTTAATATGTGAGTGTCTGTTTGCACCGCACCGTAGTTATTAAAGTGGCGGATTTGAGCCAGACGGATCAGCTATATCGTGCGTCATTACATGCTCACAGGTAGAGGGAATATGGCGGTGTGTACTCAGCTTTATGTCTGCTGCTTGGGTACTAGATACGCCTAGACTGGGATTTATGATTTATTTGTATGGCACGTTTTAGGTTTTAGTTCTTAACCTAAAAATAAATACCTTATATGCACTTTCTCTCTCTCTGTGAGTCGTATTTCCTCATGACTGAGGGTCGTGACTTCCCCTGAAAAGTTACAGTTTTTGTAAAGGAAAGTATTATTTTTTAATTTATGTTGAATGCACAAATAAAAATTAAATACGAAAAAATTACTCTTCGAGGGTCGATCGATCGCATACGCATTTAGCGAAAAAGGTGCTCAAATTATTACTAAGGTAACTATTTTTTCAAATTAACTAACTCTTTAATTAAAACCATTTATTTTAATCTCTTTTTAATGACAGTTAGAGATAAACACTCGTATCAAAATCAGGTAACAACCTAAGTTCTATATATACCTACGAGTACCAAGTACCAATACAGAAATTTGAAAGTAAACAAATTCAAATTCTCCGTAAACTCGAAATACATTTCCTTGGATCCGCGAGTATGTTTGTTTTGTCCCAACTCGTCTTAAGACAGGTGGACGAGTTCACATGAAACCTTTTAATATAATTTACTAGAAATTATGGAAACGGTACACCTCACGAGTAAAAATTTAAATCACTTGTTTATATTTAAAAATGTTGACAGCTATCAAAGTCAAATTGGGCAGAAATTTAAGGATATATACCTATATTATACATATAGGCTTCACCTATGTACTATATACAAACACGTGCGCATTATTATTATGTTTGTATGTATGTATATTATATTTTCGCGGGTCTGTCATATTTATGTGATATTTTGTGTTTCATAAAGTTGGTCTTAAGTTGTCTTCAAGGATGAAACCTGCATTTAAAGTTTTATTAAAATCACAACAATTTAATAAATCATTTGGTTCAGAAGAATAACATCGCTGACGTAGATTCTTTCAATATCACGAATATAGATGACATTTCATTTTTGGTGCTTCCATGGGTCGGATGAGACGTTAAATTGTAGATCCCGGCGGTTTATCAAAGTACGACAGTCATTAAGCCAATTGAGAGGCTTCAAATGGCTTAATAAACTGCGACACCAGAGATGGCCACTCTCATTCGATAAAGAGAAAAAGATACACGATACATCGCTCACTTCACTCCCTCAGTCACCAACTCCACCGAAAAAGGTTTAAGTGGCCTTAAAGCTTCCCGAACGTTTCTTTGGAATTTGAAAGGTGCTTTCTGAATCCAAAGTATAAAGTTCACTTTGACTTTCAATGTCTTTCATCAGAATGATTAAAAGATAAGAAGATACTTAGTCGGAGGGAAAATAAATGTGGCTGATTATTTAGCTCTGAAAATGTTGAGCCTTCTTGACTGATGGTTAGATCGCAATAGATCCTATTTTAGTTTTATATAAACACTAGCTGTGCCAGCGACTTCGTCCGCATGGAATAGTTATAACCATAAAAACAGTTCAAGTTTGTTAATCTTAAAAGATAGACATATACTGTTCAAGACATTTTGTTAGATCATTTTAAGAGGAATAATTCTTACATACATATTTTTTTGATATCTTGTACCGTTTTCGCAGCACAACGGAAGCCCTCAAAGATGAATTATTTTCCCCATTTTTTTTCACATTTTCCATTGTTTCTTCGCTCATATTAGTTGCAGCGTGATGTTATATAGCCTAAAGCCTTCCTCGATAAATGGTCTATCCAACATAAAAATAATTTTTCAATTCGCACCAGTAGTTCCTTAGATTAGCGCGTTCAAACAAACAAACAAACAAACTCTTCAGCTTTATAATATTAGTATAGATATTTTTTTTAATGTATCTATATGTATTTTTTATTATTCTCGTTTGTTAAAAAATAATTAAATAATATTTTTGTAATAGAGACCAATATAAACATTGGATTGAAGATTAAATATCATCAACCTACTAGTTAGTAAGTAACAAAAATGCTGGTATGATTATATCTTATTTAACGCAAACTTTACTTAAGCCCAAGGTAGAAAATAAAATAAAACACAACCATCGTTTTTCTCACGCTACAATCTAAGTATAGGTACTGAAATAAAATTAATGTGTTTCCGTTTAACTAGGGGGCATTAACTTTTATTGCTCGAGGGAATCCGCACATTTAACGAGCCTGTTTTCTTGTTTCAGGTACTCACACAAATATATCCAGCTTTCAGCGACATCAGAACCAGTAAACGACTAATCGTTATAAAGTAGCAAATAAATTGAACTTAGTTGTAGATAGGCAATCAAGTTCTTAACGAAAACTAAAATTGATATAATCATAATATAATCTACTAATATATAGACTCAAACTCTAAGACCACTTAAGGTCACTTAATAAAAACATAAGAAAAGGAAACTTGATGTCTTATATTTAAAAAATAGTAGTTCTTTTACTAATTGTCATATTTAAGAAGCCTTTCCTTGGAATAATTCGTTATGATTCACACGTCGTATATAATTTACCAAGATTTAGATTGTCCTCTGTCCATTCTTTGCACATACTAGCTATGTGAATCTAGTTGAACGTTTAACGGTGAAAAAAAATCCAATTTAGTCAAATTTTAAATGCAACGTAAGGATATAGCGAGCGATAATATTATCAAATATGAGATGTGGCTTATGCTTTACGTGATTAATCGGATATACAATAAATAATTAAGTTGCAATGTATTGGACGCAAAGCTGAAAGTTCTGCGTATGACATACATATAGCTAATGGAAAAAAATGCAAAAAGAAGCAGTAGCTAGGAGTCTATGAGTTGTTTCTTCTATGCCAGCTCCAATAGAGAACCACTTTTATTATCTCGGTAAATTAGTGCGGCTTTATTATGGCAATATAGTATTAAAGACTCAAGTGAACTTTTATGATGCTACACAAATGAATATATAAGATGTTTTGTTACGTGAAATATTAAATAGGCACTTAATTAGTTTTTTCGTTGTTATTTTGGGAGTATTTGTTGATTTATTAGACAATAAACGTATCACTTCAAAGTGACTACAAAGTTATAGTCTTCAAGAGGAATTTTTTATGCCAAATGCAAACAGTTCCGAAGATCTAGCCAGCTGTGATCAAAATATGATCGAGTAATGTTTAAACACGACACTTATTAAAGTTATTCTAGTTTTTAGTTATTTAACTACGCTAAGTAACAAATGTTTTTTTTTTTACATGATATAGGCTTACGCTTGACTACAACTTGCCTGATGTTAAGCAACGTTATAGTCTACGATCTAGCGCGCTTGCCTAGAAGAAACCGGTAATGTATGAAGATAATCACAATTTGTCTTTTTTTGAATAATTCAAATTAAATATTGTCATTATGAGTTCCTTTGCCTGTCACGTTTCACTAAAATCCACTTCATAGGTACTCAACTTCTATAAAAATATGCTTGCCTAAAAGATACTCGCTTATTGTTGATTCATACACCGTATTCAATGTTGTAATTGTACAGATTACCTGCATTTGGTTAGTTACCTATACTCACATACATATACAAATACAAAATTCGTTTATTTGCCGTAATATTAATATATACAATAACGTGAGGATCCTCTGACCTTGTGGTAGCCGTTACACTGTGTTACGAGGCCAGAGTCACGTAGTATTTAACTAATATAATAAAATACTTACTCGTATTAATAGTACTTATATAATTACAAGTTCATATGCACAATGTAAAATAAAGCCTGTTAGTACGAGTACTTGTGTGTTAGAGAGAAACTTTTGTTTGGCAAACCTGCGGACTGGTATACACGCCGTGCTCATTATATTGTGACGAGACCAGCTAAATATTAGGGGTGGGACATGGTTGGTAATGTGACTACTATTCAGTTAGTCTATATATTTTTATTATTTACTAGAGGTTGCTCGCGGCTTCGCTCGCATTAAGAAGTAAAACTTGCATCCCCTATTTCACCCCTTTAAAAGTGGCATTTCTAAATATCCTTTCTTAGCGGATGCCACATAACATCTAACTTCATTCGAAATTTCAGCCCAATCCGTCCAGTGGTTTGGGCTGTGCGTTGATAGATCAGTATATCAGTCAGTCAGTCAATCGCCTTTGAGTTTTAAATATTTAGATTCCATCATGTTTTTTTTTACAATTATGTATATATTATATATTCTAGGCAATATAATAATAATAATATCAAATTTGCATTAAAGCGACATCGCAAGCAAAAGTTGGCGTTTTAATGTAAGTCCTAGTAAACGTATAAAACCTCTTTAACCGTAAACAAATAAGGAAACAGTATTACAAAATTATTTATTTGACAAAAAAACTCTGTTTTATAATATAAAATAGTAGTAGGTATAACATTTCGCCAGTAACATAACATTATTGTAATGATATTATTATCATTATAGTTACAGACAAAAAATTATGTACCTGTCTTATTCAAAGTCAGTATTAGAAAATTGAAAAACGATGATGATATTTTTGGTAACTAATTTGGAAACGGGCAACTTTATTCGACATAAACACAATGCAGGAAAATATCACATTTCTGTTAATATAATGGCTTGAAGCGCAACCGAGAGGCGGCGTTTAGTTAATTAAAACCGGACACCCATTACGCATACAACCTAACTGACAAACGCTACCTGCGGTAACGTTCACACAAGCTATTATCACCCTTAAAGTTTAGAAGGTAAGGATGAAAATTCCATGAAATAATAGTTGTAGTTTGTTGTAGTTGCGACTAATCAGATGTAAAGGTGAAGTAAGTTTAAATTCTAGATATTGTTGTGTGTGGTTTGTTTTGTTTGCAGTTTAGTGAGTAAATAATATGACTCAAAATAATTAAATTATCGACTAATTTAATTTGTTTGTTCTGATAATAGTATTTTCGGTTTGGATTAAAAAAATATCTTAAGTAGTAATTTCAAACATATTAATTTATAATCTATGAATTTTACAATCCCAAGACTATTATAATGATGTTAACTTATAAACACACTAGCTGTTGTAAAACACAACTGTGGTAAAAACTCTGAATTAGAAATGCTTACATCCAAAACGTAAACAACTCACTGTAAGCAAAAACAAAGGCCATCAACTCTATTGCGGTCCATTCCGTACAATGTACCTTCTAATGTCGGTACCTAGTTAAATAGCCGCGTCTTAATAGTCATTAAACCATTAAGGTAGACCCCATATACGAGTATGAGAGAAAAAACCCAAATTTACTATGATCATCAACTACAGCACATTAGTTGTAACGCCATGGCCTTATTAATCGTTGGTTTGGTCATTATAAATTATATGATTCATCCATTCAATAATCATCATCTTCAGCTTTTGTCAACCCATGCTGGGTATAGACCTGCTCCCCTAAGTGCCATTGGTGTCGGTCTTATACCTTTCTTGTCCATTCAAATAATTTCCAAATGGTTTTTACTACTGGTTTAAGAAAAATCATATATAGAGAGAAATGATAAGTAGTGAGAAGTTTGTACATAATATTATCTCTGTGCCATCTTAATCGTCATTTGCACAGAAATAAAAAGGCGCTGAAGGATCACGTTGCTTGCTGGCCGGCAATAAAGGATCGTACTTAACGGACTTCGCTCGAACAAACGGCCAGTGGGTCTTGTATGGACACAGTGAATCACTGTTTGATTCATAGGTTGATTCTATCTACATACTGCATCTCTATTGTCAACTTGTACAGGCAGAATAGACAATTGGACACCCATGATCCTTTTCACCAGGCCTGTGTTTAAATTGTTTTATTTTCTCATTAGTTATTACAAAACATACACTGCACTCACATCAATAATACAGAACGTTTACTTTAAACATACATATGGCTTGAAATGCATCTTGTAATACAATTTTGAATAAATTATATTAGATCTACATCACAATCTTCTGACAGTAAGCCACTGGGTAGATAATTTCGTATTTTAATAACGAATCTAAACCTACGAGTTGCAGTCAAAATTACTAAGGACTAAACCAAGAAAATACGTAACAATACTAACGTAGTTTAGAAAAAAAATATAAATATTTAGAGCTGAAAACAAAATTATTGTGTCCTTACTATGATCCCAAGTTACACATTTACATTAGTCTCAGCCAACGAGCCCGTTAGTGCTGCAATAAACTGGTCAGCATCGAAACTTGCAGTTACATACGTTGGTGGTTACACACGGAACTTGTGCACGTTAAGAGTAGTTAGATTGTAATGCTTATGCTGTTTTCATTGCTCAGTTTAGTTGCGTTTCAGTTATTGCTTAGTAATGGTTGTGGGTATATCTTTGTCCAGTTAAGCGAATGCATTGTTAACATACATAGATTTTAGCAAAATTTAATCAATGTAACCATGAGGGTTTGTGTGAGCGTTATTTTTACTGCATTTTCTATTCATAACTATGCAAAAACAAAGAGCATAATAAAGTAAAAATTTCCCAAAGTAATTAATACTACTGGAATCTAAAGGACATAAAAACAATCGAGTGCGTTAAGACAACTTATGTTATTTTGGTTAAATTCTTTAAAGACTGACATATCATCAGAAGAAAACATATTCTTCACTAAAAAGCAATGTAAAATTCTTTCCAAATACTATACTAATACTAACAGAAGGGCTGATACCCGTAAATTAGGGTAACACATTCGCCAGACTCTAATATCGCGAATATAAGTATCGCTCGAAGCGATATCCGATTACAATACTCTTGTTTGGCAATTAAATTTAAGTGGAATGCCGTGTAAATGCTGCGGAAATTCTCGCCCGCTCCCCAAAATTATATGGGGTGTGGATTAATTGGTCAGCAGATTGTTGTAGGTTTCTAATCACTGCTATGTACGAGTATAACTTACTGGCCTCGATCTCTGTTACACTTTGATGCATTTCATTTAAATTGATTGAATAGTAATAAAATGCTTTTTATGCGAACTCATCAACATAGTTTTATAGTAAAAGTATTTGATTTATATATATGTATGTCAAATATTTTAATGCTTTGTATGATAAATAGGTAGAGAGTATAACTTCAGTATTATATAATGCGAAAGTGATTTACGGAAAAGCTGTTACAGTGTAAAGATGCCTCAGGTTTTCCAGTAACTACACTTGAACTGATGAGCAAATCAAATTACGACCAAGCTTTTCACATCACAGAAATTCTGTTAAACTGACAAGAATAATGATTTAGTCTAGATAAGCTTACCATTTATTTCCTCAATCAGCTAACCAATCCACAAGTTCTCGATTGTAAGGTCGCATCTAACAGGATGCGTAACTTAATATTTTGAGTGGTTGTGTTGGTTCCGTTGGGGTGAAACTTCTAATTGACTAGTGCCATTTTGTTTTGAGAGTGTTTGGAGCGGAACGTTAGTTTATAATGCGCTTTGTTGTAGTAAATGTTTAGTTCGGTTTTTGAATTCTGTTATGAAAGATGACAATCATAATATTTTTGGTATATAGTACGGAATGGTACATAGTATATAGAAGATTCTGGTTTCATTATTATTTTAAAGTAATTTAGGATAAAAAGTACTCAAAAATGATATATTAATATTCTTTTTAGTAAAGTCGTTAAACTGTGATATAGGAATGAAAATGTACTATTGTTACCAATTTGTAGAGTTCGTAATTTTTAATGAATAGATTAGAAAAGTAGATACATTTCTATTCCCAATGTCATGTTATAAAATTACGTTTACCATGCAATCAGAATTTTCTCTGCATTGTGTGGCTGTTAACTGTGTGTATGTATTATCATCCATTACAATATAACATAGCTACACACAAACAAATCCGAGATTTGCAAACACAAAAAGACCAGCGAATCTATAACTTCCTGCTTCCCGTTTTCCCAACTTAACATACGGTAAAGCGTATCAACGAAACAAGAGCATATAGGTACACACCCGCATCGCAATCCCGAAAAAACGTACCTTTTTCGGGTACTTTTTTTTAGAACGTTTAATCGAAAAAGCGGGCAACAGTTTAACAGTGAAAATATGCCTAAACGCGTTGATCGTGACTGCTATCACATAACTTTAGGACACAAAGCGAACGCTGCGGCTGCTGACGGTATTTATTAAGGTTCAGTGGGAACTGAAGATTTTATACAAAGTTTTGGCTTGTACTTGAAATGTGTGTAATGATTAGTAACAAGCTTATTTTAAGATCGGAATTGAATGTCTTAGTACTTGGTTATATTACATATTTTCTTCCTTAAAAAATAAGTAAATGATAACTGATAAATTGTTTATTAATTGCTAATTACTTAATAGATTCCAAGTAATTTGAAATAACTGCGACATTGTCACAGTAATTTTATTATATTTCCGATTTAAGAAATATTTTTAATTCAAAAATTAGGAATGAAAGAAAGAAGAAATTACCGTGAGTGGAAATATATAGCTTATGTCTAACAAAATATATAAATTATGCAAAAGTATTGCGTTTTTCCTAAAACGTAACACTTCTCGAAACAACGCTTACAATAAGTATTTTGTGTAATCTGCAACATAACATCCCTAACTTACATTCCTAACTGTCACCATTTACAAGCGACATATTCCGGTTCCAAGTTTAAAACGCTATGCAAGCCAAATGACGTTCTTTGCGGTATTTAGCACGACACCAAGAGATGGCGCTGATAACAAGAAACTATTCGTAAAGTTATCAACACCCCAAGGTGAGACCGTGATAGCGTATATTACGGCAATTAAACGGGTGGAGATTAGTTGGAAATACAGATGTATAAGCACTGAACATGTAATCCAGGATAAAAAGTAGACTAATTAGTAATCTAGGGTTTTATTATCATCTGTACCAAATTTTATTTTAATCGGTTCTACCGTTTGAATATGAAAAAGTAAGACACATTCACACACATGACACAATACACTCACTAACATACGATTACGATTTTATAATATCAGTGGGATAAGAGTTGAAAAATATTGGGCAGCCTGTCATTAAATTCAATCATCTAAACATTTTTTCATAAAAATCCTTACTTATTATTACAATGGTCAATTGCAAACCCTTTTTAATTTCAAAAACGAATTTAAAGCATGTCTCCATATTTTATGTGACCATGTCTTTTACATAAAATAGAAAAAAACTTTACAAAACTGAAATTAATATCCGACATTTTAAAATATTTTTTTTGCTGTAAGTTGTCCCTCTGTAAGTAATCTATCAAGTTATATGTACGTGCTAGCAACGTTACACGGATCGTTTATGTAAATTAATGTGGGCTTGTGTATGTCTGGAGCGAGCAGCTTGCTTACCACACAACTAGTTATAATTGTCAGGCTTTTTACATAATTATGTACGAAAAAATGTTACCTTCATAGGATTTTTTTCAATGTTTTGTCTTTGTTTATAAATTTTTGGACATGTACCTATATTATTTTAACTTTAAGATAGTAATAATTAATTTTAATTTATGTTGTTTTGAATTTAATGTAATGTGATTTTTCGATATGGGTCTCAGTAACCCGAAATAAATGTTTTTTTTTTTATAGGTGACTAGCGTAAGTAGTGATTATAATATGGCACAATGTTAACTTTATTGATGATTTAGTTGTACATAGGTACCTAAATTACTATTAGACAAATGCCATCAAATTACGAAGAGACTAACACAAGATGCTACATTGCTTAGCATAAACGGAATTTTAGTTAATCGTGTGCCTGTCGATTCAATTTAAAACTATACGTGTTTTTATCAAAAACAGTGTTTTTACTGAACTTTTATTTAAAAAGCTATTTTTAAGTTACCTTTTCTTTTCAGTCGATAAGTACCTAACACAAAATACAAGCTAAAAGCTTTCCCATATTCCCCGAATGAATAGCCCAATTCCATCTTGCACTGCTCACGAGCCCAGCTAATAAGATAAAGGAAAGAGCAGAAAGAGCAAAAAGTGCTCTGCTCTGAATAAATCTCCGTGAAATTAAATGTACCGAGACGTTTTAAGACTACGGCAATCGGCGAGCACATTTGTAACGCGAGAAACGGAATTCACACCACAGGATTCGTACGCAATGGTGTAGGGTAAGAGAGACAGTAGGATAATTTGGTGTAAAAAACTTTCGAAACGTAAAATAGATGAATAAAGTTAGCATTCATCAGCAGCGAAACAAAGTCTGGCCACTATTTTTGATCTTGTGTCTTTAATAGCTACACAAATCGTAGCATTGTAGTCGCGTAGCAATGCTACGGTATGTCTACGAAATAAGCTACGTAATTTTTATATAATTCAACTAATATTTATTTACTGAATGTGTTAGGAATATAAGAAAACTAGTTATAAAATCTATTGTGGCTAAAAATTTAATACTTTCTACTTAGTAGATTCTTTTCACAATTTTTTGATATAATACTTTGTTTAAAATAAACATTGCATAACATTCTAAATAGAAATCTGAGGTACCGATATCTCACATTCATACTAGAGACTTTTCGTTTCGCTCAGCAATCATATTTTAACACTTCCATATTCAAATTTCCACGCAAACCGGAAGTTATCCCGCTGCCTCTTACGTTGCGTAACTCAACCGCCATAAATTTCAGGTTGGGCCTCCGTTTCGCCGACGATAAATCTAACCATTCACTAATACACCACATTCAAATGTACCGAAAGGGTGAGGTGGGGGTAATCTCGTATGCGCCTCGAGATTTTACACCCCCTCTCGCCCCTACCCCCCTTTTTCACCTTAAAAGCAGTGCGTAAGTTATGAGTGTACATCTCATTGTATATTGGTGTTGGGACACGATCTCATTTGTTGTGATTTTCTATTTGATTCACGTGTGGATTTGGTAAGAATGATTTTGCTAAGTTTAGAAGTTAAGTTTAGTTTAAGTTTGTTTGTGCCGGTGTAAATTCGGGAAAAGTAGTGGTTAAATGTGCAATACCTGAAATGCTGGAATGAGTAAAAAAAGAAAATGTATGTTTTTCAAATCCTAATTACGAGTAGGCTTGGAAGATATTGAGATATGTTTAACAAACTTACTTTGCTATAAGCTAAGATTAATAAAATGTTAATAAGACAAGCTGACGTCAGAATAGGTCTATATGCAGTTCCAACCTACAAAAAAATAATGTGTAGTATATGCTTATTAATTTTAAGATTACAAACCTAGTAAAACTAGGTCTAGAACTAAACACAATATTTCGTGTTAATTTCTTCTAGGGAAAAGTTCTTCAAATATCTGTCTACGTATTTTCAAACTATTTTCAACCTTGACGCACCATCATAACCCTTTCCACCCTTACTCCATAGACACAAAGTTCATTTTTGCAAATCATTGTAACCACTAAGTTCTGAAGGCAATACGAAACAATCAATCTTTCTTAAGTTCGAAAGGTAAGTCTACCGCAAGCCGAAGGCGTTAAAATTTGACAAGCAAAATGGAAACTTTTTATTGAGACCCTCATCTTAAAAGTTTGGAAAACTCTCCCGTAATATTTAAGAGGCAAGTTTCCAAGTTGCCGAATATGAAAAAGGTCGTAACTCGGCTTGTTTAGTTCTTTTTAGGGATCGAAAAGTGTAAGACATGTACAAGATAGATAACCTAACGAATGTTTGATTATTACTCAACTTACCTATTACTTATCAACTTGTGAATTAAATATATTGATAAGATAATCCATTTTATAAGCACTATTACAGAACTAGTGGATGCTCGCGGCTTCGCTCGCATTAAGAAGTAAAACTTGCATCCCCTTTTTCACCCCTTTTAAAGCGGCATTTCCAAAAATCCTTTCATAGCGGATGCCTACGTCATAACATCTACCTTCGTTCCAAATTTCAGCCCAATCCGTCTAGTGGTTTGGGCTGTGCGTTGATAGATCACTATTATCAGTCAATCAGTCAGTCAGTTAGTCAGTCACCTTTGAGTTTTATATAGATACATATATGGATTGTTTTACTATAATAAACATATGGATTGTTTTACTATAATAAACTTATTTATCTTAGTCACATATAACATGTTCTTTATAAATTGTAGTCATAATAGTCTTGTTTAAGTATGCTTTTAATAATCATTCTGCCTGTATGCAAGTTGCCTTAGTACCGTATGATTTTCATGCATCTTTCAAAAAAGAAAGCACAACCAAGCCTCTTTAGCGCTCTAACTAAGCGCAAGATACAAGAAAGTATCAAGAACCCCCAGCTCGGAAGCTTTCGGAGCTTTTTTTGCACTGAACTTTGTATCGTACCGGGATATAAACAAGTGTTGTGGAGCTTAAGTTACCTTCGCCGGTGGAATGAACTTTTAAGCTGATAAAACGGCGGAATTCGGTACAGAAGTTGCTAGTGTGCGACTAACTTTGTAGAGAAGTTCTTTGGCAGTGAGTTTTTATACGAACGGGTTCTCTTGTTTAGTCGGATTGGTATTGGTATTATTGGTACGATTTCTATCAAAAATATGTTATTTAAAAACAAAACAGATTGCAGCTTGGAAAGAGTATATTTCATCTATACTATATAATATTATAAAGCTGATGAGTTTGTTTGTTTGTTTGTTTGAACGCGCTAATCTCAGGAACTACTGGTGCGAATTGAAAAATTCTTTTTGTGTTTAATAGACCATTTATCGAGAAAGGCTTTAGGCTATATTACATCACGTTGCAACTAATAGGAGCGAAGAAATAATGGAAAATGTGGAAAAAACGGGGAAAATTATTCATCTTTGAGTGTGTACCGTTGCGTGTGCTACTTGAAACGGTTCAAGATTTATATCAAAAAAATATGTATCAAAGAATTATTCCTCTTGAAATTATCTAACAACATGTTTGCAACAGTAGGTATATGTCTATCTTTTAAGATTAACTCACTAGAACCGTTTTTATGGTAATAACTATTCCATGCGGACGAAGTCGCTGGCACAGCTAGTAGTAGATATATCTAACTTTGACTTACTTTGACATAGTATATCTAACTATAACTTTGACAATGGTAATGAAAATAAATATGCAAAATTACTATGTACGATTACGCGTATAGAATAGTTTGTACTTACTCAAAATAAACACATTTGGTGGCGCGTTACCCTAAATATTTTTTAGGTGTTTATCAAAACTTGATGTAACAACTCAAACTAAAGTATCTGAATTGATAACTGTGTGTACATATTAAGTAAAAGAATACGAGCTACACTTAAAAAGGTATATTTAGGAACCAGATCTAAATATGTAGCATACATTTGCTAAATTTCTGATCAAGAAATTCACCAAATCGCTCGTCAAAATGAATCTAATGAAGCGTATTCTATTTTATAACATATAAATAACAAAGCTTGTATCAGTGTCACCTTGTGGAATAGAGGTGACACAACTCATTCATAGGGGCATAAAGAGTGTCGAGTGTTCAGGTGAAAACAGCATTATTAATTGTATTACATTGAGTGTTTCGGTATAAAGCATGTTTGAATTATACAATATTTTCGATAAAACTTACACTTACTTACTTGAACTATGTAGGTACATGATTTTTGGTACTTACATGAGTTTTTATTAATTCTATAGATAGAAGCTGATAGATAGACAAAAAGCAGAACCGAGATCTGAGGCGCTCAACTGAACAGTGGGCAAAAAAGAGTTCCTGATAATGACAATGTATTAAAATGGAATTTTCTTAATGTTAATATTTCTATAGGTACGTGTATGTTATAATCAAGAAGCTGTCAATCAAACGACACACAGCAAAACTTACCTTCATAAAATAGTATGTTACTAAAAAGAGTTTATTTGCGTAGTCTGAATCTACATAAACCTTTTCGTTCCGGTTTTAATGGCGCACGCAATTTATTGAAGGCAAAAGAAAAGGAACAATAATAAAAATGTTACCAAATTATCGTTATTGGGCTAATTTATCGTTTGTAGGTCAGGCTTTTTCTACTACACAGTAACATTAATGTCAAGGTTACACTAAAAGCTCATGAAAGATTGCCGATATATAATGAGCAGCTTTATATCATCATCATCATCAGCCCGTTATCGCCCAGCGTACCTGTGCTGGTATACTAACTGCACAGGAACGGGACGTCTATATAACTGTTTGTTTATATAGTAGGTAAGCTATATAATACCAACAACTATGAAGTTATGAGTTAATAAAATTTGACATTTCTTTGTATTTTTTCGCGCGTGGATAATATTTTTTGCCAAATGGCTGCTGTTTTTGTAAGTAACGTTTAAAATTTTCTAGTGCTCATGAGTATATTATGTTGGACAATTCTAATATTTTGAAGATAAATAAAATTCTAAACGTTGTTAATCTTTTCATATAATGAAACTAATTAGGTACATGTTTTATTTTTAAATTTTCACTCAACCTACCTACCTAAATAAAAATTAAAATATAAATAAAAATTTACAAAGCATTGTCATTTTACGAAATTAATAAATGTGATTGAAAGAGAACCTTAAGCCAGTCAAATACAAACAGTCGTTAATTCGTGTATTTCATCGACAGACCGGTATTTTATTGGGCAATGGTTATTTTCGAATAACGTTTTTGGGAGCATTTTGTTCGAGTTTTATTTGACAGTTGCCTTGAGCGACGCTTTAAGTGGGCTGTTGGTGAAAAAAGGCTCAAAATGTTGAAAGCTTGAGGGATTAAATTTCACAATGCCCTTTTTAAAATATTGGCCTTCTCGTTTGGGTGCGTGAATTTTATTTTTTTAGGTTTGACGGTTATTAGGTCTGCCTAGCACGCTTTATTTGAAATTCTAATTAAATTTTGTGTACCGAGTAAGTTATTTAGCGTTTATTCTTACACAAATTTAATAATTTATGCCATTATGTATGCTGGGTAGAGTGTGTTTTTGTTTATTGAATATTTAACATTGTGTCATATAGGCTCGGTGAATCCTTTGGAAACTATTACTAGGTATACAACTTAAATTCAGTATGGAAGATATGATCATAAAAACCCTATACTGTGAATAAATGCCATGACCTAGAACAATTAATTGACTGGCCTGTTAGCTTAGATGGTAGTGGCTCTGCCTTCTAATCTAGGGGTTGTGGGTTCGATTCCCGCGTGACACAAGTATTTATGAATTTAAAAAAAAAAATTACTTGTGTTGAGTCCGGTCGTTTGTATGTACTACACAAACAGCCGGGACCTACAATACAAAAATGTTATAAACTATGTTTTATCATTCAATCTTCAATATTATTTACTGCACCTACCATTCACCTCTAACCCGACCAACATACATACATACAGCTACACACAGCTCGGACAGTTTCACCTCAGCTGCCCGTAAATAATACAGCGTCACAGGCGGATTTGCCCGCGTCACCGTGACAAAGGAAAACCCGCCTCGAGTTATGACACTCTAGGCTCCCTTTTGTTTGGCTAATGTCCCCCTTTTTTATGCGCCTTTTTATGTGTGCGTCTCTTTTTTGCGCTCGAGAAATGGACCAGGTGTCGAGTTTTGTGACGTCCCCGTTTTGTTTCGGCGCTTCAAGGTGTCACTCTTCGTTTGTATGTATTGTGTGTATGTATGTATGTACATGTATGTATGTGGATGTAGGTGTGCTTTTGAAGTATTGATGCGTGTTTGTGCTACGTGATTTTTCTCGGTTTTGAATGCAAATACCACCTGAGACTGTGTCGTCGTACCGCGATTCTGAACACTTGGTCGGATAAGTGATATATTTATATTACGTATTAGTGTGAACAATAAATGTTAGCAGAACATAGATCAGCAGGCCTACCACAACGTCTTATAGCAGTACTGCAGCAGTGCTGCTGCGATAATCGGTACTACAACGTCTAGTTTCTGACGTTTAAATAAGGTGGAATCAGTGTCGCGGCGCGTCGAGGTTTTGATGACGTCACGCGATTTTGTTCATTCATTTCCTAGGCGTTTTGCCTAAATCGGTACCATAACGTCTAATTGCCAGCGGAATCATTATCGCTGAGCTGTCAATTTGGCATTATTTTGCGATGCTAAAAACGCTGCTATCTGCTTGCGTATTTGAGATATTTTTCCATTTAAATCCTTTGAATTATTGAAAATATGAAAGAAAACTGAATTTAATTGATATACAATGGTTATGTGTGTGTGGTTTGGCACAATTTTTGCGAAAATACCGAACATCAGTGAATATGTGGAGCAACGAAAAAAAATCTCAAGCTGCAGCTATTTATTATTCATCAGCTAACAGCAAGCTAAAGAGGCAACTATCACGACCCAAAACTACAGCAGGGACCCAGTTCGAGATCACACTACCGCCACAGCAGATGAGGTGGCAATATCACGATGATTCAGTACCGCAGCAGGGCATCGTTATGCAGAATGTTGGTGTAGCCTAGCTTTGAGAACAGTGACTTGCTCAGTGCCCTTCGTTATATACTATTGTGAATAGGGTATTAACTGTTAATAAGACAAAATGTACAATAACTATTTGTTTAATTTAAACATAAATCTTAAATAGGTCCCATCTTGTGCTTAAAGGTATAAAGTAGCAGTATAGTTAGACTATGTACGACACACTATGCCTACACCACACAAACCTATTTTATAAATTAGTATAGTTGAGACACAATATAGAACGCATAAGCTAACAACCTAAATGATATCTTAGAGTTAAAAAGGATGATTAATTAGAGCTAACTTCTGTGTTATATGTTTATGTTCCCCAACATAATAACTGCCGTCCAGTAAAAATAAATTCAAGCTTATAACATCAATTTATTGAAAAAAAAAATTAAGTTTATGTATCCACATCGTATGTATAGAGTATTCACACAGAAAAGTAATTTACACGAGTAAACGTTCGTCTACTAAGTGGTTATACTGCTTGCAGAGGAATGTGATCATCGTCCAGCTCCAATAGAAGGAGTATATCCGACTGCAGCCTTGCTTGCTCGTAAGAAGTTGATGATGGTTTGTCACCGTCTTGGTATCGTGATCACAGTCATGGTGATCCACCACGTTCCATCAGCTTGTATCGAGAACAAAAAGCCGCTTGAAGAAATCAACTTTTTGTTAAGAAGCGTATCCAAAGTGTTTGGTTTATCTAGATAAGTTTTTCACTGTGCATGAACACATTCATGCGGTATTCTGTCCATCATACTGTGTAGTATTCATGCAGCACCAAATGTATCACCTCTAAATCGGGGACCCAATGCATTTCTATATATAAAACAGTTATAATTTATAGGCAGTTTGTTATGGTAGTTTGTTTACAAAATCATTCAGTGCTACCAGAGTATTTTTTTATACCGTACATGACATTTTTTATACACACACAAGCAAAAAAGAGAATAAGACATAGTGATCTGGCAGTTCGTACCATTTCTGTATACAAATAAGCACGAACACTTTGGAAAAAAGTTGGAAAATGTAAAATGTTGGAAATGGAATAAGCGTAAATTGGGTGTTATATAATTTGTACTTACAAGTTAGATAAAGTCGACATCACACTAGTAGTAGTGGTATAATTTTTTTAAGCATCTCGTGTTTTGGTGGTGCGCAGAAATAATCTGTCATCAGTCATGTATTTGATGTCACTTGTTTTTTCTTGCCTTTTTAATTGCTCGTCCGTCACTACAGAGTCTTCATAAGTTCTTCATAAGGTCTTCATAAGACTTCATTGGTTTCATTACAATTTCACTGACAATATTTTGGTTTACCGACCCGTAGCTTTGCTGGTAGAATTTCAGCCTCTAGTTCCGAGAATCGCGAGTCCGATTCACAATAACACAATAACATATATATAATAAAAAAACAAATAGACCGGCCCGCACACAACAATTAATATTATTTGTAAACTCCCTTTGAAGGTATATTGTGTTCTTCATGTACCAAATTATGTACCAAACATACACAAATAATTGTGCCTTTTCAATCTGCAATTATATGTGTGTCTCATTTTTTTCTATGTATTATAATTATTAAATTATAATTGTAATAATAATTATTATTAAGTATTTATTTATTATTATTATTTATAATTGTTATTGTGCTTTTTTACTACATTATGTATTTGAAAAGAGCTAAATACGGTTAAAGCCGATATCTGGCAACACACAAGTACGATAGTTTCAAAGAAAATATAGAACTGTTTTCAAATCAGTGACAGTGACAAATTTTGAAAGCAAAATTACTATAGGTTGTGCTATATTTTATCACAAACTCTTTCATTTTATGCAGTTTTAGCGAAATCATTCGTTCAGTGTCTCATCCCTAATCCGCTTGAAATCCGCTGGAACGCGATATTACGTCATAAGCTTGTGGTACGAATATTAGCAGCATTGAATTTCAGCGGAATCGCAGCCGAGCGGCAATGACACTGCTTTTAAAAACGTTGTGGTAGGCCTGCATAGCTCACCAAACTGTCAAAACTGGAGTTAATCATTTTGGTGCGACATATGTATAGCAAATGATCAGTGAAGTAAGTCCTGATATTACCTTACAATTTATAAAAAAAATGGTGATATTTTATCTTTGTAGGTACGAGTATATTGTTATCTACTCAATTACTTCCGCCTATAATTAACTATCAACTGTCTTTGTTCTTGACTGATTTATGCTCTTATCATGTCTTGTGTTTCTGTCCAATCGTCCATCAATGTTTTCTTAGGACCAAAAGTCTTTTGATATTACCTACTCGCTATATTTCCTTCAAAACTGCAGACATCCAGCTCTCATTGTAGATTCCTCGAATGCACCGGATTTCCCTCCGGACTGGTTCTCGTATTCTTGTAACTATTTCACTGTAAACATTTCTTATTTCTTTTTAATTAGAACGCTGCAAGGAATGTTTGTATTTGGTCGTTGATGTATATTTGCTTTGTAAGTAGTTGAATGCAGATTTCTGCTCGATTAAATAGGCGTTTCTGCTTTGTATTTTGTTTGTGTCAAAGCTTTGTGATGTTTGTGAGAAAATAAACTTATTTAATACGACCATGTGATTTGACAGAATATGTATCAATTTATGAACAGAAATTTGTAGTCATCAAATGTATATATTATATTAACAAAAATCTATGCCCCATTTCGAATATCATATCACTGTTAGCATAGCGTAAATCGGGCAAAATACGTTTTAACATTTTCAATTACATTTAATTGAACTCTGTTAGAGCACAGCGTCCTATCGTTGATCCCTAGTAATACCTACTAAACGCTACACTGGTCCAAGCTTAGATTTTATCTCTGGCTAAACGTGAATCACCACAAGATAGTCTCTCGAGTTACAGACAAAATAATGTAGACTACTCATTACCACTCAATGTTCTTTGAAGATCGTTTTTATTGCAATCTAGGCTCACATTTGCTCACTAATCGGATGATGTTAAGCATTGTTGTTGCTTACCAACAAACAGTCTTTATTTTTTGGCTGTAGTCAAACGTAAACCTATCCCACATATAAAAACACACACGAGCTTACTCGTAGTAACGGACCAGTCAATACAAAGACATATCACATGATTTTTTATCTGATCACGGCCTTTTCGTCTGAGACAGACATGTAGTAGCATTTTATAGAGGTTTGGTGAATATTCATATATTACCAATTTGAGCACAGCAGAAGTTACAAATATACCTATACTGAGGCGATCGCAAATTTATTCTACTTGAACTTGGCTTGACGTGCTGCCGCGCGCTTAGATTTAGCAAGTATTTGACCAATCGCGTGATTAGATACTCATTATATGGCATTTTTACATAGTTTAACTTGATAGTGTTGTAACTTTGGCTAATAGTGGGTCTGCTGGGTATGATTTCATTGGTCTGAATAGTACATATTGAGTCAGCATTGGATGTAGGAAAAATTGTTCGCTCGTTGAATTTTATCATGTAATTGAATTGAACAAGAGCTGAGAATCGCTTGAATGGTATTTGACCGACGTTGTGGGGTTTTATCTTCTATCTGGCGGTTTAAGTTATTGTGGCAGATGAAAATTATGGTGCTTTAGTTGAATTGAAATCAAAGGTAAATAAATCGAAATTTCAATCAAATCTAGAAAAACTATACCAAAGAAAAATTTGTTCGTTATTCTTATTTTGACTAAACAGTGAATAAAAATAAATATGTTCGCAATAAAGCGTATTTTTAATATATTTCCTCTTTGCATAAAATTACTTTTGGTTAGAAATTATCATTTATGATTCAAAGAGTTTTGATACAATTTACAAAAAATGTAATCAAAACAAATATTGATCTTACCATAAAACATAATAGCGTTTCGGCCATCGATGCATAAAATGTTTGCTATCCGGAAGCAATTTAAAATATTTGCTACAGCGCAAAATAAGCCCAGGGTTGCTAGTACTAAAATATTCTCAGTATTCCGACCCGGGGGTTGCTATACACAAAAATTTTCATAAAACAACAACGCTGTAGGAATCGCAGTAGCGCTAGCCTATATTATATCTGTGACGAGGCAGTAAAACAACTTTGGAAGTTTATGGCTGTGGGAATAGTTATGGAACTCTTAACAGGATCCACAAAAAAAACAGTTTAATATATCAGTTTCATATACAAGGACCATCTTAGTTTGGTGTTTTTAAATGACACATTATTACATTACAAATTTTATGTTCAATAGTCACTACCATTCCACTATTAATAGATATGTTCCTTAAACCACAATATCGCTTGCGTGGATGTTGCTTCAGAGAACCTGACGGTCAAAATGCATCACTATACAGTAAAAAAAAACTTTATCTACTTAATACCATTTTCTAATTCACTAAATTTATTTTACTTTTTACTCCTTTTGTCAAAACTGGTCACACAGAGCAATAAACAGAGATGAGTGGAAAGAGGATAGAGAGGCCTTTGCCCAGCAATGGGACAGAACCAGCTTTTAATAATATTAATATTTTAGTTTATTTCAGTCTCTTAAACCATTTATTCATTAGATTACATATTTACCTGACCCATGGATTCGAATATGATATTCAAAGATTCACTACCAAATTTCAATTGCACTGTGGCAACACTGCACCGCGGCGCGAGGAAGCCAGCACTTACCAATAAATAATAATAAAGGAATGCAACAGCAACGGAATTTAATTATTTCCAACAAGTCGGGAAGTGGCGAGATTGAGAGAAATAAATATTTGCAAGTCGTCGACACTACTCGGGAGTAATTTGCCCGCCACCGACGAACAGTAGGGGTTAATAACGAGCTCTTAATTAGAAAAAGGCAGATGAATAACAGCTATGAAAATTAGTGTGTCAATATAAATAGAAAGTTCAAATACATATATCAAAATTATGCTGGCTTTATTGTGCATTGAAAACAGTCAAGGTCTAACAGAGGAAAAAAAAATTTTAAGCAAACGCGCTAGACTTGACCCCAACGTTGTATACTGTGGTAGAGAGTCAAAATTCAACAAAAATATATATATATTATAACTATCTAATAGTAACTACTTTAAAATTAAATACAGATGAAACACAATCCAGGGGTTTTCAAATCTAGAGTTAATAGGTATCTTCTAGGTAAACGTGTTACACCCTAGGCTGCAGCAATGCTTAACATCAGGCAGGCTGTAGTCAATCGTAAACCCATCCCACGTAAAAAAAAGATAGATCTGTTTTTAACCTGTGCACAAAGTTTTGCCCTAAACCCAAAACTAAATCTACGATGAGCTTTTAATCGAAAAATTAAAATGAAAGCTTTTAAATCTTAAGACATTTGTTTTTCATAGTTGTCTGCAATGGCCAGGAATATTTATTTAATTTATACCAACAAATAATACATGCACACCTTTTTGACAGTTACCTGTGAAAACCTCTCCCCATAAAATATTATTTAGGAACATCTCGAAACTTCAATAAAAACTTTTCGGAACGAGCGTTACCACCTAATTCCACTCCCATTTAGCTTTAACAAGAAAACATCTTCATGTCTCATTAAAACTTCGGTCTTTTAAAAAACTTGTGCCATTATTTACAATAATAATTCAGGTGGATATATATAAACGTCAAGCTTCCCGAGATTTATTGCGTATTTATTGATTTTGTGCTGATTTCCTTGGTGTATGGGCGTTGTCGTTCTAATAGCGGGGCTCTGAGAAATTGTAGTCTCACAATTTTTGTTTTGTATTTTAGGTTTACTTAAATGTAAAACTGAAGACGGGTTTTTTAGAGTAATCATTTGTTTAAAATAAAAAGATTTAGTACAGGTTAAAAAACTCTACACTATTTGTTTAAAGCCAAAGATGCATAGAATAGTGTAGTAATATTATATAACAACACAACACAATTTATCATGACCATGTAGGCATAATCCAATCAAATCAAATTTAATAATTCACAGACTTATCTAGTTATACACTAGTAATTGCACATATTGGCGTGATTTAATCAGTATTAATAAAAACAATTTCAAAACAGATCGCTAATCGCTACATGTATAACCGTATCATCGTAGCCTTGCATTGGATTACCCCCAGAAGCCCGTCTCTCCCGAAATCATGTCGCAAGTTTCAGCCCTCATATAAAAGTTATTTTACTACTCCACTAAGACCTTAAGCAGAGAATGGAGATGAAGGATTATAATAAAAAGAGTCCGTCGAATAAATATTATGATCGGCTTGGTTTATTGGGGGATAACAGTAAAATACAGAGGTCTAGTGTGCGGTGGAAATGGTTTAGAGAATGTTTGTTATTTTGCGTGGTTGTGTTAGAGTAAAAATGGGTCAAAAATTAAATATTTATTATGGAGATACAGATTGGACATAGACTTGTTTTTCATCTGTAAAAAAGTACAGTATCGTGTTAGGCCTCTCATGCAATACTTGTCTTTTTCAGTTAACTGGCATTCATTTGCAAAGCAGTAACAACAAAGTGTTGCTTTTTTTCTGATAAGATTAGCATAACGCTTTCGATGGTGACCCTGAAAAACATAAAAAAATTATATGTGTAGTTTTCGTACCAAAACTAAAAACCCCACAACGTTACAGGCGCTGGTTTACCTACCTATAATAATAAATCTGAAATTTCCCCATAACGTCTCCTTTAGAAAATGTAACCTTATAAAATATATCACGGGAATCTCGTACGGAAAACGCCTTACTTGACAAACGCGAGCATTTTATGAATAAATTTAAATTCATCGACCTAACGCCCATAATGCTGGCCACACATCTTCGTGATAGTGAGTTATCACTCCCCCCTCCATTTCCGAGTATTTTTACTCCTTTCTTCCGTATTCCTTTGGGATTGGGGTAGGGATGGGACTACTTTTTTATGTCGGTAGTCTTAAATTTTAATGATTGTAACCTTGTAACAAAAATATTTGGTAGTAAAAGTGCATTTAAATTTAAAAATCATAATAACAAATACTCAACAAAATAAGAACTCGTTAGAAGTTAAGTATAAATGACGTAATTGCTCGAATGTGTTATTGTCGAATATAATTTCGAACCTGCGTATTTCTGATTACCAACCAGAATGCCTGAAACCTCTAGACTATGGTATAAAAATTATATAACTAGTATATATTATAGTAACTGCCAGGCGCGAAAATCCACACTCATTTCCAAACTCAGACTAAGCGGCCGATGTTGAACCACCACAAGTTCAAGTTATACAACTAAAATGCGGGTTTAGTACTTGGCAGAATAACTCATAATAGGTAATTGTAAAAAATTCGGCGTAAAACAGAATACAAGTATTAATTAGTAAGTATGAAGTTATTGTAAAAAAAACCTATCTAGCAAAAAAAGGCGTTCCGGCTACTATTTACCCAGTAAATCCGGCCAAATTGTCTTCCCGTCATCTCTACAGGGGAGTACAGGTGGGGCCGGCCGGCTACCCAGTTGAATTATATTGTTATTTCAGTGCGATTGGGAATCGATCGCGACTCGCCGGCAAACTGCGTCTTGTGGTTACATCGCTCCTACTGTTATGGATGTTATGAGATTATAGATATAATGGGGTTAATCCTTTAACTTAAGTATGTTATTTCCTACAAAAGGCCTTCTTTTTCGTTAAGTATTTAATTGCCAGGGTGTAAGGCCATTCAATAACGACGACGCTAAGTTGCCATGTTTTGACATATGACAATAAAACCATCATCATTCACAGAAATTTAACATAACACAACAGCCTTTTAGTCTGATATCGCTTAAAGACCGCTGCAATATTTATAGCAAATAAGCAAGCATTTACTTTAAAATAAATAGTTTCACCCAAACATATTGTACAATTGTGTTTATTTTTAAGTTTCTATTTACTCGTAAACTGTATTTGTCTATGTAGTTTAAAATGAAATAACAAACGTATCAATATTGAATTTTGTTACCACAAAGATCCAAAATTCTACCATTCAAATATGCATCGTAAGCGTCCCTGAAAACGTCATTGAGTCTCACTACATAATTCCCGTATCGAGCACATTGGATGTGTCACAGTACATTGCCGGTTCTGCGTACAGCAATGCCTGTGAAGCTGTAATACAAGCGTCAATGGTCCGGGGCCTTTGATACGGATTCTATAGTTGAACGGGAAAGGAAACGCATGGTGCTGGGGATTTGTATGAAAGATCGGCCGCAAGCGATATGGTGCCTATTCATGTCTTTGCCCTTTGTTTGTGGATGAGATTAGTTGAGTGCCTTGGCTGTAGCTGTAATAGAATGGATTCGTAGAATTGGTATAGAGATATTGGAATTGGAAACTAATCTATCAACGAAAAAAATTGCTGTAGCAATTTTCTGAAAAGAACGCTTTAGTTAGACTATTACAAACTGATAGGTTTGTATGCTCTGACTTTCTGCAAAGCACCTTTTACAATTTTCCATTGTTTCCTGTGTTTACAACGTCAATCAAGTTTCTTAGAACTCTTTCTCTTATTGTATTTAAACTATCTCTTGGTCTACTTTAATTCCCTTACTTACCTATATCTCAGGACTCAGTACATAATATCCTGCCGCCCATCTACAATTAGGTATATTAATAAATCTTCCCTTGGCAGTGTGAACTACAAGCTTGTCACCGGCACACGTATCAGCCGCGTTTGCTATAATTTAGTGAAATTTAATCACCGCTCAAATACGGTTTTGTTTACGCTTCACTCCGCAAACGCGACGTAGATTTCATCAAACGTGGGTAGGTGGCGCTGTCGCCATGAAGTTTGGGATTTGTAAGATAAATCAACAAAATTATTTATTGATAACATTTATTAATTAAAAACCATAAAAATGCATTCAGTTCAGACCGGGTGCACAGCTAATATTTCTAAAACATACCTACTACAATATTATTAACAATGTATACCTTTTTCGACGTTAACAAAACTAATACATAAAAATAAATGCTGTTTGTAAAATATTTCCTGAAAAGAAAATAAAACCACAGCAACATGGAATCGATTAACGTTTTTTTTTTTTAGTTTATTGTCTTTACTAGATATTATTTGAGTTATCTCTTAATTTTTGTTAGGATAGTCACCCTACTGGGAAGCACAATCAAATGAAAATTAAACGGTAGGTATCCGGAATCAACATGGCGACTTATCATTAATTATTCATTAATTTGAACTGTGCCGACTTGATGGTGGCAATACTGTCGAGATCGGGCTCGAAATCACTGCTTGTGCCGGAGATTTTGAGGGTAGTTAAATAAAGGAATTATGTTATGTATATTTATTTAACTGAGCTACCCGCATCTAAAAGGAGCACGGGATCGCAGAAAATTTTGCTAATTGACCTCCAAACTTCCATATGAAGATAGCTGATGGTATTGATTAAACGTTTATTTAATGTATGCATGGGTAATGCCTACTACAACTACAAATTATATAAATAAGGCATTTTTGTCATATACTCGCACGTAATTGGTGAAATAATTTAGAGATTAGAGAAACTGCATGCAACTTTTTGTTTTGAAAAACGTTATTCGTCATTCTTACCAATAAATATGTTTTTCTATAAAATTTGATTACTTATATACTGCTTTATTATGTTCTTATTTGAATACGGTTTATGATCTTTTTAACGAGTTTTTTATCTTGTTTCAGGTGGATTTCAAATACAATACAGCACCCCGATTTAAGCCACGATAAGTATGCAAAAGTGAATCGTTTATTCCACAAATACACATCACATTACACCCAAACTCCGTAAAAAGTCATAAACGTCCAATTTTATAGCAAAAACGCAGTAAATCACACTGAAAAGCAACAAGCAATTTGAGTCTAAACATCTATATCGCAGAGTTTAAAATTGAATAGCAAAGTGGTGCAGTAAATAACTGTCGCTTGTATGATCAGGGTAATGGTCTCTATTATGGTTGAATTAGTTTTATAGTCATTGTAAACAAGATCTAGATAATTTTAGTACGGGAGTCGAGGGTAAAGTTGGAGCTGCGATAATTTTAAACTTGCTCGGCCATTTTGTTCAGAAACTGGCGTGTGAAGTAAGCAAGTTTACACAAGGACTACTATCGTTATTTGAAGCTTGGATATAATAAAGGGGGTGCGGGTTCGATTCCCGCATAACACAATTAATTATGCATATTAAAATTTGTAATTACTTGTGTTGAGTCTGGTCGTTTGTATGTATAATAAGTATGTATTTACAAAAAAAATAGTATTTAAGTATTATATCCGTTATCTAGTACCCATGATACAAGCGTAAGCTTAGTATGGGACTAGATGGCGCTGTGTGATATGTCCTGAAATATTTATTTTTATTTAATAACATATTGCATCGTATAAGGGCATGGAATTTTATCGATTTTACTTAAACGCTTTGGAGTATGTATAGATAGCGCGCTAAATGAACTTGATTTATCTGACGTTTTGAAGATGATATTTTTTACGTAGACAAGTCAATATTTTGAATTGTGTTATTTCGTATACTACTGTTTTGCTTAGAGCTTGAATATTGATATAAAAAAACAAAAAATACTTGTACGAATTGTAGGCGGCGTAGATTTCATGATTTAACTCGCCATTTTTAAACCTACCCAAGTAGTCTTTTTTGGATACCCACATTTTTTTCGTATAACAACTCCCGGTTTCTATTACATTGATCGCATTGTCATCTTAGGATACCGGAGATTAAGCACTCAAATGTTTTTACTTTTTGAGTCTTACCATACAACAAATTTGTATGAAAGTATGCTGTGACTGGTCCACCGTAATCTGTTGTACATTTTCTCAGTCTACGAACAACCTAGTACATTATCTGTGGCTGCGAGGCTATTGTTTTGCAAGACTAAGTTAGTGAGCCGAGTTACAGCTGATTTATTACCGTTTAAAGTTATTTTAACTAGCTGTTGGGCTATTAAATGTAATGCGAGTATTTAGTTTAGCATTAATCTTGTGTTTGTTATTGTCTAACTGGTAGGTACTGAGAATTAGAGGTTTAGATTAGAAACCTCTTAATTGAGTTGAGAAATAAATTATTATTATAAACTAGCTTTTGCCCGCGGCTTTGCACGCGTTATTATACATATAAATCTTCCTCTTGAATCACTATATGTATAAAAAAACTGCATCAAAATCCGTTTTGTAGTTTTAAACAAACATACGCACAGACGCGGGAAGCGACTTTGCTTTATACTATGTAGTTTTTTTTATACTATTATATACTATGTAGTGATTTAGACTTACATAATATCAAATTATTTAAACAGCATGCTTTTAGGTCACTTATCCCCGAAAAATCAAGACCTGAATTTCGTCTGCCTTTGAGGTATTATGTTTCATTAAATTCCCACCGTTTATTAACAATGTAGAAGGTGTGTTTAGGTACACTCGACCAATATGTACTCACGACCTGCCCTGAGTAAACCATACTAAGTCAGACGACATAATATAGTAAAGGATTTGTTTTGTTAGTAACTTTTTTTTACAAATATAGGTACATATTATGGTATCACAATTTTAATTAATTTAGTACTCTCGGAAAATAAATATATTATGGATTCATAAAATTTGTCGGTCTTATACAAAGTTTATTATAATTGAAAAAAAAATCATATAATGAAAACATTCAGACAGTTAATCGGTTTAACGAGACAAGCGCGCTAGATTATAGACTGATTATTAAAGGTTTTTCAACAATAATCGTGATGTAGTAAAGTATCTAAAAAATAGTTATAACACTTCTTAGTGCACGAGATCACAATATGTTGCTGTGTCATTTATAAGGCTAGTCTATTTATTAGACTATGTCCATGATTAAGTATACGGCCGAGACCTAACATAATGATTTATGAACCCTTCCAATGACCGACGGCGTTTAGTTCGACCTACCGTCTAATATTGCAGTGCTCTATCTTAGGACTACAATTTAATAGGACTTTCAACGTTGTTGTGGTTCAATGAGAGAAATGCTAGCGAAACATACATAGTGCTAGTATCAAATGTCGTTATTTAAAAAGAAATGATGATGATAGTTTTAGGATGTTACCTAAATACTGTAACTTTAAACGTTTAAGAAAACGTACAAATAAAAAAAAAAAACTTACTGATAAAAATGTAAGGTTAACGATCTTTCGGATAGCTAATAATGTTTTTTGTTAACTATTTAAACATACAAAACAGATTAAAAATAGCTATTTTGTCTTATTGCTTACAATTGACATCTTCTTCTTATCTAATGAGAGTGGCCAACTCTGGTATCAATAATTTATCAAGCCGCCCCAAGGGCCTCTGACATGGCTTAACGACTGACGTACTAGACAAACAGCCGGGACCTACAATTTAACGTGTCATCCGACCCACGATAGCGCCCAAAATGGAATGCCACTTTTTGGTCACCCACCATGACACCGCGTCGACCTTTGCTTAACATTGGTAATCGCATGCGATTGCCTTCGCTAGCTGAGCTACGGGCACTTTAAAATTGACATTATGTAACCACATAAAAACCTTTTCTATATAGATCTATGAAACTGACTTACAATCTACAGTACAAAATACTGGTACTGAACTAATCATTTACTAGAGATTAATTAATTTCTCCCTGACCAGGGGCGAGCTGCCTCGAACACGTCGGCGGTTTTTATCCAACATCGCGTTTAATTGAAAATTACTGAATAGCTTTTGTATAAATCATCGATTTTACAATGTCAGCCATTTTTGGAATTTACGTAAAATTCGCTCCGCTTTTATCGTTATTTTTCACATGTGCGAGCCTAGCCATTTATTTATCTTATACAAATATGTTTTAAGAACTTTTATTTTGAAGCAGTAAAACAATTACAAATCACAATTTTGGGGCGTTATATGATTCACTCAAAGACGCACAATGATATTTAATGGCAAATGCACTGATTCAAGCATTTGCTTAGTATGGGTTAGATGGCGCTGTAATAATTAAACGTAAACCTATCCCACGTAAAAGAAATATGTTAAAATATCTAGACTTATATTTACTTTCATTTATTTATTTTCAATTTGGGTAAAGAACATATTCAACCTGCAAATAGCATCCACCACTTTTTCCCGTTCAAACATCAAACATCTAACCCTAAAAAGAACGCATCCTTGCTATCGATCCCCTTTAAGCCGGACCCTTCCGACGGTGTAACATTTCGTAAGGGTCCGAAACCAACAAATTATTCCCTGCGGCACGGCGAACATAATTACTGTAATTCGTGAGCACAGTTTACTTACATAGATTTTGGTTGGGGGAGAAAGGCCACAGTGGCCAGCGGTTTTAGTCTGTGGTTGTGGTTGGTTGTAGTCCGTGTTTGTGGTTGGTTGTTGTGGGCAATGGTGTTTCTTTTTTGGTAGGTAGACTGGGTTTTAATGCTATAAACTTATCAAATTCAAAGGATCATTTTTTTTTTATTTATCACCAAAAAGAGACATCACGTAATGTTGATGAATAGCTTTCAAAATTTAACGAAACGTTTACAGTATTTTATTTAAGTAAACAACTATAAAAATTTAAGACAAAAAAATATAATTACAGTTACAGTTCCTCTCAAAAAGTTTCATAAAAAACCATTTACAGTATCCTTATTTTATTTGTTTCACTTTTTGACCCATTCTATATAAATCCACGTCTGTGACATCTCGTGTGCTGGCACTCACAAAGTGGGGGTGTGTGATTAGGGATAAGCCTCGCCTGATTTAATTTGAGTCCGGTGAAAAAATAATTGCGATAATCTGATTACCGCTGCCGTTTTAGGGTTAACATCTGAGCCGCACTGACTTTATTGCGTTTGGTGTTGGAACAGTAATCTAATGAAGATGGTGTGTCGTTCGTTTTGGGAGTTAGTGGAACTAGTTTTTTTTTTAAGTTTATTCAGTTTTGACGTGGTATTTTAGAATTTTACTTCAAAAAGAAGATAATAAAATCAGTTACGTGTTTCTGTAAAAAAATAACTCTCCTCGCTAGTATCTTTTTTTTTGGGAATGTTAGAGAGGTATATTAGTTAGGCACTTAAGGTTGGACTCATAATTAGAATACCATCTCATTTATCTACACACTCAATATAACAGCCATCATATTTTTAAGCTTAATAATAAAGGACCCTAGGCATAAAATATCACAATCTTCATCTTCAAGTTATAACATCTTCTCTCAAATACTCGTAACGTTCATAAACCTATATTAAACGTAGTGTATTAACCCTGAAAGATGCATTAGGTAAGTTTTTGCGGCCGCCTTCACTTGACAATAATGAAATTCGTGCCAGGCTAGGCGACGGAATGAAATTTATGGCGCAATGTGTGTATGTACATACGTTTTATTAGTGCAACCAGTGTCTGAAAAAATGTTTATTTTAACTTTACAATTTTAGTTCCATCTTTACACTGATGAAGAAACGTAAGTTATACGATTAGTTTCAAAACTTGTATTATGACTCTACTTACCTATCTACAAAACAAACAACTTGAACAACTTATTTTGCAGTTTATTTTTATAACTGCCACGCACCAAAGTCCGTGCAATTTGGCTGGATGTAGTCATATGTAAAACCCGTAAAACTATAGTACTACTAAACTTTTCGTATAGCGCAGAATGTTATTCATAAACAAAAGATGCATTTTTCGAACACGCCAGAGGCACGTGTATATCAGAACACACAACCTGCCGTGGATCACAACACACAGCGTGCTCAGTATCATAACACACAACACATAACACACAACTTGTCGTATATGAAACACAGCACAGGCGGGCGGCGACGGGCGCGCGGGCGTCGGGTTTCTTACATCATTAAGCTGCCACAGAATATGTGCGAGCTTGTAAGCTGACTCTGTTTACGTGCATAGGTTGATAAGGTGGGATGCACAATGCAGATTGAAAATGTGCGATAAGAAATTTAGAAATATTTATATATTTATGTTAGTTAAAATATAAAATTCCGTTTTTGCGTTATTGAACTGCTGTACCTAGTTAAACAGAGTCAGAGATATTTTATGGATAGTATCAAAATTTCTCATTATCAAAATTCGTATACAAATAAAGTTACTTATTAAAATGTATTTTAATTCGGTACGATCTACATAGTTTTAATTTTTTCAGTCTGGATTAATTCATGTATGTTTTAGACAATCCAATTCAGCTTGATAGAAAACTAAGCTTATATGATTTGTTTATGACAATACTTACTAGCTACTCATTCCAATTGCGGAATTCAGAGATAAGATAAATTATATATATAGAAACACCGCTGCTTTTGTAGCACTGTCTCTGCAATTCGGGCTAGAAATTCATGAAACCTTTTATTACACTAGACACATTGTCTAGTGTACAACTACCTTTATCTGACATATTTGGCTCGCGACGTACGTACATGGTGCAGTTGGAATATTACGAACATTATTTTAATAATATACAAAGTTGTTTAGAGGGCGCCACTGTTCACTCAGGTTTATGTTTGTTTCTCTTTTTAACTGTTTTATATTGTGACTCGGGAAATTGTGCCGAAAGTTTACTGAAACTTACTAAACAGAGCAAGTTTAGTAGCCGTTTAAGAAATTAGTTGACAAGATATTTAGTTGGTTGTGATATACCTACTATAGTAAATTTTATCGTTATATCTTTTTCACGCGTTGGCTTTGGTATCCACATTGTTATCAATGACTAATATAGGAACAAAAAATAAGAATAACGTAAGAGACTCCATAAAAATAATAGAATTTGGTGGTCAAAAGCGAGCGTGCTAAGTAAATTCTTGAGTGGAGGGCATATTTTTCACGCACAAAGAATGGCGAATGACATTAACTGCGCTATAAATTACCTATTCTTCTTGGAGCATTCACGACATCCGAAACCCTAAAGTGCCCAGTGGAGATATATGGTGGCAGGAAGATATAAGGGCACGAGGACAAAACACAATCGCACCTAATATTATACTACAGAGTGTCTAGGAGGGAATTGAGTAGGAAAATTGTAGAGAGTTTATGTAACACTGATTCGTAATTTACTCAATTAAATTATATTTTAATTAATTGTTTCGTATTATTATTTCTTTTTTTAAAAACAAAAATAAACTAAGTGCGTCGTAAACTTAGACTTAAAACTAAGAGAATTTTTGGTTATTAGTACAATTTATACAATATAATTAAACCAATAAGGTATATACTTACCTATCTCTTTAAATAATACAATGTTTTTAAAATTAAGAGTGGATGTGAGTTGTATGTTAAAACTAAGCAGTTTAATTAATTGATATGCTAAAATGTATTAAAATTATATTGGCAGTAACTATAAGAACTAGATCTTATCATGCTGATACTTTTGTTCAAATCTCATTAGAATCTCTATAATCCATCGAACTTCAGAGCGAGAGTGAATCGGTTTTTATCGGGTAAGCACGCTCCATTTTAGGCCATAGCCTATGCTTACTATCAGACAATCTATGGCCAAGTGCAAACACGTTTTTGTTAAAAAAAATATATATATTTCGCTAAAGGTAATTCCTCTGTTCACCTCCTACTCAGCACCACAAGCACGCGTCTAGCGGCGAGTCATATGTCCCAAACCGTGCCGCGAGGTTATTTTCAATTCAGACAACAATACGGTGTTTTTCGCGCAAACTACCCACTTAAATATAATGCTGGCGATACGACGTTTGTGATACCGTCCTTTTATTCGGAGGAAACGTTTGTTTGGTACGAGCTAGAAGAAATTGTGCCGACTGTAACAGATTTTTGCCGTTTAATATTGGCATCGTAACGAGATACGTGTCGGTGATTTTTGTGTAAGAGTGTTCTTAAGGAAACGATTGGCTTTCAGGGTTTTACTCATTGAAAAGAAAAACATTTAAATTGACATAATATGTCAATTATTTCAACATATTATGTTGCAAAGAAGGTCACGCCAGGTTTTGTTTGTTAAAAAATAACTTCTTATTTCATGTACATTGTACATATGTGGCAAAAAAAAACAGGCGCGATTTAGTTTATGTTTGATTGAATCATATGCTCAAGATATCTCCAAAGATATTGTTGGAGTATTACAAAACTAAGAACATGGATGCTTATCGAAGCTTAATATGAACTTTCATCGAATTAAGTTTTGAATCTTCTTAGTAGTTTAATTACCTAATTAAAAAATATATTTATCCTCCAATTTTTTTTACGTATATTCTTTTGGTCCTTTACAAATGTTCTTCCAGAGTATTCTATTCATAAAATATAGTTTCGGGTCCCATTCAGTGAGTAAATACATCGATAGACGTGATTCAGGTATCGGGCCGAGGTGAAGAAAGAACGGTTCTAAAGGTCGTTTTGTAGATAAATGTGGTGTTGTCGGCGAGAGGGCGAATAATGAATCTTGTTCCAGAAATCTGGGTGTATTGAATAGCTATTTGTTGCGGATTTTGTCGTGAGAG
Source organism: Macaria liturata (assembly GCA_964023185.1). Classification (NCBI taxonomy): domain Eukaryota; kingdom Metazoa; phylum Arthropoda; class Insecta; order Lepidoptera; family Geometridae; genus Macaria; species Macaria liturata. The sequence continues at coordinate 1,909,660 of OZ026820.1, read as the reverse complement.
AGACAGGTTTTTGTTTATTAGATATAGAAAAATCACTCACCTAAACGACAATACATATGATAATACATACATATGATTGTTTTGTACTTGTAGTTGATTTATCATGCCATTATAGGCAGTTTTTAACGGAAGTTACAGAATTTTGCGTTTTCCCATCAGATTTTCCCTAGTATTACCATTATAAATTAACAATAGTTTAATAATACGATGCAATATTTGATAGGTATGTCAATCTTATACTCATACATAAATTAACAACATACATACATCATCTACCATCTATTATTTCCTGACACAATTTTCAGACAAATTTTTTTTTTAATTTTTTGTCATCTACCGTCTATTATTTCCTGACACAATTTTCACACAATATTTATTTTTTTCAATTTTTAGTAGTTTAAGTTTTTATTATATTGTTAGTATTTAGATTTTTAAATTAGTTTTTAACAAAATGTAAGTTTTTCCATATTATGATTGATAGTATACTAATAAACAAATATATTTTCAGACCGTGAAACCAAATAAGCACTAATTTAATCCCAAAAATCGCAATTCCTATTTATCCACCCTTCAAGCACTAAGAATAGCCTGCGACAGCTCGGTATAAAAGCATTGGCTGTAACTTGGCTGCCTAATTGACAGACCGACCGACTGGCCGCTCCGGCTGTGGCGAATGGAGGCTGTATTTACTTAGTTTGCGGATAAAAATTGTAAGTACGGTATTATTGGATTTATAAATAGTTTTGATGGAGTACCAACTTTTACTTAAAATCATGATTTTGAATGATTTTGATTCATGTTTCAGCAGGATTCGAGATGTTTAACAACAGCTTAAAATTTGTTAAGCGTTGCATAATGTTCATTAAGCATACAAACTGACGATTAGTATATAAAAAAAAACTTAAACTTAGAAATTGATCTCAAAATGCTTTCACCACATTTGCAGTGCCTTATCCATATCTATACATATAATACGAGTAAAGCTGTAACCGGTCGGTGTCTGTACATTGAAGATAATGGAAAAAAATAGTTGAGGGGTCTTTATTGATGCAATAGAATACAAAAATCATGTTACAAAAAAAAACTGTTTGTCTGTCGATATGTTTGTTCGTTATAGACTCAAAAACGGCTGAACCGATTTGTCTACGGTTTTCACTAAAATGTAGATGCATTTTAAACTTAACATTTAGAGTTTATTTCATTTAAACTAGTTTAAACATACATTTTCTATAAATTCACAAAATATTTACCTAACTTAGACAATGTGGTAGTTATAAAGCAATATTTTTTTAATAGGTAAAATTAAATGACTTAAGAATACCTATCTAAGAAAAACAAACGGTATCGGCATGTAAGTGAGATGCGCCGCACTAATTGACAGCTGGAGTGAGCATTCATTCGCTGCTTGATATACTGACAGCAAACTGTTGTGTTTACTTTGAAGATGTTTGGCTTTTGTTTGAGGCTTTTGTGCAAGAAATTGTGGTTAGACAAATATTATTTTTCTTAAAATAAGGTGAATTTTAGAAAACAATTTGGAAGAAGAAAATTATATTTATGCTATGTTTATAATAAGTCATGAAGATTGGTTGTACTCGCAAATTCAATGGATCTATAATTTGAGCCAAACTCATTGTTAGAGCTCATATTTATTAGCTGCTAGATAAAAAAAAAACAAATTAGATATAAACATAGCATAATTAATTAGATAACATAGATAATTAGATTAACTTGAAAAAAAAAATCACTTAATACATTTTTCAAAAATTAAGCAAATCGAAGTGATTTATGTTCAAAAAGAATAGACTTTTCAATTAACTTTGCAAATTACATTTACCCAGGTTCATTTGTTATTCGTTATCCGCTTACGCACGTAATTACTTAGGCAGAAGCAACGGAAATTTTCCCCATTCCTGAAAAATCGAAGCCTTGTTCCGAAGCCTTGTTTCCAATGTAAACGTACGAAGTCGATTCCATCGAAAGAGGGTTCCCCTAATGAGTTTTTTCTGTACCCAACATTAATTCTCCAAAGTTTAAAGGTCCATCAAAATTCACCTCTCGTACGCAATTTGGGTAGGCAAGGTTTGTTTAAACATTTTTTTCTCTTACCTTTCTATAAGACATTTTAAATAACCTTTTTGCCTGTAATAAGCTTTTATTAGCGTTAAGTTCAAAGTTTACTTTGTAAAGTTTTCTAATAAAATTTGACTTATCTACTTTGAAAGTTGAGCTCTAAGACGCTTCTTTAAAATTACTTACCTGTAAATTGAAGAGACTGCTAGTATTAAAGGTTACTTAGCAACGAACGTACTTTACGCACTTTTTAAGAGTAAATTTTCTTATCAGAAGTTAATGAGAGTATACCAAGAGTCACTTGTAAGTCACATTTACATGAGAGTATCACTCAGGTAAATGTGACTTACAAGTGACTCTTGGTTACTTAGGATAAAAATATTTAAAAATAAAGTCTTTACTTTATTTACCTATGACAGTCATTTTCCTCATTTTGAAGGTGGGTAACGTATACAGTTTTTTGATGATTGAACAGATATTATATCATAGTAAATGTCGTTTATTTCCGACCTTTAGTCCATACACATTTCACATTTCAAAATATATCATACCTAACCATAGCGAAACAAAATTAACTTCAAAAACAACACAGAAATAAGTAGTGCAAAAATAGCATATTTGATGATGAACTTTTAAAACAAATTACAAATTAGGTATTTACATTCTAAACGCAATACGTGTTGTACAACTCTATTTATCAAATTCAAGATAATTATAAAGTTATTGAAATAGTTGTAGTTTGATAGAAGCTGTCTCGACCAATTTATATTAAGTTCCAATACTAAGTCGCATAATTGACTATCGATTCTTCGATAAACTTGTTAAACTAGTACTCTGACTACTAGAACAGTTATGAGAAATCTTAGACTTGCAATAATATTGACTTATAACATATTTAACAGTTTGATTAAATCTTATATAGTGTCTAAATTTATGCTAAATTTATCGAGTAGAACTTTTAAATAATGGTATGTGTTGATTAAAGGGTGACAAACTCGATCTAAAGCATTAAAAAACAAAGTTTTCTGTCAATAGTTAGGTGTTTAATTCTACTTAAGTGTATGAAAATTGAATAATAAAATTGAATACAAAAATAGTATTGGTAATCAACGGTAGTTGTTGAGTTTGGAACAAGGAATATAACGACACATTTTGTGTTTTATTTTTAAATCAAACTTTGGAACAATCTATAAGCTTTATAAATCTATGCCTAGAATGGTCTACCTCCGTTCTGTTCTAGACTAACTCCCGACTTGAGTTTAATTATCAAACTTTGGGCGTATAATGGAGCTGCGATCCGACATTGAGATTAAATATCTGTAATGAACAATCTTACATGTTGTAATGTTATTAGTGAGGATAGTATTTGTACGTGACTTGGTATTTTTAGTTGTAGAGTTTTATTAATTCTACTTAGTTACGATACATTTGATTTTCATATTGTATACTTAAATTGTAAAAAAGAACCGGAATAACATTTGAAATTATTCATTGTGTATATTATTTTGTAACTCATGAGTTCATTCATTAAATATCTACTTACATACAGATGTTATTTATACTTACTGAATCTTCACATACAAAATAAAAGAAAGAAATATACATACACTGACGAAATTTTACCCATAAATATAATTGTCACACTCATATTTAACTGCTGCAGAAATATTATGCTGCAAATTACTGCAGCTCTGAAACACAAGATCCACTGGATACTTAGCTCAGAGCTCAGTACACTTCTGACGTACTGTACTAGTGCATAAGATTTCATTTGTTTTTGTAATAGGTATGTAATGTACGTACACGTAAGTTTTTGGTCAAATAAACAAATTATTATTATATTATTATTATATAACTCAAATCTGACAATATTAAAAACATCTTTTTTGAGGTTGGGTAAAAAGAAAACAGAACAAAGATATTGTTACCTGGCTTCTCACATCTGGCCAAGTGCCGCTGCAACCTACCACATTAAACCGTTTAACGTCCGTTAATTATTCATTTATCGTTGCCCGGCCGTTATTTACGACGAAGCTCCGTTTAACGGTTGGCCGCCTCTACGAGCGTTGCCGTTACTGACCACAGATTAGGGAAAAATAGACTGGCTGTAGTTTTACAGTAAACTTGTCGTCAGACCACAATTTTTGTAGAAAATATTATGTTACACTAGAGCTGTATAACAAACTTACTTAAAATATTGACAAAAGAAATTATCATTGTTTAAAGCTACGTAACTTTTTACAGAACACTTGAAATTTGAATTTGCATCTTTGAATTTTAAGCAAAAACAAGCCGGCTGCATTATTACAAATTTTTGCTCAACAAAATTAAATTTTCAACTCAATTATGTAATTCGTTTCAAATGTTGAATCTCCGGTAATTCTAAAAACCCTAAATTCCTAAAACCTAATGTCTTAAAGTTTTTACCTTTAAGTAAACGATAATTTATAACCGTCAAATGTAAAACTACAACGGCCATTCTTATCATCTCTACCCTCTACGACAGTTGCTACGCGGCTACACCTCTACGTTGCTACGGCGTAGCCATTGGCTGTGGTAATAAACTCGATTGAGATTAATATTTTTAAGCTTCGCTTGCTCTTTTTACATAATTTTAAAGCAGCCTTTAAAATTTATGATTTGTTCCCTTTGGTTTCATATACGTTGCATAAAAAGTAATCAGTTTTATATGTACTCGTATTGTGCTGAATAAACCAAAATGATAAGCAAATTATTATTTATCGTACTGCTCTAGCTACAGCAATAAATTCATATTTTTTCTTTTGATTATGTGAAAGTCAATTACTTTTTTATAGACCGTTAGTTATACCGGAAGAATTTTATCTTCTTTTTACGTTAGTACGAGAGTAGCCAAATTTCAGTGCTGAGGGATTGCAAACCATCTCAAAGGCCACAAACGTATCGAACGATAACGATTGCCTTTCAGCTGAAACAAATAATTTAATGGAATATCTGTCAAATTATGAGGTGCATAACAACAAAAAGACTTAACTGACAAAAGTGTTATAGATTGTTTTGAAGGTACTCCTTCATAATTTTATTATCGCTACATTCCAAAAATCACTCTACCCAATACACAGACCAGATACACTGACACACTTTTAGTAGAGGGCTGTAACCCCCACTTTGAAGGGACATGCTATAAAAAGGACACAACTGACAATAGCCTTTACGCCTTCTGATCGACCTCCTTCATAATTTTCTTATCGCTACATTCCTAAAAATCACTCTAACAAATACATACACAGATTAGTACATACACTGCAGAAGGCCTTAACCCTGACAGGCCTTAATTGATAATAGTCTTTACTTCTTTTGAACGACCTCCTTCATATTTTTGGCATGACTACGTTCCAAAAATCACTCTAACCAATACACAGACACTACACTGACACACTGCAGAGGGCTGTAGCCCCCACTTTGGGCAATTTAATTCGTTATCGGGCGACCACAGCCGAGTGCGTCCGGAAGTTTGGCGTATATAGGTATATAGAAGCGTCTCATGTGAAATTGTACGGCGTAATGAAATAACGCGGTAGAGGTAAATAATGTGGAGAATATGATGGTTTGAAGGGAATAGATAATAATAATATATGATAATAATTTGTATATTTCATCATCATCATCATCATCCACAGCCCTTGGGATTCCACTGCTGGGTATAGGCCTCCCTTTGTATGTGCCATCTGCGTCGATTTGTATATTTAAGACTTGAAAATAAATGAGATACTAACTTAATTAAAAATAATCAGATGATTAAGATAGTTTGGCTAAAAGCGGTAAGTAACTGTTTTTGAGAATGAATGAAAATGAATAAAAAAATAATATATGATATAATAGAAAATCTTTCTAAATATGTGATGTTGATTCAAATTAATCAGTTTTTTTTGTAATTTAAACAAATACAAAGAGTATGAAGGTCTAACTTGTGCTAATAACGTGATAGTCCTAAATAAGGTACATATTTTAGAAATGTAAGTACTTATCATACTTAAACTTTAATTGGAAAATGAGCGAAAATAATCACTTTCGAACCTGCGTATTTCTGATCACCGTCCAGAACGTCTTAACCGACTAGGCTACGGTCCACTAACTGTCAGGCGCATAAATCCACACTCATTTCCAAACACTTCAGACTAAGCGGCTGACTTATCATACTACATATCTTCTTCTTATTCTTCTTATCGAATGAGAGGCCAACTCTGGTGTCGAGAGTTTATCAAGCTGCCCTAAGGACTTCTGGCATGGCTTAACTACTGCCGTACTAGACAAACAGCCGGGACCTACAATTTAACGTGTCATCCAGCCCACGGAAGACATACTACATATAGCAATGTGGTACGTACAATAAAAGTGGGAGCTGTGGACAAATTTATGTTTTTCAATAAATATAACAAAATATTTCATCATTTAGTGTCGTTATCTGTATTAATTAGTGGCATTCTTGTGTAGATTGAAATTAATTAACATTTGCGTGATTTGTGTGGCTGGCAGTCGTTTGTTTTGAGAAAAAATGTGAAAATAAATGATTACAATTTGTCTTTGGTGCTCATTAACTAAATAAAAAAATATTTGTATATTAATTAAAGTTAAGAAGCAAATGTAATATGTGGTCTTAATCTTAAAATACTAACTTTTATCAATTTGACGAGGCAACATAAAATAAATCGTGATTTTGTTTTTATGATCGCATAATCACGACAAAATACACGTCATTTTTTATAAGAGGTATGAAAGTAACGGAGCTTTATTAGTATTTTTTGCAATTAAATAGTTTTTTGCTTATTAAACAACAATAAGCTAAGCAAAAACTGATGTAATGTAAGTCTTGATAATTAATGCTATTCTTTATTACATTATATACCTATCTCTTTTGATTATGCTTACCAAAGAAAAAAAGACAACTTTAAAAAACAAAGCAGCACAGTATGTAACAGAAAGTTAGCCGTGCCGGACATAGTCTGAGCACGGCGCCGGCACGGACGCGGCACGTGACGGGAACTGGGAATTACTGCGTGTCCGATACACGATTTATTGGGAACGAAGATTACCCGATGTAGGTATTTTTTTATTTTTAACTAGCGGCGTAATACGATGTATGAGCATTAATCTGTGATAAAAGTAATTTGTATACTAACACTTAATCTATCGTATTACCAAATTTTATTCAAATTGGTTCAGCCGTTAGAGTGTATAGAAGTGCCAGACATATGTAACACAAACAATAACTCTTCGTCATTTTCGATTTATTTATTTATTTGCAAAACTATAGCTTTTTTTTACAAGAAATTGGTTTGCTCTTGACTTTAATTTGCCTGATGGTAAGCAATCATTGTGGCTAATATGTTTGAATATTATAGCATGTTCCTCTTGCTCAAACTGCTGTTCTGATTTGATGAAAAGAAAAATAAGATTCTACTCGTACATTTATACATATATATTTTTCTTTTCGTTCTGAATTACATGCAGGTTAAACATAGTCCTAGTAAAGGTAATAAAAATCCTTTTAATTTATAGTATCTATGAAGAAACACCCCACATCCGAGATCCCCTATTGATCAGTCCGATGGCACTGATTCCTCATACACATAATTCCGTGCGACGTCACTAGTGATGTGACACGACTGATGATATTTGTCATGTAACCGATAGTTGAGTGTTACGTGGAAATTACTTATTATGATCATTTTCATCTTGCATACAATGGGAGGATATATTGAGGAAATTGTTGTTGATAAAGTTACTAAACAATCAAATATACACAATGTATGTTTAGATCAGAACTGCATTGTTGAATTTATTGGATTGCCATGCGTAATAATAACAAAAAAACATTTTAATCTATCTCTTATCTGAGTTCATTAAACAAATAACGATGTTTAATAAAATAAATGAATAATAAATAAATATTTCGGGACATTCCACACAGCGCCATCTAGCCCCACACTAAGCAAACGCTTGTGTCGTGGGTACTAGATAACGGATACAATACTTATATACTTTTCTTTTGTAAATACATACTTATTATACATACAAACAACCAGACTCAACACAAGAAATTATACATTTTTAAAATGCATAAATATTTGTGTCAGGCGGGAATCGAACCCGCAACCCCTAGATTAGAAGGCAGAGCCACTACCAACTAAGCTAACAGGCCAGTCAAACGATAATGACGAACTCATTTAGGATTCATTAAAGTATAGCCTTTTAAACTGTTTTAAAATAAATCTAAGGTATTAAACTCACCTCACACCTAAATGTATGTTTTAAAAAAATATACTAATTCTTACAAAACAGAAATCTCACAGATGAAACATGTAGATTTACTCTGTAACAGAATACTCGCTCTATTCAATCAGCTAACATCTGCCTGCCACTATACACTGTCGCATCCCTGGAACGCGTCTATTCACCCATTCCTCTATTACGGACATACAGTGAGCCTAATTTAGACTCTCTCACGTTTCCAATACTCAGATACAAACATGCAAGTCAATACGTTTGGTAACGTACTCGTACCTACCTATCACGTACCTACCACACATACAGTACATGATGGATTTAATAGTTACAGACGTAACAGACAGATGACTTGTACATAGGGAGCTATCGTTTTACCTACTTGTAAACTTGTATCAACTTCTAATTTGTTAATTACTTTTTCTCATAATGAACAGAACGCTGAAGATATAATCATTACATATAATATAATAATTAAACTTTTTAATTCAGATAAAATATATGTATAAAATACATTGGTTCCACAGTAAAATTTTGAAGAATAAATTAAAAAGCTTAAAAGAAGTTGGATTATTTGTTGTTGTGAGACTTGATGATCTATGTAGCATACAAATCTATTTCACACAATTTTGTGATATTTTTTTCGTATAAAATTTTTTTTTTTTAGTTCATATTTAAAATTAATCCGATTAATTTATACAGAAGAAAAATAGTGATTCAGAAGAACTAATGAAATAACTGTTAAACTTAATAATGACCACAGTTATTAAGTATTAATATGATATAGGTTACAATATCGAGGTTTCCAGGGATTCGAATCATCGAGTCATATGATAGCCGCGTCCATAAATCAGCAAAGATAAATCATTGAACGCTGATTTCCATTCCTGATTTACGAGCACCAGTGTTATTGGGTGCTTTAAACATTCACAGAATACCTACTACTACTACATTATACCATCATGGTTTTAACCTGAAGAGGGTAAAAATCTGAACATAGAAGATTAACTTGTACGGGTTTGCACTTGGCCATAGTTTACCTGATAGCAAACAAAGGCTATGGCCTAAGATGGAGCGTGCTTACCCGATAAGAACCGATTCACTCTCGCTTTGAAGATCGCTGGATTATAGTGCGTGGGGAACAGAGAGTCAGGCAGGGAGTTCCACAACCTTGCGGTACGAACAATAAAGGTTGAAGCGTACGGTTTCGTGCGGGTCTTAGGAACTTTCACCATGAACCGGTGTCGACCTACTGAATCTCTGCTCGTCCGACTCGTCGACTTTAAATCCATAACAGAACACTTTTCAGCAGTTTTTAGAATGTTTACTGTTTATCTGTATGTTTGTTTTTCTGTTTCTTTAAACGCTCATAACGCAATAACAGCTGAACGAATAATCATGATTTTGGTGACACCTCATACTACCTACATTGGAATGTAGGTACGAGGTAATATGAGGTCTTAGGAGTGTCTTTTATCTCAAAATAATGCGTGCGAATCCGCGGGTGTCCAATAGTACCTATCACATAAGTTTTTCTTCTGGCTAGTTTTTTTCTCAAATCTGATGAATCGGGAGCTGATCACATTGAAATGTGTATCATGGCTATGAAAAAACACACACACATACACACGTTTTTTCGAACGTTTGCGGTAAATCCTTACACGCGTTGTTATAAGATATTTTAATCATACTTCTTGACGTCGACGTGTTTTTTTAATCTCTTTGTTAAACATGACTGGTTAACCATTAGGTAATATAAGGTTAGTAGTTACCCATACTAAAATGTACATATTGTAAATCGAACCATTTTATTTTATTTTAATAATATACTAAATACAACTTACGTCTAATTTAAAAGTCATTTTTTATTTTAGCTACCCAACAATAAAGTGACACTATAATCTGTTTCGTGAAACATAATGTAAACTAATAAGACATCAAAATCACTCCTAATTTAGCGTTATATCAACAAAAATATAAAAGCAAAGCTAGTTTGCATGCAGACTAGGTGTAATGAAAATAAATAGCTTTGCTGGCTGTTAAAGTCAGTGTTAAACATTTTTTGTTCAAAGTAAAAGCTTGCGTGACTTAAAAATCAAAGGCATTGTACCTACCCGTCATACTGAGGCACTTTTCACTAGAATTTTGCGCTTATTTTACCGAAGTGAGTTTTAGTTTATTTATGTCTGTAAAATTTTGACGTTTTATGAAGAAGATATTCACATTTTTATTGTAAACGGTTTGATGTCAAACAATTTTACAATCTATATTTAAAGCTTGCTTAGAAGAATTTCGATTCAGCTGTAAAGTATGTCTGGTGAGTATTTTTTCATAAACCTGTCAGTCTAAGCACTAAGGGCATACAGTTACTGCATTTAAGTAATGGCCTTCCTAAATGTATACGCTTAATATCAACAAAAAAAAATTTTTCTTCTCAGAATTTGGATAGACTGACAGTAAAGTTACAAATAATAAATAAATAAATATTTCAGGACATATCACACAGCGCCATCTAGCCCCATACTAAGCTTACGCTTGTATCATGGGTACTAGATAACGGATATAATACATATATACTTTTTCTTTTGTAAATACATACTTATTATACATAGAAACGACCAGACTTAACACAAGTAATTACAAATTTTAATATTCAGAATTACTTGTGCCATGCGGGAATCGAACCCGCACCCCTAGATTAGAAGGCAGAGCCACTACCAACTAAGCTAACGGAGCAGTCTATTTAAGTTATGAATTTGTTTAATTTACATGGAACAATGAATGTGCTACAATGATGTATTTTATATTATTATAGGCAGTAGACTTGTCTGTAATTTTTTATCGTGTACTTTACTATCTTTATAAGTCTACGTATTAGTCACTTATAAACATGTCAACAATAATAGGACCTGAATAATTACGCGTAAACTACAAAGCCTAGTTCACAATAGCTTGTTAATAGTTCGTGACAACTAGCACTTGACGCGATAACAGACATACGTTGACGCGGTGGCATGGATGCGTGTGAAGTGTGAAATGTCAGTGTACGTTTGAATTAATTGGGAATAGACAGACATTTTCAGTGTTGAGTCAGATTGTGTGTATGTGACCTTAACAGTTTAAATATAATAGGCAGAAATTGACAAAAAAGAAATAGTTCTATTTTAATTGAACCGATCGTTTGCAATGCCCACAAAACTAGCATCATTTTTCTTAAGTCGTTTAAACATCTAAGTCATGATAACAAGAAGTTTAAATAATTTAACCTTGTAGATAAATAAATTTATTGATCTTACTTTTATTGAGTAATTTTTACGTTATTCCAAACTTTTCAAATCATACATACCAAGTGTGTTCAGCTGAACAACGTGTACATTTTTAAAATCCAACAAACCCAATTTCGCTATAAACCCCGCGATACCTACTTGAATTTTTACGAACTACAATTCGACATTCATGCGACCGAAACCTAAAGTTTGCGTGACTAGAAAAGAGTCCCGTAAACCTCTCGAAATCTCCAACAAATAAATAACATTCAAAAGTAAATTTGCAATCTTATCTGAAAGCGTTTAAGTTGAAATCGTAGGAGACGTTTAATGAAGTCTACTCGAGGACGAAGCATCTTTTCTCGTAAATAAGCACTAAAAAAATGTAAATTTGAAAGGCCTCGCTTTCCATATCTGTCTTATTTATGACTTGCCTTTGTTTGCCGAAAATTTTATGTATCAGTGTCATGTTTGCCGTCGCTTGAACGAAGTAGGGCTTCTTGGACTCTTTTTGTTGCTGAAAATCGACTGAGATGGTTGTCTTAGTATGCTAATAATAATATTCAAACAATCGGAACATTGATTTATAATAAAAAAGGTAGCTTATGCGAAAAAACTTTTAAAATTAATATATTGTATCTATTTAAATTACTAGATTTCTAAATATATTTTGTATTCTCTTATATTGCTTGTGTATTGTCATATGACGTAGATATAAATGTCATATTATAAGCCCGCATCAAAAGCTATACTTAATTAAGACTGACCGTGTTTAAGGTTGCTTTCTTTGGACATATGCAAAGAGGATCCCTGTATGAATTCCCACGGTTGATCCTCGAAGGCAAGATTCCGGGAAAAAGAAGCCCTGGCCGTCAAAGGATGAAATGGCTAGACGACATCAAGAAATGGACAAAGCTAAGCTACCCGCATCTAAAAGAAGCAGCATGGGATCGCAAGAAGTTTTGCCAACTGACCTCCGAACTTCAATATGAAGATGGCACCCGATGATGATGATGATGTTTAATAATTGCTAATCTCTACAAACACCTCAACCAGCCCCTTTAGACATGAGGCGTATTTTAGTGAGCGTACTGTCGCTCACTTATGGAATAGAAAGAACAATGCATGGGATTGACATCACGACGCGCTCCGCAGGGGGAGATATTACGTCACTCCCATTCGTCTTTCTGTTCCATAAGCGAGCGTCAGTACGCTTACTAAAATACTACGCCTCTTGTCTAAGGGGGCTGTTAAGCTCCTCGTAGTTAAAATAACTAAAAATATTTATTTCACAATTTGAAAGAAAATTTCGTATTTTACTTCAAATTATCATAATGACTTTGCGAAAGCCAGGTATTCAGTAGGTGTTCAAATTAATTAGTTATGTAGCGTCGAGTTTAAATGTGACCTGGGGCTGAGATGGCACGCGATTTTATAATTTACGTCGTGACAAAAGTACTCTGAGCTCAACTTTGTTAATTTTAATTGAAGGCTAGAAATAATAATGACTTTGAAGAACGTTTTATATTTTAATTTGAGTCTACTCGCACTTAGACACTTTAGACAGGTTTTATGTATAATTAACATCGTATTTAATGAGAGTATATTGTACCATGATGTGTGAAAGTGTGTTTGTTAATTTTATTGTTGGTACATATAAGAAAAATCATGAAATTCGATATTAACCACATTTATGAATATTTTATCCTCTCAAATAATGTTGGCCAACTATTTTGTTCGTAGACAACATAAGTAGAAGACCCCTAACTACGAATACATATGTATCCTGTGTTTGATCTATTCTGAACTACGTTGTGTCACGTACCAATCAGCATCCAAACACATAACACATCTATGTTGACCGGAAGGGTAGCTTGTGCAACTATGGATATTATTTAAAAAAAACTAGTACCTACCAAAATAGTACCTAGTACACGCTCTTAAATGAATTCTTAATTTTTTTTCTTTAAGCAAAGGACTTGTCCATATGCTAAATGGTCGTTGTTTACGTCCCATTGCATTATTTTACCCAAACTATCTGAACACTTATACCTAATTAAGTACATAATTAAGCTCGTTAGTTACAACATTATAGCCGTTAGTTAAATAGCGCGGGGGGTGTATTTGGCACTGCACTACGACTGCAGTAATTTGCGGCCATTGTCTGAACAGTTAAGATAAGCGGACCGCAATCTATTACTGGGAGATAAATAGTTTATATTGAAGCTGTCCGGTGGGACTGTATAGTGAGGTGGTGTAGTGGTGAATGGTAATTTGTGCAGGAATATTTTGGTAAAAAATTGGGAAAATGAACGTAAATGTGGCAAAATTTTAAGTAGTTTTAGCTAAATACAATAATAATTTCTAAATCACTCACTAAATTGTGTTTTTGTTTTTATATGGCATAAGTTTGGTTCCATATTGCTGTTAGTGAAAAGATTAAAACATGCTTCCTAATAAAACACTGTATACAGTCTTGAATGCTACTTATTGAAAATTCAAAAATTCGTTCAAAACAAAACATTTCAAATTTAAAAAATACGTTTGCATTCCAGACTACTAAACAACTGGTAAATTTTAACTAATGTAACATGACCTTATACTCAACTTTTTGGTCTAGGCACCTAAGCCACAGATTATTTTAGAAAAGGTGAGCTTCAATTTAAACGCATCAACGGGCGTTTATCTAATCGTGCGATGTATCCTCGCTTAATCACTTACTGTGACGTCAGCCAATAAATCTCGATGGCCGCGGGCAGTGGACAAAACAGCGATTAATTCTGCCGTTAAACTAACTACTGGCTATTTGTTACTCAGTGAATACTACTGTTGTATATTGTTTAAGATAAATAGTTGCGTTTTTTTTTGTTTAAGTGGGGTGTTTGGCGATTAAATTTAATAGTGGTTTAAGGAGAATCTTAATTTTTTTATGATATAAAAAGTTTAGTTATATATTCATAAATAAACATCACAAAATCTCATTTTAACTATAAATATTGTCATTTACACTATGTATGACTTTCGCTGCCAATTCATAAATATATTGCGTATGTAAATATTGAAAAATCCATTATAATACTTACAGCTGTTTGAATGCTAAATTTGTATCCATTTTGGTTACCTAGAACACATCCTACAAAACCTTAAAATTAATATCACCCCAACTATAAACATACGAAACATTATTAGGCAACATAAATTTTCGTATCATCAAGTAACCGAGACGCATTTTCCAAGCACATTCTGCCTTACGACTGTTTACATTAGACGACCCCCGAAGCAGGCCGTAGGTCGAAGGGTCGGGGAGAAGTAAACAAAGTTGTTTTTTTCCACTCCTCGTATTATGCAAATTCGTCCAAAATTACTTATTTAAGCAATAAACGGGGCGAGACGTCTCGTAGAAAAATCTACGTCTTAGATACAACGTGGCTTTGGAATTCGAAGTAGGTAAATTATAATAAGATTTTTTTGTGTAATTATGAAGTTCAACTGCTATATTTACTATCAATACTTTTCCATCAAATCATTACAATCAACTTAAAATAATATTTTTGTGCCATTTCCTGATGTGGTATTACACAAAGTAACTATTTTCTTTTAATTTGATTAGTAGGAAATTAATGAACAATAAACGATGGCCATACATTCTTTTATTTTTCAAAAAATGTGTGGGGCAAACCCCGTATAATATCAGGTTTAGTAAAAAACGGGCAAAACATTTCACACTTTTCGCAGAATATAGCTCCTCCATTGGTACAAAAAGGAAGGAATAATTTAAAAATCCTATCTTTAATGGACCGGGTATGTAAAAGACACGACAGTATTTGGATACACGTTGTATAGCCTATGTGAACTGTCAAGTCTGTGGTGAAAGTCATAAACTTTGCGCCTCCGCGAATATGGAGTGAAGAGTGTTTGGAAGAAAGTGTGCTTTCGTGTTGTGTTTTATGTGATTTCTTTGGTGATTCTCTTTTATTTCTGCAACTTTGCGGATTTAGCAATTTCGTAAGGTTATTAAATGTAGGTTTATTAGCTTGTACACATACACATGACATAACTTTTCAGGAAATTTGACAGTTTGTTTTGATTTTTTAACAACTAACATATTACACCGTAGTTGTAGTGTACGAGCGGGGGAGCCAATCTAACCTTGAGGTAAAAACTGGGGGTTGAGGGTTAGATAGCTCCCTGAGTGGAGGCAATCCAACTGAGGAAAGGACTGTGGTGTGTAACAGTAACTAAAACTATACATTTGAAATGACGCTGGGGTCTTTGCGCGATTCAACGACGTACAGCGCCATTTAGTAAAAATCTTACAAACTAAAATTATCGCTCCAACATGTAGTCTGTTATTAATGTATAATTATTTTATAATTAGTATTTACTAACTAGGAGTTTTTACATCAAGCTTTCACACTATTCTTCTGAGAATTAGACGAACGTCAAACGAAAAGACGTTAACTGTGATAATGTTTATGGTTAAACTTGGCAACACCAACTGTAGCTAGAAACGGATGTTAGACCAACACTGTGTAAATGGACAAAGTTAAACCGCAACAGTAAACTTAGAGCAGACCCGTTGAAAAATGCAATTGAATTTTGTAGGTACATAATGGTTACATAATGTAATAGTTTTTTTTTCGGGTTCGATCCTCATATGGTTTTTGTATATGTCCAAAATGGATGGAATTATTTTGACTGTTGTTTATATATATTTAACTTATCTGTAATAAATCAAGTTATACATCTCACTATCCATTTTTTTAAAGTATTTATTTATTAAAACTCTGTAATACCAAGTATTAACAAATCCCCAACTCAGCAAAAATCGATTTCAATGGATCCCTACGTGAAACTTTCTAACCCACACACACAGAAAACATGCCTAAGCATGTACTATATCCCTTATTCATATAAAACAAGAGTTTTGAAACCGAAAGCCGAATGTAATTGATTGGAAAGTCGGGCCCGGCGGCGTGCTAGCCCGAAAATTGATAAAGTTTGAATGAATATTAGCTCAACTTCGGCGAATCGAGTCGACAGTCGAGTTGGGCTCAACTGATACATCAATCTAATTTCATTTTACAACAAAGTAAGTATACAACTGGAAGATTCAGAGCGGAAAAGGAGGCTAACGAAATAAGTTTAAAAATACAAACTTAGCTCGGTGTTGAAGAAGATGAAATTCGAATAAGTTAGAATTTCGTGTGGAGTAAGTACTAGTACAATGTTAATTAAGAATAAGGGAAATGTCCATGGTAAAATTGGATCTAAGCTGAAGTTTTCAAAGTGGGAATCAACCGATTTCTTTTACCCAAGCCTACTAGATTGTAAAATAAATTGAGATGGATTATATTTTTTTCTACCTATTCAGACAGTAAAAAATAATGAATAAAAAAATACATGAAAAAATACATAATTATTTGAAAAGAAAAACACATTTAAACGACAGAATGTGACACAAGTTTTGTTCATCGCTGTGGTACATGGTACATAAATCTAGACATGTTTATTGATAGCCTAAATACAACAAAGAATAGGCTTCTTTTTGATTTTTGACATTTCGATTCCAATTGGTTTTTAGCCGAAGCTATTTTCGTTTCAAGTCAATGAATATCTCATTTATATTTATTAGATTTCTGAATTTTCTAGAAAGTAATAATTCATTTACCGTTGGCTTTGCATTAAAATGTTTTGTGTTATCTATTCGTAGAAAATATGATGAATATTTAAGAAAGTAAATTGGTTTTATGCTTTTTTAAAGAATCTAGGCTTATAAATTGTTATTGGTCTTTGCCTTATCTTCGGAGGCTTATTATTATTATTATTTAAATACTTATCTACTAGTATGAAGTTTAGGTTTTTTTTATTAGCTTTCATGGGACATTTTGTACCCATATAAAAGCGCATGCGTTACCGCTGACAGCAAATAGTTCAAATGTTAAATAAGTTCATTAGTGTTGAAATAGTGCCTGCCTTATTTTTACAGCAAAACAAATAAAGTTGAAACCATAGAAGAGTGATTACATTTTGCAGACGAACGGCATTTTAATTAGAAATGCTTTAATTAAGGAAGCAAAGGGCTGCCTGTAGACTCTAGACACGTTTTTTAATTCCCCTCGGTCCATCTGACTTCAGTTAACTTTCATATTCAATTTGTAATTAAAATTTCCTCGTATTTTTTACTCTTTTTTTTCGGTGTTTTTCATTGGTTTAGGGCAGTGTTATGTTGGAACGGAAAATATTATTTTAATGGTGGAAAAATATGATTTATGATCAGGCGGGAATGTAAATGTTTTCTTGGGGATTTTGACGCCGCGATCTCGCTGAGGGGTTGTTGAAATGTGAAGCTTGTTGTGATATATAGCTAGTGTTGTTACATTTTTGTATTTACTTACACTTCTTTCAAATACAGATATTATCTGCGTATGATCATTGTTATACAATTTATGGCATAATGACTGCTCCGTTAGCTTAGTTGGTAGTGGCTCTGCCTTCTAATCTAGGGGTGCGGGTTCGATTCCCGCATGGCACAAGTAATTATGAATATTAAAATTTGTAATTATTTGTGTTAAGTCTGGTCGTTTCTATGTATAATAAGTATGTATTTACAAAAGAAAAAGTATATATGTATTATATCCGTTATCTAGTACCCATGATACAAGCGTAAGCTTAGTATGGGGCTAGATGGCGCTGTGTGATATGTCCTGAAATATTTATTTTATTTTATTTATTAATTTATTTATATAGATAGAAACTAAACATATGCAGGAAAAAAGGTAGCTTTACGGTCTAGGAAAAATAATGTATATGCTCCTATTTCTAAAATATAAGTAATCCACTATCCACGTAAATAGGAATCATGTCCAAACCTTGTTCTTCAATCAACTATAATCTGTTCACGGTTGTACAACACTGTACATCTAATCGAGGGCAGTTTATAAGGAAGCGGTCGAGGCTCCCTCATTACAAGTAACATTTCAACCTAAGCACCACTTGACGGGGCCCGTCCGTCCAGCGGTAGATTAATATTATGCAGTAGGTAAGCTTGTGTAGTGTCATTCTTTAAAGATAACGATAAAAATATTATTCATCTTATTACGTGATGCCATATGGTGTGAGTCAGATGACATTTTGTTTTTAAGTGGTTATTAATGTATCACTTGTATTAACTAAAATCTTATATGCAAACTAGTGGGTGCACGCGGCTTTGCTTGTATTAAGAAGTAAAACTAGCATCCTTTCATCACTATAAAAGTGGCATTTTCAAAAATATTTTCTTAGTGGATGCGTACGTCATAACATTTCCCTGCCAATGCCGAATTGAAGCCGTCCAGTGGTTTGGGTCCACTATGTCAGTCAGTCACCTTTTAATTTTATATACATATTTAGAAATACCATACATAATATGGTAATTATAAATATAAGGCCATCTTTTTGGTTGGTTATTCCATCTTAGTGTCAGCAACTATACTAAACAATTTTAAGTAAATTTAAACGAGTTGCAATTTGTAGCTGTATTGCGCCTATCGTAAAGAAGGATCAAACACACACGCTCACAAAGTTTCACCTCGATAACTATTCCTCTATTGTTAAATAATTTTCACTCCTTATGTCCACTATCACTCGGATGTAATTCTCTAAGTTTTTCCGCTGTATCAGATCGGATCGAACTCAGGCTCGTTAGTATAATGGCAGTATTAACTGCCACCAGTATTGTTCCATCCCTGCTGACCAAGCGGAATAGGGACGATAAACGGTGAGTAAGCAAAAGTATTAGTCTCTTACGATAAAAACTTTTTTGTAACAGGTTAGGTATCTCATACGGTAGTAAGGAATCAAATCACACCACAGATAGGTCATTGTCTCAAATCATTTAATTAGGTATAAAGCAATAAATAAGAAATTTACGTATTCGTAGAATATATCTTAAAAAGTTCGATCAGTACATTTTTTTTTTCCCCGTGGGATAGGTTTTCGTTTGACTACAGCCTGCCTGATGTACTATAGCCTACACGTTTACCTAGAAGATACCTACTAACTCTAGATTTGAAAACCCCTGGATTGTAGTTCGCAGGAAACACAGCTTCTGGCAAAGTGTTCCAAAGCTTTGCCGTCCGTACAATAAACGTTGAAGCAAAGCGCTGTGTTCGATACTTCGGCACTTCCACCATAAAACGGTGTCTACCTGCGGTCTTTCTGCTTGTTCGGTTATAGAAGATTTATCAATGAATATAAAAGTATAGAAATACAATCGACATTTAACAAAACGTATTATTAATTCATAAAATAAACAGGAAAACTGGTTAACAAAACATCTTATAGTCTATAAGTCATATAACTGGTCTAGGTCATTGTTTATAAACAAAACACATAAAAACAACAAGGCAAGAGAAGAGAGATTATTTTTATTACACCCTCGACCGTAAAGGCTGAACTAAAACGAAACAAAGTGGCCGCAATTGAGTCCCAATTGTAATTTACTTCCCCGTACCTTGTCAAACTCAGAACAGAACAATTCCACAATTTTCAACTCTGTCCGGTCTCGGGGAATAAAAGTTAAACAAACGGACGTAGAGACGGCAAGTTTTAATAAGATTCCTGCGGGGTTAGTATTGATCATGAAGTTAGAAAGCTGCCTTGACTCTCCTTGGATGGTCTTTCAAGTTGTAGGTGTGCAGTATAAAGTCTAAGTGTTTCCTAAGAATGGCAAACCTTTGTCTTTGAAACCGAAGGATTATTTTCATCCAGGCTAGCATGCTACAAGACATCACACAAAAAATTAAAAGGCAAATGCATTTTAATGAATTTTGATACAAATAAATAAATATATATTCCGGGACATTGCACACAGCGCCATCTAGCCCCACACTTAGCAAACGCTTGTGTCGTGGGTACTAGATAACGGATATAATACTTACTTATATACTTTTCTTTTGTAAATACATACTTATTATACACACAAACGACCAGACTCAACACAAGTAATTATACATTTTTAAAGCATTTTTTATACAGCAATAGTTTAAGCCCAAGCGCACTTGTAAAGCGTCAAAATTATTGTTCGTAGTAATGGAACTAATCAAAGCCTACGTGACGTTTTCAAAAGCAAAAAAAAATATTATAAGTGACAGCTTTCTGCAAACTATGTATGATACGAGTAATAAAGTAGATTTTGTCATACAAATAACACTGTATCTAAGTTTCTAGTACATGATATAGTTCTGAACTTTGTTTCAAGACTATGCCAATAACAGTTTTTAACTCTATGGTATAAAATTTTGTTTGCTCAGGCCACTTGTGCGTCGTATGAAATAACGTACTTAAGTTACATTCTCCTTATTGCTTCCTTTCAGTTTGAACGGAACTAATATCGTTATTATTATACTTCTTTGATTACTAAAGGGAATTCTCCAGTTGCTGCCTTTCGATTAGTTTTTCATAACATTGGTATGAAATTGATATGTTATTGCTTGCTATTGATGAATTAGAAAAGCAATGTAACTCCAGTTTTTGTTAGGTTTGCTGCATAGCAATCTACCAAGATATAAGTAACTAATCAGGCAAATTTAATCTATACTAATATTATAAAGCTGAAGAGTTTGTTTGTTTGTTTGAACACGCGCTAATCTCAGGAACTACTGGTGCGAATTGAAAAGTTCTTTTTGTGTTGGATAGAACATTTATCGAGGAAGGCTTTAGGCTATATAACATCACGCTGCACTTAATAGGAGCGAAGAAACAATAGAAAATGTGGGAAAACGGGGAAAATTATTCATTTTTGAGGGCTTCCGTTGCGTGCGCTGCGAAAACGGTTCAAGATATCAAAAATATGTGTATTAAAGAATTATTCCTCTTGAAATGATCTAACAAAATGTCCGCAACAGTATATGTCTATCTTTTAAGGTTAACTCACTAGAACCGTTTTTATGGTAATAACTATTCCACGCGGACGAAGTCGCGCGCACCAGCTAGTCATGAATAAAATCTCATACTTATGGTTGTGACTCTTCCGCTGAATTGATTTTTTAGAAGAGAGTTCTTAATAAAAAAATGGACAACTAAAATAGATCTGCTGATAATTCTGATCATACATAGGGTTCCTCCGGGACCTTCTTTCAGATTTTGTTACTAACTAAATGTTGGTTTTCTCAAGATATTTTTACTTTTCTGCTACTCTGTTTTGGTCAGTAGACAAAACTAAGGCAGTAAAATGAAATGATTCATTTTGTCGGTACTCGGATTTCGTTTATATTTATGTTTGAGCAGTATCAAAGCCTTACGTTAAATACAAATTAATCTAACTTCTCAGAATTCATTACGGAGTCAAAATATTTGCCGGGCAAGTTTACTTACCTAGCTTTATAACTTAGTTCTAGGAATATGGTACTTTATTTCGTGTGCTACAATAACTTATTTTGGAAACATAACCTGTGCTTAATTTGGATTTTTATTAGATTTATATTACCTACGTAAAAACGTTTTCTATAAAAATTAGAAAGCATAATCACTACATGTTCTTTATAATAATATTTTCTTTAACAAGAGAGGTAAACAAGCTGGCTTTTTCATTTTAATAGTATAGGCATTGTTTTCGTTCATTATTGAAAGAAAAGAAGAAGGAAAAGAAAAACAAATCTAACCCAAACACAAGTCTCTGGCTAAACTAGTCTAGCCATCTAGTTACCGCTAGACCAAACACCGAATGCAAACTTTAAACCGAGTTTAAGTTTAAACTGTCAACTTTAAACTGTAGTTTAAACGGCACTTGTATCGCAAATCGTGACAATGGAATCGGGACATTGTTCAGCCGAATTGTTTCACGGTTAGCTTTAGGAAACATACGCAGTGTTATTGTGATCCTTGTATTGTTTGTTTACAAAAAAATATTATGCACCGGCTTAAACACTTATACTCACGCCCATACGAAACTAGATTTTAATGCCTTACGGAAACTTTTTTACACAACAAAAGCAAAGAATTAGTATAGAGCTATATTAATGGCAAAAGTGATATTGCTTTGTAGACAGTATGGTTTAAAATAAGATGAGTTAAGTATGCTTTTTTTAAAATAGGTGGAGCGTTCGTATCTTATCTGTAGAAAAAAATAAAATTTATAAAAATCATGTGCACCATAAATCTTTAACATCACATGGCGCACAAAATTAATAAGCATTGCATAGAACAAACAAAAAACATTTTTTTCTACATTGTTCAGTAAAAATATCGGCCCGTGTTTTACAATCCAGCAGCAATGCTGGCAGCTCAACGAGTCAGGTGCTACAGAAAATTGTTTCACCGACGCAATGTAAATATTAGTTAATTAACCGTAAACCGGCGGCGGCCGGTTACTGGCGCCAGTTAGCTCGCCCGGACGCGCCAACTGTTTGACTTGAGATCTCGGATTAAAAAGTTGGTGGAAGCGGCCCTGCAGTACGATGCAGTGGGTGATGTTAGAACACAATAAAGATTAAGCAATTTTACAAAAAAAAAACAGTGTATTCATTTTAACCTGCGTATTGGCCATTTGGTGGTGTTCCAGCCTTTTACGTACCTTTATGCCACAAAGTATGGAAGTTGTCTCAATGTTTTACTCGTAGTTAGCCATGTCAGAGGCCCTTAGGGTGGCTTAATAAATTCTCGACATCAGAGTTGGACACATTCGATAAGAAGAAATTAGTCACATTCGTAAGTTTCCTTGAATCGTAATAATATAAGATTAACGTAAGTAGGGAGAATCACTTACCTAACTTGGCATCGATACGCATGGTAACTGCAAACACAGGCTGGCTATATAACAGTCTCAAATGTTAGTATTTTATAATAAATCAAACAATTTTACTGAACGTTTATCGCTTTTTTTTTTTGTAAATTGAGGTAAGTATGAATATTAAGCTTGAATACTGTCTTAAAAGTATACTGTTGCTAGTCACAGTGGTTAGTAGTGGCTACAGCGCGGCTAAATTTGTAATTTTGCGGGTAGTCTGTACGGAACTAATTTTAAAAAGCTTTGAAAACGGCAACTTTGGATTGAGTGAATTAAATTACAAACTTGAACTTTTACGGCTACGTGTAAAAATTGTGTAATGGATGAAGAAGTTGAGTTTGCATTTTTTTTAAATCTATTTTTGATACTTACTAGCAAATACAGAGATGATGACTTGCCAATAACGAAACAATTTGTTCGATAGATAGATTATTATAAATGCAAAACAGCACAAATAATGTTATCTAAAAATTACTGAATCTGATGACCAAAATACATATCACAGTGCCCTAATCTATCTAAATATACTCAAGAAGCTATATAAGCTCTATAAATAAAACACATATTTTTACAACAAAAACCTTTCAGGAACTCTTGACGCCCACGACTCCGCGTCAAATCGATAAAAACTTAAATAAAAACGCCCGTAAAATTCGGGGCCTGTCCCTGGCGACTCATATTTTGCCTGAAATATCTATAAAGTCATCTCGGAGTTATTCTGTTTCAAAGACTCTTCTATCTTAAATAAGATTCAGTCGAATCCCAAAAGTAAATTCAATTCAGCAAAGTCTTGATGTTTTAACGGAGCTTATTTGGGCGAGAAATTTCGAGAGTTCAACCCGGAAATAATTAGAGATGAGAGATATGAACTTGGAGTCCCGGACACTTTCTTAGGGCTTTCCGGGACCATGTTAGACTTTGCAAGTTCGGTTTATTGTTTAATTGGACTTTGTATCCCTTTTCCTTAGGCTTGTTGTGGATTACCTCGTATCTAGAAACTAAATACAAAGTGAAATATCTTTAAAATTAGCTTACTAGTTTTTTTTTTGTTTAGTAAAAATAAAAGATCTTAATAAAGAATACTCATTTTTTTACATACATTACATCTACACAAATAAGATTCACATCAAACCTTAAAAAAGTAACTAAACAGGAGCACGCGTTAATATAACTTTTCCAGAACCAGAAAATCATACATGAAAAGAAAAACACGCGTACAAAATGTGATTGGGGAAATGTAATTAACATCAAAGTTACGCGGGTCCAAGTTGATTACGAAAATGAGGTTCAAGGGGAACTCTTTGCCGAATCAGCGGCGGCTATCATAAGTTTGCCGACAGTTACATGTGGATGTACAGGGATATAGCATGAATAAATAAAAATAAAATAAACAAATGTAATTTATTTCGAACTTTTAGTCCATACACAAAACATATACAACTTGCATAGAGAAAATTTATTAAACATAATGGAAGCAATTAGAGTATTAATAAAATAATGAATAGGCAAGTGTAATATAATGAATAGGCAAATATAATATGATTAAACTTATTTGTACGAACGTATGAATTGTATGATTGTATGACAGAATTATGTTAGTGAAAAAAAAAACATTTAAATCTGTAAAGTCTGTTAATTTTCATTAGGTGAACAAAAGCAAGCTCTTTTTTTTATTCAACATCAAGCAAATTGTGTTAACAAGTATAAACCACATATATTAGTTATAAAAAACACAAACGGTTTCAATACCTTAGCGAAACTCAACGGTGAAACGTACGTAGTACAATATTATTTATTATATTTTTGGAACTTTTGATCAGGTACTTTTGTTATATGTGGTGGGAAGTAATATATTCACCTAGTTATCAGTAACCCAGTACATTAAACCAAGATCAAAGAGAAACGCGAGGGTGGTATCATTAAACTAGTCGATTTGTGTACCCACTGTAGTCGACAGGGAATGAGGTTTGTTAGGCATTTAGGATATTTGATTTATGATTAAATAGATCTAAAGATCTATGTTATCTGATTTATTTTGGCGTGATATATTTGTAATTAGGTTTTGTGTGATTTTTATACTTTACTACGGCTTATAGACAGTTTATTTTTTAAATTACAAACACTTCCAAGCGTTAATGGTAAGTTACAACTGGTTGAATAACATTGTGAAATATTTTAAGAACTTTCCACTATGTACACACATCCTAACATTAAAATCGTTAAAAGACTAACATTAGAACAGTAAACCTAATTATATTCATAAACTGGTTGGATGTTATTCTTAAAATCAAAGGCAAAAAATGCTGTATGCGCCAATATGACGTAAGTAAAAGACACAAAGTAATTGTTGTCAAGCGTAAAGGCTATCCAGATCAAGTAGCATATGTTTATATACCACAGATATTCATATTTTTGTTTCTCTAAAAAATCAATTTTTCGGGTAAAATGAAGATAGACACTTGGGTAGTAATTAAGAAGTGAAGATTTCCTCAAAATCTACGCTACATGTCCCTGATTAGGGTAGATATACAAGTAATTGGCAACCGAATAATCAACGCGTGAAATAATTGCGCCTTAGAGGGCCGGTGTTGCCATGGTGTTGGGGAAAATGTCGTATTTATTATGACAATCGAGCGAGATAAATATTAATATCCGCCCTGTAATATATTGTGACGTTTCTCCTGTTATTTGGTAGTTTTGTTAACCGACTTGAAAAAAAGGAGGTTATCAAGTCTTCTGAAAGTTTTTCTTTTAATATAATGTAATATGTAGTTTGATATTATGGCAATGGTGCGCGGTGTGAATCATAAAAATATTATTAATCTCGAGTCACAAAAAAACTAATACGAGAACAAACAAAAAACATTTTTTTTAAATCTATCTATACATATAATAAAACTGAAGAGGGTCGTAAGTCTGAGCTTTAAACATATTTAAACAAAAATATAGTTTTTTTGTCTGTTTATATGTGTTTCTGTTTGTCTGTTTAACACGCGAAATCATCATGATTTTTGGTATGTTTTTTTATTACAAGAAATAGTTTTGTACTTGACCGTAATTGGCCTTTAGGTTAGCAATCATTACGGTCTAGGATGGAACGTGCTTACTTATGTAGGTAGTATGAGGTCTCGGAAGTGTCATTGGCTACTTTTTATCCCGAAATAACGCATGCCAAGCCGCGGGCGTCCTCTTGTCTAATATAAAGCTGCTATTCTCAAACTTATTACTTACTATGAAAGTTTAGTATGGTGTAGCGGAAGTCTGGTTTGCTTGGCCGCCGCGGACGCGTTCAGCCGTGAAGCCTGAAACACTGTGTTGCTGTAATAATATGAAACATTGGCTTCAGTACATAATACTAGAAGAAGCTAATACCATATGGCCATAGCCATTTTATACCCGGTTTTGAAAAAAGAAGGAGGTTCTCTAAGGGTTTTATTACAAAACGTGGTTTAACTCTATTAGTCCAGAACTTTAAAAATATTCAGTCCGTTTTTGTAGTTCAACATTTGTTTTCTTCTGTCATAATAATCAAACTGTCAAAATGCTACCAATGAAAAATCTAATTCTAATTTGAAGTTTTATTGTTTATATGTGACGTTTGAACAACAAGAACCGACTTTTGATTTTTAAAGTTCTAGACTAATATTTGAACCACGTTTTGTAATAAGGCCCTATTAGTCCAGAACTTTGAAAATATGCAGTCGGTTTTTGTTGTTCAATATTTGTTTTCTTCTGTCATAATAATCAAACAGTCAAAATGTTACCAATGAATAGTTAAATTCTTATTGGAATTTGACATTTTGATTTTTTTGACATTTATATAATTTTATATTCAAAGTTCTAGACTAATATATAAACTACGCTTTGTAATTCAATTCATTCATTCACAAGAAGTCTATTTCTGTAGAAACACATAAATAGACTCATTAACACTGCCTGTATACGTCGTTAACAAAGCGGCAATGAATCATTAAAGGCAATTTATATGTATAAGACGTAGTAAGACCACCTACGCGAGAAATAAGAACCGCCTGTAAAATAAATAAGCTAAATTAGAATTGCCCGATACGAGTAAATGTCAAAGACGTTATAAATAGAGTGTATCTATGGACTTGCCTTGAGTCGATACGAACGCACCGACCAAACTGGTGCGCTTCTTGCGGAGTTTCTCGCACTGAAATACAAGAGAAAAAGTTGTTAAGTACATAAAATAAACAATACATGAAAAGATAAGCAAAAGTATATGAATATTGTTTTTTTTATTTTTTTATTTTACTCTGGATTTATTTACAATAATAAAATATAAAAACAAGGGAAGAAAAACTAAACATATTACTTCTAACTACAACAAAAAACAGGCACTTAGAAAATCTTTAGAAAAGCCTAAAGATAATATAAGTGCTCCATCCCACTACCAGAGGGTAGCGTGCCCAGCATACTGGCCGCATTATGACGCTGGATGGCAATGCTGATACGTTGAGCCAGAAAAAGGCAAAGGTGTTTTTATTGACTTGGTATTTATTTATTTAGTACGTAACGCAATTTCTTGATCTTCTACTTATTTACTTAATGACTGTAGTAATGTTGCGCGTACAGACATTGAATTTGGTGTGCTAGGTAGTAATTTTAATGTAAGCAAATTAATACAATAGGTTTTTAATACTTTTTTTTAGAATTTTAATAGGTTTGTATACTTGTATAGATTCACATTATATTTTTTTTAATAAAGAATGGGTTTGGACTTGACCGTAATTCGCCTGGTGGTAAGCAATCATTACGGTCTAGGACGGAGCGTGCTTACCCAGTAAGAACCGATTCACTCTCGCTTTGAAGATGCTTTCCATGGGCCCAATGGTTATTGATTACGCTAATTTAGATTAAAGGGTTCAGGTAAGCACACTTTATCGTAGATGTCATAAAGTTGTAGTATACCGCAATTCCTATTGTATAACAAAAAATATTTAAAAATGTTCATCGGATACAGCGCCATCTAACCCCATACTAAGCAAGCCAACTGAGCTAACAGGCCATCTATATACAAATCTCGTTTGAAGACTACATTGCAGCATGTAATCTCTTTATTGTTTTGTTATAGTTATTCAATAAAACACTATCTATAAATATACCCTACGTACGTATATATGCTAAAATTGTCCCTTTCACACTACTAATCTACTAACACTGGAAGCTAATTCATTTGTGTAAATAATGTCGCCCACGCGTGTCACCAACCCAAGGCCAAGGTAAGGGTTGTGTGAAGTCTGTAGGCGTAGTTTCAATGGAAATTAATGAAACTCCCGCCGTGACCTCGGCGTGAATCCGGTGCATGTTATGAGACTTATGTATGTATATATCACCGTTAGATTGTAAAGATCGTTAGATTACAATCTATCTAGCAAGATTGTAAACTATCGATAGATTGTGAACCGTATCATATATTTAGGTATTGCGAAGTCACTTGTCTGTGACAGGAGGTAAGATTAGGTTCGTTAGGTTGCTTTCTACCACGCACATGCGACGACGAGCGAAGCGAGGAGGAGCCAAGTCCTGTTGTAGTGCAAGTGTTGGACTCGAAGATGATACGGTTCACAATCTATCGATAGTTTACAATCTCGCTAGATAGATTGTAATCTAACGATCTTTACAATCTTACGGTGACATATACATAAATATAAGAAAGCTGAAGAAGGTCAAATATCTGTACATAGAAAACATAAGAAAAAATAGTTGGGTATACCATATTACATCGATAATAAAACACGCTTCAGCAGTTTTATATTTTTTGTCTGTTTATCTGTTTATTTAAACGCTCATCATCCAATAACGGCTGAATGGATCATCATAGTTTTTGTTATGTAGGTAGTATGAGGTCTTAGAAGTGTCATAAGCTACATTTTATCCTAAAATAATGCGAGCGAAGCCGCGGGCGTCCACTTGTTAGGAATATTTGGAATTATACCAGTGTGTATACTATTTCCGTCTAGTGTCAATCAAGTCTAGGAGCACTTGGTTGTAGATCAGCATCCGTATATCGTTATATGTCGATTTTCCCGATTGCTTATAATAGTTTAAGGCTATAAGAAACATCTATCTGGCTTTATATTGCTAAGCTATGATAAAATAGATAAGCTTAGACGCTCTGTAAGTGGTCATTAGTTTTATTTATTACTACTTATTATTATTTTATTTATTTATTTAATTTGCGAGATTTGCGACATTTTCAACATTCTATGCACAAATTACAGCATAGAGGAAGCCTTTGCGCACATTACCGCGAACTCAGAGACACTGCTATAGATTCTCATTTCAATATTAAAACCAAGTTAAAATACAGCAAGCAATATGAACCTATACTATACCACTGACCATGTACATTCAGTTATCCATAAACCGCATGTCCAGTAACTCACAGCGACTATATCTCGTCGACCCAGCTCGCCCCGGTTTGCTCGTCTTGACTTATGTGCGCTGTATTGCATGTGTTTCGGACTAACTTGCCCACTGTTCTGTATAACTGTCCGATATACAGAAGTACCTACTGACTGTACGATGGATAGTTTTACATATATGTAGGTCAGGTCTGTTTTAATGCAGTTCTATTGGAAACTTGTGGACAAATGTTTTGGAAACTTTGCTCATTCCATTGTATTTTTGGTAAATTGGATATAACGATTTGGTTAATTGAAAAAGCTATTTAATGTTTTAGAAATAGGTCAAGGTTGTGTGGTCACTGCCAGAAACAGAATAATATGCGAAATAGCTCATAAACAATACCTTATATTCGGTGCATAATAACTTCTTGTGAAATCGGTCAAAACATAATATTCGACCCCAAACTTACAGGGAAGCATAAAAATGACATAATATCACCCAAAAATGTGGCACAATCTATCAACATTTGACCTCAGCAAAATCAAAAGAAACAAAGGAAGGGCCGCGGTTAGGCCGCCCTATTCGTGACGTTGTCGATTTGGCGTGCCTAATAAAAAAAAATCTCAATTTATGTTCGCGTAATAGGCAGGCAATGCGGGGGTAATTCGCGAACCCCCCACAGTTGCTTTGGGGACGAAGCAAGGGGACTGCTGAAAAATGGGACTGTCAAAGAAGTAAATAATGAAACCGCTGCGCTGTGTATCAATTAAAATACGGCACCGTACACGGAATCTGTTCGTTTTGAATCTCGGTACACGCTCGGTTTTGTCTGCAGACTGGTATTTTATTTGCAGTAGTATAGCTCTGCTGACTGCCTGTTTGATTCGTGATTAGAAAAGGCAAATAATAATGCACATTGTGCAGGTGCGGATGACAAATAGCATTTGGAAATGGGTGCCTTTAACTGCGTAAGATTTCACAGGATAAGTTATTTTTAAATACCTACTTATTTAAATTACGTTTTATGATTTCTAAATATTTAATATTTATAAGCATAATATCTTGGAAACAACACCAATAAAAAAATTGTTTCCTAAATACGTCCACCGCCAGCATAATAAAAACGCGAACCTGTGATGTAATTTCCGAATGCCTTTAGTTATACTTTGTTGTGATTTCATACGTAGAAAAAGTGATTTTTCACATCCCACGTACGCCTGTAAAATTTGAGTTTATTATCTCGAACGAGAGACTTGGTACGTTTTAAGCTATAAAAGACGTTTGAGAGCTCAGCTGAAATGTTTTCACACTGAAAAAAAAATATGGCTGGGTAAGAGAATCATGAATCGAAGATGGCCAAAATTGATGTTGAATTTTAATTAATGAGATATTTCAGACAGTTAATTAAACAAAAATTCAAATTCAAATTCAAAATTTCTTTATTAGTCCATTTATGGTGTGCGTACATTTGTAGGTATTTACACTATTTATATTTGAATTGCTGTATGTGTTGTACGCTGAGGGTTTTCTGTACATCATACTAGATATCTTTCGACTCTGTATTATGATGTACAGTTTCCCCGCGCCAAAACTTCTGCCTCTTTTGCATATACTTACACAAAACTTTATACTTACATATTACTACTTAAACACTAAAACACAATACAAAAAGTGAATATTTTGAGAAAGACATAAACTTTGCAACTATGATATTCAAGCAAAAATTTACTCCATAAATCTAACAGATCAATTCAATTTAAAAACTAAGTAATAATCATCCCTTCTACAATGCTTGTAAATGGT
This sequence comes from Macaria liturata, assembly GCA_964023185.1. Classification (NCBI taxonomy): domain Eukaryota; kingdom Metazoa; phylum Arthropoda; class Insecta; order Lepidoptera; family Geometridae; genus Macaria; species Macaria liturata. The sequence continues at coordinate 1,878,115 of OZ026820.1, read as the reverse complement.
ACTAGTACATTACCAAGTGCTGAGCCAAAAAGACAAATCACCAAACCATAACCACGTAAATATCGGCCAATGTAAGCACATAATAATGAGTACAAAATGTGTTTACAACTGTACAGGTTTTGGCACAGAATCGCAAAATCGCAGACCGTGAATTGGCAACCCTCGGCGAGGTATTAAGCATTTATGATAATAGAAATATTATTGATATTAGGGTCCTGAATGATGATATGCTCGTTTATGTGAGTGCTACTGTTATGGGGTGACTTTTTTTCATGGCATTGTATTAAAATTTTTGATTGTATTGCGTATTCGATTACCTGCACATTTCTCTTCAAGGAATTGTAAGTAGGCAATCGATCCATGTTGGTGACGGTATTTTAATATCTGACTAAGACATTATGTACATGACTGTATTCCTAAGTTGAAAGTTAAAATATACTCATACTTTGAGTGAATCGGTTCTTATTGGGTAAGCATGCATCCATCCATCCATCTTAGGCCATAGCCTTTTTTTTACTATCAGGCAAACTATGGCCAAGTGCAAACCCGTTCTAGTTTAAAAAAACTTGTATTCATGACTCTAATTCAGGTATAATGACAACAAGTAGTAACATAATTATATCGTTGGTTGATTCTGGCTGAAACTGACACAAAATGGCTTTCAAAAGCATACCAATCGTAGAAAAAAATGAACTATAAATAGAATTTGAATCATGATGTTTCTTTTCCATACAAAAAAGTAAAAAAGCACTTCATCTTGTTGAAAGCCATCACTTGCCAAATCGAATTTACGGAGAAGAATTTTAGTGCGAAATAAAAATGCTAATTCGGTCCGATAGATACCCGGAGCCCAAACCCCAGGTAACTTTAACAGCGTCATATTGCTCGCGTTTACGTACATATCGGGACGTAAATAAACAATAAAAATGTTTATTTTTATTGTTCCCAAAGCTGTAAGTGGGTTATGCATTCTTACCGTGACCGTTTCGCTTTCGTGTCGTCGTAAAATAAAAGTTATGGGACTCTCAAGCGCCGAATCACATGCGTTGAGGTGAACTTGAACTGTTTCTCGACATTAAAATACGTAGAACTAGACTTTTCCTTGTCATATAAAGTGTCGGGCTGAAGATTACGAGTGTTTTATCACCACTCGATATGTGCTAGTACAGTGTTTGTTTCGTTTTGGAAAACTTTTAATATATTTGTATCGCACGCAAAAAACTAGTTTTTCAACAAAATAACCGCAATCGTATTAAAATTTTAGTAAGCAACTTATACGGAAATATTTATTGCACCTGGCAATTTATCGGCTAAATACCTATTGTTACATAGGATACTTTTAGTTGCTGGCTAGCACTTACGTCAATAATTACGTGGAAAATAGCTCGACATGTTTCGGAAAACTGAGGTTTCCATCATCAGGAGGACGAATCAGCACGTGCGTCCCGGTTGGCCGCCTCGTCCAGCCTACAACATACAACTAAACTTAAACATGCCTTACGGGAGCTATAATGCATAAGATACTTCTTCTCAAAACTTTACCTTCTTTCGGAAAAACATATCATCAACAATACGTCACGCGCTCATAACTCACAAGTTCGTTGAAACTGTGTCAACTGGCGAAAAGTTGCACACATGATGCAAATCTTGGTGCACAACAGATGCAATGCAACTCGGCGCAACTTGCTGCAACTCTGCTTTAACTTGAGTTGGGGGGCTTAGGAAGGTATTATAGTAATGTCACCAGTGGTATTTTTGTCGTAAATAGACAAATGAAATAAACTAGTCACATAACTGCTGGAAAGTATCACGTTTGTCCGTTTAAGACACTTTTTTGGAATTTTGACTTCTATAAAATAAAGAACGACATTTATTGACACACAAAACACACAACAGATCTACAGCAACAGCTCCAATGATATATCAAGATTACGTATAACGATTTACAAGTTTTGTGTCTCAACCCGGCCCCAACTCAGCATGTGCTGGATGCAAGCACCAAGCGCTGATCTACCGTTGGGACTGGAAATTGATATCACGCTCGTTGCAGTTACAATACACAATCACAATTTAATTCAGATTTAAATACACTGCATCCGCCCTAAAGCCTCCGGTCTAAGTTGGGTTGTGGCCTACTTCTAGAAGCGGAGTCTAGTCTTGTTAGCTGAAAGTCTGCGACTCGGTCTATGAGTATTTCACACTATTGACTTGGGAGAAATTAATTTTGCAGTAAGGTATCTACTGTTGGAATTCGTTTGTGAACAAGTTTAATAGCATGTAGTATATTTAAGATCACCATAACCACACTTAACCGATTCGACGAAGGCGTTGACTAGGAAGGTATATTTAAGCCCACTTGTTAAAGTAAGGTAACATAAATAATTACGCATTTATATGATTGGATTGGATTTGTCTTAAAAAAACTGGACTCCAGCACATAATATGTAATAACAACTGTAATTTCCAAAAATTATCTATAAAATAAAGAAAAGATACTATCAGTATTAGATGTTATATCTTTTACACCTCGTTTTAGATCGGGGGTTGCAAACACAATCATTGAAAATAGTTTGAACTCTGGTCACGTTTTTTCACTTCAGTTGTAATCTCACCGCAGATGGTAATGCGCGACTTAATAAGATACCGAATCCACTGCTCGATATTTTTTAGTTTCTAGCTTAGTTGATATGGATGGAAATTACATTTAAAAGCCTACTTTTTATCCCGTATAAACAAGTATAACATTTCGGGGCGCCACTAGTATCTTTTGATATACTTTGTAGAAATGTTGACGTAGATGTTGTAATTTATTTGTGCCATATTTTGTAAGTTTGCGATCACGACCGACCCGATGAAAAATATATTGAGAACTAGTTCAAAAACGAAATGAATGTTTAAGTAGATTGTAAATTTACGAAGGTTGCAGCAAGAAATACTATACTTTTTGCCATTCTGAGTTAACTCAGCTCGTTAAGCGGGCTGTAGTTAAGCGTAAATCTTTCATACGTAAAAAAATTAAGTCTTACCATGCTATAATGAATATCGTACACCGTACGCGCCACCTTAATTTGTCTGTTTATCCGGTTGATCCGGGCCCGGTAGTGCAACCGGAGGTCCGGATCGCTAATGCGCGGTCGCCGGTTGTGTATTAATGGCTTGATTAGAGGGCGATGGTATAATTTGCCCTAATTGGGTATCCGGTTTTACGGTTCATTCGGAAACCTCGGCTCGAACAGTGTTTTGTTTTTGTGCGGCGGTTGACAAAAAATTTGGTAGTAACCGTTTGTGTAATGGTTGACATAATTGGAATGTGATAATTACGTGTTTTACTTATGCAACTGAAATAAATGAGCTAAGTAGGTGTTGCATTTGATTTAATAACCACAAATTCGAACTCGCAACTAATTTCACTGCTACTAAATTAGTCACAAAAAGAAATTAATAATTAGGTACTAAGTTAATAAAGAAAACATAAAAGAAGAAATAAGTATCTCTTGGTTACATCGCACACCATTTCTGTTAAATATTTTAAAGTTATCTGCGTATCGTCTTGTTGCGTCTTACTCGTCTTCAAATACATTCCTTACTACAAAAGCAAATTTCGTTTCTTCGATATACACGTGCCGCATACAGATTATGTAAACCTTGCGACAGATTTTCACGTTCTCGCAATTTAATAAAACCGCGACAAAAACAATGAAAGCTCTCACGCAAACGCCTGCGGTCCCATTTTTCATTAAGCCGCGGATGTGATTTGCTCTTTATTATTGTTCAGGCGCTTTCTTTAAATGTACATCGGTTTCTTATGCTAGATCTTCGTTCTCCTTGGATTACAGCGAGATTTAATGTCAGTGATGATGGTTACCAAGGGGTTTTGCCAGATAGCTCACCTAATGATTTGAATCGAAGTTATCCCTCAAAAATAATCAAAAACTTACGCGTGGTTGTTTGATTTTACCTGCTATCTAAGGTTCATCTACTTTATCATGACTTTTGTCTAAAACATACTTATCGTAATCTTTACACATAAGTACGTAACATGGCTTAATTTTACTTTCGTCAAAATTGCTCAACATCGCAACGTCATTTCAATCTCTTGCTATTTCTTCAGCTACCAACCTTTTGCCAAAAGCAAGTGATACCTAAGAGAAAAAAATTACAATACCGGTGAAGACTAAAACAGTATAGTGAAAAATATAGTACATCTGTCGTTCACACAGCAAGGAATAGTGATGAAAAAATGTCAACAAGATTTCTAAGGCGGACAGGACGCTGACCCCATCGGTGTTCAATAAAAAATATAACGTTTGTGAAGTGGCGGGTGTGTGTGTGAGTGACAGTGTCAGGTGGCGATGAGGCGGGGGGGTGAGGTGCCCCCGCGCCTCTTATCAGCAGATAAGGCACCGTGGCTCGCTGGAGGCAGGTGGGCAGAGGCAGTCGAGGCATCGCTGTGACCAGGCCGCAGAAAGGACGGCCGCCGCCCGCTATGCTTCATTCACTGAACGCACTCGCCGGCAAGATTTCGCCGGGCGGCGGCTGCGATTCCAACGCCAACCGAGCCACGCACCCCAACAGGAACCACAAGGCGTCGTCGCCTTCGTCGCCTTACGCCAAGCCGAAGTAAGTCACATTTCCTTATAGAGTTGGCATTAGGGCCACGAGGCTGCTTGATCGTTTACGGCGCCAGAGTTTGGCTACTTTCATTGGTGAAGCAAAAAGAAACAATACCAAAATGTGCTTGGGGAACCTATGTAGACGAGTACTGCTCGCAGCAATGTGCAGTTTGCCAAGCCACGTCTATAGCAAATTTCATCGAAATCGGTTCTGCTGCTTGATGTAAAGGAGCTATAAACATACAATACACATATACAAACAAACCCAAACAATTTTGAAGTAAATTAGTGAAATCGTGTTTTTCTTATGCAATATCACTTTGCTTTGTAGAAATGCATGCCTGATGTCAAACATCACTGTAGATTATGATACTACATGCTTACCTAGAAGGTACGTACCTATATACTTTGAATTTGCCTTTCAAGTTTCATTAATATACAAACAAAATACAAAAAAATTAAACACCATTTTACCAGTCGTATCAGGTTTTTGCTTCAAAAAAGCATGCTCAAAACTAATTAAACATAACCTCTGTAGCACACTCCTATTTTGCTTAAACAGTATTTATTAGTTTGAAATTTCAGCCAACATAAACTATGTTCACTTGTAAAACTTTTCAAGCCACTTGAAGTTTCAGTTCCTTGAATTACCTACCTCCAAAGTTTCTGGAGCAGAAAAGTGCTTTAGGCTGGTTACAGGAAATGTAAGTTGAGGCGTCAGAATCAGTAACTCAGAATAAGTTTACGGTAGCTTAGAATTTTCCTTACTTCAATTCAAACCTTCTTATTACAAAACGTGGTTTAACTATTAGTCCAGAACTTGGAAAATATCTTGTCTGTTCTTGTTGTTCGAAATTTGTTTTCTTCTGTAAAATGTTACCAATGATAAATCAAAGTTCTAATTTAAAGTTGACCTTTTAATAGTTTGTATGTGATGTTTGAACAACAAGAACCGACCGACTTGTTATTTTCAAAGTTCTAGACTAATATTAAAACCGCGTTTTGTAATAAGACGGCTTGTGTTTATTTTTAAATCGTATATCACGGTCTCTTAGCTTCACGTCGATGTAAACGACTCGGTTAAGCTTAGTGTAAGATTTGTCATTTAATAAACATTTCTGACATTAATTTGCAAGGTGATATTTCTTTTATTTTTCGGTCAATTAATGTACCTTTGTAATATTATGTATGGAGCAATCAATTAGGTACGCCTAATAGCGAGTATAAGAATTATTTTGCTTCTTACATATTTTTGTTTCGTGATATTCATTCGTAATATTATGATATTTTCGTTATCAGATTATATGTTGGTATTAACTCACTGATTTAGTTCTTTTCTTATTTATTATCACTGTATATTTTCCACGTGGTATTACTAACATAGCTTTTACTTTACATACAAAAAAAGGCTCTAGTCTTCATTCCTAACATTATTGCATAGATTAGTAAACTAATAAACAGATATGGCAGCCTGTTTTTGTGTGGGCATTGAAATTAATAAGTATATTTTTCGTTTGATGTTATACAGCGCCATCTATACTAAACAAAGGTTTAAATGAAACTAAAAAAACTTACAGCCTATTAACTTTCCAGTTATGATATGTTTATAACATGTACATATTTATATACATAAATATGTATTATGGTATGAAACCTGTGACGTCACTCAAGTGATTTCATATTCTGTTGGTGTCACCTCGGGCTAATCTATCGGCTCTGCAAATATTTGCCCAAGTATGATGTGGCCATACGTCAGGAAACACTATACTATGTAGGCAAGTTTTTTTTTATGAAATTGGCTCGATTTGTCCTATAATTCGCTTGATGGTAAGTGACCATTATTGTCTAGAAAGGAAAGTGTGTCTTTAGTCTTACCCAAAAAGAAAGGATTCACTATGGCTTTGATGACCGTTAATGAAGTTCACAACCAACAGGAAATCAGGCAGAGTTTCAAACTTTTGCAGTACTTATAAATAGATGTGGAAGGCAATCGCTTTGTACTTGTTTGTGTATTGTTTATGGTATATTCATCTGAAAAAGGATAAAAAAAACTACTTCAAGATCGATCAATTCATTCAGAAGCTACGATTCTACACACAGAGAATGAGGCCTAAACTGAAACATTAAACTGAAAATACTCCTCTTTTATCTTAATTTAAACATACAAATCAACGTTGATAGCATATGTAAAGACAGATTTATTATTGTTCCGAGATATAATTTACTGAATGGTGGTGTACATGTTTATTGTATCACGGAAATACAGTTCACAAAACCCACAAGTTGCATTATGAATAGGCTACGACATATCAGCGAGCGATAAGAGTGTAATCTCGCGTTATCACGCACACAATGTTACTAGCCACCTTATTGTGATGCTACACTTGAGCGGTATCTGTGATAGCCTAGTTAGGTATACGTGGGTATATAATGTACTAGTTTGGGAGGTACTAGCAACGATCTCTCTGTGAGTCATATTTCCTCATGACTGAGGGTCGTAACTCCCCGCAAAATTAATTCATTCTCTTCTTCGTTCTCTTGGGCAGATACATCGTGGCGGGCGCCCAGGTCGGTTTCATAACGATGTTTTCCTTCACCGTTTAGCGAGTGCAAATCCACACATAACTTGAAAATACAAGTGTAGGATGTAGGGCTGGTTTCGAACCAGGGTGCGTCTAGATGAAAAGCAGACACTGGAACCGATGAGCCACACTAGCAACGATATAGTGTAGGTAGTTATACTCTGGTCAAGGTACACTATCGTCATAAACTAATGACTGCTTACTTTAGAATTTGAATTGAATTTGAAATAAAAAAAAATTAAATCAATTAAACTATGTGGAAAATTGTGGTCAAGTGGAAATACATATTAATTTTATTTTATTTAGTAAATGGGCAGAATTTGGCATCATCTTGAATCGAATTGAGGAAATTTTAAGGGTTAACACTCTTAAATATAAAAAAATATATATATAATATAAATATTCCGGGACATTGCACTCAGCGCCATCTAGCCCCACACTAAGCAAACGCTCGTGTCGTGGGTAACTTAGTTTAATTAAGAAAATTTTAAAAAATCTATTCTATGATAAACGCAAAGTTAAATATTTTATCTTCAGTCCGAGAGATAATCATAGTAACTTATTTGGTTATAAAACTTTACTGTGATTGGTTGAAATTTGAAACGAATGTGACTGCAAGTTAGCACGATACTTATTATGTGGTTGATAAGCAATTATGTAGAACAAAATTACCCTATCTTATAATTTACCATATTTTCAAAACAGCTTTCGTTAAGTAAAATTTTCAAAACTAGTAATCCTGTCAGGCAGCAGTGCAGTGTTTTTGTTTTTTTCGTACAATTTTATTTTGTCTCGCAACATGTCGCCGGGGTGGCTAAACTTATTATATCGGGTGCCATTATGTGATATGTACGACAGATGCATATCCCCCATTAGAACGCCATGTCTCCTCTCATATATGGTGTCGACGTGAGGGGTGTGTGTGACGTGATTTCACAGTAATGAGAAACGAGCTGCATCTGAAATCGAGAAAATTGCAGGGTGAATATGTGATACTATTGGGAAAGTAATCGTTACATGTTAATTGGTGAAATTTTGCACTAGTAATATGTATTATTATGTACCTATTTAATATGTACCCAGACAGAATGATGTGTAAAATATAAGCAGTTAAGTAGCATTTACTATGCCAATGCATTTGGTTTGCCATCTGGCTGTATGATATAATACAATATATATAATACAAAGCAATACCTATATAAAAACAATAAACCAAAGAAATGACATGTGGGTGCAACAGCATTAGCAAAAGTAATAGTATTAGCAAATTAAATTCTTCTTACAGAAAGAACTCTGAATGTAGATGTAGAATTATGAACTTTGCAAATTATTTATTAAAGCATCCCCATTTTACTAGAATGACTGAATGATGAATGAATGTAATGACTTTACATCACCATCTTGATGTATAAACATATCTTATTTTAGTGATGAAAAAGCTAAAAGAAAAATGAACAATGAGTTGCAGACATATTAGAAATAGTAAATTATAATTATCATAATTAAATCTGGTCTCATAAACAATTAATATTGGCCTTCAAACTTATGCATGTCATTATGAATCGATGATAAATTAATTTACTATAACAATGAATCATCGGTAAAAAATAGCTGTCAAAGATCACATATTAGCATGGAGAGACAGCCTATGTACCGTGATGCAAGGTTTTTTTTAACAATAATACATTCAAAATTTTCTTATTAAACCACACCATTGTTACTAACTACGGTGTTATACTTAATTTATTTGCATAAGTTATGTAGTGAGTGCAAAATATAAAATTTGTTTATTTTGCATTATACTTATGGCATAGCATTGTATGAAAATCCAAAGGCATCCGAACTAGTTTATAACTGTGTTTCGGAATATGATTCAGATATTTTGTTTTATTTTTAATAATATAAATTGTATATACCTAGGCATGATTTCATAGCACAACTGATGATATGATATTCCAATGTACTTATGTATTTAAAAAGTATAATACATATGTCAATAATCAATAAAACATTTTTTTTTTTGTATTGCTGCAATGACTGACTATAATAAATAAGGGGTCATCCCTTATTTATTGTTACAACAGTACATACCTATATATAGGTGTTATTTACTCGGGTTTGATACTAAAAGGTGTTCGATGCAGATGACGATAAAACAAAAATATTAGATAAGCGATTGTTACTGATAATAACCACCCCATACAACACCCACCGCCCTGTTACCGATAGTTTTGGATCAATAATTTGATAAAAATACATTGCAAACACTTTTACATATTAATCGCTACAAGGATTTTGTTATTTTTACCGCTTACACATAAAATTGCTGAATAAAATTGGCCAACCAAACTAAAAAAATCCGACCTAAACCAGTATAAACGTTTAAAAATAGCAAACATGCAAACGTATAAAAATATTTTAAATGAAAACGAATGATATACAAACAATGATATATGTATACAAACTCCATACCTTTACTTCGTTCAATTGCAGTATATTATACATACCTACTATTATTTTGATTTTTCACACTACTACATTTAACAGTATTATTTATTTTAATACATTTGTTGACACAATTACAGGAGAATTTCATCAAATCAAAATCGAACATTTGTATTCTCAAGCAATTTTGTTGGTAGCGAAAAAGACATGTGTTAAAAAACGCAATATACTTTTTAGATCATAACACTGGCAAGTTAAACATGATGTTTGTGCTTCTCACTTCTTCTGACTTAAATTGTATGCAAGACAACATTACACGACACATTTAATTTAATTTATGTTTTAATCATCATACCCTTACAGTCTTAAAAAGTATAAAAAGCCAATTTTTTCAATTTCCTTTTCGTGTTTGTCAAGTTTTTGAACGAAATTCAGTACGGCTTGTATCAAACACAACTATAACAAAAATTGAGGGTAGATCGAGATATTCTTTGACAATACGTAGAACCTCTTCACATTTGTGTCATATTTTATTTCATTCAGTGGGAACGTTGTCAGCCGCGTCCAAAATAGAATCCTGTTATAGTGTGGTTTGTGTTCGACTGATAGTGCGATAAGAACGGCCCAATCGAGCGATGTTTGCGCTTATCTCTGATAGCGAGGCAAACAAGTGCTTCAAGTACGATGTGTGGAGTTACGACGATCCGTTTTCTAATATAATGAGGTACTTAACCTATGTATTTTGCTATAGTGTAATTGATATGTACTCGTACATACTTGTACTGTTAAGAAAGATGGTGGATTGGCATTGTAATTTTACTTGTCATATATGGTGTCGTAAGGTTAAAATACATATGGTTTATGATTATATTTTGCATTGGATTTGTGTTTGTGTACTAACTAAATTAAACACATTACTTACTTACTTATTCCGATGGCGCAGTGACCCAAAGTGAGTCTTGGCCTCCGATACAAGAGATCGCCACCGGTTCTGGTCTAGCGCCGGTCCCCGCCAGTCAGTTACTTGAAGCACTCGTAGATCACACATAAATCATTAAAAATTAAACACATTACCAATAGTTATTTCTAATACTTTGGCTATATGTTGTATACTTATAGCAATCACCAATAATAATAATAATAATTGCTTACCATCAGGCAATCAAACCAAGTGCAAACCCATTTCTTGTAAAAAAAAAAAATCTACGTCGTATTTTTCTTAAATGTGTTAGAAACGTTTGTGACAATTTTTTTACAAGACCTTTGCACTAAGATAATATTTTTAAAGATGCAGTAATAAATCTAGTAAACATCTTATTCTCTATGGGTATTGATGAAGAGAAAGAAAACCTAATTAAACCTATGTTAAACCTAACACACGTTGTTGAAGGCATTTATTTGACTTTTATATTATGACTGTGAATTTAATTTAAAGTTATTTTAAAGTGATTGATACTACAACTTTATACAGACATAATATCATGGCTAAAAATGCCCTGATTGATTTGTGAGGTAATCTTCAAACAATCTCTCGATACGTTTCTAGTTGACCCATTATTATAATTTTATGTTTTATTATCCTTTTATATAGCATGTTTTGTGTTACTACTCGACATAGGCAGATATATTTTAAAATAAGTTACAATATTTCTCTTAGCTTAATCCCAATTTATATCGATTACATATAATTTGTTCAACATAAAATTGGTTCCATGTATTGTTCACATGCCAAAGTTTTACCTTCCGCTCGCCAGCAAAACTTTCAATTGTAAATATAGAACATGCAGGAAACTAACGTTGTTGTGTTTTTGTTGTTCACAGTGGGATGAATATGAACATCAACAACAACAACCTGAGCATAAACAACAACAACAATGAGGAGAAGACGGAAATGCCGGACCCGGATTATATCAAGGTAAAATTGACTGGCCTGTTAGCTTAGTTGGTAGTGGCTCTGCCTTCTAATCTAGGGGTTGCGGGTTCGATTCCCGCTTGACACAAGTATTTATGAAATTTAAAATTTATAATTACTTGTGTTGAGTCTGGTCGTTTGTATGTATAATAAGTATGTATTTACAAAAGAAAAGTATATAAGTATTATATCCGTTATCTAGTACCCACGACACAAGCGTTTGCTTAGTGCGGGGCTAGATGGCGCTGTGTGCAATGTCCCGGAATATTTATTTATTATTTATTTTTATAATTATTTTCTTCTGCATAAAAAATACTAAAATCAGGTTGCGAAACGGGAACATTATTCACGTTTGTAAATCACACTTGAGCGAGCTTCACAGCAAGACATACTGCAATATGTTAACTAAACGGTTTTCACTCACGTGTAATTCGCGTATGCTGTGTTTACGCGTTTCGTATGTAATGACACCCATCATCAGAACGTGCGTTCTGGGACCGCGGCAGCAGGCACAACAACATACGCAAATTACTTGTGAGTAACCGAGTGTGAGTACCGTTTAGTTAACATGTTGATAAAATGCTCACAAAAGTTTGAATATTAAGACAGGTTCTTCTATGATACAGGCGTATGTAAAAAAATTCGTGTTCTGCGGCCACACATTTTAATTATAAATGTCACGAAATATACTTTGATAATATATAATATCATTAGCGGATATTGAAATAAAAGTAAATATGTAATTCTTATTGGTCATCTATATCGGGATGCTTGAGACACTAATTTTTGCGATTCTATCAAATTTAACTGAAAAAGTTAATCCATATAGTTAGCAAGAATAAACTTAACAAAAGCTACTCGACATACTCAACTTAGTCATACCTAAGTGAGATATCTAGTAAACAAATGTAACTTACCGATGTAACTTACCGATGTCGTTGACCTCTTTATGTTGCCTGTAGCAATTTTACAGTATTTTGTGGACGTTTCTTTAAGTATTAATTTAAAACACATGTAAGTAAACACAAGAAGAAGAAGAACGAAGTCAATGGCATACTATGAGAGAGGCCTATACCCAGCAGTGGGACAAAACCGGCTGTGGATTATGATAATGGTGATGATGAAGTAAACACATTAAATGTAGACACTATTGTTATTATTATGAAATATATAGATAGGTAAGCAATACATATATACAACGCTAGCTAACAAACATTATATGATTAATAATATTTAGAATACAATATCCTATGTCATTGTTGCATCAAATTAAAAATCAGCGAACAAGCCCTCGTACTTAATTATTTATCAAAGAGCTACAGGGCTCCAATAAGGTTTTAAATTCGCAAATGAAGTGATATAGTGACGTAATTAAAAAGGTTCCGCCTCGACATGTGCCGCCTGCGTGCTTAACTAGCTAGGGATGTGCCTGTTTAGTGAATCGATTTAAATTATTTTCTTTTCATATGGTTATTTATTCATAATTAATTAACAGGGAAGTATAGACACTCATTTGGATAACATGTTATTGATCGAATTGTGCTAATATTTCAATTTAATCGAACTAAACTTAAAAATAACAACCAATTTTGTAAATAATTAACACTACTAGCCTTAAAAAGGGCAATATTACTATCTAAAAAAGGCAAACTGTGCTTATTATAGTCATTTTTGTTACCTAATTAAGAAAAATACTGCATTATATAGATTCATCCAAGGGTCACTAAACGTTTCGTTTCTTTAAGATATTATACTCGTACATATATTTTTAATCTCCAACGCAGAATAAATTTTCTATAACTAAGCACAAAATTTATTTTTTTCTTTATGGATGAGGTCTGCACAAGATTGACACATGCACATTCAAAGAGGCCTATGCCCAGCAGTGAGTTAAAGAAGGTTGTGAATGAGGATGATGATGATAATGAGGCACACAACTTATAGCTGGCAACCCTACTCCGCTACCGGCACACGACTCGATGTGGGCGCCCAATTACGACTCATGATTGCTTTTATTCGCACCACGTTTGTCAACCTGACTTATTACGTTCAGACATAATAAAAACTTAATTTTGCTATAAATATCGCGCCACTGCAATATAGTTTTAAATGAGTGCCAAAGTGAATAATATTTAATTAATTTCGTTGTAAGCATGTTGACTGTTGATAAATGTAGGCTTTTGGAGTAGCATAATTACTTTTTAAAAAAACTTTTTAAAGAGAGATGATATGCGTAAAGCAATCACTTAATAAGAAGTCGAGTGAATTAGGCAATCAAACTACTACTAAAAATGCTACTAATTTTGAAAATATGCTTTTCATTAAGGCGAAGGCTAAAGTACTTATTACTTACTTAGTAGTTACTATTTTTTTATTATCGATTTAAAGTAATACCCAAACATATTTTTTTTATATCTTCTATGTACAGACTTTTGACCGTATTCAGCTTATTTTTTTTTACGTGGGAGAGGTTTACCTTTGACTACAGCCTGCCTGATTAAGCATTGCTGCAACCTAGGGTGTAACACGCTTTCCTAGAAGATACCTACTAACTCTAGATTTGAAGACCCAAAAAAAAATATATGTTTAGATATCTGATTGCCTCTCTTGCCTCGTTCCAGATGTTCGTAGGGCAAGTGCCTCGCAGCATGGATGAGAACGACCTGCGCCTCATGTTCGAGGAGTTTGGCCGCGTGCACCAGATCAACGTGCTGCGGGACAAGATCACTGGCTCCAGTAAAGGTACTTACATGACTTATTTGAAACTGAAACTCCAGAGAAATATGTATAATGTTTTTCCGCTGCAACCACTCCTTAACCGACTTCAAACAAAAAACTTGATGGTTTTTATCTGTGTTTCCCCATTGATCACCGCCACAACTCTCCTCCTAACCAACGTGGACTCCGTGGCTCTCAAAATCTTACCAACACCGCACCTTGTGTCTTCAAGTTTTGTAGTTCTCCTTCGGCAAAATATTCTCGTCGACACGTGTTTCGCCTCTCCACGAGTTATCCTCAGGACGTGTTGACTCCTCGAACGTCGGTCCGAAAGTACTGACGTTAGATTAAAAAGATTACCATCGGTTTCTACAACGACAATTAGTTCAAATCGCCAAAATATTTCTGTGCATCGTCGGGTGAAAAAAACTGATAGATATATTGATAGATTCTAGAAACCGGGAGTTACGATTTGACTATTTATTGCAACATACAGAAGATTTTAATGATGTGAATATTGTTGCATAGTAGATTTAGCACACTGTTAAGGCGGAGTAATTAAATTGATTTATCTACACTAATGTTGTAACATTCTACTTATGTTTCCAATACGTGACTTATAATTACTACTGTTATAGCGCAGACAATAAAACACTCAATTTAAGCAATTTCACATGATGGTATAATATCCACATCGATATCGTAATATCTCGTTATAACATCAATAAAACGCGACCAACCTGATTGCAGGGCTAATCTGGTTGGTCGCGCTTTATTGATGCGCGCATAGCTACGCTCTCATTGGTTAGATTTTAATGGCGGCAAAATCACTGTGACAATACACGTACGCGTGAATTTAATTTAATAAATTAAAAGTTAAAATGTTACAACATTAGTGAAGATAAAGTAGTGTATGCAACTGCATATAACACGGGTATTAAAACACTCGTTACTATTATGAAACTCGCTGCGCTCGTTTCATAAACTCACACTCGTGTTTTAATACCCTTCATTATATGACAGTTGCATAAACTACTATTATCGTATTCTATGAAATTACACAACTGTCATATTGAATTATTTGTTGGACTATTATTATTATTTTTAAATTGTAAATATTAATTGAAAGTTAGCATAAAAATAATTTCTAGTTTATCGTACGTGAACTTCTATACTATCTAACCAATCACAGCAAAGCCAATTCATTCTAATTCAATGTTTTAATGAAAATTTGAGAGTCATTTGCGATGTCAACTTCAATTAAAATGAGACTTTGTATTTCCTTTAATATGATGGTAGATTCATCATTTGTTGAACAATAAGCTGTTATTATTTTCTGTTATTTTTATAGGATGAAAAATTTACTTAAATACATATGCCTGCATGGATTAGGAATAATATTTGTGATTATTAATAATATTGTACGAGTATAACTGTGTTGCGAAACAATTGGTTACTTTTAGTAACATCTTTGGTTTTTATACATTTATAAATTGATGTCACCCGTCAAGTTAGGGACGTGGATAATTTCTAGGCCATAACTTAGCTCCTTTATGTAATAAAAGTTGCTACAAAGACTGTTGCTAAATAGTCTGATTGATAGCTTGCTATTACAGAGTCTACTGTTACAAATGAGATTCTCATGAAGTGAGTTTTTTCTAAAGAATATAACCAAATAATGTTCTTTATTCACTATCGTGGAAACAAGCTAATAATATAAATTATGGGGTGAGTTAATTTTATTTTTTATTCCGTGATGATAAACTTGCACAAACACGAAACACTGACTACATTTGTTTATTAAAAAAAGAAACTACAGAAAAAATGTGATGTCAAAAGAAAAATCTTCGCATGAAAATGAAAAGCTAAACTTCAATGTACACTAATTATCTTGCATGTTGGTTTGTTACTCAAAAGAGAGAAATGTGTACATTCGTGAACACATTGTCATTGTTTAATTTCACAAAAACATATAACAAAAGGTGGTCCCGTATGTTACAATATATGTTGACATTTTTGTTTGTTTCGTTTTTGTCCGTCTTTTGTTCAGAAAAAGCTCCTTTTGTCAGTTTCGTGCAAAACGTAGCCTTTTGTATGTGAGTGTACTTATAGCGCTAGTAGTGGGTGACGTAGCTGGGAAAAGGGCACAACTTTTTGTTTGTTTTAAGGCTATTAAATTCTGGTAGAAATAATAATTGTACTTGCCATATCAGCACTTAAAATTTATAGAAAATTTCTTTGAAACATGGTATTCATGAATAGTGTATTTACTCATTTGATTAAATTTGAAAAAAATACATAAATCAGTATGTTGTATGTTTTTTTTAACACGGAATAGACTTATGTTTGACAACAGCCTGCCTGAAACCACCACTGTAGTCAAAGATGTAGTACGCTTGCCTAGAAGAAACCTATTTAATCTAGATTTGCAGAAAAGATTTAATTAAAGTGGATTTTGATCGTCGAGACTTTACAATATAAAATCACTGCTTGACATACACTATTGGTGTATTTTATTTTTCTTATTTGCGAGTGTATCTTTGAAACTAATCAACATTACTTTAAAAAAATAAAGAAAACCTTCTCAATCACACTTTTTTAAACTTTAAGCCAATGTAATCAGTACTTAGCACGAACTGGCAGTGGTTTCAATAATTAACTTAAGTATTTGCGTGTTTTAAGCACCTTAACTTCAAAGTAAAAATGTCACGTGGCGTGACGCCTTCTTACTTGAATCGACAAAAACCTTTTAATTGTAATGGAATTTCTTGAATAATGTTGCAATGCTGGTTCAGGTGAGATTAGGTATAGTACTGGGAAACTGGCGAAAATAAACTTGCAAGTGTGATTTACTTAAACAGTCTCGGTAAATTTAATGCTTTAGAATACAAATTTTGATTATTATACATTTAATTTAAACACCAAATAAAATATACTTCATTAATAAGTCACATCTTACAAAACAAAAAAAACAAGCTTTTATGTAGTTTCAGTTATCGTTCGTTGGCAATCATCGTCATAATTATAATCTGAAAAAGAAAATGTATTTGATGGCTTTCAAATCTATATACATAAGTAACATAAAAAAATAGGTACAACGTTGCACTTCACTGCAATCTTGTAAACTCTCATAAGACCGCATTGCTTATAGAAAATGGTCGTGAATAAAATGAGAAAAAATAGTAAAGTAACTTTTTTTAAACATTTCATATTTGACACAAGGTTAATGAATTATAGGTAGGTTGTTTTCTAAACGGCATTATGGTTAATTATATCAGAATATGAATGGCTTTCAAAAGCAACAGCTACGACATCTTACAACTCTGTCTAAGAATGGGTTTGAATCGTTTTCTCAGGTATATGTATGTTAAAACTTAACTATGGACATTATTTTTTGATCCACTACTTGACTCCAGTATAGATTATATTATCAAAAGACTTGATTTAGTTATATACATAGCTTCAGTTAAATGATTGATTTAGAATCAAATGATTTAGTTACAAACCTTTACCTTTAGTAAAAAAGTATAACATTCACCAAATGAGGCCAGAAAACTGTCGTAGAGCTAATTCACGTAAATAAAATCTTTATTTGAACTCCTTTTAAAACATGCTTCAACAATCGATTTTAAATTCATCGCCGTTTCTCATCAGGCAAGATGGAATCAAACACAATCCATCTAATGTCAAATGAAAACTCTTTTGAATGAACTATTTTCCATTTTTCATCACTCAAGTTTCGTGCAGGGAACTTTTATTCTGATTGCATTGTGGATCGGTGAAACACTGCGCGGGTCATTCCGATTGGAAAACTGAACCATGTTAGTGGCTGACCATTTTATGGTTTTTCGAGTTTGTTTGTTAAGTAAAAGTATAGAATTTGCATTTTCGGGGAATTGCGAGTACTTATGTATTCTAGGAACATAGCTAATGTTTTTTTTAAACTAAAACGGGTTAGCAATTAGCCATAGTTTGCCTGGCCTATGGCCTAAGATGCAGCATGTTTACGCGATAAGAACATATATACGATCACGATTTATTAGCGACGCCTGGCCTCGTCTCGACGATTACCCTTTGTTTTTCTATGCTGTATTAATATTGGTAACGCCTTCATCTAGGATAAAAGACGTTACTTATAAGCTGAGCTGTCAAATCTGTATCAAATTTCATCTTAATCGGTACAGCCTCGTTATCTTGATCCAATGTCGACCGTAAACCTGTATAATTAGATTAGTTTGATGTTTGTACCTTTATGAATAAAAAAGCTTCTATATGATAGGACTTATAAAAGCTTAGACTTAGAAATTATTTTACATTCTAATTTATTTTACAGGACTATTTATAAGTCTCCTCTTATACAACGGAGTAACTAATAATGTGTAGTAGTTTTTGTCTGAATTTGTCTGATTTGCCTATGTTAGTGCGAGTAGAGTGACAGTTTGTCAGTCTGTTTGTGTGTGTCCTAGGCTGCCCTTTGTACGTTAATGATTTCTCGTGATGTACGTATTTGGCTGCAAGGATTACAGCATTACATAGCTTGCATAAGTAGTGTTATCACAACTTAATCACAATTCTATCAAAACCGTTTTTTTAATGTGATAAATTTTAGAACGTGTCTTAAATCACTACTCTGTGAAATATTGATTTATGTCTAATATTTTACTTGTCAAACTTTGACTTATAACTACAAGTAAACGCACCTGGCTTCAACCCTGCGTCGTAATGAATTTTAAAGTAGCCAGTATCACTTTTAGAAACGTAAAAACAAGACGATTTGTCGTTCCGTTGTGACGTTATACCGAAACAAACGAACCAAACTTACGCTTTTTTAAAATTGTATGATTCAGTTTTACCAATTGAAAATTTTAAAATAAACTGCTATGCTATGTAATGTTGTAACATGTATCGTACAATGTGTGTGTGTTTGTATGTATGTAAGCGTGCGCTTTTGTTTCCAGGGTGCTGTTTTGTGACGTTTTTCACGCGCAAGGCGGCGTTAAAGGCCCAAGATGCTTTACACAATATCAAAACCTTGAGCGGGGTAAGTGCGTCTTATATGTTTACTTATTTGAACGTTTCTGTATTGGGTATTCTAGTTTGATTGATTTCTTAACAAATTTAATAAGTTATTATGGTAAAGAACATTACGCTTTAAGTATATACTCGTAAATTGCGGAGACACTTTTTTTCTGTGCAATGTTTTACTTACATAACAATATTTAGTCTTGATGATTATAAACATATATATGAGGTATTCAATTAACAAATAAATGAATTGCAAATACTGAATTGCCTTAAAATATTAAGCCTTTTTATAAAAACAAACGATGATCAGACTGGAATGCCCTAATTTGTTGAAAAGATACAAGAGATACCCGTACCTAAATATAAGCGACAGGTATATATTGAATCTGCCAACTAGAGTTTATTTGTTTAGAGCTAGCTTTGAATACTTAATGTCCATATTATGTGACTTACAAGGTAAGTACGTAATTTCTTTACGCGAGCAGAAAATTACATATAATATTTTATCACCGTTAAAATAAATGAAATGCTCTCTCGTTTCCTGTGTACTATTTACTCTTCTACCAAACTACCTACATCGTTTTAAAAAAAACAATGTCTTAATTTTTAAACATATTCGTAACTGTTAGGGTTCTTTATAACCCATTTCTCAATTTTCCGCAACATCGATTTTACTATGACAAAATGTAAAATGAACAATAAACATCGCCTGTTGATTAACTCTCAAATCGATTCACTCGATTGCATTTACACGGAAAGAAAGTAGGGAGGGGAAACAAACATAGATTCGATACCGGATTGTTATCAAACATAATCGAGTTATCCGAGTTTCGAGCGCTCCCTCTTCCCGAGTCGTCTTTATCCTGGCGATAATTCAATTCTATTATATTATCGGAGTTTTTTCTCTCTCGATTGATTTTGGGCTCGCTCTTTTGACGGAGATGGCAGGTGGGCGTTTGATCATATCGATTCTCGTGACTCGATAAAAGTGTTTATCGAAACGGAGGGAGTTTATCGATGTATCATTTTGTTTGAGCCCTTTGTTTGACGAATTTGGTGCGATAAAGTAATTGGCAGATGATATTTTGTTTGTGGAAAGAGTTGAGCTTTTCCATCGCCTTTTGATGTAATTAAGTGAGTTATTTATAATTTAATTTAATGATGTTTTCACTTGCGTTAGTTTGAACTTATAATATATAATATACGAACTGCTTTCGGGCTTATACAGGTATGGTAATAACAAATAATATGAAAAATGCTACAACTATCTGACCGTGAAGACTACAAATGAACTCAAAATTATGTTTACCAGTTTAGTGAAATTCATTTTATGATACCAGCTCATTTCATTAATCTAAAAGCCGGTCACGTTCTCAAATTCTTTTTAATTCAGATTAATTGTTTAAGTTGAAGTTGGAGATAAGTTTGAAAACCTGAGGCCTATTTAAACACGCCATCGCTGGTTCTAATTCTAGCGGAGAAGAGCGGCTCTTAATTGAGCGAAAGGGACCGGGCGCCGAGCGAAAGTTTGTTGAGACCGTTGATAATATAATTATAAGATACCAAAACGACCCATACTTTCTGTGTTAAAATCATTCCGCTAACTATAATGTGCATGAACCAATTAGCATTCAGGTATACTGCGCAACCATGACAATGGACAAATCAGCAATGAGATGTGTTGCATAATATTTGTAACTGATGTATCAGGATTCATTCAGGATGAAGATTGAATTTGAAAAAGTTGACAGTCTAACTATCGGAGCCTGTGTAGCCAATTGTAAATTAAATTTATAAACTATGTTTATTGCAGATAAAAACTATAACACATCGAACGTGTAATTCTGTTCAATCATTTGAACACGAAATAAGGACAAGTTTTCTAAATGATAAGCTTTCGCCTCAATAATACATATTTAAGAATCTTATATTTTTCCTCCACGAGACATCTATAGACTTTAAAATCATCGGCAAGAACTTTGCTTCGTTCGTCCCTTAAATAAATAATAAAGCCAAACGCCAACTTCATCTTTTACATTATTGATGGCAGGCACTACACTTAATGGACCATTACAGTAATGCAGAGACAAATCCTGAATTATGAATATGATTTAAAGTGGGTAGATTTTAAATTAGGGTAATTGTATTGGAAGTTCGTTTGAAATACTTGTGATTCGTAGAAGTTTAGGTAAGATTTTAGGTGATTGAATATTTTTAAATTAATATTGAATAGAATAGAATGGAAAATTCTTTATTGCATTACACGATAATAATTACAAAGAAAGAAGAAGAAAAAATACTTATACTAGTGCCACAAGTGATATGATGACAATAATTATTGCTATGATGACTTACTTCATTTATAGTTTTTTTAAAACGTTGACAAGATATATAGCAGATAAGATATTAATAATGGTAATAGTAACATATAAATTATACTTCTTAATTGGAATATCTTTGAAGTTTTTTAATGGTGACAGTATAGGTACCTGCAAGTGGCAAAGTCTACTTTTTAACTCGAAACGCAATTTATTGCGAAAGGAATTTATTTATCCATAAACTGTGTATCTACATATTTTACTATTAGTGTCTCCGTCACTATTAGAGACACATTTACATACTGACAATACTAAATTCACTCGACATTTAGTTATTTCAAACACGAGTCCACGCAGTGTGTCCTGCTAAACTCTGCGTGTCAAAAACCTCGCCTGAAAGTTTCAGGGTCTCGTAATTATGTGCAAAGTTTGTAGTTAACCTCTTAAGTGGGCGCATTCGTCTCTCACAAGCATAGTTGGCAAGTTATTTAAGCCAACAACAAGTTTATAATGGCGGGTAGCCCTACAGTGGACCACGGTGATGGATTGAAAGGGATTTTTGACATAGTTTGGGGTTTTAATGTGCATATAATGCTAGTGAGATCCTTTTTAGCAGACTTTAAAAAAGAAGTTATCACATTTAGTATATTATGCTAGTATGTAGAATAGAGATATTGTCGGTATCGCATGTTACACCAACAACAATGTCCCAGTTATAATCGTGTTTTAGGACTAAACAGAAAATTTTGCCTATGATCCACAAGAAGTTGAAAAAATATTGAAATTCAGATTAAAATTCACTGCGATTGAAGTGGAACAAATACACAAGTAAGACAGTCACACATTTTACCACTACATCACCTGTAAACACTCGCACATTCGACAATGTTGTCTAAAGTAGATAACACTTAAACTGAAGTAGAACGGCTCCCAAAAAAAGCAGCAAGACTTTTGTGTGATTATCACATATGATATGACCAAATAAATCAAATTTGTTCGTGATAAGTATTCATGAAAGCTATCTTCCAAATATTCTGATAGAAAATAATGAGGTCACACACCCGAAATACCTAACTTGCCGACCTAGGGCCGCAATAATCCCTGGATCGCTGATTTGAATATCATCTCCAGATATTTACATATTTTTATGGAACTTTACGAGCCGACAAGGAATTTTATCCTTGGAATGGTCTAATACGCTTTCTTCGTGTCAATGTGATAATCATATTATTGACTCTGATCTATATTTCTAGTAACTTTCTATGGTTTTACCTGTACAATAGTAGGATTTTTAAGTATCAATAGTATTTATTTGATTGCAGAATTATTTTAAATATATAAGTTTTTGTGCTAATTTTATTACACCAGTTAACATACAAATTGGTAAAAATTACAATTCAAAAGAGTAGTATGTATTCAAGATAGTTTTCGTTTGCGACATATTATTAATATTTTTTTTAATAGCTACGGTTATTTGCCACATAATAGACAGTTACTTTCTTTCATATTTTATATATTTTGTACAAATTCTTCCTATTCTGTTTCCGCCAAAATTTGTAGCATTCGCCTACGCATACTACGGCGTAGCGCTTCGTAGCAAAAAGTAAGTAAGTATTTACTTACACGTGTTTACTTAGGAATAAGTTTTAATGGGGTTACTTTGCCAGTAGTTATTTATGAATAAGTTTCCCGTTCTCATTAGATACTTGAGCAGTTTCGTATATTATTACACTTAAAACTTTTCTCTTGCGTTTCCTTCATTATTATGTTTGGTAGTTGGTATTTTTTTGCATTTTTTTTTGTTTTGGTATAAATACTACACGTTTTTGCTTATCGAAAATGAAAAGTGTAGGTTAATCTTAGATCTCATCTATGTCCACTCCAAATTTCATGCCATAAGTTTAGCCGTTCGAACGTAAATAAGTCATTCACACATAGAAACATGCGCTGTTTTATCATTTAGTCCATTGAAATGTTACATGAGTTTTGCATTTTTTAGAGGACGCAATTTTATTTTTGGGCATGTTTGGGGGGTCAATAGAAGCTAAACTTCAAGTTTGTGGGGTCGCCACTCTTATCCCCCGGCCGCCATCTTCGAAAAAGGGGTGGAAACGCTTTTTTCGCTATATCTCGGAAACTACGCGTTTTACAAAAAAAATTGAAGACATAATTTGTAGAAAATTGTTTTGCCTACAAATATGTTTATATAACATTTTGCCCTAAATTAAAAAGTAAAGAAGTTATAGGGAAAAAAAGAGAAACAAAAATACGTTTGTGAACAAGGTCCTAAATCCCTTTTTGTTGGTAAATTCATGGCATTTTTCGCTGAACCAAAATGTCAATATCTTTCATATTACAAGTTTTGGTCACTCACCAACTACTTAAATTACATCACGATTTGTTTTACTAAATCATACTTACATTACTAAGCTTTTATAAGATATACTATCGGCAATTAAGCCAGTAAAGGTTTTTGCCACTTTGTACCGCTATAGAACCCATAGCTTCTACTATGGCCACTACCGTACTTTATCACATAAATGGGCTCACGAAATTTGTCAGCCGGGTCGCATAATGGCCCGTAACCTGAAGAAATTCAATAACTGACCGATGAAATGGCTCCGATGCTATAATAAATCAATCTTGCGTTTGTTGGGAGACGGTGTAAGTTCACAAAAGCGTATATAATACGGGTCGATCCGTGCCCGGGACGGGGGGTTAACATGGGTATTATTAACAGTTTTATATGTTTAATATTGTGCAGATATTTTTTGAGTCGCAATTATATATTTTAAACTGAAATCGACGTGTGTTAATATTTTCTTCTGCTACAGCACATGCTGAGCTGAAGCCCGGTTTGTGACCCGATTTTTATTTTTTGTATCTCAATATTGTGTTACTTTCTGTTATGTGCTTCGTGTCTGAATCAATGTATTTTGTCATGTCAGAAGCTTTTAGGACAGCTTGATTCTTAACACTTGACACCAAAGAGACACTCTCATTCGATAAGAAGAAGAAGAAGATTGTTCCCATATTAACAACGAATAAATCAACAAAATATTGACATAGTACATCACCGTGGATCTCAGAAGTTGTATCATAACATGGCCCTTTACAGCGTTATTAAAAAATAATAATTAAGACATCAATAACTTTTCCAAGTAGTCCCCCGGAAGAAGCGTCCGCCCCGGACACAACGAACTTTGATCGATAGCCCGGATTTATGATCGAGTTGGCCCCGGTCTTAAGTAATTGACTGGCTCCATTAGCAGCGGCCCCTCGCGGACAAATGTTTGACTTGGATACTCGGACAGTTAGTATATTTAGATAGCTATAGTTAAATATCATTTTAGTGAATATATGTTTTTTTATGATAGGCTATACCTTTGTTTTAGTCTCATTGATGTTAATCGTCTCTGGGCTGCGAGAAAAGCGTACATACAAGCAAAAAGGGGCCTATACTCAGCAGTATATATATAATAACCTAATTAGTTGTCAATCTTTGTTAAATAAACTGCCAAAACAGACAGAATCTGTTTGTACAAACAGAATAAATCAAAAAGAAAAACCTTTTTTGGCTAATTAATATTTTTAGCTTATTAACTGACTTGATATTTAACTATGTCAAGTCTCCCAAACCAGAATATTTATTTTATAGATAGCTATTCCTAACTGTTATATAGAACCTCAATTCAACCCAGACTCAACTTAGTAACCGACAGCTTTATAACTTTGATTTATTACTTTTAATCACTTAGTTAGAAAAGCTTTCAAACAGTCCATCCGTTTCCATTTACCTGAATTTTATTGAAGCAAACTATTAAACTTTCCCATTATCTGCTAAACAATTCACGACGCAATTCCAAAAGGCTGTTACCTCTATGTTTAAGGACAAAACCCTCTTTATATTTTACTAGTTTCGTCCCGTAGTGTTATCCGCGTTTATCCGAAATATAAAGTAGTCTTTATTTAACCCAATGTAATAATTATCTCTATTTTGTATCTCATTAAAATTTGTCAGGGCTTTAGACAGTGATGAAGAAAAAGTTTGAATACTTTAAACCTAGGAATAGGATAGGTTTGTATGAAATATGTTATAGTAACAGTGAACCTATCCATTTTAAATGGACATTCGTATTTGCACTCGTATTTAAATCGCAATTCGGTATATTTTGTGAGATTAAACTTTACATTCCAAACAAGAATATGTTATGTTATTAAAAAGTGGCATTCCGTTTTCGGCGCTTCCGTGGGTCGGATAACACGTTAAATTGTAGGTCCCGTTTGTTTGGCTAGTATGGCAGTCGTTAAGCCATGTTAGAGGCCCTTAGGGCGGTTTGAAAACTCTCGACACCAGAGTTGGCGAAGAAGATCGTTTAAAAGGTGATTTACATGTACAAAAATATATGCACGGTGTTACATTTTGACAGATGTAATATAACAGGCTTTACCCTATTTCGCCTAAATTTATTGCATCGATTGAAAATGTCAATTTAACTAATTCTATAAAGGGTAGAACTGACGCTGTTCGAGTGTCAGATTAACCTGTTTAACGATTCTATTAATTTGGATTAAATGGACGAATTTACTGAGATTTTTGTTTTGGTATCTGAATTAATTAGAAATCGTGTAATTGACTTAATATTTTTACATATGGACGGTAGTACTCTGTTTTATTTTGATAGGGTCTCTTGGTTTACTACGACTCGTCTGATGTTAGGAAAAAAATGTTTTTTCTAATATTTTTATTCGTTTTAACATAGAATGCTTATTTTGTTAATCAAGCAAGATGGAGATTTAATTAGTAGCTAACATATCATACAAAATACACGAATAATAAGAAAGAAAACGTAAACACCAAAAAAATGATACTATAATCCAACTTCTTACAAAAATATATTCAGAACTAAAAATATAACAACAGTATCAGAATAAATACACGTCAAGTAGAAATAATGTCTTCCAGCTAACATTATATTAAATAAAGGAAATATTTTTAGATGGTAGAGCTTAGGATATATGAGTATAGAATAAAATAACCGAAATATGTTTTTCTTATACTACGCATTCAGAAAGCTCTCTTATTTTCTGAGCACCTAATAATAGTCTTCATTATATATAAGAGAAAAACTTCACCTGAAGCTTCATTCGCACAAGTAAATATTGTTTACTAAGGTGGAGCATGCATGTACTGGAATGAAATTGGCTCCCAATCGTAGCTGCCGGTACATATCTTAAGCAGCTTGGCAACAGATTTTTAATTTTGAGTGGGGTAGCTTAGTAGTAACTGGCATTGTGTTATACTATTTTAATAAAAACGAATGTTTTAAGATTTAAAATTTTGCGTTTGTAAACATTATTCAGTGTTATTGGTGTCCGTACTACTTTTCATGCAGTTTGTATTAAATAACGTTTAATTTTCAATAAGAATACCACCATATACAGCTTAGTTCATTATCCTAATGATTATCTTTATCACAAAACCTAGTGGGTGCTCGCGCCTTCGCTCGCATTAAGAAGTAAAACTTGCATCCCCTATTTCACCCCCTTAAAAGTGGCATTTAAAAAAAACCTACGATGCCTACGTCATAACATCTACCTTTATTCCAAATTTCAGCCCAATCCGTCCAGTGGTTTGGGCTGTGCGTTGATAGATCACTATATCAGGCAGTCAATCAGTCAGTCACTTTTGAGTTTTATATAATTAGAATACATAGATAAAACTATGGGTGAACAATAACTTCAAGTTTAAAGTTCAATTAGTATTTAATTTTACAAGTATCTAACGTTTTTTTTACACTTTTTTTTATTAAGCTTTGATTTATTAATGAATTCGCTCACACCTTGTACGGCATACCGGTATACCATATCGTACACGACCATAATGCAAGTTTGATTTACTAGGCAGAACTGGCGCCCAAG
This sequence comes from Macaria liturata, assembly GCA_964023185.1. Lineage (NCBI taxonomy): Eukaryota > Metazoa > Arthropoda > Insecta > Lepidoptera > Geometridae > Macaria > Macaria liturata. Next base: position 1,850,580 of record OZ026820.1, on the reverse strand, counting down.
GGCGGAAGTATAAAATATCGCGCTGGAGGTGTTAATAGTTGGCCCACAAACACGTGCCGTGAGACATAGATTACTAAAGTGGAGATCGCTTTAATTCTTTCATTTATTAAAAAAAAATAGTAGTTGTTGTTCTCCGAGTTAACCAATAGTAGGCGCCGATATATCTTTTGCATTGTTATTTCCACTTGTCAGTCAAATCACCTTTTTATAATTATTATGTATTTATAAATTCTTTATATTTGTTTTAGTACACCTCTGACCCTTTTCTTCTCAGCTAATCGTGTCCATCCAAAGGTTGCCTGGAAGAAATCGCTTAAGTCGATAAGGCCGCCCATATGTACGTCATCATAAATTTATCCTTTCATGTATTTCTTTCATGTTGGTGTGCAATAAAGACATATTATCATTATTATTATAAAATATTTCACTTGTTTCCAAATATTCCAATTGTAGAATTCTTAAATTCTTCAGAACTAAACCAAATCAGTCGAACTAAGCCATGGCGAGAATCACTCACTCGCGAGAGAAATTGCGCACATCATGAAGGCATCATCAACACGCATCAGGTATTTACTTACTCCGCTGTCGCAATGACCCGAATTGAGTGTTGGCCTCAGATACAAGAGATCGCCATCGGATCCCATTCATGAGCCGCTTCCCACCAGTCATAAACTTGAAGTTCGCGCAGATCTGACTCCACGGCGTCTTTCCAGCGGTACCTCTGCCACCAGACGTCCACCGGCATATACAATATCTAGGTATGCATACGATATTCTATCAAAGAACATGGTAATCAGTGTCCAGACAATGTGACCAGCGGAAGTGGTGGGCGACAGTGGCGCCGCGTGCCGCATTGTGCCGGTGTGATTTAACACCACGTCGTGGGTACAAGTTATACACAATAAGTGCTGAGGTTTTGTAGGCCAGGTAGTGTTTATTAGCATATTTGTTAGAAAATTTTTTTTTTTTATATTGAGTACGTCCTATATTCTTTTTGACCAACGTTGTAAATGTGTGAATGAATGTCGCTTATGACGATATACTATGTGTTTATTTATAAAAACGAATCTGATTTCAAGTGTTTAGTTAAAGAGTGTTTGTCACTTTTACTCGCCCCAAACTTGTAATCTAAGAAAAAGTAAAGTAGATTATATTTTTTTATAAATGATGCGGATACTGGTCAAATTTTGAGTCTTTAAAATAGGCTTTTATAAAAAAGTTTATTCATTCCAAATAAATACTACCGATGTCTGCTATCAACATAAACTAGCATGACAAAGCATAAAATTAACGGCTACTAAATTAATTACCGCTTTACAGCCACTTTTACACGTGTCTGAATTAATAAATCATACAAAATATGAATATAACTGTATACCTACTTGTCCTCTATTATTTGACCTTATTTTTTACTCGCTTACTTGCTAAATTATGAAGGTTTAGTGACAAGTTTTTAATTTTGTCATAAAGCTTTTGATGAGCTTATGTTAATAGACTCTGATTACATACATATACATATGTATATCATTTCAAGCACTAATATTACTCTGCATCAAAATATTTTCTTAGTTTAGTTAAGATTTGTCACAGATAGTTTATTAAGTTCTGTGTACTGTAAATGCAAGACCACATGTGTAGGTATACATATGTATATGTACTCCGTACTGCATGTTGTAATATTGTCTCCAGAGCAACATCAGTGATGCTTCGCTGTAATCATATTTGTAATGTGCCTGCTGTACAATACATGGCTTGTATATTGTATAGTGGGCGTATAAATATACAACGTGATATCAGAACAAGGTGGGTCTGTCTTGTACATTATAATACTTTGAAAACATTTATGTATAGAGACAAAGATACAAGATAATTTATTATATATATGGTGTTTTGCTGCGTATTTTCACAATTTTTTCTTGTTCTTTTCTATCACATGATTTAAGTTTTCTTCTATTTTCAACTGGTAAATACTACTATATGTATAGTCATGGTAAAGTCTTGTTTTGACATTGAAAACATTTTTATAAACTAATATTAAAACCTCTTTACACTTCATCTGAAACAAAATAAAAAACCGATAAAATATATAATACTTTTCTCTCTCTCTCTCTCTCTCTCTCTCTCTCTCTGTGTTTTTAATAATTGCATTCCTCATTACTACTAAGGGTTGTGGTTTTCCTGATATTTTATGTACTTACTACCTATAGGCAACAAAATAATTTGCTTATTTTCAATACCACGTTGTACACACCATATTACAGAGGTTGTATAAAGGCAGTGCAGTAATTATACAGGCGTGATATAACCCAATTAGTCAATTAGTAGGCTTCTCACGCGCGCCTCACCACTCTATGTGGTCGACTGACCTCATATAATAGGGATGAGACAGTCTTAATATATATAATATATATATATCGACTGTCGATAGAATATTTATTTTGAACTAACTGATGAGTTTCTCATATGAGTTTTGTCGTGGCAACTTCACTCTATTTTGTGGTCTAATAAATATATATTGAAGATCCTGAAGAATTTATTTTATTTTATTTAAGACTAAATATTTATTTACAAAGTGTAGGTATACAAATATTTATTTAATTGAAGAAACCGTATGGTTAATATATATTTTACGGTATTATTTATCTGTTTACGAGTACAGAAAAACGTTTAAACCTCGTTTATTGCGCACTAATTTGTTTTATTTTCAGTGCTTGATTTAATTCGTTGAATTTTACGAGGCATATTTTAAAGCTTTATTTTATAGTAAAACAATCGCCGAAAAGCAATCGAAATTGAAGACGCCATAAAACGGCAAAGAATTAAAGCAATAAAATAGAGTGACTGTAAAATTTTACGACGCGCTTCACCTACCTCCACGAAATATCTAGTCTTTTTAATGATTAGAGAAATTCTTTAAAAACTCATTTCAGGTAAGAAATGACTTTAAAGAATTTATCTTAACAGAATCAAGTTATTAATTATACTCGTATCTATATCTTAATATGCCAGTATCAAAATTAAATTGAATGTGAAAATACAAGCGAAATCAGTACTTATGTTTTTTTGTGTAATATTTGTTTAACTTAGCTAACAGTGCTAATTATCAAAATCAGTTAAGTACCTATATAGGCGCCAAAGCAATAGATTAGTTTATTTTGCTCAATGTATATTTGCCTTGTGTTTCTTGTTTTATTCAACTGCTCTTAAAATACTTTGTGTTTTTCCCATCACATTTCACAAGTAGCAGTTAACAGATGGTACTCGAAATAAAAGTCAATTACGATATTTTTCTAGTCGCCATCTCGCACGAAATTCTTTCTCTTAAAGATTTAACAGTCTCATTTTCTTTGCATTTCGAGATAACGATGTCAACGTGTCCGTTAGTAGCATAGACAAAATAACATTACGCTGCAAGTAATATGAGCGAAGAAATAACGGAAAATGTGAAAAAAAAAACGGGGAAAAATATTCATCTTTGAGGGCTTCCGTTGCGAGTGCTGCGAAAACGGTTCAAGATATCAAAAAAATATGTATGAAGGAATTATTTCTCTTGAAATGATCTTACAAAACGTCTGCAACAATATATATACTATTCCATGCGGACGAAGTCGCTGGCACAGCTAGTAATAAATAAATTACCTATTTATCTGGAAGTTGTCACACTGCGCCATCTAGCTAGAAAAAAATATAAATTTTTGTTTGACACAGTTGATTCTTATTATAATTGATATCATTTCACTAGCATGCGCATTTAAACTTAGTTTATTAGACGTGCAAGTGCATGTTAGTGTGATTTTTCTTTTTTCATAAGGAAACGTTTACTGATTGCAACGTCGTTGAAAGGTACTCCAAACAATTCAAGTTTACGCCATCCAATAAAAGGATGAGAGTGGCGATTATCGCCGACAGGGAAACTCCGACAAATATACAGAAATCCGCGCTAACAGAAGGATTATAATTTTTAATGTTATTCGCCACCGAAAATATTTGCAAGAGTTATGTTAATATTTTTTGTTCGCTCTGAGATTAGCAGAGATCCTTTGGAATATTGAGCACAATGTTCCTCATATTTCATAAGGGGTTCTGTTCAGATAACACAGGGGTCGCTCGGTCCCTCTTAAGGGTCTACTCGTCCGATTCTTGATATGTTTATTAAGACCCTAGTTGATTGTGTTTGAGGATGTAGCAGTTTGCATAGTTTACAACTTATACTAAGACTGTTTGCAAAGGATGCTGGGAATCTAGTGTTGTTATAGCAAACATAACGCGTGATTACTGTTAATCAACGTGGTCAAGTGAAGCAGAAGGAGGGACTTTATTAGTATTGTGAAACAATATCGTGATGTGAATTAAGGTAAGTTTGTTTATGCGCCCTAAGGAGTTTTGATATACTCGTTGCTAACATTCTGGCTGCTATATTATGACAACAGTTACGTATATTTGACACTATAATGTTTTAAAACTTACATTACTCTTGTTTTTATACGACCAACTTTAATCAGCTTATTACAAAAGAACGCACATCATCATTAAATTCATAAAAGAATCAACCTCCAATATCCTGAATATCGGTTGTCTTTCCCCACTTACATATTTAATGACATATAACCGGGGTCGCTTTGTCTCTTCCAAAAATAAATACAAGCCAGTCATCCGGCGGCGCTCGCGCTCATTTGCCGAATAAGATAAATATTACATGAGATAGGGCATTAATAATTCCCCCGGATCCATTTCCCGTGTCAAAAATAATATTCGTGACGGGAAACAATGGAGTTGGCCGGCATTAGTCGAAGCTCCAACGTAGTCTTAATAACTCGAACACTACTATACACATACAAGTAATAATCCATCAAACAAATTATTCCACCGCAATAAATATCTTGCATCCGTGGCTCAGGAATCTACAACGCTCATACGACTATGGCTCCAACGAAATATAGACTTAAAGCGCGTAGTGACAAAATCACCATGATGGCATATCGTGGGATATTTGCATCTTAATTCACGTCTTTTTTCTATCCTTTTTTGGGTATTCGCTTGCTCTCTATAAATAATAATAATAATAATAAATATTCCGGGACATTGCACACAGCGCCATTTTAAATGAGCGTAAAACGTGTAGAAACAATTTCATAATATTCGTCTTTAGGTGTCTATAAGATTGGTGTAGTCACCGGTAGGTCGACATTACACTGAATGGGCCTATTTCGTGTAATGATACAGTTGCTTTTTTCAATTTTCCTGTCTGCTTTTGTAAGTTTAGCTAGATTGGTAATAGCGGGTATTGTTTTTTGTTCGTTTGTTTATTTATGTGATTGGTTTAGTTGGCCGAGGACAGGTTTAACTATAAATTTTGTATTAGAGCTACAGATTTGTTTGAAATTTTCAGCATAGTAATTTTGTTTCAATGATATTAAGGAATACAGACAGTAGGTAAAGTAGTGATTTAATGTCATTATGTGAGGAAATTGTACACAAGCTGTTAAGATACTAGTTTTTGTACTACAGTTGGTCTTTGGATAGGTGACTAGTTGAGTGGCTATTAGGTACATCTAGAGGCTTCCGTAGGCCATTCTAAGAAAGAGTTTTACCTAAAAGTTAATTTTGTAAATTATCTATTTGCCTTTCTCAGGCTATCATGGATTGTGAGAACTTTTTTAACACTGAATAGGGTTAAATTTGTCTACAACCTGCCTGATGTTAAGCACCACTGACGTCTTACAAAGTATAAATACAAATGACCGCACCATATTATTCAATGATATAACACGGAGCTCACAAATAGGCCCTCGTGTCTCGGACAGCATTGGCCATGAAGTTAGAGGTAGAATGGAGAAAACACTCCTAATACATACTTGATTCAAATACCTACGCATTGCTATCCCACTCTAAGTGGTGGGAAGTCTCTTTCTAATAGGGTGACCCAACATATATGCGTAAAAGCAGGACACATCATAAATTAATCGTAATGACAATGAAACCAAATATCTAACTGTATTATTTTTTGTACATATATCTTTTCTAGATTGATCTGATTTATGATAAAAATATATGACCCTGCGAACTTCGTTCCGCCTAACACTAATATAGAATAGCAAAACCATTAGAACAAAAGCAAACTGCCCGAAAAATAGTAGAGCAAAAAAAATTAATTTGCTTTATCTGGGTTTTTTGAATATTCGTGGTCCAATCTATGACGTTATTTGGATTTATATCAGTTTACACCATAATAAATGTACAAGGAGAAATGTCAAAATGATATAGAATTAAAAATATTATTCTGTATTATTTTTTATAAAAACTACGGAATGGAAGCTTATTTGTTTTGTTCGCCTTACATTAGCTAGTTAACTTCTAAAATGTTTAAGAGGAAAAATAAAATAAATAAATAACACAGTTGAGTGACATGTTGCGTTTTTCTATTCAAAGTACGAGGAAGCCAGCATCTAACAATACATAATCTACAAATTATTTACAGAAAATAACTTATACATAAATTCACACGATAAGTACATTATATTTGTCGGTCCCATTTTCATTGTAGTATGGTACAGCCGTTGCCTTCAATCTCTTACTTGGTAAGTCATAATCAGATACTTTAAAGTGTAGACTACATATCCAAGCACTTTCATAAAACTTTAATTTAATGGTATAACTGCAAACCACAAAGTTCTTTGTATATTGTTCTTGGGAAATCTGAAAACAGAGCACAGTTTTACAATAGGAATAATAATAGCACAACATGTTATGACATTAAAAAGAGTCAATACAAATACATATTTTCAAGTATATTTTTTTAAATAGACATTCAATTATTTTGTTATCTAACAGGTTAACAGAGTACCTACTTATATCTAATAAGAAATATAAGTGCTTTGTGATTTAGTGAACATGGCATTCATTATACCTACGAGAGATATCCGCAAAAAATATTTTATGGTCACCGTACTCCATTTTTACGATTTATTCATAACTTTGATAAAACATTAAATATATGTGTTACATCAATTAGAAATCATTATACATGCTAATTTAGACTAGTTAAAGGCCACATCACACCTAGTAATCATAATGTTTTCAAGATATTTTCATGAAATCGGCCGATAGACTTAGTGTTTATAAAAATCCAATTTAAGGACTTACGTGTGTAATATATGTGTGTTCTTGGATATCACTCGCTTCCACAACCACACACAATACATCGTTGCACCATTTTTCAAACCTTTTAATGGCTTTTAAGCTTAGTTTTTAGGTTCAAAAGCGCGATTCGACGAATGTTTTTGTTGTTTTTCTGCCATGACAGTTCAAATGACAGCATTGTTTTGATGGCGGATAGATCAAGTGTTGCCACATGAGGAAACACCCAAAATATTTGGTAATCTTTTGATTTACTTCAATTGCAACATACACTTTAGTAATTGTTTTCGTAATGATTTTCTATTATTTATTTTAACATTTTATAATAAAAATTTGCTACTGGTATATATTGTCTTCATAACATATGTGTTCCGTTTGTATTTTCTGCTTTTATATAATATAATATAAATAGTTAAAGTAAATTATACTTTAACAATTTATATTATATTCCTTTTCAAACTGCAAAAACCAGAAACTCATATAAATAACAATTTGGTGATAGATGAACTTTAAACTTTATAGGTTAATTTACCCAGTTGCGGGAGATTTGAGTATTTATATAAAAATACCGAACACCACACTAGAAAGAGACTTCCCACCACTTAGAGCGGGATAGCAATGCGTAGGTATTTGAATCAAGTAGGTATAAGGAGTTTTTTCTCCATTTCTACCTCTAACTTCATGGCATTGGCTTTACATGCTTAGAACTAGTAAAAGTGGAGGTAACTTGATATCCATCTACAACCAAAAAATGAAATAAAAGATTAATTAAACACAAATGTACACTATACAGTAAGTACGTGCTTAGTTTTTTTATTGAGACGAATAAGTTTATATTCAACACAAATGAGTATTAGTCAGCTGTTGTCCATAAGACGGACAATTCATTAAGTTTTTTTTATTTGGGAAAATATGTATAATCAGTTTTAAAGCCCACCAAACAATATATGTATATCAAGGACATTTTACTTTAAAACGAGATAAGTTTTAAAATGTAGAACATGACAGCAAAGCATAGTTACGATACTCAAATCGGATTAATGAACTAATCAAGTATTTTTTCAAGAAGTCTTCATCCCACTTCACATACTATCTCCAATTTCCCTAGTCCCCTACGCCCGGTCAGCAAGGCGGGGTGTTTCCTGCACGTTGTCTTATCCAGTGCCACATCAATCATACCGAGGTCGCCGAGTAGACACTGGCCGAGGCACTATATTTCCGTTGAGAAGACGAAAAATGCTCCTAAAAGACGTGCCGACCTGTTTTTTGCGACTTTTTTGTGTGATAGGACAGATAAATGGCGGAAGTGATGGCGTTTGATTTAAGAGACATGTTGGAATAGTACTTGTGAGTTATTTTAGTTGTTTTTTTTCAAACAAAAAATGTAAAATTATAAAAAAATAGACGTGACTTTTCAAAAATCATTTCTACTTTCGACACTTTTAGATACTTTTAGAGTTGCAGCGAAATAACACAAAATCTTTCCAAAAAAAAAAACTTTATTGTGCATTTATCTACTACTTACTATGGAAAGTTTGGATATATTCCCAAAATTTCCAGCATATCAAAGTTTTCTACAACTACAATATCATCTAACTATTCATATGTTTGTGCTAATGCAACTGTATCATATCTAACCGTTGCAGTCAGAACTAGATGGCAGCCACAAGTAAATTGTGCATCCAAGAAGGAATAGTAAAATAGGCGTCCGGGCAGGCTTACCCTCATTCGTGAAATTGGAACAAAGTCCTAACGTAGGTAGTAGTAGTAGATAGTAGGTAGTAGTATGTAGTAGGTAAGCGCACCAATTTGAAGCGAGCTCGGGGAAATTGCTCGGATCGGGCCGGTGGTGCTATTGACATATCTTGGTAATGGACTGGTTGAATAGATTATTTTGTGAGCGCACGGAATTACCTCACATTCAGTTATGTGAATCTGATACTGAAAATCGGCACTGATTGGTTTTGAGTAGCTAACTCCAAGCAAATACTTAACGTCATCCATTTTTGGTGCTTGAAAGTTGTGTCCTTTTTATATTATGCTCTACTTATCTTCTTGTAATGTATTATGTCAAAAGTGTTTCGAATAAACAAACTATTAATGTGTCTTTCGTTTATCGTCTCCCATCTTTCGATAGTAATACTTAATCGAACTGTAGTAACTTATCTAACTGCCCTTTTGTGTACTATGTCACTAGTAGGTACCAATGCACTCGCAATAGTTGCAAAGTGGCTGACAAAAGACGAGTTAGTTCGCAGCCTTTTTCAGTGCTAGCTCAAAATGGTCACAAAGGTCGTGTTATTCCGATATTGGCCGGTCCAATTGTGCCTTCTGAAATTTTATCCATCTAACATCTATTTTATTCTTTTACTTTTGCGACTGAACTTGTTAAGGTGCAGATGTATTTTTGTGACAATCGAATCGAGGTTAATCGAGAAAGTAAAAAATATAATCTTTTTCGCTAAAATTCTCATTTCTCATTTAAAATATCATATCCAACCATAAAGTAACCTATTCCATGATCAACCAAATTAATGAGGAAGAAAAATGTTTCCTCAACTGAAAGAAGCGAGCGGGACATAAAAGAATTAGAGCAAACACAGAGCGGAGTCAGCTAACACACTCGTTTCCATTACAGTGACGATTTTCATTTACCCTTATCCGGGTCAGACGAAAGCACTCGGCCGTCCCTAGCCGGAGTACTGACCATAAGAAATCATCGCGGTCGTGTAGATAAAGAAATAAACCCGGCTGGCGAGCAATCAAGGAAATTGAAAGGTCGACCCGGGCCGGGTAGCAGCCGGCTCCCTTCCGCTACATTGTCTTATCCGGCCATGCATCATTGTGCCCGGCTCCGGCCGATTGCTGCCGATAACCAATAACCGGGTACAAGGGTACAGCCGGGTAACTCGCACCCGGGCTGCGGTTATTTTAATAAATCCGCAGATTCGGTGTCGTGCAGACCGTGTAAAGGGATGTTCGGAATCGAACAGGGGGTGCGGAATGACCCATATCTCAGGCCGAGTTAGGTGTCGAATACGTTTTATCAGATAATCGCGGTTGGAGGGAAATTTGAATGGATGGGAGGAACGTTACTGTCTTTGCCTCGATTTCAATAACTTTATCATTTTACCTGTGGTAATATTATTTTTCATTTGCTTTGTTTATTAAGATAATCTTGATTACTTAGTGATTCGAATTTATTCCCGTGATTGAAAACAAGTAGGTAAACTAATCGGCTAAATTAGAGCGAATGAAACATTTTATATGATAGTAACGCGATAGTGGCTGTAGCCAATTTTTTTTTTAATAACCTAAGAAGCATCAAACATGACTAACTAGTTGCTTTATGTATCGAAACAAACAACGAAACAACCAAAACCTACAATTTAGATGTGATCTACTTTCTAACCAATGTTTGTTGCATTTCATCAAATGCTTTGTGCACTAGGCCATGCAGTTTCCAATCCCCGCATCGTTTGCAGAAGATGCGCCGCAAATCCGAGACCCACATATTCTCGAATATAATAGAAATATATATATATATATAATAGGATGTTTACGTGATCGTCTGTATCGTATTCAAGCCACGTGCTGGCGGATTGAAATCGTATTCTATCGATTCACAACGAGCTTTCATTTCAACAACTTATTGCTGATACGTTGGTTTGGCTTTTAATTCTTTAAGCTTTTAAAATATTTTATTACGGCGTGATTAGTTTAGTAGGTCGAACATTTTGTAATGAAATACGTTGATTGTATTAATTTTACCATATAAATTGATGTTAGTCTTGATGTTAACTGCAATATACTAAATGGACCTATTGAAAACACAAATGAAGTAGCATTATCAGATAAGTTTTGTTTAATTTTAAATAAATTTCAGCAAAGCAAACCGTCTTAATTTAATTTTCTATATCCGAGCATATCTGATAATTATACGTCAATAAAGTTACAGTATATACTTTTCTTCTGTTTAATCTAGTAAGTACTAAAGTCTTGAATAGATTACATTGACTGAAGCCCGTCTCAATTCATCAAAGGCCTCTGAAACTTGTGCTTAGATAATGGAGAGCTGAAAGTTACAGTAACTTGCAAACTCTGTATTACAAACTTGACTTCTGGAAATATAACCCATCTAAAGATCTAACAGGGTCGAATGAAAGGGGTAAAAATTCAAATTCAAGAGTTATTTTTTCGTTCCAATTCTCTCAATATAACAGATATCGTCAATTCGACAATTTGGTTTCTTGATTCATTTAATATGTTTGTTACTGCAATTTTTTTCAGGTATAGACAGATTTATAAATATAGATAGATGGATAGGTCGATAGATAGATAGATAAAACTCTTTATTGTAACACACATGCAGAAAGAAAGACAAACAGAAACACAAAAGACTTAAAAAATAGTGCCACAACTGGCGGCCTTATCGTTAACAGCGATTTCTTCCAGGGAACCGTATTTGATTTGGATATTGTTTAAGGTTATGACTTGATATTTTGAATACGCTTGCAGCTGCAACATTTCTTGATTAATATGAAAAGATGAGGTTTATATTATTTATTAAGTCCTTTTAATCACAATATACGTAGCAGTATTTTTGCCTTGGATTCTACCCTGATTTTGATCAGTAAATCTTCATCAAAGTTACCAATATCTGTTGGGCCAGGAGCTTTGGAAATATTAAGCTAGACATGGTTTTGGTACTTAGTAATTTTAAATCGATGTATTAGTAATTTTTTTTAGATCATATTGTTAATCATTTCTCTATTATTCTTAGATTAGTTTCTTTCAAGCAACAACAAAAATACGTTGTCCATTAAGAGTAACCGCAAAACAACATAATTTATTCTTTATTATTTGCATTTATCATTAAATTTAATTTTTCCAAGCCCTCACAGCGGTTTCTTTACTATAATTACAATTTTAAGAGAAAGAAAAATGGCGACTCGATTACAAGAAAGGCCAAAAAGAAAAGCGTACGCAAAAAAACGAAAACATTTTTCTTCATTAAACGCTCGCAATTTTAGTACCTCCTTTTACAAAAGCAACACCATTACATATAAAATAATATCTTTGTTGGCAACAGACAGATAGATGACTGTTATTATACTGCGTTGTGCTTAAAAAAAGGTTTTCAAGAAATGAAAGGGCGTTTTAAACACGGGGACAAAAAGGATGAATAAAGAGCGAAACTCATTATTTTAAGGATCTCGCTCAAGCGTTCGAGTGGAGGGAAATTTGCAGACGAACTCTAACAGAAAACACTAGAAAAGGTAAGGTAAGTTAAAATACTAGGGACGGGACACTTCAGATGATATATTTGATAATATTTTTGGCATTGTTTTCATTTGTTCAAATCTCAACATATCATTAGTTCCTCAATTATTGTTTCATTTGCTCCACAAATATCAAACTTAGCTTAAGGATTAAATTGTAAAAACCCATGAATATGAAGCTAACTGAATTTGTATCGCAACAAACAGTTTTGATAAATGACGTTAAAAGTACTAAAATACAAAATTGTATACAGTTTCCTGTTTCTAATAACTTATAATTTATAGTCAACAAACATTTAAAGGCACTTTAATTTAGTGCTTAAATGTCTTTGTTACACAATGATACATAAAACAAACAGGCCGGCGCACAATACATATTTATGGCCGAAACAGAAAAAAAAGAAGGTTGGCCATTTTTGCCGGATAAAAAGTAGCATCCCTAGTCCCACCGTCACTTTTGACGTAGGGCTAGTGTTCAGATGGCACGCATCAACTTCCATTTTTAACAAGACTGTAACAAGACCCGCTCCGGATGAAACACTCGTTGGGATGCGGGGACGAGACTATGGAAAATAGGCAAAGATTATACAAAACAGCAGATATCCATGTTGGTAACTAAATGATTTCTTTTTTCAATCAATTTGTCCATCCTTAAATTCAATTTTCAAAAAATAGATTAATATTTTTTTTTTCATAGCTATTATTTAATTCAAAATTATTCTATTTTCTGATCATAATGTATCTTTTTTAGTTCTGAATTGAATTCAATCACGTAATAAAGATTTTAAGTTCTAAAAATAAGCAACTGCGTAGCATACTATGAATAGATTATCTCCCACAATTTTAGTCGGATTTGCAAAAATTTTATGGTTCGCCTCATAAAAAAAATTTCAGTATCCATATAAAATAAAAGTTTCCTAGCAAAGTTTGTCAGTTTTTCATAATTCAATAACTATTGCTGAACAAACTGAACATATTTTAACTAAGCCATTGCAATGCTTTGACAGCATTGTTTTCTATTAATAAAATATTCTACTGTTGCTTTTTATCGATGGCCTATTTTATTGGAAGTTGCACATCTACATACAATATATTCTGTACACTCGCTATGTCAGAGTACTCGCGATGGAGTGTAATTGAACATCTGTGGAGGCATCACAAGTATGTAGGTTCTACTCTTTGTGAGTTACACAATAGAATTTTAACAAGCCTTATTATGTACATTTGATGTATACATTTTTATAATATTTTTGCGCTGTTACATCAATTAAGTAACTCTCGACACCAGAGTTGGCCACTCTCATTCGATAAGAATAAGAAGTAACAAACCTAATAGAAAAACTTAGAGACTAACATCAAATAAAGAGAAAAAATAAGTATTAAAAGACTCGATAACCTCACTTTTTCAAAATCGGTTAATAATAACTAATAACTAGGTCAAAGTTGCACGCTCACAGTTAACTGTAGTAATTTAGATTTATGTTATTTTTTCTAAGAATTCCGTTTGAATAGTTTTTGCTTGATTATAAAAGCAAAGGTGATGCCAAATAAGAGGCAATTGATAAACAAATGAAAAGTATATTTAAACTACTTTTTATGTTCTAAGTGAAATATCGCTATACTTTTTATAAAACTATTGTTTGTATAACTTATGATACCATAACTTTTTTTAAAATTTAAAACAAGAAATAATAACCTAACCTCGCATGAATTCCAGAATGATTTAATTGTTCCAAATATAAAGCTAGTGCAGGCGACAGTTTAGTTTTAGTGTCATCCGCAAACAAAGAGGGCGCACCAAATAACCCGACTGGTGACATTTTAACACCAAATGTTAACTATTTCAGTGAAAATTTTATGAACCGGCAACTCGGTTTCACGCTAAAATAACTTTTCTAGTATCACGCAAATAAAGTTTATTTATTATGAATGCTATAGAAATGTTTCCATTTGGACGAGAGCCTACTGCATGGACGTATGGAAATAAGAATTGTTTGCTTTTATTTTTTACACACAATACATATATGGACGTATATTGTTTTGTTTTCTTTTGCATGCGCTAGACATATCTGGAGCTTGCGGTGTGAAAATGAATGAAGTAGGTAGTTATATTTTTGGAATATTTTTCTTGACATTAACTTCTCGTTTAACTGGCAAACTCATGAAACATGTGACTGTGTATTCGTGTTTATTTCTACACTATACGTTTATAACTGATGAAGCATGTGAAAAACAGTACATATATATTAAACAGTTTGGTACAAGCAGCTCTTTTTTGATATATAAATAAGTGGTTTATATTATGTTTCGCCGGATAAGATTTTAAAAAACACAATAATTAAAAGTTTCATGTAAAAAAGCCAACATCTTAACATACGAGCAACGTCAGAACATAAAACTGTAAACATCAATCATTTATTGTACCGAGTCTCCTATACTCTGTTCTCGACAACACGTCGCTTCTCATAAGTCATCCAATACCTCTCGGATCACTTTCAAACTAATACTGACATAATATCTGTAGTCTCGAGCATACTGGAGGTAGGAAATTGTGCATAGAAAGTCGGTTGGTTTTCGTATAATGAAATTGAGATGGTAGCTTTAATAAATAATAAAACATCTGAAATAGATAAGCCAATATGTTCAAGTATTTGCTCGGTTGCAGTTTATTACTAAATGTTTTTCTAGTAGTATCTTAAAATGTTTTATCTACACTAATGTTGTAACATTCTACTTATGTTTCCAATACTTGACTTATAATTACTACGGTTATAGCGCAGACAACAAAACACTCAATTTAAGCAATTTCACATGATGGTATAATATCCACATCGATATCGTAATATCTCATTATAACATCAATAAAACGCGACCAACCTGATTGCAGGGCCAATCAGGTTGGTCGCGTTTTATTGATGCGCGCAGCTGCGCTCTCATTGGTTAGATTTTAATGGCGGCCAAATCACTGTGACAATACACGTACGCGTGAATTTAATTTAATAAATTAAAAGTTAAAAATGGATAGCGAATTAGTGAAGATAAAGTAGTGTATGCAACTGCATATAACACGGGTATTAAAACACTGGTTACTATTATGAAACTCGCTGCGCTCGTTTCATAAACTCACACTCGTGTTTTAATACCCTTCATTATATGACAGTTGCATAAACTACTATTACTGAATATAGTAGTAATATACCTTAATTACGATGCTTTAAAGAGCCATGTGTAAACGTATAAGTACCTACTATAATTTTGCCAAATGACAGTATTCAATCCAATATTATTTTAAAAAGTATTCCATTACAAATATTTGGTATAAATTGGCAATTAACAATTCACCGTTCCTTTTACGACTTTACTCTAAATTTCTAATCTATATTTTTCCAATTCCTTGTCCGCTACGGATCAGCGTAGCTCGTAGCATGACGTAGAGCGTCTACGGTGCTACGGGCTACGACAGACTACTCTACCGGCCTTTTGTGCTGACCGCCTCTTGTGGAAGAAATACCTAAAGCTGCTAGTACGAGAGGCGTATTACTCTTACATTATGGCACATTAGAGTAAAAATACATAAAATATAAATCTCTCTCTAAGAGTTGTATTTCCTCATGACTGAGGGTCGTGACTCCCCCGCAGAATTCATTAGTAGGGGAGTTCTCTTGGACAGATACATCGTGGTGGGCGCCCAAGTCCCTCCACGGAAGCCACACGTCTTCACGACGTTTTCCTTCGGTGAAGAAAAACGTCGTTTCTTCGGCTAAGCAGGTGCAAATACACACATAACTTGAAAAACAAGTCATTGGTGTAGGGCCGGATTCGAACCAGGGTGCGTCAGGATGAAAGCAGACGCTTAAACCACCGAGCCTCACTCGCACAAAATATTTATTGTTTGTGAAAAGTATTATTTAATATATTACTTAATATTAGTTTATTTATATATTACTTAATATTACATTAGGTAGAGCATAGATACCATACCAGCCTCAATTCTTATGAAAACTCATCAAACCTAAGTTTTCTCATGTCACATACGTATTTCTAACTTTCGATAATATGTTGTGAATCTCCACAGCCTCTTAGCCTACTTGATTGTCCTCAATCCAATAGCAAACAGCCCTCCACTGCCTGAACAAGTCCTGAGCAATATCTGTCGAGCATGGATATTAGAAAATGTATTGAAGTTCGACGTCGTGAGGCCTTTTCAGAGCCACTCATAGTGAGCTTTTGATGCTAGAGCTTTATACCGGTTAAACTTATTGTGTCTGAAAATGAATGAATGTTTTAAAAACATTTCTGACTTGTTTAACTTAACTTCTCCGATAAATAATTTGTAGTGCGCAGAAATTTTCAATATATAGTAATTTTGGATATATCCATGACAACGCCATTTACTCGAGTGTGAGAGAATACATGTTTACTAGTTTGTTTTTTATTTATCTTATTAATTAAACAAAAACATTGTTACGAGGATCAATTTCTTATTTGGACATAATATAGAATCTATGGGTTATTTTTACAAGGATCAATTTATTTTTTGGACATGTATAGAAACTGTGGGTTATACGAATTTGATAACCGTTTTCAGTCCCTACTGTAAAGGACCTGCAAGCATTCGCTCTTGAGTTCTGAATCACATCTGAGTCTAGATCTAGTCTAGCACTAGTCTCGGTACTAGATAAGATGTTAAGGTGTTATCAGGCTGTCACGGAGATGCCAAAGGCTTTGTGCGATACAAGGGGAACGTTTTTGTCAAAGGTAGGTATATTGAAGGTAGAAGGTGAAATAGTTTATATAGATATTTTCATTTTTCAAGACATAAAACGGATGAAATGTTCAAGTGATTTTACTCGTTTTTTTATATGTTTGGTTAGTAATTTATTATGTCTCTCCCGGGCAAAGGGAATGTCTCTCCTCAAACTATCCAATATAAATTACAAAATGTGTGTAATTTTTTTTCAGACCTTACTCGACCTTGCTTGATATTTACAAAAATATTATATACGGTTGATTAACATCAAGTAAGAGACTGCTTGTCTAAATTAATCTGTTGAAATAAAACTACAATTACCTAAAAACTTTAATTTTCCAAGTTACAATTACGAAATGCACATTTCTAAGTTACAACATCTTAACTTTGAAAGCGCTCGAAGTAAAACGTCTTAATTGCATCGTTACATAGCACTGCACCTTTAATTTACACATAGACGTCACAAACTAGAGACTTCTCTTTATGAAGAAAAATAACTAAGTACAAAGGCTGTCAAAATTATCGTTTCGATAATCTAAGTGGCAATTACGTCGGTTATTCCGATTAACACAATTGTCATGTTCCGTCATTCTTCTTCTTATCGAAGGAGAGTGGCGAACTCTGGTGTCGAGAGTTCATCAAGCCACCCTAAGAGCTTCTGACATGGCTTAACGACTTCCGTTCTAGACAAACAGCGGGGATCTACAATTTAACGTATCATCCGATCCATTATGAATTGTTCAATCATCTCCGACATACCACAGTTTTCTTATATGTTTTATTTCTATACATTTTAAGAATAGAAATTTCACAAGTAATTTGTTTGGATTACAGTAAACCTTATGTTTGTCACTCTCGTTACTCTCAAAACGTTTTGTAGAACAAATGGTGTTGTTAATATCAAGTCTCTAGGCTCTTTCGTCTATGAATCTACCAATCTTCGTCTCTCTCACTCAGGTTCTCCTACTCTTTTTCCCGTGGAATTTATATTCGTTGCAGTGTGTGAAATATGTCCCTGTACGTCGGTAGCCGTATAGCAGCGCCGTGCTGTCGTATATTTTACCTGACTGGACTATACAGGGTTACCTCCTAATCGAATTTGAATGAGTTTTTGGGCAAGACTTTTCCCAGTATTATTCGTCGTGGTCAGATATTTTTTTTAATACGTCACAATATTACTTAGCAAGTTTTATCAGTGGTTACGCACGTAGTTGTCGTGCCGTTTATGTGCATCAAAAAATATCAAAAGACCGATTTATCTAAAGTGAAATTAAAAACTTTATTACAAAAACGCATACAAAAACGTAGGTAAACTTAACGTGTTAGTTGGCATTTACATCATAGCATAGTACTACAAGTCTAAAAAATACAATAGCTTATCCGTAAGTAACATTTTTATAACACATTTAAAGATTATTACAATGACCCCTCTTTACACTTTTTTTTTTCAAATAACCATGTACAAAAGTTGTCGTGTCCTCGGTACAATCGAAGGCCGGGCCAGGTAAGTGGGATAGATTACTTTCAACTGAAATGTTTCAATCATGGAGCTCCCGTGGGAGGGTCATTTCGCTTGATTGCGGGTTCGAGTCCCGGCGCGGGGAGGTGTAACGTGCTTCTAGGTGGCCGAGTGAGTGTGGTGTGTGAAACCTGTTTGTATCAATCGGTAATAAAAAAAATTTACTATAAATGGAATGGTTACTTATCCATCTTAGGCCATAGCCGTTGCTTGCTATCAGGTAAACTATGCCAAATTGCAATACCGTTCAAGTTAAAAAAAATGCGCCTCGGGAAATACTCTTGTAAAGAAAAATAAATATTTCGGGACGCTTCACACAGTGCTTAAGATAGGTTATATTTTTTGGTTAGTAAATATTATTATGAGTTGGTAATTGTGAGTTAATTTTATGATGTCCAGCAATCAAATTGAATGATACTTTATTGTATTCGTGTAAATAAAATAAGTAAGGTATTTTAAAATATGTTATACACTTGATAAAACCTAACATTTGATAAACAAATGGAAGTTTTGGAAGCTACATTCACACATGTGACTCTCTAGTCAAAGAGAAAGGATACCTTTAAAGTACTATATTGGTTCAAATATTTTAAAAAAATAGCGTTTCCGAGGTGTACTATTCACTTGACTACTATAATAATGGTCCGATGATATGGCAATCATGTACGGTCGAATAATGATGGCGTATGGCATTATGGTGATAGGGAAATTTTGTAGGGAATTTTGAAGGAAATTCAATTTTTTGGGGTCGTCTTTTCTTGTCAGTACGTCTACAACAACGAGACTTTACGTATTTTTTTTAAAAGTAATTTTTATGCAATAAAGAATGGTCTTTAATGTAAAAGTAACTAAATTTAGTCAGGCAGGTTATAGCATTATATTGTGTGTTGGAGAAGCGTCTACAATTTACAGTTGAAAAATACAGATTTTGCAAATTGTGGAATATAATAGGAGCAATGCACCTCAAAAGTGCACCTGCAAAGTGGCAAACTCCAGACTTTGTTATTTACCCGATAAAAAATCAGGTACATTCCCGACGCGACACAACCGCAAATGTATAGCGAAAATTGTTATTTTTACTGGATATTTGTCGCTCAAAAGCCGGCCACGTCAAGCGAAATAATGCGGCACATTCATGCTGCGACGGAGCCGTTGCACTTTGTGACGCTTTGCTGAAATCGTCTGGAAAATTATGACGCGGCAAATGTTCGCTCTGAATGCTCAGCGACGCCGTGTCGTGCCGTGAATGTGTGGCTTTATAGCGGTAACGGTCTCTGGCTGCTTTTATTGGAATTGTATCATTTTGCTGGTTATAGTTGAAAATAGGTAAAATTTATAAGAATAACTTCTTCTCAAAGTGGTATATTGATGAATGAAACAAATATATTATATTTTTGGCCAATATATTTGGTAACAGAATCTCACAAATTTTCCTTACATTTTTCGCTGAAATTCTTGCTTGCCACATTTTACATCGCCACTAGCTATTAAAAGTCGTCACGTGCTCGGCGTAAAATCGCGACCGAACGCCGAGCTTTACGCAAAAAGACTTCTCTGGCAACTTTTAAAAGTTCATTCCATTCGTCCGGCCCATTAGTTTGGGCCTGATTTTTTTCCGACCCTCTAACTTTTGGGGGTCGCTTCGGTGTCTCCGACCCTCAAAGCTTCTTTACACTGTATGATATGATCACAATCAAACATTATTTTAAACATACAGCTCAGCCTTTAAAATATTCGTTATTGATAAGTTTCACGACGATATGACTATCAATTCACAATAAATGAGATGATGTTTTACGTTACCAATTATAAAGTAATAATATCGTTATTTCTTATCGCTTATCCGAATTATTTATGAAGTTAAATTCATTACAATTAGATATTAGTAATAATATCACATATTTTTATCGCATATTTTTATCGTTATCGTTTGTATGTTGGAACAATGGTTTATTATTGTTTAAGTAAAACATAATTAAAAATATCAGCTCCTCGCTTTAGGTCGTTACCGTTCACCTTAACGCGACCTGCGCAGCTCATCGAAAATAAACAAGATCACAGGAGTTTTTGGGCGAATTCTTTCGCTCGGGCGGACCTTTGTCAGCGAGCTTGTATTTTGGGTCACGTGAATATTAGGTTCATTGTGTGTGTAAACAGGCACGTGGAAAATGAGCACCATTGGGCCGAGAGAGGGCGCGTTAGTGTGTGAAAATAAAATACGCCTAAATACTCGTGAGCTTATGTGGAAGGAATATGTAGCTAGCGGTTCAGTTTAGTTTTTGAAAGAATTGTTTCAGGCGTTAAATGATGATTAGTGTGTGATTTTCAGGCGTTAGATTATTTAAATTGAACAACTTTGTGTTTGTTTTTGTTACATACATACTAAAAATTATTATTTTTTTACTTTTTAGCGTGAATATATGTGACAAAAGTTAATTTTAAGTTTTTAATATTAAGTAAGAAAATGATTAATCTAAGATTTATTTTTTGTGCGTAAATAGAGTAACGCTATAGCAAAGAAAAATTTCGGGTCTCTGCAACAAGCAACGCAAAGTTTATCGCCGAGGGAAATTATAGCGAAACGCGATTGCAACTCTTTTCCAACTGTGGTTTGTTGTGCTTTGGTTGGCCACAGATTTTAGAATTACAGCTTTTCCTAGTTATAATTATAAGCATTTACAAGTTAACAGCGTTATTTAATAATAATCTTCTTCTTTATAAATAAAAATGAATTGTTGTTCGTTAGTCTGATTAAAACTCGAGAACGGCTGAACGGATTTATCTTATCTTAGTCTTGAAATGTTCGTGGAGGTCTAGGGAAGGTTTAAAAGGGGGAAAAAAAACTAACGTTTAGGCCGCAGTACGAAGTCTGCCGGGACAACTAGTATGTATAGAAAAACATTTAACCAAGGCTATTTTGATACTTGTTTTGTCTGTCTTTGTCAATTGTTTTGTTTTACCTTGCTCATCAAAACTGATACTAATCTAACTTATGTCAAACTGTTTTTTATCTATATCAGTCAATTAGTAAGTCAATTTTAATATAGTTAATATACAGGTCAAATCAGTTCACAGTCATCCTCACCGATATCAAATAATCGACTAAACTAGAATTGGGACATCAGCGTAGGAACAAGATACAATACGAAGTAAACAAGGTCAAACTCTGCGGCCGCAGCGGGATAGCTTGGGAGTAACAGCTTAACAGAGAAACAACTAAACAAATGAACAACTCAACAGAGGAATAACTACAACTTTTAAGAGACATATTTTTCTCTAGAGAATGAGCGTTGTTTTTCGTATGTGTTGGCGAAATGTGCTTAAGATTTTGTATTGACTTCTATTTTGGTATATTACAATACGTAAAGCTATATTATCTTAATTAATTTAGTAAAATTGAAGAAATCTATGTATGTTAGTAAAGAGATATGATAAGCGATTTTATAAACTCACGTGTTGGAATTGATTCAATTTAAATGAATCGGTATTTTTAATAAGATAAAATGAATTAACTTGAGTTGTTTGAATAAACTATGTACGTTTACAACTCAAACATGATATAAGAAAACTTGTTCTAGAAAAACGGTAAAGTATTACCTATACTATTTTATTAATATCTTACCTTATTTCCCCCAACTAAACGTGTGATTTTGGTCAAATAGTTGCCAACTATCTCTCGATTGGCCAACTTTTGTGATAATCGTAAACTATGGTGGAAAATAATGGGGCGAGAGAAAACTAGTTTCTATCTTCTCTTTAACACAAATACGTATGAAACTTGTCATCTTATATGAGAACGTAACTTTTTTGCCCGAATAAAAAGTTTGCTTTATTTATGTTTTTCCTTGTGAAAAGTTGTGTTAACATTGGCGTATTCCAAATTTCTTTTATGTATTTAAAGAAAAAGTCATTTATCTTATCGTGTTTTTAGGATCAGTTAGTAAAGTAAAATTTATTCTTATTTATGAAGCACCACCAACAACCAATAAAATTGTCTATTGATCAACATAAATTGACATTGACACTAAGATACAGGCTAACGCCTAGTTTGGGGTCCACTGATAAATCACTTGATGGTTACTACCATATGCAAATGTATTATAAATTCGAATTACCGTAATCGTAGTAACACAAAATAGATATTTATATATTATACAACTAAACATAAGAATATCTGTACTCGCTTAAGTATAACTTATCAGTTTATAAACATCATTTACTTATAAAAAATCACATCACACTGATGTTAGAAATAAGAAGTGAAACGTGGAGGTGGTTATAGATTAGATATATACATACATAAGCAACTTTTTATTTCACTTAAATGCAGATATAACCACAGAGCACGGCTATTTTATAAAGCTACGAAAAATCAACAAATAACAATAAATTCCCCACAAATCGCAAGTTAGTCTATTGTTGTTCGGAACAAGGCAACTCGACTGATTAAAACTTCATCTACATCGCGAGGAAATTCATTTCATACAATCAACGCGAAGAAGTCGGCCAAAGAAAACTTACCAATTAACAATGGGATTTAGTTTGTTGGCAAGCAAATTATTTATGAATTTAACTTGTTTTTTACCTCCTATCTTGTTTTTATTTTGTTTTAGTTATTAAACTAGTATAAAATAAAATCATTTATAAAGGTATATTAATTATCTATTTACTCATTTAGTTATAGTAAGAATTGAAGGAACGAACGTATTGATCAGAAAAGCAAAATAAGTACTGCAACATAATCTGTCTTATTACAAAACGTGGTTAAAATATTAATCTAGTACTTTGACAATAAAAAGTCGGTTCTTGTTGTTCAAACATCACATACAAACGATCAAAATGTCAACTTTAAATTAGAACTTGATTTATCAATTGTAACATTTTGACAATTTGATTATTATGACAGAAGAAAACAAATTTTGAACAACAAAAACGGACTGCATATTTTCAAAGTTCATGACTAATAATAGTTAAACTTCGTTTTGTACTAAGGCCCAATTAGTTTACATTTGATTTGAGAATGGTAGTCCCGCGACTTGTGTTTTCAAATTATAGTGGCTGCGGATTATATTATGATTTCATATTAGCTAAAAATAGCTGACCAAATAATAAGTGACAATGACCAAAACTTTGTTAAAATTAATGTTGTTGTTGAATTGTTGAATGTTCTCGGAACTTTGCTGGAAATATTCTATTGAAAGTAGTTTGAAGATGAGAAGATTCTCTTTATATTCTGAAATACAAAGTTTGTTCGAACAATTGTGTTCGAACAATTTTTTGTATTTTGCATATTTTCGTAAATATATATTGTTTTAATAAGTTTAAGTTTGTTTTGTTTGTTATTAACTTTTCTTACATATACTCAATTTTTCTGATAGTTTTAAAGAACTTGACACCCAAGTATATTTAAAAAAAAAACAAAATCACAGTGTCTATTATATATAACGTCAAGGAAACCACGTTATATAATTTGTATAATACGAAAAACGACTGCTGGTGAAGCAATTTACCTAATGTAATATCATGTTATGGTTATTGTAACGGCGTATATAATGGCAAAAGATTACTTTTAATTGGAGGTCCGTACAAGTACGATTGAAACAGCCTCCATCGTGTAATTATCATGAAGAGCTTGATAACATTACATTGTTCTCTTCTATTGTCTAACCACGCACTAAACGTGGCATTAGCCCCATTCCGGACTAAAATAAGACATTTTTTCTTGGTCCCCCGAACCGTATAATAAGCCTAAAAGGGTCCTTTGGATCCACTCCCTTTTAAATGTGGTCCTCCGTTCACCTTTTGTAAAGGACTAACGATCTAAAAATGTCAAATCTCGGATACCGCTTTGACCGTTCACGGAGATAGATATTCACAAAGGTATTAAGTTTAGTCTTTGTTTTTTTTTGCGGACGTTTTTTACCTTGAAGGTTTTTCGTCAAGTTTTTTGCCCTTTGATGTAAGGAATAGTTGGCGATCTGGTTTATTTGTCGAGAAAATGTGGGGTTTCCTTCTCAAAGGCGATTTAGTTCAAAGTAAACATTAGGTGACTTTGTTTGAATAATTATTTTGGAGCTGCGCCTTATGATTTTCCTATTTTTTGAGTTTTTTCGTACGTTCAAAGAAGACAATATTTTTGGAGTCCTTACATTTGTATAGAAATTCAATATTTCAATTTTAAATTAATGATCATTTATATGATAATATGTATTAATAGACTAGAAAGAAAAAAAGAAAACATTTATTATGGCAGATTTATCAGAGAAACAAACACAAGTAAGAACATAATAAACAAACGAACATAAAATCTGCCACAACACAGCCCCAACTCAGCATAATGCTGGTTGTATGGAAGCAACCAGCGCTGGTCTTCCGCTGGACTACACTACTAGGGACATATTTCACTAGCTATTTTCTAATAGGCTCGCGCTTAAATTGCAATAGAAAGGGCAATTCTTCAGATACTTGTATCATCGTAAAATTCTTAATTCCGCGTTTACACGCAATAAATTAAATTAGTGTTCTAAAGCCGCATATTCACGCAATCTTGAATGCCATTTATTCGTTTTTCGTAGCAGTTTATTTTATATTTCATATTAATTTAGGTAACATCACCTCTCGTACTCAAAATGATAAACTTTTACGTTTTCGACAGATAATAGTTTTCTAATAATGATATTCAAGCTATTGTTACAGAAGTTTTTTTACGAAGTCATAAGTTACAGACCAAAACACAATGTATGCCGATTTTCTACTCTATACATACTCTTAAATTACCTAGTGCATCGAATCAGAGTCAGTTGAATCTCAATATAGTTTAATCTGTGTGAGTTTTATTTTCAATAAGTTTGTACTCTACATAAGTCCGTATTACAATAATACATATAAAGGAAAAAGCCAAACTGACAAATATCAAACCGACAAAATAACTACTTTCTCACGAGTAACCCAGGTTTAGCTCTCGTGGACAAGCAATAAATTAAATAGGTGTCAGTAATGATAGCACACACTGTCACATATTCTGTGTGTTTGAGTGAACCGTCACGCCTCATTTATTTTTAAACTGCCATCTGTTGAGATGTTGGAGTAAGCGACAAGTGATCGAGACGCGGCGAGCATTCGTTTGTGGGATAGTCTGATGTAAGTAATGATTTATTTTTGAGATACTTAAATACTCATTGCTCATTAAGTTACACATCCATGCATACACATATTAATTAATACTAGCAGTACTCGCGATGTTGTTCGAATTAACAGATAGTTTATCTATTAATCCAAGTTCTAAACTATCTCGTCGCTTTATTTCTTTGTTCAGCTATTAAACGTTAAGAAATCAAACGTACACACAACATATTATTATTTTTATTTGAAAGTAAAGATATTTTGTATGATGATTTTTATATGTAGCAAAGAAGTAGACTACTTACCTACTAATTCGTTAGTTTTCTGTTTTTTTTTTAATTAGCGAGTTTTTTTTGTATTTAATGTATGGGTATAGAACCATAAACCTACCTATAGTGCCTATAGTATATTGTTCGATAACTTCATAAACCACTCATCCAACCAATGCTATAAAATCTGTCACAATTATAATACCAATAGAAGACAAAAGTCCGACCTGCCTGTTTAACTGCATCAGTTAGATTGATGGTCACTATACAAATGAAGATGCGACGCCAAAATACTGTCACTCACTATTAACACATCGTTGTGATTGCCAATTATATTGCGGTCATATTTTCTTATGGTTACAGCTATTGTTCCAGCTATATTCAAGATGATTTTCTTTGCCTCTTATGCTCTATGCACAGACCAATAAATCAATCATTCATTCATTTATTCATTAATTATATATATCAATAAATGTATTTTATTTGAGAGTACACAAGTGTGATCATCATTATCATGACCCTGCTAATTCCCACATGAGCATAAGCTTTTCTTCAGAACGCTATCTTTTCCGGAATTCACCTATTAGTAATACAAAATTAACAACGAGATTACAATTAATCACAAAAATGTTTATTAATTCACTATTTTTTATTATTATCAAATCAGTAAGAAAATGGAAGATATATTATAGTTTGTTTTGACTAATCCACAGATTTAAAAAATCAAAGTTCACTCATAATTTACAGCGGCTTAAAACCTCCTTACAAGTCTTAGATGTTTACCGCTAATTACTGAAGGTATGTGATTTGTTGTAGAGGCTCCCCGAAGGCTCGGCTTGATGTAATTTATGCATCCAGCGAGGCTCTATGCATAGTTAGTGGAGGTAGTTTGCATAGATATAGCTACAACCTTTGCAAAGGAACCGCCCGCCCATGGGGACAATGCTGTAACTTGTGGACCTAACTTTGATTAACACTAGATTGGGATTAAAGAACGTGTAATTCAACCAAGAAGCAATTACAAAAGATTTCTTTTCTTATAAGTTTATGGTATGTGCGCACCATTTATATATTTATTGTTGTATGAAATTTACTGTTTGTGAAACATGCTTCATAACTGTGTTTTAATAGGCCATAGGTAATGAAAATAATGTATAACTATGAAATATTGTATTGCCGACATCCCTTGTAAAAGTACGTAATTGTAATTGTGTCTATAATAATCTTTACTTGCTCACACCTATACGAGTGTTGTAAGCAAACCACTGCTTGCATAAATTACAATCAGCAACTCTCCAGCGAGACTCTCGACAACAAATCACATCCCTTATCTAATTAGCGGTAAGTGATGATCCATCAAACAGCGTCGACACTGCATCCAAACACTTACGGCAATTTGTCAAGCGATGTTGTGGACGTGTGCTTGTATGTAGATAGGATGTGGGTCAGGGATGATACAATTTTGGACTAGAGATTAGGTATTGAAGAATAATGGATTTTTTGGCTCCTTACAAAACATTATTATATTATTATACACCATCCGAGTAAATCGTGCACTATCGATCATATTTACCAAATTGATCGTATCTCATAGGTAAAATGCAATTTTAATGGCTGCGCGTTAATGTTGCAGTCAAATTCATACATCGCGCCGAAAATTTGTTGTAAATAAATTGTCAAAAATAGCTTCGTCATATCGCACATCCAAAGACATGTATATTAAAATGCATACGAAAGAAACCCTGATTTCCTAGCACATATCGCGTTCCTTTGTACCGTCTCTACATACAAACACAGCCAATTGGTGTGTTTGTTTTGCGCCAGGAAATTCTATTTTTCAACTTCTCACTCGTTCCGGTATGCAAAATATTATATATTGCAGGAGACACGATACACGGAGCTTCACGCTTGGCAAATAACCACGAAATATAATGTACTGGGCTATTAGTAAATAATGCAAACCTAATAAATCAAAAGTTTTTTTTTAACAAAAATTTGACTTACATACTTTATGGTACTTTTTTTAAGTTAAATAAGTACTGAAAGTAAAAAGAGTTTTATTAATAAAGTCGTATTGAGGGTTTGGCCTTTATTCGACAATTCTTAAACACTCTAGTAATTTTTTCGGTAATAGGTATATCCGTTAAAAACGCTTTGAAATTGATGTGCAAGAGGGCTTTTAGTGTGATTCTAAACGATACAAAGGTTAGGCAACATTAGGATATTATTTATGTACATTTCTGCTGTCCTTAAAAGTTTTGGTTTGATTTATAGTAAGTCTGTATAATGTTCAACTCTTGATGTTTTCATTCACAACAGCAAACTGAAACAAACAATTATTGTCGAAATCACGAATGTATTGAGCGCGCTGCATAGTCATGAGTTTGAATGGGCTTTTAAAATATTGTGTTACATTGAAAATTAAAATAAATATTGTTGCGATGCAGAAATAATACGTTTCAATTTTAGCGGGAAAACGAAACGAAACGCTGTCTAAATACTTGCTTTTCAATGTTGGTATTACGAAACTGTAACTTTGTTTTGTTTTATTATATTACTGTGATAGTTATCGAAAACTGCTCTTTTCCATCTCAAGTTGGTTATTTTCAATGTCTTTATTCGTTAAGAAGAGTTTCAGTAGTGAGAAAAAGAGACTGATGCCATTTAAATTGTTTTACCTAGGAACCGGTTGCCTATAACTTTCCAGCAAGATGTTTCACATATATGGTTTTCACTTTGAAATGAAACGCCAAACGGGGAACCTTTTGTTACTTCTGTGATTGGTTTTTAAACTTTATTTGGTCTAAATTTGTCAATTGTTTTATTCTGAATTCATGAAACACCCCGCAGTTTACTGACTTAAAATGTCTTAATTTGGACAGGATGCAAGGGTTTGAGGATGACTTTGATATAATAATACAAGTAACAAACAGCAGTCGTTAAGCCATGTCAGAGGCCCTTAGGGGGCGGTTTGAAAACTCGACACCAGAGGTGGCCACTCTCATTCGATAAGAAGAAGAAGAAGACAGTGTAGAACCCCGCCCCCCGCTGGTTGCTGCCAATACTGGCCCATTACTCAATATCGAGTCGGTCGGCCGCGTGCCTGCGAAAATAAACCGCGCGCTGATTGACGGGTGACGCGGAGACAGTCGCCTGTTACGTGACCACTCGGGGTATGGATGGGTTGGAAGATTTGAACTGTGATTTCACATGAGTCTTCGTCTCTTTGAGTTGGTTTTCGCAGTGCTAGCTTATTCTTTCTCACATCTTCAATTATGATGAATGAAACTCTTCTAGTAGCTTTGCTTACTGGTGAGGGTCCACCAGTATTGTTACTGTTATAATATTGAATATGGATATTGAATGAATATTGTATATCTATGGACTCTGGTCTTCGTTTGTTTTAAATTACGAGAACTTCTTGTTGAGTGAAACGCAAAATTATTACATACCAGTAGTAGGACCTTCGATCAGTTGATCGAAGAGTAGGACCTACAAACCTGGGATAAAAAGAATTTGTATGTGCTAATACAGAACCTAATCTGTTTCTATACTCAGTCGTGACAGTGTGAAGAAGGTCACACTGTCAAGCTTTCGCTTTAACTCGTATGATGATGAGATACCATAGACCTAAACATTATAGAGATGTCACGTCAAATTTAAAAAATCGTCATTCATGAAATCGGATATGCGTTTCCTACCTCCAATGCTAGCAATGCCAGCACGCTGCGACAGCGTCACGTATCACGCTCGCGCCACAATTCGCCGCGCGACTTCTCGCTGTCGTCTGCGAGCACTACCTGCATCGATCACGTGTCACTGAGTTCTGGGTCAGAATCCACTGAGTTGGGGAAATTTTGACGTGATTGACATATTTATTAAAAGAAAGGAGTGAAATTTATGGGTGTAGACTCCCATATGACATACCATAGATGAATATTATTCTTTTGTGTCTTGAAATTATCTACTGACAAGTGAAAATCTCTGACTAACTAGGTACAAAATGGTCTATTTTCCCTAAAGCTATATGCGCTTATTTAATACCACTTTTTTATGTTAAATTGGTAGGAGTTTCTGTAAATGTTTTGTTTGCATAAACGTAACATGAACGTATGTTTCGAATGTTTAAAAACAGCACCTTATTTTTTTATTTATTGCGAGCGGCGCAAACCTTTTTGACCACCTTATCCAACAGAGTACTGTAAGTCCCGGCGTGTAATATAATTTATTGATGAACAAAAAAAGCCTTTACGTAGTACCTAAGTAAACAGTTTGATGCTAATCACCGACCAATCACCGTACAATCTAAGCAAACCAACTATTTGCATATGCACACTGCAAAAAATCTCTAATCCCAGTGGATTTCCACCACACCGATCGTGTTTACCGACACACGGTGCGCTGTTTACGAATAACGCTCGCATTTGCAATTGTTTGCGAACGATCGCTGCGCGTAAATAATTCATATCGATCGCAAAACGATCCGACAATATTTTAATGTCGCATTAACTTGTAATAGGGTTAATGCGTTGGCAAGTTTATTAATTAGTACACAAACTACTGACTGTGTTTGTGGATAGATTATCCTTTGTAATAGAGTTTTGACATAAAATTAGAGTAGTTTATTATTATTATTATTAATATGACATTACCAATATTGTACTGTCGAATAAGTAATATAATAAGCATTACATGTTTGTGTTGATGTCATATTTATTTTTTTTACTTTAACGGGTTTGCACTTGGCCGTAGTTTACTTGATAGCAAGCAAAAGCTATGGCCTAAGATGGAGCGTGCTTACCCGATAAGAACCGATTCACTCTCGCTCGCTTTGAAGATCGCTGGATTATAGTGCGTGGGGAACAGAGAGACAGGCAGGGAGTTCCACAACCTTGCGGTACGAACAATAAAGGTAGAAGCGTACCGTTTCGTAATTAATAGATTGGATGGATTTTATTTCATTACGACAATATAACTAGTTTATACATTCCAGTCTGCAAAGTCTTAGTTAAAAATTGTTTATGAAATCAAGGAATACCTAATAGCATCTCGTCATTAAGTCTGACTAAATCTATACAAATTGTTGACATCATTATCACAGAGCAATGCGGGTGTTGATCGGAATGATGTAAGCAAATACCTTTATATTGATTAGGCATATTGGCACATGCAAAACAAATTGCATTGTTAACATATAATTGTATTTAATTTTAATTAATATTTTTATTAATGTTTATTTTGTTTTTTAATGATAATTAATTAAATGAATTTTATGAACATGTAATATGACTATTGTAAAATTATGACATGTGCAGAAAGTATGAATAAATTAATATGAATATGAATAACGCTATAAATTGATAATTTTGCCAAGCAATTTATTTGCAAATTGCCCATTATATGTAGTAAATAATTTAATAGTTAATTACTGGAGTGAACATTATGTTGTTATCGTTCTTTGTTATGAGTAACTAATGACTGATTAATGAATCTAATTAATCTAAAAAAATGGGTATAGAAATATGATATTAATATTTCTTTTTTTTATTACAGATGCATCATCCGATACAGATGAAACCGGCTGACAGTGAAAATAGAAATGGTATGTAAAAGTTTTTTTTATATTATGTTTATAACAATGTTAATATTCAAGCAATACTCCTGCTTATCAGTAATTTACTTATATAAAACCGTACCTATTAATGGTGGTCACACATCAACTACTACTTTAATATATTATTCAAGGTTCTTATTAAATTGCCGAGCAAAATTTTCTTAGCGACCACAATATCGCTAGTATATGTGTCGTTTTAAGAGACCTGTTAGTCAAATAATTACATGAAAGTAAAATTAAATATATGTAGGTACGTAGTTTAATAATTACATTCACCTCTTATACAAGTACCAAATAACATAAGAACTCCGTCAAACAATAAAGTAGCGAAGCAAACGTTTGCAGTTCATAAGTCACGCTGATTAAACACTTTTATATACAAAAAGCCTACCTTTAAACCTACATAAGGTTACGTAACACAATGTAACTACGAAATGCGCAAGCAAAGGTGTGTCTACTATTGACATTTAACATGAGTTACCAAGGTTACGGTGGTAAGACCATGATGGTTCAATACAAGCAAGAACGTATTGTTGACTCTATGAGTTAGCTAGGAGATAAGTAAACCCCTACTAAGATAACACGAGACGGCTAATGAATAGACGAGTAATATTATTCACATGTAATATAAAGTATGTTTTTTGGTCATTTTACGCAAACGGAGTTACATTTATTTAATTATACAGGCTTTTAACTAAATGTCACCCTTTATATAATCAACCAAAAGATTTTCCTAACTTAACAGTTAAATTGTATAGTTTGTAAAGTCACTTATCTCTTATTTACAAAAACAGTGAAGAGATAAATGTGACACGGCTACCTTATTATTTCCAAAAATCTATAAAATTCCTAAAAATATACTTAAAATGCTTTAAATGTTACTAAAAAGACGACTATGTACAAACTGAGACACTACTGCATGCAAATGTCATAAAATTCCCCATAATTTTACTAAAAAATGTATACTGCAAACAACTTAAAAAAAACTTTATTAATAAATCCAATAGTAAGGCATATTCCACTCAAGGACCGTATTCATATAGGACGCATGACAAATCAATCCAAAGCCTATCGTATTACCGACACACGTACACACACACACACACTGTAATCAATACACATGCATTATGTATGAGTGTTGTTGTTGACGGTGTTAGAGGAAATGTAGAGTTTTAGTTTAATCTAGGTTTGGAGCTGAGTTTTGAGTACGATTATAAATCAGCGATCAACGTCTAAGCTATGTAAACTGTTAAGTACGTACGATACGTCCCATAAAGTCAATTAGGAAGGATCGAAAAAATTTAATTCGGTTCAGATCGGAACAGCATAATGAATGAAAATAAACTGATACCAAATGGTATCCAAGATACAGGCTAACGCATAGTTTGGTATCTAGAGCCGCCACTTCATATAATGTACATTTTTCTACATCAATAAATAATTTTGAATCTCTTTTTCGGTTCAGTCCGGAATCACCCCGATTTCCAAGGTCACACACATTTTACAACATTTTAAACAAATTAAGTTAGCTCGTAAGTTTAAGTATCTAGAACCAATTTCGTGGTTGTATTACGTTTTTTTGAGGATTTACATAATAATCACTGCAGTTCGTATTTATTTAGATTTTCATATACGGCAATATCGAACAAAACGGTAGAATAATTCATACAATTTTAAAAAGTGAGCTGTTGAACTAGTTGTAGTTTTTTGGCTCAGCAAATATAATTTCCTTTTCTAGTAAGACTTTGTAGTTGTTATACATTTATGTATACTAGTATACATATAATCTGTCAACTGGATTATCCTGTGTTTGGATCAATGTCACCTACTACATAATGTACCCGAGGCAGCTCTATGCGATGACACGATGGATTACGTATATTATTGTTTGTGCCACTATTGTACGAATTGATATATTCACACATTTACAAATATATAATGTAAACAAGTTTGATAGTGAAGTGGCCAACTCCAGTGTCGAGAGTTTTTAAATTATGGGCCATATTACACATATTTGTAAACAAGAAATGGTGATTTTAAAATGTAATAAAGATTATAAAGGAAAGGACGTGACATCTGTGGCAACTAAGATAGAACTGTAGCCAGCAATGAGATATATCTCATGTGTCCTTAAAAAATGTGTAGCTAGGTAGGAAGATGTACTTATTCTAAAATCTATTCAACTAACATTGACATGAAATATAATATATTCCACATAATATATATAAATAGAGCCTTACCTAGAGTTGAGCAATCGTGTTGTAACTTATTCATAAATCTATGATTTTGAGCTGTGATTCATATATATTTTTTGTTTACTATCAATATACTATCACCCTTGGTAAATTAAAATAAGAAGCTTAACCTATAATATACCCTTAAAGATTCAGTGATAACGCAGCGGTGTTCCAATGCAAGCATTAACACAAGGGCCATAATACTTTTAGTGTGCAGTAAACCTCGTTTTATTGCTGAATCAACGTCTAGTACTCAGAGAGGTCAATGTTCACGGTGCTAAAGCTTTCGACATAGTGTAGCCAAAGACAAGCTTTACTTTTTCTTTTCTTAATATTTTCGGCAAGTCACGTCGACATAACTTAATTTTGACACCATAAGTTAATGTAAGTGATAACCGGTATATAGAAAATAAACACTAGCGATGTCCTGCAGTTTTACACGCGGTGAAGCTGCATAAGAAGTAACCCATGAGTATTCCAAATCTAATCCTGCGTTGTGTGAAGAAGTAACAAACATAGGTACATACATACACACGCACAAACTTTTTCCTTAATAATATACATACATAAGTGTGAAGTGGGATGGAATTGCAAGTCAACAAAGTCAGATTAGCATTATCAAAAGTCGGGTATGAATTGAATCATGTCCGTTAATTATATAGCTCAGTTAGTTTGAAGCGAGTGCTTTGTCTCACAAAATGATACGCTTTGGCTAGTCCATAAACATTCTATGTCAACGATTAAATCACAAAAAGCAGTGTTACAAGGTCAGTGGTAACTGACTGGCTGTATTGCAGACAACTTATTAAACTTGTCAAAAAAGAGTCTGCTTCGCTTAGTGCAAAAACGGTTTGTAGGAAATCTGTGAATCAGAATTAGACTAATGTTTCGTGATGTTACTTTTTTCTTCTCACTTAGTAATATATAATATATACTATATAATATAATTATACACATACATAATATTTTCTGGATAATGCTCATTTCTATAAAACGCGCTTACACGATTGTGTTTATGCTTATCAAATATCACACCTACTTTTAATTCCAAGACAAAAAATGCCGTGGATTTCAGTCAAAAGCCTATTTCATGTTTAAAAAATAAACAAAAAAATATTCAGGTAACTAAGTATATAAAGTTTAACTAAAATATTTTAATACTTGTAATGGAGTATTGTTTTTTTTATTAAAAAAATAATGTATGTCACTCTTAGAACCCTATACTATAACCATATCAAAAATCACGATTTGATGACGATTGTGGCCTGAAAGTGGAACAAAAAGACCAATAAACCAACAAAAATATTTTCACTTTTATAATTAAGTAGTCCTTTTAATTTGAGTTCTTACATAAAAGCAACTACTACATTATACCACTTTAAAATAAACGTAAACGTAACCTGCCCTCACATCACAGGTAGGAAGCCAATCGATGAACTTATGAATTCTATAGTGCATGCACACATTGTCTATTCAAAGCGGTAATGCAGCCTATTTCGGTGGTCCGGCGGCACTGGGCAGGCCCGCCGACCGAGCGGAGAATCGACGGATACCTTGAGTGGTATACTTGGGCATAGTGCAAGTGATGTAGTGGGGTAACTTGGTGTGTTTAGTTTTTTATTCATCTTTTATCGTGTTTTTTTAATTAGGTAGTCTTAACTTTAAATTAGTTAGAATGATGAAGTAAAAGCTTCGCTGAATAAACTAATACTGATTTTGAGAAGTCGTGATAGTACAATGAGTAATTATTTAAGTTTTTTGAAAAAAGAAAGAAAAACATTCATTGAAGCAAATAAAAATATTTTGGTTCTCTCATAGTTTTTGTGTGTTAGTTGCAGAATATTGCTTTCTTCAGTGATATTAGTGTTATTTTTATTATCCACATCAGTCTTACCTTCTGCAAAAAAGTTACTGAATATATGTATATTAGAGTATCATTTGCAAAATTAAAAATAGTGTATTTGAGTAGTAACCAGCTGTAATTTAGCAAAGCTTTGTCACAATTTTGAGTCGGTCATTATTGCATCTAATAGACATAACAGAGTAACGTTTATTGGTTGCTAGAAAAGCTATAGATTTACAAACCATCAAATTAAAAAAAAACGTTCCCATCTAAAAAAACACATAGTTACCCTTCTGTACCCACACTCCACTGTGTCCCGCTGCATCAGCATGCTGACCACGTCCCCGGCTACTCGAACCCGAGTGGTACGCGTGACGATTTTTCGAGTTCAAATGGTAGCATGCCAATTGGGAGTCCACGATAGGTGGATAATAATGTCCGGAATATCTTGAATTTCTACAATTTTAACGAAAGTAGTCGATGGAGAAATGCGGGAACGCTTGCTTCGGCTATATGTGACTGGAAAACGAGGTGGCGTTTGGAATATGTGGATGGAATTCGTTAGAGAAGTGCTTTGTATTGTCATTTGATAATATCATAGAATAATAATGTTATTGAAGTAATATTAATATAATTCGACACTTAGTGCAGGTCCAATGTCAATATACATACTTTAGTGAGTATTTATATTTTAATTCGGTAGTATACCATCAATTTATAGTAACTTGCATAAGTAAAAACAAAGACATTATAATGCTGGGCCAGTTCAAGCATATTTTATGACATATGTATTTCTTGCATGATTTACAAGTGAATTTTAATTATTGATTTTTACTTTTGCCTTTGAAATAAACAAACAATTAGAATCCATAACGCATCATAACAATCACTTGGTCACTGGTCAATTATGCCTCGGATTCCACAATAGTTAGCAATGTGTTCGCCCGAAAGAAACCACCCCGTATTGATCTTATCATATTGTACTGATACATTAATTGACCATCTTTACATGCATTGATTATTCTCTCGTAGATATCTAACACGTAAAAAAATATGTAAATTTATTAACCTTTCATAATAATAAAGTGTTTATTACAGACAGGAGTCCATTCATAATTGAATCGATGATTTTTTAAACCCCACATGTTACAGTGATAAGATTTATCAGGAATCAAGAAAAACTTAATATTTTTTGAAGGAATACTAAAAAAAGAGATTTTTTTGCTTTAATGTATAGTTTTATGAGTTTTTAGAAGTATACACTCATATTCTGAAAAATAAAATTATCCATCTGAATAATATGGCATGATAAAAATCGATCACATGTGGGGTTTTAAAAACAATTCACTAATTTAAGTGAAATACTAAGAATTTTATTTCTAATAAGTGAAATAAAACTGTAAATATTATTTAAATCACATTTTTATTTATAGCTTAGGTACAATAATTATTACTTTATTTAAAAAAAAAATATTTCACGTGTAATTTTTTAGATTTTAATATTCTAATAATTAGAATATTATACACATACAAATGTCAAATATCTAAAAATATACACGAGTTTTTTTTTTTATTGTACGCACACAAAATTACAAAAAAAAATGGAAACAAGACATTCTAACAACTATTTAGCACATCGCCGCATTGAATCACTAGCAGTTTATTTTTATGCATAGAATAAACATGCTGTCATTTTTTTATATTTGGTTTTATAATGTAATTTGATGATATAAAATTGTCTCTAGTAGTATTTTTCTTCACAAAATGATGGTCTTATTATTTTTAACGCGGTTTTATGATTAATAAGTACTCGCATTTATTAATTTAACGTTTCTTCTAAGCAAATGCGCTAGATCGAGTCTATAACTAAAGTCATACACTTAACTGAACTTCATACAAGGTGGTAACAATTTATTTTTGACACGGAATAGGCATACGTTTGACTATAGTTCGCCTGATGTTAAACACCGCTGTAGTCTATGATAAAGTAAGTTTATTCATCGTTGTGTAGAAGTTGTACTTTAATTACACCGACACTAGGTACCCGTCTCGTTAGAGTTCTACAACACTTGGTATAAACCTTGTGGCTTGATTTATCTATAACCCGTAATCAATGGTATACAAATCATAACGCAGGTGTTTGGTTAATTAGACACCCGAGGCAGTGTGCCAAACTGATGTTCCAATAGAGCGCTACATGAGGTCATGTCAGGTGATTCCACTATAACAGACTTGATAATGGAATTATCGGGCTCGCTTTGTTAGTGATTGTGTTGGACACAAATCTAAGATTGTGTCTGGTCATGTATGAACCTACCTACCGATTGAATTATATCATTATTCGAGTGTAAGTTTACTGATATGTAAGTTCATCTTTCAAAAAAGCGTCAAGATTAATAAATAATGACGCCACAGACAGGGAATTTAGAGGAAAAACATTTTTTTTACGTTTGACTACAGCCTGCCCGATATTAAGCATTGATGCAGCCTAGAGTGTAACACGCTTACCTAGAAAATACCTATTAACTCAAGATTCATACTATTCAAGTTTTACAACATCCAGTTATATCAGTTTCGGCTTTGTTACTTCCATTGGTAGGATGACAAATCAATATAATTAATCGATTTATTTGGAATCACTCTAATCATATGCTACTTGTAGCGTAGGATGCAATGATTATCATAGTTTTAATTTTTAAAAATGTGACCTAACTTTGAATTCCATTAACACTAACAAAAACACCGTAAGCGTTTCATAAACTCTCCACACATCACAAAGCCACAACGTAGATTAGAAACTTGGTCACAGTGAGCGTGTTAATTTTTCCAAGGCTAAGTGTTCTAAGTAATAAAGTTATCCAAACCGTGCGAGAGCGTCGCTTAGACTCCTTGTACTAATTTGTCAACGCTAATTCGCCGCGAAGGCTTTCGGCGCTTGCCTGCGAAATTCTGTCAACGTAAATGGCAGAATTTACCTTTTCTTGTAATGGTTTACAGGGTTAGTTCGAATCACAAAAATAATTGCATAACGTCACATCACATATTGTAAAGGTGAAAGTTTGTAAGTGTGTTATGTTAGGTCCTTTTTCATGCAATTTAGACTTTGGATAAGAAGTTATTTTCGTGCTCTTGATGACTGAAACTTCCTTTTCACACTTTTTTTACGCATAATGAAGCAATTCGTCCACCATCACAAATTAAACCGAGCTCGAGGATAGGTAATACTTTTATATAAAATAATCAATTCTCTTACAAAGCGTATAACTCTGTATACTGCGGTATAGAGTACATCGCGTAGCTCGTTTGAGTTTATTGCTATTTTGCCTGATATTGGTACTAATTGGGAGAGTTCTAATAAGGCTCTTCTAATTAGAATACCTATACGTTACAGCACAAGTACATATATAAATAATGTAAATTTCATGAATCACTACCTCAACATGCATGTTTATCGTGTCGGGGATTTTTCACTGTTGCTATGACATTTCATCACTGTTTAATAAAATATAATTAACTCTGAAACTTCCCTATTGGAGCCAATTTTAGATGATGGTTTTTTTATGAACGTAATTTCAGCGGTTTTTACCTGTTACATCACATGCTGGCTCTACTATCCATACTTTAGATACTCTAACTCATTTTGTATTGTACAACTCTACTTGATCAATACATTTATTACATTCAAAGACTGCGTTCCGTGTCATTGGACTTGTCAATTCCGAAAGACTTCCTATTTGATCTTCTCGTTGTGGCACAACAATAGGTAAACTATAACCGCTGTGGCGAATGCAATTGAATCGCGAGCTCCGACGGACGCAGCTCATTAGCAAGCGGGGAGTGGACGTGACACGGCGCGAGGAGTGAGTGATCGAGCGTGTAGAGTGCGCGCGCGCAGGTCCCCGCTACCAGCACGCCACTCGCCAGTCGTGTCGCGGCCGCGGTTCAATGCAGACGCGTCATGTGATGTGTGAAGTGAGGTGAAGTGTAAAGGATGCGCGGCGAGTCGGGCGGAGCGCGCGGCAAGTCCGGCGCGACCAGGAACGGGAGCTATCCGGCCATCAGCGCCGCTTACTGGCTGCCTCCCTCCAACCCCACGCCCTACCATGTGCCAGGTTCGCGAACTGCAGACGCGTGCAGCATGCGCAACACATGTGATAAGCGATACATTACCTTATTGACAACGAGCGATCATTCGCATTGTGCTGAGCATGCTGAATGGGTCTTTATTGAAGTTGTCACCTTACTCTCCTGTTTCATAGCTTATAATTATAGCCACCTTAAACTGCATTCGGAATGTAATATAAACAGTTCAGAAAACACGTCCGTAAGCGTGAAGAATGTTTGGATTGTGATAAGAGTTACCTGAGCGTGACTCATTTACACATACCGATGCTTAAGAGGAAAAATACAATAAAGATTAAATGTGTAAAATATCATCTTATCTCAAGGATTTTTGTAAATTAGCGAGCTATTGTCTCGCGGCGCTGAAAGCGGCAGCCTTCGCTCGCCCCTATGCCGATGGTTGAATATTAAACGGTTCTGAAACGCAGGAAAACGTGAGTTTCGAGTTTAATGCCTACTCCGCTACAGAGGCTGAAACCGCGCAATTTTCGAACGGTTAAAAAACATCGTCCGTGACCAACATTAGACGTAATTATCCTAGTAATTACCGCATCGTGTTCATTATGGCTGCTGAATGACGCCGTCGGCTTCGACTCGACTATTTTTCTTATTTTCTGTCCGCGAACAGGCAATGCAGGCGTTTTTCAGTCGATTTGAAATGGAAAACGCTGACATTGACCGATATGCGAGATGAAAAACAATATATCCACCGGCGCGGTTAGCGCTCCACTTGTGCTGGAAACGAGCGAGAATATTTTAAATTTACGATCGTCAAGGATGATTTTAATGGGACATTTATTAGTTAAATGAGTAGGAACAGTTCTTAAATCATATCCATTTACATTTTTATCGCGTTTCTTTAAAGACTTTGAATGTTAACATAGTGAGTTAATTTCATTTTGGCGCTCCGAATTTCCGCTCAATAAATTGTGGGTCCGGTGGCGATTAGTAGCTTCATGAAACGATGTGGTCGTTAAACTTTGTGACATTTTATTCGAAAGCAATAAAAGTTGGTGACAAATTTCTTTTGAGTGCTGCTTGCGTATGGCGTCAATTAGCATACAATGGCTTGCATACGTCTGTTTGACAAATATGGAGGTGCGCTTGCACATAACGGTAGTTATATCGTTTCCCGTACCTACCTAATTGTCTAATTGATTTCCTTACGCCCATTATGAAATGTGTAGCTTTCAAATTTATAGGTAACTAATTTATGACGTCATGACGTTTCTTGAACTAGTTTCAGCTTATTGTTAAAAGATGTTTTAGCTTAAGTAATTAACTTTATCAATGCCTTTTTTTATTAATAGGTAATAAATATATTATACTCATCAGTTAATTCCAATCATATTGTCACACTCATAATTGTCAAGTTGTAATTCAAATCTGCATAAACTTGACCGTCTTAGCCGTGTATTGTTTCAACTCTATTATCATTTAGAAGGTTGCCGTCGCTAATAAATAGCGAAGCATAATTAGTGCTAACTCTTACATAAACTGACATGAGGACTATTGTTACCGACTTGGACAAAATTATACAGAGACTCCCAAATACCTGTATTTTTTTAAAGCAACCAACCTAAAACCAAATCTATCGCGCCTTACGTTTCCATAGCAACGGACTAATTTAGCATTCTGTAGTTGTTCAAATTCTGCAATGTTTCCATATATAAATAAATTAATTTAAAAATAGCCTACATATATTTAAAATTATATTTAAAATTAACCATGCTTTTATTTAAATGTGAAGTGTTTCTTTTTTGTTTGTTGGTGTTGTTAGTTTTATTTTTACGCCACATTGGAGCAATAGATCATCATGATATTTAGTATGGGCATAGTATAGGGTTCTGAGACTGGTTCTGGGTTACTTAGCTTACGTTTTGCCACGATATAAGGCAAATAAAGCCACGGCTTACCACTTGTTTTATTTTAATGAGGTGTGTATTAGTTGTGAGGTCGAGTTACCGCTGTCTCCGTCGTACTGAAATAAATCTGTTTGTTTCCTCGTTTTGTTTTATCCTCGTCGGCCGACGACTGCTGTGTACTAAAACTACTAAAGTACACGCAACATCTCTACACACGATTGGTAGCAGCACTTTTTGACCTGCAAGAATATGTTTTACTCAGATGTTATAGTTTTGTTCTTATCCGTCCGCAAAGATATTTTGCCCTGACTACCTACTTGATACTATGTGTGTGGACAATTTGTATTCTATCGATGTGTTGTTTTGTTGCTTCGTTCGGTTTTGGTTTTCACGAGACTTTGTGATTGTGTTGGGAATGTTTATTTTTCTATTCTATTTAATCGTGAGAAATCACTTCCCTTAATTTATCTTATGTCAGGTTGTAATAATAATTTCGTGTATTTTTTTTTAGTTTATTTTAGTGATGGATCCATCGGCTAGTTATTTTAAGCAATTATCATAAAATGATCGTTTAGTTTAATAATGTTTCAGAATATACAGTAATCCATATGAAATTATGTTTTGGCTTGTGATATATGACAACCAGTTTCATTGGTTTATAATATTAGAAATATCTCCAGCTGACCTAAAATCAACTTTTATAACATTGTTTAGTCTAAACTCAAAATCTATCTAGGTTTTTATTTTTGTCTGTAGTCTATTTTTTAATGCTGCTTATTAATCGTCAATGTTTAATATTTTCATATATTATTAGTTATTTTGTCAATCTCGCTGTATTGTTGTTTATTTTAAACATTTTTCTTATTGCCGGTCCTGATTATTTTCACTTTTTTTTTCGAAAAATGTTTCATAATCAGTACCGTATATAAATCTACTTGGATTTTCGTACAAATTTTTGCTAAGATTTAGTACAGCATGAAAATAACTATAAGCTATCACAAACAAATAAAACCATATTAAAACCTTTGTTCTTAATAATATTTATTAGGTCGACGCGGTCAGTCTTTGAACGGGTGACCGGAAAGTGGCATTCCATTTAGGGCGCTTCCGTGGTTCGGATGACACATTAAATTGTAGGTCCCGGCTGATTGTCTATTACATCAGCCATGTCAGAGGCCCTTAGGGCGGCTTGATAAACTCTCGACACCAGAGTTGGCCACTCTCATTCGATAAGAAAAATAATTTATTTATATAAATGTTAGTACTTGTATCAATAATAATTATATTGTAGATATTTTATTTTCTCCAAAGTTCCTTTGAACGTGTATCTGACGTCTTGCTCGTGATTATTTTCATTTCATTAGAGATACGCCGTCTTTTGACGTCCTCAGATGTTGTTGACATGTCATTTATATTTGGGTTATATATTAATTTGCATATTACTGATATTTAGACACGTTTGAACGACGTTACCCATAGTAGCTTTCATTATTACGTACCTAGGTATGTTGGAAATTATTATATAAAACATGTAAGCTTACATATAATTTACTTCTCCATTTTTTACACTATTTTCTAAATTTCTATCAAATACTATCTCAGTTAAAGTTTACTTAATGTATGATTTACTTTTTAAATTAAAAAAAAAAGTTTTGCTCTAATTCTGCAAGCTAATCAAATTTCTATCTAATACTGTAGACTAGATTACTGAATTTAGTGAATCAGTGTTTAGCTTTTTTCCCCCATCGATAGTTATCAAAACGAGAAAAAAGACATTCACGAATCAAGTTATCGCTCGTTGATTCATAATTATTATAGGCAAAATTGTCAATTAAAATACAAATCCCAAGTAATATCCAAGTCCCTTCACACAGCCAGAGAATTGACTTTTGTTTTCTGTTCGCTATAAAAATATAAACCATTGTTACGTTTGTATAGAAACGACAAAACGTGTGAAAACTCGTATTCTTGCGACACGTAATTTCTGTACCATTAGTTTACCACTAGAGAATGCCCGCGGTTTACTCACGTTATTTTGGTATGAAAAGTGGCTAATGTCACTATTGGGTCCCTATATTACAACTATAATATACTATACACATAAGCGCGCTAGATTACAATGTTGCTTAACATCAGGCGAGTTTTAGTCAAGCGTGAGCTTATCAAATTACAAAAAAAATTATACATTAGGCAATTCAATGCACTTTTTTGATGTTAAAGATGAACTTACAAAGCTTATTCTACGTGGAGTTACAATATTTTCTTTATTAAAAATACTATATCTTAGACTACAGCGTTGCTTAACTTCAAACAGACTTAATGTTAACTTCTAAAGCTTTATAAAATGCCTACCACCAAAACAAATACATACATTATTTTTTACACAATGGGATGTTTCTATGCGCATATTTGTGTTTGTGTGTGTTTGCTATATTCTGCATGTTATGGGAAGAAATAACACTCTCACTTCTTTTATATTCAGTCGGTTATTGCAAAGAGGCAAGTCACAGACATTCATAACCAACTATGAATAAGAATTGGGACAAACTTATCCTCAAATCACGAGCTGTCAACTAGTTTCTATGTATATATATTATTTATTTTTGGTTCACTGTGAACTTAGAAATTTCATACGCAGATTATTCGAAAGTAAATAATTTAGAATAATCTACAAATTCTTTTTAATGACTACCGATATTTTGTATGCTTTTCAATTTGATTATTTTCAATTATAGTTGTACGTACAATTACTAAATGCGTAACTAATGTCAAGAAAATTTCAAACTGTTAATAATATACATATAAGTACATTACTGTAAAGTTGTGCGTAATTTAAAATTC
Organism: Macaria liturata; assembly: GCA_964023185.1. NCBI lineage: Eukaryota > Metazoa > Arthropoda > Insecta > Lepidoptera > Geometridae > Macaria > Macaria liturata. The sequence continues at coordinate 1,805,979 of OZ026820.1, read as the reverse complement.
ATCATCTCTCCCATTTCACAGTAAGTATTCGGAATTCAAAATTGCGTTTAGAGAACTATTAGACTATTACTCACACAACACATAATGTTTCACTTTACAAACAAGAACTTCAAACAGGGACAAAAAACAAAACGAGTGACTCCATTAAATCACTCGCCGCGTACATAATACGGGCGTGTGATAAAACTACGGTTAATTTTAACCGGAGATTTAACGGACAAGCACCTTAGCGTTTGAAATTATGACACTAGAGTGTGGACTATATTATTTTTGGACGCATGGTAGCAGCATTTGCTTTCTGCTATTTTATATAACTAAAGCAAGTTTCCACTTGGCTACAGTTTGCTTGATGGTAAGCAGTATCTGTATCCTTAAATTGAATATACTTATGTACTCGTAATAAGAACTGCTTCACTTTCGCTTTATAGAACGCTAGAGTATAGTTTTTATTGATTTAAAGAGATCAAATATAGTTTGGAATATTTTAGTTTCAATTTTATCCACTCGCAGATATATACGAGTACGTAGATGAGTATTATAGTGTGCGTGATTTCGCTACGCGGTTTTAGTCGGGGCTTCTAATTTCCAATTAACACTTTCATGTCGGCTTTTCAGACTTGACTGAGTTGATAATTAGTTTTTATGTTTCTTTAACTGCTTGCTGATATGTGGAGAACTTGCTTGATGGATTAGCTGGAATGATGAAATCGACATTCCTTTACGTGGATCGGTATACTTTACTCTGTTCTTGACATTGGATGCTTTATCTTAGAATGTGTTTTTTTTTATTACACTAGCTGTTTTCTAAGTAGTATCTGTATTTAGGACAAATAAAAAACAGATAACCAGTAACACCAGAAAAGAAAGCAGATGCAAGGAATTTTCCAATTTGTCATACATATCTTAAGAACATAATATTATAATCGACTCCAATCAATACAGTAATCATATTAACATCAAGGAGGTTTAGTCACTTCATCTTTTTAAAAAATAATATAGGTACGTAATCGTTGTCTTTTCCTTCGACCTTATCCTACACCACACCTCTTACGATGGTTGATAAGATAACAGTAAGTAAACTTTACAACAGTTAAAATGCTGACTTTTTACGTTAAAACTCTTTAAGTCGTGCTTGTTTACGTAGTTTATCTCTCTAGTGCCGTCATGTATAATTTACTGAGTGATGAGTTTTGTCACTAGAAGCATGCTTTTGACCCTGAATCTTATTTTTTTTTAAATAATCTATTCAGATGTGGTCTATCTAAATTACAAGTTTGTGTTGTCCATTAAAGGATGCATACTTAATATAAAATTTCAACTATAAATAAATAAATCTTTTGAATTGTTTTGGGACGTAATCGTTCTCTAAAAACAGTTCAGTTTGAAAAATCTTTAATATGAAATATGACATATACCTATTTCTGGTTGTTTTGATAGTGTTATGGAAGTTTTAACTATTTTGTTGGAGCAGATGATAAAATATGAACGCCATAGCAAGGCATGGCTGTTAGTCCTTTTACAACAGTTGCCAAGTGATATGAAAGGCACCTAGTTCCACGAATCTATGACTTTGGCTCAATTATTCACACTCCATAGCAGTTGTTCAACTGTTTGTTCCAATTCAAACAAACTGTACACGTCAGCGTTGAATACTGGATTACGTATGTTGGTTACGGAGCTCTGTTTACATTCGGTGACAATCGAACATTCCAGACGATGCCGCTTGTGTAGCATTCCCATCTGTGCACTGTAAACAAACATTGTGGCAGGCCTTATACATCTTATGATATAGTGAGGAATCTTTTGATGATCGTCTTTTATTTCCACGTCTCGAGCGTTCTTTATGATGTTACGGTTACCAGTGGCCAAATGCTTGTTTATGACACTCATAGATGAGTGGATCCGATATACCGATATCCGATAATTGTTCAGATGTGATGTGGTCAAATCTCGCACTTCACACACAGTATCTATGGCCAAAAGAAGATGCACTGATAGATTATTCAGCATACTCCGAGTACATAAGTTCTAGTGAAAGTAACTGGTGGTAACGGGATGTCAGTTGTATTGGCTGTACAATATTGAAGTCGGTTTAAAAATCAATGTCATATTGCATATTATATCTTAAACCATGTGCAACTTGAAAAATATATTAATTACTAAATTTTAATTGGTACAGCAAAAAAATCTCAATTTTCTAAAACATTGCATGCTTGCAACGCTGTCTTTAGAAACAATTCCAAGCTAATGCTTAATTTCTTTGTGAATCATTCTAATTTGAACCATTATTTTTTTTCTGTCTCAAAACTATTTCTTTCACTTAATTTTACACAAAAACACCTTCATTAATACCTAATAAAACGTCAAAACATTATTTAAGCCTAAAGTCATCTAATATTTAAAATAAACACACATCATCAAACCACTAAACTACTTCCTGTTTTCATTAACCTAATCAAATTAGCGATGAGTGTCAGCTATTTAGCCGCTTAAAGCAATAAAACTTTCATTGAGCGCAGACAAACGGACAGGTAACACATTTTATTAGCAACGAGGCTATTTCTCACTCAACAGGTCTGTGCATGAATAATCTCTGGAATTCGTTTTAATATTAACAGATAGGATTAAAAGTTTGTTTAGCACTAATCATTGAATAATGAATAATGTGGTTCTATATTATAAATCTTCAACTACACAAAGTTCTGGCTTATAAAAGTTGTAATAGTATCGTTCTGCTGGATATAGGCCTCTCTGTATATTATATGCCTGCATATTATGATTTTCAGAATTTTTATATAGAGAATTTGCTACATCATTACTCTATATTGTGTTAGCATATAGCTAAAAAATAAAGTATTTTGGTTTATTCTATTATATTCGGCTATAGTTAAATTTCAATTTAAGAAAGTTTATTTTTACAATACAAATCTTTACTAACCATCTTAGGCCGTCAGGTAGCTATTGCCTGCATTAGTTAAAAAAATCTTTAAAAATTGTGTATGACACCATGATATACATACATATACATACAGCCGAACAAGAAAGCTTGCATAATCTTGAAAGTAAATTCCCCACCTTAGAAACGAAGATACAGGATAAGCCCCAGAGTCATTGTTTTATTGGCGGTATTCCTCGTAATCTAAGATGTTTATCGCTCGAAGGCTGCGCCGGCGCAGCCTGGGCTTGTACCACTCTCTATTTTTTGTTGTAAAAGGTATTTCTCAGGTATTTATTCCAATGTAAACTTACTTAGATTTTAGATTTAAAAAAATTTGGTTATTTTTTTAATATTTCTGCCATATACATACGTATATGCTAAATTGACAAAAGTTATCATATTTGTAAAATCGATCACAAATTTACCTCAAATTCATTAACTTACTAAAAATACAATCTGAACATACGACCGAAAAAGATAATTATGCATACAAAATACTGAAAGCTAATTTCAATCCACTTAAATGCATTCACATTTCTTTATGACATATTTTTAACAAAACTAATTCTAAGATACTAGTACAGGCTCTGGCCTCTGTTTGAACAAGTGCTAGTTACGTAAACAGGTGAGTTGGGGTCGTACATACACACACACACACACACACACATACACACACAAACACGACAATAACACATATTTCGAATATACTCGATTTTTTCGTCACACGCTGGATGTTGGAGTTTTTACGAGCCGTTGCTATGCAGTCTTTATAATTTTGAAATTAAAAAGATGTGACAACTGAAATTTTCAGGCCTAATTTATATTAAATGCATTTTAGCAACAAATGATGCAGTGTGATAATTGCTATAGTTTCTAAAACAAACATACAAAGCGTTAGTTCATTTTCTTTTCAAGTGAAGTATAACAGTAACAAACCAACACTTATATACTTTAAACTAGCTGTGCCAGCGACTTCGTCCGCGTGGAATATAATTTTGGGCATCATATTTATTTTTGAAAACAACCTCTTCAGCTATATAAGTTCTGTTACCCACGACTTGAACCGTTTTCGCAGCACACGCAACGGAAGCCCTCAAAGATGAATAATTTTTCCCATTTTTTCCACATTTTCCATTGTTTCTTCGCTCCTATTAGTTGCAGCGTGATGTTATATAGCTTAAAGCCTTCCTCGATATATGGTCTATCCAACACAAAAAGAATTTTTCAATTCGCACCAGTAGTTCCTGAGATTAGCGCGTTCAAACAAACAAACAAACTCTTCAGCTTTATAATATTAGTATAGATTAACTATTAAGGTACCTTAAGTCGGTTAGTTATCTAATTACTGAGTAGTAATTTCACACAATATAAGTGTGCATGTTTCAATTTAACCACAATGATTAGCGACTTGTCGTTCTTATCAAAGTTGTGAACCGCTTGGTCGTTTAATAAGCAATTATTCACCTATGAATTAATTTAAGGCTCATATACATATCGCTCGTAAATGCTTACTTAATATAAAGATTGCTTGTGTGTATAAAAATGTTCAAAACGCACTTATAACACAGTCCTGAGGGAAGTAATCTGAGGTCCTGCTATACAGGCTGTGCAAGCAGACCTAGTGCAGGACCCAGAGGCCTACCGAGGTACGTGAAAGTATGAATTTTAATATAATTAATGAACAACTAAATGTACCTAAGTAAGAAAATATGAAATAAATAACTTTTTACTTTACTTTTTTACTTTACTTTAATGCTCGATACTTAAAAACGTAGTTTTTTATCTGCTTAAAGTCTGTTTGCACAACAACTACACACACATTTAGCCGTGTTTTTCAAGCAGCCGCAATTTAAAAAAATCGTTGTGCTAAATAGCCTTATAATATTATTATTTTCCTCGTGCGTTTATTTATTGTATTAGGTTTCATTATTAACGATCGACTGTAATTTACAATAAGACTAAATTACAATAGTTTTGACGATATTTAGTAAAAATGTTATATTGTTTCGATACCTGATTACATCAAAGTCGAACAATACAAGTACATAATTCACTTGCTTAAAAATTCTAATTAAACATCCATTATGATTAGAAACAGTGACCTCATTACATAACTGTTATATTATGTATTCACATAGGAACTATTTCAATTCCCTGCCAATATTATTATGATTCGTCGATTGATTTCCGACTAGTAGTTTCTAGCGACATATTTAATGCATTAGACTTGTATGTGAGTCAGTAGACGATCAAACAATGGATATCGTCATGTTTGTTTTAAAAGTAAAAACTCGAACGCTAACGTGGGTACTATATAGGGGACAGATTGGTGAAGAACAGATTCGAAAGTTAGCTGTATTTTTTTATTCAATTTAGATGACGGATCAATTTAGATGACGGAAGATGTTTTATTTAAAAATAATCATCCACGTTATCTATTGAATAGCTCTCAGCAGGATAGCCTCTTCCTGTTTGGAGGATATTCATATAGCCAATTAGCATACTTTATTGCACAGCTACAGTTTGCCTAAAATAATGTTTTCATCTGATATAATGCATGCAAAAAAAAAATTTAAATGTGAACAATAAATAATGACAAATTGGTGGACAATCTCAATGACCTGTTTCCAAAAAATAGTGACAATTTAATTGGAGGTTTTCACAAAATAAAAAAAAACAACATACAACGATTTGTAAACAAAAAACATTTCACATGAAAAAAGGTAACACATAATTTCACATCTGTTTGCACCTAATCAGCGTTATCAGGCTTTACCTATTTGGGACAAAAGTCGTTGACATAGGTGTCAATTAGGTATGCATTGAGTAAGTAATTAAAGTTAATAGCTGCGGCACTAAAACCCTGCGACTTTGGTGCTTAGTTAATTGATATCGATATTACCCTTTGTTCGGTATCGATGTGGGTAAATCGATTCTAAGTTCTAATGGAATTCTCTGGGAAATATAACAAGCATAGAGATTTGTTATAAAATTTAAGTATTTACTAATTCTAGTTATGATATCACTTGCCCAATTGCATAATATTGCGTTTTAAAATTGTTTAATAGTTCATCTTGTTTTTTAGCTTTGCGTTGCTATGAAATAAAAAAAGGTTGTTAGTTTTTACCGCCCTTTTATTCATTAGTTTAAACTCAAATTCTACGTAGTATGAGCTTAGCTGTATAAATAAATACTCCTGGACATTTCTATCTCCAACTTAGCAAACACAAGATACGTAAAGACTGACGATAAAAATATATGTACTCTATTGACTAAAGTCGCATAATATTGTCCAATCAGAGTTACAGAAGCTCTTACTGAACTAAATCTCATTATTTATCACAAGATACTCCTCAATTCTCTTTACAAGACAGTTTTATTTACCATCCATCACGTGCAATACTAATATTACTAATCCTACACTTGTAACGTCACTCGTAATTTCAATCCAGTGACATCATACATAGTAGACGCTTCACTATGACGAAATAATTTTGACGTATGCCAAATAAAGCTACATGATAGGTCAGTTACAAATGTCACGTGATACAGCAGCTCGCTTATTGGTCGGTTGTTATAGACATGTGGCATGGTTGTATGCTAACTGTATAGAAAAAAGGTCTGAAAGAAAACTACTAATGTTAAGCCTTGTTGCGATCTGCATTTTCTTGCTTAGATTACCTAACGCTGTCGAATACTTAAATGGATAATTATTTATTGTAATACGCAAAATGGAAAAGATATAACAGAAAACCAACCTATACATGCCACAACTCATCGCTAAGAGCCTATTCTTCCGAACAACTTACCTATTTTAGATGTTCCTCAAGTATTTCGTCTATCTCCAGACACAATTCAGCCTACCTGCCCCCACTGCGACAGTACGTGTGCATCGATAAATTCAAAGTGCATTGCTGGCTCGTGACCGGCTCGTTGTAATATAGCGAGCAGTAAACGAGCCGTGGTAATGCTTAGCCCGGAAAACGTCCGAGCGCGCCGCAGCCGCTGTGATTCGTGTCACATGACGGGGCGTAGGGCTGAGGATTGGGTCGGAAAAGAAATTTAAATTAATTATATATAATACTTAAAATTTTCTGGAAAACGATCAGTTAATTTTTCCATCAAAGCAGCTAGTCCGTGCTGTGTTTCAACCTTCCACCGACGTTTAACATTATTTTTTTAACCATTTTTTTTTTTGAGGTAAGTAATTAAATATTTTATATTACAGACTCCCATATGACTTGTCTGAATACATTTGTTTTTTAGCTAGTAGTTTTAACGTGATTTTACCTATACAAAATTCACCATATTTCCTAGATAGTTAACAAACAAACAAAAATAAACGATCTCTTAACACTTTATTTACTGGACAGTTAACAAACTTGAGAAAATAATATTGTCTCAGTGTAGTTACTGTGACCGTAGAGTTAGTTTACGGCTCTAGAGTCATTTTGGAGCAGTTTACGTTGATAGAAAGTCAATTTGTCGGGTAGTTTACGATCAAACGGGCAGTAAAGTGTATCGTTAACTGTGGCGACTTTGTGGCCACTTATACCACACTAGGCTCGTAATGTTTCTGTGGACTTCACGACACGTTTGCAGCAAAATTTAAAAAAAACTACCATTTTAATTTCTGAGATTTATGTAACATCATGATCATTACTTCTCCGCAGAATGGATTCTTTAGTAGAGTTGTCATCAACATTTAATACATATAAAAGCTACATCGATCTAATTTTATTCAATTTTTAAGTATTATTTTACCATCTAACTGACTGGCCTGTTAGCTTAGTTGGTAGTGGCTCTGCCTTCTAATCTAGAGGTCGCGGGTTCGATTCCCGTATGACACAAGTATTTATGTACTTTAAAAAAATATATATAATTACTTGTGTTAGAGTCTGGTCGTTTGTATGTGTAATAAGTATGTATTTACAAAAGAAAAGTATATAAGTATTATATCCGTTATCTAGTACCCGCGACACAAGCGTTTGCTTAGTGTGGGGCTAGATGGCGCTGTGTGCAAATTTATTTATTATTTAACTCTTTTTCTAACCTCATGCACTTATTATATTTGTGTCATTTGATTAAACAGTTTTATCATTCTTTGGTTTTGATTTTGATTAACTGGCTAAAAACTGATGATTTTTTAGGGCTGGCTACCAATTGTATATATATTATAGTAAGCAGAACATATCGGAAGTCAAGTAGATACGATACAATTTACTGCTTTGTCTCAATTTAATAAAAATATTATTTTCACCAAAACAAAATTAATTAAATGATAGAAATATAAATCAATTTATACCGTCCAGGCAGCCCTGTCGGATTCTAACTAGAATTTAATCGGTATACGTTCACCGATGCATCTATTCTCTCCACTCTGTGCCGTGACTACTAATCTATTGCCATCGCTTTATAGTTTACTCGGAAACAGCTATATGCGAGTGCAGTTTCTATGGCATCTCGATGAAAACTCGCTATGCACCACAAATACTAACTAAAACCTAGATATAAACATATAGCGAGATATTTCCAACACGCAAATAGCGAATTTTGAAAGACACGAGATAATTCAAAAACATTGTAGCTGTCTATAATGAATAGATTTGTACAAACATCTTTTAAATTTGACGTCCTTAATTGGAGTGATGTTTTGTATCTCACATGAAGCATTAATTGTGAAAATATATATATACGTAATAATTTGTAATTTACTTAATTTTAACTCAAAGGAATAACTTGACAACGTTACCACTCATGATTCTAAAAAAAATATTACCATTTGGTATACCTATCAACATTCAACTCAAGATATATTTGACCTGCATTTTATTTGAACAAGAACTATATAGATAGTATATATAATCATACCTACATGCACTAATAGTTATACCACTTTTATCTCTTCAATACAATTTATATCGAAGTATTTTATAATAACGCACACAAATCGCATTTTGATCTATTTTCAATTGACAGGAGTTAAGTCAAACTATTAATATTCCATTATGCAGCGCGTCATTTCGACATGTGTTTATTAATATTGAATTTCAGTGAAATGTTGCTTGGAATCGATTAAGGAGATAACTGATAGAAGATGTTTGCTTTAATGCTCTTTTGGTTCTAAAAAGTTTTCTGACGTTGCAGTGTGATTGATAGGTATCAAAGGAATCAATTAAAAAATACAATTGTGTAGTACCAATCCAATACATAAAGTGTAAGTGTATGGTATTTTTGTATGAATTAAGAAAACCTACAAATTAAACAGTAACTTTTTAACGAATAGTCAAGAAGTTAACAAGAGTCAAGCCACTTGAGATTCCTAAACAGCGTTAGTTACTTGAAGTTGGAATTAAAACGTAAGCCTGAAGTGCAACACCTTCCGGAATCCGGCTGTTGTTGGTGACCGGGTATTCCGGGCTTAGGAGCTAGGGGCTGTACTACTATCTTACTAAACTAAACAGAAAAAAACTATTGAGAAGTATGTATGTGCATATTCCCAACAAACTTGGTGATGGTACACCCGTGCCATGTTTGAATAAATAGCCTAGGGATAATAGCTACGCTAAGCTATAGCTACTTATTTAAGACATACATGCTATCGTGTGAAAAATTATCTTTATTGAAATAGCACAATATTATGTTACAATTAATTTATTTACAAAGCAAAGCATGCAATGTATGTCTGTAGTATGCAGGACGTCGATTTCGCTATAACCCCATATTAGATTCTACTAGTAAGGTATATTATAGAAACTTTAAAGTCAAAAGCAGTGACATACATAGTAAAGCCCCGGGCGTCGCGTCGGTCGGGAGAGCCGGGTCGGTCGCACGAGCTGGCAAGTTTTAATTGAGTTTTGGAACAAAAGACGGACGACACCGCTGATGCCCAAGCGCAATATGGAATACGGATTTTTGGCAAACTATCGATTCTCAATATGTTACTTGCATGATGCATTTGAGAAGATATTAGGAATGGGCTGCATTATAAAATGGATTAACCCACTTCAATGAAAATATTTTTTATGGTTGCATGCGAATGTTTATATTATAAATTGGAAAATAAATTTTAATGGTTTATCCATTTGTTGATTTGTTTTTCTTTCACTATCACGCCACGCCTAGCTACGGGTTTTTAAGGATGGAAGAACGGGTAGAATAGTAGCAGTATTAGATAACCAAAATGTCAAATGCGGGCACAACAGACGCAAAATGTCCTATATCGAAACAGATCAATACATACAATGTGTGCCTTGTTTACTAGCTTTATATATTTCATAGCACCATCTCAAAACACTGACAATATTTTCCACCACAAAAATTGCATAAGACTGCGCTCGAAGCGAAAATATCGCTTCAAATAATGCTCTAGCACATAAAATCGGGAAACAAAATGTAGTTTTCTATTCTTGCTACCAACGATGTCATAAGCCATAAACACCTCATTAGGACTAATTATACTCAAGAAACAAACATAAATCCCCCGGATGAGGCACGCTTCATTTTCCGCCAACGCGACGCGTGATAGTACTAGTTAGTGGTTCACTCAAGACATATTCGGTTTCTTCTAGGCAAGCGCACTCGATTGTAGATTACAACGTTGCTAAACATCAGGCGAGTTGTAGTCAAGCGTGAGCCTATATTGTTTAAAAAAATATATATATTGTTGTCGCAATGGTTTGTCTATATAGAGAATATATTAGATAGTTAACAAGGTTAACGGATTCACTGTGATCGCCACTATAGGATCGAAGCTGAATCTAACTTGGCTAGCTTTTGTGTGGACCGCTCTTCCGTAGAAAATGTGGCTATTTTAGAGTAAATTTTCGTGAACAAATTTAATACCATCGAACTTTAACTAGGTGTCTCTGAGCTATACAGTGTATGCGTTCAAGTGTCACTCGCCAAGTGCCGCGGCTGCAGTGGTAGTGACAGACGACAGGACAACCAGATCGCTGCTATCGGATCGAAGCCGAATCTAACTTGGCTAGCTTTTGCAAGCTCTGCTATCTTACATGTAATGTGCAAAACGTATGGTTTTCAGTATATTTTTTCTTAGTTGTGTTTATTTTGTGCTGTAAAATGGGTTTCGTAAAAATTATGATTATTCAATCATTTTTTTTTTTTTTTGATAAAAAATGCAGTAAATAACAATTAACTTTGAACAGATGCTACGATGGAACAGCCAGATCTGTGCAATTACTTTTTTTTTCAACACTAAATAGCTTACGTTTGAGTATAGCCTGCCTGATGTTAAGCACCACCTATTACCTGATTTAATGCTTAATAAGGCAAAAGAAGTAGTTAATACAATCGCCTTACCATCTAATCCTTATCTCCATTCCTAATCAGCGTAAAGTTCCGTTTATCCCTCGCTTACTGTACATACAAACCTGTGATAAAGGTGATAGCACACTGTCCGGCTCACGCGTGTGGTCCCGCCTTATGCATTCAATGTGCCTTATCTGGGACGTAGTGCTCTTTCCGGGACACTGTTGGCACAAGCCAGCCCAGACGGGCTTAGGGTTGTCTTACTTAGTATTATACCTATTTTTTATTTAGTGGATGAGCGCGACTTTGAATGGGCTAAAGAATTCCTCTTTCATAAATCATGATAATGTTTAAATTGGAAGTAATCATCCTATTGGAGCTTTGGCTTCAAAGTGGAATAAACAAATCTCGACAATAAATCTAATTAATTTTGATAATTTTAAAACAAAGCAAGCTTAAGAAATTCATTTCAATGTTTTGTATTGTACTGTATTTTAATATAAACTTGTTGGATATAAGTTTATTTTATGTTAATGGGTCTAATCCATTTTTTTTCTTGTTTCAGGTAAGTCACTCTCCTACTGCTCTTATATACAACTACAAGCTAATACAAGTTAACTAATCTGTAGTTAACTCCGGTTAGGTAAGTAAGATGGCAACCCCAGAATAGAATATTACTTTAATGTACATGATAAGACATAGAAATACCAGTTGTGTGGCAGCCCTATCCCAAGTGCGGCCCGATGGGGAGCACAATTTAATATCGAACGCGTCCGATACAGAAGTTGAGCGATTCAAGTGCGCTCGCAGCGGCCATTCTAAAACTTACCGCGAAATTATAAAACTGCATATACTGCTATTGTTTATAGATATTACTCCCCCGGGAATTTAATAGATAGGAAACTCAGCGATAGATAGGAAATGGACGGGATATAAAGGAAATGGAGGAAAATCGCGTAGTAATATCTCGCTTAAATTTTTAAAGCACGTAGTTTGTACGAATATTTCATAAAATTATGGCTGCTTGTAATAGAGTTTTGAAGTGATCGTATAATTTCTTTTTTTTTATTTAGTTAGAATTTAGTAAAAGACACTGCCTTATAAAAAGTAACTTTGTAGATTAAACACCGAATATTATAATTTAGACTATAAAGGATGTAAATTTATATTCTGAGTGCAAATTTAACCACTTAATAATTTTATCATTTTAAATGGATAACAGAAAAAATATCCTTGTCATTTGATATTTGGCGCTTCGTCCAAAAATTTTGTTATGATATTTCCTTGAAGAAAATATTTCAATACCAAAATGTTCAGACTTATCTTGTAAGTTGGGATAAAGTTAGAGTCGCCTTGGCAGGCGTTTTCTCAAAAACTCGTACCTACACATAACTCTGCAAGTTTCGGAGCGTCTCTCACAAAATCTGCGCTCGGAACTGTTTGTAGTCGATGCGGCATTCTTTGGAACTTAGCTCTCGTTAGGTGAACTACTTTGGTTCTTTTCTATACAAGCAGATTTTTAATGTACGGCTAATGACCCTTTATAATAATTGTAATAGAGAGGAAAAGTTAGATCATATAAAAATACAATACATATAACTACAGAAAAAACTTGCTAATCCTTTTTTTGAAGTCGGTTAAAAACCGCAATGTTCTGCTAAGATTTCATTCTATTAGAAACAGAACCGCTGTTGCTGAGATATTTTTATGGCTTTCTTTTAAAAATGACTTATCTATCAATCACAAATGCAATTGATTTTCTATTATTATCATAATAAAAAACTTGTGCGATAACTCTTCAGCATATTTTGCCATTACGTTATGCATGCTCATTAGATTAGATATTTTTCCCATTAAATACTGTAATAAAATATGTTAAAGAAACGTAGGGATAGTTAGCCTTTACCTTTAAACGATAGAGTATGTTAACACTTTCAAAACCTAACCAGGCACGGTGTAACTTCCTAATATAACTAAAGAAAGAACTATACTATGTATTTCCCGCGACTTGTCTCTCCAACATCCCTATGCGATGGTAACAGAACAGATATAGCACGAGCACTTTCATTGCAACTGGTTACATACGACACTGGTTCGAAGCCAGTTGGAGCGTTCACATCGAGTTGGCCGTGGGGGCTTTTTGACAAATATTTACGATTTTGCGATACAGAGGGGTTGGTGTGGTGGTGTGTGATTCTGTTAGTGAACCTCTTTTTTTTTATTTACCTGTAACACTAGTTAGACTTTTGAATACCAGGTCACTAGAAATAAAACTCGAGCAAGCGACACTTAATCTGGGTGCAGCTCAATATAATATAAATTGTTAACTGCTCAAAAAAAATTTTCACTAACTATATATTGCACTTTAAAATAGAAATACTATTTGAAAAATTAATCTTGCTTTAATGAACTCAAGAAACGTGAATGTTTACTGCTAAATAATTACGGCTGATTAAACTTCTTGCATGAACATGACATGTGAATCACCAAAAAACCAACCATGCTAAGCCCACAATTCAGCCTATACGGATGCAGCGAGCGTGTAAAGTTGATGCCGCCTCGTTACAGTGTCAGTTCTATAACGATGGAATTGTTTTCATAAATTGCATCCATGTAAAATGGAAAATGTTGTTCGACCTATTTTTGAGTAGATACTTTTTTGTGATTGAGTTTTTTTGTGCTGATGAAACGATTTTACTAAAAAATATAATTATATTTAAAGAAGTGGGTGCTCGCGGCTTTGCTCGCATTAAGAAGTAAAACTTGCATCCCCTATTTCACCCCTTTAAAAGTAGCATATCCAAAAATCCTTTCTTAGCGGGTGCCTATGAACGTCATCACATCTACCTTCATTCCAAATTTCAGCCCAATCCGTCCAGTGGTTTGGGCTGTGCGTTGATAGATCACTATATCAGTCAGTCAGTCAGTCAGTCAGTCAGTCAGTCAGTCAGTCAGTCACCTTTGAGTTTTATACATATAGATATATTAATATTTAAAATATCCATTATATAATGTATTGACCAGTAAATAAGTATGTTAGGTACATTGTACATATCCAGAAAAGATTTGCCAAAGACTTTATACAGCAATGTTAACCAAACCTGACTTAGAATAGAATAGAAATATATATATATATATATATAATAGTTTTTTGTTTGCAACAAGAAATAGCATAGGTACATTAATAGGACACATAACAAGATATATATGTCACCGAAAAATTATGTCTGTTGTAAACTTTTTTTATTTATTTCAAAACAGCATAGTAACTTAGCTTATAATGTAAAATTGCTATAAAATATTAGATAATCATGACTTACTCATTCCAAAGTTCAATATGACCGTGGCACATCTCTAACCGATAACCAATAGTGACATAGTTTACAGAAGACGTTAACAGTAATACGCTAAAGTGATTTAGCACGAAAAGTCTACTTTACATGTGCTTATTTGAACAGAAGCACATATAAGTACTCGTAGCTAGACTATGCAACTTTGACCACGGCGGCAGCACTTTTCCCATTTAAGACACAATTTTCCTTATTATTGAAATTTAATCCCAAATTTCTATATCTCTTGAACTATAATTTGTCGGTCTTCAAGTCGAGAGTAAACCTCAAAATCGTAGATTACAACGTTGCTTAACATCAGGCAAGTTGTAGTCAAGCGTGAGCTAAAAATCTCATGTAAAAAAAACTGTATCAGGTGTTGAATCTCAAGCGTTTTTTAGTTTAAATTTTATCCAGCCGTAGAGTTAATAATGCACGAACAATAATAGGTTTTCCCGTACATTTCCTTGAACGTACTCATTTGAGTTAAAATTACGTATTAAAATGTTTTATAGTAAAATAATCGTAAAATGAATTCTGTTTTGGTGTAGTAATATTGAACAATGGTAGTAAAAGATTTAGAAACTATTGTATATCTAAGGAATTATTATTCATACTTAGTTTGATGAATGATTAACTGGTTCCAACTATATTTTGTAATAATTGTTTCTTTTATGGGCTTTTCATTTCGTGCTAATGAATTACTATATTAGTAATACAAATTGATTGACAAACGACTGCCGCGCGTACTTTACTGTGCCATCCACTCGCTGCGTTTTCGAAACAGAAAGATAGGGTTCTGTTGTATTCTGTGACATAACTAACTCATGTAGATTTAAATTTACCCAACGATTTTTTTTAATCGTTTGAAACTACTTTTTCTTCTATTTCTTGTAAACATAACATGTATTATTTACTTAGCGTATTATTTACGTAACATGTATTATTTACTTAGTTTCCTAAGGCTCTAATGTTATAGTTGTAGTTAGCACGGTGCCTCCGCAGAGCCGCCGGTACTGCGATATACCTCGCTAATAAACAATGCACGTATTCAGGTATGTGTGTCGTCTTGTAGGGATGGGACTGATGCTTTGGTATCGATGTCGATAAAGTTATTTTTCTAGCTAAACGTAAAAAAAAAACAGAGGAATAAATAAAGTAACGTTTGTCAAAATAAAGTTAGCCTCAACCCGATTAGAACAGCGAGTGGTATTGTCGGTTTATTGATGATAAAAAGCCTTTGCTTGCTATCAGGTAAACTATGGCCAAGCGCAGACCCGTTCAAGTTAAAAAAAAGTATCTGAAAATTGATAACTGTATTCGGTATAATAACGCAGTTTGGCAAAATATGAAAATTTTATTCAAATATGATTGAATAGGTTACTTTATTTACATACATATACAATTATATACAGATAAAATAAATTGCCAAGTTTTATAGCTCAATACATTGTTTATTTTTTCTATTATCATTACACTAAATAAGCATATGCAATGCAAACAATTTCCAAGGATTTTCTGTATATTTTATCGACACATTGCACAACCTCACGCCTACATCTGCAAACAATAACGATATAAAGTAAGTCATAATGTAGTTGTATGTGTGTGTGTGTGTATGTGTGGTGTGTGTGTGTGTGTACACAACTTACTATGTAAAGTTAGAACATCCTCGGCATAGTTAGAGCGCCCTAGGTCATACAGACTTCCGCTAAGTTACTATACCTAGCTTAGTGCATGTAGTACAGAGTTAGTGAAGATCTTTGTTGTTATGAGTTTTTTTTATATACTTATAGTTATTTGTTTGGATGACACGTTTAATTTAATGTCCTGGCTGTACGTCAATCCATCACATGTATAGGTATATAAGATTATTTATATGAAAAAACAATAAGTAATTTGCTTTTGTTTTCTTAGCTGTTTTCTGTGATGTTACTATAATATGAGTATGAAAAAACACTTAAACCTATTCCGTGTTAAAAAAAATGAGTACTTATATGAGTTTTTTACTTTGAAATTGATGTGAAGGAGATTTTACTGTTTTTCGAGTACTGTAGGCAAATGACGCATTTAAAAGTTGTACATAAAGCAATACACGATGATTTAATTTATATTACTGAGACTTGATAACTATCATTATTTTTTATTTATTTTTTTACAAATTATTTTTATTACCTGACCAATATAACTTACTTAGTAACCCTATATACGAAACGACCTACAACTTACTCGTAGCGTCGAAGAAGTTATTATAAAGCTAATTTTATTGTCTACATCGCTACAGAATGAACACATCTTGCTCACGGTCAGGGCCAACCTATTTATATACATTACTTAAAGATAGATATTATAATACATTACTTATAGATACCAAGCTGCATCATCTTTGGTTGAATGCAGCATTTAGTTCCATGTGTTTATGATTGGGTTGTTTGTATGATTATTATTTATTGAAGTTTGTTTTAAAAACATATGATTTCTCCATTGTGATTCATACGAATAGTTTGATTTTTTCTAGGTATATTGATTGTGACTCAGTGCTATATGATTGTAGATCCATAATTTCCTGTCAAAAAGAGTCAAATCTCAAACATAAAGAAATCTATGTTTATGTAAGAGTTGTATATATTTTTTGATAAACATACTATAGTTCCTATAACACTATTTATTGAATAGTGTTATAGGACATAAAACTATTCACAGTCGATCATTATAATATCCTATAGGCCTTTTACAATAAAATAAATATAAGTGTTATTATTAACAATGTTAAAAAATAGTATATTTGGTATACTACTCGTACTTCAAATGCCTACGGGACCCAGATAGGAATCATCCATCTTGTTCGGAAATGTAGTTTTGTATTCGAAGCCTATCTTCTATTTAATCCAGCCTAGAACAGACGACATTACGTCGGTCGGTGCAACGGTGCACGCTAACATCCTATGTTACAAATACACAGACTTATAGAAAACAGATAATCTAACACAACACAAGAATATTCCAAAAACGTAAACCTATATAGTAGTAGTGGGTGCTCGCGGCTTCGCTCGCATTAAGAAGTAAAACTTTTATCCCCTATTTTACCCTTTTAAAAGTGGCATTTCCAAAAATCCTTTCTTAGCGGATGCCTACGTCATAACATGTACCTTCATTCCAAATTCAGCCCAATCCGTCCAGTGGTTTGGGCTGTGCGTTGATAGATATAGCAGTCACTATATCAGTCAGTCACTCAGTCACCTTTGAGTTATATATATATATTTAGTTTTTACATAATATGGTTTTGTAATAGAATCAAGAATATTAGGTACTATTTATTTATAAAAGTGCTTTGATGAATTAAATCTCATTTATTATTTTTGTTATGCACTGAAAACTATATAAAAACCAAAATCTGAATGTTGTTTCTTAGTTTAAACTTCATTTACCTACCTTATTACATTGAGTATTATTATCTTTCAGACTACTCGACGGCATTTCATTTATTTCAACATATTACTAAAAGTAGATATACTATATGACTTATCTTTCTGCTCACTATTTAACGAACTGCAGCTTCAACCTGGGTTTCCATTCCACACACTCCGTCAGTTCTACATCCGATGCGATTCTAAATATTGATAGTCTCGATTATGTGCTGCGATTGAGTCGTTTTCTCGCACAATCGCTATAAAGCCTGTAATATTGGAAACGTTCAGAAGTTATAACCTATTTTAAGCGTTATGAATATTCTGAAAAGCGTAGCATTGCTGGGCTTGTTTCAAATTGCAATCGATTATTTGAAATGATGCTTGATCTTTTTTTACTAAGTATTTATAAATGGCGTAGATTTAGAAAACGGCCGAGTAAAATTTTAGTTAATTAATCGAATCATTCAATTTACTAGCACTTCTTAGTGATGGATTCTGTATTCTGTGTTGATGTTCAATATCACGATTTATAATTATTTTAGAACATTAAAGAACTGTGCAGTATGCATGTGATAATTTAGATGAAAAATTCATACTGATATTATTGATATTTTTTACCTAATTTATTGATTAATTGTTACTTATGATAATGAAAACTTGTTTTTTTAATTTTGAAACGTATACCTGTCGGTTAGGATACAAGTACATATGTAAGTAATGTTTTGGTAAAAAGATAGATGATATTTTGATGCAGCCTTTACATACTGATACATACACTTATATACTCATTTTCCTTTTTAAATGCATGTAAACCCGTCCATATATAAAACATAGATAATACAGGAAACGGTTAATATAAAAAAGTGGACGACTTGAAAGAATATAGAATTGTAGGCTCCTTCAATTTCAGAAACTGGTTAAAAACGTTTCAAGTTAATTATGCTGTCAGTAACTTATGCTAACAATATCTTACATGGGCGTCGCTCGTACATATTTATTTGCAGTTCGTGGTGGGAGGCAATATCGTTCTTTCAATTTCAATCGACCTACTTTGCAAAGTGACAATCGATTACAGAGGCTTGCGGACAACACGCGATACTTTAACTTAGGTTTTTACCTGATAAAATGTTATGTAACATGAGAAGATATCATTTGAAGAAGAATTTAAATAAAACTTTTCTGTTGCAAGAAATTGAGTAATCACAATTTCTTGCAACAGACAGCATAATTAACTTGAAACGTTTTTAACCAGTTTCTGAAATTGAAAGAGCCTACAATTCTATATTCTTTCAAGTCGTCCACTTTTTTATATTAACCGTTTCCTGTATTATCTATGTTTTATATATGGACGGGTTTACATGCATTTAAAAAGGAAAATGAGTATATAAGTGTATGTATCAGTATGTAAAGGCTGCATCAAAATATCATCTATCTTTTTACCAAAACATTACTTACATATGTACTTGTATCCTAACCGACAGGTATACGTTTCAAAATTAAAAAAACAATACCATAACTTACACATGAGAACATAACTTACACAGACATGACATAGTAACAGTAGTAAGTCATGGTGCCATTAAAAAAACCCAAAGGGGAAGTTGGGGAGTTACGGCGGTGAAGTTGTCTGAAGAAAGACGGACGATCATAGCCGCTGTTAATCTTGGGCCGTGTTCTACAAAGGCTAGAGAAAAAAGTGGAGCGTGGTGGGATAATACTCGAGTGAAGTCGGATTAGAAAATAATACGATGATGAAATATTGCCGCCCCCGGTGAATAAAATGGCAATCGCCATTATCTTAGTTTTAATATGATACCATATTTGAGTTCTATACATCCAAATACAATGTTTGATTACTGTTTTAAAGTGAAGATTTTTACTAATAAATTTGTTGAGTGCTTAAGAAAAGATAATTTGATAAGATACGAAATGTTTCCTTTGAGTATTTTCATTTCATTTTTCATTAATGTCTTTGGAATCTTATTTTCATTTTTGCACAATTTGTGTATTTGTTTTTATTTTTCACTCTTCTCAGACTATCAAAATTTTAATAAGGATTAAGTAAAAACAAAAATATCATGTCACATGGATTTAAAGTTAGATATGTTCCAAATTTTCTAGTCCCACTTCTCCATGGATGAGACTATAAAAAACCCACCAATTTCGTGTACACTAGGTGAAATATACACCTTCCCGGCAGTAATACATTGTTCGCGTGTGGGCTCACTGTTACCACTAGATGTTCTGCGATACAGCTTGACTACGATGTTTGGGACACAAGGAAACTTCATTTACTTAAAAACTAAGTACTTACTAAAATGCTTTGCTTGCTTACGTGATTTTTTTTTTCGTTTGATCGTGATCTATTTTCTTAACTACTAATGTAGTCAACTAAACTATGTTTTAATCATACATCTAGACTTTGAACAATTAGCCACTCAACTGTTATATCAAAGTTTGAAATTACCTAATTATTAAGTGTCAATCATAAAAAAATACTTGTCTTAAGTGGGTGTCTTAAATATTCCAAAAGATTAATGTGTACTAAATTAAATAGTATCTTAATTCAGCTATACATACTTAAAAAAAGACGAATTATATAGACATGTTTTGTAACTATGAGAATGGACCCACTATACGCCAGTAAGTGATGACTCTGTGTCACCGGTTACTCTGCGCAACAGAGACTGCGGTCGCATTACTCTATGCAAGCATGAACTACGTCACGAAGTTTGTTTTTCATACGATGGATTATTCATTTTTCATAGATCGGGTGTTATTTTTTTTTTTAATTTCGTTTAATTTAGGAGACTTGGAATTAATATCATGGAACATATTATAATTACTTAATTAAGTACTCTTATTGCGTATATACGTTTTTTTAATATTGTGTTATAAAAAAATATATAATAACAACCAAATTTTTCATGTATTGTACTCGTATCTAACAAGTAGGTCCTAAAGATTGCCTTAAATACTAATTTAGTTATGATTCGCCAGATATCAAGGACTTCAACATCGGGCAGGCTGTAGTCAAACGTAAACCTATCCCACATAAAAAAAGCGGTCTTTTTATACTACACAGTCTTAAAGTATTTTTTACATCGTATCTACTATTTTTCCTATATTTCGGGTTCCATGTCTGTAGTCCATACGTTAAGGTTATTGCCGAATATGTTGTTACTTTGTTCTTCCGCTTGATAAACTTGTGCAAATTTATTCGATGGCTCACATTAAACTTGTACGAATGTATGAGGTTTGTTTGAATGATAAGTTGGTGGGTTTCATGATTCGTAGATACGATTTTTCAAGTAAAGTTACTGATGTTTAGTATGGTTTATGTGTAGTAAAGATTTTACATGCATTTGTTGGTACAAAAATGTTTTTTTTTGTGTTGTATGACCAACTATTTGATTTGATTTTTGGTAAAAAAATTACCCTGATGAATAAATAAAAAGCAATATATACTATTAATTTACAAACCATACTACTACTATAATGTTGCACTTAAAACTGTTAAAGAATACTAGCAGCTAAATAAGTTATAGGTTTCTTCCAGGCAAGCGTGCTACATCTAAGACTATAGTGGTGTTTAACATCAGGCAGGCTATAGTCAAACGTAAGCCTATTTAGTGTAAAAAATATGATTGCAAAAAAACAATTTTGGGCAATTTAGACATTATTTTTATTAATAAGATAAATTAACAATTTTATTTACAAAACAAGTGGTGTTTATTAAGAAATAAGACATTAACTGATTACCTAAAGTACCATTTTAAACATACAAATTGTGAGCACTCGTAATTAATTTAAATTATGCATAATTAAGTTAAATTGCGGTTAGCCTTAGCACTTAGGCTATCAATTTTAATTATCTAAGTTACCTACACCTACCTAGAGTTCTGCATATAAATTACTATCAAGTACAGAGAAATGAAATAAGATTATACTTAAAAAGAGTTTTAATACTTCACTACATCATTTGAAGTATAAATACTACATATGTCTATATTTGTCTACATAAGATATTGCATAAAATCTCTTTTGGGGTCAACTATTTTAATTAGGATCTTTGATTGTTTTGAGAATAATATAGTATAGGAGTGAATATAATACAAAATTATTACTCTGAAATAAAACTCTCTTCCTTCCCTGTATATACACATATTTATTTACTTGTGGACGCCCGCGGCTTCGCTCACATTATTCCAAGATAAAAATTATGACACTCCTAAGACTTCATACTACCTACATACCAAAAGTCATGATGATCCGTTCATAATTTAATAAATATATCGCATGCGCAAGTAAGTAAATAATACATTTTCTCCTTAATAATCCAAGTTCAAGTTATACATATCAATTACTTAACTCCACCTGGCGTGTATTTAGGTAATTACTTACAGAATAAGCTATTAAGTTAAAGTTATTGCGCATAGTTTCATTACAATTACTTAGTTATTGTACTAAGTTTAAATGTTTTGGGACTAAATGTAGTACGCTTGTTTCATACAATTTTTAAGAACGGCTTTATTTTTTCTCTTTTCTATGTTTTTGGTGATTTTTATTCTTATTCAATTATTTAGAGTGTTAAAATGGATTCTGAAATATTTTTTGATATTACGTTATAACAATAGGAAATAATAGGAATCAATTAAATTTAAAAAACTGTTTTTTTTATTATTTGTCTAATAAAAACGATAAATAACGTAAGATTTTTGTCAAAATTAACATTTTTATCTAAGTTTTCTTGTTATATTTACCTGTAAAAGATTTTTTTGTATGAAGTGGTACAAAAATCATTGTACTCTCGTGGAACCTTAATTTTAGTAATAGAGAGCTTAGTGTTTCTTCACAGCTAAGCAATTTAGTAAATCTAAATTAATTGTATCGTTTATAGTCGAGTCAAGATTAAAATTCGTGATTAAATTTAGCAATCGCTATTTGTTGTGCGTGTTAACTAAGTTGTTAGAAATATTGCTTTTTCGAATTGATTGTGCAGAACACAATTTAGTTGGTATCATTATCTAATTGGATGCAATTATTAAAATAAATATTTCACATAGCATACAGCGCCATCTAGCCCCATACAAAGCTTACTCTTGTATCATGGGTACTAGATAACGGATATAATACATATTTTCTTTTAGCATATTAATAAATGTTCGACAATAAGACAGCGTAGGTAGTGTCGCGCTCCATCCGACTAAAACCCCATTGCGTCCATTCGCTGTATGTCGTGATTGCAGGTACAATGTCTTACTCGACTACAACCACGAAACGACATCCTAGGCTGGATAGAGTTGAGAATACTCCCTCCCTCTTGTCTATGATATTTGGTCTTGTGTTAACACAAAATGTGTAAAGTGTGCAAACTTTTTGAACCGGATCATCGCCGGTAGCAATATCGAGGCGCTGCTAGTTTCACATAAACAATAAATTGAACAAATGATTTGCGCAAGTAGCACTATTACATAGTTATCGCCTGTACGTACCTCAGTGGTTCTGTAACTAGCGCGCCTGCGCCGTGGGTCTCCACTTGACGAGGCAGCGCTAACACATGCGGAAGGTTGCGACTTGCGCGCGCGCATGACACGCCTGAACTTGCGCTCTTCTTCGTGTGAAGTGGTGATAGGTCAATACATAGATAAATAACCTTTTTGTGAACATGTGTGGGTCCCTTATGTCATAAAAAATATGTTGATTGTGAGGCTTTCTAACCGAATTTGACAAATGACGTCTTAGATCATTGAATTGAATTTTAATTGTTTAGTTTTAACTATTTGCTATACTAAAATTATAGATACATATGTGCATCTATATTAATTTAATATGTAGCACTTTCAGCATGATTATATATATGTATGTAAATTAGTATGATTCGTATATTTCGTATTCAACAAATCGATTTATTTGCCAATCACAAGTTTTTGCTCTGGATTTGTAATAACAATTATTACAATGAAGTAAAAACTCTACCTAAAGGTCACTTCTTCATTCGGAGAAAATTATCACAAAAAGTTAGAAACTTATTTTATTGACACAATGTTTACACAACATAATAATTACCATTGGATTTGGTAGCGTTGACACGAAATTATAAAACGATTAGTTTGATCGTGATTATAAATGTTCTTTGAACGTACATTGATTGCTGAGCTTTTGAGTTGCAATAAGTGTTTGTTGTATAACCCAGCAATGGTTGGTAAAATTTGTATAAAGTCTCAAGTTTTGCAATGCAACCTTCGGTCGGTGATCAGTGTTCCATGCAGTAAGGTTAAGTTAAGGAGTAACAACAATAGTTATGAAACTAAGGTTTTATGGTCGTTTCTTGGTTATTGCTGTGACAACAGTTGTTAAATGGTGTGATGCGCTACCTAAGTAGAAACATACTTTAGGTTTGACATACATATTTTGCAATATTGATATTATCTGGCAGTCAGACAAAGAACCACACTATTTTTAGCAAAATGTTACACTAACTCAGAAGTAAACATATTTTTGGAATCAGTGACAATATATTTTGTTTTTAGTCTGGCATATATGTATGTACATACATAAATAGTTCAGGAAAATTGTTTGTAATACCTACTATTATAATACGATTCTGTCATAGTGAACTTGTAGCAATCTAGAAAAAGCTAGATTTAGGTCTTAACATCTGCAGGTCTTGTAATGGTAACAAAAACCAAATTCACGAACGAATCTCAATCGATTTGATTATCGATTATTTATTACGGAACATGAAAATTTATATTTCAATCATCCATCCACAGAGATAATCGCTCGGGAATTCGCGTTAACGTTATTAGTTACATTTATTTCTGCAATTTCATATCGAAATGTCAGATGCATAGTAATTATTTCGTTAATTAGGTTCGGACGTGAATTACCTTTGTTCATGACAATCATTTTAATTAAGTACTAATTATTTCCATACTTTTTGTACATGACATCAGATATATTCAGTGTTAAAAATCACGTGTTGAAATAAATATGTTTAATCACAATAAACGATGAATCATCTTTATCTGATTCTAATAAAAATATGGATCCCAAATACCAAGATCATACTATTTTATACAACGCCATTCAGATTACGTTCTTCTCTTTAAGACGTATTAAAATATTTGTTTTGTAGCAAAAAATATTTGTTTATGTATAAGGTATCTTTTAAAAATTTATTATCCTTAAAAATAAAACATGTGCATAGCATCCCCGACGAACCACCCCTGCAATCATGGAATCAAATGAATCGATCTTATCTCGGGATATTTTATGCGCATATTTACAATAATGTCTTTAAATCTATTCCGGGGCTCGCTTTTTATACAGTCCGCATTTAAATTCACCGGATACTACCACCGTATCTGTTTTAGACAGATTTTTGTATTGATCTCTGTTTTATTCTGTCACCAATGATCAAACGAAATATTTATGCATAGTCGATTTTCGATCTGTTTTTGGATTTTTCTTTTAAATTTAGTTGACAAAGCCGTTGGACGGTACCCATAGGCAATGATTCAATAATTGTAATTGGTTATACTGTTTCAATTAACATTGATTGGATAAAAATAATGTACTTACACTGTTGGACATAAATAAATAATCACATTTAATGTTATTTATTCTATAAATCTGGTACCTAATAAGAGCATCCATTATATACATTATTTGCCAATACATAAGTGGACATATGTATACATATATATACATATCACTATAGTCACATCCGCTTGAGGTCTCTCGAGGCTTAATATTGGCAATAAAACCACTTTCACCCCCGTTTTTACCCCTTTTTACCCCTATTACGCTTCACCCCCGGGGGTACTCAGGTGCCTGAATTATACCACCATGAATCACGATCAGAACTGTATCCCAATTTTTATTTGCATGCAAAAATATGTAACTTTTATTTACAACAGAAGTTGGCGATCGATCATTTTGTGTCTTTGTTTTATTTTAGCAATACACTGAAACTACATTTCAGTCAGACATTTAGTATTAAATTTACACATTTTGTGTTTATTCAATTTTAATCGTTTAGACTCTGGAATAACCCGATTAAAAATATTTTTCCTCCCTTCTTATCCATAATTGTCCGTGTATAATAACAGCACATATTTTGCCTGTAACCTAAGTATTAAGTGATTCCTTGTACGCACCATCGATGATAATATACTACAATATACCTATATATCCTTAGTAATGCTTACATTTACCAAATACATCTCACATATCCGTTATATCGCGACAATCGTATGTCACAACATATTCTGTATCTTATACAGGGTGGTTGAGTAAGGTAAAGGTAATCACTTAACAACAGCAATGTTTGTAATGTAAACTATTGATTTTGTACTATTTTAAAACATAGCTCGGCAGCTGGTTAGTAAACTTTAATAAATACTACAAGGAAACCAATTTGTAGTATTTTTGACATATGTTTTTCCTTGTTGCCTAGAACAAAGTCAACAAAATATTAACATTTAATATTATATATTTCTCAAATTGATAGCTATATAGCGAATACTGAAATATGTT
Source organism: Macaria liturata (assembly GCA_964023185.1). Classification (NCBI taxonomy): domain Eukaryota; kingdom Metazoa; phylum Arthropoda; class Insecta; order Lepidoptera; family Geometridae; genus Macaria; species Macaria liturata. Next base: position 1,779,487 of record OZ026820.1, on the reverse strand, counting down.
TCATTGGTGGGTGTTGATTGGTTAGGTATAAATAATAAAATTATCACGTACCCTTAACGCAAGCGCTTTCTTAATAAAGTTCTTGATAGTTTCGTGTGAAATATCCTACATTTTTTTTTAATTCAATCCATCCACCCTGTATGAAATAGTTTGTCTTCCATCCCAGCTTTCAGCACGCAGATGTGATCCGTCATGACGCTCTCTTACGTCACGCGTCACGACGTGTCGTGTCGGATTATCGTCCCTCCAACCATACACCACTATGACACTAATTTACTAGGAAATAGAGACGAAAATCGCTTGCATTTACAAATTCTGAAATACTACAGAATGGTTCTGACAGTTTTTACGAAATGCGAGACTAATTCATCAGGAAACAGAGACGAAAATCGCTAACTCCCAAAACTATGAAATACTACTAAATATTCCACCATTTTTTACGAAATGCGTGCTTTGACGTTTTTATTTCCCTTCGAATAGAGATGGGAATGCGATGTTTGATTATTTTAGGACAGTATTGGAAGTTTCATTAAGATGTTTTGTGTGTTTTTATAACGTGTAATGGTTTAATGGTTTCTTGGATACAGCTGTCACTGGAAAAGGAATGGCTCGAAAACTTTTGATTTACAAAATGTACATCCATTTCGATAAATTTTGGAAGCTTTTCAAAAAGTTTCAGGTTATATGCAAAACTTGAGCAAATTAATTTATGTACATCTACGAGTAAATATATAAAACTCAAAGGTAACTGACTAACTTAGTCTACTAGATCTATCAACGCACAGCCCAAACCACTAGAGGGATCGGGCTGAAATTTGGCATGCAGGTCGATGTTATGACGCAGGTATCCGCTAAGGATTTTTGTAATTTCCACTTTTAAAGGGGAAATAGGGGTACAAGTTTTACTTCTTAATGCAAGCGAAGCCGCGAGCACCCACTAGTTATATATAATTAGATTACATTATGTTAAAATAGAATAACTATACATATTATCCACGTAAGAATTTATAAGGAAACTGTGCCGATTAAATACTGATCAGAATTAATTCAAAAAGTTCAAAGTTCTAGGAGTAAGTCCCATTAAGATAAACGACTTGATAATCTGAACCACTCGAGGGCGCGATCGAGCCTTTTATTTCACTCCACAGGTTTTTTAAATGTTAGATACCAATTCACTTTACTTTTTGATGTCCCATTTACATAGATTGTCGTAATTTGCTGTGTGTATTATCATAGATTATAATCATATAAAGATCTGGGTATCAAATACATTTCTAAATTTACTTGTAAGTAATACAATCTGTTATTATTGTTATATTGTATACACAGGTTTACAATACTTAACCTATACTTTCTTCATGAAATCTAAATATATAAAACTCAAAGGTGACTGACTGACTGTTATAGTGATCGGGCTGAAATTCGGCATGTAGGTAGATATTATGACGCAGGCATCCGCTATGATTTTTGGATTTTAAAGGGATAAAATAAGATATATATATGTATAAATAAGAAGCTGCGAGTACCCAGTAGTCACTAGTGCTTTATCTAACAAAAGAATCTGCATTAAGATAGGTAATTTATGTGAAGAACAACTGAACAAAGAATAACTGAGACTATAAACTTATTTAACTATGTAAATAGAAAAGTCTAAAAACATAAAATTTTCCACAATAAGTGGAAGAAAGAGCGTTTGAACTTCACTAAACATTCTGACATTGTCGAGTTAAACGCTTGATTTAGCCACCAGTTAGAGTCTCCCAGACACCGGCTAACTAGACCACTGACATCATAACTCATCTACCTGAATGGATACTGACACGCCGTGGAATGAACTGTAGTCTCACAGACTTTGAAACACTGTAGTGTAAATGTAGATTCTGTGGTAGGTATACAAGCTTTGATTTTTGCCACCACGATACCATATGCGTGATGTTGGTTAGGAAAGCAATAAATTATGTTCCGATCCTTTTATCATTTAATTTCAAATTTGGCAGTGTACATTTTCAAAATAACGTTCTATATAATCATATTGTTACATTTGAAAAGTAACGTTCTTCACAGTTTCGTAGTTTATTTGTAAACAAAGTTAACTTAATTATGAATTATTTTATCAAGTGCTAAACCCGCACTATGGTTGTTTATCTTAAACTTAATTAAGTAGTTGTTACTTCTGTTACCAGCACGAATATAAAACACAGATGTAAAATAGACTGAACTTTGCCGTAATAAATACATTGTTACAATAGGTACATTACAACTAAAAGTTAAAGAGTGTATTCAGCATTGTGTAAAACTGCATACACAGCTTTGTTAGCGAATAATCAGCATACTTGTTCAGTTTGCATTTTATCATATTACCATAATACGGCGGTACCATTACCAGTCATAGATGTTGCGTCGAATGTATATTTGTACTTAGGTATTTGAAAGTGAACAACAATATTCGTAGTACGATATACGATAAATAATTAAAATATGCACGTTGTGTCCAAAATGACGACAATAACCATTGACCATTTAGTCAGGCATATTTGGTTATTTTTATTCCTCTGATGAGATTACAATGTAATCACGTAAGTGCTCAGAACCTGCTTTAGATGGAAAGCTGACATTTATAGCAACAAATCAGCCAATCTAAATATATAAATCTCAAAGGTGACTGACTGACTGACATTAGTGATCTATCAACGCACAGCCCAAACCACTGGATGGGTGGATGGAGCAAGGTAGATGCTATGACGTAGGCATTCGATAAAAAAGACTATTAGGAAATGCCGCTTTAAAAGAGTGAAATAGGAGATTAAAGTTTTACTTCTTAATGCGAGCGAAGCCACGAACACCCACTAGTTAGTAATATAAATTCACAAAATGTAATAAATTTTGTAAATCTCTGATGTATTGAAGACTTCTGATAATTAGGTTCAACATTTTACCGTTATAAATACCCTGACGAGTGTATGACATTTTATATCATCGAATTAATTACTGCATTTACTGTTAACCAATCCGTTCACCATTCTGATATTGACAGTTTTTTTTCAACCGACGCAACTAGCCTTATTTTAAGCCAGAAAGTATGGCTTAACATAAGGCGAGTTGCGGCCGACTAGGTACGGTATCCCAGTACGTTAGTTGCACAATAACGCAATGTAGTACAACCCCTCGGTTCAGATTGCCAAGGATCAAACATTAGCTGTACAATAAAGCATCTGATGTTTTACTATACTTTCTACGTAAAAATACAAAATTCGTTTATTTGACGTAAATATTATACAATAACGTGTGAATCCTCTGACCTCGTGGTAGCTGTTAGACTGTGTTACGAGGCCAGAGTCATCTCCCAATGTACTTAGGTAAATTACGTGCATCAGTACGTTGTACAATAAAGCATATAGCACAGCCCCGTAGTACAGATTGCCAAGGTGGGCGTGCTCGCCAGACGTTGATAGATGCGGTACATGGCGCGTATTCTGTTGATATCATTATCTATTTGATGGACTAGACACCGGATGAGGTTCGAATGCGCTAAATTCTTGATGTTCGGCTCTGGTTTCGGCGGGGAGATAACTCATCTTTTACGCGCGTCTGTTAATGGTGAAATTTGGTGTTTGTAGGTTTGTTTAGTCTTCAATTTTTATCATAATCATTTACAGCCTGTTTGTTCTACAGCTAGGTATAGGCCCCTCTCTTTTCGTGGTAACAATCTTGATTCTGTGCCAATCTAAACCAAATTTGATCCGCGACAAATACTAAGTACACTGGGTATCTAAAGCTATTATTAATATTATGCTGAATTTTTTTACATATAATATATAGGTATATAAATAGAATTTCACATACGCTCAATTATTTAAAGTGTAAACGGAAAAAGTACAAGAGTTGATTTATACTTGCTTACAAGTATTACCGGAAAACTTGGTTCACAGAGTTACAAAAAAAGTGCTTCTAAAATATTTTATTTAACTATGTACATAATGTTCTAACATTGACTAACTAACCTCAGGCACTAGGTATAGGTATGTACATAATTATTTATTTAAAACTTAATAAATAGATTGGATTTAGATTGGTGTCAGAATTTCGATTAAAATAGTCCAATCAGTCATCGCGTGTGACTACGTGGGGCGCTAATGTGTGATTGTTTAATTCTTAATGAGCTCCCTTGTTAATGTAGCGTAAGATTTATAACATGTCCTTTTGCATAGGGCTTGTGAATTTCAGTGCTAAAATGTAGCTTCAGAAACTTTCTCTGTGGCAGATATTTAGACAATTAAACATTTCGTTTTACAAATGAAAAATGTGTTAAACAGGAAATAGCTGAATAATCGTTTGAATATCGAAAAAGTGCATTGAATATCGAAAAAGTGCATGTAGATGTCATTTACATACTTATATAGCTGAACATAAAGTAACACACATTTAAATCCAACAAAATATTCGCCGTATAATTCACAAGCACCACAATAAATAGCTCAGTAACATTAACAATGTAACAATGCAAAAATAAAACCGTCGAGTACGATTCGCGTCGCGTCGGCCGCGCGAAGATTGACACCCGACGTCCCACATTATTCGTGCTTCGGCATTCGGCCCGGCACATCCCTAGCACGCTAACTGACATCCCTATTTATACCACCGACCAGGTAACCAGACCTGTAAAAGTAGCTGCGTTTATAATAGAAGAGGGGTAAAGGAAAACTGGTCGCCCAAAAGTGCTCGTCTGCTAATGACCTATGCGTCGTTTTATGTTATTTTTTTAAGTATTTAAAGACAATGGATGTAGAGACAATACATGTGTTCGCTTAATGGACGGAGCGATGCTAATATCGATGTAGGTGAATGTGTACAGTCGTGTCTGTACCGCGGTGACGGATTTTGGTGTTACATCATTTTATTTGTATAATCATTCAGTGTTTATTACAATAATATAAGTTAATTTTATTATTTATTAGCTAGAGTACCTTTTTATAAAATGCATCATTGTATCTAGCAAAACGCAATGCCAGCATATTTTTCTTCATTTATCTGGTTACAAATAACTTAGTACAAACTACGTTTTTTCATACAACAGACCTTTCTATTCATTCACCGAACGAATTAAATATAGCATTTCTGACAAATATTTTTATAAGTATACTCCGTAAACAATACCCACCTCTGATTTTCAGTAGACCTGGAATGGTCTGAAATACAACTGAAACGAAATAGTTCCCGTTTACATAATAAAACTATCATTAAGTAAATAAATCAAGATCCGTCTGCAATGCTATTATCTATCGACCCGATGAGTTGCAATATATATTGGTTGCACTAATTTTATGGCGACACATATTTCTCTTAGTTTTCCGGTCGCTATTTACGAGCTCTGAGTTTGACAAACCGTAGACTAAACTTTGATATATTTTAGTTGATATTTACATTCCTAAAGTACATGAAAATAAAAATGAATCTTTTTACTAATATCTGAATATCCGAATTAAACTAAAAGTAGCTGGAACTCACTGACTAATATGCTAAAAACTGGCGTTAACCAAAATGAATGATGAAATATCGAATTTTTTAGAATATTTTATACATCTCTCTTCTTTATTTCTCTAAATAACTATCTTAATCAAAAAAACATCATTTATTAAATATGTTATTGTAACGCAATATCCCATTCCTGAAATATTGTCTGCGACAATTCATGTTCATCGTATCGTATATAATTAAGCCAAAATAGCAGTCTATATCAATACATCCAATGATACCTACAATATGATTCCCTAGCATTATAACAGCTCTCTGTAAAAGCGAGTAATTGAAGGCCACACGGTCAAGGGCACAGTAATCGGGGCGAATCTTGCACTCTTATCTAAACTACGGCTAACTGAACGGTGTTATTGAGCCTTTTTGCTGTTGGTTTAAGTAAATAGAAAGCTATCTAAGCTGTATCTAAGTTATAATTAGTTCAGTAAGATTTGCGAAACACAACTTGGCTTTCGTAATTGGAAAACAATATTTTTATATTTTGATTCGTGTAAGCGTATTGTGTGTATGACGATTTCAGTATTTTGCGTCACTGCCGTGATACAAATGCAAAGATATTGTCTACATTAACCTCTATTAAAGGGAGAGACATATGTCTAAAAGTGGACACCTGCGTGGATATATCGATGATGTAACTTTAATCATTAACTACTGGGTCTAAGCGTTTACCCAAAGATGTTAGAATCCGAGTGGTACCCTATAAAATTATACAAAAATTATTATCATTCATATATCTGGCCAATCACACAGCTTGCCAGTAACACCGCGATGCACCGTCACGCATGCCTTGTAACGTCTTGTCAAAGTGACACGTAGTTGTCACTCCCGAGTTTGGCACTCGATAGATATTCGGACGATGTGTGTCACGCAAGAGGCGGGGACAGTTTCTTTAGGGTAGGAAAAAGTTGGGTAAGGTTAGTGATTGCAATATTTTTTTTCCGTTGTTCCAATGCAAACATTTTAAAAATGAATTTCCACTTGAGCTCGCGTTGAGTACATATATTTTTGTCGTTATTCAGAGTCGAATATTATTATGTTTCCCTGCTTAATTTCATCTAAGCCGTTTGTATACGAGCTGAAGCGAACATTATATACATTCACAGGTTACACTAAAAATAAACAAATCACTTAACTATTTCTATCATCATGCAGTTCACTATCTGGCAATCACAATACTTGTCTTCTTATTAAGCGACTCCTTACGGCCGGTTCACACATGTCTCCGTTTTACTGTTCCGTTTTATCGTGTACGTTTTTTTTTTGTCGATGGCGTATGTAGTTGTATGAGCGACTTCACACATGGCACGGTATTCTGTATACAGTAAAAAATATCGTTCCGTCAAAAAATTACGTTCCGTTTTGTCATCGAATACTGGACAACGGATACGTAAAATATACGGATACGTAGAATTTAAGCGGATAGCTACTGTGTGCGTGGCGGGCGGTACGTGCGGGGTGTACGTTATACGGTACCTATGTGTGTACATCGCATCCAGTGATGACGGATCCTTTGTACGTTATACGGTGCCTATGTGTGAACAGAGCATAAATTTATGACTTATTTGTTGAAAACCGTCCGTTTTGGGAGTCCGTTTTACCGGTACGGTAAGACGGACTTATACCTGAACGGGCCCTTAGACTGCAGCAATGCTTAACATCAGACAGGCTGTAGTCAAACGCGAATGTATGCTACCTAAAAATATTATCACGCATTGGTTCAGTATCTGGCAATCACTGACTTTTTGCTGTTTTTTCTTTTTAAGTAATTCAATATGTTTATTATACCATGATAAAACGTTGTGACTATAAATTTAAAGTAAATACTTGCCTTCTTATTAAGCGACTCCTTAGACTGCAGCAATGCTTAACATCAGACAGGCTGTAGTCAAACGTGAACCAATACTACGTAAAAACAATGTACATAAGAGTAATTGACATCTATCTCTTGCCCTACAATTAGTTGGGATGGTATTCCTCGCATCAGATGAACGCTACATCGATCGGGCGTGAATCGGTAAATGTGTCCCGCGACCTTTGAATAAACATCCCATTGAAAGGTTTTTGGCACACGCTAGTTTTTTTTTCATTATATTTAAAGAAAGAAAGAAAGAAAGAAAGAAAACATTTATTGTGACAGATTTAACAGAAGAACACACAGGAGTAAAAACATAATAAACAAACATAAAAATCTGCCACAACACAGCCCCAACTCAGCATAATGCTGGTTGTGTGGAAGCAACCAGCGCTGGTCTTCCGTTGGTATTTCATTTTTTATCTTCATTTTTTTAAGTAATATTGTGATAGGGGCTATACTGTTAGGTAGGTGTTCTAGTGAGGACGATTATACTCAAGAGTAGATAAATACAATTATTATGGTGATGATGATTATGACGAAATATGAAATGACGTGTTCCTGAAGGAAATTTGTTTGTTTATTGTCCAACAATATCCTTATGAATAAATAATAAATCTACTAGAAACATTTTCTATCAAATAACGGTGCTATTACTGCTATTACTCTAAATAATTATTGTCAAAGATGTGTTTTACTTCCTCGGATTTCCCTTATTATTTTGTGTTCTACTTTTATTTAAATAGACAAAAACCTTTGTTACTTAACTTCCTAATACCTATTATGTAGTTGCCTCGTTTTTGAACGTTCTAAGAATAGTTTAGTAGAACAATGATATCCGAAAGTCCCTGTAAAATCATTAGCGAGCTAATTTTGTGTGGCGATGATGGATACTCTCTTTCATTATTCAATTTCACACCGCCTTCTTTGATGTTACCTAATTCCACAAATAACTGCGGAAATGTATTAGAAAAATGTCTAAAATATGTTTAATTATTATTTTAGATGTCGTTCAGCTTATTTAGGACTGATCATTTTAGTTTTAGCGTATTCTCAGCAAAAGTGAAGCAATCAAGAGATTGAAATCCGTTTTTATTTTATCTCTGGACATGTAAAATAAAATATATTCATTGATTGAAAGAAAGCAGTAAATAACGACTTAATAGTGTAATGACCTGCAAATATTGATTTGATTTAATTTTTCTTGCTAGCTAAACATACGAGTATTATGAAATTTCTTCTCAATGAAATTCTACTATAACAGTTTAAAGATTTGAAATACGAGAACAAAAATAGCAAACAAAGAATGTTTATAGCTTTACGCGAGATTTAATACTTATACGGCTGTCGACATGCTATTTAAGAGGCTATTCTAATCCAGCAAATGGTACTTTTATTTCGTAATGATCACAATAAAGCCTGGAAATTGCCACAATTCGACAGCCAAAAGTAGGTAATATCCTAGTTATGTAAAACTTGAGATGTAACCTTAATAGAATTATGTCGTAAGTCTATGTCGTAACCATATTATTTTTTGTTAATTTCATCTGTTTTAAAATTAATTTATCCAAACAAATTCTTAAAACACCTTTTTCAATTTATGAACAGCGGGTTCCTACTGTATTCCAACAATAAAATTTCATTGATCTTCTGATTTATTGTAATAGTTGTACAGTTCATTGTGTAAAAGATTTATTACACATCTATTACAATGACCATAAATTTCGTTTCCTGTTAACACTAAAATCATATATTTGAACAAAACCGTTTATCTCAAAACTCTTCCATTCGTGCGGTCGCGTGTTTTCTTGATTTATTATTAGTTGAGGTTATTTTAGTTAACGCCAGAAGTATAAATATATATACCTACTACATTCGGGTCTTATACCTACCACTTGCTGCTGAATTAACTTTTTCCCATAGCTTCGGTCAAATAACAGTTTTATTTTTAATAAAAGAACGTGGTAGATACCAACGACATAAATAATTATTAATGTCGTTGGTAGATACTGATATTTTTTTATAATAGCGGTTTCATGCGTACCAAACCTACATAAGCTTAGTTTGTTAATGAATCTGAATGTGTAAATGAATGTAAATACTATTAAGTAACGAAAAACACATTAATATTACAATTCAATTGTGCACTGTTTTCTAACTTATGTGCGTTCTTATAACCCTGAAAATGTACTAACGAACAAACGCTAATACTGTTTATGTGTTTTATCCAACAAAACGACAACTCTTATGTAAATAATCTTGATTTATAGTGTAAATAAATAAAGCGAAACCAAGTGTGAAAATTACATTTATATTTGACAAATTAAAAAGAGAGAACGATAAATGTGTATCTCGAGAATGTTGATATAAAAAGTGTATATGACAACATATTTACATTACTGTTTGTTTGATATAACATTTTTATTATGATGTTTCTGCCTACGCAGAACGGAAGAATGCAATGGGGTTCAGAATTTTACAGTAAATCATTTGTTGAAAGTCGTAAAAAGATTCCGCAAAATTCTTGAAATGCTTTTTACGTACATTTTATTGCCTTCATCACTTTTCCGACACCTAGACTAGACTAGAAATATGTATAACATGCATATAGCTATCATATACTACACGTTTGTGTATTTGACATTTCTTCTGCGACGAGCAATTTTAAGAAATGGGGGAGCAAATTGTTCGACCAATTACATTTTAATACTTTTGGCATTGTATCTTGACCTTTTTGAATTTGTTTCAACAATAAATCGTCCTGTAAACAGCTTATACGATATATTGTATTTTTGTATATACAAAAAGAGCGTATCAGCATAATACATTCTAGTTGTACAATATTTATGTGTTAGCACTATTTATAGGCTATAAAATATAGTGCAGGTCACACAGAATCGTATCAGTTTACTAAACTATTTCTAGACGTTACTGGGAATTGATTTAGACTGAAATTTTTATTCCAAAGATTCCTAACATTCCTTGCCAAACATTTATTTTTATATTATTTTTCTAATTGTGTATTTCTTTATTGTTTCAGGTAAGTTTGCAGTTGCAATGTCAATAAAGCTGAAAGAATTTTGGTCCTAAATACATTATTTAGACTTCAATAAGGTATCGGTAAGCGATTTAGGTTTTAGAAAATTTGTACTAAAAATTTGCTTTGATGTACTGACAATACCATTCATTCAAATTCCGTTTATTAAATTTTCGCGTAAGTATATAGTTAAGAAATCATTCTTAACTATTTCTATGAAAACTTTGCCTATACTATACTCAAAATTTAACAAATCCAGATTCAAAATCATCAAATTCTCCTCACGTACTTCAATTGGTATCCGATATAATCCAGTGAAATATCCGTCGGGTCGAGTAATCGCGTCTAATCGCGGGCATTAGCCGTCTATTAATTATTGAGCTAACTGAAGTCAGCCGGTAAACCCGGATCATGAAGTGGCCACATTGTTTGACATCGGCATTGAGAGCTTGAACTAGTGTTTGTAAGTGTTTTCGTATTCGTTTTATGAGTGGATTCTCGCGGCTTCGCTCGCGTAGTATCGGGGCAAAATGTATCATATGTCACTCTCAGGACTCTAAACTATCACTGGAGCAAAAAATCCGCCCATTCGTTGCTTCGTTGCTGCGTAAAAGTGGAAAAAACAGACCAACAAACCAACACTCTTCGCTTTATACTTCTGTTAGATTTCTCTATTGAGACTCTTAGCAGTGATTAACTGATTACTAATACATTCGCCTTGATATTTTAGTAAGATTTCACTTTTTAGAGATAGAGAGCGACTAACTGACTGAATTCGCTCAGTGATAACATCTTCGCTACTTTTAATAAACCTCAAAAGTAAACTAAACTGCGTACGCATACTATATCGGAGTAAGTTTCTCGTTCCCACCGTATTTAAATATTAGTAATGTTTATTTATCTAGCTTGTCGAGATAATGGACCGAAAGTGAATAGTTTTTCAAACGGCCCGTCAGTTTGTTTGACAGCTTTTACCGTCGCCTCATAAAAATAATGATTCATACAGCACAAGGATATTTTTACATTCTTGAAATATTTCTCAGCAATTAAATAACACTAAATATTTTCATAATATCTTGATAGTAGGTAACTTTAGTGACTTTTCAAAGATCAAGGACCGGTGATGTTCATTGATACTCTGTTAACTTTTAAGTAACTGTTGTAAGCTTATGAATTAAATTTAAATTACCTCTTTTAGTGTAACTAATAAGTTTACGATAAAGAGCTTCATTACTTATTAATGTTGTAAGCTTTTAAATAAAATTAATTTACGTTCCTAATCCTACGTAACTACCATAAATTCTGCCACACTTATTAGATTGTATAAGTGTCGAGTGTTACAAAGTAGTGTCTGAACGGATCCTCGTCCCCGTATAGTCCCGGGCTGAGGTTGTTGATCTGAGTGGTTAATATTCTATGCGCGTGCGCACATCGGCGGCCGTCGCGTCCGTACACGACCGTCGTCCTGCTTCGTTGCTGGTTGATGACTTTCTCATTTTTATTAGCTTACGCTTGACCACAATTTTAGTACAGAAAAGTATATAAATATTATATCCGTTGCCTAGTACCCGTGATACAAGCGTAAGCTTAGTATGGGGCTAGATGTCGCTGTGAGATATGTCCTGAAATATTTATTTATTTTATTTATTTAGTGATGAGAAAAAAAATATACGTTATATCTATGTAGATGATCAGTGAATCTGTCAAATTGACTAAATAGCGTTTAGATTGATTGCTTTTCAAATTATCGACCAATCACAGCGCCCATTAATGTATCTATTGTCAGTGCTAAGCAGCCTAGATAACAGTTAGCCATTTTGGATACCTACAAGAATAGGAATCTATTCAACTAACTTTCTCTACGATAATATTGTGAATCGTCCCTAAAACAAGATATGATTCAAAACATACTGAAGGCGGCTCTTCGATTCAGAATTCAGATTAACATTCATTGGCTCGGAAAGATTGTCAGTTTATTTTAGCATTGTATTAACATACAATAAGATAGGAGCCATCTACGAGATGAGGCTGGAACTATGTCGATGAATAGATATTGACAGCATTTGTGGATGGAAATTGTTCATTTCAGCTTAACTTACGCACGAAATGTAATCTTTTGTACCTACCTACTTAATAACTTTTTTTATACTTGCGTGATATATTATTACTTTTCTCTTCTTCTCAGTCGTAACACTCTTGGCAGAGTGGTCGTGATCAACATGTAGTATTGTTCTGGGTGCCAGATGTAGCTCGCCTCACAATGTCCCGCCATCTCTCCCTGCTGCTGGTCAGTCTGGTGCACTCATGCACATTATACTTTTACACGAAACAAATCATTGCCTCATCGTGCCATATGTTGAGAATCTGAATAATTGTCTATTTATCAACCAATTATTCCATTTCACAATGCAATGCAATTTCTTCAACTTCAATCATGAGTGCAACGTATGGCTATATACATTTTATGGCAATGTACGCGTACGTTTACAATTTATCTTTAGTTTTTTTATTTCCTTCTAAATGAAGTGTAGCCATTGTCTGACATTTGCGTTAAATCAACAGATTCCTATAATTCTATCAATATTGCACAAATTAAATCTTGAGAAAATTCGGGGCCCTCGAAGCTCTCGTCTCGCGCCTTCTTTTGTTTACGTAATTCAATGAAATGCGAAACTTTGAAATCTCCGGGGATCAGTCAAAATTGCTCGTGTATTTACGCAATTATTAACATAAAGGAATCGTTTTCAATTCATTCATTTATTCAGTTTCAGTAGCAGAATGGAACGAGAACGGAAGTCGAATTAATCGTGTAACAAACGACATCTCGAGCGATGAACTCTTACGTTTTGCAATGTTGCTTGCGAAGTTCTAAAGAACCATTAATATGATTTTTACTGCTTGCTACATTCACAACTCCAAATGTATTTTCCTTCGTGTTTTAGAACGTTGCTCTTATTGGTGAAGTTCACTTATGAGATGAAAATTAACTGAAACGCCATGTATTTAAATTTATTTTTTTAAATAGTTGATGAAATCCACTTAGATTACTCGTAACATGAACTAATTGTAATCACGTGTAAAGACACACACATTTGGGAACATGCCTATTTCAATTCAAGTATTAAATATTTGAAAAAAAAAAAAAAATTGTACCAACTACCAACTCAGACCTATTTATACTTCCACCCCACTCCTATACAGAATCGAGTTCGCAAATAGTAGGCTAAGCAGCCTTTGATGTGGTTCAAGTAAATTGGAACAACAAGCGATCGGGTGCTAATTAGCGCTATCAGTCAAGTGAGACTTTGTAGGGTTTGTTTAGGGCCAGGTGTAGGGAAACAAGGTGTTGGGGAAACGAGGTGAAGGGAATCGAGATGTAGGGAATCAAAGGAAATAAGGCTAAGAACTTGGCTGTTTGAATACTGTTTCAGTAATTCGGTAAATCGGTGGGAAATAGGGCAGTCTATGGCTTATGGTGTTTGTAATCAAGAAAATTTAGTAACGTCGCGGTCGGTTTATTTTTCTCAGGGACTAGGATCGGAATGTATGTATGTATGTAGGATGTAAGAACCTGTAATGCTATTTATTTATTATTTACATTATTAAAACGAACAATAAAAAAGGTGAAATTATTTACCGATCAGATGAATAAACAAAGCAAACTGCGTAAGCAATATGTTTAGTCTAACAATGTCTCTGACATTCATTGTCGGAGGAAGTAAAGACGGAACAAAAAAAAAAAAAAAAGGGACTAGGATAAAAAGGTCTGTGAAATGTACTCGTATTTGAGTTAGAATATTACTTGGTTCACCGACTTCTCTCGTCATTAAAAATCTTATTGGTAACATCACGATGACGGTTCAACTAGAAACCCAATAAGTACATACTTTAAATCTTGAGTTCATTTTATAAAAATGTATTACATAATTCACAATCCTGCTGAGATTTTCCAAAGTATAATAACAAAAGTCAAATCCGATAGTAATCGTATTTCACATAAATACAATTATTCGGATCCAAATCTCCGGGATCGCATTATCTTCAATATCTTGGTGGAATAAAAACCGATGGAATCATGAATAAAGAGTTTTTTTCCTCCACTCATCAGTATTCTGTGGGTACGTAGGTTTTGGAGAACAGGGCCGTGGTTAGGGACAGAGTGTAACTTTGATTTACAATGTATATCTTACACAAAAGCACTTTTTTACGTTACAGCTAAGTAAAGTAAAAAAGTTTGTGTGGACATTTTAAACAAATCTGTTGTTTCAGACAGTAACAAATTGCAAACAATGTATTCACAATATATTTAAATGAATAATTTCCGATCTTACGCTTGTAAGTATAGTACTTAGTAAAAAAAATGTTTCTCTTAAGTGTACGCGATCATAGATAGAGATTACATTGTTACTCATATGCAGACAAAATGGCGACTATTGAGGATTCATTGGCATTCTGTTTTATTTTAATACTTAATGACAGACAGACAGATAGAGAAAACAAGACGCCCTAAATTTTAAAACGTTTCGTCTAGTCACCGTAGCAATATAATTTGTAATCAATATATTTAATTTTACTGCCCTGCGATAATTTTTTCTCTTTTTTTTAACTTATACGTGTTTGCACTTGGCCATAGTTTGCCTGATAGCAAGCAAAGGCTATGGCCTAAGATGGAGCGTGCTTACCCGATAAGAACCGATTCACTTTTCTTTGCCTCCTTCCTTTCATTCGTTTCCTTTAGATTCCTTTTTTCCCTGACTCCACCCCTGCGCGGTAGTACGTGCGTTCGTACCCGAAATGAACAATGGGATCCTTTATGAGCGGGAACGTTCCCTATATGCGGCTTAATTGATTCACGAAGCCTTCTGCCGGAATTTCGCTGAACTATGACTGCTGATACTCGAATATTGTGATGTCATTGTGGACGTGGTTATGATATGTTGGGTATGTGTCTTTTTGACACCCTTTGGCATACTTTGGTTGCTTAGAACAGCTTAGAAGCCCTAATACTTTTAAAATGTTTTGTTTGTACTTGTATTTTTTTATGAAACGTTGTATAATGTTGTAAGTCTCTCATAATTTTTCTCAAAATAATTTGTTTAGTCTTTTTACTGTCCACTGAAAAGAATACTGATAAATATGGTAAAATACTAATATATTTTTTATTAGATGTACAGCAATATGCTAAACCTATTCATGGATAAAAAATACTGTTCAAATATTTTCTGCAAAATACCTACGTACTACATTTACCTGTACAAATAACATAAAAACTGATCACACTAGACAGTAATATTACTCACTCACTTCGTGTAATCGTATGTCCAGGTGAGTCGTGGTTGAATACCCGGTGACTCACCAACGTTCAGGAAATGTCTCGCTTTGCCAATGTATATGCAGACTTAAACGTGTGTATGTGGGTACAGGCTCATTAATAGATAAAATGTATCTAATATATGATCACAAAACTTGGGAACATGGACAAGTATCAAAAAATCATGTCAATTTATAAAACTTTCTCGTCGATAAAAGGAAAAGATAATCTAGTGATATCCGAATCTATGCGACCGACGTAGAAATTATGGTGTAATTATTAATCTGAGCTAACTAAAACATTTAAATTTATTATATTTACCAAATTGTCAAAAACGATGAAAAGGTAATGTATAACAATGCTCGGCATTTATTTGTGATTTCTTTTGACTTCTTTTACTTGTTGTTTATCAGTAACCTTGTATAAGCGGTATACTATACACACACCAGCTCGTGTGAAGGCACCGGGAATACTGCGGCCGACGTGTCATTATAAGGACGCAAGTTGCACACCTCCCGAATATGCTTTCCAGTATTTAGGGAGGAGGGAAGGAATGAATGTAAGCGGACGAGAGTTAGTACAGATGTTTTATTTTTTAATGTGGTACTTGTGGTTGTAAAATATATATATTTTTTAAACAGTTAACAGCATGTTTTCTGAATCTAATCCTTTTCTCCTCCTTTAAGACAGTGATATACGCTAGATTAATAGACATATTGAAAGTTTAGGACATAATTATTGATGTAGTGCTAGCCGGTTATTACAACTAAATTAAATAGCACTAGGTGTTATTTTACTTTATGTTAAAATAGGTACCTTATACACGTGCTTGAAATAGTTCTGTTCAATACTGCTAATGATTTTCTAAACGTATCGAGAATCTCATTTGTATAAAGATAGCAGTTAATTGTTTTATTTGAACAGGAGTTGGCAGCTGATTGTAATCTAGCTGTCTAATAAATATCAAAGAAGCTAGCTCAGACGACGGCCGAGAGAAATAAAATGCTCTCGTTAATTTGGACAAGAATTGCTTACAAGCGGAAGTGTTTCGTTGAAATTTTACTGTGTGAATAAAGAATTGTGCTTTGGTATTAATTTTAATATAAAATAAAAACATTGTTATTATGACAGTGGCACTTGCAGTACAAAATTGTTAACTATTTATCGACATTTCTGTATCAATTACTTATATAATCATGTCATACAAGTCTTCAAATAAACAACAAAAAATAATAATAAATACACGTTATATAAACAACCTAATCTACTTTTATCCATTTATAATTAATTTAACTACAGCTTGGTCGAAAAAATAAAACAATGCATAGCGTAACAGCAATATATGTATACTTACAAGAGCTACAAAGATACGAGAATTGTTAATTTACTGTAACTGGGCTTTAGTCAGCGTCCAACGAAACTTTTCAAAAATCCATGCGCCCTAAAACAGATTTTGAAGTATAATCACTAAACAAAGTAAAATTTATGATTGTTATTCCTACTTGAAATTTGAAGTGCCTCAAGTAGGTATTTACTTCCCATTCATCAATATCACGAGAGTAAGTTCACGATAGATGACGAGTGTCAACTGTAGAGTTCGCGCCGGAACAACTATGTTTTGACACATTATAAATGGTGTTTGTTTACTCCCACCGAAATAGATTGACTGAACTTACTGAACGGCTAGTTTGGAATTAGTTTATGGTGATATTTGAAATTATTAACTGGAATATGTATTTGGTAAGCTTTGATTGAAATAAACAAGCATGACCAAATCCAAATACAAAAAAATTTAATTTGTCGATACAAATATACAAATTAATTGTAATTTGTATGACGTTGTATATAAAAAAAACTTGTAATAATGCATTTGCACAGTTGAGCATCCGTTCAAAGTTCGTAAAATCTATTATTTTAATTAAATTTTACATAGAATCATCTAAATAGTACAATTACCAGCAGCAAGAGCCAGAGTTCACAAAACGTCACGTCTGCACTTCTTTCAAATCTGTTAATGCCAAGTTTAATTAAATTTTCAAACGAGTTCTAATTTCTACTAAAATAATTTATAGCTTTTAGTTTTGCAACTATAATGTGAAACTTTGTTCAATTTGCTAGATTCTAATACCATTCTAAATGGCTCTACGAGAGCTAAATCCCTAAGTTGAGGCAATTTTCTATGATGAATGAGGATGTTTAAAAGGAGTTTTGATTTATTTAGTGGTTGTAATTTTAACTTTATTAACCCTTTAAACTTTGTTAAGGTGATTACTTCGTACTCTGAGTATTTTTGAATTTGAAGAAAATATATAGGGATTTAGTACCTATACAATTTCTAATAGGAATTAATTATGATACTAAAAAAACTGTAAATTATGCTGAAGAACGAAGATTAACGAACACTATAATTTTTTTTTAGGTCTAAAACTTGTTATTTTTTTATAATTTTGGTTATTATTCTCTATGCTGAACAGGCTCAATATCGAAGCATGATCCTACACATATTTATTGCGTTTCAAAACTTCGGAAAAAATCAGGAAAGAGTGCAGACATCTGCTTCGTTCATGTCATTTACGCAGCGATGATTTGTTATTTTGCTACCGCTGATATGATATACTTTTATATAATGTATGATGAATGAAACATTTTCTCTAAAAAGCCAACAATCCCGCGTATGTTTATAATTGTGAACAATTACTTGGTTGTGTCAACACCTACGTACAGAAGTGGCTCCATTGTCCCAGCTCGCTTCAATGGCCCGCCGCGGGAAATGGCGGAAACATGACATTTGATCTTTTGCTTGGGATTCGTGAAAATTGTAATTAAACTGTTGGTGTAGGTCGAAAAATGAATAAATATGACATGCATACATTTTGCGTTCATTAAAACCTGTAAAATCGATTGCCTGCCAATCAAAGAGTTCTAAAAGTAAGTGACAAAATATGCTGTTTGAATTTGATTCTTTTGAACTTTTTTGATAGCTTATTTGGACCATCTTTGTATAGATTTACGGTTTTAGTAGAAAATATCAAATCAATAATCTAGTGTTTGTGGTCTATACGTAATACGAATCCACCTTTAGGTAAAAAATATATTTCCTTTTACAAAATGACCAGTTCCTGAAAATCGAATAGGAAACTTTTTTAAAAGGAAAAACAAAATCATTGTATCCTAAGCCTAGCCGCTGTTCCGAAATCCTAAAATATCGCATTTCTAATGAGTACTTCCACAGTTTAAACGCCAGTTAGCAGTGACGTCACGCAGCACCGCTAATTCAAGTTGTTTTCCATTTGGGCTAATTACAAACGGCAGCTCCTGACCAATGGGATTGTTCCGTTGCTTTTAATTTGCAACCCGCACTTAAACGGCTATCATCTATTAGCTTTCTACCTTCAATTGGTGCTTTGGTACACGTAAAATACGACAAATGTACGGGCGTTGAATTTGTTTGGGAAATTTTTAAAGTGTACACGTTAGCTGAAAAATTTGCAATGTACTGTAGCATTCGATGAAGGCGATGTGTGAATATTGCTGGAATCAATTTTTTTACTAATCAAGCTTTTCAATCGTAGCCAAATAAAAAAAAATGTTGAGATTTTTTGAAGAAAACCAACAAAAATATACCAGCACATATGTTTAATATTTCAGTTAGAGTTTATTATATATTTCTTCTTATTTGCGTGAGTACCAGTTATATTATTGCCTTGCAAATGCGACGTCCAGCAGTAAACAAGCTTGACATCAATACAAGCAGATGCAGGCTCATAATCATAATCTCAAGAACAAACCAACTTACTGGGAACAATGAACATCACGAAGCAAAGAAACTTGAATAAGTCAATTTGATTAAGTATATTATTCTTGTTTATGAGTAAAATAATAATATGAATATTTATTTACATTTTTAGAGATATTTTAATGACATTTCACGCAATTTACAATCTTGCAGGCTTACATTAAAAACCGTTCATTCTAAACTCATGGTTTCTAACTTAACTACAGAACTTTGGTTTTGGAATTCTATCATACAAATAATGACATTGCTAGGCATCATATTTTATTTATAAAACACGGAAAACCTCACTTCATTCCCCCATATCATCCTACACACTAAACTCTTCAAAATATACCTAAGTCTAGATAAATAGCCCAAGTTCCATCACTGTCACACTCGGGGCATGTCACGGGGATATTGTGAGTGTGTGTTGACAGGTGACGCTTGTGTGTGTGTGAGTGTGTGGTGACAGGCGGCGTTTATGTGTGCTGTACGTGTTTGTCATTTGAGGAATATAATGTGCTACGGGTGCAGGGCTGTCTCGTCGGTTGAATAAATAATTTAATGTTTCTCACGAATATGAATATGGTTTAACTTAGATTTCATTGTTTTCCAGCTACAGATGACATTATTTGCTGTATGAGAGACATGTTTAACATAAAAATGTTATTCACACTTCTAGTTCTGCAGCAAATAACTTTATGAATGTCTACTCGTTACATTCAACTATATTGAAAACCTTTCTTTAATAAATTTAGTTAATTTACCATCTTATACCTACTTCTATCTACTATATGCTACTCAATTGCCTAGAAAATATTTTCCTATTAATCTCAGTAGTTGATTAAATCGTTAAAATTCAATAATTAAACCCACCTCCTTCAAAAGCCTGCAAATAAATAATTCTTGCAAACTAGTCAACCCTATCCAATGTCGGGCGTCGGGTGATAACAATTCAGCTGTTACGCAGAGTTCTCACCTACAATTGCGATACGTCCCTCCAAGTATGGTATGGCACTATAGCTAATATAGGTGCCTACATACTTGAGCTGCCAACTATTCCTATTCTGTGACATTGTTCTGTTTCCGCCTCTCTGGTGCATATTGTATTGTCGTGTTGTTTAATAGATGGTACATTATCGAAGAGTTCCGTTAGAACAGTCGTTCTGCATTGGATGGTATAAAGAAGTAGAGAAATATAGAAATAGCCTATGCTAATTATTTAAAATCTGCCTACAATCCTTACATACTTGAGTATTCCACCTTACAACTATTCTGTGGCGTTGTTCTGTTACCGCCTCTCTTTTGATGTTTGCTGATCGAAAGAATACGTTAATGTAGTTATACTTCGATAATGAAAAGGTTCCGGAAAATTGGCATTAGGAATTTAAAAAATGGACTACAGTTTTAAAATGTAATGTAATCCAACGTAAATCTCCCTTATTACTTTAGCAAGGAAGAAACGTGTATGGCCTAGCCTAGATGTTAGGTTTCAAAGCAAAACTCAAGTATCAGAAATCTGGGCTCTGATCACACTCTGCCCACGATCATCCGCCTACTCAACAAGCGGAGGAGTGACAGCTCTCAGTAATGCGGAACAGAACACGAAGAGTGTCGAAGAGTTCTTATAGCTTGATTGTGACCCGTCGGTATTTTCCATTTTACAGAACCATGATAACATAAGGGTTGGTACCTTATACCGCTTTTACCTTACGATTACCATCTAGGGGCTAGGGACGGAATAACCGCTTTTGTTTGAGAGCAATTAGCAGCTCTAAGTCGCAATAAAATATAATTAAACTCGTTTGGACACAATGCAGTTTATCTCAAACTGTGGATAATAACAGTTAAAATAAGAACAGATTTGTTGGCACAGAATTTAAGTGTAAATGAAAATTTCTTTTGTTTCTCGTGTTGATTAGGGACGTTTCGAAGTTTAGTGTTTTGTTAACTGAGATTGAAGGTATGCAAATGATATTTTTTTATAACTGACTGTCTTTTTGCCATAAATTGAATTTTCTCACAATAATTGAAGTAAGTTGCAAACCCCGTTTCAATTAAATTGTAAGAAGTAAAAAAACTTTTGCCAAGTCTTATTGGAGGCTGACATAATAATTCTAAAAATCAAATTGAAATCAGCTTTAAACTGAAATATACATTTCACAAGACCCCAATCTCGTATTACAAGTATTTAGTCCCAACTAATACCGAACTCGACAATTTCCGATAGCCACATTTACGAGTAAATTAATACCTTTGAGAGACGGTACATAATATCAGAAAGGGGCAAATACCTTCCCCCGGAAACCAAGCCAAACAATGTCGGAGACCCTGGCAACGGTTATACAGGGCTATTTGTAAAATATACTAGAAAACCTTTCCAGTGTTAAGGGGGAGAAAAGAAATTTTAAGGGGCTAATGTCTTCCGTTACTGGTTTTTACCCAAATCACTTTTTGTGAGGCCAATTTTATCCAAATAGGTAATGATGACTGTTTGAACATTAAGACAAGACCAATATACATACACACATTTAAAAAATAGCCGTATTAAGACTAAGTCAGAAAAAGGTTTCACAAAAAAAAAATATAATTTCGAAAGAGACGTTATAACGTGTGTGCATACGATCTATTTCACTTAACTACTCCAGTATTTTTTCAATAATTATAAACTTTATTCAACAAAAATGTTTTTATTGACACAACATAGGAGCTAGGAATAGTTCGTATTGTCAAAAACATATCTTATTCAGCATACCTTGGTTCCTGATAACCCTAAATGTCCAATCCGTTACGGAATAGGTATCTGAAGCCGTGACCTGACCCGCATTCGGATATCTCGATGGAATAACCGCAATATCTCTACTATCTACAATATACATATGTGTATACACACATATATCTACACATAACACAGAGGTTAGTGTGACAATAAAGAGATAAAGATAAATTTATTGTAAACAAAACAATATGTTACACTTTACAAATAGCTCTGCCTCTTACATTAGTAAAACTGTGTCGTAGAGAGGCAGGTTCTTCCGGGGGTTCTTGTTACAATACAGGTCAAGTCATCTGGCTGTGTGGAAAATGACAATAAAATAATGTTATGAATTTTAGGTTAACATATTGGTAGCTCATAGGCTAGAGTAGGCTGATAGTATAAATAGCATTTTATAGTAGACTCAATTTGTAATGATGTGTGTGACTAACAAATAAACCTTGTATAAATAAACCTGGAAAAAAATCTAGTGCCTGTATCACCCTCGAGCTACCAATAAGTGGATTGTTCATTTAACAAATATTAATATGTTACAATTAAGCCTATTTATTCTGTGTAAAAACGAGTATTTTGCCAAATCAGGCACATCGGTGAAAAGATACATTGAAAAATTACTAAAGAACGATAACAATCACATGCAAATAAAGCATGTCAGATATATCTACCTACATGAAGTACACACGGCATGCATCTGTGCACATCCGCGAGATTTCCATGCAAAGTACATTGACCCGGTTTCGGCTGCGACTGCTGAGATGTCGTAAAGTTTGTCCCCGGCTCCATCGCCAGGTGAAGTACCGGCAAATAAACGCGCCAGTCGCTCGGAAGGGCCGTCACGGTGAAATATTCAAAGGTAATGGAGTTGGTGAAATAGGGTATTAGACTCCTTATGGGTGTATAGGAACCTTCATGGACCAAAAAGTAGTGTAGGTACAAGAGATATCTCAGTTGAATCCGCAAAGGTTTGTTTGTTTTTTGTCTTTCTATGTAAATCGTAAAAATTCGGACTTAACGATATGATACACGTGATGACACGATATTCATTCCAAATGTAAGCATCGCTTTCTTTAGACTATATACCATTAAACTTCCTATTAGTTCAGACTACTATAAATAAAATCGCTACATAAGTGTAAGAAAAATATTACACAGTCTAAAAAATCACATTCATTGCCCACACACACACACACTTGACATATGTTTTACATATGTTGTTTTGTTTATTTTTTCAACTCAATGAAGAGTCTCAGAGATTGTATGTGTGGTCCCGCCCCGGGCCGCAAGCCCTCTCTAATTAATATTAAACTCCGATTTTACGCGATATTACCTTTTACCAGCGACACGAATTTCAGCCGACAATTTTCGTCTTTTTATAATTTTTTTTTTTCATAATAAACGTATTTGAATAATTTTGAATTTTGCCAACGCGGTGTTATTTTTTATTTAAACGGAGGTGAAAGCGTAATTAGTGACGGAATTCATTACTGAGTTACGGTAAATTAATTCGGTTGACGTTGACAAAATAGTCATAAAACCTTTTTTTATACATTTTTGTGAAATAAAACATAGCGTTGTTTTAAAATATAGTACTGGCTGCTTGACAATAAGCAATCACAATCATTTATGTACACCGGTTTAACCTTTGGTATTGCCATACTTTATAAGCTTAAGAAATCTCGTGCTATTAGAGCAATCCATGTCTTGGGAAATCGTTTCCAAATCCCAAAACTAAATATACTAGAAGCATCACAAAATCTCACCCAGTAAACAGAAACACGTACTGTCCCAATCCCAAAATCAATGGACAAGTTCTGAAATAACTTCAAAGGCGAAAAGAACTTTCCTCACAAAACATCCAATTTGTGTGGGAGCCGACACTTTCCTTTAACCCCTTTCAGTCCCACTATACAAACTAATTGGACTCTTCAGTGGAGCGATCCTAAAGGCGATTTATATCCGACGGACGGATGATATCCGCTAATAACCGATAATACCCTTTAAGACGATCCTGTTAAGGTTCGGATGTAGTAACGACTCTCGATTCAAAGAGTTTCTTTATACAACTGTCTAGATATTAAGTTAATCAGAAAAATAATAACAGAAATATACTTATTTCCTATTTCTAATACTTTTTCTATTTCAAAAATGGTATTATTTTAATACAAACCATATCACCCAACATTCTATTGTTTTCTTATTAATTTTAATAAGCGTACGTTTGACTACATGTCTCTAAGCATAGCTGTAGTCTAAAATATAGCACACTTGCTACTCTACTCGAAATCTCATACTTTTTTGACAAAAACCTCGTACTACGAGTACAGTGACCTCTTAAGACGCGTCGGCTAAGGGCGTCGGACCAAGGGATTAGAGAAACAGATGTACGGATAACGAGCACCTGAGATCCGGATATATGTACAGATAGATAGATGAACACGGCAGCGGATCCTTCGATCACCACAATCCATTGTTTTACGGGGATTCAGAGGTATTACCAGGATATACCGATATTTAGAGGGATTAGGGCTAGAGGCGAGCACTCATCAAACCGATCTCAAAATTCGATTGATCTATGAAACTAAACAGAAAAACTTTTCACGAATATGTTGATTTCTATTGGTTGAGGGTACAAAAATAATCCATTTTTGGTTTTTTCTTTAGTTTTGGTTGCCCATTTATTAATTTTCGTTCTTCCGAGGTGAGAGTAGGAGAATAATCCAAATCATTCTCAATATTCTGTACTTTTACCATAAAACTAAAACTAAAAACCCAATTTTTCATTACCTCTGTTGTGAATTGAAAAACGAACACTTTGCCATATATTTCATCGTATAATAATATAACTATTATATACATGGCAACAAATAACAATGTAATCTATGTTTTACTAAGCACATCTCACATGCTTTCGACCAACAGTCTCCACCAATTTATCACACTTAGCGCAGTTAGTAGAATTTAAATTTCACCAAACATTAGCTTGCTGGTCGTTTTAAAATGCATCGCGTACTCCATTTCAATTCATTTCACTCGCGCCGAATAAGTTCTGCAAGCTGTTTACAAATGTAGTGCAGAGAGGAACCTTGTTTATATCACTTTCATTACCCCGAGGTGGGAAAAGAGGTGTTTTAATTTAGTAGTGCATGAAAAGTATTTTGAGGTATTTTATCACCAGGTATGCATATTCTGAGAGTTTGATGACACGTTTAGTTGTAGGTTCAAACCTACCAAACTGTATCAGTCGTTTCGCAGCCACTTTAGAGACATATCAGACATTTTTTCAAAGCTTTTAGTTTGAAATTTATAGAAATTTAAGTTATTTTGAATAAAAAATAATTAAAAAAGCGTTTTAATAATAAGCAATGAGGTAACTTAACTAAGCCAGGTATTTTATTTAAATTTACGCCGCCTGTTTAAAAAAAGACAAAGACACGTATTTGCAGAGCTATTGTACGCAACGTGAGAATTGTTCGAGTAAATACAATACAGAATCACAACTTGAGATTACTTAATGGCGCCTTAAATGATCGTAGCATTTACATAAGTGAACTGATAAATTGAATATTTTAAAAAATTGACACCACATATTAATTTACCAATCGTGTTGTTAAATCATGTCACTATTATCCAATCTTAATGTTTTATTCCATCTTGTGTGTATTCTACTTTAAAAATGTATTTGCTCAAATAGATATTCTTATTAAACTTAGCCAAAAAGATATGATGGCGTAGCAGTGCTACGAAATGTAGCCGTCGTAGCAATCTTGATCAGTTATATGACATCAACATTAATAGCTGTTAATTGAACCTAAATAAGTTTGAAAACAAATTGAGTCTGCTTTTACTCTAAGTTTATATTGTTAGAAAGGAAATTAAAATACAAATTATATGTTTTTGCGATAAGTAGAAGAGTATGAATATATTCTCATTCAAAAGACTTCAACGAACGTATAGTATAGACTAAAATTATTGAAAAATCCTGTGATTATAAAATACAGAAAAAAAGCTACTTAATCATTGCTTTCGTAAATAGTTTTTTTGGAAAAAATCTACTTATGAGTATATGTCATAATACAAAACTATTAAACTATATACTCTTTGGACTTAAAACTAAAGTTTGAAGGACTTAAAGGACTTAAAACTACTACTAAAGTTCACTACCAATACCAAAGTTCATTTTTACACTACAATTGATCAGACTCGCAATTAACATTAAAGCTACGCCGAAACCCTTTCGCAAACACTATCCAATAGCCGGAGTGGTGCAAAGCGAATAAATCGAAGTTCCTTTACTGTAGTTTTTGTTTTGCACTCGCCTTATTTATTGCTTGGCCACGTGACAGCACCTACTCTTGTTAATTCGACACGGAAATAAAATGGCGCTAGTTAAGAGAAACGATGAATTAAAACACGGGCTGTTTGTTTCGAGAATAGAGTGGGAATCATTATCATTAGTCTATTTTTTGTACATACTGGTGTATGGAGCTTTTTTATTATGGTCAAGAACAGAGCCAATCCTTGTAAAAAAAACTGAATGTCAAGTATTGAGTTACGAAATTGTCTGAAGCAAAACTTACACAAGCGATTCGTCTTAAAACTGCTAAAACACACACTTTAGCTTATATTTCAAAAGAAAAATAATGATTATTGTCTATGCAGAAGGTTAGGTACTACACAGCCAAGAGACAACTCATTCATTCAAGCATAAGCATTTATCACATACATTAATCACCTAACATTTCACCAGAACAGTATTGAATTCCAAACGCTTTCTACATTAAAAACTGTATCAACAATACCTATTTGTCGGTACATCAACAAACAAGAGGATTCCCCCGACGCGTCGGGACTGGCTCGAACACGGCGCTGGCTTAACAAAGCTAATTAAATGGATCTGTCTCATTGTGCCGGTAAAACTAAAAGTTTGCTAATAAATTTCGCACGCCGCTGCTAAAATACTAACATGCGTACGTTATGGATAAATAGATTTTTAGGTAAACAAGGTTGCTAGTAACTCATGAGACTTTATAACGTGTAATCTTTACTATACACATACAAAATTCGTTTTTTTATGTAATATTAATATATACAATAACGTGTGGATCCTCTGACCCCGTGGTAGCCGTTAGACTGTGTTACTTTACAAAGGGAGTTTTTGTAAATGTGTTGAATTCAAAAACTCTCGATTCTGAATTTATGTAAAGCGTACTCGTAAGTCGTCCTGTGTTTTTCGAAAATTTTAGGTAGTAATGCAAATCGCTGTTAGTATCTAATATTGTGTTAAGAATATGATGAATAGGGTGAATCGGTTTCTTCTAGGCAAGCGCGCTAGATCGTAGATTACAACGTAGCTTAACATCAGGCGAGTTGCATTAAAGCGTGCCTATCTAGTTAAAAAAATGATACTTAATTTAAAAACATTAGTAGCCCTGAACCTGTTGGGACCTATTAGAAGTTGTAATAAAAGGGACTGCTTAATGTTGCAAGAAGTTTGCAATATATATTGGTATTGGACTTTGAGCTAAGTGATAAATAAGAAGTTACTTTGTGGAGGTACAAATATATAATGACCTACATATTTGTATGTTGAATAATGTTCTATGAACTTGTGTTCTTTTTATCCGTTTTATTATGTTTATTATTTGATTATTTTTTTATTAAATATGTATATCTCATAAATATCATGTCATCACCTTGTAAATGGTAATTTTATTAAGAGCTTTCGTTGTTTCTTTTTACCTAGTGAACAAAGTTATAATCACCTTGTAAATGGTAATTTTATTAAGAGCTTTCTTTGTTTCTTGTTACCTAGTGAACAGAGTTACTTGTAAATGGTAATTTTATTAAGATATCATATCATGTACATAAATTTATTATTAGTTTTAGTTTGTTTGCCCGCATTATGGCAAAAAAAACTCCTCATTTTTGAGCTTAATCAAAAATCTTAGTCTTGTATATTATTCGTTTCCAGATGTAGGTAGGTACTGTAATTCTTTACATTAAAGTTTAACATTTCCCTAGTTTGCTTGCCCACTCTGACTCCAATGCTAAGAACTTCCATTCATAAATACCAAACAGCGCCTCATTTCAAGTAATTCCTCCACTTTTCAAGGCATCCCAGAGTCAAAAGCTTGACTCAATTCGAGCACAATTTATTCTCGCCGTAGTTAGTGTAAAGCGTACACAGATCTTGAATAGTCCATTCACTATTGAAATAATTTCACTTTTCGCGGGAAACGAACGCAAATGCTCTCAGTAAACAAGTGATTTTATAAAAAGTTTTATTACTTACTGTGAAATGGGGATTAAACTCTAGTTCTACGAGTATCTATTAGAATTCGTGTAAGTGATAGATTGTCAGTATTCGACACATTTGTTGGACGACAAGGGCACAAAACTAAGAACTTTATGAAACAGATTAATATGTCACCAATTACCATACCTATAACAAAATGGAACTAAACAAAAAAAAAATGCTTGTTAATTTACTTAGTTTACATTTTGTCTAGGAAAAAATCATAAAAAGTAATTGAATGAGGTTCACAACATAGTCTATATAAAAGCTATGAGTATATTAATCTTACTTCTAATAATAAGTACTTCTAATAAGTGAAATCAAACTAGTACCCTGCTAACGGGCTAGGTGGGACAAATTGGTAATTCGATCAAAACTCGACTGTTCGGAATTGTGACTAACTATCACTATCCTCTGAGACTCGTTAGGGGCGTATGGGATAGGCGTATTTTATGTACCCATAGTCGATCGAAACTACATTATGTACCTGATATACATACGAGTACATATGTTGGTTAACTTGGTATCTACATATTTATATATTGGTATCCATTTACTTAATACTATAATTTTATTTTAATATCATGAAAATGCTACGATGCTTATGATCGATTAAATTTTCTAAAAGTTTTCTTTCATGTTTTCTTATTTGATTGCTGTTTTTTTTTTCACTTAGATATTCCAAAGAACTAATGAAAGAAGCAAAACACTAATGAACTAAAGTCAAACTATAATCTCTATTCTACGTCAATTAGGCATGCTCTCGCTTCGCTCATTGCGCCGAGTTCCGCGACGCGATTCGATTGCGACTCGATCCCAATTAAGCCGCTCTCGATACCTGGTATTATCGAATCGATTCGATAGTCTCGGGGAATGCCGGTGATTCCAAATATTGACACTTGATATCGGAGGGCGCGGCGGTGCGGACGTGCCGTGATCCCTTAGGACGGATTGAGCGGGGGTTTATTCTGCATGGACTGCTCTCATATGTCCGGTGCTGGTCGGAGGATATGATATTGTATGACTATATATGGTGTATGGTGACGTGTACACTGATATAGAACCATTCATATAAATATATAAAACTCAAAGGTGACTGACTGACTGATGTAGTGACCTATCAACGCACAGCCCAAACCACTGAACAGATCGGGCTGAAATTTGGAATGAAGATAGATGTTATGACGTAGGCATCCCCTAAGAAAGGATTTTTGGAAATGCCACTTTTAAAGGGGTGAATAAGGGATGCAAGTTTTACTTTATCTGAAATCGTTTACAACAGTACTGTGGGGACTGATCTTTTGTTTTATGTCGTATAGTCGTTAACGCTTTACTAAATTTATCCTTAACAAATCAAAGTTAAGTAAAGATATACCAATAGGAGTATAATGTTTATATCAGTGCATGTAAATTTACTATTTCTAGGATAAAATTAATTAACACCTAACACCATCAATGAAATAGGTAAATTAATTTATATGAATCACATATTTGCTTTAAATATCACGGTCTATTAATAATGATGTTGGAGCGAGTAACTGAGATAACAGAATGACGGTTAAATCCATTTAGTACGAAATATACCTAACCTATCTGGAGATATACAGAGTTATCTCATAAAACAGGCATTTTTTTAACTAAAACTTTAAAATGCTTTGATGGGCAAATAAATTGAAATGCAACAATAACTGTCAATTAAACTTGGTTTACTGTTTGTAGTCGTAGTGTCTTAATAATTCAATGTGATCGGTTGGATCATCATGATTTAGTATGGTGATGGTATAGGTCCCCCTTAGGCTACTTTTTATCGCAACAAAGCAAGTGAAGCCGTGAGCATCCATTAGTCATTTAGTACAAGAAAAACTTTACGACAACATCTATTACTAAAATATATACGTGTCTTTCTTGTAGTTTGAAGTAGCTGTGTACACGGGTGATATTAAGTCAAGTGAAATGGAAAGCTGTGATGGCGTTGTTTAATTTTCTCACGCATTTTACTCTCGCCTCGTTCATAATATGATACACAAGCTAACAGTAACTCAACTTGTAATGTTTTTCAACGTAACTGAAGGTTTTTTAACAAACTTGACGTCTTTTATTCCCATTTTTAAAAGAAAAGCGAAAGATTGTGATTATGTAAATATGAATTTCTTCTAATTATATCCAAAACAGGCATTTTTTAATTTGGACTACAGTTTTGCTTAACATCCGGCAGACTAGTCAAATGTAAGCCTATAATGGATTTAAAAAAAATAACATTGGTAACACTAGGAGCAGTTTTAATTAATTATTCTATAGGTACTGTTAAATTTACCGTCTGCAATATTTCTCATATTGCTCCAGTGATTACTCCATACAATCATTTCCACGTACAAGTAGGGATTATCATTAGCACCCCTCGGTGCTTTTAGTTTAATTAATTTCCGCTGTACATTGCGGTTTGACAAACGTCAGGGCACAGCTCAGCGTGTTTAGAGCCGGCGATGGTTGAATGGTTATTGCTTTCGTACGTGATTCATTAACTCCTACGACGTACTGGGTAACAGTGTAGGCAGTTTGAAGTTTTCAATGACATTACAACTAATAGACGAATGATTATGGTAAAAAATAATGTCGTTGTAGGTTTTTGTTTAACACAAAATAACAGAAAATTGAAGAGCAGAAAACATACTCACTGTGTAACATATGACTAGTGAAAATCCTAGCACCTATAATATGTATCTAAATAAATGACATTACGATGCTAACTGATTGGCCAGTCGTCACAGACGCGTGAGTCCAGTTGCAAATTGTTAAATAATATGATGGAACGTATTGTTTGTTTTTTTTTTAATAACGAACAGGCTCGCGCTTTTCCACAGCTAACGTGATATTCGGTCTACAATGTAATGGAGTTTTCTAAATAAAACAGTAAATAAATAAATGTTTCAAGACATGTCACTCAGCGCCATCTAGCCCCACACTAAGCTTACACTTGTATCATAGATAACAGATAACGGATATTATACATATATACATTTTCTTTTAGTAAATATATACTTATTATATATAGAAATCATTTAGTATTTATTTATATATAGGCGTCACTGATCTACATTATCTATGTGAGCGTCCAACCGCAAGCTTGATGAATTCTTGTAAAATTCTCGACGTGTTTTCGAGTTGAGTTTAGTTAATGCTAATGAGTCTTTGTCTATGTGTCTTCGTCTTGTTTCTGTTTAAATATACGATGTGCTTACTAAGGTCAAGTGTGGAGTTTAATATTCTTTTGTGGATGTTATGGCTTTAAAAATTACGATTTTACTTACGCTTTTAGTTAAACAATAACAATTTGAATGGATTTTTCTGAAGACTTGCAAGAACACTAGCCAAGGCAAGCTGTAGTCAAACGTTAAGAAATAGAGTAAAAACTGAATCTTTTACATTTTTTTCAGTATTTTTTTGGAGTAAAAACATTATAATGTACACAAATACAAAAATTACTTATAAATTAATTTAAAAAACAAGGTTGCTATAGACTCAAGACTAGGGCTTACTTCTTCGTAGGCAAAAATCGTAA
The DNA here is from genome assembly GCA_964023185.1 of Macaria liturata. Classification (NCBI taxonomy): domain Eukaryota; kingdom Metazoa; phylum Arthropoda; class Insecta; order Lepidoptera; family Geometridae; genus Macaria; species Macaria liturata. The sequence continues at coordinate 1,747,350 of OZ026820.1, read as the reverse complement.
GCCGATTTTCTAATTCAATATTCAGTATTACATATACGTACTCACTTAGTTACTTCGTCTCACATTCCCTGCGGAAAACTGCGAAGCTATTGTATTAGATTACTTTTCCTCGTAGCAAGGATTCAACAGAAAATTAGAATTGCGATGGAAAAAACAAATATTACAGTTATCATTCTGCTCAAAGCTCAAATATGTATATTCATATTTGTAGGTTCGCTAGTTACTCGCCTATCAACTGCATTCAAAATATTGCATAATATTCACCAATAGTATTTGTAATGTCGCTATTGCTATACACTAGCTTTTAACAACAAAAATAACTGATAAAATAGGTAAGTAATTTGTAAAGTTGACATTTGAAAATGTTTTATGCAAACCTGTAAAGGCATTATATAAAAAATAAATTACTATACTTTTTACTTTGGACTTGAGTAGATGTTTAATAAAAAGACACTGTCTAAACCCTTCAATGTCACGCGAGCAATCATCCAAATTACGCGTGACATGTAAATAAAATTACATTACATTTCCACTTGCTTTGTTGACGTGAAAAGGCTTATTTCTCTTTTCGCATAAATTCGCTCCCCGAGGCATCGGGTGTAATATTGCACGTTCATTGTATTATAAGCAAATTCGTTTCTTTTCACATCAAAGGACGACAAAAGACGTGCCTCTGCGTTCCGTTTCACGCAGTTATTTAGACACCTGTGGGTGGGAGACGTACGTCGTTGAAAAGATACATGAAAAGTTGTGGAACGGATAGAGATAGCAATATTTCGGACAATTCCTAAAACTGTTCGTAATGTGCATATGAGATATCAATGAAACATTAATTAATCGATTTCTCTCTCTCTTGAGTCGTATTCCTCATGACTGAGGGTCGTGACTCCCCCGCAGAATTAATCCACTAGGGAAGTTTTCTTGGGCAGATACATCGTGGTGGGCGCCCAGGTCCTTCCACGGGAGACACATGTCCTCGGATATTGTGGTCCTCAAACATGTCGGTTTCCTCACAATGTTTTCCTTCACCGTTAGCGAGTGCAAATCCACACGATTAATCGATTTATGAGTATGTAATATCAGAACATGTTTTACTATTTTCAAACTATTGTTGAAGTACAAAATAGTTTTTTTTTACTTTTTGATACTTAAAAATTGGCAAGACGAATGAATAGAATATACTACATAGCTCGCGGCGGTTTCATCTTCAATTGCATCTAAGAAGAGCGTACAAAGACGAGTGGAAAACTCCTTGGTAGCATCATACTGCCTTTCCAATTTACCGATGAAATTGCTACATCGATTCACTACGCCGGCATCGACAGAAGCGGATCGAGCGATATTTATTATTTGAGCTAAAATAAAAATATGAAACTGTTTTCCATTTGTTCCCGCCGTACGGAGATGATAGATGGATTACATCGAGATGTATTAAGCGAGAAATATAGGTGAAATTGTTTTTTTGCGCCCGCTTTATAGGCCTGAGTGATGTGATAAAAAACATATCTGTTGTATTCAAATAAATGGGCGCTGTCGAATTTTATGCGCGATCTGAGTTTCGATAGCGTTAGAAAACAATCAGAATTTTTCGGACAATGGTCATTTATCACTGTTAGAACATATATAAATCTGTATTCAACTCTGTATTCAAATATATACACATTTTTTTGTTATTCCCGTCTTTTTCCCAGTTTTACCAACATTTTTCGCGGTTACTATACTATAGTAATATTCAGAAGTCCTTTATTAAAACCAAGGATTACCATAACCTCTCATCACCATTCCAGTCACCATTCTCAACACCATAAGTCACGTGAATGGTCTGAAATAAGTTCACTATTCCCCCTAGTGTGGCCCAACTTTGGATTCAAATTTATTCAATTTGAAGAAGCGATTTGAGGGAAATGAAACGTCTCAGCGTGTGGTTTAACATTTCCTACTTTACTTGCTTCCTGCCACAGATGCTTTTTTTAGATGACTTGTATGATGGATAAACGAGGTGCTTTTTTATGATGCACAAAAATGGTAAGGTTTGTAATTTCCTTGTAAATAAAAAGTGAAAATAAATTAAGCAAGTCTCTTAACGATAACATAAATTTAAATGTTTTGTGGATGTGTCCTTTCCACATATAGCTGTACCCGTAACATTTCGATAGAATACTTTCCGAACAGGGTAATGTTATTATTGATATTGTCCACAATGCTTGGTCATGTAAACGGTATCTGTACCAAAAAATCATACAAAACCATAGCACATCTTCCAATATCAAAACAATATTTTCATAGCATATTAACATTGGTATTCGCGTGGTTCTTTCACAGTAGTCTGCACCATCCCCGGCTTGGTTTTCAAGTGCCTATTTTTTCCTCGAGATTGTCTGCCTGTGAAATGTAGGTACCTGAAGATAGGGGGGTTCGAAATTTGAACGATGCGATGGAGGGAAACGCTGACATTTTTTTTTTCATTTTGCTGTTGTCAGCACTTTTTTGATGGAGCACGGAAGGAGCGCTTCCGTTATATTTTAACAATGAGGTTGCACTTGAATAGTCGTTGTTGATAGAACGTTTTGGAAGCGATTTCATTTTTGAATATTTTTTTTACTGATTGAAAAGTTATTAAAACGTTGACTGAAACCCAACAGTAGGTATATGATAGAACTCTTGATTTTACGTCTTTTACAATGGAATTTCACACATATACAAAACACGGAGCGAAGAAAATTTTCATTACGATCTGAAGTTTCATTAAAACTCCAGAAACTCATTTGAGAAGCTTGTATGGTGGCTCCTTTACAATCAAGTGGCACATGTAATATTTCCCTCGAAGTTGTAACAGGATCGTGTTCATCAAAACAGACGTAAGACATAAATACAGGCTCACTTGAGAAAACTTGTACGAAATTATTGGCAGTAACAAAAGACTTCACTGGCAATAGATGTCTCATTATCTCTAAATGTGCAGTTGTAAATATCGCACGAAACATCGTAAATCTGATGGATCTGTTGACATTTGACAGCATTATCATCATCATATCCTAATCAGAATATTTTAGAATGTCAGTTTAATATTTTGGTTGTTACTTCATAATGTAACAAAGTTACTGTCAATATATTTATCTAATCTGTTTTGACTTGTATAATAAAACACCATCACAGAAAAATTTATACACAAAGAAACACACAAAAACTTAAAATTTGTACATGCGAAATGTCCCGGGATATTTATTATATTTATTTATAAAAAATTCGTACAAAATTCGTCTTTTTCCCGTCTATTAGTTTGATATATCTACTCTACATTGTCTATGTTGTCGAATTTCCTTCCCCACCCGACGTGGCGTTTACACGATTTCGATTTCACGTCACGATGGTATTCCCAAACCATCTCGTACGTTTCAAACATCAATATTTTATTGACGCTCTTACAGATGGATTGAGGTTTTTGAAAGTCTCCAGGGACTTTATTTTAAGAAAGTACCCTTATTTGGTCTATGGCCAAGAAATTTGGTAGTTTGTTACGTGTTATTTTAAGTCACTTCGCTAACCATCTGTTTATATGTACTTAAATAATTCAATAACAAAAGTTTTAATAAAACTCGATTTCAATATAGATACATATTGTAGAAAAATAAATAATATAAAAAAGATTGCTACTGTATTTATTATTATCAGATCATAGGCTTGTATTAAAACATATGCCTTTGCCTTCATATGCAAATATTTCCACTGTTCGGCTCGAACCAAACTATTTTTACACATTAACACGAAAGTCTGAAACGATACGTGCCCTAGTAAAATTTCATCAGTTTATTTCTTCAAGTTAAAAGCTTGTAAAAAGCATGTATATGTAGGTCCTTAATCATTGCTCGTGTGTACAATCTCATTCCCCTGAAAAGCTAGCGAACATAATAAAGTCTGTTTAAATAAGCCCTAGGTATAGTATATATATAGTTATACCGGCATAGAGATAAATACACAGCGGAAGGAACAATGCCGCGCTATTGTGCCATGTTTGCGCGGTAATTTCGAAAAGCTCCGTACTTTACACAGATCGTTTGGCTAGATTCTGTTTTGTAGAAAAGTGAGGTAAATTTATGTTTTTCTTTTCAATTAATAAGTATTTTTGTATTAAAGAACAATTGGCTTAACCTATACATTGCTGTTCAAACAACAAAGTTAATAGTACACCAGAGGTTTGAACCCCATGTAATTTGCTTAATATTTTATTCTAGCAGCCTCTTTTGACTGCTAATTTCTTTCGAAAGTATATTTGTGATGCTAAGTACGCTCCACAATCAACTACAAGTATTTCAAGCGACCTGAATTGATAGCCTGAATACCTAACTGTAAAATTACACAAAAGGAAAAATTGATAAATTAAAAAAAACTAAGTGCTGTATCTACAAAAAGCAGTCTCTGGTTCCGTAGCACGCAGAGTTTGGAGTCTCGCAGGAATCTGTTTGTTGAGAAGAGGAGGAATTTTTCCACGCGTTCATAAAGCCACGCTCTGCGTTCCAATAGTTCAAAACAGCATTGTTCAAGCAAAAAAACCCGCCACTTTTTCCATCCAACTTTTAACCGGTATCATCCCCTTTTTGTCTCGCACTACTCTTTTCTTTTTTTCACGGGAACAAAGTGAGCTCTGGTTTCGGGTTTTTAATCTAGCTCAGGTTAATCTGACACCAATATGACGAAACGACTTCTGTATATGGCTATCCGAATGCTACCAAAATTCGAAAACGCTCTGATTTGAATTTTCATTTCGGTTACTCGTTCAAAACATGTTCAAGAAACAAACTAGGTTACCTGGAAGAGATCACTTTAGTGATAAAGTCGCCCAATGTCCCTGATTACCTTCCACCTTTATGTTAATTATGTTCTTTTTTTGGTGTATAATAAAGTATATTTGATTGATTGATTGAACATGACTACGTTGACCATTTAATATTTAACAAGTGACGCTAAAACCTCCATCTATTTTCATCCAACTCCAAACACATTTCATCCGCTTTTTATCTCGCACTATTAAGTCAATTTGTATGCAAGCCACCGTCTAACAAGAAAGCAAACTGTTCTGAGACTGTAATGAGTTTTAACCAATTTTATAACTACTTAGCTACTCAATTAGCGACGGGAAAATTAGTTTCTTGTCTCCATCTCGCTTGAAGTTGACGTCTAAGTGAGCGTACTTAGGTATAACTTAGCCAGCGTGAGTGTAGTATAACTTAGCCCAGTGTAAGCTAAGTGCAGCATGATTCTGCTCTCTCAGTCGGAGACGTTTCTGCGACTTCGTGAATGTAACTCATTGTTCAAGTTTCACTAGTTAGTTTTAAACTCATATGTGATACGTTAGTAATTAGATACCTCCAGTGTAAGTAGATTCACGGCTCTGAAAAGTTATCGCAAACTTAGCTCATTAACGGTTCCCTTTAGTCTACTTCTTAGAAGCTAATATGAAAACTTAATCTCAAAAGATCAATATTTTAGATTATAAGATCAGATTTAACGAGTACATTTTACTTGTACTGTACCTACTTGTTATTGGTATGAATAAAGATGGTAACCTTCATTTATCAATAACAAAAAAAAACTTGTAACAAACATTTGAAAGAAACAGTTGAAACGCCTGTGGTCATAAAAAAACTATGTTTTGATGATTCTCTTATATTGCGAAGGGCCTTCAAGTTAACATAGACTACACCGTTTGTACCATAACAATATATCTCTATTCGATACAAGAATATACAATGTTAGACTTCAAAACCCACTTTCATAGCAACTTAGTAAGTAATGATGTGTGAACGGGCACACGGTTAGTATCGTGATAATAATGTGTCAAGTGTTTAGGGAGGCTTTCTGACGTCACTAAACTTGCGATAAAGCTGTCGATACATATATAAAATGAAATAGTATATCTAGCAAAGGAGAAGAGAAAGACAAAAACAGCACAAGAAGACGCTGTTACACATTGTGATTAAAGATTAAAGATTAAAATAGGATAATAGGTTCCTTTATAATATAAACATTCTGCAAAATGGAGTAAATCAAAGCCGCCTGTGGTTCAGCGGGTTGGGCATCAAATCCATCTAATAATATACTCAAATAGAAAAGAATTGCATATATAGGTTTCTGTCAATCTATAGAACAACTGTTTTTATTAAAAAAAAAACGATAAGATTTTTATTCACAATCACATTCCTGCTTTCCACATAAAATATAAAACTACAAACGGTAGATATATTTGGAAAACAATGACGTTAGAGAAAATCTGCGAAGACAGGCGTCAGTCAGCCCGTCGAGGGGTGAAAAGAAGACTAGAGTGACATGTCGGTACGGATGGGTGCTCGCGGATAAATATGTAATAGGACGCAAATGTATCAAGTGGGGAAGATAACTTTGGTAGGTATGAAAATAAGGGATTAGTTTTGTTATGAGTGTAGTTGATAGAATGATTTAACTTTTTTATGAATACATGCCAAAAATTACGATAGAGTGAGTCTAAAAGGATAAAAAAAACGATTTATACATTTAAATACAAATAAATAAAAATACAAAATCATTTATTTGCCAAAGAAATTTTGTCACAAAATGTTTCGAATCCTCTGACCTCGTGGTAGCCGTTAGGCTGTGTTACGAGTTCAGTTTTAAGCTTTATTCACAAACAATTTAGCCCTAAATCGTTATATTAAATTGTGAAATTTATTCGTATCCAATTTCAAAAGCTTAGGCCGACGAGACAATTAGAGCGAAACGCTTAAACTCTTTATGAAGGTCAGCCTATAAACAATTTACAAAAGCCTCGCTGGCTTTGAATAAAAATGCTATTCCTAACAGACGTTTAAGCTTTCATCCGGTCGGTACATAGCCTGAGAAGCTCCACATTATAGCATCTTGTTAAACATCTTTTAGGGGAACAAAGCAAACCTATTTGCAGGGAGTTGTGTAAAAATAAACAGGCCATTGTGAGACCAGGTCGAGCTCCCCTTTCCGCGGAGGTTATGTAAATTGTTTAACGAACGATGCCGTTACCGCCCGTCGGATGGCGCACTTAGCGCATTAACGTTTTACTGCCTTATTTGTACAAAGCGCACAATTACTCCTGCATTTAAACTGATTACCCGCCAACTGCGAGATTAGCGCACTTTGAATATTGTAATTAGTCAGTCTCTCGCACAATTGAAATGGAAAATGTCGAGTGTCACGTTAGATCGCGTCGCTCGTTCGAGGGATGATTGAAATCGGAATCGTGTCAAGTAATCAAGCACGCTAATTCACACGGCGGTGATCGGCGGAGCGAGCGGTGCGGCTCAAAGAGTGCTTCAATGAGCGACGATCTTAAGCTTAAACATTCATCGTGTGTGCTGAAAACAGACGGAAATTAGGGTGCCTACAGTCGCTCGGGTGAGTTTTTCAACGGGTCGTTTTCTCGCGCCATTTTCATGCTAATCTCCGCGCGCGAGTGCTGATTTAGCGCCATGAAATATTTGCAGGCATACGGCGCGCGGCGTGAGCTACGCCGGTACCTTTTCAATTTCGGCACGGCGCGCCCCGCGGGGATTGAAACCGTCGAATGTTGAATTTTACGCGTCCGTAATACGCGAAATTGCGTTTTGTTTTGCACCTTTGACGTTGAAATATCTGCAAATGTTTTCCTCGTTTCCTTCGTTTTAATGACCCACATTCGATTCTCGTGCGAGATTAAAAAGTCATCAAATATTCGTATGCACGGAAGCGAGGATGTTTTACGGCGGGTGTGGCGATTCGAGGCTCGTAAATTTGGAGTTAGCGCCGGGAGCGGGGCTCGGAGTCCATATTTCAGGATCGCGTATGGAAGATTTCTGTCGGCGTGACAGTTTGCTCGGAGTGACGGCGGCGAGCGACGCTCAGCCGACGGGCGACGTGCCGCGACTGCGGAATATCAACCTTCTCTTTGACATAAATGTTCAATGCCTTCCCGCGGCGGTATAAAGGAAGCCCGCTTCCTCTGTGACGCAAAGCACGCGAATTTCCTTAAATGCTCTCTCGGGTATAATAACGGGACGTGGAAATATGATTTGATGTCAATTTTATATCACTTGGAACGGCAAATCGCTTAGCTGTATAATATTAAATCTTTTGTAGGTTTCTTAAGAAATAAATTATACATGGCATGTTTTACTTTTGTGGGTGTATTGAAATAAACAAATTACATGCCTAGAATAAGTCGCATGCGGAAATTTACATGCTATGCTATGTGCGGTGAGATCTTATAATTTTCAAATCAAGACTGTGTCATGATACTTTCTATTTATGTAATACCAATAGATGCTCGTGGCTAAGCTAGCGTTGAATCGCGATAAAAATCTAGCCTTAAAGCCTATATCTCCTGTCAAAACCCTACTATACTACGTCTTTACAAAGAATCACGATAATCTTTCGTTTCGGAGAGACAGTAGAGCAAACGAAAACCAACAAATACACTTTTTGCTCTTGGTCAAAATATTGAACTCTACTTCCGTTTGTTGATAGAACGCAAGCTGTTCGTGGGTATGCTGAACAAGAAGCTGTCAGAGAACGATGTCCGCGCGCTGTTTGCGGGCCACGGCGCCATCGAGGAGTGCACGGTGCTGCGCGACGCACAGGGCCAGAGCAAGGGCTGCGCTTTCGTCACCTTCGTGTCCAAGCAGGCGGCCATTGCGGCTATCAAGGTAACTACTCCTGTGTTAGATATTTTCTAATCTTGCACAGCATGGAATCGCAGAAGATCTTGCAAACTGACCTACAAACTTCAGTAATAAAGATGATCCGCTGATGATGATTGCTGAAAGTCTATCAACACCTTATCTACAGATGATTTATGTGTTAAGGAAACCACTAATATGCTATGACTTGTAAGTATGTACGAATGACTCTATGAATAAATGGCTTGGATTTTGAAACATCTTTTAGACCAGGTCAGCCAGACATTCATGACACGTACCATACACCCACAGCATCACAAATTCACAACTAATCTTGTCCATTCTCTACATTCCAGGCGCTGCACCACAGCCAGACAATGGAAGGCTGTTCCGCACCGCTAGTCGTGAAGTTCGCCGACACGCAAAAAGAGAAGGAGCAGAAGAAGCTACAAGCGATGCAGGCTAGCCTGTGGGGGCTGACGACGCCCGTGACCCCGGCTGCGTACCTGGCGTCAGAGGCCGCGCTGTCGCCCGCCACGCAGCTGCAACTACTGCAGCAGTTGCAGGCGGTGGGGCTGCAGCAACAGCTGCTGCAAGGCCAGGGCTCCACGCTGCTGCAAGGTGACCATATACTAGGTGTTTTTTCTTAATTTATTTTCCTTATTTTATTATGATTATTATTGTTTATATAGTATTTATGGTAAGATATTGAATCAGGCGTTACTTTGCGGAAATACATTGTAAATGAAACTCTGGAGAAATATATAGTGTTTTTCCGCTGCGACTCCATTAAATATAAATAAATATTCTGGGACATTGCACACAGCGCATTCTAGCCCCACACTAAGCAAAAGTATTTTCATTTAGTTTTACGGTATGAGACCTCTGCAAAGAGTTTCATGGTTTTCCATCTGTTAGCTGCAGTAGTAACGCAATTACACTGGGCTACCTCTATTGGCATTCGTTTTTTATGATATAGCGTTTCTCAGTTTTCAATTTCACACAATTAGTAGAGAGAGAAGTAAATCAATTCAGATTTTCAATCAGAGTCCCGAATTATATCTTCAGTGGCCAAAGACACAGAAACTGTCTTAAAATAAAAATAAGAGTTTTTTTATAAGACGCTATATTTAAAACCATGGATATCTATTTAAAGATTCATAGAAATCTGCCTCCTGGCGCCAACAATACACGGCCTCTCGGTGACAGACGCTAATGATTCACATTCGCTCACAAACACTCGCACAACTAATTGTCTCTTGTGACATTCGACGTCCTTGTTCATCGCCACTTTACTTGTATTTTGTAGTTATATCGATGCTTCTTTGAAGGTTGCAATTTTAATCTAACTATCATGAATCTTAGTAGATATGATACTCTATAAATGCTGCGTTTGAAGTTATGAAATCAATTATTTTTTTATACTGACAAATACATATGATTTGTAACTATCCTCCTGTTTTATGTTTCCAATAATAGGACGTTTTTATTCCTAACCATATTTTCTTTATTCTATTTTTGTGTGTGCTTCTTTATACCCCACCCCGATCCTTCTTTATTTGTACCCACTTTCGTTAATTTGCTTCATTCTCCCGCGTCCAGGTGTGAACTACCAGGATATCGGTTTCAATGGCGCAGGGCTGGGCGGCGGCGCGGTGGGTGGCGTGGGCGGCGAGCAGCTGGGCGGGCTGCTGGCCCCTGTCTCGGTGCAGAACCTGGCGGCGCTGGCAGCCATAGCTCAGCCGCCCGTCGTGACGCAGGCGGCGCCCATGCAGCCCGCACAGGCGCAACCAGCCGCGCCACAGTTGTGTAAGTATTGCAATTTTGATATGTCACTTTCGTAGTAGGTAAGATATTGATAAAGTTCGCTCGTGGAATGGTACTGTTTTGTCTCGTGAGCGATTGCTCCTGAGAGATGACAGGAATATTTATTTATTTAATACGTTAAGAAAAAAAAGTTGTAATAATCTGCGACCGAACTAATAACATTATTCTAGGAACTAAAAAAAAGTAAAATTGAAGTCCTAAAGTACACATATGTTCCGAAGATTTACTTCTAAGCTAAGCTGTGCTGGAGCCATAACCGATTTCTAAATCTAAGATCTAAATGTTAGTTTGTGAGAAGTTTGCGAACTATTTGAGTCCACGTCGTTTCCTATTTCAGGTTGGACTTAAAAAGTTTATTAACGATGCACATTTTTCATACTTCAGGTCTTCTCGGGAAGACTAACATCACAGGTAAACGACACATTATGTGCGCAGAGTGTTCTTTTATGGAATGACCAGAATTTGTGGCTTTGACATTGTGCATTATACATCCAAAGAGGCTTAATGGAATAAAGGTTTCAATGAAAAATTTATAATTGACCTCCTTTGTAGTGCATCTAAAATTACTTATAAAAAATATCATACCTATCAGTTTTCAATCCGTTGCGATTTCGTTAAATGAAACAATAATTCATAGTTAGTACTGCAAAGTCAATTTAGTTTTTTTTTTTCATTGAAACTATCGTTTTCCGAATACTTCTTTGGAACTTGTTTTGGTGCCTACATGGATGTGATAAATGAAGATTTGCTTTATGTTATATCATAACTAACATGCATGGATGTTTTAATAGACTAAATAAAACTTATTTTTACTACGTTGGTGAAAAATATTATTTAGAAATCATTATAATTATTTGTGTAATACTTTGCAATAATTTAGCTCATAAGCATGTTTAGGTAGTCCATATAGTTATGTACCTAGTCGTACGTAGGTATTTAGTTACTCGCTTATGTAATAGATTGACGAATTTATGTTACCTACTTGTTAGTATATACAGTAGTATTCAGCGTTCATTTTGTACATTATTCTCAACATATTCTTAATATCTTATTATTTATTTATATAATTTAGTAACCGTTGGTCATGATTTTTAATGTATGTTCCACAACAAATAGCAACATTAGTTAATTAAAAATGCATACCTACTCCGTTTCTCTAGTAGCAGAGGTGAAATAATGTCAGCCATTGTTTTAAATATGGCGCTGGGCTTACAAGGATTGAGTACGTGACGTTATTGTTGTCTTAGAAGGAAAACAGTAGCTGTATGCATTGTTGTGATCATCTAATGTTATAGTATACCTATATCAACCAAGGTACAGTTCCGTCAATGCAAGGTTAAGTCACGCCACAGGCCTCTATAGTGGCCCGAAAACCCTGGACACCAGAGCTAGCTACCTACTCTCATTACTGTACGCAAGGTTAAAAAATAAAAAAAAATTACACAATGTTATCATATTGATGGATCATAGAATGATACGAATATCTATTTGTCTCATTCTTTGCATTAATTCAATTTCATTATTTTAATGACATTCACATACATTGTAGTTACATGTACTCGTACATACGTGTATTATTTATTCTTCGAATGTGAACCAAAAGCAAGTAAGGAAGGAAGGAAAATTAATATGAATTTCTAAAAATAAGTTCAGTAGTAAACCATCTACTTATTGACAACAGTATCATTGTAAAGGTGATTAGTTGTAACATTTTGTAATGCCTTTATTTCAGTTATCGTAGACGGCCTAAGGACATCTACGTACCTATTTGACACACCTCTATTTGATTGTTCTCTCCCGTCAGAACCCAGTTTTTATTTGTAACTAGTAGGCGCCCGCGACTTCGCTCGCATTATTTCAGGGTAAAAAGTATATGACAATGACACTCCTAAGACCTCATACTACCTACATACCAAAAATCATGATGATCCGTTCAGTCGTTATTGCGCGATGAGCGTTTAAATAAACAGACAAACAGAGACATAGATATACAGACGAATTTTTTGGAATATGTTATGCTATCAATTCGAAGTAACCACAAACTTTTGTTTTAATATCCTCAATGTTCAGACTTTTGACCCTCTTCAACTTTATTATATGTACCGATGTCCGAAAACAGGCCTTGCAGCCTTAGAGAGACATCGTACTGTGTAGGTGTTTACACTTTGATAAAAAATAGGTACTTAATACTTGTAAGTCTTTGCTTCCATCCTTGGGGAAGATCTCCAGTATCCGACACACAAGCTTCAGCTTAGTAAGAAATAAAGATTTTTTGTATTTGTTTTGTATTTGTATATGTATAGATAGATATCAATACAAATAAAAAAGTGTGAACCAGCATCTTCATTTATCACAAAAATTAAAGAAAAACCTTCAATAAGGCCTTCGTCTTTATTGTACCTATCATTGTTTGTTATCTGGTTGACTATATTTAGTTTGGCCTAAAATATGTACATATATTAATGCAATGATGGATGTAGGTAAAAGGTTGGAATTTGTAAATTTCTTGTGGCTGGGAAATCATGTACTCGTAAAAGTATTGTATGGAGTTTGAATGTTTGATTTTCAAATGGAAAATAACAATTTCGACGTGTTATTATTTTTTTTTCTTTTACGTGGGATAGGTTTACTTTTGACTACAGCCTGCCTGAAGCTTTTTTCTGAAGTTAAATGAAACTGTTTTAAGTTTTTATGATATCGTGTGTATCTAACAATACCTATGTATTTTTGTTTGTTTTCAGTTTGTTTTTCTGTCGCAATAATGCTTTGTTCAAAATAGATTTCAATTTGTACAATGATTTCATATTTTAATAATTTTCGTTTACGTAGTTTTTCTTTTACACAAGTAACATTTTATTGCGACATATTGTGTTGTAGATTTTAACAACATATTGTGTTTGCATGAATTGCTGAAATACTAATTTGTTATTTTATTGTTTCGTGAGAGTGTTTACTTACTTTGTTTTAAGTTACTTAGTTGCCTTGTAAGAGATATTTTATGGACCTAGAGAATTAACAGAAAATACTTAACTATTAGTACTTAGCACACAATGACTAGACTATTACTTATTGTGGTCAGTGGCTATACTAGGAATAGATATAGTTTAAATTTAATTACTTCTACCGAACAATACTATACAGACACATAGTGGCTTACAAACTTTACTCGAATCACGTAAGCTTAGCTAGAAAAAAATATGAAGAGATTTTAGACAATCTACATTTTCGCAAGCCGAGAATTGACGCCTTATGTTAGACTAATAGGTTACCGACTTAGTGCATTACTAGTCTTTTCTAAAACGTAAAACTATGTTATTGTTTAACGCAAAGTCCCTTTCTGGTACCTACGTTCACATATTACCTATATAAGAACATGTACAGTGAAGATAAAGTGATAAATATGTATGTAGAACCAGGTTCCTTAGAAAACACAAAACGGACACAACTAAACTCTAAAGTAAAGTCCCAAACTAAAGCCCCATATCTAAACCTGCTACATGATACGTTCCAGGGTCGACTGCGGAGCCGCTAAGCTCTGCGTACGCGGCGCAGTTCGGTAGTGCGTTCGCAGCCGCACCGCTGGGCTCGGTGCTCGGGTCTGCAGCAGCTGCGGCCGCGGGGAAGCAGGTTGAAGGTATTGCATAAAATATAATAACATTTTACATTAAGCTAAGTACATAAACTGTAATATTTGAGAGTCGCGAGAGAGTCATCATCGTCAACTATTTAGACGACTTTCAGACTACAGAATGCCTTTTGCGCAAATCTGCAGCCGAGTTAGTGCTCGGGCGCACCACCTACCTATCCTTGAAACGTATTGCCGTTTAAGTTTTACTCTAAAACGTTTCCCATACTATTTTATTTTATTGTAGACTTTCTTAACCCCAAGACGCCTATGATATTTAAATTGATTCAAATTTAAGGTTTTCATTTCACTGTTTTGTACCTACGTTTTTACTGATGTATGTTATAATGTGTGAAATTGTGTGTATTCCTAAAATAAGACAAAGTTCCTAACAAATGTTATTGCGCCGTTGCAGGTCCTGAGGGCGGCAACCTGTTCATCTACCACCTGCCGCAGGAGTTCACGGACACAGACCTGGCGTCCACGTTCCTGCCCTTCGGTCACGTGATCTCCGCCAAAGTGTTCATAGACAAACAGACGAACCTCTCCAAGTGTTTCGGCTTCGTGTCGTACGACAACGCGGCCTCCGCGCAGGCCGCCATACAAGCCATGAACGGCTTCCAGATAGGTACAAAGAGACTCAAGGTTCAGTTGAAACGTTCCAAGGAACTCTCCAGACCTTACTAGAACAAATTCCACGAACTCTTTCCTAGTGAATAGAAAAAAAAGTAAACAAAAAAAAAAGAAACTGCAAAGAGGTTGTAAGAAGGTTTGTTGTGATGTATCCGGTGCACGGCGCCCTGCGACGGCCCGACTGCACAGTTGTTAACTAATAAGTATATGGTTAAGGTTTGTGTCAAAGGATTTATCGTTTCCAAAGTATTCCCCAAATTGTTTAATTATTTTCTTTTAAGTAATTAAGTTTTAGTCACACTTTTTTAAGATGTAAGTTGTATTCGTTCGGGAATCGATTATATACTTTGTAGTCGCCAAAGAGCAGGTAAAATAGTAACAGTGCAATGCGGAAGGATGTCAACACGCTTGGCATCTCAAAGTTATCTGGTGCAGAAACCTAGCGCTTACCAAACTAGTATTGCAGTAGAATTATTCGTGCGATGAATATAACCTATTTTATTTTTGTTAAAAGTTTCTTTATTTTATGTTACCACTTGGATAGTTAATTTAAAATATATTTTATGAATATTAGATGTGGCCATTGTCAGATAACAGTCAAACTTTTTGTTTAAAAATTGTAAGGTATTTAGAATAAAGAAGATGATCTCAAAGTGATCAGTGTATTTATTGTTTACATTACTTGTTGTCAATAGTGTACTTAAAACTTTGAAGGATATCTGATGTTTTTGCATAAAGCCTGGATTCCTCAAGTCTGTCTCATAGATATTTCACGTAAATTGACATATGTGCAGGTCTCCATAAAGTTTTGTTTGCGGATGTATATGATATGTTCATGTACTACCCTCAAACGGCTGGTTTTTATGTTTTCAAAATAGCTGCCATAAATGGTTACCAAGGTTACCTGACATATCTGATGCATATTAGTGTCAACACACGAATGTGAGATATCTATGCTTGTTTCGTCTTCTAACTACTTATTGTGCTTACTTTGTGTATGTTAATGTATGTTTTACCACAGTCATACAATTTTAACACATCGAACACTGGCCCTTTAGTCAAAAATGTTTTTCGTTAGTAAATAAGTATTTAATTATATTATTATACTTAGTGAATATTTTCGTGTGTAAGTTTGGTATTCTTTACCGTCATTCATTTTTAAAATTATAATACATTTACTTATATCACCATTTTGTCGTCACTGTGGGCACATTTTCCTACTTTAATTTTTTTATTGTAATATTATTATAGGGTAGCTTATGATACGGAAAAGTTGATAAAAAATTGATGACATTAATTTCCTATTTCTGACTAAAATATATATTTTTAAATATGCAGTTTCAAATATAATTATAATGAAGCTAACATATCAAAATTCACAATTATTATACTAAAAAGAGAAATATACTATATAATAAATGATTTTCCGTAACATAGAAGCCTTCTATGATTGATTAGATTTATGTCGAAAGATTTTTAAATACTTTGTATTGTGTAATTTTAAAAAGCTCAATTATGAAGATACACTGCTACATTTTATTTGGTTATACCTTTATCGAAAATGTATTTCCGTATTATGATTCTGCTACGTTTATTGACTTATACTTGCTACAATAATAAAAACATCAACTTCGAGTAAGTCAATCAGTTGATTGAATTTAACGGAAGTTTCAGCACAGCAAAGATCTACTTAAATAAGTGAAATTATCCATTAACCGGCAATTCCAAGCTTAACGTTTTAACAATATAAACGTAGCCATATCTTTTGTTAACGACATGTGCCAATGCGTTTGTGTTGAAGAAAATATACGACCAATCTAAATTATAATTACTTTTTCGTGTAATATGTACTGATGTTGTGTGCATCAATCTTGAATGGTTAAATTTAATTTAGTTCGAGTATTATGTACTATAGCGAAGACGGTGGGATATAATATGCTCGTCCATATTTGGCTATTTTATAAAGGCATCAAAAAGTTGAAAACTGAAATGATACAATTTTTTCTTTTAGGTACTATTACTCTGTATACTTACTGTTTCTTAGCAATAAGTATTCATTGCTTCAATCATAGTATCATGCAGATTGATTTTGCTCGTTAACAAAATCAATCTGCATGTTTCACTAAGCTGAATCAATTTGCCATTATAATGAACTCCATATGGACGTAGTAACATAGATTTAATTTATAGTCAAAGTGTTTTTGCAATGTCTCATGAAAGACAGTACTTAGACTGAATAAGTTTCCTTTTAGTTGTTACACAATGGAAATGTAACCGTTTTTGACCTCTCGTTCAAATGATTCCTTTAGTGAGTTCAGTTAGAAATTGTGTAACATCTTTTTGTCTTTGAATGTTTATTTTTTTTCTCTGTTATTTAAGCTAATAAAGGAATGTACGTATTGTTGATAAAGGACATCGGGAATATAATGTAAATACAGATAATGCTAAGATTCTAGACACAGGAACGCAAAACGCCTCTTGACTATGTGTGATTTTAGATAAAGATCAATATAAATGTGAATAGATTTTTTTACCTACAATTTTCTAGGTATTATAGACGGGAACCTCATTGTTGTTGCTAATGAAGTCTTATTTTGATGCTATAAGGCTGGTTTTTGAACAACGGCTAATAATTTTCGTGTAACATTTATGTTACAAACCGGTTTTTATTGCATGAGCGGATTAAAGCTCGACACTAACTCAGAGCTTTTATGAATCATTGACGCTGATAAAATATTTACTAAAATAGGCTATGAATTGGCACTGGCTGCGACAAAATTGTTAAAATAATTTGTACACGCAAACCTTTCTATTGGAAAGGTAATTTCAATATCATGTAAAATATATGTATTTCTTTTATTATGTACTTTGTAAATACATGCATGTGACAAACTTACGTTAAACTTGGCTTGTATTTATTTCCATGAGTATATTATCTAGTTCTAATGGCAACTAGACGATAATGATTTTGTTTTAATCAAGACAAATATTTCAAAAACCATGCTTTATAGAAAAAGTCGCGGTAAGCATAAACCAGCATATCCATAAAATACAAACGCAAAAAATATAATATTTTTACACAAAACTCGAGGCACACGTTTAGTAGTTATACAAATTGGTGGAGAAAAATTAATATAAATGAACTGTTTTATACAACACCCGTTTTGTTGATATGAATGTAAATAAATGTCAAGTTTAAAAAATATTTTTGTTTGGTTTTATACTCTGGTATCCTAACCCTAGATAAACAGTATTTTAGAATAGGTCAAAGTAACTGGGTGACCAATTAGTAATAGCCCTTACCTCAATCATTAGTAACTAATATGTATCTTCTTTCGTTAATGTCAGCGTATTGGTACACGGGAGGCTGCAGCAGTACACGAGTCGATCTTTGAAACACAAACCACGTAATTTTTTCAAGTAACTTGTGTAGAAAAAAATATAATAAAACTAGTGGATGCTGGCGGTTTCACCCTTTAAAAGGAGAATTTTCAAAAATCCTTGCTTTTCGGATGCCTACGTTATAATATCTACCTGCATGCCAAATTTCAGCCCGATCCGTCCAGTGGTTTAGGCTGTGCGTTGATTAATCATTATGTCAGTCAGTCATTCACCTTTGATTTTATATATTAGATATACAGTGAACAACAAACTTAAAATTTACCTGTAACTATGCAATAAAAACAACACATATCTACAATAAATAAATCAACACTTTATTAACCTAATCATTCCCGTGCTTCACAACATACTTATGCTTAAAATCACTATCCTCTTCTTTAGTTTCTATCACGTTATCTTGCCTCTGCAGGATTGGTTTAGCAGATTTAATGAGTCCGTTCTCGTCTGCTATTGGTAGGATATCACAGATGAGTGGTGATTCCACTCCTAGTATATAATGGCAGGTTTTTGGTTCGAGTAGGTAGAGTGATACCTGGGCAGGGCTCGAGGAGTTTTCTAGGCATTTGAGCTTGACTTCTGTTTGTCTCGGCTTGCCTGTCTTGTCACAGATGTCGCCACCGGAGTAGAAGTGGGATACTGATGTGCGGTATTCTGTAAGACAACATTATGTTTGCTTAGTATGGGGCTAGATAGCATTGTGTACTTTGTTCCGGAACATTTATTTAGGTACCAGAGACTGTTAATAATAGAAAAACTTTTAATTTGGAAACTAATACAAATACTGGACGAATGATGCACATATAATATTTGGGTGGCAGGAAATAGTTCACTCTCACTTAAATTATATGCCTTACTTTAAATCAGTAATTATCTAAGGCAACAGTAGACGCGCACACGCAGTCAATATATGAAAAGTGACAACTACAAGTATACTATTTCTATCTCTTGCAATTGACATTGTACTCCCGCACGCGGGTAGTGTCTCTTTCTACGGGGAGAGAGAGAGAGAGAGATAACTATATTTCTTTCTCTCTCTTTCTACGGAGAAAGAGACAGATATACCTATATTTCTCTCTCTCTCTCTCATTCTACGGAGAGAGAGCGAGATACCTATATATTTTTTCTCTCTCTCTCTTTCTACAGAGAGAGATACCTATATTTAACTCTCTCTCTCTCTCTCTCTATTTCTCTCCCTCTCTCCCTCGCTCCCTCCTCACCGGCAGGTTTGGGTGCCTTCCCCTTGTTCTCCCTGAGCCAGGCGAGGTGCGCCTGCTCGTCGAACTCCCCCAGCAGGAGGGTAGTCTTGCCCCCGTCTCTGTCCACGTGGTACTGGACCACGTGCTTGCCGTAACAGAACTCGTACTTCCACCAGCCGGTGCCCTGCAAATTATGTAAGGAATATTCATTGCGCTACGATTATACAGAGTCACAAACGCTCGAAAAAAAATTCCGAGCCTCTGCCCACTCTGCTCGTTGAGCAGACTTTTGTATTACCAACGGACACTTTCCTGCGCTTTTTAGTTCGAGATTGTGTCTCTGTGTAATCCTAGCTCAATGGGAATATTGTAGGAAGTTTGTAATCCAGTCTAATACTAATATACAAGTATTCTTATCTTTGACCATAGCGTCTATTGTAGGTTGTTTCAGGCGTCTTAGTAACCAAATGTTTGACAGGCAAGTGTAAAAAAAAAATTCAGTCATCATGGTGTGTTTGTTTCGCTTTTACGCGATAACGGAGTGGATGGATTATAGTGATCTTTGGTTTACTGGTAGTACAGGAACCCGGGAGTGTTATAGGCTTATCCCAAGACAATGCCAGCGAAACCCCGGGCAACACACCAGTCTTGAAAAAGTGTAGGTATAACAGGATTGTTACACACACAACAAATGATCAGCGTTGGTTGTTTCCACACAACTAGCATTATGCTGAGTTGGGGCTGTGTTGTGGCAGATTTTATATTTGTTTGCTTGTGTACTTAATTGTGTTTGTTTTTCTTTTAAATCTGACATAGTAAATGCATCTTTCTTTTTTATTTTCTTAAATATAATAAAATGGTTGATACAAATAGCTCTCAAATAAACTTGTGTACGCACCCCATTCAAACAGTTCTCTCCATTCAAGAATGCCCGCACCGGCGAGTCGTCAGTGACAGGCGGCGGCGTGCTCTCAGTAAGTAGGGCTGGCTTACTGTCCTCAGTCAGATCTTCCTCCTCATTGGCCAACGGGTGCAGTTCAAACTTCAGGTGCGTCTCACCGTCCTGCAATACTCAGCTCTATTACAACTAGTGAAGGTTGGGATTTGATTACCCAGAAAGCTGATTTTCCCATATGGATTGTGTTTAGTTTCTTTTGTTGTAAAGCAGTGCTTCGTTTTACAATGACAGCGGCGGATTATCCCAGTTATATTTCTATAGATGCATGTATTAGAATGTTTTAATGTAAATAGTAACAAATAAATTACGAGTAACTCCCTTCCTGCAATCTAGAATAGACTTCATATATATGGTAACAGTTTATGCTTAGAATATATAGGATAAGGAATCATTCAATGATGTCGCTGTGACGAGAATTTGGGTTTCTTTTGGCTAGCAACAAACAACAAAAGGAAAAGGTTTTTTGGACATTTACATGACTTTCAAAGCATGCCCCATGTACAAAAGTTACTTTATGCAGGATGCCACCTTACCATTCTGTGATTATTACACCCTTTAAAATATTCTAATTAATAAAATTGTTCTTATCATGTAAGTCAATCCATTACGCACAATCAGTCAGCCACCGCTACAATACTTACCTATATCTGCAAAAATAGTTTCTACAAGCAAGACAATAAGCATCAAAATGGTATAAACTAAAGCGAAATCCATTTACCTGATCGATTTTCTCAACTTTCAAGACAGCTAGTACTGAGTCCTTAGGATCCATATCCTGAAGGCAACAAACTGTTGTTTAAGCAACTACTAACTACGACATAAAGGCAACTTTAACCCGGCGTCGGTGACGTGGAAATAATTTCATAGAGTATACACAAATGTATGCAACTTGGGTCATTATGACCCAGCGTCAATCGTCGCCGGGTTAAATGCAACACACTCAAACGCTGATACGAGTAATTAACGCTTTCAATGTACAGATAGTGATAAATAATGTTATAGCTATTTAAAAAAATGGTAATAAAAACATTAAATCTAGTTGATTAATATGTACTCTAAAATATAATTAACGTCACTGCAATCACTCAAAAATCAATTTAAACTCATGCTTGTTACAAGCAAAATAAAAACTACTAATAAAGTCTACTCTGGCACACACAACAGTGAAATGATTATTTTTGCTCAAATATGTGCTTCAAAAAAGTAAATCAATGTGTATCTTAAAAAAACTACATAATACAACTTACATTATTCATCAGCCTAATGGTCTGATGATGGAACCGCAGACTGTCAACTTCTTGTTTCAACAAATTCCTCGGTTTCTTCGGTGCTGAGTCAACCGGGATGCAGTTGATAATATTTTCTCCAACATCTTTAGGCTTGAACTGAGGATGGTCACAGAGTAATGGAGATAGGATGATGATCTCATATTCACAGGTGGAAGTTTCTTTAAAGGAATACACTTCGTGTTTGCCGTGTGGGTAGCACACATAACGGACTCTTGTCAGACGAGGCTTGCCACTCAGATCACAGATTGTGCCTGGAAGTTGAGAAAAGAAAAATGATATTGTTAGTAGGAACATATTTTAAAGTTGAGACATATACATTTCATAGCCTGGTTTTTTATAAAATTGGAAAAAGCTTATTAACACCAGCTATGGTGGAAATACTGACATGTTTTATAATTTGGAGGGGAAAGAGCCTATTGATACCCTGCTGGTATTCATCATCATCATCATCATCCACAGCCGGTTTTTTCCCAATGTTTGGTATAAATAAGCCTCCATCAGAGTATGCTATTGGCTACAATCTTTAGCCAGCCTCATCCAGCTGACATCATAAGATGTCTATTTCACATATGTGGGTATAAAAAACATACACAAATCTACCTCTATGATATCTCCACATGTGGTAATGTTATTGCATGTCCAGTCTATAGTGGTTTGAAAACTCTGACACCTGAGATTACCTCTCTGCCTACTTTTATGGTGGTTTCAAAGTATTACCAGCATATGTCAAGATGAATCAAGAAGAGGTATCTTACTCAAACTTGTGGGCCTAAAAGAACAAACTATCTATTATATGGAGGGACAACCTGAGTAAACACCAACCAGACTGGAATACAATAGCACTAGACAATAAATGAAAAGAGGATAGGGAAGCCTTCACCCATTGTTGGGCAAAGGTTCCCTACTCCACCCTACAATACAGGCTCTTAATAATTATGACCTATTATATACCTATATGAACTTACCATCATCCATAGCCATTTCAACATATGGCAGAGCTCCCCCATCTACTTTAGTGGTTGGTGGAGTTTGCTTAGAGTCCTCTGTATCTTTCAGAGCTGCTTCCAACTTGGCCTGCTTCTCAATACTCCAGTGGCCGAGGAAATACTCTTGTGTGTTCACTTGTTTCCCTGTGAGACAAATAAGGGGATAAATAAATGTATTATCTGTAATGAGGGGTTGTTTTAAGCAATTTCAAGTACTGAAACCAAATCTTACTGTGTATTCAATACAACTCAAATAAAACATTTTATAGAACTAAAACAAACAAAGCCAAAATGGTTGTAATAGTTAGATGACAGTGGTATACCTAAATGAAAATATGGGTCCAACTAGTTGTTAGCTAGATTACAGTCAGTCATTTATAGTGATGTTTCTTTGGTAAGTATTACACATCCAAAAAATCTGCTTATTAATAATGCTCTTAAAATGAACCTGAAGAAAAAAGAGTGTGCAAAAAGCAAAAAATAAAAAACTGGATGATCAGGACCTTTACCTTCCCGTTCCTCATGATACTGCCTGATATATCTTCCATGACAGACTTCATAGCTCCAATAACTTTCCAGCCTGTATGAGCATATCTTCTGCTGGAACAGTGGCTTCAATAGATTAATAGGAGATGGCCCCTCATACTCTGCAATGTTTGTAGACTCTTCTACTTTGAGCTCAGGTATACTGCATTCATACTGCTCTTTGGTTGATGTTGTGACTTTTAGAATCTCATTATTCTGAAAATGTTGAATAAAGGTTCATGTTTGTTTTATAATTTTCTTCTTACATTATGAGCAAATTGTCGAGTTTTTAGGCCTAGCATTTACAACTATGAATAGACTGAAACAGCCAGAATTTCGCTCTACGACGACGTTCGCTCTCTTCCAAGGACTGCCACCACAACTATTGGTCGCTTCATAGGACTCCAATAAGATACTAAGTATTTAATTACCTGAGGAGGAGTAGTTGCTTCTCCATCAACTAAATTATCCAGAGTTTCATCAGGTTTCCCCGGCCAGTTTATACCGAACAAAATGGTATCATCAAATCCTTTGAAATCATGATCAATACACAATACGAGTCCTGTTGCACTTATTAGTAAAATTAGGTAATATTTCATTTTTACAATCTACGTGCACATTAGTGATAAAAATTCTTGAAAATCTCACTAAAATACGAATAAATACATGTGAAATAAAAACAATTTTTACAATCTCAGCTATAATTCAGAAAAATTAAATGGAAGATAATCTAAGCGAAATGCACAGAGTGTCATATCTTTCCTATTCAGCCGGTTAGCGTTTCATATGAGTTGGAGAGCTGTCATTAGCTATAATTTTGCAATCAATGTCACATTTTTTTCTTTAGTCAGTGTCTTATAAGATTAACGCATATGTCAAACTGTAAATTTTCATCAGTCACTACAAAATCACGGGAAAATGGCGTTTAGCTTTCCTGCGTTTTCTTACATTATAGCTTTAATTGTAGATGCATTTCTTATATTTTTCTCAATATTCCATGTAATAGCATTCGATGAACTTAAGACCGATTATAAAAATCCAATAGATCAGTGCAATAGCTTGAATCCGGTGAGTATCACTTTACGCATAACCTAGTTTGAAAACTTGCTGATTTTTAAGCTAATTCCTATATTTTGTTGTTTCAGCTGGTTTTACCGGAATACCTATTGCACTTGCTGATCAACGTATTGTTCTTGTTGTCCGGAGAATGGTTTTCGTTGTTGATAAACATTCCATTGATCCTGTATCACATTCACAGGTAAACTTTTGAATTATTTATTACGCGTGTTTGACCTACCAGCCTTGTTTATCACATGAAGGTCCATCTAGATGTTTCCAACAAACAATCTTTTGTGTTGGTCATACTAAAGTTATTTTTGTTGCTACCTCTATCTCTTTGTTTGGCACAATGATTGGAATCAATAAACTCATTATTACAATTATCATTTCAGATACTACACGAGGCCAGTGATGTCAGGGCCGGGGCTGTATGACCCAACTAGCATCATGAATGCAGATGTGTTGACCACTTGCCAAAGAGAGGGCTGGATCAAGCTGGCATTCTATTTGTTGTCATTCTTCTTATATCTCTATGGGTAAGTGTTTAGTTTATAAAAAAAAGCATAATTCGTGTCTGGTTAATGAATATTGTACCATGTAGCAGAGCATATAATCTAAACAATATTCTTTATACATGATTACATGGCTATTAAATCAGCAATGATGACTTGTTCTTACTTAGCAATTTTAGACTTAATTACTAAACAAGGAAATAAACTAATTTAAAATTGAACTATACTCAACAGTACTTATCTTTTAAATAATACATACCATCCATAATTCTTAAAAGTAAGTTAAATCAAAGAGTTAATTATGTAGGTAAAAATAAAGAAAGATAAAGCCTAACATTAAAAATAAAACTAACATTTGTTAGAATAGAATCAGTCTTTATTCGAAACACAAATTATAACTAGTTCACATGTCATGTTAAAATTATGTGCACACTAATCTTATGATGGTAGAGTATATTAAAAAAGATAACTCTATTCTCACAAGAATCACTAACCTAGTTTTATTTTTTAAACTAAATAGGCTCGCGGTTACAACTCGCCTGATAATTTTATCACAATAATTTATTTTGCTTATCAAACTATTGATACATTTAAGGACAAATTTAATTTATTAAAATATTTACGTCTATTTGTAACATAACATGTTTATTTGTATATAGCAGTGAAAACTCAAATAAGTAAATAATACTATATTTTTTTTTTATATTATATATGCTTACGCTTGACTACAACTTGCCTGATGTTAAGCAACGTTATATTCTACGATCTAGCACGCTTGCCTAGAAGAAACCGGACTCAATTCAATTCAATATTTCAAGGGAACTAACTTGATATGTTCAAAAATATTTATTGGAAATATTTCCTTGTTTCAGAATGATAGTGGTGTTGATAGCGGCATAGGTTCTTATGAAATAATTTATTTAAATCTACTCAAAACTAGTTCATCTATAAGTCATTGTAACTATACACATAATTTATTGTTAGAACAGAATGTTTGGTTGTAAAGTGTTTCAGCGAACAATACAAGTGATGTGACCGTTTTGATGTGATTCCCAGTATTTTGATAAATAAAGTTTTAATATTTCAATCTTATATTGATTTAAGAGGACAATAATAGTTTTAATTTGGAACACCTTAGGAGAAAAGCAAGTAAGTAATAATCTATACTAATATTATAAAGCTAAACAGTTTGTTTGTTTGTTTGAACACGCTAATTGCAGGAACTACTGGTGTGAATTGAAAAATTATTTTTGTGTTGAGTAGACCATTTATCGAGGAAGGCTTTAGGCTATATAACATCACGCTGCAACTAATAGGAGAGAAGAAACAATGGAAAATGTGGAAAAACGGGGAAAATTATTTATCTTTGAGGGCTTCCGTTGCGTGCGCTGCGAAAACGGTTCAAGATATCAAAAAAATTTGTATGAAAGAATTATTTCTGTTGAAATGATCTAACAAAATATCTGCAACAATATATGTCTATCTTTTAAGGTTAACTCAATAGACCCGTTTTTATAGTAATAACTATTCCACGCAGACAAAGTCGTGGGAACCAGCTAGTGAAGAATAAAGGGAGAGGTAGGTAAAGTCATTAAATTGACAATTAATTAATTGCTAATTACCATATATAGGCTGTTCGAAATATTATGGCTGTCTCTAAGCTATATCAGAGGCCCCTAGGCTGGTTTCGTAGTATCAGAGTTGGTTCCTCTCATAAGGTATGAAGAAAAAATGGTACCAAGTTGCTTTTCCAAAAATGAAAAGTATTGTATTTAAAAAAATGCCCATCTTTGTTACTCCTGGAATAACATACATTATTGCTTACTCAATTTATTCATACTCGAGTATGTAAAACATTGTTGTTCATTTCACATTGTGCTAAGGGCTTATATATAGGTATAGCAAATTGTAATTTGTTAAAGGCTGGTTTTTTCTTTAGTTCAATTTATGTGACAGTTTTCTTTCAATAGCCCACAGTTAAAATGTTTATCAGAAAATTCTCCAAAGTTCTACTGATAAGATAAGAGCAAGGCTTATGTTGCTATAATGTAAATTGAAACTGGGTAGAATGATTATTATATTTTCTTCTATATTTTCTACAATACAAAATAATTGGTGAAAAGTAGGACTTAGTTATGAAGTATGTACCTATATGGTTTTTTTAGAAGTATAAAAGTGGTATATCTGTCAGGATATTTCAATATTTTCAATGGTACAGATATTACACACAGTATAGCAGGTATTA
This sequence comes from Macaria liturata, assembly GCA_964023185.1. Classification (NCBI taxonomy): domain Eukaryota; kingdom Metazoa; phylum Arthropoda; class Insecta; order Lepidoptera; family Geometridae; genus Macaria; species Macaria liturata. The sequence goes on along the minus strand of OZ026820.1, from coordinate 1,720,433 downwards.
AACCATACGGAAGATTGGTGTTTTGATATCTCTACCCCAGAATTTGATGCTCACATACAAACATAACCTGAAGAAAATTAGTTCCAAACAAACCAGAAATACTATTTAATAAATCTGTTTCTATAATAATACATAGAAAAAAATAATGTTTATGTCAATGACCTCACCTAGCGACAGGGGTCAATGCCCTCGACACCAGATCGATTGAGTAGCTAACTACTACAGTTATTTTATAACGATTACAGTGTGATCATAAATAGAATGGTCGTTGCAAATGCGAAATGTGGCGCTCTAGTTCACTACATTAAACGAAAAAATCTGTTAGTTACTCTATTTTACATGACCATTTTTTGTAATAGAAACTTTTGTAAAAACGAAATCAGTGTGCCAGCAAGCATCATCTTTTTTAAGGTTTTTTTTTGTATGTACCTTCAGTGACTTAATATAAGTTCATAGAAACAGTTTCTACCTCTGTTTGTAGGTACTCTGAATTCTGTGCCTCTGTCTTCTATTAGGTACCGAACACAACCAAGCTTTGAAAAGTTTTCATTTAATTTTTTTCATAAATACATATACTTTTAATTTGAGTTATATTAATAGGTTAGCATACTTATAACAATCATAAGTGAATGGCAAACACCCTGTATGACAAAGCCGTATTAACTTAAATTGTATGTGTATGAAGGGTTTCTCCGTTCGTGAACTAAACCTACGCACATGCGTCTACAAGTAACACCGTAATACTTTGTTACGTAAAATCACGTCATTACAAATCTATGCTCTAGTTGTAGGCAGGAAATAATCCTATGCCTGCATAGGTAATACTTTTTCATCGTGTTTTAATAATAGATATATGTAGTGACAAAACAACACTATCATGAAATTAACATAATTTACAATTGATGTAATTACTGAATTAAGTACTTAAGTCCTAATTTATTCATTAGTTTCCATGTAGTAGATAAACTTCATCGCGTTTATCTGTGCTTAACAGTAACAAGCTTAAAGAATTTAATAATGAAACAAAACTAAATTGCAAAAAAACTTACTAGCTAGGTGCATAATTACCGATTCTTCCGGTAAACAATAAACTTGCTATCACTAACTATAAACAAACATTAAAGGGTGATAATGTATAATCGACCTTGTCCTTAAACGTTGTATGGGTAGGTAATCATGTAACGACACCATGATCATGCCGAAAATAGGTCGGTGCGAGTGTGTGTGGCGGGACTCGCGGCGCGGCCGGCCGGCGTGTGCGGCAGTACTCCAAGGGACTCGCTGGGAAGCACACCGCGCCATGCTCTCCCTGCTCACGGTGCTCTGTGCGCTCACGCTCGCGCAAGATGCTCACTCCGCGCGCGTACTCGGCCTCTTCCCACACACAGGAAAAAGCCATCAAATGGTCTTCGAACCCCTCTTACGGAAACTAGCGGAAAACGGTCACGACGTCACCGTCGTATCCTTCTTCCCGCTCAAAAACCCACCAGCCAACTATACCGACATCAGTTTGGAAGGACTCGCGATCCCAGGCCTAGAAATCATAGACATGAATATCTTTGAAGACACCGGCACGCTATCCAAAGTCCTGAAGTTCCTGCACCTGGATAAAATAGTGAAGCAAATATTCGACTTCGAGCCGTTGGCTATGATGGCTTTGAACGTGTGCTCCCAGATAGTGAATTTCACTCCGTTGGCAGACGCTCTAAAAATGAAATATGACGTGGTATTAGTGGAGAACTTCAACAGTGACTGTATGTTGGGCCTGGCTCACGCACACGGGCTCAGCGCGCCAGTGGTTACCTTGTCCTCGTGTGTGATGATGCAGTGGTCGCCTGCTCGCATCGGTGCAGTCGACAACCCTTCATACGTGCCTATAGTGAGCGGTGATTATTCGTCGCGGATGACGTTCGCGCAGCGTTTAGAGAACACCGTGTTGAACTATTATTACAAGCTGTGGTTCCGGTACCGAGTGCAAGTGAAGGAGCAGGCTATCTTGGAGAAGCACTTTGGGAGGACGTTGCCGGACCTGCAGCAGCTGGCCTGCAATGTGACGCTGATGTTGGCGAACGTGTTCCATAGCCTGAACGGCGCGCGGCCGCTGCTGCCCGGCGTCGTGGAGGTGGGCGGCATGCACCTCAACCACTCCCGGAAACCAGAACATATTCCATCGGTGAGTCTCATTGTTAATATTGTACACTTCGTTTTATGTAATTCAGGTCACAGGTCAAGTATAAATCCCTGACCTTATCAGCCAATTGTCCTGTTTACGTTTATTTGAATGTATACTTAGCTTATTTGGGAACACATTCTGTTTCGTGTACCTACCATTATAAATAAATACCTAAATAAATTCGCAAGCTACATAATAATACATTAATGACCAGTTATTCCATACCAATTAGGAACTTTAATTTACCTACATTCTTTTCATACGTAAATTTTTTGGGGATGTTTTCTTATTTCTTCATGTATGTTATCGATAGATTCCTCATTTCGCATCTGTAGTTTAGTCAAGCGCTCTGTGATGACTAGATATTGATAAAATGTGGGAACTATCTGAACCGTGATTGTACCAAAGCCTTTATAACATAGAAAATCCACTCCCTCAGTTGACCCCTCCCGATAACTGTCCTACCGTTAGTACATTTTTGTGTGATTATGCTTGAGTAAGGGAAGATGCATAGAATCGGCCGTATTAAATGGTTAGAGCTGATCTTCTTTTGCTTACAAAGTTAGTAGGTAAGTAAAGTACCTACCTACATTTTGCCATTGCTATGTCGATACAATGGGCTATACGGATAAAGCAGTAGATACCTATGTTGAATGTGAAGAATAGATTATTATGTAGCCTAAGCTATATTATGTCCTTTATTTTTATGTGCTATATGTATCTCGCGCGCCCTCGAAAATTGACAGATTTTTGGAAGGGTGTAGGTACCTACTTAAAACCAATTTAGTTTCCAAATCCAATTACATAAATATTGACACGGTTTTGTCAATAAGTGCTCAAAATCTAGATTTCCACTACAGCTATCGTCTTCAAATTTATGTATCTTTGATTAGATTGATTGAAATCCTTAAGTGTGTATTAGTTTATATATTACGTAGTATAATATACATATGTAAGTATAGGTTTGATTACTTTATTATTATTTTAATGTTTAAGATTTTATAGTCAAATTTCATGTGCTCGTTATTGTACACCCCGTCTAGTCTTTTTTTTATATTTTCCTCTCCATCCTACGGTTGCCTGGAAGAGATCGCTTTTAGCGATAAGGCCGCCATTTGTGGCATTAGTTTTAATTATTTTTTTCCGTTTTGTGTTATGTTTTTTGTGTCCAATAAAGTATCAATCTATCTATCTATCTAAGTGTAATAAAACTATGTTTCGTTTTTACCTTAAGTGAATAAAAGGATTGAATTTAATTGATGACTGCATAGTTTGATAGAGTAATTAATGACGATGATGATATTACAAGCTGATTTTGGCTCCAGCGAATGTATTATCTACGGGAAGGTTAGTGATGCATGATAAGTAACCTACCTGTAGAGTTATTTACAGTAGATAGCTAGTAGGTGTCAGAATCAGAAGAATGCGCCTTAGAAATCGACACCGCAATACCGTAGTGTCAACACCGGTCTCAGTTTGATCGTTACTTTTCACAAGGCTTCTTTAGATATGCATCTACCTATCTAGAGTTGTTACTTGTTACTCAAGATTTTCAATAGTTTTTCAATGTATTGCTATAAACGTTCACTTATTGCGAGTTTCGCTTTAATTTCATTGATCAATTTAGAATTGCTTTGAACTATTAATTATGTGGTAAGCAATACCTGCAGATAATATGCATCTATATAGAAAAGTCTGTGTAGTTATTTCTTACAATACTTTTTTTGTATCACTACTTTTTTATCTGCAATCAGTCATAAATAAGCAATGCTATTAGTACAGCAGATAGCTTAATAAGCAGATGTGGTTTGTGCAATTGACATTATGAAGTTTGTTATTCATTATCTTATATTTAACTTTCTCGTGAAGCTCGATATAAGTCGCTAGCTACAACCACCTTCGTTACACATGCTCCGAAATAAGGATGTTGTAAGTATGCCGCCACTATGGGCAATATTTTGTGGCATCGTGTATCCGAAACAAATATGTATTTATCAGGTATGATAGCTGTATGTACTGTTTTTACGAAAGCAAACTTAGAACTAAGATATAGGTACTAACCTACCTACCCACCTTTATTGTAAATGTAGGTACATTGTGACATTAACCCTTGACTCTTATTGAATTTCACGTATTTATTTAGAGCAGTGATACTTAATGTGGATAACTGAAATGTACTGAAATAAGCCGGTAACTACCAATACGTTTAAATTAAATTGATACGGTAAGGGTAGGTATAACATATAGGTACCTATGTATATGTATGTATGTATTGACAGCTGTAGACGCAGTATGCGGACATTGTAATCTGTTTGTTTTATATGAAGCAAGTCAGTAGTAAGTAACAGTAGTAGTGTAATTAATAAAAATAATATGCGTATTGTGGCTAAGATTAAATACGTTCAGATTTAAGTTTAAAAAACTGCATCTTAGTTTAGCTTTTGCAGAGATATTGATGATTCCTGTCAGGGTAGAAAACAAACTACTAACATCTACAACTTTATTGTAAAATCAAAAAGATGGTAAGTAAGTAGTATTTTTTCCAATAAAATCAAGATTGTGATTTAAATAAGCGTTCTGAAGTGTATAATCGGCCGTAGAAAAAATGGTAGTGAAAATGTAACACTCGAACTGTAACTCGCCCTTACTCGAAGTATAATCACGTAATGTGGTCGTTGTAAATAGGCCGGTTGTATCGCGAGCGTGTCGCGGCGACAGTTCTCAAGCAGACTTGCTGGGACGATGTCCGCCCTGCTGACGCTGCTCGCCGCACTTGCGCTCGCGCACGATGGCCAAGCAGCGCGCATACTCGGCCTTTTCCCACACACGGGAAAAAGCCACCAAATGGTCTTCGAACCCCTCCTACGGACCCTTGCAGAACGCGGCCATCAAGTCACCGTCGTCTCTTTCTTCCCTCTCAAAAACCCACCAGCAAACTACACCGACATCAGCCTCGAAGGAATCGCAGAACTCGGCGTGGAGACTATCGATTTGAGTTTATATGAAAACCCAAATGTGCTCCTAAAGACGCTGCGTTTGGATGGCATCGCGAAACAACTCGGAGATTTCCATCCCTTGGCTCCGATGGCTCTGGATGTGTGTTCCAAGTTGCTGAATTTTGTGCCGTTGGCTGAGGCCCTGAAGAGAGATTACGATGTCGTTTTTGTGGAGAACTTCAACAGTGATTGCATGCTCGGATTAGCTTACGTGTATGGAGTGAGGGCGCCAACGATTTCCTTACTGACTAGCTCTTTGATACACTGGTCTGCAGAAAGGGTTGGTGTTTCCGATAATCCGTCTCACGTGCCCATTCTCAGCGGCGATTATTCCTCGAAGATGACATTCTGGCAGCGTTTGGAAAACACTGTCATGAGCTATTACTACAAGGTGTGGTTCAGGTACGCTATCCAGGTGAAAGAAGGGGAAATGATTGAGAAGAACTTTGGAGTGAAGATACCAGACTTACAGGAGCTGGCGAAGAACACGTCTATGATGTTGGTGAATGTGTTCTATAGCCTGAACGGAGTGCGGCCGCTCCTGCCGGGGGTGGTGGAGGTCGGAGGCATGCATTTAGATCACAACAGGAAGCCGGAAAATATACCCGCGGTAAGTCCATACCTAAAGAGGATTATTTCGCTTCAACGAAAGTGCGTACCTACTAAGCGATGAATAACAAACAACACGGGAGCGTATTTTCTAAGAGTAGGTCTAGTCTTTATTCAGGGTTCCTATCCTTATTATTCCTTAACGTATTTATATTATGTCTAAACTTTTTCTCCAGTCCGGTTTCTTGTCTTATTGACGTAGCTTAAATCGCTTCACTGAATTACAAACAAGTAACAAGAACGACGTGACAATAATTTCTCTTCGTTAGCATGAACTAGGAAATTTCACGAAGTTACTTAGGTTCTAATAATGTTCATAACAATGTCTTCAAGCCATTTATAGAATAGGTAACATGTAGGTACAATGTACATAACATAAGTAAGTACCTACTAACTAGCAACAGAAATAAACCGATAACAATGTGGCGTGTTAAACATGACCGTCAAATGTAGATTATCAACAAACCATTATTTTCACGTCCGTAAAATACCTATAATATTTCAAGTTACATTACTTAGAAAACAAAGGGATGCTGCTGCTTACATCATCTAAAACACATTACTGTAATAGTTTACAACAATCACGATAAGTTAATAAAGCCAGCAACTAATTAGCTAACCAGTTAAATAGCAATGTAATTACCTATTGAATATTCTTTTTAGGCACTTCCTTAGCACATAAATCATGCTTTTGTTCTGTAAATGTACCTATCACACTTTGTGAACGTGGCAAAAAAACTGCATCATCGATGTTTTCTTTCAAGTCTAATAATATCCGTATTGATATAAATCTTGCCAAGGATATATTAATTTACATCTCTTTTTCAATTTTTTTAAAAAGAAGTTGCTAAGTACTTAACCACAGTTCTGGTATATGCTCAGTTACCGTTACATATTAATTGATTGAAGTTGTTGCAGATGAAAATAGATATTTAAGAGGCGTGGTACACCTACATTACCTATAAGTTAGAGTCTACATTAGTTTAATTGTGAAGCGATTAACTTTTTCCTTTGAAGAACAATTTTCTTATGTACATTTTAAAAAAATTACTGTTTTGAAAATTTTGATCTTCAAGCTAACATTAAAATTTATGTGTTGCTTACTAGTAACTTTGTATATACCTAGTCAATTCAGGTTGATAGCCACAACGGGGTAAATTCTGCAAACAGGGTTATCTGGCAAGCACGGGGTTATCTGAGCCGTTGGATAGAATGAAGACCGAGATGATTGATTAACAACGATTTCTTTGTCTTGTTTCGTTATTATATATGTATAAATTGCATTGCTCATATAAAGCACATTTTATTTCTTCATGTATTAAGAAAAAAAAATTGTCTAATACACAAATTACAATCAATGCAAAATTAGCTTCAGTTTCTGATATAATGTTCTTTCTCCCTAAACGTGACATTATTCTGCGTAAACAATTGGTATATGACCCTTTTTACCGACACGAATAAGAAAGATGACCCTTTTTTTCAATATTCAGATGTTTTGCCATCGGCCTGGCAGGGCAGCTGATACAGCTTACATAGACTTTTTGAATCTATACATTGTACTGTTTAACTTCGTTGGAAGTTGAACTAGGAATTATGAACAAAATCGTAAAACCTGTTAAAAATTGGTTGACGGTATGGAAAGTCAGTCAGAAAGTAAAAGTCGCAGGGAGACAAGAAAAGTTATAGTAGAAAAGCAACGAGCCTGTCCTTTCAACTATGTCCGACAGTTATTATAAATACAGCGCGACAAAAAATTTACTTGCTGCGTCTTTTATGACTATGAAAGTCCTTCTTCTTCTTATCGAATGAGAGTGGCCAACTCTGGTGTCGAGTGTTTATCAAGCCGCCCTAAGGACCTCCTATGAATATCCTATAATCCAATTAATATATAAGTACAGTTGTTATTCGCATATGTCATTTCTTTTTACTAAATCACATTTATTGCACGTAACTAAGCTACATATGTGCTGTTTGACAAAATATTCGTACTTAACAGTTTAAAAAAACTATTTATTCTGCGATTTCAATATCATGGGTTAACAATGAACTTAAGTTATAAATTATACATTTTCCCTGCCTTGCTCAGCTACCTTTAAATAATGATAGCTATATAAAGCTACCTTTAATAATGTTTTTTTTTTGGGTCGAATCGTAATAAGTAAACCGAGTTAAGGTAATGCGTCTGTGTTTATGAGTAAATAGTCATAATACAAAAGTTATTGGAATTAGTGGATTCTTATTGCCATTAAAAAAATACGTCGCTTGGAAGGTAGCCCTGTATGCAGTATTGTGTGTGGGCAACATGGTCTGGCACAAATTGGATGCTATTGAACAAGTCCAAAGATCATTGCCAGTGGTTACGATTAGATCAACTGTTAATATAGAACATAGCGTTGCACTGAATGCAGTTATAGATTACTACTATTTGTATTATTGGATTAAAATGTAGTAGGTAGTAGCAGTATTGTATTTCGGAACTATACCATTGTACTTCTTTACCTAGATTTATGATGAAAGAGTTAAACAAATAAGTACAAATACATTTGGGTTTTCTCCTTTTCATGCGTAACCAGCTTAAACTACCACCAATTCGGTACGAGGCTTTTTCTGATATCAATACAATAGTAATAGAATTTTCGTAGTGGAAAACTTTAAAAAAATGCACTACTAGCAATCACATAACTTATATAACCTAACATATATGAACACTACTGTCAGTCTAAGATGGAGGTAGCTGTAATGATAGGTACCTATAGATATATAATTAATTAATGTTTTTCTTTCCAGTACATGGAACGCTTCCTGAACGAGTCTGAGCACGGCGTGGTGCTGTTCAGTTTCGGCTCCCTCATCAAGACAGCCTCCATACCCAAGTATAAAGAGGAAATCATCACGCGCGCCCTCTCGCGGCTCCAGCAGAGAGTTATCTGGAAGTATGAGGACAGTGACGAAGAAGGAACTTTGCATGGCAATATTTTGAAGGTCCGGTGGTTGCCGCAGTTCGAGCTTTTACGTGAGTACCTTTGTTATATTATAAATAATAATAATATAATATTTATTGGTCATCACAAATTGGCCTTATAACTAAGTTACAACATTTGTTTGTTAGTACCATAATTTTATTACTATGTTAGGATCGATTACAAATGATGTGATCTATGTTCCCCACACTAGGTGTGACTAGGTTCCCCTGTGTCGTGGGGAACGCGCTCATCCTATTATACTGAATCAAGAGTTGTTGGTTTGAGTTGAGATTTGATTCAGTTAAAAACGAAGCGATCTTCATAGCGATAACGAACATCTTTTTGGGTAAGCTAGCACGCTCCATCTTACTCCCAAGTTAATGGTAAGTACTATACATATAACTATACATAAGTAAACTTGAATGATTATAGGTAGTCTTGTTATAGTAAATAGACTAAGCGTAGACTGATGAAAGTTGTAAAGCAATAAAGTGTGCAGGCTGTAAATCGCTTTTACGATTACTCGAGATTAGTATGCCGGGGAAAATAAGTAGATACAGATGCTATATTACATCTAGATTTCTAGATCTAATATATCTAATACAGAGTGACTGCATTTTTATGCCTAAGGGGCGGATTTGATTATTACATTACTTTAGGGCAAAGCAATTTCTTTTGTATGGTCTAAAAAATTTGCAAATTTAAAAAAATAAAAACAAAAATGTGTCAAAATAATATTATTATACCTAATGCAGCTGGATTTGCTTGCCCGGAACAGTTGAAATTATAGGAATCCTGCTAAAGTGCATTGTGTATCACAAAAAAAATATAACTACCTACTACCCTGCATAATGTGCTATACTTCTGTAGATTGCAGATTAGTAGGTATTCAATGGAAATGACTTCCTCATAGTAACTTCAGTGTGCTGTAAATTATCACTTATTAAAGCTGACATATTCCATTATCATACGAGAATCTATGTAGGTGTTATAGTGTATGTACATAGTTTCAGTCTTAATGACTTAATTATACAACATGTAATCATTGTAGTTAACTGTACCTAATAATCTATTCTATAATGCATGGAAATTAGTCCTGTATTAAAGCAAAACTAGATGTAAGATAAAATTGTAAGTGACAAAAGCAAAGGGCTGTTTAAAGCCATGAAATACGAGAGATATAAAAAAGTCACTTTATTAGCCACAGTAATTACAAATATATAGTCTGGCCCCTTGTCTATTACACATTCTTGTCTGCAACTAAAAGTCAGCCTGGAAGAGGTCGCTTTCAGCGATAAGGCTGCCGCTTGAGGCACTAGTTTAGATATAATTTGTTTTATGTACTGTTTTTTTTTAATTTTGTGTCAACAATAAAGAATTTATCCATCTATCTATTAAAACTTGAAGTTCTAATCAGCTGCGATCCTAGTTAATTGCTATCATTTATCTAGTTAAATATATAGGTAAGTGCACTCAATTGTAACCTCGTGTTTGCCGTAGGGATCACTCAAAGCGCTGTCTTATCGTGGTTTATCTATTAAAATTAGGTTAAACGTTTAAATACTTACATACCTATATACTCAATTCAAATTTTTTTATAAGCCAAAATAAACACATTTAGTTCTTAGATTACAGGAGTTTAAATCTTACATGTAGCAGTAGGTACAAGTTGGTATTCCATTGTCCCGCGCTAAGTCCCATAGATGGGCTTGTGTTGCGGGAAAATATACTCAATTGACTACTATTGTGGCTATATTCTTCATTTCCAAAGAAGACTGTCATTTCAGGGAATTATAAATATATGAGGGACATCGACAATATATACTAGAGATTTCTACATACCTAACTGCTTCTTTACTGTAATAAATTACTATTGACTGGTACTTAACTGTTAAAAAGGATTTTATTACTTACATTACTTTCAATGACTATTTTCCATTAAAAACATCTGAAACGTAGATTTATACAATACACAATCACATAAAAGCTACCTTAGACGTTTGTCTTGTGTGGGTAGCTGATTAATTTGCTGAAGTCCTATGCTATGGTCAGTAGTTTGAGCTATACTTTGTCACTAGATCAAATTAATCAGCTATAGGGGCAAAAAATCTAATATTTGACTAATTCTAACTGCAATAGCTTATTTCCTGATAGCTCATTTTAAAACTATATTTTTACCTATTACCACATAATCCGGCATCTACTAATTATGTTGTCTTTGAATTACGGTATCAAGCGCGTGATTACAGATGGCTGGTGGTTAATCGGGATTTCTAATGAGATATGATCGAGACCACCGCATGCATTTCCATTATTCGTTGAAATTATGTCTTACTGGTATTAGGAGCAGGTAGGAACTTACGTGATGAATTAACTATAATTTTATCAGATCAGGCGTTGGTTATTACTGGAAATAAGATCAATAAATATGAGTAGTACGAGTATAAGGAAGTAGCATAATTCTATGTACCTAGATATATCATTATGAGTAGCCATAGGTACCTAAATACATTTTTAAAAGGATTTAAGATGGTACTACTACTATTTTTAGATGTATGCTGTCATAGAAATTGTGTTTAATTTAAACCCTGTTACTGCTAAGGAACATAAAGAAATTAGTTCTAAATCGTATACTTAACAACATCGTGTGTGTATTTCTTAGTTCGAGAAAGCCAATTGCGTTTAGTCTAATATATTACCAAAAGATTTAGACAATAAAAATGTCCATAAATGTGTAAATCTACTTTGCAGAGCACCCCAAAGTCATCGCTTTCATCGGTCATGGGGGTCTTCTCGGTATGACGGAGGCCATCTCAGCCGGCAAGCCCATGCTGGTGGTGCCTTTCTTCGGAGACCAGCCATACAACGCAGTCCGGGCACAAGAGATCGGTTTCGGACACACGCTGTCATATGCTGAGCTGACTGAGCAGTCGATGTTTGAAGGACTGCAGAGCGTTTTGAGTGCCGAGTAAGTACATTTATTTTGTATTTACACACATACATACATTAACAGGAAGAAATTGGCTTCAATCGCACTTTGTCATAATTATGTTGAGCTGACTGAGCACTCTTTGTTTGAAGGACTGCAGAGGGTATTTAAATTAAAATTAATTAAATGCAGAGTAAGTAGCTTTCTTTTAGTCTTGGCGCTGCTATATTACTTAATATGACTTAGGTAAGCGCTCTTTACCTGAGTGAAGGAGCTAATAAAAAGAGATCGTCTTTGATCGGTCGTGATAAAGATTTTGTGATCTCGAAGGAATATTGAAAGGTAAAGTAAGGAAGTAGGATTCGTAGTAGAAAGTCTCTTTTTCACCGTAAAGTACTTTAATTACGTTAAACCCCATGCAATTTTTGCTAGAATAGGTACACGTCGCCGTCGCAGGGGAAGTTTATTATATACAACTCAATATAATGTATTATGTATGTTTCTTACGTGGGTACATTATGTTGTCGAATAGGTCGCATAAACTGCAAACAATTTCTCATATCATGCGGGGTCATTTGGCGCATGCATGCAAGTTACGTTTGTAATGATATCTTATCTCTATATAGGTATAACAACTGCAATAAACAGAATAGGTAATTCATCTCTAGTACCTAGGTAAGACACTCCGATTATTTACTTTATTTTGTGGTATCTAGTCTAGTATAATAGATAAGTAACGAGTACTAAAATAATGTTATAAATTTTGTCATCATATTTGTTTACCTAACAAATTGCAGCAAAATTTATTTATAACGTTATTTTAGACTTAGGGTTTTGTACCTACTATCACTTCTTTTAGTGTCTATTGTAGGTGGATATACCTAATGATAGACAACTTATGCTACATTGTTAGTCATACAGCAAATTTCCTTGAATATTCAGTATTTCACGGCTTTAATTTTAACAAAGTCTTTTCATGTGACTGACGAAGCGTGGACATTTGTGCGAAATGTCACGTTTTATTTGCATACGAATCACGTTTCTTTAAAGAAATATCAGTTGCTATAAGTACATAACAAAGATAATATAGCGCTGCCAATTTTTTGACGAAGTAGGATGGATTATACAAAGGAAATGTTGTTTGAACAGCTTGACATTGTTGCTTTTACATACTTTACACACATACCAATTAGCTCACGTGGACATGGTAGTTATAGTCACCAGTATATATGTATATACCAGTATATAGAACATAATAAACAGTGGAAGAGGCCTTGTCAATACATTTACCTAAAATACATTTTCCTATAAACCTAAGTGTTCGTATGCCAATGATGAGGAGAGCTTCAGAGGGTATATAAAACTCTCAACACTAGAGTTTACCACTCTCATACCATAACAAGGAGAACAATAGGTACCTATAATTTTCACAAAAATGGATTAGCAATATATTGATTGTATAAATACCTACCTACCAACCGCGATTACCTTTAAATTTACTATCTTGACACGTACATATACACAAACTTTGTAAGCCTCATGTAGTTGGCACAAGAGAATGTTAGGCAAATTTCAAATCTACCTTCAACTACACGTAAACCCCTCAACTCGTGAAACTCGCGAACTCCTAATTTCAGAGTAAGGTACTTATATTTTATCATAACCCTACATCATCTCGTTTCCAGGATGCGTCTCAGCGCGCGGCAAGCGTCCCAGATCTGGCGCGACCGACAGAACGACCCTCTAGACACCGCTGTGTTCTGGACCGAGCGCGTCATCCGCTGGGGTCACAGAGACCCCCTACACTCCACCGCCAGAGACCTGCCCTTCTACCAATACATGCTACTAGATGTCGCTGCAGTCATCATCGCTACTCTCGTTGTCTTATTACTAGTTATTAAATTCATCCTAACACTTATTCTAAGGATTGTCAGCGGCGGTTATAGCGTGAAGGAAAAACTACATTAGGCAAAATGCCATTGTTTGACGTCAGTTCCTAGTTAAAGTTGTTATTATGATATTTACGTATAGGTAGTGTTGAATAGACCAATTATCGAGGAAGGCTTTAGGCTATATAACATCACGCTGCAACTAATAGGAGCGAAGGAACAATGGAAAATCTGGAAAAAACGGCGAAAATGATTCATCTTTGAGGGCTTCTGTTGCGTGCGCTGTAAAACGGTTCAAGTCGTGGGTAACAGGTATAATTTATAAAGCTGAAGAGGTTGTTTGCAAAAATAAATATGATGCCCAAAATAACTATTACACGCGGACGAAGTCGCAGGCACAGCTAGTATAATATGTAGGTATTGTCTATGCGCAGGCCACTGGCCCCAATCCAAATTATAAATAGAGTGTTAAATAACAGGTAAAGGGTGTAATGTATATATGTAAGCGTGGAAGAGCGGGTCAAGAGTAAAACTAATTTTAAAATTGAGTGGTGAGACCTGGTGTCGAGAGTTTTAAAAATCCCAGAACTCATTGATACTTCAATTGCTGTTGTATGACGAAACACTGGGACCTACAATCAACCAGTCATTCAAAATACGGAAGCGCCTAGATATAAATGTCACTTTTACATTTCGCTGTCTGTTGAGCTACTGGATGGTCGTTGACCAGTCACATGCAAAAAAACTATTTTTATAAATCTCGAATAACATAACAATATTTTTTTTAATAGTTGTAAATAAATGAATACGGAAAATTGTAACTAAGATAAAATATATACTTAATGGTATTATTATGTATTACCAAATACTTATATAAAAATTGTTGTGAAAGTAGAAATCCGAGTTAACTCATGCGAATAATTAGGTGCAATGAACTTGTTGACAATTTGCCAAACTAGCAAAATATTATAGATGCTGACAAATCGAGACCAATATTACGAGTATATTGTACATAGGACTATTAAAGGCATTTTTTTGTATCCAATAGGCATAGCTATGTTTTTGGTCAAAGAAATAAGCTTTTATACTACACCTGCTCGGAAAGTACCTTGTTACTTTATCAAATTTACGGTAGAAAGTACGTCATTGCATATCGAACAAATATGTGGGGAGAAAACGCATCTGAGCGGGAAGAAATGGATTTTCATACACTTTTCTCTCCCGCTCAGATGCGTTTTCTCCCCGCATATTTGTTCGATATGCAATGACGTACTTTCTACCGTAAATTTGATACTTTCCGAGCAGGTGTAGTATAAAGCACTATGTATCACTCGAGAGAAAGTGCGATTCCCGATCTCGGGTGTTTTAAAGCCCTCGCCTACGGCTCGGGCTTCAAACGACACCCTCGACGGTAATCGGTCACTTTCTCCTCTCGGTGAACAATGTACCTACAACTATGCATAAAGAAAAAATATGCCTATAACACTCCATACGAGATGAAAAACCTTTTTTAACAAATTTTAAAATATTTGACCGATACATTATCGGTACATAATACTGAAATTGTAAACCAAAATTTAATAATTTAGGTACCATAGGTATTTTTGTAACGGCATTGTGTACTAAGAATTTATAAATAAAATTTCAACTCTACAAATATAGTGCTAGTATGTTTAAGTTTAAGACCAAATAGTTAGAATATCTCAGGTAAATTTATTTAACTTTTTATAATTTAGATTTTGTCTTGTTGCTCAACTTTTCAAAAACATCCCGAGAATATTTTTTGTGTGATTATAATAATAATGACTAATGACTATTTGTTATTTATGTAAGTATATAAAAACAATAAAACATAGCTAAAGAATTGCAGTTTATTTCTCAACTTTACAGACATGAGAGGTAACAAATTACAAGTTAGCAGCATGTATTTTTTTTTTTACAAAAGAAAATTTTAATAGTATGAGTATACGTACAATTGTACATGTTTCTGAACAGAAGTCTAAGTTCAGACAGCACTCTGCAAAAAAATGACATAATCAACCTTTATAGATTCATTTCCAATAATGCTACACATCCCAAAAGCAGAATACAATAACTGCTACTAATGTGGTTTTATAACATGCACATTATCAGCTACAAAAAAGATTGATAGACACAAAAATATACACGGGAGATCCTTACTTTTACATAGCCTGGGTGCAGATATTCAGTCTTTCTAATAAGAAATGTAGCTAGTTATGTCAGTAATACAAGCAGCTATACATACATTATACAAATTTTCAACTGGGAAAATATTTTTCTGTTTATTTACACAGTATATACTGGTGTTAAGCAATTGTTAATGTTTTTTTCCTAACTTGGAAACATATGTAAGTAATATTGTTTTATGCAGATATCAAATCACTCGACAGCTTTTTGATCTTCAAAGCTAGAATGCTGACCATTTCCTGGCACAAGCTGTATTCCTCGTGCATCATTTTAGCTGCATCTTTGTCTTTAGAGCAAATATCCACTACAGTCTGATATGCCTCAAAACTTTTAGCCACATGATCTAACTGCTTATATTTATCGACAGCAATTCTCTTCATGCTATTTCTCCCAATGAATGCATTTGCACTGACTACAGGCCTAATGAGATCAAAGTCAAGTTTAGCCGGCATCTTGCCTTCTTTATCTCTCACTGAATTCACAAAGTGATCATAATTTTCAATGCTCTTTTCACACAAATTATTTATTTTCTTCAATGCATGAGGAGTTGGTTTCTCATTAGTTTTATTAAGTTTGTCTAGCTTAATGTTCAAGATTTCAGAGTAAACTTCTCCAAGTTCATACCACAGTTGTCGGCAATACTGCATGTAGTATAGTGGATTGATTTCTTTTACTAGATCTTCTAGCATGTCAATGCGCCGTTTGTGCATTTTGGACCTCCTTTCATCATCCTCCTCGAAGAATGCAAGGTAGCTGTAGGATGAAGAGCTGTCTCGGACCAGTTCTATGTAGTCGGAAGCGAGAGTGTCCAGCTTGTAATACTCCTTGGCTTTACCCAGCCATGTCTGGGCACACATGAACACTTCTCGCGTGTCCTGGTAAGTGAGCAGGTATTTATCAGTGACCTTGTTCTCATATGTGCTAACATCCAGGTCAGGGAAAATCAGATTCTTCATATCTCCTCCGCAGATGTTCTCATTGTCTTCTATGGACAAGTTGGACATATCTGAAAGTAAAGAACATTTTCAATTTCAGATTGGCTTGGCAGCAGACAATTCATCAGTTTTTTTTCTAAGGATGATAGAAAGAGGGTAGGAAGGCCATTGCCCAACAATGGGATACTACATTACAGGCATATATATATATAATACAGGCTACAGGCACATAATAATAATAAAGTGAGCCAGAGTTTTGATAGATGAAATTAAATTTTCTATACTAAAAACTGATGAGTTAGTCACAATTTATTATTAAGTCTTAATCATATCTCATATAATATGACCCTGTTAAATCTACGTCGGGCGTGTGAATTACCAGTTAGCGTCGAACTGATTTATTCTATCGCGCGAGTGGCGATCTTAGCGAAACTTACAAACTACCCTACATTACATATAAATAATTGCGCATAGGTAACAGACCCTCAATTATGAATCCTTACCTGTAATAGCTTCAGTCATCCTCTCCTCATCATCCATGAGCCTAGTTTTGGAAGCCATCATCAGCATGATGCAGTACTTGGCCCAGCAGCGCGCCACATCTGCAGACCTATGCTTGAATGTCTCTAACTTGGCCAAGTTAGCTTCATCACTGTTATCTATCTCTTGAAGCTTCTCCTCATACTGTTCCAGGATTTTAGATGCAGCAGACAAGTGATGCCTTGACTGGAAGAACCCATTTTGCTCAGCAAAGAACTGAGATAATGTGGCAGAGTTCAAGGACCAATCGATGGGTTCATAATCATTGTATTGCAACTGTCTCCTAAGAGTAACATGACAATACACTGCAGATTTCAAATTCTCCTTCAAAGTACCATACACCTGAGCCAAATAATACAGAGTCAGAGTATAGGCCTTCTCTAAAGCCATGAAGTCTCCCACGTCAGCCTCGCCTGTATTGTTGATGATGTGCTCGATGGGCAATGGTAATTGCAAAGTACATTTGAAGGTCTCGTACAAGTCTTTGGCTTGCAATAAGTATGTTTTAGCCTTGTCGGGCTCATCTCGGATGCTCCACAGGATTCCTAAGTTGTTGTAAATATAAACCAAAGTTATGACTATTTCAGGTTTTGATGCATTAGGTGAAAGAAGTTCTAAAGCCTCAATTAAAACTTTTTCACTCTCTGTGAGTTCTTCTGTTTCCATGCCAATGATGCCGATATTTTGTAAAACAACGCCAAGCATTGCGTCCAATTGAATCTTTTCAATTACATCCTCTGAGTTCACAAACTTTTTCAGAGATTCATGCATATTCCAAAGAATTTTCTTAGCCTTGTACTTGGACAAATACGGCTCAGTTTCGGGATCATTTTTGCTGTCTTCGTCGAGCAATTTACGGACTTTGATGTAGTTTTCGTTAAAGTCATTTAATATTTCTTTTGCGGTCATATTTGCAGTCACCGTCATTGCTTGATTTTGTGGACCTACAGAACAGAGTAGAAAATCAATAAGGTGAGAACTACTTTAAAACCTCTTAGAATCCGACGATTTCATGAATCAATTAATATATAAAACAATTTAAAATCTAATTTCTTTTTGAGATTTAACTTAGGTACCAGAGAAAGAATTTTATCAATAAATGCGATTAATTTAATTAAACTGTATTATCCTACTAACCAATAACAACAAAACCAAACCACAAGCAAAATTAATAAAGTAAGTACTTAAATTGTCAAATGTCTCAAAAAGTTTGGTTTGTCATTGTCACATACATTTCCGCGCACAGTAGACCTCGCAAATACAGCGATAGGTAATAAAAGTATTAAAGGGTCCTGTACATTTGGGGACCCTAAGCAAATATAATACTTGACTGTCTATTCTAGGGTACCTACTAATCTAAACCTATTTACTAAGCACCTCTCTGGATAAACGATGTCCTAAACCAACAAACAAATAAAAGCATGTATAAAGATTAAAATATAATGGTACTCTAAAAATTCTAACTACTTCTGTTTCTACTTAATGGAATTTATAATAACATTATCTAATGTTGGTGTAGCTTAATAATGAATCACAGAACTACTTCCTAGTTCCTATTTAATTATTAGTCATACTTATACACAATGTGAATACTAGAGGAAGGATAAATAAATAAGCCAACATTATTTGCACTGTTTATTCATAAATCAATACATACAGATTTTACAACACCCATCACACAAAGACAGGTGCACAAAACTCAAAAGAGTCCCGTATCCACAAACACAATAATCAACATAATTTTATTCATTTTATTTACATTGTAGATTGTAGGCTTTGGATCCATTTCCAAGTACAAAATTATTTCATTATTTCATTCAATAATACCTCAAGTCAGTCATTCATATGTATAAAATATTTGTGTCATACTACATAAGTAAAACATTTCATAAATAAGTGATTTGTGAATAAGGGAATACTACGACTTAAACCGTAGTGAAATTATTATGTATTGTACAAACAGTGCAGTCCTACACGACAAATGGCTAAATTGCCAATTGATACATATGTATATTAGGAGCCAGGTTCCTGTTCCTGTTCCTCCATGGATAGTGCTCGGGGAGGTGGGGTGTGAGCATTCAACTGGGAGAACACCTCCTTCTCTCCGAGGGCCAGGGGGTCAGGCTGTGTGGCGGGCGATGGTGCATACACCATCATGGGAGTGGGGGAAGCCTGTCTCACCACACCAGGCCCGGAAGCCTCCTGTTCCTCCAAGAACCGGTCCATATAATCAGTATGTCCCGGATGCAACGTGTACTTTTTCTTCTCTAGGCGAGCCTTATTTGCAAATATATCATGTCTCTCTGTCTTTTTCCATATGTAATAGAACTGCACCAGTTCACCCACAGACCTGGTTCGCACTTTGTTCTGTCTGATCAAGTGGAAATCTTTTCCATGGGCTTTGAGACCATTTTCAAAATTACGACATTCTTCTTCCGACCACAAACTAGCATGTACAGGTGTCTGGGAGGAGATGCGTCGCCGCCGCAGGGCCTCCTCCATGTTGTGCCCACACTGCTGCAGCAGGAACAATGCTTCTTCATCATCACGAAGTTGTTTACCTCGAGGTACAGCATCCATGCCAGTGCCAGAGTTTAGTGCACACACTTTTTGCATATAATCTTCTGTAATTTTTTCATCGATCATGCTTGGATTCCATAACAGTTTATCTTCATTTTCATATGGCAATGCATCATCATAGCTACATAAACCCTCAGGTATCACAGCCTGGTAATCGCTACCAACCATAATAATCTTTTTCCATTCTTCCTCATCTGGACTATAGTCATAATCATCTTCTTCTTCTGACCTAGACCCTGAGCGGAGCCTTCTGGAAGCCTCGGCTGGGTTGTTGTTATCGTTTTCAGCGGTTTGTTCAATGTACAACTGCTGCAAGCCAGACGGAGTCAGATTGTTGTGAGTTTCAATATTTGGTACAGCTTCAGGGGCCGGCTCGGGAGCGGGTCGGTCCATGTTTTTGTCGTAACCGTAGAGAGCCAGAAGCTCTTCCAAGGGCATATCACCTTCCTTCTGCAGACTGTTCAGCTCCGCCTTAGGGTCGTGCTGCTCGCCTGCCGCCAAAGCTTCTTCTTCGTCTAGAGTTCTCTCGTCATCGAAGTCATTTACCATCATATCAACAGTGGGCTCGAAGAGAGACTTATCGTTCCCCACGTCCATGCTAGCATCGTGTTCGCTTACATTGGCTACCAGCGCGCAATCTGACATGACTATCTCGGTCCACTACTATGGTGAATCCGTCGTAATAACATCACATATGTTCCGACCTATTAGTAATATTATGTGGAGTCTGTCGATAAAATAAATACAAAACATTAGAAATAAAGCATTATTTTCGCATTTTTTCACGAAATAAAGCCACGAACAAAACAAAAATATTTTGACACGACTGCCATTGATTGACTCAAACTGTCAACGTCAAACCAAAAATGACATCAGTTTTGTCTATGGACGACGCTTACCAGTGTAGCCAGAAAAAATTATATTTAATCTACTATTTATCATATAAGTTTTTTTAAAGACCTTTTTTTCTCTACACCATTATCTATCTAAGTCTATAATGTAACATTTCTATAATAATGTAAAAAAAAAACAAAAAATCAGACTAGAACAAATACCGTAGAGAGAGTCTCTACGACAAATACAAAACAATACTTATTCCTAGCCTGACATTATCACACAATGTAATATATGATAACGGAAGATGATGGTGTAGTGAAGTCTTCTTCTTATTTAATGAGAGTGGCTACTCTGGTGTCGAGTGTTTATCAAGCCGCCCCAATGGGGCTCTGACATCTCTCTCTAACTCTAACGACTGCCGTACTATAAAAACAGCCGGGGCCATCAATTTAACATGTCATCCGACCTACGGAAGCGCCTAAAATGAAATACCAGTTTTTGGTTACCCATAATACCCATCCAACTGCTGACCGACCGTGTCGACCTTTGCTTAACATTGGTTGCGTTGCGCATGCGATTGCCTCCTAGCCAAAGAGTAAAATAATTATACCATCTCCTAGCGGAGGCGATCTTCTATCTATCTATCCTTGCTAATTGAACTAAGTACTTGCGAGTAGTGAAATAAAAGAGAGGATAAATAACTAACATATTAAATGACATGTACAAAAGTTGAATTGTCTAACTATTAAGGAGGGGTTTGCTTTAAAAAAGTACTTTTTAGGTTTGGTGTATGTAATCAAAACAGTCTTTTACATAAAGTGAACCTTTATTAGTTTATTACGTACATTATTAGCATTTG
Organism: Macaria liturata; assembly: GCA_964023185.1. Classification (NCBI taxonomy): domain Eukaryota; kingdom Metazoa; phylum Arthropoda; class Insecta; order Lepidoptera; family Geometridae; genus Macaria; species Macaria liturata. Next base: position 1,698,915 of record OZ026820.1, on the reverse strand, counting down.
TTCAACTTAAAATTAACGTAGCAGAAAAAACTTTTAATAAGTAGACTATAAAATAAAAAACTGACAGCAAACTATAATAAGTATTCTAATGCTATAGATTTCTACTCAAAGCATAAAGTATTATTAACTTTGACTCGCAAACAATACTTTTTAAAAGTACACAAGATATGTTTTATAGTAAGTATATTTTTGTATCACAAAGATTAAATGACTGATTGAATGAAATGTTACAGTTCATAGAATTACTTAGTATAAAATTTATAAACTACTTACTTTATGACAGACATATTATAATCTTTTTGTGGTTCTTAGTAAAATTCAATAGGTAGCTCACTTTGAATACATCCAAGAAATAAACCTCAAAATTACGGCAATATAACCTATGAATAATTGGTTTCATAGGTTATATTTAAAAGCAAGTCTATTAAAATTAGTTTTTTTTATTTATATAATGGGGGAAAAATTTAAGAAGTTGAATTCTTTTATGATAATACTACCTAAGTAAAAAGATAAAAAATATATAATCTAAAACCATTTTATAAAGATTACTGGTTAAGATAATGAATTCATTATATTTTTATGATAACCACATTTATAAAACAGACAAGGTTGGTTGTCTTAGTTTTTAAAGATGTGACATCGAATAATTTATGAAATTATAACAACCACTACTTACTAACTTATCTACAAATATAATAGATAACATAAAAGTATGTACTTCTAAAAACTTCAGGCGAATTGAGAACTTTCTTTTTTGAAGATGAAAAAAATAGAAAATTAAGGTTTTTTGATTATTGTCACTTTCCTCTTTTTTCCTTTGCCATCATCTGCTACAATCAATTTATCAAACTGGCTGGCTAATGTTTGAATACATATCACCTCGTCATTGGTCAATCCAGTTGGCAAATCGAATTTGGAATATTCATTCCTACTTGCTAAATCTTCACACATTTCTTGCACTCCATTTTCAAAATCCTGGTCAACAGAGTATGTAACTTTTTTTTCTGTAGGCGCGCCAGTGAAGGCTTTTTGCCACATAAGTTGCTCATTTTCGGCTGACTCTTTTAAATGCTTATCTAATTCTGCTAAGGTATTACCAATTTCCTTGTTCTTCGGCTCTAATTTGAGAGCTTTCTTGTAATATTTTATAGCTTTTTCCGTCCGTCCAAGCGTTTGATAAGCTCGCCCGTAGTAGAACAGAGCTTTGGGTAATGTTTCTACATCAACTATGGTGTCCAAATGGTCCAGCATATTGAGGACATATTTTGGTTTTTCCAACTTGTGGTAGCACACAGCTAGGTTGAGAAAAATTTTGATTTTTAGTTCTTTGAGTTCTTTCTCTTGTGCTTCGTTCTCTGGTTTAGATAAAGTGATGACATTGACAGCTTGTTGGTAATGTTTCATTGCTTTGTAGAAGCGTTTTCGTGCAAACAAGTCCTTGCCTTGGTTGCGTATAGCTTGAACGGTTCGTAAAGTAGTTTCAAACTTGGTCTGCTCTTCTGATGGAAGGTCATTGAACCTGAAAAGCAGAGATATGTGATTATTTATTAAATTAAGAAGAACCTCAGTTTTCATTGTTAAACAATGTAGTCTACAATCTAGTGTGCTTGCCTCCGTTTTCTGCTGCTGAATATCCGCTTCTTGATAACATCATCACAAGCAGCTCGCAAAATGTAACTTTCATAGCTCGATTTAGTATTCACATTTAAAATCTCAACGCGTTTACCTGTGTACAATATCCCCCTCGCGCACGGCATACAGAGCCACTACAAACAGCGCCGGCTGCGGCAGTATGCGGGGGGGCACGCCGCGGGGCCCCCACGCCACCTCGGGCCGCAGCAACGCCAGGAAGCGAGCTGTGGGGCCCTTGATGCTGGTCAGCGCTATCTCTAGCCCGGGCAGGCAGGTGCCCGCGCCGAGGCGGAGACGCTGGAAACAAAGAGACATTTCATAAAAAACTATTTCATTATCATTTATTAGATTTTTCAGCGTTAACTAAACAAAGTCACACTAAAAAACTTTTTTAACTTTTGGCTAGAGAGAATGAGCAAGAATTGTGGAGCAAAGCGCGCATATTTGGGACAACCGTGTGGGAAGAGGCCAGGGTATCCTAAATATCATTGGAAGGATTAGGTAGAAAAGAATGCAATCTTTAAGAGCCAGATCTTTGTCCCCAGCCGGGAAGACCCTCCCAGCTGGGGACAAAGATCTGGCTCTGTGATTGTAAGAGTGGTACATTTATAATGGGGGGCTAGCTAAAGGATGTAAGCAAGTTATCCAAGTATTATATTATTTTGGATTTCTCTATATTTTCAAATTCGTTTAGGCAAAAGCTGAAAGCAAGGACAATGTATAATTTCAGAAATACGGAAAAAAATGTTTCTATAAAATTATAAAATAATAGTATTCAATCACCCATCCATCCGTTTGACAAAGGTATAGCTACATAATGAGGAATACAACTCAAGGAGGAATATGATAAGAAGAATGTGAACACACACCGTAGCAATACCATTGTTCATGGTGAGTGTGGAGTCAAATGGTATTTTCGCTTTCTCCCAGTACGCTGCATAGTGGATTGTCACTTCAGCATCTGTGGGCACCAGGGGACCATCACCTGGAAATAAATAAAATAAATATTAAATATTGATGTTATTGTGCATAAAGAAATAGATAAAATAAATATTGCATTATTTAAAACTAGGTAAAGTACAGATGTACTAATACTAATAAATAAACATTTTTGAGAAAGCAGCAATTTCTATGTTATTAGGTTTACACATATAATCTAACCCCATAAATGAGCATTGTATATAATATAACATATGTATGTTATGGAACTAGACATCATGTATAATACTTAGACATTGCATTATTTTAACTACTTACTGCTTTGGTACAACAAGATTTCACAGCAAAAACAGATTGCCACTTTGTTATGTAAACAGACACCAGAGTTGTTCATTCTCATATAAACTTACTAACAGCTACCTAAGAAAAAGTGCATACCTTCTTCCAAGACAAGTATCCTCACAGATCCTCCCGGAGCAAATGAAGTAGTACATTCAATCATCTTCTTCTCCAACTCTTCAAAGGAGAAGTACTCTGGTGAAGCCAACATCATCTTTTCTGTCTTCTCTTCTAAGTGCTTGTAAACATCTTCCGAGTCACTGCCAAGAGATATATTAGGTAAGAATTATGTGACTAAATAAGGGCTCAATAGATAATACTTTTGAGGACAAATTCATTCTGGGAAAATTAGTAGAAATCAAGACTTGTATTTTTTAACACAGGCTGTATTATAGTGTATCTATGTATGTGATCTGCTCTGTGTCAGAGAGACAGTTCTTTCAAAACAATCACAATTTCATACAGTATAAATAAAATCTGTACATGAAACTAGATTACACTGCTGTAGTAAACTTTGTACCCTAGATCGTCTTTTTACTCTGAATAGGAAGACCCTTGGATAAGCTAAAAGTAAAACCTATAAGAATGGGAGCTATGAATTATACAAACAAATACCTATCATCTTCATCATCCAAGATTGTGTCCTCATTCATTAGATCTAATGGACTCTGCTTGAAGTCAAGGTCTATCTTGAATTCAGCATCAGATGAAAGGAGATTTCTGAAACAAATAATAGGACTTGAAAAATTAGGCTATTATCTTGATGGAAAAATTAAACAATTAATAACTATTTGACTCAAAATAAGTTTTTAATAATCTGGAAAACTAAACTTACTGAAAATGACACTTCTAAATAATTCCTCAAGCATGTTATGGTCAATATATAGCCTAGGTAATTTAACCTATACTTTTTATATTTGCAAATAATGTGCTCCATTCTAGTACTGCCAATGAGTGAAGTCTAATGAGTGCATCAGCAAGTTTTGTGTTTGTGAATTGTGATGTTCCTTATGTTGTATATGAAGTACCTACATATGTTTAACAACTTTGTGTAACTTGAGGACATTTTGGAAGGTACGTTTTTTTGTTAATAAATCAACCAAATTAAATATTTAGCAGTATTTAGTAAGTATTTTAACTTACAATACTTCTGTAACATGTACTAGGTATCATAGAAGTTGTAACATTAGTTGAATAAATAGACTTACTTAAGATTCATTCCCGTGTCCATGATTGAAAATTCTTTATTTTAAGCTACTTATTGCTCATAATAACAACTATTTCCTAACTTAAATTTTGTTTAATTACAAAACGTAAAATAATTACGCCGCCCCGCGCCGATATTTTTTTCGTTTTTTTTTAAACATTACCAGTACCACACACACACAGAGTGAAAATCTAAAAGATTTCGGTTTGTTTAATTCTTTGAGTTTAATTCTTTGACGTTCAATAAAATAATTACGCCGCCCCGCGCCGATATTTTTTTCGTTTTTTTTTTAAACATTACCAGTATCACACACACACAGAGTGAAAATCTAAAAGATTTCGGTTGTTTTTATTTGCTAGTTTTCTACTATAAATTGCTTGTGAAATGGTAGAAAATTTTAATATACTAACCATAAACTATAGAAGTTGTGATGTCATCTTCAGCTGTCATTTCTGAATAGATGTCACTGCCATATTCCCGTCTGTAATAAATGGCATTTGGCAAATGTGCAATGAGCAATCAATCTTTACTAAAGTTGAAGAAATCGAATTCTATAAAATAGGTTTTGGCTATTTTAATGCAAATATGGTGTATGTTAGAGACTGCTCTCTTCCTTACAAATAAGACTTCTAATAGCACAATTTAAAGACTTTGTTAAAATGTTCAAACATATCACTGTGCTAGTGATAACAGCGATCGAACTTTGCCATGGGTTTTCAGATATTGGTGTCTGGGATTTACCGCTGAGCGGGGTAAGTCTTCGTTCTGTAAGATAATTAAACCACTGTAACAAATCGCACAAATTATCCTGCGGTACTTTCCGTAGCAACCGGATTCTATTAATAAACCTAGTACTTGAAGGTGTACCTATTTTGTTATCATAATGTTCCTCATAACTTCATTGTTTTTCACTATAATATGGTATTCAGTATAATTTTAGTGTGTTGTAAAATAGTTAAGAGTTAAATGTATCAACCTTGGATGTTTATAGGCATTGCACTCATGATAATGTATGGCTTGACAATAAAAAAATATTTATAGGTAAGTATATATCAATATGTTAAGTGTTAACTATGTTTATATTACTCTTGTTTTCAGGATAGCTGTGTTTATTCACTTGCTAAGTCATTATTTAAGGATACCAAGCTATTTATAGAATGTAAGTACCAAATTATTGAATTATGAAAATCCAGTTATACCTAATACAAATAATTTAGTTGTCCTGTTATTGCTGTGCTTAAATAATCTATTGAGGTTTCCCCAAAAAATATTTTGTTTTTTGATAAGACTATTATACCTACCATTATGTGTAGATAAACTGTACTGTTTTTGGTCTGTTTGTTTGGAGCAATGAATCATCATGATTTATGGTGTGGTGGTAATATAGGGGCTTAAGAGTGTCATTGTTTACTTTATATCCTGACTCAAAGTCAGTGAAGCTGTGGGAATTAGCTAATAGCATAACATTATAATAATTTGGTTTTGATGTAAACACATTTGTATCAAAATTAATAGGAAAAATCAACTTTTAATACCAATATATACTTACTTTTGTTATGTAATTTTGAATACCTATGTAGGTAATTAAAAAACTTTAAATAAAAACCCCTCAACTATTTTTTTTCAATTATCTTCAATGTACAGACACAGATCTGTTACAGCTTTATTATATGTACAGATTGCATATCACATATCTGAGAGATAATCTGTAGTACTGTCAATATGATCTAAATGCTTATGATCTGTTATCAGATAACACGGAACGCTCCGATATTGAATCCTTGTTATTGATAAGAGTATTAATTCTAGTTAAAGCTACTTTGTGACTCATAACCAATTTGATGATAAAGTAACCCATCCTAGTTTTTGATATCTTTGATTGTAATCTAGATTAATAACTCATCAGAAGATATTTTTTAAATGTTCATCTCAAAACATGGTACCATAAAGTACTAGATTATCGAATTCAAATTGATCATTTTAAAGTAACAAAGATTAAGTATCTTATTTGAACACTTACTTGAGTAAAGTTTTAAAATATTTTTTTAATTTGTTTTTGTGTGTTAATCTAAGGCAAGAGAACTCCTTCAATTAATTGTTTGATTCATTAATCAAAAATATTGAGGGTGGAGCCTTGACCCTCAGTAATGAGGAATACAACCAACCAGGAGGAGGATCAAAAGCAAAGGGGCTATTTTAATGTTTAATTTTTCAGCTATCACTCATCTATTCACTCATTGGGCAAATATAATATTTATATTCTTAACATAAAATTGTTTTGCCTCCACTAGTTTGTAAATAATTAAAAACTCTCCTTTCAGTACAATGTGGAGTGACAGAGCCCACAAATCTAACCATAGAGTACAAATGGATGCAGACACCTTGCTCACCTGATTACATGCATTATTTTGAACAGGTATGTATCATCAAAGTTTAGATACATCTATGATTTTGTCTATGTAACACACTATAGTCTATGTAACTGGTTTAGTATATACTTTATTGTCCTTGTTTGTGAGCCAGTTCTATTTCAATACTCCTTTTTGTGGACATCGCTTCAGCTTTATGCTTGACTAACAGCAATAACAATTTTTTATACAAATGTTTTGTAAGTTATTGTCTCGAAGTAATACACTTACAAAATTTATGCCTCCTCTACACTACTCGTGAAGTTCCTCGGCGAAATACTCGGCCGAAGTTGATTGAAGTCCGAAGTGCTACACTACACACTCGTTCAAAACCGCGAGGAGCCGTTCGTATCCTTTGACTCGGGCTCAAAAACCGACAACAAACGGAAGTCGGCCGAGGCGAGGTAAAGTTGGACGAAGTAAGCCCAAGTGCCTCTCTACATTATTCTATTCGTCTAACCTCGTTCAACTTCGCGAGTAGTGTGGAGCTAGCATTACACTTGTTACCAAGCACACATTTTAATACATAGAAGTCAATTTGTTTTATTTTATTAAGTCTTAAAAAGCATCTTTATTATCCTTATTCAGAAAAATTACATGCACATACGAGTTAATTTGATAACCCCTTTTAAGGCTGTTTATTTATTTATTGAATAGTGGTGAAGTATTAAGTAGGTTGCATTTTACATAAATATGAATATTATACATATTATTGCAGGAAGTGGTCCAGTGCTCGAACCAACAGCTGGTGCTGTCGGATTTGAACAGCACATCGGGCCAGTACCTCTCCGTGCAGCTGCAGAAGACATGCCACGGACGAGAGACCAAGACTATAGACGATTCCAGTCTGGTGAACGCTGTGGATAAGGCCAGTGATGGCGCTGATAGCAGTGGAGTGGCTAAGAAGGTGAGTATTGGATAAATGAATTTCATTTGTTGTTATTGCTGTTGTATATAGGATAAATATGAATCAAATAAATAAAGTGGAGTTAAAAGAGTGGGTCGCCCGGTCGCAAGCTGGGTCGACGACATCGTCAAAGTCGAGGGTCCAACCTGGATGAGGTCTGCACAAGATCGACGCAGATGGCACATACAAAGGGAGGCCTATACCCAGCAGTGGGATCCCAAGGGCTGTGGATGATGATAATGATGATGATGAAATGAATAAATATTTTTTATCTGACTTCTAAAAGGAGGAGGTAGTTGTTACTTCTGAATGTCTTTTTTTTATTTGCTGGGAAAAATATTTCACATGCAAGTTTGATAAAACATGACACTTGAAATACTTATTTGTTTGGAAATGAGCTTAAATAATCACGACTAGCAGGATTTGAACCTGCGGGCTATGGAATTCGCCACTTTTGAATAAAAACGGAACAGTTTGGGCAAGTTATGATATTTTATTGAAATAAGTCAACCTAAAAAGTATAGTTTTTTTTACTGTGTAACAAAATTAACAAACTACATATGGTTCTTATGATTATCGTGATATGATTGGTTACTATCGTTTTACAGCAATAATGAGTGGGTGTAAATTAACATGGAACAATTGATTGAGTGTGCTAAAATTGGCCCACTTCCTCTCTTAAAATAATACTATTATGTAGGCGTGTTTAGTCGAGATCCATAGTTCGTATGTAGGTTACGATAACACGTTAACTGCTTAAGGAATTTGAGTAGCGGAAAACCTAAACTAAAATTATTATTTTTTATAATAAAATTAACATTATCCTCATACTTATGGCCTTACTGATATCAGTATTATTATTATGCTACGAATTATTGCTTGCAATAAATAAAACTCTAAATAAAGCCACAACACATAAGTACACAAGCAAGAATCTTATGTTATTGGCATGTTTGCAATCTATACATTGTGGTTAGGATTTTTTAATGCAGTATTGTTGTTTTAATTCTGTTACATACATTGTGGCAAGAGTAAGATGTAGATGAGCAAGAACCCCTGAGTCTATGTAAAAAGTTTAAATTACTATTGTCTTTATAAGTACAATATACATACACCTTTGCCGTAAATTTAGCAGTGTTAAAAACTGACCGGCGGCAGACCGACCTGCTCCATATTGAAACCCTTGCAAACACTCTATGAGTAAGTACCTACATTGTTTTTGCCCATGTACCTACTTTACCTTATGCATAAGATCTCCAACCATTTATCTCTCTTGTGTCTTGAGTCGTATTTCCTCATGACTGAGGGTTGTGACTCTCCCGCAGAATAAATTCAGTTGCACAGTTCAGTACATCCATACATACGTCGTTCCACGGAAGACACATGTCCACGGATATTGTGGTCCTCAAGCATATCGGTTTCCTCACGATGTTTTCTTTCACTGTTAAGCGAGTGCAATTCCACACATAACTTGAAAATACAAGTCATTGGTGTAGGGCTGGATTCGAACCAGGGTGCGTCTGGATGAAAAGCAGACACTGGAACCGCTGAGCCACACTCGATTTTTTAACCATTTACATATATGTAACTGTAAACATATGAATGCAATAAATAGTTTGACTTTGTGTTTGCAGCGCCGGCCGCCGCTGCTGAAGGTAGACCGCGAGGGTATCTACGTGCTGCACATGACTGTGACGGCGAGGGTGCCCTTCAACGGCTCCGTGCACATCGAGATGTTGGCGCCCTCCGGCTACCTCTCCGCCGCGCTCTGGCCGCTGCTGCCGGTAACTAACAAAATTTAATTAAATAACTTAAAGCCAACAGTGTGAATTACTATATTTATTTAGTTTATATGTGTTGAAATGACGTTTTTTCATGAAAACTTTAGAAGGCTTTATTTCAAAAACTAAGAGGCTTTTCGGGAAACTGCTTGAACAAAAGTTGTTCAGAATAATGTGTACTATAGCGCGTTTTCGGCTTACCATACCCATTCCTGATAACCCTGTATATAAGTGGGTCTCATTAAGCTGATGATGATGATGATATATTTTTCACTACTCGTCTACCATAGATTTTAGAGTGTACATACAGGATGTTCTGCCACTAGGTGGAGCGAGGACATAATGAAAGTATCCAAATTTCAGCTTGATCCGTCCAGGGGTTTGGGCTGTGCGTTGATAGATCACTATATCAGTCAGTCGCCTTTGAGTTAATTATATTTAGATTGACAACTTGTTCGGTAGTTCTTCGGCACGATGTGCGGCGTGTACACGGTGCTGTGCACGTGCTGGCTGGCGGTGTGCGCGCTGCAGTGGCGCGACCTGCTGCGCATTCAGTACTGGATCGGGGGCGTGGCGCTGCTCGGCATGGTGGAGTCCGCCACCTACTACGGGGTCTACTCCACCATCAACAGGACGGGGTGAGATATGCGACAAATAACTACGTCAAATGGTGTTTCGAACAGTCAGGATTGTATTTTTTCCCTTTGGCTCAGACGTGGCTTTGACTACAGTCACCCGGATTTTAAACCACACTGAAGTCTAAGATGTAGCACTTACCTATTCAAATAAGATTTGAAGACTGAGGGGTTGGATTCTAATTTATAGACTCTATACTTATTTCAATTCATTAACCTTACAATTAGACTCTACAATCCCTATATGTTGTTTTTTTTATAAGTAAACATTTTCTTGTGTTCGCAGCTACTTCAACGTGAACGTGTACATGTTCGCGGCGTGCGTGTCGATCTCGAAGCGCGCGCTCGCTCGCATGCTCGTCATCATCGTGTCGCTCGGCTTCGGCATCGTCAAGTGAGGCTTGTTTATGTAGTGTAGGTATAGCGTGTGCTGGCCGCCATGTTGATATACGTGTGTTGTCACCAGGCCCCGCCTGGGCCCGGCGCTGCAGCGCGTGGTGGGCACGGGGCTGGTGTGGGGCGTGCTGGCCGCCATCAACGCGTGGCTCCGCCTGCACCACAAGCAGGCCGACTCCAACCGCGACCTGCTGCTGTCGGAGGTCCCGCTCTCTCTGCTGGACAGCGCCGTCTGCTGGTGGGTGTTCGTCTCGCTCGCACACACGCAGCGCACCTTGCAACTGCGCAGGTAACTACGACACATCTATATCTATCTTTTAAGTGTATATTTCCATCACCATAGATTACATGTAATTTACCAGAAAAGTATAATGTTGGAAGGCATATTCCAACCACTAACTTGCACTTAGGCATTGTTGTAGATTGTGTCCTTGTGAATAAAATGCTGAGTCTGAAGGTATACATAATATGTGTCTATATCTACGATTGGGCTAACTTTTTTTTGTATATTGTCAAGCCAACATTTGCTGCCCTAACAATTCTAACAAAAAGTTTATGAAGTTTACTCAACTTTGGAACCTCTAACGTTGTTTAGACCTCACGCTTCACTAGCGCCACTAGCGGCCAATTCACACATTATTTATATTTGTTCCAGAAACACAGTGAAGTTGTCCTTGTACCGTCACTTCACCAACACTCTGATATTCGCCGTCATCTCGTCCGTCGTGTTCATGCTCTACTCGATCAAGTCGTACCGCGTGCTGCCTTGTATTACTGTGAGTATCGGAACGTTATGCCGCCATTTTGCGGCATAACATTCAGCCGAGTGGACCAAGCACGGTGCTCGGCTGAATCACACAAACGAAGTTTAAATAAGCATCCATTTTCTGACTGACAATGTATCAATGAACTTTTTGTAAAGGTCATATTGCTTTAAAGAGCCAGAATGACATCGCACCAAAGTAATCATGTAGTAAGAGTAGCTTAGCATTCCAAATATTGTTCTGGGACTCATATGTTCCGATCCGACGAAAGTTGAGCCGCTGCGTCTGCGCTTACCATATTATTCTTTGGTTCTGGTAAAACATATACATACCTAATCATACCTATAACTAACTTGACTGGCCTGTTAGCTTAGTTGGTAGTGGCACTGCCTCCTAATCTAGGGGTTGCGGGTTCGATTCCCGCGTGATACAAGTATTTATGAATTTTCTAAATTTATAATTACTTGTGTTGAGTCTGGTCGTTTGTATATATATAATAAGTATGTATTTACAAAAGGAAAGTATATATGTATTATATCCGTTATAACTAGTACCCACAACACAAGCGTTTGCTTAGTGTGGGCTAGATGGCGCTGTGTGCAATGTCCCGAAATATTTATTATTATTAATTAAACTATAGGTAATATTGTTTAAATGCTAACTAAACGCACGACGGGAAGCATGGCGTATACTCCACAGATAAGCGCATCGCCCTCAAATTTAGCTTGAATGACTAAACCACTTCACTATGATTCCAGGAGTGGAAGGAGGTGTGGATGGACGAGGCGTACTGGCACATCCTGTTCTCGTGCGTGCTGACCGCCATCATGGTGCTGTGGCGGCCCACCAACAACAACCAGCGGTACGCCTTCACGCCGCTACTCGACAACGCTGAGGATGATGATGGTGAGCCACCTGCCTGCCTTGCCCTACTAAACATGTTTTGGATCAAAACCAGCTTAATATGTATATTCAGTTCATTTAAGAAAATACTCTGTGTTGTGCGCCATTATAAAATAAATAAATAAAAATCATAGTAAAGTGTGATTGTTTGTTCATCTTGATTGTTGTTCGCAACTGAGCGAGTAGTCTGCGTGATTGGTATGGTTTTAGTATTGGGCCCTAAAGTGACATAGGTTACATTTTATACCAAAACAACGTAAATGAACAGAAAGAGACTAATTTTTTTTAATATTACTATGCAAAAGAAAATATGATGATCACTGTAATACAATTATATTTCTATTGCAGAGGAAGAAGAACAATTCGTGAACGACGCTTACGGCGTGAAGATGCGAGGCACCAGCCTCAACGACGGCGGGGGCGAAGGCCGAGACAGCTCGCAGGCCGAGGGCAACAACTCCCTGGACTCCGACCTTCGCTGGGTGGAGGAGAACATCCCCACCAGCTCGCTGCCACTCCTCGATTCCGATGAAGAAATCATCAACACGAAATTCGAAGTCTCCAAAATGCAGTAATTTGGTACTTAAGCTTCTCTCAGGGTGTTATAATAAAGCACAATGCAATGACAAGATTCGAACCGGTGTGACCATCAGGCATGTTGATCGTCTTGTAGTAATAATTTAAAATAGAATATTCAGTGGATAGCTCAAAGATTTATGTGTTACTACCTGTAACCAATTTTTGTTAATGTCCGAGAAATACAACAACTTTTAAATAAATGGATAAATGGTTCCTGGATGTGGTGTGCTCTGTACACATGCTCAGTGAAGTAACAGCTCACTCTATCAACAAGATAAAAAAAAACCCTTGATTGCCAAAAAATATTTGTAAACTTTACCATATTGAAACATTAAAATAATTAATTAACTAGGCACCATAATGCAGGTATAGGCCTACATCAAAAGCACTACAACATACTACCAACAAGATAGTGAACATTATTAGAATGTCACCTGAAGTGCCATCCACTCTTATTGCTTGAGTGAGCTATTTGTTGTCTGTTTGCTAAGTATGTGTATGGGGCACACATTTGATGTCTACTCGCAAGGTACAGAATCCTTGAACTGTTTTCATACACATTTTATCCTTTTACAATTGATGTGACTGAAGTTGAATTTGATATCATAAAAGTATGTATGGAAACAATATTTTGAGTCTTATAAAGTGTATAAAGTATTGTAAAAACTGTGATTCAGACTTTTATTTATATTATACTTGATATTGATAAATGAATAGATGTAATTTTCTGGCTTTTAGTGTAATAATTCTAATAAAATACCAAATTAAATTTACAGTTTTTATTTATACACATTTAAATATATTTTGTTCTTTAGACATGTTCTTTGGTATATAAAATATAATATTGGTATGGCCACCGTAGATTATATTAAATGGAAGTTTAGAAGTTCAGTCAAAGTGGAATCCAGATAGCTGAGTACACTAGTTGAGATTATTTTCAGATGTCATATTTTGTAATCAACATTTATGATACTAACTTTTTCACAATAAAAACAAACTGAAAATTCTGCAACTGGTGTTAGCACATCCCACAATTTGAAAACATGCATTAAGTTCCAATGCTTATAAAATATTTTTGTGCTACATTCTGTCAATTCCTAAAATAATACAAGTTAAAACTTGATAAACTAATGGAATACATATAGAATAGATTACTGAGTAGAGTGTTGAGTGTATCTCATCAGTATGCCAACACTGTGTCTCACATCCTCTCTCAAGACAGAGTGCCCTACATGGGGCTCACACATTCATTGCCACTTTCATTCTTATTCTAAACAAAATACTGTCTATAATTGCTTACATTGTCACCAAAATTCTTAAAATATATTTCCTGCCCGAACCTACTAGCTAGAAGTTTTTATAGAGGCTTAATCGGAAGTGACAGCACAATTTTGCTAATTTATGTACAACAAAAGCTTAAAATCTGGAAGTAATTATCAATTGTTCTCGTAGTAAAAGTCATAATCTTCAGGTTCATCTGGTATCTGGGGTGGGTCTGAGGGTATATCGATACCTTCAGCGTCAAGTAACCGGACCTTTATGTCCATGGACAGTAATGCTTCCAAATCGTTCTCATATAATTTGCTGTTCATTTTCTCCTTCAGCAGGGCATTGACACCATCTGTCCAGTAGTCAAATATCTGCTCATCTGGAGCGACAAAGTCTAAGGAAGTCACTTCAGCTGATTTAAGTATCAAGGAAAAGGCTAAATGTGGAGTTGTTTTCCTTCCTCTTAAATCTTTCATATGGGGACAGTCTTTACCGGTGATGACACATTTAATGTCTGAGACGGCCAGTTTGCTCCCGAGCTCTTCTAAGCTCGGAGTACTCTTCTCATCACAGTCACCATAATGCAACACTTTGTGGTTAGGTGATAATCTGACAAACCAAAACTTGTCTTTTATCCTTTGACCCCTTGCATACTTTGTGAACCTTGTCCCTCCAACTAGTACTCCTAGTCTTTGTTGCTGGATTAACTCTATTATTTCTGGGGTGATTTTCTCTTTGAGCTCAATGATAGGTCTTGCTCGAGTTTCCCAGACTTCCCGGTTAGTTCTCTCTTGCAGCCAAATCTGTGTTATTTCTGCATATGTCAACTGGTTGATCTTTTGTTTGAACTTGTCAAACCCTCTTGGTGAAGACGACAAAGCTCTGCTTATTTGTTCTCTCACTACACTGGACACTTTCACAAAATCTTCAATTGTAGCTCTCATCTCTTTCCAGGTCTTGTTGAGTAACATTATACAAATGCAGAACAGTTCTTCAAATGGGTGGTCGTGGGTGAAAAATAGCGGATGGTAAGTCTGTCCCTGCTCGCTGGGAGCCTCCCCCACATGGAGGATGTCACACAGAGTCTTCACAAGCTCCACGCTGGTCTTTCCGAAGGGACATTCATGCTCATCAGCACGACAACTGTTTTCCAAAACAATCTTTGTATAGTCCTCTGGATAATTTCTGGCAAAGTACAACATACAGTCTAGAGCTAAAATGCCAGGAGGTACTTCATTGAAATCTTTTATTGGATCTATTTCACATTTGAATCCGAGTTTCTTGAAGTCCCTGGATGAGTAGCTCCCTCCCGGCCGCCTCATTGTCACTTCTAATGTTGAGTTGTTGTCATTCTCAAATGCAATTTTTCTGAGTTCTTTAATTTTTTCCTGGGATTCTTGTTCTTGTGAATCAGCTCTTGATCTCATCTTGGGCTCCAGCAGGCCAAGTACTAAAGTCTGTAATACATAAAGCTGGTGTGCCAACTCTGTACTCAAGGTTTCTTTTGTGCCATTCTTTGAAAATTCACTCACTCCAATAAGGTTTTCATATATGACATTCCTCACTTGTTTTGAGCACAATGTAGCTGCGATAGATTTCCTCTTGTTGAAATCTGCTTTGGAAAATATAGCATTGATAAGTGCGATGGCATTCTGCTGTATTATGATTCTATCCTGATATGAGTTTTGTAAATGTGATATTAAGTTTGGAATTGTAATTTCTTTTTCAACATGTGAGTTTTTGGTACTATTCAGTACAATGTTTTCTAATATAGACAAACAACACTGGATGACCTTGGAATCTTGAGCAGTAGCTTGATTATTTACAAAGCTTGCTACTTTATTGATGAATTGATTTTCTAGATTATCCCAGGATATAATCCCATGGTCCATGAGCTCTACAAATGTAGTTAGAGCATACTTGAGTGAGTCTCCCTTGAACTTGCCGTTCTCAATGTTGTTTGTGATAAGACTCCAGCCTTTTTTATTGATAAATTCGAGCGCAAACGTCAGATCACTGCTCAATATAGAAAGTTTTTTAAGAGCAGCGGTTTGGTCAGTTTCTAGACTAGAATTAATTTTGGTGAGAATATCTTGCACGGTCCTTGCGGGAGAGAGTTCTAGTCGCAACACAGATCCGTTTTTGATCTCGTTCCGGTTTTTCTCGGTGATATAATTTTGATTATTGCTTTCAGAAAATTGCAGCGCGTAGTTCTCGTGATCCGGTAGACCCCACGGCTTGCAAAGAAGCTGGATAATACTGGACAAAGGCTGGCTCTGGTCGAACTCGATCAATTGTGGCACCTTATCCGGTGCATTGAGCATTTCCACAGCGATTTTGAGGATCGTAAAGTCTTTTTCTTTAGTTGCCGACGGCATTTTTATTGGTTTTGTAGACATTTAGTAAACATAAGATGCTCAGATTGTATACCAGTAAACACAATACACCACACCTCGTACAACTTTGGCGAATTTACAGATTTTATAATTTATTTTTTCCGTGAGTGACGAATCCGGTGTTTGACATTAGAAATGTCAATTCAAGTGTCAGATTTCACAAACTTCATGGTTTTACTTTATCTATGTTTGTTCTATCTTTTGTCTTTACGTAAATGGGAACGTAATGTATAACTAAACTAATCTAACTAAACTTTATCCCCTAAGGTATGTACAGTCGCAAATATAAGCATTATGAAAAAAAAGTTACCACTATTGAGGTGGTTTGAATACATCACAGAGCTTTGAAGTCCATGCTTGTCGCCCTGTGACTAGAGGCGAATTCTTTCTTTATTCGATACAAAACAGGTGTCACCATTTACTAAAACTAATACACTTTCGGCACGCACACTACGACGCACGAGATGTTCATGTACACAGTACGCTTCAACTTCATCGGCTGTGCAATGTCGATATTTTTTTATCGATTATTTACACATTTACTTCGAAGATGGAAATATATGTCTTTAGTATAACTATATTATTTAAGTACAAATTATAGTTAACTAGCTATGGCCCGCGGAGTTATCCGTTGTAAAAACTTTTTTATCCCGTGGGATAAAAACTATCCTATGTCCTTACCGGGGACTGAAACTATCACTATAGCAAATTTATTTTTATCTATTTTATTTAATTATCAAATCATCTTCAAAATGACTGGAGCATATTCTGGCATTTTTATGAGGAAACCAATTGTATCTACCGGTCGCCAGTATCCATTTATTTTTTAACACTGGATTTTTTGGAAAATGTTAATTAAGTATGTGTTAAATAAAAACCGTAATCCAGAAACATTTCCATACAAATCCAGAAATATCATATCGATTATCGATAATTTGCTAGGTTCCATTTACACATCACTTAGCTATCGAGAAGTAGCGTCGTCATGACAACGAATGTGTTAATGCCATTCAAAATGTCAAAAGTTTAATTTATTAAAATTACGAAATTTTACTACTTACCGATGATATTTCACGCCGGTAACACTGGAACTTGTTCTTACAATTTTTAACTTGACACCAGGACATATTTAATATTTTATCATGCTGTAAAACCGAGTAAAACGACCGAAAACTCTCTCGCTCGGACTATGTTAGACAACAGACTGACAAGCGCTGTCGTAGGTTAGGTTGGCCTGTTTACTGGTCCAAACGAGAACCACGTATTATTAGTCATTTCGCTTCTATGGGGGGGCGCGCGCGGGGGCGATGTGGCCCGATCGTTGTTCTGTGGAATACATTAAACCTGAATTCACCTTCACACGAACTTAGGTATTGTATAACATTTTATGTATCTTAGTTAAGTAGGTAGTTTATTTTGAAGGCAATTAGACTTTATATAGTATGTAGGCATATGATTTATCTAAGTGAAATATCATACGTCTTATTTTGTTAATCTAGCCAATTCAGCCAATTTAAGTACTGTCCGGTATTATTTACTTCTCGACCGCCATTACATTATTGTTCTTGGGACTAGTTAAACGTATATACCTAACTTGGAAAAAATTGCTTGGGAGAATTTTCAAATATGCTTTTAAAATGTTACATTCATATGTTTTTGTTAGTTTTCCACGTGAGCTATGGTTTTCGCTGTGATCGTAAACCATATACATCGCAATCTCCCGCCGCTCCATCAGATGGCAGGTTTCAGTTAACTGTCGAAGGCGCTGACGATAATGCTTATATGCCAGGACAACTCTATACAGGTAAGATATATTATGTACCTACGTGGTCACTGGTAATTACATACCTATCCTTTTAAGAGAAGAGAAGAAGAGAACTCCTCTAATGAATTAATTCTGCGGGGAGTCACGACCCTCAGTCATGAGGATATACGACTCAAGGAAGAGAGATCCTTTTAAGCTACTGATTTGGGAATACGTGAAAAATAAATTAGCTGTACCTACCACTCAAAAAGTTAGACACCCCTTCACAATATCTAGGTAGTTATGGAAGAACCACATTTATTTATCATCGAGAATTTCCAAATGTCGAGGAATGAACTTTGTTGCTTATGACATACCTACTAAAACCACCCTTAAAATGTTAGTTACTGGCGTTACTGACATGAATGTAAATAAATAAGATTTAAAAAGTACTTAAAGAGTAGTTAATTCAAGTGTATACGGTACCTACTATCCCGTCCGTGTGTATTCTATTTTGCAGTCATATTAGCAGCTACAGACGACTCGCAATTCACGGGATTCATGATATCAGCAGAAGGGGACAATAAACTGGACCCGCACAATCCAAGACGAGTAATTCCACTGTATCCGGGAGAGATCAGACCTATCAATCCCACTATAGCCAAATTTAGTAAAAGGTGCCCCTTCTCGGTGGAGCATGCCATGAGTTCTACAAAATCATCCGTAGAAGTAAGTTTACCAAAAGAATTCCTTGAAAAAAAAATTGCTCAACTGAACATTGAAAAGTTCTATTTGAATCTCTTTTTGCCATATGTCTATATTTTTTTAGCTTTTAGTAATAGTATTTACAGCACCTAAATAAAATATTAAATCATGTTTTAATTAGAAATATGTTTTTATTATAAGTACCTACGAAGAATTATTTTTATCCAATAGATATATTGGGAGGCACCTCAGTCGGGCAATGGTTGCGTGACGCTTCGAGCTATGGTTGCGGAAAACAATGAACTTTGGTATGAGGATGGAACACCACTGACTCAGAAACTTTGCGAAGACATGAGGCAGCCTGATGACGCCACTCCACAAGTTAACTACGAATGCAATATTTGTGATGAAGCCAAGTATGAGGTGAGCTATCAAATATATACGACGTAACCTGAGTGTCATAAATTTAATTGCACTAAGCCCGCGCATCGCAAAAGATTCTTTTACGGCTAAACTAATTTTGATTTAATATGCTATGGAGACAATATAGACCGTTGTCGATGAATACCTCATACTCACTAGTTATTTCGTCATATTTTCATTTAAGTAGGTACGTATTTACGAGAAAGTTACTAATATTTACTTGATTATTATATTATATATATATTTATAGGTATACAGTCATACTTATTGTTTTCAGGTATCATTCACTGGGATTTGGTCTAGAAACACCCACCCGCAATATTATCCTGAAAATGACTGGATTACTAAATATAGCGATTTAGTGGGAGCCTCACATTCTCCGGAATTGATCTTGTGGAGTCCTGCTTCTTTGGCTTCAGATGGCTTGAAAGAACTTGCAGAAAATGCTAATACGAGTAAATTTGAAGCAGAAATAAGAGAAAAGGTGCACAATATTTTTTTGCCCTTCAAATTATAAAATAATTTTACTCCTATAAAAGCTTTCTATATTTTGTTTCTAGATTGGAGATGGTGTACGAACTATGATAAAAGGGAAAGGACATGGCCACCTCAGAATGGGAGAGTCAACTTATTCCTTTTTTCGTGTTGATAAAAATAATCATCTTATATCTGTAGCTGTTGGTATCTCTCCGTCTCCGGATTGGTTCCTAGGCGTGGCTAGGTATGAGCTATGTCAGGACGATACATGGTTGCAAGAACGAGAACTTAACTTATATCCCTGGGACGCTGGGACTGACAGTGGAATATCTTATGAGGTAACTATCTGTAAAATATGAACAGGGAAATAATATGTGCGGGAATATTGAACATTTTATAAATGTTGATGTGATTATTTTGTTTTACCAATCCTAATATGTTTTACCTTGTTAGTCTCCAAATATACCTACGGTGCCTCAAGATGCGGTGGAGAGAGTGCAGATGAGCACATATGATAAAAACTCGCCATTTTACGAGACTGATATGAAAGAAATGCATCCATTCGGGAAATTGCACATAACTTTAATTAGAACTTACCATAGAGTTTGCGAAGAGGAAGAAAGTACAGGTATTTAAGTACCTATTAATTAATATATTTGTAGTTTTTCGGTCTAAATCCGATTTTAACACGACCTTTTTTACATAGAAGCACCAACTGAAATTGGTGAAGAAACACCTGTAGAAGGAGAAGAGGATGATGGAGAAAAAGAGGAAGAGAAAGAGGATTCAGATGGCAATGGTCAGGAGCCCGAAGAGCCTTCCAGGTACCAAAATCCTGAAATTGATCCCAGCATCTCCGTGGGGTGAGAGGCTTAGTTTATTTTCTTCATTTGTCATCGGCATAGATTGCATTTCCATGATTATCGTACACTAACCATATCACTAGCCTTTTTATTACTCCGTATAAGTAAATAATCAAAGTCCGCCTTATACTTTTCATGACATTTATTTGTCAACATTGAGTTTTTTCTGTCCTCATTCATATTGTGTACATATATTTTATTTTATCCATTCTGCTTGCATCTAGCTGCTTATGACACTAAGTTGTTCATGATTAAAGCACCAGTAGCACAACAGAAGGTCCAGTCGTGCCAGCTCCGGAGTCCACTGAAGAATGCGCCATGTCGGTATGGACTGACTGGAGTGCCTGTGAAGGAAACTGTGAAGATGACAAGATCAGGGGCTACAAGTGGAGGGAGCGATACCATTTGGTCAATGGGGTAGCTGTAGAAAAATACGATCCTCACGTAAGCTTTATTCAGGTTAATTCCATTTTAACAATTTGTGTTATATTAGAGGTATACCAATATACTTAGTATGTAATCTACCGGACTTTTTTAGATTAAACGTGGACGTAGGAAAGAGGTATCAAAATACTGCAAGGAGCATTTCGATGATTTTGAAAGAATAGACTGTGAAGAAGATTGTTCGGAAGTGCAGACCCAGAGCCAAGAAGAAATAGGTAAGATTTTGGTTATTGTATATTCCTAAATATTACGAAAATCATACAATTATTTGAAGCTAAAATAATAATGTAGCATATATTTAGTTTTCAACAATTAAAAAATTACACAAATTCCAATAAAATTAAATAACTGTCAAATTAAAATTATTTTCTTTGTTTTAGCTGAAAGACAAATGCGGGGACCATCTAAGCCTGGCTTCATGTTTTATTACACTAAGAAAAGAAATGTGGAATAATATTCAGCGGTTCATAATTAATATCTGTATGGATAAGCATAATCAGATCGTAGAAAATGTTGCCAACTGACCCCTGAACTTCAATATGAAGATGGTAGCTGCTGATGATGATGAGGTGCATGATAAAGTACCTACCTAGTATAAATGTGTAGTGTGATAGTCTTTCATTAGTTGTATGAACTTGTATTCATAATATAATAAACAAATTAATCTGAATGGATCTTGGATGTTTCATAGCAATCTTAATTTAAACCCTAAAAAATCCTTTGATTAATTAATTCAGTAAGACCAAGACTCGCACCGAATGTTGTAAATTTAGAACACTGCTACTTTTATCATAGTTTGCACAGCGCAATATTTGCGCATAAATACTTAAGTTTAGAGGACAGAATACTCCAATCTATTTGTAGAACTGCCCTAATTAAACCCCTTAGTACTAATTGACTGCAATTACGCATATCATATGAACGTTACAATTAAAGGTAAGCGCACCGGACTCCGGTCGCCGCTAAATTAAGTCTTTGAACATAAATTGACCACTGGACACATTAAAAAAAAGTTTAATCAGGGACCTATTAAATGAGAAATAATTGTAAGATAGTGATACAGTGCTTGCAATGGGAACAATAATTTCGCCTGTAGTATATGGTGAGTTTATTAAATTAAATCATGATTGATAATTAAGTAAATTTTATTCCGGAAGTGAAACTAAAATATATGTATTACAGTTATTCTAGTCCTGTGTATGGTTGGACTCTCCAGTAGTGATGATGACAATATTTGTGACAAAACTCCTCTTGGCACAAAAGTTGCTGCTTTGCGACCTGATAATCAGTTCGTTTTAGAAGTAGACAACATCAAAGATGAGAAATATATACCGGACTCTACGTACAAAGGTACGAATTATTTTTTTAATGAGCGAGCGATTAGAATCTGGACTATATACTTTATACGGTAATCACGAAACTTTTATAAATATTTTTTTGCAGTGATCTTACGTGCAAGAAATGAAAATTCCAAATTTATAGCGTTCACCATTTCGTTAAAAGAAGATAGTTTGTACAATAAGGACAATCCTAGAAAACCAACTCCTCTCAGCCCTGGTATATTAGCGCCGTATCCAGATTCCAAGCTGGCTATATCTAGCACTAAGTGTTCTAACACTGTGATACAATCTGATGTTACACCTAAAACTAGAGTTGAGGTAATTACTTTGTAGGTGTATAATTTAACTACAATACTGGCTTTTACATTACTAAGTATAAGATTTACGTATTATGTAACTAATGTTTTACAAGGCCTTGATTTTTGAAATCATATTAAGACTTCGTAGATAGGTAGCTATATATTTTTTTGCTATATTCATTATATTTCACAGGTGGAATGGCGTGCTCCAGGAAAAGATAACAAGTGCGTGTCTATATTTGCTGTAGTAGCTGTATCACCCACAGTATGGTACAGTTTCGAGCCACCTCTATCTCTCAAAGTATGCGAGGACCCCAGAAAATCGGAAGATATGCCTCCTCTTCATGTTGATGGAAACTGTGGAACATGTGAAGAAGCTCGGTATAAGGTATGTACTTAGTAGATACTTACTATACTATCCTTAGTTAATTGAACAGTTGGGATTTTTAAGCAAGTTCATGGAATTACAATTATTTTAGTCGAAATATATTGTTTACGTACTTACAGATTTCATTTCCTCATATTTTGTTTTTATTTTTATTCATTGTAAGTATTTTTCAGTTAACTTTTGAAGGATTATGGACATACAATACTCATCACGACATTTTCCCGAGTGCTAGAGAACTGGCTCGCTTTAGTGACTTGGTAGGCGCGTCTCATAGCCCGGACACATCCCTCTTCAACTTTGCTTCTGAGGCTACGGTTGGGATACAAATGTTGGCTGAGCAAGGAAACACTACACAGTTTGAAATAGAAACTCAGAGCAAGGTAAGAAATCTATTTACTTACTACTCTTAGCGTAACAATGTAATTTAGTAGACAAATATGATGTATTTTAGAAATAAAAATGCCCATAAGATATCTGAAGTAGAGGTAGCTCGTTTCTTAGGAGTAAATATTGACCATAAATTAGACTGGAAACAACATGTTGACTCTGTTTGTAAACGTGTACATAAGTTTGCCTACGCATTATTTCAACTGCGAAAAGTAGCTAACGATAGTACCTACACTTTTAATAGCATATCATGGTCATGTGGCTTCCATACTACGTTATGGAATTCTATTTTGGGGCAACTCAACTGATAGAGATAGAGCTTTTAAGGCCCAGAAGCGTTGTATAAGAGCAATATGCAGATTAAAGAAAAGAGATTCATGTCTAGAACATTTTAGGAAATTAAAGCTACTGACTGTACCATGTATTATATGTATATAAAAGAGGTAGCTATGTTCGTAAAAACTAATCCGGAAATATTCAGAATGAGGTCTCAAGAAACTAGCTAGGCATAGAGGAAAGTTATACCTATATGTAACCCCATCAAGTATTGCATACCTACTTGAATAAGAGTGTATTCTGCATGGCAATACATATTTATAATAAATTACCAAAAACTGTCAGAAACACAGATGAAATATTAAGTTTTAAAAATAAATTAAATAATTTGTTAGCACAAAAGGCGTACTATTCAGTGGACCAATGTTTGAAAGATGAAGATATGACATAATGTACCTAATACATAATTGTATAATAAAGTGACATGGCTAATATAAATAATATTAATTAAATACTAATCACTACTGTCTGTAAGCCCACTCGGGTAGAAGCTAGAGGAACTTCCTAAATGTAAACTAACTAACTATTAGTTATGTAAACAACCTATATCATTTTTTCCGGACAATAAATGTATTCATTTCATTTCATTTCAGTATGTTAAGTATAAATTTTGAACTCATATCTAAACTATGAATGGATTGATGGATAATACATATTGAAAAAACGTTTTTATTCATTTTTCAGCTGATTACAGGAGTACGAACAGTAATAAAAGCTACTCGTCCAGAATACACGAACATGTCAACAGTGACTTCATTTCGTGCGACACCTCACTTCCATAGACTCTCCATGGCCGTAGGCATTATACCTTCTCCGGATTGGTTCCTTGGAGTCACCCAGTTGGAGCTTTGTGATGATAAAACGAAAAAGTGGAAGCAAGATATAAAACTAAACTTGTACCCTATAGATGCTGGCACTGATAAGGGATTAGATTTTGAAGTAAGGTTTTTATTCTACGCTTGTTATTTATATCTGTTATAGTTGCTACGTGTGTGCCTAGTGCTAAAATGCTATTTTTTTCAATTAGTCATCAAATGAAGAGCAGTCGCCACCACAGCCAATTGGTCCTTTGGCCGCAATAGGCAAAGATAAAGTCAAACCATCCAAGCCATTTGCTAGAATACTACTGGAACGTGTGAGGACGTATATAACACCGGATTGCATTACTGAAGAAAGTGCTACAGAAGCAGAAGGTAACTACGTATTCAAATAATGTATTCCGGTTAATATTCAGAGCTACTAGTATCTAATAAGCAACCGTCTAGGAATAGGTTTAGTTTAGTCTATTATTATCAAAGACAATCTTCTACGAGTTCTGGATATTTTTTAGAAGAAAAAGAAACAGTTTGTTTATTACCATTTTGTCGTTTTCTTGCGGGACTATATATCTCCAAAATCTACGATGGTTTTTTATGGAACAGTTGTTATCTTTATACATGGGTTTCTAAAATATAGGTACTTAGTAGAAAAAAAGTTGTTAATCAAAGCGACTATCTGAACGTTGTTTGTTAATTAGGTATCAGTAACTCAGTAAGTGTATCTTTTAGAACCGTTCCTAATAGTCCTACAACTATTCTAAAAAAAATAAATCTCAATTTCTCTTTGTAGGTAGATTATTTTTAGACTTTTTTCATCGATTTCAGAAGATGCAGAACCGGAACCAGAGGAAGAGGACGATGAAGATGAGGATCGGGAGGAGCAACGGCAAACTAGACCTCACAGACCTTCCTACGTTCCTTCACGCACTACAACGACTAGGTAGGTATTTTATCATAACACTTATAGGTAGGTTTATCATAAACTGAACTCCACAATATCTTAAGTACCTTGTTACCACTTCACTGACAATACTTCTATTCAAAATCACAATGAAATCTTGTAAAGGTGAAATTGCACTTTTTTAGTTGTTACTTCTTCACGCTTATACGGTTGAACCAATTTAGATGTATTGTCTTCATGAATTTCCCCAGGTGACGTTTTGTACAGCACCGACAACAAATATTACGGATTTCAGTAAGACTACTTATATTATAGGATTGTAAGTTTCAATAATTCGATAGATTCTTAACTCCTGACTCTGAATTTTGGAGTCGCTAAAATAAAAATAAATTATTTAGTAACTTTTTAGTGATATTTGGAAATAATTTTTATAAGAAATATGTTTACTTACTTTTCAGTGAAGAACCAACCTTGCAATTAAATCCTGAATCGTCTGAAGAATGTCCTGTCACTAACTGGGACGAGTGGAGCCCTTGCGAAGGAATATGTACCAACGGAACTCTCAATGGGATACAAACTCGTCTCCGTAACTACATTGTGGACGGAGTTATTATCAAAAATATTGAAAACGTAAGAATCATCAATATATCAGTGTTACATAGTTTAATTTGGGAAAGTTATATGAATTAATACCGCATTATTAATTTTATTACACATGGATATGGCTAACTATTGGAAATTTCTATAAATAAATTAAAAACATTAACCTATCTATTTAATTTTTCAGTCAAAAGTGTCACAATACTGTTTAAATAATTACCCAGACACGGATTTTCAATCGTGTCTAGACACTTGTAGTGATAATGGAGAAGAAGAGGAAAATGAGGAAAATGCAGCAGTAGAAGACCCAGCTGAAGGTATCCATGGATTTTATTAATCTGCTATCGAAATATCTGTCATCGATCCAAAACACACCAAAATGCATCTATACGTTTTAATAGTTGTAATGTAATTAGTAGTCGTCATATAATATTATCTACAAGTTAAATTGTCACCTACATATTTGTATTAACATTATATTTAAATACTTATATTTTTTAATTCAATTTTTCGTTTCAGCGTCGAGAAGAATGTGGCATAACTTTAAGGGATGAAACGATAAGTAATTGCTAGCTAGACTTACAGTTTGATTTCGTATAAATAAATGAGATTTATTTAAAATTTACTGACTTTTTTATATTAAATTATAGCTAGGTATAAACCTTACGTCATGAGTAGGTAATCATCAGGAAAAAAGACGTCTCTAGGAGATAACAACGTGTATAGGTACCTATAGCAGTCTTGTTACTTCATTATATTATAGTGTTCTGTTGCTGACTGTACCAATTTAGTAAGAACCCTGTAATACCATACAAGAAACCCCCGCAGCAGCTCAGCCAGAGTATTTAATAAGTTTTTTGTTATGCAACTGTGGGCTGGCCGTCAGCTCTTGAATGTTTAACCAAAGAGTATATAATATATATAACTAGGTAGTAATAGTAGTATCATTTGAGCCTTTCCGTGGTACAGATGATACGTTAATATTTCGATTTCAGCAGTTTGTTTTAGTACGGCAGTCCAAGCCTACACCAGAGTTAGCCACTCTCATACGATATCACAATACGATATAAATATGTATTTAACTAAGAGCGTATAATGAAACGCAAATAATGTGCTCAAAAACTTTACATCGTAGCCTTGTAAAATCTATCACGCTGACATTTTGATGACAAACTTGCTTTGAACGCAACTCCTTACGTCACCGAGACGAGAAGACATTTCGTTTCGTTCCATTTTCTCACATTTTCATGCATTTGTCATACATATCCTAATATATCCCTCATTTTGTAGGGAAATCTTTGTTTTATTATGTTAACAAAATCTCCTAGATCTGGATTTAGTACTTTCAAGAAGTACTTTAATAATTCTTTAAAAGCAGTGTTCATATTCGAGGCCGCCGCCTTCGCAGTTTCATTTGGAGTGTGGTACAAACTCAATACTAACAGAGGTAATGTGATTTAATTCTACTTTTTACCTATATTTAGCTTCTTTGTGCACTTGTTCTTTGTATAAGTTTATAAAAAAGTGCAAATCTCATGTGCATGTCCAAACTTTCGATTAGTTTTCGTCATATGTCGCATAATGAATCAATGCACAGAACATGACCTAATCTTGCTTTAGGCCAGATAACTAGACTACATACCTTTTATCCAGTAGGTAACCATAGTGATCAGTAACAGATGTAGGTACATTCTAGAACTGTATTTGCATTTCATTAAAAAAGGATCAATTATAATTACAGATTTTCGTTTGTACATGTACAAGAACCATAACTGGGTATTGGAAGGCTACTACTCGATTGGTGAAAAGATCGCTGACCAGAAAACACGTGAACTGGACCTGAAAGTTTGGAATCACGAAGGCCAGATCTAGACTACTGGTGAGATGAGTGTAGCTATAAGGTCCACATTCTGGATCGTCACATTTGGATCCATGGGTTATGCACTGTTCCACTTGGTCAAACCTGATGATGAACTACTCAAGAAGGTCAATATTATTGTATGTTATGTCAATGCCAATGTTAACTTTGCAGGTTGTTTTCATAAATTGTTAATTACAAAAATAGGGCCAGTTTGGTTTTTGATAAACAATTTTCTTAAAGCACTAAAATACTTTGACCCAATTTGTTTGATAGAATGTAATAAATGAAAACAATCTTGTTGGAAACTGGCACAGGCATATTGTTTTATTAACATTGTTGGGCTGAAATTTGATACTAATAGATGTGTGTCCTTTGAGGTTTGTGTACTGTTGTGTCTTAACAGATGTTCCAAACCTACTCTCCTCATGAGAATAAAACCTGAGTTTTGTTTTCTGTTGTTATGTTTTTAAAGCCTACTAAGTTACATTTCTTGTTGTACCAATGTTGATATTTTCATGTTATCATATTTGAAATCATCATCATAGTATACTTATCATCAAGTTTGATCCATTTGAGCTATTCTAGTTGCAGCAGTAGTAGATATGGGTGTTGAATACATTTTTATCATTTCAGCTGGACGAGGGATCCAAACATACAGACACCAGAAAATTGTCAAACAAAACTTTAGACATCCTTAAAGAAGCCACCAATCAAAACTCCGAACTAAACAAAAAAATAGAAGACTTACTAAAGAAAGGAAAATGAGTGACAAAAATAATGTTTTAGAACGACTTAGTAGAAGAGATGCACAAAGGTTAGAGAAGTTACAGAAGGCTCACAAGGCCAGGGAAGAAGTGGATGCCAGTAATGAAAATGAAGACTTCTTCTCTGGAGCTTTCAAGATTAAATCTGAGTACATTGAAGACCTGCTCACTCAAATCCCAACTCTAGAAACTAACATACTGCCGTCACACTTTGACAACATAAAGAAAGAACTCAATGAACTACAGAAACATGTCATCACTTCATCATTTTTCCTGAAAGAGTTTAACATGCGCAAGTATTTAGGCATTGTCCAGAACTTACAGACACAATGCTATGAGTTGGAAGACAGATATGTCCCGAGAAAGAAGTTTGGGTTCTCCAAAAAGAAACTGCCTAAGTCTGATATTCAGAAGCAGAGTTCCTTGGATGAGACTGATGGCAGCAACAAAAAAGACAGCAATAAGTGGGAGGAAAAACTTTTTGGTTTTGATTCTCAGGAAAACAAAGTCTTACTTCTGGAAAGTGAGGAGTTATTCCAGCGAGATGTAGCTTTACGTAATCTAAAAAATTGCACCATTGGTCTGAAAGGTGTCATGGGGACTCTTCACATGAATGATTTAGACAACTGCATAGTACTTTCTGGGCCCGTCACTTCATCAGTTTTCATGGAGAAATGCAATAATTGTAAGATCATCACGGCTTGCCAGCAGCTGAGGATGCACACATCGAGTAGATGTGACATCTACCTGCATGTCACTAGCAAGGGTATTGTAGAAGATTGCTCCGAGATAAGAACAGCTCCCTATAACTTGTACTATGATGACCTGGAGAAGCATTTCAATGCATCATCTCTGAACAGGAGTGTGAACAACTGGGACCAGCTAGATGACTTCAACTGGCTGGCTCCGGATGTGCCCTCCCCTAACTGGTCCACAATCAGTGTAGAGCAAAGAGTAAAGTCCTGGGTCTCATGGTGGTCCAGGATCCCCTAGTACTTGCCTATCTTATCTAACACAAAATTTACTGTACAAGTACATAACTCAATAGATAGGATAATCAATATAATCGATTAATTTTTACTATACATTGACATTCAAAGTTGCAAAGAAATATTGTACCATTCATGAAAAGTTTGACAATTTAGGTTGACCTAGTTATGTCTAATTTAATAACTTGCCTCAAAATATTTGTTCTTTGAGCAGACACATATACCTGACCACAACACCTAATATGAATTAAGAGCTGTAACAATGTAACTGCTTTGTGCATAACAATATTAGCATTTATTCATTATAATTTATTGTAATAAAGGATTTAGGAGAAAATCTATAATGTCGTTTTTTTAACATCTTTAGAAGTGGATCCTGGACAATAGAAAAACATTTTTATTATTATTAGGTCAGGGTGTTCTTGTACTTAACATAAATCAAAAGTATGAAAAGAAAACGCATTAGTAACAATAAATATTTATTTCTACATTTAGAAATATATAAAATTTCCAAGATATCAAGAAATCACAGTAATTTCACACAAAATAATAAATACTCTTACAACTGAATTCATACAATGTTTTCACGTTCTATTTACATTCAATGCCCATTTATTCAATTAAAATGCGATAGAATGTATAACACAATGGGATAGGCATTTCATGTGTAGTCAAAAACTAGCATTATAAACATTTTGGTTGTAGTGTGAATCTTGTAATTTAAAAAAGATATACTTACACCAAAATGAAGGATTTGTCGATAGCAATTAATGGATTTGCTCATATAACTGAAGAATGGTCGAAATATTTAGGATCAATTCATATTTTCACAAGTGACTAAATTAAATAATAAGTAGGGGAGACTGGGGACACTTGATCCTTACGGGAGACTAGATACACTGGATTTACACAGCTTTTGTGTACACTATATGATTTATAAGTGGCAACATTGATAGTCTATGGTACGTTCAAACTTTCTAAAGTTGGTACTCCTGTCAAATTTGACAGTTGAGCAGATGGCGGATGATTGTGTGTTTCGTGTGGCCAGAAAATATTTTTCGTAAGTTTTTATTTTGATTTCGTAATTAGATGGGAAACATATTTTCTACTAGAATCAATTTTAAACTATTCCTTATCTATGTGTTTAAACGTCTGTTTTATAGAAAAGTTTTAATAGTAGTAGATATTTTTACAATATTCTTTTATAACCTCAATATACCTAGGGTACACATGGTACACTTTCTTATGGGAGATTTGATCCCGGTGGATCAAGTGTCCCCTAATGTAATTTTTTTTAATAATTTCAAGATTAAATATGCCTAGAATATATAAAACAAAAGAAGATGCAAGAAGGTGTCCCCTAATGTTTAGTTTTTTAATAATTTCAGGATTCAATATGCCTAGAATGTATAAAACAAAAGAAGGTGCAAGAAAAAGAATACCAATCAATAAGGAAATCTTGAAGTTGGCTGTCAATGATGTTATAGAGGGTAAGAGTATTCGTGGTACTGCAAAAGGTTACGGGATAGCAGTTATGACATTGAAAAGATATGTCAGAAAAAAGAAAAATGCTACAACTGAAAATATTGACTACACGCCAAATTATCGCCAGTCACAAATTTTTACGTCAACTGAAGAGACAGAACTTGTTAATTATTTAATAATGGCCACTAAATTATACCATGGATTAACTCCTAAGAATGTACGAGACCTTGCATTTCAATATGCTTCTGAAAATAGTAAAAAAATACCACCGAAATGGGTTGAACAGGAAACAGCTACTTATGATTGGTTTTACGGTTTTATGAATCGTCACAAAGAGTTGTCATTGCGTGTACCCGAAGCCACAAGTTTATCTCGCGCTACAGCTTTTAACAGACACAATGTAGGAAATTTCTTTGAGAATTTTAAAAGCTTATTGCAGAGATTTAATTTTGGGCCGGACCAAATCTGGAACGTAGACGAAACTGGAATTACTACAGTTCATAAGCCAAAAAAAGTTGTAGCGTGTAGAGGTCTCAAACAAGTGTCTAAAGTCACATCTGGAGAACGTGGGCAGCTTGTTACTGTATGTGGAGCTATAAATGCTATAGGTAACCACCTGCCACCATTTATTATATTCCCACGTAAAAATTGGCAGCAACGAATGATAGATGGTGGCCCACCGGGTACTGAAGGAGCTCCACATCCGAGTGGATGGATGACTGGGCCAAATTTCCTACTTTTCCTGAAATTTTTCCATAAGCATGTAAGATGCACCAAGGACAGTCCTTGTCTTATTATATTTGATAACCATGAGTCACACATTACTATTGACTCTATAAACTACTGCAAAGATAATGGTATCCATCTTTTAACTATACCACCACATACCTCTCAAAAATTACAACCTTTGGATCGAATAGTATTTGGAGCGTTGAAGTCATACTACAATACTGCATGTGATAATTGGATGGTTAGTCATCCAGGGCGGCCGTTAACCATATATGATTTGGCTGGATGTCTAGGCAGTGCTTACCCCAATGCAATGACTCCTAGAAATATTCAAAAAAGTTTCTCAGTTACTGGAATTTTTCCATTCAACCCTGATATATTCACAGATGACGAATATTTAAGCTCCTACGTTACTGATAGAGAAATTGTACAAACTGAAACAGACAATATTATAACCGCACCATCTGTGTCACCGCCTATTTTACTTGATCAATCTTTAACGGCTGAAAATACTGTGCTTGCTTCCCCTGCCCTCATGCTAAATACAGAAAATGATGCGCCAGTTGCACCAGTGCCAATTCCAGACGACGATGTGACTCCCAATATTTCTGATAATGAAAAGGAAAATGATTCTGCAAAATCTCCCCAAAAGTTGCTTTCCTTATGTATGACCAGTAATAGAGATGCCCTTACGAGTTCCTTCAATAATAACAGACCGACACCAGCTGGTTCTTCACAAATTAGAAATAACGACAGCCCTTACGATCCTAAACCTTCGACATCAGCA
Organism: Macaria liturata; assembly: GCA_964023185.1. Lineage (NCBI taxonomy): Eukaryota > Metazoa > Arthropoda > Insecta > Lepidoptera > Geometridae > Macaria > Macaria liturata. Next base: position 1,666,420 of record OZ026820.1, on the reverse strand, counting down.
TTTGTAAAACCTGAAGTAATAAGACCACACCCCAAAGCAGGACCGAGAAAAGGATCTGGAAAGGGGAGAAAAAAAGGTAAAACTAGGATTTTAACAGACACACCGGAAAAACTGGCAATCGAGAATGAGTGGGCAACTAGGAAACAGAAAAAAGAAAAGAAGATTTGCAAAGCGAAAGTAAAAGCAGTAAAACGTAACCTAAATTCACAAGAACAAGAAGTGACGACGTCGGAAGATGAAGAACTACCGCCATCGCCAGAATCAGTTTTAAGTTCGTTTAATGAAAGTGATGTCTCTAATAGCAGTAGTAGCGAATCAGAGAATGAAGACGACTCCAAATACTCCATCATCATTGGAGATTGGGTTATTGTGAACCTAATCTCTCAAAAGAATCTCGTTCATAGATATGTTGGGCAAATACTGAGGGAAAGTCGCGCTGGATATGACATTAAATTCGCAAAAAAAATTAATGATAAGATGTTCAAGTGGCCTGTTAAAGACGATATTAGTTCAGTTGCCAAATATCAAGTTGTGAAGAAACTACCAGTTCCCGAAGTGAAATCATCATCAAAAAGAGTTATTAGTTTTAAGTTTCCAAAATCATTAAGAATATTTAATATTGAGAAATAAAAAGTGAAAAGATAATTGCTATTAGATAAAAAGAAAAGACTGTTTAACTTGAAGAGAGAATAACTATTTTTTAATTTAACCAAAGGGGTATTTTGTTTTGTTGTGCCAATTGCAAAAATTATTTAATGTTTTTTTTTTAGTTTTAAGTAAAAAATTACTAGAACTTAAGTAATATTTTCTTTTTAACTAATTAACATGTGAATTGAGTTCTCAGAAATAAGTTGTCAATAGTTGATTAATAAGCATAGTCATAAATGTCAAAGAATAGATGATGGCTGTAGATAAAAAGCAAATAAATCAATGATTAAAATTCCTATTTTTTCCTTTTCTTCTTTATTAGAATCATATGTCCCCGAATGTGGGAGACTTGTTCCCCCCAGGATCAAGTCTTCCAGAAGGGGGGATCAAGTCAGACACATATATGGGACACATGATATCATTCCCTATACGAAGTTTTCATGGGCTAGTTAGTAAAGTTATGTACACATATCACTTGCTATTATACTTAGTATAACCAATGAAATTCCACATATTTAAGTACCAAAATATTTAAAATCGGATTAATATTTACAAAATAATTGCCAAAAAACAAAAGGGGGGATCAAGTGTCCCCAGTCTCCCCTACTTTTTTTTTCGAAATACAGAACAAATCTTACAGGCTGCATGTGATTTGATAATTTACACCAAAATTAAAAAAAATAACCCGGAATAGAACATAATTTTGCATTCTCATGCATCAAATAATAAAATTGCCTTATAGCTATAATATTACCTACCTACCTAAATCAAGATGTTATTATTATAATTTCAATTGTATTTGCTGGTGTGTAAAAATAAATGCAATCGATTCATTACAAGAAATAATCTCTGGCAAGTGAGAATATTGTTTATTACAAAAAAATCTTTTCTGGCACTGACTTACATTTCAAATAATAATCAATATGTTGATTATCTTTAATGGGAGGCAATTTCAAAATCTTAAAACTACAATATTTATGCATAGTACTTCATAAGTTGGAATAAAATAAACATAAATAGCACTAAATTCATTAAAGAGATTCTTTATACAAAATGGTGACAAGTAAACAGCCAATGATAGAGGCTTAAAGTTTACATGCCGTATTATGATGGGTGTGCGAAAATCACGAAAGTACATATGTTATGTAATGTAATGCATGTCTTGAATTACACCTTCATATTCTTTTTGAACCCAGACATATTTGTAAAAAGATTGAAAGCACATTATTTAAATAAGTAAGTACTTACTTGTAAAAATACATATATTATGCCAGGTATTTTTATACATACAATCCTATTTATATTGTAAAGATTTTAGAACACGAAATAAATAAGGAATGTAAAGATTACTTACATTAAGTACGAAAATACTTTAATTTTACTATTTAGAGGCTAAAAAAGAACGCAATATTTTAGAAGTTTTAAAATACTCGACAGAAGCTGACAATTTAACATATTTTAATAACATAATGCATTAGGTATATGAGATTGTTTCTTCCGTGGACAATGCACATTTATGTACCTAAATACTGGCAATCCGCCATAGTGTAACATAAACATTAAAGTAACGATATAATACAAAAATGGGAGTATTATAAATGGATGAATACTTTTCGAATTACACTTCTTGCACGATTCTTAAAACTATTTAGCGACAAAATTGTTTGACAGAAATGGCAAAATGTGTTAAAAAGTTGTGGAAGCGGATCTTAGTCCCGTCATGTTTGAACTTCTAAGATTTCTGCAGACAACATCCCACGGGAGAACCAATGTCTAGATGAAAATATAGACCCCTATTACATATTAAAATGTTAAAAATTACAATACAATATGTTTCCTATAACTTTTTTCACAAATGGAGACAGTAATTATTCAGTCGAATTTCTACGTACAATCCCTTAATTTAAACTTACAATTATACAATTTACAATACATACTCATGATATCGATTCAAAATTAATGCAAATACTTTAAATCTAGACTATTTTTTGTATACCGGGTCTGTCAATTTAGGAAATACTAATTATATAAATATGTATGTGTATGTAATAAGATGATAGTCTAGTGTCTACTTTAACTACATACAAAAAAAACAAATAAAAAAAAAAGCAATACTCAAGTATTGTACAAGAAGTAAATTAATTTCCTACATAGCATATTATATTATCAGAGAAAAGAACAAAATTTTACAAACATTAAAAATCAAATACCATACATAAAGTAAAATTAGTTAAGAAAACTTAGCAATTACATAAAAGGATCTTCTGAACAGTTATTTGTATGATGTTATGTATTAAAGTTTTTTAAGTATTAATATATTTATAATTTCGCATGATATTCAATGAAACTGTTTGAACACACGCCGGCGACAAAATAATGTCGTTTATTTACGTTACTAAATTACAACTACAGAGTTCAAGACACGTTATTAACAATATGGTGGCAAGTCTGCTTTATCTATTAACTACGATAGCTTTACAATTTAGTTGTAATAACCGGCTAGCACTTTCGTAGCTTTACAATTATTGCTAGTATCTGTTAATATCAATATGGAAGCAGACCTGGCCAACCAACATATGAGATGTCATGTACTATCCACACAATCTTTACGAACTCTTGAATTTTTCTCTTTTTTGTATTATGATTTATTTTTTATGTGAGTACTTATCAAATACAGTATTAATCAATCAATCATTTCTGATTGTATAATGATCAACTATTTTAGGTAAATGACATCTCAGTACGTTGCTACTCCTCACCAGTTGGGCTTCTTATGCTCGATGCTCCACTGCTGGTACGTGTTCCGCTTGTCGCACGGAGCCAGGGACAGCACGCGCGAGTGCGGCTGCAGCGTGAGGCAGTGCCCGTGCAGCCGGTGCGAGAGCTGGCCCTCCTCGTAGCTGGGGAGAGAGGATGTTTTTTTAAAAATAACACTCAAAACTGCAAAAAAAACTATAAATCATCATATTTGTATGTTCATGTGACAGAATTAGATAATCTGTTATCATTCACCAAGTCATTCGGGCCCAACCTGGAAGTTTAGGGTATCTTTGCAAATTTTTCTAGTGACTTCATGCGCGCTTGATGCACAATTAGCAAACCTTTTCTATAAGACTTCGTTCATAACCTCTGATCAGCATTCTTATTTTTGAGCTTTGGCTAATTTGGCCATCAGGCAGCGGTGACGTATCTCGATATAAGGCATAAGATGAAAAAAGGATACGACTGCTATCATCGTTAGGCCATCCCCTAAAAAAATAAAAACGTATTTCTTCTAACTAGTTTTATATTATTAATAATCATTGCCATGATATCAGGCTTAGTGGCGTCCCTTGGGAGAAGTCTATGTCCAGAAGTGGACGACTGTAGGCTGATGATGAACCAACCAAGCCGGGATGTAACTATCGTCAGGTCAGCGGACCTGCAACATGGTTAGATATAGAGATAAGTAAAGAAATAGTAGTTAGTGTCCGTACCTCCAAGGTCCGTCGACGGTCCCGAGGCGGCAGATGGCTTGCTTGACGTTGTCGGAGTCCGCCTCGACGCAGCGCTCGCCCACGCCGAGCTGCCCCGCCGCGTTCAGGCGGAACAGCTGGCTGTTGCCCGCGCCGTGGCAGGAGGACGTACCTGGGCACGGGAATATAATATACATTTTTAGCTAGTCGGTAATGTATAGAAGGGCCGGTCAAATTATTATTGATCTCAGTCACTACTACTTTTCATGGCCTTTAACTAATCTTTCGAGCTCTGTATAAGACATGACAACTGATTTCTATGTAACTTGATTCATGGGTACCCTTCTGATATCAAATCAAATCAAATTTTTTATTGAATTTGAAAATCTACCTATTTACAAAATTTGTAGCTTAAGACTAAGATAATCAAACTTACTACTAAAATAATTTATGTGCTAGGTACAATTTAATTATGAACTGGTGCCTCTGAACTAAGCTAGGCTTGTATCTCACGGGCACCACTTCCCCATGTGTGTTGACATTAATTAACCTACTACAAGTGCTTAGTAACTGATTTAAATATGGTTTCATAGTATAATAATTAAAATATAGTTTGTGTGTGTGTGTGCGTGTATAAATAAATACATAGATTTTTATTTAATAACAACTAATAGTTTTTTCTGTCATCATACGAAAGTTTTTTAAGATATTTTGTTAATTCCTTCTTTAGGTTAAACATATGCAAGTGTGTTCTGATAGAATTTAAAACTACATTCTTGTAAACAAATCCGTTCAGTTCAGTTCGTTTGGAATTTAAAATTTTTGTCAATTGCAATCAGCTATTATCAATTTATTACCGTTTGTTATCACTACACTGTAATTCAATTGGAAATCTATCAATGAGATCGTTATCAATTTATCGTTGCGATGCAACCATTAGTGTTACCATAATCACATCACACATAGATTTCGGTGACTTGGCCGATATGTCTAGAATACAGGTGTGAAATATTATTGGAAGTGATACAACGTAACGATAGCTCGCGTTATATCCAAGATCGCCAATGTAACATTGTAACGCGCAAGGTATATTGGTAATTATCAATATACCTTCGGTCACTTTTTTAACACACAAGATCATTTAGCGCCACCTATGGCAATGTTACAGCAGACACATAAAACTCACCAATATAAGCCGGCGCGGCCTTCCCCAGCGTGTCCAAACACATTCCTGACGCTTTATTCTTCACCATCCCCCACTTCACGTTCTTGGGTAGTTTCGGGAACTTGTCGTACACATCGTAGGCAACATTCTCCATGTACCAACCGAAGTCTTTGCACTGCAACCTCTCTTTCAAATCCACTTGGTCCTTTATGTCCCCCATGTCCAAGAAGCGGGCGTTCGGTTCTCTCGTGTAGAAGTATTCTTTGTGCTCGTCGTCGAACCAGGTCTCTATAACTCTCTTGTAGTTGATAGTGATGAGGGAACCTTTGCGGTTTTTAGCGAGATTTCCGAAGGAGTAAGGCATAAATGCTCTGTAGACGTGTCCCACTCGAGAGCACGGGACCCATTCGATGCTGCCACCACATTGCCAGATCTTGAAACTCAGTTCGAAGTTTTCGCCACCCCATACGAGCAGGCCTGGGTCGTAGGCTCCAATTTCTAGGAAATATCTTCTATTGATGGCAAATAGGCCTCCAGCATGCGTGGGGCTCTTGTATGGTTCTGATTTGTGTTTGTGCAAGCTGGCTTCTCTGTCTGGGACCTCGTTTTCCTTGTAGAGCATGCCCCACTCGAATATCCCCCGGTAGTTGGTGCCGGGCTGGTAGACGGGGCGGTACTCGAAGGTGCGGTGGTCGATGCCGTCTATAACCGGCACCGTCATGATGCGGTAGTCGCGGTAGATGGGGGCTAAGAGAGGAGGCAGCCAGTTCACGTTCACCTCGCAGTGGGCGTCTAGGAATACTATCACCTGAAAACGAATGATAGGTTTTTAGAATAAGTAGTTTTGTATTTTGAACGGATTTAGGTAACAATGCACAGTTTTTTAATAAATAAAACTTATTTTTCTTTTTCTAAAAATCAGGTTTGTGTCTAATCCAACTACCTACTTACTTATACTATAAAAGGAATGAACTATCATTAATAATTATAAAGATCATAAACACAAAAAGAAAACTCAAAACAATACCAAAAGTCACGATCAAACACACTTTCGTCTTTGGAAAATGATATGATATATGTTTTACATTGAAACGAAAACTAGAACTATGGCTGCATACCGTTTTTTCGTAACTATAATCTTTTTTTTTTTACATGATTAGGCTTACGCTTGACTACAACTTGCCCGATGTTAAGCAACGTTATAGTCTACGATCTAGCACGTTTGCCTAGAAGAAACCGGTTTACTCTCAACTTGAAGACCGACAAATTATAGTTCAAGGGGAATAGAGATTCGGGCAAGGAGTTCCACAGTTTTTTTTTCTGGCAATCTTTTTGTTTTTTTTTCTAGTCAATTTTTTAACTTTATTATTTATTACGTTATTATTTGTTGAAAATGTTCAGTTTTTTAAATAATATTCTTTTTCATTCTGGCTTTATGTTAGGTTTCTGTTCTTCTTTTTATTATTATATTATTGTTTATGTACTTATTAAGTTCAATTAATCATAAGTGTACGATTTGGCGTAGCTGTAAGGTGCATTTATTGTAATGGTATAAATAAACTTCCATACACACCTCCCCGGTGGCCTCCTGCGCGCCCCGCGACCTGGTCCGGATGAGCCCCTCCCGCTCCGTGTTCCGGATGAGCCGCACCTTGCCCTTCCAGCGCCGGATGTAGTTGTCCAGGTTGCCCTTCAGGTTCTCCTTGTCTGAGAAGTCATCCACCTGGACAAATACAATAAAAAAATAAAAATAAAATAGTCTCTATTCCCATTTAGGTAATTTTATTGTTTAAATAATATGTTCTTAGTTTACTCGGGCAAAGAAAAAAAAAATTGCTCTTATTATTTTAAAATGTTCATAGTTTGGACAAATTGCAAGAAAAATAAAATAGCTTTCCCTTCAAATATTTAAATTACGCGTATTTTGTTTACCTGTGTAAATAGCAAGGTGAAATAGATGTGACTTATAAAAATATGCAATTAATATTACTGTATTATGAAGATTAATAAAATTAATGTTTTGTTTGTAGTTCAGCTGGTGTATTTATCAATTGTAGATGTATATAATATATGCTACTATTGCGATACAATAGGTACAACTACAGTTACGTCTTACATAATGTATCACAATACTGTAAGAATAACGACAAGAACTCTGCTTTGCGTGATTAGGTTTTTATTCACACTTTTATTTCCACAAACTATTTGCTAGAGTTTGCTTTTGTACCTACTACATGTTATAAAAAAAATTGGTGAAATGTAACATCTTGCGTGTTAAAAAAAATTTAGAATTTTATTTCTAGTGTAATTTTTCAATCAACAAACTGAATCAATAAAATGTCTGAAATCATTTTTTTTTTGTTGAGCATCTTTTTTGCACGTAATCAGTCTATTGGGTCAATAGGCCCTTTGTGTGGGTGGACGTAAGCCTCGCAAGATACAATATAAATAAAAATACAAAAAAAATTAATGATACTTATTAAATTAATGGTATAAATTTTATTCCTTCCAAAGTTAAATAAAAAATAAATGTAATAGCATAAAAATTATCTTAAGATAAAAAGCAACGTGTTTCACAAATTCACTTACATTTACTTTATCAGTAGCTTACTGAAAACAGAGATCGTATCGAGTATTTCTAAGTAATTTCGATTATCGCCTAGTTCACGAATGGCCGATCGAGCCGGAATTAGGCCAGACCAATGTTTTTACTACTTGCGTATGTTGGCACATAATCAATGCAAAAAATTGATTTCATTTTCTTTACTTGTACAATAAAACGTTCAATGGTAAAAAAATATACCAATAAAGTCTTGAGACCATTATAATGTATGATATTGAAAACGGTAAGAGGCTAAAAACCTGTTATTGTAATTAAAACTGTGTACCTTATTGATAATTATTTAGCATACATTTACTTACTGAACAATTTGTTAAGTTTTTAACATGAAAAGAATCCACTTCTTTTCAAGCGGCTGGTAAGTATTCACTGTCTGAATTATATTGCTCATAGAAAAGAAATGCAGGTGAAGAGGTAAACTTTGTATTTATAATTTATCTAAACTGCATATCAAAGTAGAAATACGTGTATTACAGGTATAATAAGTATTATATCCTTTATCTAGTACCCAGGACACAAGCGTTTGCTGTGTGGGGCTAGATGGCGCTGTGTGCAATGTCCCGTTTTTTTATATTTTATTACATATAGAATACTAGTGGGTACTCGCGGCTTCGCTCGCATTAAGAAGTAAAACTTGCATCCCCTATTTCACCCCTTTAAAATTGGCATTTCCAAAAATCCTATGCCGGATGTGGATACCTACGTCATAACATCTACTGTCATTTCAAATTTCAGCCCAATCCGTCCAGTGGTTTGGGCTGTGCGTTGTTAGATCAGTATATCAGTCAGTCAGTCAGTCAGTCACCTTTGAGTTTTATATTGTATTTAGAAGTATTATTATACTCACCAAGACAACTTCATGCAGTACTTCCGGCGGGGACCGGTCGAACACCGTGTGAACGGTCCTCATCAGCACGGAGAAGCCTTCGTTGTGGAACACGATGATGACAGATGTCTTCGGGAGCTCGGTGGGGTAGTGCCAGTACTTGCACTCTTCCAGGCGAGTGTCCGGGATCGATCTGGAAGAATGAATTTTGAGATGGTAATATCGTTTTTAGTATGTAAAGCTAGTGTGGCTCGGTGTGTATGTACATATTATATGCCAGATTTATATTATGACGCACCCTGGTTCGAAGCCGATCCTATACCAATGACTTGTCTTTCAAATTATGAGTGGATTAGCATTAGCTTAACGGTGAGGGAAAATATCGTGAAGAAACCAACATTTTTGAGGACCTGCGAAGAATCTGCGGGGCAGTCACGTCCATCGGCCAGTCAGTATTTTCACCGAAGTCGCGAGTCGTTTTGAATAAAAACTTTAAAACTGCTGTTAGTAACATGTCGTAGCATTTAGCTAGATGTCTCGTGTGTGCCTATTGTAAGTGGTAAGATGTTATTTTGTGACATTTGTTTAGAATTCATACACACATACGTTAGTCACGCAAATTTATGTTTAGTGATGCAAATTAACGAGTACAAGGATCCTGACTGAGAGGTATTTATCTCCTAGTATACACTATGAGATGCCATATTTTATAATTCCTACGATTTGGATCTTTGGTAATAAAAACAAACATTTTATTCGCCATCATATAAAGATGAATACACGAAGAAACAAACAAAATTCTAAATTTGTGTTAATAGGCGATCTCATCACTTAGAATGGTTGTATTCCAGGTAACCAATCTAGTCGGGATATGTATGATAACCATCACGCATAGTTTAAATTAATTATTCATCTAATTAATGCACATTTGTTCCTTTGTGGCCCGTCATAATGAAGCGTATCATAATAAACTGTTCAGAGCAGTAGTATGTGCACATTATATGCATTAAATGCACGTTATTATCACCGAGACCGATTCATTAATGCATACCCATCAATTACACACGTCAAGAAAACAATAAAATCTTACTAAATTACTACGTATTTCTTTCTTCAATGATGTTACCTTACTGAGAATTTCATTACAACACGTTGATGCAAAACGTATCTAATTTGCGAGATAAAAGTAGTAGTATGCCTGTCTGGACTCTATACTATCACCATGCTAAAAACTTGATGATCCATTACTCTGTTGGGTAGCATTTACAGTTTGTATTTTTTTGTGTTTCAAACACAGAAATCCAGATATATTTACAGAGTCTAAATACTCCCTTGTGTGGTATTCACTTCTGGAGACCTGATAGTATAATGGCTAACTGTAGAATGTAAAGAAAAAACGCCAGAAGAAGACTAACCTGTTCATGGCAATATCGTCGGAGGCAACAATATTCATGCCATACTCGCTCTCCGAGTCTGCAATGTCGTTGGCTCTGTCCTGTGACATGTGGTAGGCCTTCCCCTGCTCCCCCGGGCCATGGATCACATTCACATGCGCTGGCTCGAAGTTACCCAGTTCTGGAATATACATAAATGGCGTCAATAATTTTCAAAGTGGGATTAACTTGCAGGTCACACTTAAACAGGTTTCACTTTTCAAGACATTTGAGTATTTGTTATTTCACAAAAAAATAATTAAGAATGAACACACATTGACAATGAAAAATAATTTTCAAATCCAGTAACATACAACACAATAAAAATTAATAAAAGAAAATTAATACTTGGATAAGGTATTAATTATACAGTCATTGTTGTCTGCTGAAGAGGAAAAAATATACATATAATTGAAGATAAAAGTTTTAAAATAGTTAAACATTACACAAATAAAATAATATTGTAACACATATGATCATACTAGTACATAGTTTACTACAAAATATAGAAATAATAGATATAATTGAAATTAGATAATAATAATGTGTATTTGACATGTACCTATATCAATATTATTAATCAATAAGTGTGTTTGCAATCCATTTATTTAAATTTAAAAAATATTGTTTAACGTTTGCGTACCTCATGTGAGGTTGTAATGGCGGATATACTTATATTTATTTAATGTGATCTTTATATGTACCCATTTACATGCAAATAAATAAATGAATCTGAATCTGAATCATACTCATTTAGTCTCATACAAACAAAGTAAATACAAATTGTCCTACAAGGGGTATGAATGTTGTTTGTGGGTACAATAGTAAACAAACACAAATGTATGTTCAATTGTTCATACAAAAAGAAACTATGTACTACAAGTATTGTATTTTTTTATGTTTAAAATCATACTTATATGTTTTTTGTTTATTAAAACATTGCTAAGAAAATTACTTTTTTATAACATAAGTATGAGGAGGAATGACCAAAAAGAGATGTTTTAAGAATAAATACTTATTACACAAAAACACCCATAAAAAATATGGGTATTTTGAAAGATATATGAAGATCAGTTTTCAGAATTATTACTTTATTATGAGACATTTTTGTGGGATTCAAAACATTGGTAATCTTTAAGTAGGTATATTTTTTTTGTTTAATACTTAGGTAAGTACTTATCTGGTAAACAATAATTGAATAAATTCCTTTGATGAATATCAGTTATCATAGTTTATGTAAATAATCGGTTAAGGTAGTTTTAATTTATCTTTGCACTCAAAGATAAAGATCTTGTGATAGGAATGATAAAAAATTTATTTCAATTTGTAATAATAGGTAAGGGGAGTTGCTAAGGAGAAATAAAAATATACCTCTATTTAGTCCAGATTATAAAGTATTAAAAAGTATACAAAACGAGACTTAAAAATTCAATAATCTAGAAGAACTTTAAAAATCTAAATTATACTAAAATCCCACCTGATACAAAATATCCAAGATATTAACTAAATCATAGATTAGACTATATTTACTGTCTACATAACTTTCTAACTTTTAATAAAATGTAAGTATCACTATTATTAGATTACAGGTGAATGCTAAATATATGAGCTACAGAATTATATCTATCAAATTACTTCAAATGTAGAGATTAGAATAACTAGCTTGTATCTATTGCCATAGTAAATGGGTTTTTGTCATCAGGAGTATGTACACAAAGAAACAAAATAAATTTTAAAAAAAGGTTCATAAGTAGGTTGATTATAAAATTATGGTTGCAGTTCCACCTAAATTAGAGTAGAAGGACATAAACTTGTTATTGCTTATATGAGTCCCAAGAAAAATATGGAATACAAGGTTCTTAAGGAAATTATAGTCTATATTCTTCTTCTATTTTCGCACTACTTTTTGTATAGATTCTTAATTTTTATAGAAACTTATATTGAAGGATATTTTTGTACATTTCTCTGGAAATGTTTCTTTGCACAAAAGGCTGTGTTAGACTCAGTCCCATTTTTTATTTCTGAGGGCCTTCCCTTCTTACAAATATTGATTCGGGGATCCTAATTATGAGATAAGCACCACCATGTATACCAGCTTAAATATGAATATAATGCATTCAATATTTTCTATTCAGAATACAGGAAACCACAATATACCTAGTTAAGATAAAGCTAGTGAATCTACATCCATTAATGTCTCTGTTAGCCAAGGTATTATCAAAATGATACACATGAGTTACTGTTAATTTACTGTTGTTTATTTATTATATTATAAAAAGACAACCCATTGGTATTCACACTCAATATTTACCATGAAAGGCTTCCCAATACTCATGGGAGCCCCCATTGAGTTTTAGGAACCCCGGGGCTGCAAATGAATAGGTGTGGCTGTTAGAAAACTTTATCCAAAACTATTTGTGACAATATTTTAGTTTTTTCTTATATTTTACAAACTCAAATGGAACACCATTTATATTTGGCAGCAGTTTTGAAAAATTCATTTATAAATTTGTAAAACTAAATAATATAAGAAGTCGTATATCAGTGGCGAGAGAATTGTGTGGCTCCAAATACCGAGATTGTGCACACAGCGTGCATTGACGTAACGAAAACACCGATATGCCGGTGTTGTAGGCCACATAACAGTACTCACAACCAAGCGCCCCTTGCTTTGTAAAACAAATTAAAAAACAAACTCACCAGTCTTTATCACGGGATATACATCGGGGTGGAACTTATAAAACCCAACTTGTGATTCAGAAAGCGCTGGCAGGTTCGAAACAACTGCAATATTATCGCTGGACCATTTGTGGAGAGCGAACAACAATAATATTAGAACACCGCAAGCGGCCGACATGCGGATGATCCTGCCACGTCTTACATTAGTGATCCTCATGTTTATCTTGCGGTTATAATAAACCAGGATATTTATTTCATTAATTTGTTTCTCGTATAATTATTATTGAAATGAAACAAAAATAGTCGACGTAGCACTCACAGAAAGACAAATGTCGCTTTGCGACAAGAAAAATGAATAAATCCTCGAGCATCAATCAGCGGAGTTGACAAGTAATGAGCGAGTGGGACAACTATATCAAGAAAACCTAAGAGCGAAAGAGACAGGAATCGGATTTTGTCTTTGTCTAAATTTCACTTTTTGTTTCGTTGGTCATTACTCGGTAGCGCCCAACATGGCAGTTGCGTGAAAAATATTTTTGCTTTTATATGGTGATTACGAGTGCTAAGTGTGAAAAAACTTGATTTACATAGTGAATTATTGAAGAAAATTTCATAGAACATGGTGATTTGCTATGTAAAAGGCTGTAAGAGCCGTAGTGAACGGAAAGATGAAAATATATCCTTTCATACGTAAGTACGATACTTTTACGACAATGTGACTTGATTATGACTAATTTAGGAGCAATGAGAGCCCTGCTTTATTGAAACGCTATTTATATGGATTATAAATAGTAAAATAAGACTAAAAACATAAATTGTTTTTATGAGATTACTCGGCTAAATTTAAAGTATAGTAAACTGTTTTACTCGCAAAGCGTTTGTCAAACATAGTTGTCATTTTGCAGTATTTTGAATTTGATCGGGTTAAACGGTTTTTGGTGATACCAGTTTCGTTTTGGCAATTTACCCAAGAAATTAAGGCAAAATATTTTTTTATAAAGATGATTTGAGTCGAAATAGGCATAGCAAAATATAGGCATATCACTCTGCAAAGAAGCACTACAATAATGACAAAAAAAAACATTTAGATTTTTTAATTATATACCACATATATATTTATTTTTATTTATATAGATTTCCGATGGATTTCCGATTTTTCAACA